>JAAXCT010000070.1:0-1370000 GCA_012490785.1 Eragrostis nindensis
TTGTGTAGGATGGTCGGAGGAGGCTGGGCCTTCACGATGGTAGCCCCGTCTGTGTCGATAAGGACCGTCCGTTGTTGGCCCCGCTGAGCAAGCTTGAACGTACTGATTCACATGCTGGTCTTTATGGGGTCCGGTAAATCGACGTAGCTTAGCAATCGTGGGACGAACCTTATCCTGCCGTTCTGGGGAAAATAGGACCACAGGCAATGTTGGCGGTTCTTATGCAAATTAAATTCATTAATTCCGCAAGCGCACGGATCACCATTGTAGCATTTCACCTTGGAGTATTCCAGGGTTATCGTATTTATATTTCCGCAGGGAAGTAGAGCAAAAGAAAGCTGAATAATAGCTATGCATTGGATAATTTGGAGAAAGAAATAATGTATCAACTATACTTGAGACGGGGGTAAGATAGGCATGATAGATATGGGTGGCACACACATCCTCAAATCCAAGGTAATAAAATAAAAAACGTAGTATATAATTGGGAGAGCACGAGATTAGGTTAAAGCTACCTGTATGTTTATCTATTATTTACTTTTCTAGTAGTCAAGTCTACAAAGGTTATTTACTCTAGTTAAGCTCATACACATACAAGTCATGTCGTTTTGGGGCACGGAAGTGCCAGGGCAACCGATGCTGCTAGTTCACCCTAGGGATCATCCGCTATAATTAAAGACCCTGCTGAGTCCAACGGACGTGGTGGATTACAGAGACCGGTGCAGCTGTCACATACACTCGCGGCTACCATCCTCCGTGGGTTGGGTGCCAACGTGCATAGGCCAAGATCTAAGCGCCACGCTTACAACCGCCTAGAGGAGCTACTCTGATCAACGGAGCAGTCCTATCTAAGAATGAACAAGCACAGATTTCACACGACGTCATCTCCGACGACGGCACTCTCTCGTATCGCTATTCCAACAATCACGAATCCCACAACAAGACTTCTACGACACTTACTCAACAGAATAAATAAACTAAATAGAAAAGAATTACTAAAAGAAATAAATAAAGATAAAACTAAATTATATTGAATAAAATAATATCTCAAGAGTAAGATACAAAGAACTATACCGAACTCCGAGAAGACTCCGGAAGCCCGAGAGAGCTCTCACTCTACTCTACTTACTCAACTCCCAAAGCTACTACTCAACTAAACTAATGACACTTGGATGAAGTGTGATGGTGCGCTTTGTTTCTGCAGCCGAGGGGTCCATTTTATAGGTCTCCAAGGCGGTGGAGGCTCTTCTGCCGACTTTGGAGAGGCGGCGCCGCCAAAGCCGGCCGGCCGGCCTAGGGGGTGGCGGCCGGCCGTCCCCTGTGGCGGTTGGCCACCGCCTTCTGCCTCAACGCTCCAGATGCACTCCTGAAGGCGGTCTGAAGGTCGGTTTGGCCGTGGGGTCGGCAGGATTGAAGTAAGGGCCAAGTAAGGCCCAAATAGCCCACCTTCTAGAATGACGGTGGAATTGTGTGGGCTGGCCTTCAATTATGCGTTGAGGATTAATTTGCAGCCCACTGGAGAGAGCCTGGGGCCTGCGGCCACCAGGTGGGGCGGCCGGCTAGGGTGGGGCCGGCCGGCCAGGGATTTTCCTGGCTGGGCCCACTTTCCTCCATTATTCACTCCTGCATCCAAATATTCACCAAAACCTGTGGAGTAGTATTATTCCTAACTACTATGCACAAAATCTTGGTGTTATGCATTTATTTACCGGTAGGGTGGCGGTCAAATCATGGTTTAACGACCGCCAACAGGCAACGGCGGGGCCGGGTGTCGTGTGGGACCTGATGTTTCGCCATGATGCAGCAGCTAAATTTCGGCCTTGCGGGGGCTTTGTGAAAGGTTGCTATGTTTGGCCTTTGTGGTGCACATGGCGTGTGGTCAGGTTTCTCCTGCAGGATGTACATCGATGCCGCCGCTCTCGGAAATGAGCACCACTTGTTCACTGAGTCACATCGTAGTGTGATCTTGATGATGATGATATTGTTGATGGCTTCATTATTACTATCTTTACTTACTCTTGCTATTATACTATATGTATGTTGTATTGTTACTTTACCTGCTTTAGTGGTAAGTGCACCTTATTTCTGCTAATTACTAAATTTGAGTTAAAATTTGAAATTAGGATCAAGTAATTAGCGCGGATAGATGCAAGTGAGTCAGCCTGCCCTTTTTGTAGTCTTTGCATTCTAGGAGTCGGCTGTAGTTAGCCACGTTGACGGGTAAGTCTTGCTGAGTAATTAGTACTCAGGGTTTGGCTCCCTATGTTTTTGTGCAGGTAGAGCGCTTCCGTTGTTGCTTGATGGAGTTCCTCAGCAGGTCCACATCGCAGGGCTTCGATGTGCAGCCTTGGTATCGCCGAGAATAATAGTTGATTTAGGTATCTTCAGATTTCCGCTGTGCTACTCACGTGTTTTAAATCATTTAAGACTTGTAATAACTTAAAGATATAAACATTTGTGCTTATTTATGTGATGTACTGTTGTGTCCGTTCACCGACACTTCCGACTCGATCCTGCGAAAAGCGGTGACGCTACAGCAGCGGCGGTAGCCGCCTCTGGTGGATGCGCCGCAGAGGTGGCACTTGCCGGCGGCCTAGAGGCTAGAGCATGTCGCGGCATGGTGCGCAGACCACATGTCCAAACTCGCACTGCAGGCAGACACGGATCAAGGAAGATTTGCAGGGTTTTGTCAGGAAAAATATTTCGTCCATCAAGATGCATCGCAGGCTCGCAGCAGCAGCGAGCTGGAGACCAACCTGGAAGATGGGAGGCTTCAAGGGGAGGAAGCAGCTAGACGCCGCAGTCGAGGGCGTCACCATCCTCGATCGTCACGTCGGCGACCACCACTGCCGTCCTCTCCAAAACTGACGGCGGCGCCTTTGCCTCCCCTGCTTCTTCTTGAGGGCATCTCTTGGAGAGCTGTGACATCTTGCACTTGTAATGCTTCTCCTCTTCTCCTCCATGCGTGGCCGCCGGCCGGCTTCTCGCTGCCAAAGAGGCCTGCAACTTGTAGAAGCCTCCTCCGCTCCTCCTTCGCTTTTATGATCCATCCACGTGCCGTGCCATTCGTGAACGCTGCCTATGGTTGCATGATCCATTTATATATCTCGCGTCGCGTCGACAGCTTGCCGCGTTCCAGAGGCAGTACCAGCAAGGGGTTACTTTGACATCTGCATCCAAGATGGACTAGCAGCCATCTGCGAATGTATGAACTTCATCACCCTCCGCGAGGACTTCAACTTCCTCCTTGCTGACCGTCCGCATGGCGCCACCTCTACCTCCGCTCCTCTGCCAACAGCAAGTACCTGTTCCTGCTGCATGCCTCACCTGCAGCCAACGATGGTCAGGGACCCTCGTCGAAACAAGTGAAATGCGAGCTCTTCAACACACTGGACATGGGGATAACCGTTGTCCTCGCGGTTGTAACCACAGGGGATCGAACACCACCAAAAATCTATGTTCAGAGTAGCATGCACCGTCCTCTCCAAGGGGATGTCCCGCCTTGACGGCAGCTTCCAGTTCGTCGTGCCAGATTCCGTTGCTGCTGAAATCGACGGAGACGCTATCATGGTCACAGCTCGTATCGTCATTGAATTGATGGATGCATAATACTACTCATTATAACTGCTGTGGTGAGAGTAATTAGGAAGGACCTGATCCCACTGGAGTACTGTGTGCTATTGGTATGCTGAACTTGATCTTGTCAGTTGAGTCCACTTGTTTGCTTCAAAGAAAGATGAGTCCAGTTGATATCGCACTCCGATATGTCAATTTATTTCCGCAAGAGCACGTACTATATCAATTTGCCTCTAGTATGTGCTTCTGCATTTCGATCCGGTCTCGAATATTATTCTTCAATGATATCTCATTTTCCATTGCTAACTGCAATTATAGGCAACTTACGTACTTCTGTAATGTACTAATGCGTAGTTCTGTCAATTTTGTATAAGGTCGCACTTCTTCAGATTTAGCAACTATTGGCCTCACTTAATGGTACAAATTCAGGCCCTCTTTGTCTGCGATTCTGGTTCTAAGAATCCAGCATTTGGATTGTGATTTTCAGAATCTAGATTCTAAGAAGCAAAAGCTGAAGCTGTTTGTTTTCTTGGATTGTGACTCTCTGGATTTTTGCCTCAGGAAGAGAAAAGTATGAATGCCCTCAATTGCATTGCACGTCATGTTTGCTTAATTAAACACACATTTTCCTACAGAGTTGGTTTGGAGCAATTAAAAGATACAAAAAATTCAGAATAATTGGAAATACATAATGTCGGTACAAATTTAACATTGGTCCATACAAATATCCTCTCATAAAATAACTACTGATTCCTAGAAACGTGGGTGGTAACATGAGTAATTTTTGTGAACTTTGATGGGCACTTCAGTCTTTTTGCGAAGCAAAATCTGTATAAACTGGTCTTAGCCAGATTCTCAGATTGTGGAATCTGTAGAATCTGATTCCCCAATCCGAGTCCAGAATCTGCTCTTTTGTTTCTGATTGTGATTCTAGAAGCTAGAATCCACAATCAGAATCACAAACAAAGGGGGCCTCAAGGCCACCAGTTTTGCAACTTGCAATCCTTGCTGATCGCTAACCTTTCTCTTACAAAATCTGAAAAATACGGCAGATGGTGTTGCTGGTTAATTAGTGGAACGAACAACTTCAGTTTCTAGATAGAATTGTTTATTCCATGGGCTCTAGCATCTCTTAGAGAGTGTAGACCTGGTTAAAGTTAGACACTCTGCCGGCCGCATTAGAGCGTCGCCAAAGAGGCTTTAAGAGTCGACACAAAAATTGTACTCCTTCCGTCGCGATTTAATTGACGTTTTACTTTTTGGCATGGAGATTAAGAAGAAAAATTGGTAGAGATAGGTGTGCAGAAAACGAGAAAGAGAGAGATAGAGATAGATGTATTGAGAAGAGAGAAATATGCATTGGAAAGTGAGAATGACAATTATTTTGGAAAAACTAAAGGAAGCTAAAGTAACAATTAAACTGGGACGGAGGGAATATTGTCAAAAGAGAGAAGAGAGAGAGCAGATAGCTCATCCTCAAAAGTTAGTTTCAAAGAAATAATGAGAGATGGAATATGGACCTCGTCTTTTAATAATCTTATGCAAGAGCTGTCTGCTAGCTCTTAGACTGAGGGGCGCGTTCCGATAAAATTGTCCAATAAAACCAGTTTATTATGACAAGGTAAATAATGATTCGGATTAGCAAAAACAGGGGTGAGACAGTCGGTTTAATAGATGAACACTGCTATACTTACGGCGGCGTACGTCCAGTGAAAATCAGCAATCAGCAGCAGCGGTTGGCGCTCAATTAAAACCGATCGAACGGCTGGGTCAGACCGCGTGGCCGTATGCATAGTATTTACCTTACTCTCTTCGTCCCAATTTATTTATCATTCTGAAAGTGTTTTCTGATGTCTATATTTATAGAATGTTTAATGAATCTGGACAGATAGGTTGTCCAGGTTCAGAGAATGTTCCATGAATCTGATACAGAGCCAGAATGACAATTATTTTGAAATAGAGTGTTCTGAACCTCGAGCAAACATAAAAGCGCACATTTTCCTTTTAAGAATGGAAGTATAGTAATAAAGAATATACGATTATGTTTTTTATTTTATTTTTAAAAAGAGAAGCTTAATCAAGAAAATCATAAAGTATTTTTTATTATGTTTTTAAAAATTTTTTTTTAGAAAAGAGAGAAGCCTAATAAAAAAATCATAAAGTATTGTGATGGTCACATCCGCCTAATAGCAGGCAGTATTACTGCCAGAAGTTGAAGAGGTTTCAGGCTCGCGATGGTAGGGGAGGGGTCCGCCGAGAGGCGGAAGCGGAAGCGATACCTGGAGTCTGACGATGATAGCGGGGTGCTTGTTGAGGAGGAGGAGGAGGAAGGCCAGAGCGCCGGCGAGGATGCGGATGGCGAGGAATTTAGGGAGGACGAATCGGAGGATGAAGGGGAAGAGGAGATTTCGGAGGAAGAGGAGGAAAGGCAGAGCGACGGCGAGGACTATGAATCCGACGGTGGTGGCACGGAGGAGATGCATGAGGAGGAGGACGAATCGGAGGAATCGGCTTCGGGCGGCGCCGGCGTGAATGACGAAGGCTCGCCCGAACCGATAAATCCGGCGCCGTCGTCGCCGCACGCGCGTCGTGCGGGAGGCACGGTGGTGAAGGACGTGATCATTTCTGACGCCGACTCCCTGGAGTGCGGCGTCTGCTTGCTCCCGCTCAAGCCTCCCATTTTCCAGGTACGACAGCTCCATTCCAATCTGCAATCTGCATTGTTCGGCTAACAAATGCGCCCCTCAAACCAGACCATCTCTGAATTAATTTGTGATATTTGGTTCCATGACCACCCAAAGATGTCAAACAAATGCCACAAAAAATGTAGTATTTCTCTTCCTTGAAGAATATGATCTTGTCACAGTAACATTGCGGAATTCTGCAGCTGCTAGTACTTCAACAGGTCTGTTGAATTCAGTTGGTCTCCATAGTGCCCGTATTGTAGATACTTTATTCATTCTGTTTGCTCTTCTTAGAACATTTTGCCATTCTTCCAGCTCTTTCGTTTAAATTTAAATTTTGGAAGGATAAATTCATGAAAAGATCAGACATAAAAGGACTATCTTTGACTATAATGCGCTTAACAGGTGCCACCTGCTCCCTCCGTTTTCTTTTTGTTGTCGTTAGGTGGGTGTAGTTGAAAAATAAACTGCAGGTTTTGTTCTAACAACAACAAAATGCAAACGGAGGGATTATGTTGGTTGCCAGTCTATTTTCCTGCTTATTAGAAAAGGAATCCCTGCACTGTTGTGCACAAATATATGACAAGCTCAAGTATGTTCCTTTGAATATTGAAGTTGCACCTTTTCATTTATCGTCGATTCTAAGAATAATTATTTTCAGTGCCGTATCTTAATCTCATTTCCCTAAAACCTTCAATATCTAAATAAAATTTGTGCTATAACCTGAGCGAAAATTGGAATGAAATTATCACAATTAACATTGTTGTAAAAGGTGACATCCGAAACTAAAATGGAAGCAAAGATGCTATCCGATTTTGCATCAGAAACACAAATAACATCACTTCTCATGTGTTTAGTGATGTGGAGGTCGAAGTGATTATTGTTTCCAAGTTTCCATTGCCTCCCTTATCTTATATTTGAGCTCATTTTTTGAAAAGCAAGAGGCACTCAGGTCCTGATTTATTTGCCCAGCTTATTTGATTATATCTTTTTGAACAACCATGAGAATATTTCAATCTTGAGAAGAGTTTTTTCTTATCAAATCTCTCAAATAGGTGTAAATGACCCCAGGATTTAACAAACAACTATAAAAAGATTTTATAGCGAATAGCCAGCTTTTTCAGGCTCCCATTTGACTATATCTACTTCAACAGAAAGCTGCACTTCTCAAATACATACCTGCAGCTAATGCCAAATTGCTCTTTCTTGAGGTCCAAAATTCCTTCTGAAGGTAAAATGCCAACATTCTTCATCCAAAAGTCCTACCACTTTGTCAATGGATTGGTTGTGCACAGATCTTGCAGTTTACCAATTGTTATTCTAAGTGGAATTTCATAATCCATACATAGTGCTAAATCTGATTGTCTTCTCATCTTCCAATATAAATGGGCTCCCTGAATGAAAGCATATTTGACCGCTTAAAGTTGTTAGATAACGCCTTGTGTGTTAGTTTCAGTTTCAGTCTGTCAGCCTGTTTTCTGAATTTCATCAGTAGCTGTAGCTTAACCGGCAAGCGTCAGTTAGGAGCTTATCCGAGTCTTTAGGCATGTAAGACTGATGGTGCGGCCACTACGGCCTGCTTGTTCGGCCACTACGGCCTGCTTGTTCGGCCACTCGGCTGGATCCCCGGCCACGATTACCATCTCCAGGGTAGTGTGTATGTAGGATATATATTGCAAGCATTAAACCAGAAAAGCTGCAGCTCCTGCAGCATCAGAAACATCCACTCGCATTCTAGTTTCCCTAACAAAAGTCCTCTTAGTGCTGATATAAAACATGCCTCTGAACGAGGATTTTTGTCTCCTGCCTCCAGCTTGTAGATCCATTTTGATAGCAGACACATATTCATGGATCTTGTCTTGAAACTCAATCCTGCAAATTCTCTTGGATTACTTGTAGCCTCACATGCCAGATGTCGTCAGTTGTAACAGAGTCCAGCAAGCAAATGATGACCGGATGGTACTTTTTGGCAGTGGGTAGAAGCCCTTATTGTATATTGGGATTGAGTTTGGGCAGTTATTAATCAAAATTGTTTTCCCGACAGGAAAGTCGAGAACATTGCCATGTAGATAGTCTTTTCCTCACTTTTGTTTAATAAAATAAGACCTCACTTTTTATTTGATTTTATTGATAACTTTGGCCATTGATTTTCTAATCAATTGCAGTGCGAGCGGGGACATGTGGTATGCTCGGCCTGCTGCGACAAGCTGAAGGCCACAGGCAAGTGTCATGTATGCGGCGTCGCCACCCGCGGCTACAGCCGGTGCCACGCCATGGAGCACCTGGTGGCGTCCATATGCATCCCATGCCCGAACGCCGCCCACGGCTGTGGCGCAAAGCCAGCATACCATAGCCGGGACGCTCACAGCCGGTTGTGCCCGCACGCCCCATGCCGCTGTCCTGGCGCCTCATGCGGGTTCATTGGCTCGACGGCTGCTCTCCTGGACCACTTCGCCACCGTGCACGGCTGGCCGTGTACCGCGAAGGCCAGGGCCAGCGGCGAGGCTTTCAGCATCCGCCTCCATGACGGCTTCAACTTCCTTCGCGCCGAGTACCGAGCTGCTGCCGGCGATGACCAGGATGACGCCAGCAGCAGCACCCCGTTGCTCTTCCTGCTGAACGTGACGAAGGAACGGCTTGGTCGTGCCATCTCCGTGCTCTGCGTCCATCCTCACGCCGCGTTGTTGACCTCCCAGTGCGAGCTCGTCTTCTCGAACTACGGCCACAGTAGCAATGGAGCGCTGTGCCGCAGGTACTACCAGAGTTCGGAGTTCCAGGTAGCCTGCACCGACCTGTCCAATGGGCTGCCCAACCCTGACCTCGGCTTTCAGTTTATTGTGCCAAATTCTGTTCTTGGAGACGACAAGGAGGGTATCCAGATCAAAGCCCGTATCATAATCAACTAGAAAAAGCTGTGCTTTTCTTAGATTAGGACCTCCTACTGTTTAGCTGTCCCTGATCACCAAGTCACAACTAGCTCTGGGTATGTATCTATGCATCAGGATTGCAGGAGTTGATCAGGGAAATATGGCAAGTATGTTTTTTGTTCATTATCATCACTGGCTACATATAATATAATTGTGTGTCTCGTGTCTCTCTACTTTCATCTTCTGTAAATTTCAGTGTGAGAAGCGTCATCTTCAGGTTGCATTATATTGCTTGTGAATTTCCGTCAAAAAAATTATATTGCTTGTGAAGGCGATTGGTGGAAATGAAATCGCTAGCGACAACAGTACGCAGTAGGAGCTATCTCGCCGCTCACGGTTGTGCCGTACGGCTGCCTTACCACGGCCAGGCCAGGTGTGCCCTCACACTACTGAACTATTGCTCCAGCGTCCGCTGCTGGCCGGTGCAGTTTCGGTGCACGATGTGCCGTTATGCAAGAAATTCAGTATGTCCAGTCCCCTGGATGTGTCACATCCTCTGTTTCGGCAATCGGCGATTGGAACGTTCCACAGTTGTTTGCCCCCTGCCTGCGTGGTTTGACGACGGAAAAAACAAAAGCTTTTAGATGCTGATGAAAACGAATATTGTTGCCAGTTCCTAACTAAACTGTCAATTCTTTTTTTTTTTGACGCAAATCTAAACTGTCAATTCCACTCTGAGGCTTAGGCATTCTAAGTTCGATGCTGAAAGCCTAAAATGATACTTTCTTGAACCTTAGACTGACAACCTCATGTAAATCAAGAAACTGAAATAATGCGACGTCCGTAAGGTAAACCCACCGAGCATCGTCTCATGCTAATCCACAAGTAAGGATGGCCGACGTCGGCGAGGCCGTTGCCATTAATTGTTCTCCTTGGGAGACTTACAACCACGTACGTGTTTAGGCAAAAAACTACGAA
The DNA here is from genome assembly GCA_012490785.1 of Eragrostis nindensis. Classification (NCBI taxonomy): domain Eukaryota; kingdom Viridiplantae; phylum Streptophyta; class Magnoliopsida; order Poales; family Poaceae; genus Eragrostis; species Eragrostis nindensis. The sequence goes on from JAAXCT010000070.1 coordinate 10,106, forward strand.
ACTCCAGAATCAGCCACGCACGTGTTCTTCTATTTGGGAGACTTGACAACCACGCACACGTGTTCAGGCAAATCAACGAAACTCCAGAATCAGCCTGCGTGAAGCCTTATAGGGCGTGTCAGCAGTTCACGAGTTCCATTAAGGCAGCGATGATGTCGCCGCCGTGCGCCTTGAGAGCCCTGACGGCCTCGGCCCTCGACACGCTGCCCTGTTGCATGACTACCTCGATGTGTCCGGGCTCCAGCCCGGCCTCCTCCTCCTCCTCCTCCTCCTCCTCCTTCACAGGTTCTTCCTCCGCTTCTTCCTTAGTCGTGACCGTCATTGATGCCACCATGTCGTCCAGCAGAAGAATGGCAATCGCCTCGCGGAACTTCCGCAACCAGCTGAAGTGCTTCACGGCGGCCTCGCGGAAGTGGTTGCGGTGGAGGTGGTCCACGAGCGCCCGCGCGGCGCCGACGAAGCCGCAAGAAGAAGCCTTGTCGTAGGGGCATCTGTACGGCGCGTACGGGCATGTCCGGCGGTGGCTGCGCCGGTCGTAGTAGGCCGGCCTGGCAGTGCAGCCGTGGACGGCGTTCGGGCATGGGGCTCGAACGGACTCCACCAGACGCTCCATGGCGTGGCACCGGAGGTCACCGTTGATGGCGACGCGGGACACATGGCACTTGCGCTTGTGGGAGACCTTGAGCTTGTTGTTGCACTCACAACACAACACATGCCCCGCGCTGCACTGCAAGCATATGTAAGTAGTGATTACCGCGTGTATTGATTACGTTGTTGAATTTGTAGAGCGAGCGTAGCTCGGCTGGATAGGTTCATGTGATGAAACCAATCCATCCGGATTCTAAGTCCTAGATTTCATACAAGTGTTCACATTTATGTCTATTTATTTTTTCAGTGAGAGCCGAAGTCCTCGTTATAGTCAATAACGAGGCACCCATCTTCGTGAACCTCAAGATCTACCGTGATGACTTTGAATGCGCTCATAGGGGTAGGAGTTGCGTGCGTGTGTTCATAGGAATGAGTACTCTCATGTGTGTTTGGAAGTGTCTATGTGTCTTGTATCGATGGGCATGGGCGAGGTGGGCGACCCCCCAGGGCCCCCAAAAAATTAGGGCCCCAAATTCCTAACTTAGAGAATAAGAAGGCAAAGCAAAACTCAATATTAGTCCACTACAAACAAATATGTGACTCCGTAGGGTGATGAGATAGGGGGATTGTTATATCTTCATTTTTCCGGCCAATAGTCTCTATCACTCGTCCAGTCAGTTGTTCTGCCATTGACGACCTGGAAGCTCCTGAAGCTGACGGAGGAAGAAGATGAGCGAACAGTTATTTGGGTTCTGCCCTGTGGGCTGTTTCGTTTTTGGGCTGTCTTCTTTTTTGATATCGTTTTGTGGCCCATAGCTGACGGTTCGTGGCCCATAGCTGATGGACAGTTTCTGCAGGCCAGAAAACTGCTGAACCAAGTCAAACAAGAATTCAGCTCGTGCGGACTGCGCAAGCAGTTTTTGTAAGCCTTTTCAGCATGCATCTCTCAAAAAAAAAAAAGCAGTTTTCGTAAGCCTTTTCAGCATGCATCTTTCTCTAAGTTTTGTTTCTTTTAGTTTAGTTTGTATGCTACTTTAGTTTTAAAATAATATTTATGCTATTTAGTGTAAAAATAGTCTTTAGTACAAAATACAAAACCAGCTCTGTGAGTATTTCAGTTTCATTAGCTAATATTTTTGCGAAACAAGGTATAGACATAGGCATTTATGTACACGCACGAATAATCACCTATATGAATATATGCATGTACACTCTACCTCTATGAGAACCAACAAGAGATTGTGTCGGCTGATTTTGAGATTCACGAAATCAAGTGTCTCCCCAGATGGAAACGTTGCCTACGACTAAACAAATAAATAGCCGTAAATGCAACAACATAAGAGGCGATTATTGTGTATGTATAGAGTATTTTAATTTTTATACCATGGACTATGATATCAACTTTGCTAATTCTCTTTTTTTTGCCCAAGTTGCAAATCCATAGGGCCCATTTTACGTTTCGCCCCGGGGCCACAAATTCTCGGAGACGGCCCTGGATGCCACCATGTCGTCCAGCAGTAGAATGGCAATCGCCTCGCGGAACTTCCGCAACCAGCTGAAGTGCTTCACGGCGGCCTCGCGGAAGTGGTTGCGGTGGAGGTGGTCCACGAGCACCCGCGCGGCGCCGACGAAGCCGCAAGAAGAAGCCTTGTCGTAGGGGCATCTGTACGGCGCGTACGGGCATGTCCGGCGGTGGCTGCGCCGGTCGTAGTAGGCCGGCCTGGCAGTGCAGCCGTGGACGGCGTTCGGGCATGGGGCTCGAACGGACTCCACCAGACGCTCCATGGCGTGGCACCGGAGGTCACCGTTGATGGCGACGCGGCACACATGGCACTTGCGCTTGTGGGAGACCTTGAGCTTGTTGTTGCACTCACAACACAACACATGCCCCGCGCTGCACTGCAAGCATATGTAAGTAGTGATTACCGCGTGTATTGATTACGTTGTTGAATTTGTAGAGCGAGCGTAGCTCGGCTGGATAGGTTCATGTGATGAAACCAATCCATCCGGATTCTAAGTCCTAGATTTCATACAAGTGTTCACATTTATGTCTATTTATTTTTTCAGTGAGAGCCGAAGTCCTCGTTATAGTCAATAACGAGGCACCCATCTTCGTGAACCTCAAGATCTACCGTGATGACTTTGGATGCGCTCATAGGGATAGGAGTTGCGTGCGTGTGTTCATAGGAATGAGTACTCTCATGTGTGTTTGGAAGTGTCTATGTGTCTTGTATTGTGTTTCAAAAAAAAAAATCATGTTGCTAAATTTGTTCTCTTCAACTACAGACTATTAGTGGCGGTACGACAAGGATTTATACCAGACAGCGCATCCAAACCTTGTCCTACCCCTATGAGCGCATATAGGATTAGGAGCATTCCACATAACAAAGAGGTGAGCGACACCATTGGCCAAAAGTGCGGGTATTCATGCCCGAGGTACAGTATAAGTTGCTCCTAACATCCGTTTGCCACTACCAGCCACCAGGTGAAACTTGCTTGCAGGAGTACCAAGAAGGTAGGAAAAAGTCCTGCCCATAACAGGTTCCGTGGTTGTACGGGAAAAATCATCATGCTTACAGTCACAAGAATCGGTCCTTATGCGGCAGGGCGAGCACCAAACATTCCACATCAGGTGGACTATCACACGTTCATCATCTTCTCCAAGTACAGTGGCCTCGCCCTCGATCCATACCCATCCCATCATTACCGCCACTATCATCATTACCTAACACAGTTGTGCTACTCCCAACCCCAATTATCACACACACCACCAAACTCATTTAACGCATTTATAAAAGTAGATATGTGAGTGTGGTGTGGCAATGTAAACATTGCGAGGGGTCCTAAGCATAACTATAGCAAGGTAATCACGCCATCATTTAAATAAAAGCATTAAATGATGGTGTATCCTAGGGTTATCAAGGTGACAGGGTAAACAAGGGTAAACAAGGATTCTGATATTAACGCCCAAGTAACAGACATCAATATCAATAAGCAAGTAGGACCATAACTACACAATCAGTAAAATAACAAGTAATGCATAGTACGAGAATAGGCCATATAGGTGCATTGCGAAAACAGTAGGTTCAATCATGATCAAGGAAAAGTAGAGCTTGCCTGGCAAACGCTGTCCTAATCTTCGAGTTCCAAGTCTTCACTCTCTTCAACGAGTCGATGTCTTCAAGTCGTTTCTCACTGTGGTGCCGGTATCTTCTAGTCCTTTGTTGAAGCTGTGAAGTTGGTGTCTTCTGGCTTGTCCTTGAGCTCTTGGATCTTTGGTTCTTCCTCAAATTCCACGCAAACTAGCGCATGGGAAGATATCGTATAAACAAGCTACCGTAAGGGGAAAATAAAGATCGAAAGGAACCAAGTAAGATCCAATTGAACTCCAAATAAGAACCGATAAAACACCAATGCAAATTATGCATGATGCTATAGATTTTATTCTATACGGGTATTAAGGGTGATTAACATGAACTAGGGTATTAATGCAACTAGGATGCTAAAACTGCAAGACATGCATGCTTGTATGTAAAGATGGAGACGAGCGTGTGTACGTGTCATTCGTACGTTTACGATACTAGAGCTTTATATAGGTCGGAACCTATATAAAGACACATGCAACAAATGTACGAGGTGCGAGGTGTGTCATTTTAATTATCTTTATATATATCATGGTATTATCTAATGGTGATTAGCTATTATTTTATTAACCTATTTGTTTTTATTAAGCTTACAGTGATTCACATGAGACCTAGAGCATGACGTGATAAGTGCTTGTGATCATGACATGGATGCAAGGCTCCAAATAAATAACGAGAGAACATTTGACTAAGAACACGCGGAAATTTAAAATAGCAATGAATAGTAATTCGACTAACTCCAATGAAAAACCATGTATAAAAGAGAATGATAATTTGATAAACTTGATAATGATGGTAAGGATGGAATAGAGATGGTCGGATATGGTTAGGATTTAGATGATTTATGACACTAGGTTTTAAGATGGAATAAAATACATGATCGATACAATTTAGAAGGGATTTAAGGAATTGATGACCTTCTGGTATGCTTGGGGCTTCAAGAACAGTACCAAAGGGTACTACGCGTTTCTACGAACGCGTGAGCGTAAGAATCGCTCAAAACGGAGCTACGGTTGAAAAGATATAGGGGTTTAAAGATTGTAGGGGCGTGTGTATAATTACAGAAACGTTCTAGGAACTTATTTGTAAGAACAGAAAAGTTCTAGGGACCTATCTATAATTATGGAAAAGTATAGGGGTCTTGGTGTAAAAAGATAGGGACTAAAAGGTAATTACAGAAAAGTAAAAGGACTTTTCTGTAAAAAGACCAGACCTAAACAGAATTACTGAAAAGGTCAGGGGCCTATCTGTAAAATGTACAGAGCCCGGAATTTTCCAGGATTTTTGGGATTTATTTTTGTAAAGGAAAAGATGGTGGACCGAGTTCCCCGTGAACCGAGTGATCTGTGAGCCACTGGTCCACGTGAACCGGGTGTGGGGAAATGGGAAGGAGGGAGAGGCTGACTGTGCGGCGACCGGGTCTTCGCGGGCTCCACGTGACGACGTGGCGTGCCACATCGGCGGCGGCGGGACGCAGTCAAACGCGGCCGGAGAAGGGGAGCGCGCGGCGGCGCGGCGCCGGAAAGCTCGCCGGCGGCGGCTAGGAAGGCGGAGGGGCGACGAGAGCACGTCTAGGTGGTAGCGCGCGTGAAGGCGGAGCCGTGGGTGGTAGATGTCGTCGACGACGCGCACTGGAGCGGCGGCGAGAGCTCGCCGGAGTTAGGCGCGGCGGCGGCGCTCGGCGGGGAAACTTGTTGGGGTGGTTTGCGATGGGTTTTGCGGGGACGGAGAGGTGCGCGCGTGGCTGGCGACGATGAGGCGCGCCTCTGCTTGGCCAGGCGCGGCTGGGAAGCCCGACGGCGACCAAGTCGCACGGCGGCGGGCGGTGGAGCTCGGTGTGGTTGCTTGCACGCGGGGAAAGAGAGGAGGAAGAGGGGTGTAGGAGGAAGAGGAGATCATAAGGAAGCTCACCGTGCTCACGGACGGGGCGGAGGTCGACGGGAGGCGGCCGACGATGGAGACGCGGCGGCGGAGCCCTAGCTTGTCGTCGATCTACGCCATGGGGGTGCGGCGGCGCGGACCGAGGGCACGCCGGGAGGAAGCACGACTTGGAGATGCTCGAGGAAGAAGAACAACGGACGGGCGCTCTCCCTCAGCGACAGGTGAGGTCGCCGAAAGATCGCCGGCGTGAGAGAGAAGAGGGGAAAAGGGAAAATTGGAGCTGCGTGGTGCTCGAGGAGAGGAGCTGTGAGTTTGGCGAGGAGGAGGAGCTCTGAGCGCGTCCATTTTATAGGCGAGGCGGGAGAGAGGAAGGCTGGGAGCATGGCGTGGCCGGGAATCGCATCTCGACGCGTCCATGGCCATGGCGACAAGGCGCGGCTCGGTGGAGCAAGCGGCAGAGCGGCACGCGGGCGCGGCGTGGAGCGGTTGGCGAAGATGCTCGACGGGACAGGTCGGCGAGGCGTGCGCGGAGGCAGGCGCCACGCGGCGGGAGAAAGCTGCGGCGGCGCGGTGCGAGGAGGGAGATGACGCGCGCGGGCCGGGCCAGACTGGGCCAGAGAGAGAGGAAGGGGAGGCAGGCCGGGGAAGGAAACAGGCTGGGCTGGAGGAAAAGAAAAGGAGGGACGCGGCCCAGGAGAAAAGGAATTGTTTGACAATTTTCCAGGAATTCAAATCAAAATGATTTGAACTCAAAATAGAGATTTGAGAGTGAATCAAACACCAGAGAAAATCGAAATAAATAAAAAGGGATCAAACTCTTGAGCACTTATTTTATATTTCGAAAATTTCCATTTCTAGCTCTAGTTGTGTTAATTTAATTCAATTTTATTTTGAAAATTTGATGGAAGGTAAGAATTAGGAAAAATTCAAATTTTGAGTGATTTTTATTTGGTTTCAAATTTTGGGGTGTTACAAATCTACCCCACTTAAAAGGAATCTCGTCCTCGAGATTCGAGCGACCTAATCAGATGGTGCAGAACTTCCTCTTGCGTCTTCTTGCTTGACTGTGGTAACAAACAAAATTTCGTCGGTGATTTCTTGATATCGTGGCTTCGATGGCATAGGGTCTTCATCGTAGAGGTGCTTGATACGGAGATTGGCGTGGTAGAACTTCTTGCTTATGGGGATCTTCGAATGTTGGTCGCTCTTACAGAGGATGGTAGGCCTAAGGTTTTGCTTTCACGGTTACTAGGTTTGTGGACGAAAGGTCCTACCCCACTTAAAAGAGTTTTAACTTGAGGTACTCCAGTTGTTGACTCAGTCCTTATTGTCACGAGGCAATCCAAGTTGCATGGTCGGTAGCATGCTTCTATAACCTTTCTTCAATGGGACTGTTGATTCTTAAACTTTAGGTTTCTATAGGATGGAACGTTGACTGGCTTCATCAATTCTCTTTGTGTGCAATACTGATACTCCTTAGTAGGGTTGGCATTATGCATTCTATCCTGCCTCAGAGATTCAGGCTCTTTTTTTTTTCGTCCTATTTTCCGATGAATCGTCTTTCACTGTACTTACTTCCAGAAATTGTCCTCAAAGGTAGGCTTACCAAAAGTTGATTCTGGGTTAGGTGGTAACTTTCTTTGTTGTGTTCTCTTCAACAAAATAGTCAACATCATCCAAAAATGTGTGACTTGCCTTTTTCTTGATCGGTCCATACCAGGACTAAGAAAGTCGGAGTCCTTCACTATTCTTCATACTAGTATTCTCATCTCAGGGAGTTTCATCAACTCTTGCCATTGCGGGCTCATGGTACCTTGGGTCTAATACCACCTATCTTTGTCCAAGGTTTGCAGTTGCCATCTGTATGGTTTATCTGTTGCCTTCAAGGGGTGTTCCAGATCCTTGTAGCATGATTAAGGGAGTATGGATTTTCTGAAACCTCTGATTCCCTGGTTCTCAATGTGTTTCTTTCTTTTTTTTTTCTTTTTGACGGAGACAGTCTTGTATTATGGAAGCAAATGTAATGATGTGTCCATACTTTTGATGGATGTAACACTTTCTGTTACTTCGGGACATACTCATAGTTATAGTTGTCTGCTCTGTCCATAGGTAACATGACTCTTCGACACTGTAGGGATACAAGCTCTTTTGAAGCTTGTGCTTTTACTAGCAGTTCTGTCGCTATCCTTGACAAGCTGCTTTTTGTTCAGGCTCATGTGTCTGGATCTTGACATCCTTATTTCCTTGTCCTGTTTGTGCACTTTTCCGAAAAGTACATTCAGAATCATCTGTTGCTGCAAGCTGATGCAAATTCTGTTGACTTATCAGAGAACATGATATCTACGGAAAAGCTTGATGGGTTTTGTCTTGACTGAGCATTTCTTTGGAAGTTATACAACATTCTTAATTTGTTCCAATTGGCAATTGGGTGAAAATTCCATATTTCAAAGGCGATTAATCCCAGTTGCTTGGTCCATGTGTGGCCATTGCAATTCTGAAACTGACTCACTGTGGTAATTGTCGAAACATCTTGTTAATATCTCAGCTGCTGTTGGCACTGCCTTCGTGGTTAAGCTCTTCATTTGAGATTTGCAGTTGCCATCTTCCGTTTCTGTGGGTGTCTACTGTTGACGAGTAACTAACACCTTACTTCTCGTAGTACTGATTCTTATGAACTTTCCAGTCGAGCGGTGGGTCTTTATCTGTCTTCGTGCCATGCTCTTGACTTCTTGATTCTGAGCAGAACTCTTTGGCAGTAGGTTTCTATGGTAGGGATTTGGGTATAGGTTAGGAGAGGGCTTTGGTATTAGGTCACTATTATTCTTCATGTTGTTATTATAGTGATGTTTAGTCTGATTAAGAGCACACAAGCATAAAGAATTGAGAGTCAAAACAAAATCATCGAATCACACAAACAACGCAATTTATTTGTTGTGGTTTGATGTGTAAGCGTACTACGAACGAGGTTTATGGCTCGAGGGTAGGCTAACTATCGAATCTTCTTTTCATTTTTATCAGAACTCGATCAGTAGTCTGTCGACCAAAAGAAATCGAGAGGGTCGTATGACTTGATCGGTTAAAGGAAAACCATTCTTCACTTTGATACAGCGGGTTTGGTTTCTTGATCTGATACTTGGTGCTATCTGAATAAGTGTATCACATGATCACTGCATTTCACTGTAGGTAGCTAGAGGCATCATTCCACATCCTTTGGCAACACTGATATTTTTATTGCACATAGACTGTCTTACAACTCTAGTACAACCCATTATCATAGTTACAACATCTTACAAGTACAACTAGTACTCCATATGCAAACTGACATCCTTCTTAGTGGTGACATCCTTCATGAGATGCTTACGCTGGTGCTTTTGGCCTAGATAGCATGTCTTCACTCTTGGGATACCTCAAAATAGATTTCTTATTGTTTGGGAGCTTTAGTTGATTTTGAACATTTCACTCCATATGGGACTCTGAAGCTCTTGTATCTACCAATGCTTTGGTCAATGTCTCGTTTCTGTAGGTGGGACAGTAGACCATCAAGTGTGCAAGTTTGCAACAGAAACATACTTGCAGCACACTTCCCTTAGTATTTGGTAGATTTGCTCTTGCATCCGGTTAGGTTGGTAGAGATCCATTCTTATAAGACGGACATCTGGCAATCACGTGTCCTTCCTGTCTACAATGGAAACAACGTCTTGGGTTGTCAGTGGCATTGCGGTGGGTTGCCCTTTCATAAGCCTCTGTTGGCAGACCTGTGTTGCTTTGAGACAGGTGTATCTCCGTTGGTTGGTGGATGCCAGGTTCTTTTGTGGGACGTGCATCAGGTAATGGGTACCTTGGCTTCTTAAGGTCCTCAGATGCATCTTGACCAGATCCTTGTATGACATACTTTCTCTTCTTATTGCAGCTCTCGTTGGCGTCTCTTGGCTGTAGTAGCTTTTTGATAAAGGCAATGTAACAGCCCAAATTTCAAATCATAGTTTAAATGGAATAAAAATCACTCCGATTTTAAATTTTTGTTTATTTCTTTCCTTCTCATCAAGATTTTTCAATAAAACTAGTGAAAGTAATTCAAACTTAGCTAGAATGGAAATTTTGGAATATAAAAGTTATGCTCAAGTGTTTGCTTACATTTAAAATCCACTAAAAATTTGAGCTTTTTGAATTTACAACAAATTAAGATAATTAGATGTTAAACCCTAGTAAATTCACCTTGAATTTAAAAATTTGGAAGTTAAAACCTGCATAAAATATCACCATATGCATCTTCTTGATTCCTTGTGTTTATTTTGAATATTTGTTTGGTTTTTGTTTTGTGCGAATTTGAAAATCTTTCAAATTCGAAATCCCCGAAAAGATCAAAACCAAAAACCTTTTCTAAGCCCTCTGGGCCGAATCCTTCCTTCCTAGCCCAGCCGCCCCTCTCCTCTTCCTTGAGCAGGCCGCTTCCTTCCCTTCTTTCTTCTCCCGGCCCGCTACGGCCCACTTCGGCCTGGCCCAGCCCAGCGCGCCGTCATCCCCAACCTCCAGCTCAGCCTCCCGCCGCCTCCATCGACACGTCGCCGCCGACGCGTCGCCGCCGCCGCGTTTCACGCCGGCACCTCTCCAACTCACCCCCGCGCGCCACTGTGGCCATGCCGCCCCGACGTCACCCCTGCCAAGCTCCGCTCCCGAGGCTACAGAGTTGTGGGCGCCGCAATTTTGGACGAAGTCGCCGCCGCCACCTTTGACCTCGCCGCGAAATATCTCGCCGTGGATAAGGTCGCGTCGCATTCGCTGACCGGAGTAGTTTCGCGACGACGACACCTCCTCCCTCCGCCTATATATAGGCCACCTTCCTCTCTGCCGCGACGCTCTTCTCCCTTTTCCCCTCCAAACCCTAATCTCTCCGGCCGCCGTTGATCTTCGCCGTCCGGCCGTCTCCGACCAAGCCAAGCTGCCGGTAAGCACCCCCGAGGCCTCCTCTCCCTTTTGCCATCCTCCTTTCTCTCTTCCCCTCACCGAGCCAAGCTTCCACCGAGCCGCCATGGCCGCCGCCTCCACCGTCTCGTCGCCGGCCACACACACAGCAGCGCCCGCCAAGCCGAGCACGCGCACAGCTTCCAGGCACTCACGCGCACACGCACAGCAGCACAAACTCGCACTGCGCGCCCTCCCTCACCTTTTTCCCTCACTCGCCGGCGCGCCACTCTACTCCGGCTCGCGCCGCCGCCCCCCGCTCGTCCCCGTCGACGACAAGCTCCACCCACAGCTCCGCCATTCCGCGCTGAACTTCGGCATTGTGATCTCGTCGCTCCTCCACCTTCCTAGCCGCCGGCGGCGAGCTTTCCGGCGAGCTGCCGCCGCGCCTTGCCCTGTTCCAGCGACCCCGGTCCACTGTGGACCGGTGGACCACGGTCCCTGTACGGTCCACGAACCCCGTGGACCCAGTCCACCGCTTTTCAGTAGCAAAATAAATCCAAAAATCCTAGAAATCCCCGGGCCCTGTACATTTTACAGATAAGCCCCTCTAGTTTATCCTATTCTGTTTAGGTCCTGTCTTTTTACAGAAACACCCCTATACTTTTCTATAATTACCCTTAGCCCCTACCTTTTTACACCAAGGTCCCTCAACTTCTTCATAATTACACATAGGTCCCTAGATCTTTTCTGTTCTTACAGATGGGTCCCTATAACCTTTCTGTAATTGCAAACAAGCCCCTAGAATCTTTAAATACCATAACTTTCCATCCGAAGCTCCGTTTTGATCGATTCTTACGCTCACGCGTTCGTAGAAACGCGAGGTACCTCATGGTACTGTTCTTGAAGCCATATAAGGTATCTACAAACCATCAACGCCCAGATTCCTCCTTCTTTCAACGTACATTCATCCCGGCCAATCAATTGCCACTGATCTCGTCGAGCACAAATATTCTTTCACTTTATGGTGTTGAATCTAGTCAATCCCGCCGTATCATTTCACATCGTTCAATCAAACCTAATCCCATGTTGCCACTAACCGCCACCTTACCTTGTGGATTTATCGATCTTGTGTTTGTGAGGTCTTTCATTGGATCTTTTTGGAATTATTGCTCATTGCTATTTCAATTGTCACCATGCATTCATATCATGCATGCATGCTTAGATTATATACGCCTCTGCATCTGCTCATCCTTCCCCGAACCACCCATGTTCTTTAATAGAAATAACTTAGAGTTTTATATAATAGATATGCACGCAATCACCGTCAATACAGCATATGCATCTCATCATCCTCACCATAAGGTTGCACCCTTGCTTCTTTTAAGAGAAAGTAGGTAATTGATAGTTTGTCTAGGTGAATATGGCCCTTATAAGGCCATGAATATAACTTATAATAAATAATCTTTCGTAAATAGAATGTGCTGCATCATACATAACTCATGCCCTGGTTCTTCATTGGTATTCTATCGATTCTTATTGGAGTTCATCGGATTTTATTGGTTCTTTTCGATCTTTATTCTTTTGCGGTAGTTTGTTTATACGTAATGTTTCTATGCGCTAGCTTACACGAGTTTCGAGGAAGAGCCAGAAGAATTCAAGGAAGACCCAAAAGATCCAAGCTTCGAGGATGAGTTGAAGAATCCAAGCCCGAAGACGAGTCAGAAGGTACAAGCTTAAGAGGAGGACTCGAAGACATCAGCTTCGACAGAAGATCTGAGGACCAAGAATTGGAAGATTAGGATAGCGTTTTCAGGCAAGCTCTACTTCTCCTTGATCATGATTGAACCTACTGTTTTCGCAAAGCACCTATACGGCCTGATCTCGTACTATGCATTGACTTGTTATTTTACTGATTGTGTAGTTATGGTCCCACTTGCTTATTGATATTGATGTCTGTTACTTAGGCATTGATATCGGAATCCTTGTTTACCCTTGTTTACCTGTCACCTTGATAACCTTAGGATAGTTCCATCATTTCTATGATGGCACATTCACCTTGCTTCTAGAACTGCTTAGGACCCCGCAATGTTTCTACATTGCCACACCGTACACATATATATTATGCTTTATAAATGTGTTAAATGAGTTTGGTGGTGTGCGTAATATTGGGGTTGGGAGTAGCACAACTGTGTTAAGTGATGATGATGGTGACGGTGAGGGGATGGGTTGGACTGCGGGCAAGGCCATTAGTGAATTGTGATGGATTGTGTGTTAGTCCCCTAGTGCGGGAGACATGGTGCTTGCCCGGCCACATAAGGACCGGTTCATTCAACCTTTAACAAGATGATTCTCGTACAACCACGGGACCTGTATGGGAAGGACTTACCCTACCTTCTTGGTACTCTTACATTGTCCATTTGGAGGCCAGTAGAGGCAACGGAAGCTCAGGAGCAGACCCGGGGAAACGTGCCCGTGGTTCGGTTGCGGAATCCTATCGTTTGTCGGGGAACCCGTTGTAGGTCACGGGAATGCCGCCTGTCCCGGTGTTTGTCACAGGATCCTGCAAATTATTACAGGAGCACGACGTACCTGTTATAGGTGTTGTGCCATAGTGTGACATATCAAGTCACAGGCCCTTGAGTGAGATTCTGTGGTGGACATGTGAGATTACTCGGAGAAGATGGACTAAGCGTTATGTTACTCTCCGTACAAGAGTGCATAGCCCGTGGGAAAAGATGTACAACCTCTGCAGAGTGTAAAATTCATCCGGATGGACGTTGTCACGGCACATGACGCATCTTTGTTGAGTTCGATATGATTAGCCACCTCTCATTCCTTGAAGTGTGAGTGAGCAGTAGTCTGCTCGTGTTTTGGAAGTGATGGCAAGTGTGCCGGGTCGGTATGACCATCGAGGTCAGAAGGCCCAACTAAAACTTGGGAACTGGCGGGAATGCCTCATACTCCCCCAGGGCCAACCAACTAAAATATTGACAGTAATTCTCTGTTTTATCTAAGAGTTCCTTCACTTGCTTTAGTGAACCCTGCATAAAACTTGCTTGCTGCAAATGAACCTTACAGCCTATTCCTTGCTAAGACCAAGTATGCATGTATATATATACCCTTGTGTAGTGTAGGGCTTGCTGAGTACCTTATGTACTCACGTGTTTGCAATTGTTGGTTTAGTAGGAGAAGACTTCGTAGAGAACAACGACGAATTGGGTTTTCGGTTCTGCTTCTCAAGTTTGCTTGTGGCGTTGGGCCATGATTTCCGCTGCCTGCTTCACCTTTAGTCGGTCGGATGGACTTGGATAGTTTTGAATCCTTGTCATACCGCCACTGAGGGTCTTATATCAGGTATCCTATTTATTTACCTATTCGAAGTATGCTTTTGATTATCATATCTGTGTTCTTGTGCGTATCAGCTACTGATCCAGGGACTGATACAGGATGCACAGTAGATTCCAGAAATGGGGTCTGACAGGCAATTTCTTCACTGCTCTTCTTCACTGACTCTTCCAAATTAGTCAACCTTTCAAGTACTCTGACGATGATAGACGGTGACATCAGATGTGTGCCATCCATATCATTCCAAACTCCTTGCTCTTGATGCTTGTCCTGTACCACCGGTTGAATCTCTGTGGATGGCGCTAGAGGTCGAGACATGGCATTCTCCATGTTGGTCACTGCAACTTTTGCTTCATTGATTGGCTCGTAGTAGGGGCAATTGGCGATCATATGTCCGGGGTCGTGGCAAAAGAAGCATGCCCTCTGCTTTCTTGGGCCCTTGGCGGTTGTTGGCGGTTCTTATGCGAGAAAATTAAATTCATTAATTCCGCAAGCGCACGGATCACCATTGTAGCATTTCACCTTGGAGTATTCCAGGGTTATCGTATTTATATTTCCGCAGGGAAGTAGAGCAAAAGAAAGCTGAATAATAGCTATGCATTGGATAATTTGGAGAAAGAAATAATGTATCAACTATACTTGAGACGGGGGTAAGATAGGCATGATAGATATGGGTGGCACACACATCCTCAAATCCAAGGTAATAAAATAAAAACGTAGTATACAATTGGGAGAGCAACGAGATAGAGTTAAGGCTACCTGTATGTTTATCTATTATTTACTTTTCTAGTAGTCAAGTCTACAAAGGTTATTTACTCTAGTTAAGCTCATACACATACAAGTCATGTCGTTTCGGGGCACGGAAGTGCCAGGGCAACCGATGCTGCTAGTTCACCCTGGGGATCTGATGCGGGGTGCCCGATCTTCTCGACGTAGGATCAGCGATAACCCGTGTAACCTGACGAACCGTAGGCGATCACCCGTGCCAATGCAAGGACTTGCACCTCTTTGAAATTCGCCCAACCACACGCTCTGAAGACAAATCCACGAGACCACACGTGGATGATATCGAACCCTCAATTCCCAGCGGAAAAAGCAAGAACGATCTATGGCAGAACTCCCAATTCCCTATCTAGTTCGTGGTTTGCAAGAGGCTAAACCCTAGATGAGAACAGAGCAATAAGGTGCGAGTTTTTCTGTAGAATAAACGTGGTCTGACCTGGAAGGTCGTGTACATGAGTATATATGGCCCATAAGACAAGTGGGACCGACATAGACTAGGATACAATGAGAAACAGAAAACCTAGATTACAAACGACAGATTGTTTTGATGACTGGGCCCGGCCTGCGTCGAATCTGATAATGAGGTTGGACCCATTGGAAAGGTTATGAAATAAGCTTTCCAACGAGTATTGGATCAGCCCAAACCGACTCCGTATGTGGGAGTTATGCTATTTTTCCTTGGAGCCTGTCTGGCTGAACCGAACCGAGTCCGAATTGAACTCAATACATTCTATCTTTTCTCTATCTGATTGGATGGACGTGTGGTCATCTTGGACATGGAAATAAAGTCTCCCACGCCCTTGCAAAGTCCTGGAACAGCTGGAACCGGCCTCCCTCTCCTCCCTCATGATTCCATCATCATGTTCTTGTGCAGTTAAGCACAGATTCAAACTAGCAACTTTATCGTCTCGTTCCTCATCTTCCGTTGATGTTAAACCTTCATAATTGAGCACAAGCAACGTACATCCATTAGGCAGTAAATTATTCTCATTTATTTCATAATTCAAAGTACTAAGGAACAGATTCACCTTGGTTTGAAGTTCCCGTGCACGTGCTCGCGTTAGCGGACCTTTGTATGCAATAGATGTATTTTCAGATTGCACACTAGGATCAGCAACTTTTGTAGAGGAGTGTGAGGAGCTTGTGAGATCCTGATCATCCTCCCCCTCTTGAGAAGGATTCGTCCTCGAATCTGTAACTTCCCCACCATAGAAAGGTGACAAATCAGCAACATTAAAAGTGTTACTCACCTCATAATCACCTGGAAGCTCTATCTTGTAAGCATTGTCATTGATCTTTTCAATAACTCTGAATGGACCATCACCACGTGGCATTAGTTTGGACTTGCGCCTCTCCGGAAAACGATCCTTACGAAGGTGCACCCAAACTAAGTCACCTGGTTCAAATAGCATCTTCTTCCTATTCCGGTTTGCCTTTTCAGCATAGTAATGCGCCTTCTTCTCAATTTCTTCCTTCGTCTTCTCATGCAATTTCTTCACAAAATCTGCACGCTTCGATGCTTCCATGTTGGCACGTTCTTGGTATGGCAGCGGCAGCAAGTCAAGTGGCGTTATAGGGTTAAATCCATACACCACCTCAAATGGACTTAACTGAGTGGTTGAATGCACAGCCCTGTTGTATGCAAACTCCACATGCGGCAAACAATCTTCCCACTCTTTCAAATTTTTCTTTATCATCGTTCGCAGCAGCATTGAAAGTGTTCGATTCACCACCTCGGTTTGTCCATCAGTTTGTGGGTGACAAGTCGTTGAAAACAACAACTTTGTCCCGAGCTTAGCCCACAATGTCTTCCAAAAATAACTCATGAACTTGACATCACGATCTGAAACAATTGTTCTTGGTACACCATGCAAGCGCACCACCTCCCTGAAAAACAAATCAGCTACATGCGACGCATCGTCGCTCTTGTGACAGGGAATAAAATGTGCCATTTTAGAGAACCGATCAACAACGACAAATACTGAATCCCTCCCCCTCTTAGTCCTAGGTAATCCTAAAACAAAATCCATGCTAATATCCTCCCATGGTGCACTAGGAACAGGTAAAGGGGTGTACAAACCGTGAGGGTTCAGTTTCGATTTTCCATGATACCAAGATGATGCGGGGTGCCCGATCTTCTCGACGTAGGATCAGCGATAACCCGTGTAACCTGACGAACCGTAGGCGATCACCCGTGCCAATGCAAGGACTTGCACCTCTTTGAAATTCGCCCAACCACACGCTCTGAAGACAAATCCACGAGACCACACGTGGATGATATCGAACCCTCAATTCCCAGCGGAAAAGCAAGAACGATCTATGGCAGAAACTCCCAATTCCCTATCTAGTTCGTGGTTTGCAAGAGGCTAAACCCTAGATGAGAACAAGAGCAATAAGCTGCGAGTTTTTCTGTAGAATAAACGTGGTCTGACCTGGAAGGTCGTGTACATGAGTATATATGGCCCATAAGACAAGTGGGACCGACATAGACTAGGATACAATGAGAAACAGAAAACCTAGATTACAAACGACGGATTGTTTTGATGACTGGGCCCAGCCTGCGTCGAATCTGATAATGAGGTTGGACCCATTGGAAAGGTTATGAAATAAGCTTTCCAACGAGTATTGGATCAGCCCAAACCGACTCCGTATGTGGGAGTTATGCTATTTTTCCTTGGAGCCTGTCTGGCTGAACCGAACCGAGTCCGAATTGAACTCAATACATTCTATCTTTTCTCTATCTGATTGGATGGACGTGTGGTCATCTTGGACATGGAAATAAAGTCTCCCACGCCCTTGCAAAGTCCTGGAACAGCTGGAACCGGCCTCCCTCTCCTCCCTCATGATTCCATCATCATGTTCTTGTGCAGTTAAGCACAGATTCAAACCAGCAACTTTATCGTCTCGTTCCTCATCTTCCGTTGATGTTAAACCTTCATAATTGAGCACAAGCAAAGTACATCCATTAGGCAGTAAATTATTCTCATTTATTTCATAATTCAAAGTACTAAGGAACAGATTCACCTTGGTTTGAAGTTCCCGTGCACGTGCTCGCGTTAGCGGACCTTTGTATGCAATAGATGTATTTTCAGATTGCACACTAGGATCAGCAACTTTGTAGAGGAGTGTGAGGAGCTTGTGAGATCCTGATCAGGATCCATCCGCTATAATTAAGACCCTGCTGAGTCCAACCCGGACGTGGTGGATTACAGAGACCGGTGCAGCTGTCACATACACTCGCGGCTACCATCCTCCGTGGGGTTGGGTGCCAAACGTGCATAGGCTAAGATCTAAGCGCCACGCTTACAACCCGCCTAGAGGAGCTACTCTTGATCAACGGAGCAGTCCTATCTAAGAATGAACAAGCACAGATTTCACACGACGTCATCTCCGACGACGGCACTCTCTCGTACTCGCTATTCCAACAATCACGAATCCCACAACAAGACTTCTACGAGCACTTACTCAACAGAATAAATAAACTAAATAGAAAAGAATTACTAAAAGAAATAAATAAGATAAAACTAAATACTATATTGAATAAAATAATATCTCAAGAGTAAGATACAAAGAACTATACCGAACTCCGTGAAGACTCCGGAAGCCCGAGAGAGCTCTCACTCTACTCTACTCTACTCTAACTCCCAAAGCTACTACTCAACTAAACTAATGAACACTTGGACGAAGTGTGATGGTGCGCTTTGTTTCTGCAGCCGAGGTGTCCATTTTATAGGTCTCCAAGGCGGTGGAGGCTCTTCTGCCGACTTTGGAGAGGCGGCGCCGCCAAAGCCGGCCGGCCGCCTAGGGGGGTGGCCGGCCGGCCGTCCCCTGTGGCGGTTGGCCACCGCCTTCTGCCTCAACGCTCCAGATGCACTCCTGAAGGCGGTCTGAAGGTCGGTTTGTCCGTGGGGTCGGCAGGATTGAAGTAAGGGCCAAGTTAAGGCCCAAATAGCCCACCTTCTAGAATGACGGTGGAATTGTGTTGGGCTGGCCTTCAATTATGCGTTGAGGATTAATTTGCAGCCCACTGGAGAGAGCCTGGGGCCTGCGGCCACCAGGTGGGGCCGGCCGGCCTAGGGTGGGGCCGGCCGGCCAGGGATTTTCCCTGGCTGGGCCCACTTTCCTCCATTATTCACTCCTGCATCCAAATATTCACCAAAACCTGTGGAGTAGTATTATTCCTAACTACTATGCACAAAATCTTGGTGTTATGTATTTATTTACCGGTAGGGTGGCGGTCAAAACATGGTTTAACGACCGCCAACAACCTCCCCAAGCTTAAACTTTGCTCGTCCCGAGCAAACTCAACTCAGGGTACCGGCGGATCAGGAGTTACAAAGAAGCGCCCCATGGGTAATAAAGATGCAACAACATACTCCCTAAACAGTGGTAAGTTTACGAGAGCACAAAATATTCATGGGTGTTGCGAAACTCGTGGGGCTTATATGTCACACCTTGTCATGCAGCATTGAAGACTAGAACGGCACTTTTGGACAAGTAAACAATTCTAGCAGGTATGCATCCAGAGTTTTTATGTGCTGCAAGGTGCAAAAATTCTCCTTCGTTTTGGACGGCACTTCTCTTACCATCCTTATGCGAGTCTTATTCCTACAAGCTTCACTCATCCTACCTTCTACCCAATGAGGCTTTGTATGTGGAGCTTGGTAAGGAATGCACAAATGTCATGCATATATTGTAAAGCTAAAGAATGAGTCTCAATCAACATAGCAACTCCATTTATTTTGGTCATAAGAGGTGATGTAATGGCGGGGGGAGAAAATGAACTCACACTTGTGGAAGGGGGTTTTGAAAAACATTGGTCCTTTTATTTTGCTCAAGATGTTTATGATAAGAACCATATAGCCATTGACTTTTGTCATGCAACCATGGAGTTTTTTTTTTTGACTAATCCATGGTGCAAGGGGCCATTAATTTTGAATGGTTCAATGAAACATTTTGAAATATTCTTGAGCATTTGGATGGACCAAAAGTTTTGCAAACTCTGAAAAATGTTTGGTTAGTTTATCCAAACATTCCCCTTTTTATTTGGTGGAGAGAAATTTTCGAAAACACACGCGAAGAAATTATGACCAAAATTAGGAGTGCTTAGTTTCAAGAGTACATCAAACCTTAACAAAACTCAATGCATAAACAAATGGCTATGAGTGGGGCTGTCTCGAATATTATGATATGGCTCTGGTAGGTAAATAAATCCTCACACTAAGAGAAGTGTGTCAAAACAGAAGGGTTTTAGGTACTTGCAGCAATTCAAGAAAAACATCTCTGGATGAAACCATACTAAGAAATTGCAACAAGTCCTAATCATGCCATATCACAATCCACAATGCTCAGTCTTGGTGTAACAAATGCAACCCACGGAAATAAGCAAGACTCATGATGTGATCATGCTCAAGTAAAAATAACACATATGTCAGGAGTAGAAGTTGCATCTATGCGACACATGGGAAGCTAATTTGTAACTCGATCATCATTTCCCTTATGCGTAGCATAACACCAAGATTCCAGCATTTATTCGAAACAGGGAGTTTATTTATTTATTAAGAAAGTTAGAAATACTTACCTGGGGGTCCTCCCCAAGCTTGAGTCTTTGCAAGACTCGAGCTTGTATTGAACTCCATCTTACCTGGGGGGCCCTCCCCAAGCTTGAGTCTTTGTAAGACTTAAGCTTGATTCAGGCTCTTCCTCCTCCTTCTTGACCTGCAAAAAAGAGTGAGGACGATACAAGTGGCTAGCCCCAAATGAGCATCGCCGGGAATCCTATTATTTTTGTTGTTTTAAATTTTCTACTTTTTATTTTGTTTTTATGATTTATGGAAAGAAAAACAAGTGCTAGGCCTAGCTAGGATAACGATTGGGACGGCCTCCCCAATCGGAGGGCTCTCATTTTTACGTCTTTGAGCTAGACGTTCTCCATATCTTCAATTTGTTTGGACCTCGCTCGCTGGAGAATCTGGCGAGGTAGAGGTTCCTTCTTTCTTCCGCCACATCTTGGTTGTCTTCTTTGTGTTGGTGGCGGCGACCTTTTCTTTGTTAGGCGCCTTTGTTGTACTCTCATCGGTCGATACCGTAGCTGCCTTCTTCTTTCTTGAGCGCCTTGCTCTCCTCTTCTTGGGCGATTGTGACTCGCCTACTCCTTCTTGCGGTGGAGGAGCAAGAGGGGCTTGAGGTGTGTTTGGCGGCTGAGGCATCCTCCTTGGAGTCCTCCAATATTTTGCTAGCCTTCTTGCATTCTCTCTTTCCAGATAGTCTCTCATGTATGCAATGAGCTTGTCTGGCTGTGGCATGGGTGGAGTAATCTCAATCTTCTCCACTCTCCTTGGGTCCTTTCCATATATGACCCGTACTTGCTTGCATTGCTCAACTTTAGGCTTGAAGCTGAACGTCTCTTCCCTGCCATTGAAGTCCAAGTGGATCTCTCCTGCCCCCACGTCGATGTTGGCGTTGGTGGTGCTCAAGAATGGCCTCCCAAGGATGAGAGGGGTCTTGACATCTACTTCCATATCCAGCACAACAAAGTCAACGGGGACGAAGAGGTTTCTGATCTGCACGGGAACTTCTTCGACAATCCCCAAGGGCAGGCGTAGTGACCCGTCTGCAAGCTGGAGCTTCATGGTCGTTGGAGACAATGGATGGTTTAACCCATCGTATATCGCCTTCGGCATAATGCTCACGCTTGCCCCTAAGTCACATAGTGCCCGAGCGAAACAACGGTCGTTGACCAAACACGGAATGGTCGGCCATCCGGGATCTTTTCTGATCACATCCCTGGGGAGTGCGGCATCCAAGTCGCTTTCTTCACACCTGATGGTTATTGCATTCACACTCTCCTTGGGATTAACTTCTGGTTGCCCAGGAAGTTTACCCGCACGAGGAGACTGCACAGCTGAAGCTATTTGCGCTATTGTGTTTCTAGCATCTTGTTATGGCTTAGCTGATTCTGCAGAGCAGTGCTGAACGACTCTAGCTTGGCATCTATGCTCTCTAAAGCCTTGTCCGTAGTAAGAAATTTCTTACTAATGCTGTCATTGATTTTGACCTGTCCGAGAACTAGATCCTTGATAGAGGGCTCATAACGGGAAAGACTACCATTGTTACCTCCCTGATTTTTGTTGAAGGAGAGGTCGGGCCTGGAATTCCAGCCGTAGTTGTTCTGGGAGCGGAACCCATTGCCATTGTTGAGGAAATTGCATTCCTCTCTCACATTTGGGCAATTGATGCCCATATGCCCAACGTTGCCGCATTCCTCACAAGTCATGCGGGAATCCGCAACTTGCAGGTCCTGTGGAGACTCCACCTTGCGGAGTAGCTGATCGAGCTTGATGGCGAGCATGTCCATCGTCTCCACTTGGTGTACTCCACGGGTCTTGGTGCTCGCCGCTTGGCGTTCACCATGAGTCTGGTTGGCCGCCACCTTCTCTATCAACTTCTTAGCGTTCTTCACGCTAAGGGAGAAGAAGGAGCCGCCTGCTGCGGCGTCGAGGTGCTCTCGAGCGGACGGCCTCAAACCGTGGTAGAAACTCTGTATAAGGAGCCATTCCTCCATGCCATGGTGTGGGCACGAGAGAACGTACTCCTGCATCCTGTCCCAGGCTTCCGCGGTCGACTCATCTGCGAGCTGTTGGAAGCCCGATATCTTGTTCCGCAGGGCAGTCGTCTTGCCCGGCGGGAAGAACTTGGCGAGGAAGGCATTGGAGCATGCCGTCCACGTGTCGAGGGACTCTTGGTTCGCGTAGAACCACTGAAGAGCCTTCCCCAAGAGAGAGAATGGGAATAGCTGTAGTCGGATGGCGTCCTGAGGTGCATCCTTTATGACGAAAGTGTTGCACGTCATCAGGAACCTTTGGAGGTGAGCATTTGCATCCTCCGACGGCTTCCCACAGAAAGGACTAGCCAAGATCATGTTGATCAAGGCTGGCTTAAGCTCGTAGTCCTTGTTGGTGACGCGCGGGTTGGGTCCCACGCGGATGTTCTCCGTAGTTGGCGCGGAGAAGTCATTGATCGTCTTCTCAACAACGGGGTCGGCCATGGTGTTCGATGAGGAGGCCCTGACAACCGATGGAGGAGACGATTCGAGAGCCAGAGCGTTCTTGCGAATCTGTTTGGTGAGTTTTGCTCGAACTTTCCTCAAGAACTGCTCTGGATCTGAGTGGAAGTTTTCTGGTAGGTCGAAACCAGTCATGCACAGTCCTGTTTCAAATTTTCACAAGAAGAAAAACCAGGACAAGGGTAAGCCCGCAAAAGTAAGTGATAATTATTCTTCTCACAAACTTCAATGCATTTATTCAGTTTCTAGCTGCTACTTCCCCGGCAACGGCGCCAGAAATGCTTGTTGGCGGTTCTTATGCGATAAAATTAAATTCATTAATTCCGCAAGCGCACGGATCACCATTGTAGCATTTCACCTTGGAGTATTCCAGGGTTATCGTATTTATATTTCCGCAGGGAAGTAGAGCAAAAGAAAGCTGAATAATAGCTATGCATTGGATAATTTGGAGAAAGAAATAATGTATCAACTATACTTGAGACGGGGGTAAGATAGGCATGATAGATATGGGTGGCACACACATCCTCAAATCCAAGGTAATAAAATAAAAACGTAGTATACAATTGGGAGAGCAACGAGATAGAGTTAAGGCTACCTGTATGTTTATCTATTATTTACTTTTCTAGTAGTCAAGTCTACAAAGGTTATTTACTCTAGTTAAGCTCATACACATACAAGTCATGTCGTTTCGGGGCACGGAAGTGCCAGGGCAACCGATGCTGCTAGTTCACCCTGGGGATCCATCCGCTATAATTAAGACCCTGCTGAGTCCAACCCGGACGTGGTGGATTACAGAGACCGGTGCAGCTGTCACATACACTCGCGGCTACCATCCTCCGTGGGGTTGGGTGCCAAACGTGCATAGGCCAAGATCTAAGCGCCACGCTTACAACCCGCCTAGAGGAGCTACTCTTGATCAACGGAGCAGTCCTATCTAAGAATGAACAAGCACAGATTTCACACGACGTCATCTCCGACGACGGCACTCTCTCGTACTCGCTATTCCAACAATCACGAATCCCACAACAAGACTTCTACGAGCACTTACTCAACAGAATAAATAAACTAAATAGAAAAGAATTACTAAAAGAAATAAATAAAGATAAAACTAAATATTATATTGAATAAAATAATATCTCAAGAGTAAGATACAAAGAACTATACCGAACTCCGAGAAGACTCCGGAAGCCCGAGAGAGCTCTCACTCTACTCTACTCTACTCTAACTCCCAAAGCTACTACTCAACTAAACTAATGAACACTTGGATGAAGTGTGATGGTGCGCTTTGTTTCTGCAGCCGAGGTGTCCATTTTATAGGTCTCCAAGGCGGTGGAGGCTCTTCTGCCGACTTTGGAGAGGCGGCGCCGCCAAAGCCGGCCGGCCGGCCTAGGGGGGTGGCCGGCCGGCCGTCCCCTGTGGCGGTTGGCCACCGCCTTCTGCCTCAACGCTCCAGATGCACTCCTGAAGGCGGTCTGAAGGTCGGTTTGTCCGTGGGGTCGGCAGGATTGAAGTAAGGGCCAAGTTAAGGCCCAAATAGCCCACCTTCTAGAATGACGGTGGAATTGTGTTGGGCTGGCCTTCAATTATGCGTTGAGGATTAATTTGCAGCCCACTGGAGAGAGCCTGGGGCCTAGGGATTTTCCCTGGCTGGGGCCGGCCGGCCAGGGATTTTCCCTGGCTGGGCCCACTTTCCTCCATTATTCACTCCTGCATCCAAATATTCACCAAAACCTGTGGAGTAGTATTATTCCTAACTACTATGCACAAAATCTTGGTGTTATGCATTTATTTACCGGTAGGGTGGCGGTCAAATCATGGTTTAACGACCGCCAACAGCGGTATTGGCATTGCCCTTTTGTTTGGGAACTACATCTGGTTTGCGGTAAACTTGGTATGTTGTATTCTCCACTTCTATGGTCACATAGTCTTGGTTGTCCATCTAGTGGCAGCTTTCCTGCGTAAACAAGTTGAGTTGAGGTAGGTCTTCTTCAGTTGATGAGAAGAGCAAGACATTGTTTTTTTTTTTAAATAGATGAGGAAAGATACTATGGAAGATTTTTGTAACTAGTTTTGAAAATAGCCATTTTCGAGCGTGACAAATCCTAGGTTTTTCGTTCTACGGCCAAGTATTGCTCTGATACCACTCTGTCAGACCCTATTTCTGGAATCTGTTGTGCATCCTGTATCAGTCCCTGGATCAGTAGCTGATACGCACAAGAACACAGATATGATAATTAAAAGCATACTTCAAAATGGTAAATAAAGTAGTATACCAGATTAGGACCATTAGTGGCGGTACGACAAGGATTTATAAATAATCAAGTCCATCCGTCCAACTAACAGTAAAGTAGACAGCGGAAGCCAGCCATGGCCCAAAGCCACAAGCAGACTTGGAAAGCAGAACAAAAACCCAAACGCCGTCGTCTTATATGAAGGCTGCTCCTACTAAACCAACAATTGCAAGAAGGTGAGTACATAAGGTACTCAGCAAACCCTACACTACTCAAGGGGATATATACATACATATTTAGTCTTAGCAAGGATTAGGCTAAATGGCTCATTTGCAGAAAGCACATTTAATGCAGGGTTTGAGCAATCAAGGATCATAGATAAAACAGAGGATTTGATTGTCAGTATTTTAGTTGGTTGGCCCTGGGGGAGTATGAACATTCCCGCCAGTTCCCAAGTTTTAGTTGGGCCTTCGGACCTCAATGGTCTTACCGACCCGGCATCACTTCCAAAACACGGGCGTCTATACACCCACTCACGCGCCAAGGAATAGTAAGTGGCTAATCAATGTGATCTCATAACATAGATGTGTCATATGCAGTGACAACGTCCAATCGATTGAATTTTTACTCTGCAGAGGTTGTACATCTTTTCCCACAGGCTACGCACCCTTAGCTAGAGGATACGTAACGCTTAATCCATCTTCTCCGAGTAGTCCCACAAGCCCACCACGAGGATTAGGAGCATTCCACATAACAAAGAGGTGAGCGACACCATTGGCCAAAAGTGCGGGTATTCATGCCCGAGGTACAGTATAAGTTGCTCCTAACATCCGTTTGCCACTACCAGCCACCAGGTGAAACTTGCTTGCAGGAGTACCAAGAAGGTAGGAAAAAGTCCTGCCCATAACAGGTTCCGTGGTTGTACGGGAAAAATCATCATGCTTACAGTCACAAGAACCGGTCCTTATGCGGCAGGGCGAGCACCAAACATTCCACATAAGGTGGACTATCACACGTTCATCATCTTCTCCAAGTACAGTGGCCTCGCCCTCGATCCATACCCATCCCATCATTACCGCCACCATCATCATTACCTAACACAGTTGTGCTACTCCCAACCCCAATTATCACACACACCACCAAACTCATTTAACGCATTTATAAAAGTAGATATGTGAGTGTGGTGTGGCAATGTAAACATTGCGAGGGGTCCTAAGCATAACTAGTTGCAAGGTAATCACGCCATCATTTAAATAAAAGCATTAAATGATGGTGTATCCTAGGGTTATCAAGGTGACAGGGTAAACAAGGGTAAACAAGGATTCTGATATTAACGCCCAAGTAACAGACATCAATATCAATAAGCAAGTAGGACCATAACTACACAATCAGTAAAATAACAAGTAATGCATAGTACGAGAATAGGCCATATAGGTGCATTGCGAAAACAGTAGGTTCAATCATGATCAAGGAAAAGTAGAGCTTGCCTGGCAAACGCTGTCCTAATCTTCGAGTTCCAAGTCTTCACTCTCTTCAACGAGTCGATGTCTTCAAGTCATTTCTCACTGTGGTGCCGGTATCTTCTAGTCCTTTGTTGAAGCTGTGAAGTAGGTGTCTTCTGGCTTGTCCTTGAGCTCTTGGATCTTTGGTTCTTCCTCAAATTCCACGCAAACTAGCGCATGGGAAGATATCGTATAAACAAGCTACCGTAAGAGGAAAATAAAGATCGAAAGGAACCAAGTAAGATCCAATTGAACTCCAAATAAGAACCGATAAAACACCAATGCAAATTGCATGATGCTATAGATTTTATTCTATACGGGTATTAAGGGTGATTAACATGAACTAGGGTATTAATGCAACTAGGATGCTAAAACTGCAAGACATGCATGCTTGTATGTAAAGATGGAGACGAGCGTGTGTACGTGTCATTCGTACGTTTACGATACTAGAGCTTTATATAGGTCGGAACCTATATAAAGACACATGCAACAAATGTACGAGGTGCGAGGTGTGTCATTTTAATTATCTTTATATATATCATGGTATTATCTAATAGTGATTAGCTATTATTTTATTAACCTATTTGTTTTTATTAAGCTTACAGTGATTCACATGAGACCTAGAGCATGACGTGATAAGTGCTTGTGATCATGACATGGATGCAAGGCTCCAAATAAATAACGAGAGAACATTTGACTAAGAACACGCGGAAATTTAAAATAGCAATGAATAGTAATTTGACTAACTCCAATGAAAAACCATGTATAAAAGAGAATGATAATTTGATAAACTTGATAATGATGGTAAGGATGGAATAGAGATGGTCGGATATGGTTAGGATTTAGATGATTTATGACACTAGGTTTTAAGATGGAATAAAATACATGACGATACAATTTAGAAGGGATTTAAGGAATTGATGACCTTCTCGTATGCTTGGGGCTTCAAGAACAGTACCAAAGGGTACTACGCGTTTCTACGAACGCGTGAGCGTAAGAATCGCTCAAAACGGAGCTACGGTTGAAAAGATATAGGGGTTTAAAGATTGTAGGGGCGTGTGTATAATTACAGAAACGTTCTAGGAACTTATTTGTAAGAACAGAAAAGTTCTAGGGACCTATCTATAATTATGGAAAAGTATAGGGGTCTTGGTGTAAAAAGATAGGGATTAAAAGGTAATTACAGAAAAGTAAAAGGACTTTTCTGTAAAAAGACCGGACCTAAACAGAATTACTGAAAAGGTCAGGGGCCTATCTGTAAAATGTACAGAGCCCGGAATTTTCCAGGATTTTTGGGATTTATTTTTGTAAAGGAAAAGATGGTGGACCGAGTTCCCCGTGAACCGAGTGATCTGTGAGCCACTGGTCCACGTGAACCGGGTGTGGGGAAATGGGAAGGAGGGAGAGGCTGACTGTGCGGCGACCGGGTCTTCGCGGGCTCCACGTGACGACGTGGCGTGCCACATCGGCGGCGGCGGGACGCAGTCAAACACGGCCGGAGAAGGGGAGCGCGCGGCGGCGCGGCCGGAAAGCTCGCCGGCGGCGGCTAGGAAGGCGGAGGGGCGACGAGAGCTCGCCGGAGTTAGGCGCGGCGGCGGCGCTCGGCGGGGAAACTTGTTGGGGTGGTTTGCGATGGGTTTTGCGGGGACGGAGAGGTGCGCGCGTGGCTGGCGAAGATGAGGCACGCCTCTGCTTGGCCAGGCGCGGCCGGGAAGCCCGACGGCGACCAAGTCGCACGGCGGCGGGCGGTGGAGCTCGGTGTGGTTGCTTGCACGCGGGGAAAGAGAGGAAGAAGAGGGGTGTAGGAGGAAGAGGAGATCATAAGGAAGCTCACCGTGCTCACGGACGGGGCGGAGGTCGACGGGAGGCGGCCGACGATGGAGACGCGGCGGCGGAACCCTAGCTTGTCGTCGATCTACGCCATGGGGGTGCGGCGGCGCGGACCGAGGGCACGCCGGGAGGAAGCACGACTTGGAGATGCTCGAGGAAGAAGAACAACGGACGGGCGCTCTCCCTCAGTGGCAGGTGAGGTCGCCGAAAGATCGCCGGCGTGAGAGAGGAGGCGAAAAGGGAAAATTGGAGCTGCGTGGTGCTCGAGGAGAGGAGCTGTGAGTTTGGCGAGGAGGAGGAGCTCTGAGCGCGTCCATTTTATAGGCGAGGTGGGAGAGAGGAAGGCTGGGAGCATGGCGTGGCCGGGAATCGCATCTCGACGCGTCCATGACCATGGCGACAAGGCGCGGCTCGGTGGAGCAAGCGGCAGAGCGGCATGCGGGCGCGGCTTTTCCAGGCGGGCGCAGCGCGGAGCGGTTGGCGAAGATGCTCGACGGGATAGGTCGGCGAGGCGTGCGCGGAGGCAGGCGCCACGCGGCGGGAGAAAGCTGCGGCGGCGCGGTGCGAGGAGGGAGATGACGCGCGCGCGGGCCGGGCCAGACTGGGCCAGAGAGAGAGGAAGGGGAGGCAGGCCGGGGAAGGAAACAGGCTGGGCTGGAGGAAAAGAAAAGGAGGGACGCGGCCCAGGAGAAAAGGAATTGTTTGACAATTTTCCAGGAATTCAAATCAAAATGATTTGAATTCAAAATAGAGATTTGAGAGTGAATCAAACACCAGAGAAAATCGAAATAAATAAAAAGGGATCAAACTCTTGAGCACTTATTTTATATTTCGAAAATTTCCATTTCTAGCTCTAGTTGTGTTAATTTAATTCAATTTTATTTTGAAAATTTGATGGAAGGTAAGAATTAGGAAAAATTCAAATTTTGAGTGATTTTGATTTGGTTTCAAATTTTGGGGTGTTACACGGGCGGTGCCCGGCGGCGTACGAAGACGAGGACGACGACGACGACGAATGGGGTTTGGGAGGAAATCGTCAATGGCGGCGGCGGCGGCGGCCGTTCCCGGTGTACGAAGATGATGAAAGTCGATGGGGCGGAAATCATCAGCAGCCGCGGCGGTGGTGCCCGGCGGCGTACTTAGACGAGGAGGAGGACGACGACGACGAATGGAGTTTGGGAGGAAATCGTCAATGGCGGCGGCGGCCGGTGTACGAAGACGATGAAGGAGTATGGGGTGGAAATCATCAGCAGCCGCGGCAGCGATGGCCGGTGTACGAAGGGGAGGAGGAGGAGGACGACGGTGAAAGGGAATTGGGTGGAAATCAACTGCCACCGCTGCCATCTTCGCCGCCGCCGCCGCTGCCGCCACCTCCACCGCCGTCGACTCCACCGCCACCTCCACCGCCAACCACGTCATGTTCAGAGAGCTCAATGATCGGGGACGTCACGGTAGAGAACAGCAGTGCCCTTGACTGTACCATCTGCTTCCTCCCGTTGAAGCCTCCGATGTTCCAGGTAATTAACACACGCACGCCACTTCTCAGTTAACGGCCACAAACTCCATCGATCTCTACCTATCAAGAAAGATATTACTGGGCTCTTAGTGAACAATCCTCAGTAGTTCATCAAGCTAATTGTTCACACGCATGCCTGCAGTGCGACGTGGGGCACGTCGTGTGCTCGCCGTGCCACGACAAGCTGGAGGAGGCCAAGGTGAATGACAGATGCCACGTGTGCCGCACACCGACCACCGGCGGCGGCTACCGCCGGTGCCACGCCATGGAGCAGCTGGTGGACTCCATCCGCGTGCCATGCACGCACGCCGCCTACGGCTGCGCCACCAAGCCGGCATACCACGACAGGGGAAGGCCACGCCCGTGCTCCTGCTGAACGTGGTGCGAGCGCCGTTCGGCCGTGCCATCTCCGCAGTCCTCATTCGCCCTCAGGCCCGTGCTGTGTCAACATCATCGCCGGCAACCTACGCATCAGCATGCATAACCAGAGATCGCTGTTCACAGTTGGATGCACGGATCTCTCCGATGGCTTGCCCGATCCCAACATGTCGTTCCAGTTTGTCATCCCCAATTATGTTCCTGGACACAACGAAGATCTTATCGAGGTCACCGCTTCGTTGGTCATAGTATAATTAATCCTGTTTGAATGTCTTCATCAAACTGGTGGCTACTCGTTTCTCCTTAGTTCGTCATCGGTTAATCAAATAATTTGTACTAGGGGTATTTCTCGTGTGTTTGCCTTCAGGGATGCCGGTTGAGGGCTTCTGGCTTGTACCTCTAGCTTAAAGTGAAGCCATCCTTTTTTGTTACATCTATCTGTACAGATGGTATTCCTATTTTTATTATGTGCGTTCACTGTACGTTATTTACTTTTGTCATATGAAAACGCACCACGACAAATTTACATAAGGGCCCGTTTGGATCCCCAGAAATGAATTGGTTTCCTTCAATCGGATTCACAGAATCGAAATGGCTGGAATTTAATTATGTAGAAAATGATTCATTTCTGAAATTTTTTTTGGCTGTGCACAAAATTACTCTCCAGGAATTAAAATCCGAAGGATGTTTGGCTGTGCGTGGAATCAAATCTTCCAGTTAACACACGCACGGCTTCCCGCGCGCGTGATGAAGTTTTTGGTTTCCAGCAGCTGGAAACGTAAATATGAGTTGAGGTGAGTGAAATTTAGGTTGAAACCAAAAAATTTTAGGTATTGGTGTTCATATAGGTGTTCTGCTGGAGCAGTTTTTTCATCGTTTTGACAGCTTTGAGGTATTGGTGTTCAGTTTGAGTGATCTGCTGGAGATGCTCTTAGGTTTCCACATCCTGAAAACCAAAAACGAGTGGACGCACGCGGGAACACCAACCGCTTCACACCTGACATTTCCCAGCACAATTCGCCTGCCTGTCGCCGCTAATCCAGCCGCAGGCACCGCCGAATCTCAACCCGCCGCCGCAAATCTAGCCACCGGCGCCGGCATGGACTGCCTCGCCACCTTCCTGCACCTCATCCGCCCTTTGCCGCCCCTCCTGACCAGCCTCAAGGCGTCGCCATAGGGCCCAACCTCAAGCCGTCGCGCCACCACCAAATCTCGCCGCGCCGCCACCAAAATCGCGCCGCGCCGTCGGCTGGAGCTCACCCTTCTCTGGTTCCTGCCCTGCCTGTTCCTGTCGAAGGCGTCGCGGAAGCCATTGCCGCGCGGTCCAGCAGCGGCACCGCCCCGACGACACACTAGGCCTCGACGTCGGCGAGCTTGAGGGGCGGCGGAGGGCGAGCTTGTGGCGGCGGCAAAGCTTGGAAGGGGTGCAGGGGGGAGGGGGGTGGGTGGGGGCGGACGAGCTTGAGGAGACGGAGCCCAAGCACACGAAGGCCATGGTGAACTGGAGGAGCTAGCGGCGGGTGGACGACGACTGGATGCGTACGTGTGGATAAGGCATGGCCTGGCAGTTTTGTGAAAGAGCCCCCGAAAAAGATTGTAATTATTCATATTTTTCTGTGTCTTGGTATTTTTATGAAATCTTCCTCGAAGAGAAGAGTATTTCCGAGAGGCTTTATAGGTATCCAAGTTTAGGTACTCTGCTGGAGAGGAGAACAAAAGTTTTCTGAAAATCTTCTCTCTCCTCTACCTAAAACTTGTTTTAGGTCTCCGATTTTAGGTGCACTGCTGGAGATGCTCTAAAGGACATGGTTGTTGACGGCACACCTGCTATATACCAAAAGAAAGAGCACGGAACAAAGGACTACCCTATTACAGAGGCACGTCACGCGGTTAGCAGCGGATTGATTCTTCCCTCCAGTTTGTTCTTGACCTTGGCGATGATGACATCAATCTCCTCCCTCTCAGCTGGCTTCGACAGCATCCGCCATCTTTGCATCATGGATATGATTCGGTGAATTATTGAGTGCGGGGATGGGCATTTCTAAAAATAAAATCATTCCGGGTTAGCCATAACGCCCAAATATATGGCCCCCAGAAGTGCAAACATCTTACAACTCCTATTGTTATTTCTCTCTAACACCGAGTGAAGTCCTCTAAGCAAGCAGGCGTTATAGCCCAGTCAAAAGTTTCTCTAATAACACTCCACGCAAAGTTTGCCAGCGGGCATCTGAACATTATGTGTGTAGCAGTCTTCACTTTCCCACACGGCTTACAGAACTCACTACCTTTCCATTTACTCTTTAATAACTCAGATCGATCTACCTACTGATTGGTTTATCAAGATAGATTTTTACTTGGTTATTATATTTAACAATTCTCAGTTCAAGCTAACTGTGCCACGCATGCGTGCAGTGCGACGTGGGGCACGTCGTGTGCTCGCCGTGTCACGACAAGCTGGAGGAGGCGGAGGTGGATGACAGATTTTGTCTGGAATACGAAGACGATGAAGATTCCGCTGTACACGAGGCAATCACGGAGTGAGGTCGCTCAGATACGTGACGGACTCGGATCCTGTGTAAGAAAAACAAAATTTCTACAGAATTATCCATATGAAGAAAAACTTCTATATATACAAACAGCTAGTTGGATCTTTGGGAGGCGATCCAGGGCACCCATCGAACTCACGAAGCATGGATGTCGACGAGCAGCGCTCGACCCCTAACCAGCCATGGCCATGGGAGGCCGGGGACGCGTCGTCTTCCCGGACCAGAAAGAGGACCCGTTACCTGTTGCAGCTGCCGCCGCTGCCATCTTCGCCGCCGCCGCTGCCGCCACCTCCACCGTCGTCGCCACCGCCAGCTCCGCCGCCGCCGCCGCCTACGTCATGTTCAGATAGCTCAATGATTGGGGACGTGACGGTACAGAACAGCAGTGCCCTGGACTGTACCATCTGCTACCTCCCATTGAAGCCTCCCATCTTCCAGGTAACAATACGCACGCCACTTCTCAATAACGGTCACAAACTCAGATCGATGCACCAATTGATTTTGTTTATTAAGATAGATATATTACTGGTTTGTAGTTAGCAATCCTCCTCGATTGGTTCATTAAGCTAACTGTCCACCATGCATGCAGTGCGACGTGGGTCACGTCCTGTGCTCGCCGTGCCACGACAAGCTGGAGGAGACGGAGGCGGATGGCAGGTGCCACGTGTGCCGCGCCCCGACCACCGGCGGCTACCGCCGGTGCCACGCCATGGAGCAGCTGGTGGACTCCATCCGCGTGCCGTGCCCGCACGCCGCCTACGGCTGCGACGCCAAGCCGGCGTACCACGACAGGGAAGGCCACGCCGTTGCGTGCGCGCACGCGCCTTGCCGCTGCCCCGACAAGGCCTGCCTCTTCGTCGGCTCAACGACGGCGCTCCGGGACCACGTCGCCGGCGCTCACGGCTGGCCATGCACCGCGGAGATAACTGCCGAGGCTACCTTTAACGTCTGCATCCGCGACGGCTTCAACTTCCTCACCGCCGTCCGTGGCGACGACCAGTTCCTGTTCCTGCTGAACGTGGTGCGAGCGCCGTTCGGCCGCGCCATCTTCGCGGTGCGCATACGTCCTCACGCCACCGCTGTGTCGTCATCGTCGGCGGTATGCGAGCTCGAGCTCTCCTTCTCGCTCAACAGCAACGGCTACAGCGACATGTGCCCCAGTATCCATAGCCAGATATCGGTGTTCAAAGTTGGATGCACGGATCTCTCCGGTGGCCTGCCCGATCCCAACGTGTCCTTCCATTTCGTCATTCCCAAGTATGTTCCCGGACACAACGAGGACGTCGTTGAGGTCACCGCCGCTTTGGTCATCAGTAATGTTCCTGTACATCCAACTGGTAGCTAGTCTTCGTTCCATTCCATAGTTTCCTTTCCTCATCGATTTGTTGATCAAATATCTGTAGTCCTATTGTTTGTGTGTGTCTGGTCGACGCATGCATATGTTCAGTGCTTTTGCCTTGTACCTCTAGCCTAAATTGCAACCCTCTTGCGTTTCTCTTATTCTTCTCTGCATGCGTATTTTCTTCCCCATCTATATGCATACTATATTCCTACTTTTACTGTTTATACACTCTATGCTATATTAATTTTGTCGCATGAAAATGTACCACAAAACATTTGCATGATGATAGTTTGTTTCTTCAAGAACACTGCCACTCAATAGTAAATAGTTAAGAGACAGCGAATGTAATATTGAGCCCAACATTGACGTATCTCTCACTAGTTCAGCCATTTTGTCTTGGCCAAATGGGTCGACTACTTCGACACAGTCCACCCATTTGTGTGTGGCCCTACCCTATGGCACCGTGTGCGCTGGGCACTATTCCTTTTCTGGGAACCAAGTGCCAGTGTGCCACATGCACACACGTCAAAAATTGACAAACCGCAGACAACATATGTGTGAATAACAAGATTACTTGGTAGCTCTCATGTGCTGTAAAATGGAAGTACAAATCTCGGCTGAACAACAAATTAAACTAGCTAGAGTCGGTCATCTATAAATTTCAAATGGATCTATTGACGCAATCTAATACAATTCATTTCCCTTTGCCAATAGGTATAAAGCCTGGATTCAAGCGTGGTATATGCTAGATCGGGCTTGATTGATGTGGCTCAAATCATTTGCCGACACCCACGAAGCATAAAGTCAATTACTATTAAAGAAACGCTATATATAGGGACGACTCCAGCTGTTAGACTTGTGTTCAATTAGTGCATCTTGCCGTTCCTTGCATCCGTGTGTTTGATGCGAATTGATATTACTCCATAAGATGGCAGAGTCGAACCTGAGTCGAACGACTGGGTCGTACCTATAGCACTTCTCTTACTGTAAATGCGCTAGGTCAGTTTGATCAATGCATATCTAGATGAGATTTAATGGCTAGACGTAGTACTTCATATCTTCCTTCAACGGCAATTATGAAGCACGGAGCTGGATATGGAAAATGCCAGGTCATTTCTGATCAAAGCTCACAGATCCAACCATATTTGATGGAGAGAAGCATTGTTTGATATTTTTCCTTCGTCAACAGGTTTTTTCCTCCATTATATTCATTGCATTCCTCTATATCACACCGCACACATTCGATTCAAACCACCCCCGATTCGTACGAAACATGCAAATCAAGCATAATTGTGCATCAAACATGCAAATATCATGGAACAAATGGTGCTGCTTTCCCTCTTCCAATGCCAAGAGTTATATTGTATCCGGTCATGCATGAGCAGGGCCACATGATATAGAGGCGAATGAGTCGCGGCTTAGGTGTCTGCTTTTTAGGAAGGACGATAGAGCGTGCGAGCGTGGGACTTCGAGCGGGACGTGTCACAGACGCCACGGAGGTGCGGGGATGGGCGGACACGTTTGCAGACCTATGAACAATAACAAACCGATTAATTAGGCAGACATGACACAGCGATTAGCCTTTTTCTCCATTACATCCATTGCATTCTTCTATATCACACCGCACATATTCGATTCGAGCCACCCCCGATTTGTAAGAAATATTCAAATCAAGCATATATAATTGTGCTTAGAAAATTGAGGATCAAACATGCAAATATCATGGAACAAATAGAGCTGCTTTCCCTCTTCCAATGCCACATTTTGTATTGTATCCAGTCATGCATGAGCAGAGCCACACGATATAGAGGCAAACGCGTCACGGCGTAGGTGTCTGTTTTTTAGGAAGGACGACATGGCGTGCGAGCGCGGGACTTCAAGGGACGTGTCGCGGACGCCGCAGAGGTGCGGGGACTGGCGGGCACATGTTGGCAGACCCATGAACGATTGCAGATCGATTAATTAGGCAGACATGGCATACCGATTAGCCTTTTTCTCCACTATATTTGTTGCATTCTTCAATATCACACTGCACGTTCGATTCGAACCACCCCCCGTTCGTACTAAACATTCAAATCAAGCATAATTGTGCTTATAAAATTGAGGATCAACCATGCAAATATCATGAAACAAATAGAGCTGCTTTCCTTCTTCCAATGCCACATTTGGTATTGTACCCAGTCATGCATGAGCAGAGCCACATGATATAGAGGGGAACGTGTCGCGGCATTGGTGTCTCTTTTTGAGGAAGGACGGCAAAAATTGGGAGCGCGGGACTACAATCGGACGTGTCGCGGATGCCGCAGAGGTGCGGGGACAGGCAGAGACATTGATAGACCCATGAACGGTAAACAGACTGATTAATTAGGCAGAGATGAAACATCGAGCGCCGTTCATGTTCTTGCTGAACGTGGCGCGAGCGCCGTTCGGCAGCACCATCTCGGTTGTGCGCATATGCCCTCACGCCACCGCCATGTCGTCATCGCTGGCGGTATGCGAGCTCGAGCTCTCCTGATCCCTCAACTGCAATGGCGACATGTGCCCCAGCATCCATAGCCAGGCATCGCTGTTCAAAGTTGGATGCACGGATCTCTCTGGTGGCCTTCCCGATCCCAGTATGTCCTTTCTGTTTGTCATACCAAAGTATGTTCCCAGACACAACGAGGACTTCATTGAGGTCACCGCCGCTTGGTCATCAGTAATGTTCCTAGACATCTAACTGGTAGCTAGTCTTTGTTCAGCCATTGAGCCCAACATTAACGTCAACCTCTCACTATTTCAGCCAATGTGTTGGCCAAATGGCTTGACTACTTCAACACGATCTACCACCCATTTGTGTCGGGCTCTACACTATGGCACCATTCCTTTTCTGGAAATGTAGTGTCCCATGCACACACATCAAAATTTGACAAACCGTACAACATGTGTGAATAACAAGATTACTCGGTAGCTCTCTTCTTCTGCAAAATTGAAGTACAAATCTCGGCTAAACAACAAATTAAACTAGAGTTGGGCATCTAAATTTCAGATGGGAATCTATTGATAATGCAGATCTAATTCAGATTATTTGCCTTTGCCAACAGGTATGAAGCTTGGATCGAGCGGGGTATATGCTAGATAGGGCTTGATCGATGCGGATCAAATCGTTTGCCGACACGCGTGAAGCATAGAGTCAATTACTATAAGAGAAATGCTATAGGTACGATTCCAGCTGTTAGACTTGTGTCCGACTAGTGCATCTGGCAGTTCCTTACATCCATGTGTTTGACACGAATAGATATTACTCCATCAGATGGCAGAGTCGGACCTGAATCGGACGATTGGTCGTACCTCTAGCACTTCTCTATGCGCCAGATCTAGTTTGACTGCTGCAACCCTCTTGCGCTTCTCTTGTTCTTCTCTGCATGAGTTTTTTTTTCCATCTATGTACACAGACTATAGTCCTATTGTTACTATGTATACATACGCTATTTAATTTTGTCGCATGAAGATGTACCACAAAATATTGGCATAATGGTAGTTGTTCCTTTAAGGATACTGCCACTCAATAGTTAAGAGATGGCGAATGTGCTATTCAGCCCAACATTGACGTCAACCTCTCACTGGCTAGTTCAGCCATTTGGTCTTGCATTGGCCAAATGGGTTGACTACTAAGAATTGACGGGATCCACTCATTGAAACTTCATTTCATGTACAAGAAAATTTCCATGCCCCCCTCCCCCACCCCAAGTGTGCGCGCACACATACACATCTTTCCATCTTCAGCGGGGCTCCAGACACATCTTTCCGCACACAGTTGGAAACATTTGGATTACCAGACGTGAAATCCTAATTTCTACTAACTTTTGGACCTGCCCAACGCGCTCCGCCATGATAGGTGTGGTGTCGAAATGGGGTGAATGACGAGAGCTGTATCGCCATGGTGAGGAGAAAGACAACCTTCGCTGCTTCTTGGCTGCGGTTGTCGCATGCACCCCTACTGCAGCGCATGAATGGCGTTTCGAGTTCTAGATGGCGGCACCCTGCATGCCCTGCGCACATCCACTTGCGGACACCGTGTGGGAACTAGTAGTGGAGGGCACACTCGCCATGGATGCATGCATGCCACATGTGTTGGACACATGACGCACGAGTTGCTCCTGGGGCAGGCATACATATCGGGAACGAAGCCTCTCGCCGTGAGTTACCCTTACTACAAAAAATGACCATTATAGCGATGAATCTCCGCTACTCAAAGGCTGCTAAAAATTGGTGTTTTTAGCGGCGGTTTTCAGAGACCACGGCTACAAACAGAAGGTCAGCGGTGGGCATCACACATCAACAATTTTCTTTTTTTAGAAAAAGTCCAGGACCACCGCTGTCGAGGTCCAGGTGTTGCATTGTGCCGTTGTCGATGTGTTGCGCCGCCACCGTTGTGGTCGAGGTGCCACAGGTAGCCAAGCAGCCCCGCTCCGACCTCCACGGGCAATGCCGGGTTCCCATGCCATTAGATCTGGACCGAGACTGGCCCCACCTATGATCTCGCGCCACCACTGCAACCTGGGAGCTGCTCCGCCATGACGAGGGCGAGGAGAAGCCCGCCGTCATCAAGGAGCGAGAGAACGGGCTGGTTATCGATGAGGGAGAGGAGGGTGCGCACCGTCGAAGAGTAAGGTTAGGAGGGGGCACATCGTTGTCGGGGAGGCTGACTCCCACAGTCGCCCCGATCCAGGCCTCTTCGCGCCGCCCCGACCCGAGCCTTGCTGCGCTAGGCTTGAGTGCTGACCTAAAGATGCATCAGCTCGCAGGGAAGAGGGGTCACCAGAGGATGAGGGAGGCGGAGGAGGGAGAAGGTAGGGAGAGAGGCGGCAGATCTAAGGGTGGGAAGGGAATGGAGGCATGGGCGAGAGCGACTGCTGAGGATTGAGAAGGGAGGGAGGGAATGTTGCACCTAGGGTTAGCGTCAGGGCACGACAAGAGTTATATACCAAATTAGTAGTGGGCTTTGGGAATGGGCCGCTAGCAACGGGCCTCGGGACTGACTGCCGCTAGAAAATTGTTTTGTAGTGACGGACTGTGTTTTGGGCCGCCGCTACAACCTTCCAATGTCTTTAGTGGCGGATTATGTTTTTGCACTAAAATAAATTTTAGCAGCGGATGATAACGAGGTTTGCATGTTAAATAGTGGACTATGTTGTATCTTATCTTCAAAGTTTACATAGCTCAGTGCCCTTCCACTATTTTCTCGCTGGTTGTTCATGCAAGAGAGGGGATCGTGTCTCTATGTTAGAGGGGATCCAGTGGGAGTAATTTAAGAGGGAAGGTGATGTATTTGTAATCGAATGCCCTTTGGCATCTACCTATGGCGTGTGATCAGAGGCGTGTTTCACTAATATAGAGCCCCACAAAGTGGCGCATGAATGATCATACATCTGGGTTTCAAGCCTTGGCACTCTGGTTAGAGAGCCTGACTGCCCAGGTGTGTTATATATATACCTAGAACTGGCTGACATCCAAATCCAAAGAAGGAATCCAAATAAAGTCCAACTAGCCTAATCCAATCCTAATCCAATTAAGAGGCCCCGATCCAATCCAGTTCCACCAAATCCATCAGGCCTTGTTCGGTTGGCATGGAATGATTATACACATGGATTAGTTTCAGGCATGGATTGAGTGAACCATATGTGTCACTCAAACCAAGTGAAGAATGAATCCATCGATTGGTTTCGTTCCATGAGGTCTAAGTCATGGTTTTATGCTAGCTCTTTGAGTCATGGAATGGACCAATCCATGTTGGGTTTCAAACCAATCCATGCCTAACCGAACGGCCATTCCCAGTTGATTAGGAGTACCATGTCC
Organism: Eragrostis nindensis; assembly: GCA_012490785.1. NCBI lineage: Eukaryota > Viridiplantae > Streptophyta > Magnoliopsida > Poales > Poaceae > Eragrostis > Eragrostis nindensis. The sequence continues at coordinate 49,999 of JAAXCT010000070.1, forward strand.
AATCATTCATGTGGATAGCCATTCCATCCAAACGAACGAAATGACTAGTGCAGCAGCGAGGCGCAAGCCTGCCGCACTTCGTGGCCTGGAGGCCAACGCGCTAGTGTGCTAGGGGCGAGCAAGTTATGATGCGCCTGCTGAACGTTCCCTGCGGCGTCTGGTCGGGCTCCCTCCGCTCTGCGGTAGGCGGCGGCGAGGCGGCCGTCTGCTACCCATGTGGCTACACACCGCCGCCGATGGCCGTCTCCAATCGTCGGCGTCGAGCGTTCGCAGAGTGGAAGACGGCGGTAAGCGACCTGACGATCACAAAATAGCAGTAGTCGCCGGCGCGCCGCTACAATTGCGTGCGTTCCACGGCTCTCTTATTTATGTTTATCCAATGGATGTTGGATGGACTCGGATGGTATCGGACTTCACACTGTTGGACATCCAACCATATAACATCCAATCCAAGTAGATCCAAATCGATTAATCCAGTTGGACTCTGACGAGCCAGTCCAACTAGTATATATGGCTTCCGCAAAACCATGGCATTGTGTTTAGAGTCCAACTGGCCAAGAGCCACGCTAACCTACATAAGAACATGAGCAGCATGCCAAAGACGAAGCAGATGAGGAAGAAGCTAGTGGAACATGAGCAGCAAGGGGCTCTCGACAAATGACCACTACCAAACATATCTCTTGTCAGAGACGCTTATAATACACGTAAGAATGTGTTACAAACATATTTGAGAGTAACACAAACATTTGTGTTACTGAGTCTACTTATAACTCAAATGCTTGTTTTGAAAAAAATATGTTACATTTTAGTAACACAAAAATAGTGTCACGAGCATAGTGTTACAAAGAAAGTATTGTGTTTCAAACATAGCAAAATCTTAGAACTCATAGCAACATAAAAAAAAAATATATTACTTTTATGTAGTACTACAAGATGTAGTAACACTTCCCTCGGGCTTTAGTAAACATATATTCAGATATTTTACTTCATCCGCCCAATAAAAGATGGGCCCGTCTACTTGAAACCCGGGTGTTTTTGTTCCTGTCCAGCACCCGGGTGTTGAGACAGGCCAGAACACCCGAATTTTGTGGCTAAAAATTCGGGTGCTGGGCTGGGTTCCAGCACCTGAATTTTAAGCCCCTGATCTTTGATCCAACAGACCACAAAAACATCAGACAAAACGCATATTACAATGCAGATCATACAACAACATCATTTTTGCACAGAAGAGAAAAAAAACTAACACCAGTCATAGAAATGAGCACGGAAATGAACACAGTTTCTTACCAGACACAGAAATGAGGACAGAAATGAACACAATTTATTAGCATTCATATTTTGAATAATCTCAAATTAAATGGATCAAACTCGAACCACAAAAATTGAAGATGAAAATTGTATGACCTTTTAGTTCCCATGTAAGAAGCATTACAAGAACAAAAAAAACCATGAAATTTTGCAACAAGTACTGGAATGCTGCAAGTATAAAATACAGCAATCCTTCTGGTCTTAGCATGGAAGCGTTTGAGAACTCAGGGCTGACATTACCTTCTGCTTTGAAGCGCACAACACCAACAAACACAGAGAACTCGTGTCCATCCAACATCTTAGCATCAGCTTCAGTCGCTGTACAAATGTACATGTTCCCATAGGCAGAAGCTGAAATCTTGAATCATTTTTCCTAAGAGCAAAGCTGGCTACAGAAGTTGCAATGTACAGCTTGTCCACTTTGACATTGCGGCTGATCTTCTCCACACTGACAAACAGCAGCTTCGCTGACTCTTCTACATGATCAAGACAAAAGTACTCATGGATTGGATCAGAAGTGTCAACAGAGGGCGCTTCATCATCAAAGTACTCCTCCTTGACTTTGCCATCCTTATCCTTCCTCCTGGAACCACTTCCAGGAGCATCCTTTGCAGACGTTGCTGTTGAATATCAAAATAAATTGATCAAATACAGTAGGACTAAAATTCATGCAATCAAATAACAGGTTTTATGTGAAAAAACAGTCGTAGATAGAATGTTAAGGCAGAGGGCAGAAAAATATAAATGTCCCCAAATATAAGTCTATTGCTGGATTTCATATGACAGTCAAAAGATACAAGAGTTACACCCATCTGAAGGTGTAAATCTAGGAAAATGAGACAGTAACAACAGATTTTTGAATGATAATTAAAATAGTCTAACTAAAACCAAGTAGTACCATGAACTGAAGATAGCATGTAACCCAATAACTACATAGAAATTTAGTTCAGAGCGCACAGAGAAATTGGTAAACAAAATCATCAAGTATATTGCTGATTTCCGTATGATGTCACAGTCAAAATATACAAGAGTTACACCCATCTGAAGGTGTAAGATTTAGTTAAATGAGACAGTAACAACAAATATTTGAATGATAAAAGTAGGCTAACTAAAAACCAAGTAGTACCATGAACTGAAGATAGCATGCGACCCAATAACTACATAGAATGTTCAGAGCACACAAAAAATTGGTAAACAAAAATCATCTAGTATATTGCTGATTTTCATATGATGTCACAGTAAATACATACAAAGACTTACACCAAGCTAAAGGTGTAAATTTAGAAAAAATGAGACAGTAACAACAGATATTTGAATGAGATCTGAAGTATACTAACTAAAAAAATAATAACATGAACTGGAAGATAGCATGTGACCATATAACTAGTTAAATGAAGAACATTTGTTTTATTACAGAATCAGACGACTTTGTTTTTTTGACAAAATCTTTTAATTGACAAAAGGAATGCAGCTGTACTGATAAACGTGAGCATAATTTTCAAGCCATGAACTGATAATAAATATAATAAATAGAAACAGAAAACATCATAATGAGGAAGATTGGTGGAGGAAGATCTAGAAGAACAGAAATACAGTGGGAAAACCCCCGGATATAAACCGTAGTAGATTATGAAGCATAATGCTAATTTTTCATTGTATTTCTGGACCAAGACCTGACACAGATTCTTAAAAAAGAAAAAATAAACAGAAAAATACCTACAGACAGAATCGTAAGAACATGAAAGAGCATTTAAGGCGGTGCCCCCCAGACACAGAGTGCACCAACTTCGCATGCACTTGTGTAGATCAATGAAAAAGTTTAGAAAAAAGTAACTGAGAAGCACTAAAAAGTGAGCCCTAGAATTGAGAACCAAAAAGCGTCTTAGCTGAACTCACAAATAGAGGGAGAGTGATAGAGTGAAAACAAACGAACGAGATTCGAAATAAATCGTTGAAGAACCGTATGAGAAAATCACAAAAAAGGGAGGAGAAAAGAAGCTAGAGAGTAGAAGGATATTAGACAGAATCCAGAAAAGAAAAAGGAGTGGTTTATAGGCTTGAAGTGAAACAGATTTGTAGCTCCTCGCTCACCTGGAGCTGGTGGCTGAGTAGCAGAACGAGTTAGACATCCTAGGGGAATTGTTCTGAACTTCTTGACATATGGTGCAACCTTGGGATGAGACAAGTCTTTCCTCAAAGGACTGCCATAAGTACTACCAAAATGACAGTCAAAAACTTTGCTAAAATGACACCAAATCAATAGTGTATTTTTGACATATTGAAGCTGTGAATTAAATAGAACCATACAAATCTCAAGTCTAATAAAAGTAGACCAATGCAAAGGTGTAATTTGCCTGGCTTAAAAAACAGTGACATTTGCATGTCACTGATTTAAGTAGAACATTGCTCCAAAAAAAAAGAACTCAAATAAAATAAGCAAAATAAAATGACATACAGACTCTGCTAAAATTACACTAGTGCTAAGGTGTAATTTCATATGTTTGCAACAGTCACTTTTTCGAGTCAATTATTTTTACTAGGGCACAGATCATATAAAACAAAACAAATGAGTAACATTGATTCTGGACAGACATGACTGAACCAAAAAGAATTATATCAAACCAGGACGGGTCCGTCATCAATTTCTAGTGTTTTAGTCCACACCAATGCAAAAATCATTGACATTGTTTGCATGTCAGTGATATAACTAGAGCATAATGCAAAAAAAGAACTCAAATACAATTAACAAAAATAAAGTGACAGGTGCACTCTCCTGAAGTTACACCAGTGCTAGGGTGTAATTTCATCTGTTTGGAACTGTCACTTTGTATGCCAATTAAATTAATAGTGCACAGTGCTAGGGTGAAATTCTCAGTTTAACTAAAGCATAATGCAAAAAAAGAACTCAAATACAATTAACAAAAATAAAGTGACAGGTGCACTCTCCTACTAGTTTATGTTGAGAAAAATATGTTATATACTCTGTGGGCACTCACAAACTCAGGCCACATAGGGTACAAAAACTTTCCTTGCATACTACCAGATGTCCCACATAATAATGTTCAGCACAAATGGCTGAAGTAAACAGTAGGGGAATTCTAGAATAGATACATCAGAAATAAAATATTGTTTTTTTTAAGCTGGAATAATGCTTACAGAAACAACACTTGAGAAGTAAGCTTCAGGATTTAGGAAGTATGCTTTATCCCATTTAAGCTGACAGAAATTCTCTCTGGACACTTCCATACATTCCATAAAGTGAGTGACCTCAGCTTGACGATCTTGCATCTGTTTAAGTTTCTCCTGTTTACAAACATAGCAGTATCAAGATTAAGTAACACCAGTGCTAGGGTGTAATTTCATCTGTTTGGAACTGTCAATTTTGCATGCCAATTAAATTAATAGTGCACAGTTTAGATATAATAGAACAAAAAGTTTAAGAAATGTAAATAAAGTGAAGCAAAAAAAAATGACAGGCAAACTATGCTAAAATTACACCGACGCTAATATGTAATTTCTAATGATTGCAACTGTGACTTTTCGCTGCTTCTAATATTTGTAGGACACAGTTCAGATTTAGATTTTACCAGAAGATAATAACATAAAAGGGGATAATTTACTAGGGAAAATCCAGGGTAATCAATGAAGAAAAGATACCAGATGGAGCAAAAGAGATGTGATGCAGACTCTTCACTTGTTAGCAGTGCCTGCATTATCAGATGAAAACAAAAAGAAATTAAATTAGAAATCAACACGATAAGACAGCAACAGCCAAAGAAGAAAGTAGAAAATACACAATAAACCACATGAAGAACAAGGAAGAAGGAAGGAAACTGAAATGAAAGAAACGGGGATTGTTCAACCAAGTAGCAACATGGCAACTAACAGGGGATCACACTGAGGAAACAAAAATCCAAAGAAAGCAAAAAGGAGTTATCGATTGCATCAAAATCGTTTTTAGAGATGAGCAGGGATTAGATGCAGAAAAATGAGAGAAACCGCTAGCACCCACCCACGCGCGTCTCCCCAGCTTCTTGATGTTACTGTACTGCAAAATAAATCAAAAAAATGGATCAGTATAACTAAACATATGAGTGATTATGTTTACACAAAAAAAATAGGAAAAAAAGGAAACAAAAAAAAGTGCTGCAAAAAAAGTTATGATATAAAACTAACCTCACTCGTGCAGTTATGAATGACATGTAAGCTGTCCTTCACGCCATCAGACATGTCATCCTACGTGAATTAAACTAAGAATTAGCTGAAAGTATAAATATGCTTGAGATAAAAAACACAAAACAAAAAAGCTTACATCACAATTGATAGTAGCATGAGGTATATCATTGTCCAATTCTGCATCTGAATTGCTATCATTAAACTCAGATTCTTCTGAGTCCTCAGATGAACTAACTTCAATGAATGAGCACCTCTCTTCTTAGCCATCTAACATACATGAATACATGGAAAGGGGAGAATTAAAAATACACCACAGGCATTCAGGAAAACAAAATAAAAACAATGCAATAACATTAGATATAACAACTTCTTAGCATACACAATCAAGATGTACAAGTGTCATACCCCAATTCTGGAATATGTTGTGCATCCTGTATCAGTCCCTGGATCAGTAGCTGATACGCACAAAAACACAGATATGATATCAAAAGCATACCTCGGATAGGTAGATAAGTATAATACCTGATATGAGACCCTTAGTGGCGGCATGACAAGGATTTATAACTATCCAAGTCCATCCGACCACCTAATGGTGAAGCAGACAGCGGAAGACCTTGGCCCAAAGCCACAAGCATACTAGAGAAGTAGAACCGAAAACCAAAGCGTCGTCGTCTTCTACGAAGTATTCTCCTACTAAACCAACAATCGCAAACGCGTGAGTACATAAGGTACTCAGCAAGCCCTACACTACAAAAGGGTATATATATGTGCATATTTGGACCTAGCAAGGAATAGGCTATAAGGTTCATTTGCAGCAAGCAAGCTTTATGCAGGGTTCACTAAAGCAAGTGAAAGAGTCATAGATAAAACAGAGAGTTGAATGTCAATATTTTAGTTGGTTGGCCCTGGGGGAGTATGAAGCATTCCCGCCAGTTCCCAAGTTTTAGTTGGGCCTTCTGACCTCAAAGGTCATACAGACCCGGCATCCATGCCATCACTTCCAAAACACGGGTCGACTACAACCCACTCACACTCCAAGGGATAAGAGAGGTGGCTAATCCAACGTGCGCCACAATAATGTGTCATATGCCGTGACAACGTCCATCCGGATGAATTTTTCACTCTGCAAAGGTTGTACATCTTTTCCCACGAGCTACGCACCCTTTGCAAGGGGGTACGCAACGCTTAATCCATCTCCCCTGAGTAGTCTCACAAGTCCACCACGGAATCACACCCAGGGGCTTGTGACATGAAAGGTCACATACCGGCACAGTACACCTGTAATAGATAGCAGGGTATGTCGTGCTCCTGTAACTAATAGCAGGATCCTGTAACACATAACAGGACATGCGGCACTCCCGTAACTGATAGTGGGTTCCGCGAGCCGGATCACGGGTACGTTTCCCGGATCTTTTCCTGAGCTTCCGTCGCCTCTACTGGCCTCCAGATGGAATTTGCAAGAGTACCAAGAAGGTAGGGTAAGTCCTTCCCATACAGGTTCCGTGGTTGTACGAGAATCATTATGTTTACGGGCGTCAGAACCGGTCCTTATGTGGCCGGGCAAGCACCAGGTTTCCCACACCAGGGGACTATCACACCATCAACATCTCACTAGTGGCCTTGCCCGCAATCCAATCCATCCCATCATCACCGTCACCATCATCATCACCTAACACAGTTGTGCTACTCCCAACCCAAGTATCACACACACCACCAAACTCATTTAACACATTTGTAAAAGTAAGTATGTGAGTAAGGTGTGGCAATGTGGAAACATTGCGAGGGGTCCTAAGCATTTTAGTTGCAAGGTAAAAGTGCCATCATAGAAATGATGGAACTATCCTAGGGTTCTCAAGGTGACAGGTAAACAAGGGTGAACAAGGATTCAGATATTAACGCCTATGTAACAGACATCAATATCACAAATAGGACAATAACTACACAAGCAGTAAAATAACAAGTAATGCATATTACGAGAATAGGCCATATAGGTGCATTGCGAAAACAGTAGGTTCAATCATGATCAAGGAGAAGTAGAGCTTGCCTGAAAACACTATTCTAATCTTCAAGTTTCTGGTCTTTAGACTCTTCTGTTGGAATCGTTGTCTTCAAATCCTTCCTCAAAGCTTGTATCTTCTGACTCGTCCTTGGGCTCGGATCCTTCGGCTCGTCCTTGCAGCTTGGATCTTCTGGATTTTCCTTGAATTCTGATGGCTCTTCCTCGGGTCTCGCGTAAGCTAGCGCACAGAACATATCGTATAAACAAACTACCGCAAAATAAATAAAGATCGAAAAGAGCTGAATAAGATCCAACTAACTCCAATAAGAACGATCGAACGCCGATGAAGAACAAGAGTCGCAAGTCATGCATGATGCATTAAGTTTTACTTTAAGGAGGGTTTTATCATCCTAAGAAGACTATTAGGAGTGAGGCATCAAGCACTAGGGCTTTTGATGTGGTTGAGGAATGCTAAACACGATGAGAAGTGTATGAGTGTATTTGAAGGTGGGGACAGTGTATGCATTCGTGTTGTTCATACATTTGTGGCACTAAGTTTTTATATAGGTCGTAGCCTATATAAAGGTTCATGCGACACGCGTACGAGGCGCAAGGTGTGTTACTTTAATTACTTACCTATAGGTTATGGTATTACCTAATGGTGATTATCTATTGAATTAATTATTAGGACCAAGCTACTAGTTATTTGTCATGAGTTAAGTGCATGACGGTGATACGTGCACGTGATTATGCATGGTTTGCAAATAAAATACAATTAATTAACCGATAAAGGGCAAACTAGCAAATAAGATAGCAACGAACAATAACTCCAATAAAACTCAATGAAAGACAATTTATAGAGAGATTAATAAATCAATAAGACTTGGTATAGGTTGGTGGCAACATTGGATTAAGATTGGTTAAGCGATGGTTAAGCTAGGTTAGTGGTGGAGCTAGGTGTGAACAACGGAGGTTGTATACTTTGATATAGAATGATACAATAAGGTGTCAACGCTAAGAGGTGAGCGAGTATCCGTGACACATGGGATTAATGGCATACGATGAAGTTTGTTATGAGAGGAATTTAGAGTATTGATGGCTCGTGGCTATGATCTAGAGCTTCAATATTAGTACTAAAGGGTACTACGCGTTTTTGTGAACGCATGAGCGCAAGAATCGCTCGGAACGGAGTTACGGATGAAAAGATATAGGTATCTAAAGATTCTAGGGGCTTATGTATAATTACAGAAAGGTTCTAGGGACTTATCTGTAAGAACAGAAAGTTCTAGAGACCTATACGTAATTATGAGAAAGTTAAGGGGCCTCAGTGTAAAAAGACAGGGGCTAAAGTGTAATTAAAGAAAAGTCTAGGGGTGTTTCTGTAAAAAGATAGGACCTAAACAGAATTATGAAAAAGGTTAGGGGCTTATTTGTAAAAGAGCAGAGGCTGGCGATTTTCCTGGAATTCTGGGTTTATTTTTGTATTGGAAAAAGGGGTGGTGGACTGGGTCCACGGTGAACCGAGGGGCTGTGGGTCTATGGTCCATGTGGACCGAGAGCACAGAGGGCGAAAGGGAGAGGGCGTTGACCGGCGACGACGACTGGGTCAGACGCGGCGGAGGACGGCGGTGCGCGGCGGCGGCTCGCCGGGAGGCTCGCCGGCGGCGCGTGCGGCGGCTAAACATCGACGAGGAGTGGTCCCACATGTTCTACGCGCGACGGCGAAGCGAGCAGGGTAGCACGTCGACGGCGGCCTCACGGCGGCATGGGCGGCGACTGGCGTTGGCAGGTGGAGGGAGAAGAGGGAAACGGGCCAAGCTGGGCCGCTGCTGGGCCGAATGACGGGGCGTGGGCTGGAAGAGAAGAGGAGAAAAAGAAAGAAAGAAAGAAAGATGAGGCCCAGAGGGGAAGAGAGATTAGAAGATAGGTTTATTCTTTTCTGGGGCTTGAGGAACATTCAAATTTGAATGAGAATTCAAATTTGACAAAGAACAAATTCGACCAGACACTTGAAATAAAAGCCAGGAGATTCATAAATGCATATGGTGAAGTTTGTGCAAGTTTTTAAACGTCAAAATTTTTAAATTCAAGGTGAATTTCCTGGAGCTCAACAAATAATTATTTAGTTTGTGATAAATTCAAAAAAGTTCAAACTTTTAGGGTGTTTTAAATGAAAGCAAGCACTTGAGCACTAGTTTTAATATTTATAAAATTTCATATTTGAAACTAGGTTGAATTATTTTAGTGAATTTTATTTTGAAAATTCGTGACAAGGTAAGAGTTGGGCAAAAATTTAAATTTAGAGTGATTTTTATTCCCTTTTTGTTTTGCTTCGAAATTTGGGGTGTTACAGATCTACCCCACTTAAAAGGAATCTCGTCCTCGAGATTCAAACGATCTTCTGTGTGGCGTAGAACTTCTCTTGCGTCTTCTTGCTTGGCGGTGGTGACATCCAAAATTTCGGCGAAGGCTTCATGACGTTGTGGGCGTTGATATTTGTTTTGCTTATCTTCGTCTTAGATCTTTTGTTGCACCGATCGATGTAGCGGAGATCCTTTCTTCAAGGTTGCGAGAGGGGACCTACCCCACTTAAAAGATTTCAGCTCGGGGTACCAAGAATAACGTACGACTCTTGGCCTATTTGTCTTATCCAATGGATTTAGGCATTTCTTATTGTTCCATGGGCGGCTTTTCCAAATGCCTTTATTTCCAAATTATCTTCGAAGGTGAGTTTACTCAGACTTTTATCCGACTTAGGAAGCAAGTGCATCTATGTGGATGCAGCTTGAAGTCTGTTCTTTATCCCAGGCTCACAAACCATACATTTCATCACCATAGAACTCTTGATACAACACTTTATTGATATTCCAAGGTATAGAGTACAACAGAGAGCTTATATTACAACACTCTTACATAGGGTTGTGCTTCAAACAAGGTTGTTACTCATTGCTTCCTTGTCCGACGGTCCCAGGGCAATCTGCTGCGAAGTGTCGATGATCCCGACACAAGTAGCACTTCTGATTTGCTCGTGGTGCCTTCTTTCCTTGTGGTTTGCCTTCACAGCTCTGCCTATAAGTACTGGAAATCTTAGAACCAGGAAGGGTTGCACGTGGCTTGTTCTTCTTCATTCTTCGGTGTTTCTGCTTCCGGTAAGATTCCATTCCTGTACTTCACATTTCCCTTTTGGCTCACATGGCTGGAACTCGAGACCTTTGTCGTTTTCTTGATCAATCAGTGCTTCTTCAAGCAAAATGGCTTTATTCATCAGTGTGCTGAAGTCCGGATAGTTGTGTGTGACTAGATGTATTCTCAAATTATGGTTAAGACCTTTTCTGAAGCGGTTTTGCTTCTTCTGATCAGTGTTGATCTCATCTGGGGCATATCGGGCCAACTTTGTAAACTTTCGGATATATTCATTTACTGTCATAGATTCTTGCTTAAGGGTACGGAATTCATCTGCCTTTATGTCCATGATTCCTGTGGGGATATGGTATTCACGAAAAGCTTGTTGAAATTCATCCCATGTAATATCATCTGGCTCTGCAACTGTTTCCTTGAAGTTATCCCACCATTCTCCAGCAACTCCAACTAGTTGATGAGTGGATAACATTACTTTCTCTCGATCATTGGCTGCAACTACATTAAGCTTCATGGTAACATCTTTGAGCCAATCATCAGCAGCTAAGGGGTCATCATCAGTGCTGTCGTAGACAGGTGGCCTGAGCTTCATAAATTCTGATATCTTAGAACTCATTTCATGACTGCTCTGTTGTTCCTGAGAAATTAATTCCAGGAGTTGGGTCTGTTTGGCCATCACCTCCGTGAGGTTGACCGGTGGCGGTGATGGTGGAGGCACCTCATTACTATCCTGGTGGTCATTACTTTCTGTCTCCTGGTTGGTTCCATCTTCATCATGGTGACCTGTCTCAGTTTCCTGGTCATGAGCTGCGATGGGTCTTCTTTGGTTGACTTCATGATGTTGTTGAGCTGTTGGCTTCTTCCTTTTGTTAGCTTCACCTCTTGCGGTTCGTCCAGCGGAATCATGATTTTCAGGTGCTTTTGCCTTGCGCTTCTGGCGGTTCTGAAACCTAGTAGACTTCTTTGGCGGCATCCTGGCTTCAACAGCGGAGGTTTAGGCAGGGGTTAGGGAAGGGTTTTGGCCTTAAGCTGTTATTAAGCTGCGATTTTGACTATTAAACTGTTGTTTTTATTATTATGCTATTTATTTAGTTTGATTAAGAGCACACAATCATGGAAGAATAAAGAGCCAAAATCAACAAAATCATCGAATCACACAAACAACGTGATTTATTTGTTGCGGTCTCATGTGTGAGCGAACTAAAACGAGGTTTTAAGGCTTAAGGGTGTGTTGACTATCGATCTTTGATTGTCCTCAGAACTCGACTAATAGTCCGTTGACCAAAAGAATCGAAAGGGTCATATGACTTAATCGGGTAAAGGAAAACCACTATTCACATTTCTGCATTTGTGGCGCTTCATTGACTTGACATTTGAGGTTACTCAAGCACATGCAGCTGTGATTTTGCATTTCACAACATTGATTTCTTGAACTTGCATTCTTCTCTGACTCCGAAGGTGGCTCGAGGCACTATTTCATAGCAACACTGGTACTTTGATTGCTCACAAACGGAATTACATCTTTGATACAACTCAGATTATCAGGATTACCACTTATTACTACTACTTCTAGGGCCACTGCCATTGCCGCTAGTGATAGCATTCTTCTGGATTACGGTGCAGGTCTCCAGGGTTATCCTTCACGGAAGCTCATGCTGGCTCTTCTGGCCGAGGTAGCACATTGGTGTACTTGACACGCACTGAGGGCGTAGGTATCTCAATCTTCAATACCATCTACCATCACTCATGCTTCTTAGTTCTCTTGTGCACCAGGCTGGGCCTGAGCGGGACATTCTTGTAGGACGGACACTTGGCTAGCATGTGCCCTTCTTGCTTACAATGGAAGCAACGTCTTGGGTTGTCAATGGTGTTGCTCTGGGTTGCCTTTTCATAACCTTCTGCTGGCAGACTTGTGTTGCTTGAGGACGGATGTATTCCGGTCGGTTGGTGGATGTCAGGTTCTTCTGCAGGACGTGCAGCAGGTAACAGGTACCTTGGCTTCTTAAGATCCTCATGTATGACTTGACCTGATCCTTGCACGATATACTTTCTCTTATTGACGCATCTCTTGTTGGCGTCTCTTGGTTGTAGTAGCTCCTTGATGCTGGAGATTTCTTCATTGCTCTTGTTCACTAACTCTTCCAGATTAGCCAACCTTTCAAGTACACTTGCGATGACAGGCGGAGACGTCAGGTAGGTGCCTTCGATATCATTCCAAACTTCTTGCTCTTGATGCTTTTCCTGTACCATAGGTTGAATCTCTGCAGCTGGTGTTTGAACTTGCAGCATGCCATGTTCCATGTTGGTCTCTGCAGCTCTTGCTTCATTGGTTGGGTTGTAGTAAGGGCAATTGGCGATCTTATGTCCGGGTTTGTGGCAGTTGAAACATGTCCTCTGCTTTCTGGAGCCCTTAGTGGCATTACCGTTGTTGTTTTGTTTAGGAACCACATCCGGTAGGCGGTAAACCTGGAACAATCTGTTCTCCACCTCGATGGTCATGTAGTCCTGGTCGTCCATTGGGCTGAACATTCCTGTACAGAGACACTTCCGGATGAGACTCTTTTCTCGAGATTGACAAGAGGGAAGCAAGGGATTTTTAACAGAAGAGCAAGGGTTTTTACGGAAGGTTTTGCAACTAGTTTTGAAAATAGTCATTTTCGAGCGTGACAAATAATATATTTTTGTTCTACAGTCAAGTATTGCTCTGATACCACTGTTGGCGGTTCTTATGCGATAAAATTAAATTCATTAATTCCGCAAGCGCACGGATCACCATTGTAGCATTTCACCTTGGAGTATTCCAGGGTTATCGTATTTATATTTCCGCGGGGAAGTAGAGCAAAAGGGAGCTGAATAATAGCTATGCATTGGATAATTTGGAGAAAGAAATAATGTATCAACTATACTTGAGACGGGGGTAAGATAGGCATGATAGATATGGGTGGCACACACATCCTCAAATCCAAGGTAATAAAATAAATAAAGCGTAGTATACATTTGGGAGAGCAACGAGATAGAGTTAAGGCTACCTGTATGTTTATCTATTATTTACTTTCCTAGCAGTCAAGTCTACAAAGATTATTTACTCTAGCTAAGCTCATACACATACAAGTCATGTCGTTTCGGGGCACACACGTGCTAAGTTAACCGATGAAGCTAGTTCAAACTTAGGGAACCGTATGCTATAATTAAGACCCTGCTGAGTCCAACCCGGACGTGGTGGATTACAGAGACCGGTGCAGCTGTCACATACACTCGCGGCTACCATCCTCCGTGGGGTTGGGTGCCAAACGTGCATAGGCCAAGTTCTAAGCGCCATGCTTACAACCCGCCTAGAGGAGCTACTCTTGATCAACGGAGCAGTCCTATCTAAGAATGAACAAGCACAGATTTCACACGACGTCATCTCCGATGACGGCACTCTCTCATACTCGCTATTCCAACAATCACGAATCCCACAACAAGACTTCTACGAGCACTTACTTAACGAATAAATAAACTAAATAGAAAAGAACTACTAAAATAAATAAATAAAGATAAAACTAAATATAATTATATTGAATAAAATAATATCTCAAGAGTAAGGATACAAAGAACTATACCGAACTCCGAGAAGACTCCGGAAGCCCGAGAGAGCTCTCACTCTACTCTACTCTACTCTAACTCCCAAAGCTACTACTCAACTAAACTAATGAACAGTTGGATGAAGTGTGATGGCGCGAGTTGCTTCGGAGGCCGAGGGGTCCAATTTATAGCTTGTGAAGGCGGTGGGAGCACCCTGGCCGAAGCTGGAGAGGCGGTGGCGCCAAAGTCGGCCGGCCGGCCTAGGGGGGTGGCCGGCCGGCCGTCCCCTGTGGCGGTTTGCCACCGACTTGCTCCTGGACGCTCCAGATCACTCCCTGAAGGCGGTTTGAAGGTCGGTTCCTTGCTGGGGTCGGCAGAATTGAATTGGGGGCCAAGTTAAGGCCCAAATGGCCCACCTTCTAGAATGACGGTGGAATTCTGCTGCACTGGGCTTGAATTATGCGTTGAGGATTAGTTTCCAGCCCACTGAAGGAAGCCCGAAGCCTGCGCCCACCAGGTGGGGCCGGCCGGCCAGGGATTTTCCCTGACTGGGCCCACTTTTCTCCATTATTCACTCCTGCATCCAAATATCCACCAAAACCTGTGGAGTAGCATTATTCCTAACTACTATGCACAAAATCTTGGTGTTATGTATTTATTTACTGGTAGGGTGGCGGTCAAAACATGGTTTAACGACCGCCAACAACCTCTCCAAGCTTAAACTTTGCTCGTCCCGAGCAAACTCAACTCAGGGTACCGGCGGATCAGGAGTTACAAAGAAGCGCCCCATAGGTAATAAAGATGCAACAACATACTCCCTAAACAGTGCTAAGTTTACGAGAGCACAAAATATTCATGAGTGTTGCAAAAATCGTGGGGCTTATATGTCACACCTTGTCATGCAGCATTGAAGACTAGAACGGCATTTTGGGACAAGTACACAATTCTAGCAGGTATGCATCCAGAGTTTTTATGTGCTGCAAGGTAAGGTGCAAAAATTCTCCTTCGTTTTGGGTGGCACTTCTCTTACCACTCCGATGTGAGTTCTATTCCTACAAGCTTCACTCATCCTACCTTCTACCAAATGAGGCTTTGTATGTGGAGCTTGGTAAGGAATGCACAAATGTCATGCATATATTGTAAAGCTAAAGAATGAGTCTCAATCAACATAGCAACTCCATTTATTTTGGTCATAGGAAATGATGTGATGGAGGGGGAGAAAATGAACTCACACTTGTGGAAGGGGGTTTTGAAAAACATTGGTCCTCTATTTTGCTCAAGATGTTTATGATAAGAACCATATAGCCATTGACTTTTGTCATGCAACCATGGAGTTTTTTTTTTTGACTACTCCATGGTGCAAGGGGCCATAAATTTTGAATGGTTCAATGAAACATTTTGAAATATTCTTGAGCATTTTGGATGGACCAAAAGTTTTGCAAATTCTGAAAAATGTTTGGTTGATTTATCCAAACATTCCCCTCTTTATTTGGCGGAGAGAAATTTTCGAAAACACACGCGAAGGAATTATGACCAAAATTAGGAGTGCATAGTTTCAAGAGTACATCAAATCTTAACAAAACTCAATGCATAAGCAAATGGCTATGAGTGGGGCTGTTTCGAATATTATGATATGGCTCTGGTAGGTAAATAAATCCTCACACTAAGAGAAGTGTGCCAAAACAGAAGGGTTTTAGGTACTTGCAGCAATTCAAGAAAAACATCTCTGGATGAAAGAATACTAAGAAATTGCAACAAGTCCTAATCATGCCATATCACAATCCACAATGCTCAGACTTGGTGTAACAAATGCAACCCACGGAAATAAGCAAGACTCATGATGTGATCATGCTCAAGTAACAATAACACATATGTCAGGAGTAGAGGTTGCATCTATGCGACACATGGGAAGCTAATTTGTAACTCGATCATCATTTCCCTTAAGCGTAGCATAACACCAAGATTCTAGCATTTATTCGAAACAGGGAGTTTATTTATTTATTAAGAAAAGTTAGGAATACTTACCTGGGGGTCCTCCCCAAGCTTGAGTCTTTGCAAGACTCGAGCTTGTATTGAACTCCTTCTTACCTGGGGGGCCCTCCCCAAGCTTGAGTCTTTGTAAGACTTAAGCTTGATTCAGGCTCTTCCTCCTCCTTCTTGACCTGCAAAAAAGAGTGAGGATGATACAAGTGGCTAGCCCCTAATGGGCATCACCGGGAATCCTATTATTTTTGTTGTTTTTAATTTTTTTTTCAAATTTTTATTTTGTTTTTATGATTTATGAAAAGAAAAACAAGTGCTAGGCCTAGCTAGGATAACGATTGGGATGGCCTCCCCAATCGGAGGGCTCTCATTTTTACGTCTTTGAGCTTGACGTTCTCCATGTCTTTTCAACTCGTTTGGACCTCGCTCGCTGGAGAATCTGGCGAGGTAGAGGTTCCTTCTTTCTTCCGCCACACCTTGGTTGTCTTCTTTGTGTTGGTGGCGGCGACCTTTTCTTTAATAGGCGCCTTTGTTGTACTCTCATCGGTCGATACCGTAGCTGCCTTCTTCTTTCTTGAGCGCCTCGCTCTCCTCTTCTTAGGCGATTGTGACTCGCCTACTCCTTCCTGCGGGGGAGGAGTAAGAGGGGCTTGAGGTGTGTTTGGCAGCTGAGGCATCCTCCTTGGAGTCCTCTAATATTTTGCTAGCCTTCTTGCATTCTCTCTTTCCAGATAGTCTCTCATGTATGCAATGAGCTTGTCTGGCTGTGGCATGGGTGGAGTAATCTCAATCTTCTCCACTCTCCTTGGGTCCTTTCCATATATGACCCGTACTTGCTTGCATTGTTCAACCTTAGGCTTGAAGCTGAACGTTTCTTGCCTGCCGTTGAAGTCCAAGTGGATCTCTCCTGCCCCCACGTCGATGTTGGCGTTGGTGGTGCTCAAGAACGGCCTCCCAAGGATGAGAGGGGTCTTGACATCCACTTCCATGTCAAGCACAACAAAGTCGACGGGGACGAAGAAGTTTCTGATCTGTACGGGGACGTCTTCGGCAATACCCGCAGGATGACGAACGGACTGATCTGCGAGCTGCAAGCACATAGCTGTAGGCGATAATGGACAGTTTAACCTGTCATATACCGCCTTGGGCATAACGCTCACGCTTATACCCAAGTCACAACGCTCTTGAGAGAAGTGCTGGCTGCCAATCGAACACGGGATAGTAGGGCATCCTGGATCCTTCTTCTTCTCCGGAAGAATGTTCAGAATGGCTGCGCTGCACTCTTCTGTAAGCTTCACTACCTCTATTGCTGGAATGGGGCGCTTGTTGTTGAGGATGTCCCGGAAATACCTAGTGTAAGTAGGTACCTGCATGGCATCAAGCAGCGGAATATGCACATATATATGTCGGATAACCTCAACAAATTTATCAAAGCGCTCATCCACAGTGAGCTTCTTCCTGCGGTCGGGGTAAGGCAAGCCTGTAGTGTCAAAATACTCGTGAGGTGCTGCCTTAGGTGGAGCTTGCTCAACGGGAGGATCTGTCGTTGGTTCCTCCTCGGAGCTCTCCTTCTCGGCATCTTCCTTTTCGGGGACCTTCTTTTCTGGAACCTTTTTGCCGGCCTTCTCCTTGGGGGCTGCATTTGGTGTCTTTCTCTCTGCACCCTTGGGGTATGGTGGGTCCACAGAACCTCTTCCTCCCCTGGTGGTGATAGCACTAACACTCTCCTTCGTACGAGGAGCCTGCACAGCTGAAGCTATTTGCGCAATTTGCGTTTCTAGCATCTTATTATGGCTTAACTGATTCTGCAGAGCAGTGCTGAACGACTCTAGCTTGGCATCTATGCTCTCTAAAGCCTTGTCGGTAGTAAGAAATTTCTTACTAATGCTGTCATTGATTTTGACCTGGCCGAGAACTAGATCCTTGATAGAGGGCTCATAACGGGAAAGATTACCATTGTTACCTCCCTGATTCTTGTTGAAGGAGAGGTCAGGCCTGGAATTCCAGCCGTAGTTGTTCTGGGAGCGGTACCCATTGCCATTGTTGAGGAAATTGCATTCCTCTGTCGCATTCGGGCAATTGATGCCTATATGCCCTGTGTTGCCGCACTCTTCACAAGTCATGCGGGAGTCCGCAACTTGCAGGTCCTGTGGAGACTCCACCTTGCGGAGTAGCTGATCGAGCTTGATGGCGAGCATGTCCATCGTCTCCACTTGGTGCACTCCACGGGTCTTGGTGCTCGCCGCTTGGCGTTCACCATGAGTCTGGTTGGCCGCCACCTTCTCAATCAACTTCTTAGCGTTCTTCACGCTAAGGGAGAAGAAGGAGCCGCCTGCTGCGGCGTCGAGGTGCTCTCGAGCGGACGGCCTCAAACCGTGGTAGAAACTCTGTATGAGGAGCCATTCTTCCATGCCATGGTGTGGGCATGAGAGAACGTACTCCTGCATCCTGTCCCAGGCTTCCGCGGTCGACTCATCTGCGAGCTGTTGGAAGCCCGATATCTTGTTCCGCAGGGCAGTCGTCTTGCCCGGCGGGAAGAACTTGGCGAGGAAGGCATTGGAGCATGCCGTCCACGTGTCGAGGGACTCTTGGTTCGCGTAGAACCACTGAAGAGCCTTCCCCAACAGAGAGAATGGGAAAAGCTGTAGTCGGATAGCGTCCTGAGGTGCATCCTTTATGACGAAAGTGTTGCACGTCATCAGGAACCTTTGGAGGTGAGCATTTGCATCCTCCGACGGCTTCCCACAGAAAGGACTAGCCAAGATCATGTTGATCAAGGCTGGCTTGAGCTCGTAGTCCTTGTTGGTAATGCGCGGGTTGGGTCCCACGCGGATGTTCTTCGTAGGTGGCGCGGAGAAGTCATTGATCGTCTTCTCAACAACAGGGTCGGCCATGGTGTTGTTCGTTGAGGAGGCCCTGACAACCGGTGGAGGAGACGATTCGAGAGCCAGAGCGTTCTTGCGGATCTGTTTGGTGAGTTTTGCTCGAACTTTCCTCAAGAACTGCTCTGGATCTGAGTGGAAGTTTTCTGGTAGGTCGAAACCAGTCATGCACAGTCCTGTTTCAAATTTTTCACAAGAAGAAAAACCAGGACAAGGGTAAGCCCGCAAAAGTAAGTGATAATTATTCTTCTCACAAACTTCAATGCATTTATTCAGTTCCTAGCTGCTACTTCCCCGGCAACGGCACCAGAAATGCTTGTTGGCGGTTCTTATGCGATAAAATTAAATTCATTAATTCCGCAAGCGCACGGATCACCATTGTAGCATTTCACCTTGGAGTATTCCAGGGTTATCGTATTTATATTTCCGCAGGGAAGTAGAGCAAAAGGGAGCTGAATAATAGCTATGCATTGGATAATTTGGAGAAAGAAATAATGTATCAACTATACTTGAGACGGGGGTAAGATAGGCATGATAGATATGGGTGGCACACACATTATCAAATCCAAGGTAATAAAATAAATAAAGCGTAGTATACATTTGGGAGAGCAACGAGATAGAGTTAAGGCTACCTGTATGTTTATCTATTATTTACTTTCCTAGCAGTCAAGTCTACAAAGATTATTTACTCTAGCTAAGCTCATACACATACAAGTCATGTCGTTTCGGGGCACACACGTGCTAGGTTAACCGATGAAGCTAGTTCAAACCTAGGGAACCGTATGCTATAATTAAGACCCAGCTGAGTCCAACCCGGACGTGGTGGATTACAGAGACCGGTGCAGCTGTCACATACACTCGCGGCTACCATCCTCCGTGGGTTGGGTGCCAAACGTGCATAGGCCAAGTTCTAAGCGCCATGCTTACAACCCGCCTAGAGGAGCTACTCTTGATCAACGGAGCAGTCCTATCTAAGAATGAACAAGCACAGATTTCACACGACGTCATCTCCGACGACGGCACTCTCTCGTACTCGCTATTCCAACAATCACGAATCCCACAACAAGACTTCTACGAGCACTTACTTAACGAATAAATAAACTAAATAGAAAAGAACTACTAAAATAAATAAATAAAGATAAAACTAAATATAATTATATTGAATAAAATAATATCTCAAGAGTAAGGATACAAAGAACTATACCGAACTCCGAGAAGACTCCGGAAGCCCGAGAGAGCTCTCACTCTACTCTACTCTACTCTAACTCCCAAAGCTACTACTCAACTAAACTAATGAACACTTGGATGAAGTGTGATGGTGCGAGTTGCTTCGGAGGCCGAGGGGTCCAATTTATAGCTTGTGAAGGCGGTGGGAGCACCCTGGCCGAAGCTGGAGAGGCGGTGGCGCCAAAGTCGGTCGGCCGGCCGGCCTAGGGGGGTGGCCGGCCGGCCGTCCCCTGTGGCGGTTTGCCACCGACTTGCTCCTGGACGCTCCAGATCACTCCCCTGAAGGCGGTCTGATGGTCGGTTCCTTGCTGGGGTCGGCAGAATTGAATTGGGGGCCAAGTTAAGGTCCAAATGGCCCACCTTCTAGAATGACGGTGGAATTCTGCTGCACTGGGCTTGAATTATGTGTTGAGGATTAGTTTCCAGCCCACTGGAGGAAGCCCGGGGCCTGCGTCCACCTGGTGGGGCCGGCCGGCCTAGCGTGGGGCCGGCCGGCCAGGGATTTTCCCTGACTGGGCCCACTTTTCTCCATTATTCACTCCTGCATCCAAATATCCACCAAAACCTGTGGAGTAGCATTATTCCTAACTACTATGCACAAAATCTTGGTGTTATGTATTTATTTACCGGTAGGGTGGCAGTCAAAACATGGTTTAACGACCGCCAACAACCACTCTGTCATACCCCAATTCTAGAATATGTTGTGCATCCTGTATCAGTCTCTGGATCAGTAGCTGATGCGCACAAAAACACAGATATGATAATCAAAAGCATACTTCGGATAGGTAGATAAGTATAATACCTGATATGAGACCCTTAGTGGCGGCACGACAAGGATTTATAACTATCCAAGTCCATCTGACCACCTAACGGTGAAGCAGACAGCAGAAAACCTTGGCCCAAAGCCACAAGCATACTAGAGAAATAGAACCAAAAACCAAAGCGTCATCGTCTTCTACGAAGTCTTCTCCTACTAAACCAACAATCGCAAACGCGTGAGTACATAAGGTACTCAGCAAGCCCTACACTACAAAAGGGTATATATATGTGCATATTTGGACCTAGCAAGGAATAGGCTATAAGGTTCATTTGCAGCAAGCAAGCTTTATGCAGGGTTCACTAAAGCAAGTGAAAGAGTCATAGATAAAACAGAGAGTTGAATGTCAATATTTTAGTTGGTTGGCCCTGGGGGAGTATGAAGCATTCCCGCCAGTTCCCAAGTTTTAGTTGGGCCTTCTGACCTCAAAGGTCTGTAAGACCCGGCATCCATGCCATCACTTCCAAAACACGGGTCGACTACAACCCACTCACACTCCAAGGGATAAGAGAGGTGGCTAATCCAACGTGCGCCACAATAATGTGTCATATGCCGTGACAACGTCCATCCGGATGAATTTTTCACTCTGCAGAGGTTGTACATCTTTTCCCACGAGCTACACACCCTTTGCAAGGGGGTACGCAACGCTTAATCCATCTCCCCCGAGTAGTCTCACAAGTCCACCACGGAATCACACCCAGGGGCTTGTGACATGAAAGGTCACATACCGGCACAGTACACCTGTAATAGATAGCAGGGTATGTCGTGCTCCTGTAACTAATAGCAGGATCCTGTAACACATAACAGGACATGCGGCACTCCCGTAACTGATAGTGGGTTCCGCGAGCCGGATCACGGGTACGTTTCCTGGATCTTTTCCTGAGCTTCCGTCGCCTCTACTGGCCTCCAGATGGAATTTGCAAGAGTACCAAGAAGGTAGGGTAAGTCCTTCCCATACAGGTTCCGTGGTTGTACGAGAATCATTATGTTTACGGGCGTCAGAACCGGTCCTTATGTGGCCGGGCAAGCACCAGGTTTCCCACACTAGGGGACTACACCATCAACATCTCACTAGTGGCCTTGCCCGCAATCCAATCCATCCCATCATCACCGTCACCATCATCATCACCTAACACAGTTGTGCTACTCTGTTGGTCGTATCTACGCACCCACTTATATACCGCAAGAGCACGGTGTACAGTTGTAGTCTTTTTCCCCTAGAAGAGTATTCCAAGGTTTAATCGAACCACAGAGACCAATGGGAATTAAGCAAAATCATCAGTAAAAGAGTTAGCCAAGCTTTCTAGTGAGCGTGAGCGTGGGTTTCAGGAAAACAGGGTGTTGTGCCGATCGGCACAGGGGTGTGCCGGTCGGCACCAAGGTGAAGTTGTCCGAAGTGTTGTCCGAAAAGCCTAGGAACAGATTAGATCATGGGGTAAGTTAGCCAAGTCTGCTAGTTGAGATCGTAACCAAAAAGCTTAATCGAATAGCATCATAAACGGGATTACTCAATTATTGATAACCGAAGATCGGTAGGTCGAAGCCCCTTTCCGGAATGCCCTGTCACGACCAATTCGCCTTAGTCGGTGACCTCTTCCTACTCTACACATCATCTCAAGGATCATCGCGTATGCATTAGCGGCTGTGGAGGTACGGAGGCAACGTGCAAATATGGCGCATTACAAGATCCCAATGCTACCTTAACCACAATGGAGATAGTGAGAGATTGAACCTCTCACCTCTTATTGCCACCACAATTAAGATAACATCTAATACTTAGTCGTCACTAAGCGTAGGAACAAGTGCATGTAAAGACCATAAAATCCAGGCGATCAATAATCAAAACCATTCATCCACATATTCAACCATACTTCAACGATACATAGTGCAAGATACATCACCATCTAGTAGGCCTACCTTGATGGATCACCTCTTTAGCACCAATGGTTCTTGATCAACAACTAGAGAACATGAAGAACGGGGCAAAGCCCCGGTGGCTCTAAACTTACTAGCTGTGTTGTCCCTCTGGCGGCGGATCCCGAAACCCTAGGGCTTTTACAAGTTTATATAGGGCTGTACATCAGAAAGGAAAGGATTCTCGGGAAAAGAGTCCTTGTGCCGATCGGCACAGGGGTTGTGCCGATCGGCACACCTCGTGTCCAGCTCGGTTTCCTCCCTAAGTCGGTTCCGAAGTCCTAGGTAGCTTCCATGTGGGCCTTCCAATCAGTTTTCTTCGAGATCAAGTCTTGTGTTGCTCTTTCAAATCTTCGAGTATCTTTTATCTCTTCGTGATGAATATCTCCCAAGATTGGTTCGGATAACTTCCTTCTAGAATAAACTGAATGGTGGGCCAGCTTCAGTTGCCTTGGAGTCCCATGTGCCGGTCGGCACATGGCTGTGCCGATCGGCACAGTGGGCCTTTTCTACTGGTTCTCTTCTCTTCAGGTCCAGATCAGCCACAATGTCCAGAATGTCGTCCTTTTCATCTGTTTCTGCAATAAAGCTCCAGAACGACATATATACAAATATGGTGCTATTATCAAGGGTTAATGGCCTATAATGATGACATTTATGCTCTAAATAAGGCGCAGTTGGCATATAAAATGGTATGCTAGAAATCGCCAACAGCTCCCCCACACTTAAACCTTTACTCGTCCCGAGGAAAGTCAAGAATGAAAATCAACTCGCATATAGTCACATCAATCATAAAAGTATTTCAAATCTACACGAGCTGAGCATTTAGTCATTGTGAGATTAAATCAATTTAGTATTCAGCAAACATGTTCACAATATGGGTATTAAACATGAAAGAGTACTTCCCAAAGCAATCCTTGAAAATATTCAACTTGATGCTCATGACTTTTCCACTTATGTGAATCACCAAAAAGGTATTGTGAGCAAAAGAACTATCCTTCTCAAACGATCAAGTCAACAACTCAACTTCAATCTCTCTTCTAAATCACTCAAAAGCCTAGCCTACTTTATCGATATATGTATGTGTAAGGCCATATGAGTAGCTTGGTGAGGAAATTCAAGGAAAATAGACATAAATCAACAACATATTGCAAGGCTAAGAAATAACTCTAATTGGTTTTACTGAGACTTGTCAAAAGGCCATTAGGAAATGAATTGAGAAAGAAACTCACACCTTTAGAATAGTGGACATATACTTGTGTGAATGAACAATCACAAGTAGAGAACGTAATCTTTTTAAACAGGTGACAAAGCTGTCCTTTCTTCTTTGCATATCTATCAGAAACTTCCTGGCATTTTCGAAGGATATCGAATGCATAGAATTGTGGTCATGATTGGAAAAAGAAATTCTTGGCTACTAATCAATGATAAGAATTCAAGGGAATTCACTCTTCCCCCCACACTCAAATTTTTGCTAGTCCCGAGCAAAACAGCGCAAGGTACAGACTTTATTTACTTTTTTTTTCTTCTTTTTTCCTTTTTTCTCTGTGTGCCGGTCGGCACAACCGTGTGCCGGTCGGCACACTGTCTGTACTTGCTAATTTCGCTCTGGATTTTTCGTTGGAACTGCTGTGTCAGATGTATAGCCAAGAATACAGTAGGATGTGGTCAAGGATTGATATTCGAATCAAAGAATTTGGTTCTCAAGTATCGGATACTCGACGAATTATGCATAATTCCAATGCGGTAATTTGCATAGCTCGAGTGGGAATAGGCTAGAAAATCAACACGATACGCGAAAGATGTGGCCAATTTTCCAAGTCTCATACCCTAAGAATTAAATCTTAACCGAGCTCAATCATCAATCATAGTCTCTACTTAGCAAGGGCTTAAATTGAGTCACATATATTTGGCATTGGTAGGCACAACCGAATGATATGGAGTAATTCTAAAGCTCACAATAAGAACGTTTGAATTTTATAAAGAAATAGGTACTAAGTCATGTCATCCAAGATCGATCTTTTATTAGACCTTGCATGGGAATTTTGAAATGCACTACGCCACATATGAATCGTTTGCCGAATACATTATAGTGAAAGTTCGAAATTTTATTTATGCTCAACATCGCTCGATTATCATTAACACTTCTCAAGATAGACATACATACTCGTATCATTTTTCAAATAAAGCATAAAGATCATCATCATATTGGATTTGAAAGCGCGGGCTACATGGTGATGTATCATTCTAAACATACTACTAGCACACTTGCATAAATAAAAATAGACTACTAGCACACATGCATGAATAAAAACACACAGACAAACTAAACACACCCGATACATGGTTTCCCAACCCGCTCACACACACATAAGTAAATAAATAAAAAGAGAATGCAAAAGGGAAAGAAAAACGCAAACCGGGAAACCGATACAAGTTGTGCCGTACACAACACTCTACCCATCAAATGGAGGTGGCTGC
Organism: Eragrostis nindensis; assembly: GCA_012490785.1. Lineage (NCBI taxonomy): Eukaryota > Viridiplantae > Streptophyta > Magnoliopsida > Poales > Poaceae > Eragrostis > Eragrostis nindensis. The sequence goes on from JAAXCT010000070.1 coordinate 75,488, forward strand.
GTGTAGTCGAAGCCGTAGTACGCCGCCTCCAATCTCCCGAACTCATCGATCATCGCTTCGGTGTTGCTCCGCATCGCGCCCGTCAAGTTGTCGATGCGTTCAACGTATTGAACGTTGTTGTCGATGTACTGATGCATAGGGGCAAAGTTCGCCCCCGGAGGACCTGCAGGAGCATAGTAGGGTGCCCCCTGGAAGTGCTGAGGGTAGACAGGGGGCATACCGAAGTACCTGGGGTTGGTGCCGGTCGGCACCTGACCTGTGCCGGTCGGCACAAAGCCCGTGCCGATCGGCACGGGTGCCTGCTGCGCTGGTTGATGCTGCGCGGCTGCTGCCGCGTCCCAACTATCCCATTCTGCCGCTGCGCTCGCCGAAGACTGGCCGACGACCTCCTTTCTCCCGCGCTTGGTCTTCGTTACCTTGTGTCGCTCGCGGAGGTCGGCCTCAAGCCAATTCCCTCCGTCGATCTTGTTCGGGAGGAAAAGGGCGAGCTCGGCGCAGGGAAGCTTGATGCCGGTGCCGCACACGTAGTAGCCGAGCTTGGCGCTCCTCGTGATGGTCTTCCCGCGCACCATGGACTCGTCGATGAGCGCGGACCTTATCCAACAATCATCCTTCATCATGAGGTTACCTTCGGTGACTTGGAAGATGATTGTTTGGAGGTAGCCTCCAAAAGCTAGTCTCGCCTTAGGGTTGGCCCTTTGGCTAAACCAACTTGCCACCATCGTCATGATGGGATTGCACTTGCACGGACTCGCAATGGCGTTGTAGAGCCAATGCAAGTCCGGGTCGGAGATGTTGGTGGTGTCGAGGCGGCCGGTGGTGCGTGCGGCCATCCACCGGTGGAGGATTTGGATCGTGGGGTTCTTGATGTGCCCCCTCTTGCGCTCGTCCGCGTCGGCGATGCGGCGCCAAAATGTGTCGAGCATCTCCGTAGTCGCCGCGCCGTATACGGGGGCCTCCCTATCAAAACCGAGAGCATCGGAGATGCCCTCAATCGTGATGGAGTAAGGCTCGTCCCGCACACGGAACTTGATCTTGTCGTCTCCTTGCTCGTCCACCTCGCGGCTCATGGTGGTGATGAATTCGGTGATGAGCTCGATGTCGAAGCTGCTCGCTTGATCGTGGAGGGTCTCCCATCCAAGGTTGAGGAGGCATTGTTGGAGGTCCGGCCATACCCCGACCTTGGCGAGGAACTCCTCATCCATGTCGATGTTGGGGAAGATGCGGCCGCGGATGTTGGTGTAGTAGAACTCCTCCTCACGGCTCGTGAGGGTGAACCCCTCCCGAACCGCGCGCGGTACATATGCCGGCTCGCTCGGCTCGGCCCCCATCGGCTGTCCGCCCGCCGCGGCGGCGGCGGCGGTCGTGCTCCTCATGCGCGGCCTCGGTCCTCGAGGGATGCCGATGTCGCGGTGGCCGATGAAGAAGTCATCCCGCCCTCGTGGCGGTGTCATCTCGACGGAGAGCTCGGGGCTATCATAGCCCGCCGAGCTTGCCCTTCTCGTCGAGGTGAAGGAGCCGGTGTCGCTGCCGGAGTTGTTGTCGCCGGCTTGGTGCGACCCGCCGGAGTGGTGTGATCCACCGGCGTGGTGCGATCCACCGGAGTGGTGCGACCCGCCGGAGCTGAACCCCCGGCGAATCTTCTTGCCGGCCCTCTTGAGCGTGGAACTAAACCCCTTCATTTCCTGCGAAAGAATGGAAACGAATCGCGCAAATGGAGGAAGTGGAGGAGTGGAGAGGGCTACCAGGAAGTTGTGGCGAAAATGGAGGAGGTGATGCCCCTTCTTATAGCTCTCAATGGCGTCCAAGGGAAGGAACCCGCGCCGGTTCAAATTCCCTGCGCGTGCCGGTCGGCACAGTGCCGTGCCGATCGGCACGGTTCAAAATTTCACGGATTCCGTCGTATCTCGGCTGCAACGCCTTCTTTTCCTCTTCCCCATGACTTGTACAGTGTCGGATGTCGGGGAACAGGGGCGCATCTGCAAAAGATTAGCTTTCCCATTGTGTGCCGATTGGCACGAGGACCGTGCCGGTCGGCACGATTCAAATTTGCACAGATTCGCACGTACCTTGGCTTCAGCAACTTCTTTTCCTCTTCCCCATGCTTGATACAGTGTCGCATGTCGGGAGACAGGGGAGCACGTTCGAAATTTGAATTTTTTCAGGTGGTGCCGATCGCCACGGGGATCGTGCCGGTTGGCACCTTTGCTCCATCCCGAGGCTGGGTGCTCGGTGTCCCCCCTGTGCTCGGCAGCTGCATGGGTGTCAGTGGTCTTTCCTCTTTCCAATGTGCGCAGACTTTGATGATCCGATTCGAATTCTTGGTCAGTGTGCCGGTCGGCACAACAGTGTGCCGGTCGGCACTGTGTAGTCCGCGCCCGATTCAAACTTCGTTGCTTTGTGTCACCAAAATTTCAAATTTCTTCGCGGATGTCAGACTTCCTGTAGCACCGAGATTCTTGGAGGTGGCGTTTCCTTGCTGTGCCGATCGGCACGGCGTGGTGCCGGTCGGCAAATGTGCTAAATTTCCGCCAGTGCCTCCTTCTTTCGCAAGGATCATCCAGCACATTCCTGCGACACAGAAAAATACCAAAAGCACGGAAATATTCTCGGAACAATTGTTGCACTTACCTTTCCAAATTTTCCTTCATCAAATATTCCGCATATTTTCTCCACTTTACCCCATATTAATTTTCATCTCCAGTTCGGGGTAACTTACAGAGCACGACTTGGCGTGCTTGCTGCTGTGCCGGTCGGCACATGCCAGACTTTCCTCGTTTTGTTTCTTTTCTTCCTGCGCGGTTAGCGAACAAGCAAAATACAAAAACAAAAACTGCAGAAAGTAAACAGACAGCGCAGGTGTTCACACAAAAGTTAAAACAAACACTTGGACTAACAAATTTTATTCCGGGAGCATTATTGTTGATTACAAGCAAACAATTTAAAGGCCGGGTTGCCCTCCCGGTTAGCACTAAATTTCTAATTCACGGGTTGCCCTCCCGAAAGCACTAACACACAAAGACTCACCCTATGACTCGCTCCCGAATTTTGGGTTGCCTCCCAAAAAGCGCTCTTAGTTTTAAAAATGTCGTAGAGCTTGACCTCCCCGCATAAATCACTTCCTTAGTGTCGCCTTACGGGAAAAAGTTGCGACACTACAAGGTTCTCTTGTCTCTTCTCCTTTAATGATAGGACATGTCCTTCCTCCAACTACCCTCGATTGCTTTATGGTGCGGAGACTTGTATTTTTCAACCCACTTGGATACCGTACGGCCTTCTTCTCCCTTGGGGCGAAAATTGAATGTGTAGGAGGCTCCACTTATGTCAAAGCTTATCTTTCCACTCCCCACATCAATGTTTGCCTTTGCTGTCCTCAAGAATGGCCGGCCCAAAATCAATGAAGTCTTTGTCCTTCTATCCATATCAAGCACAATGAAATCCACAGGAACTATATGATCACCAATTTGGACAGGCACATCTTCAGCATTCCATCGGGATAGCGAACCGATTGATCGGCCAACTCCAAACACATGGCCGTAGGCTCCAACTCTGGCAAATTCAAACTTGCAAAGACATAGCGAGGCATGACACTTACACTTGCTCCAAGATCGCATAAAGCCCCTTCAAAGATTTGAGCTCCAATCAAACACCGGATACTAGGAGATCCGGGGTCGGGCTTCTTTTCTGGTGTAATGTCATTAATAGCTGCAGTGCACTCTCTTGTCATCTTCACTACTTCTTCCGATGCTAAGGACTTCTTGCTTTGCATAATATCCTTTATGTACTTAGCATATGTAGGCACTTGAAGAGCATCAAGGAACGGGACATTGATATATAACTTCTTCATAATATCGACAAACCTGGAGAATTGCTCATCATGATGTCGAATCCTTTCTGTCTTGGTCAACAACTGCGTATCCAGAAAGGTAGCAGGACCATGTTCCTTGTTCTCAGTTCCCTTTTTCAGACCCGAGAGGTCAATTTCTTGTGTGTGCTGGTCGGCACCATCAACTGTAGCGTGCCGATCGGCACCATCGTCGTGCCGGTCGGCACGGGGTCGTCTTGCTCCAGCTGCAAACTTCGGATCTTCAGTTTGCTTCCCAGACCTCGTCTCGATGGATTTCAGCTGTTCTGAAGAGCGGGTATTACCAGGAAGAGCTCCTTCCTCGCTTTTTACCGACTCCGCTAATTGGGCCATTTGTTTCTCCATCATCTTCATGAATTGGAGGATTTGCTGATTAGAACTCCCCACTTCGATGACCTTGTCATTGATTGTCTCAAGCACACGATCAACTTCCTTGAATTTGGCTTGAGTGTCCTTGTTGACCTTCTCTTGAGTTTGAAAGAACTCTTGGCATTGAATACGAAGAGGGATGGCATTTTGCATAGACGATGACGGGGTGAAGCTTCTCCTTTGTTGCTGATATGGAGTCTTCCATCCTTGACTCTTGACATAATTGAGCATTTTCACATCTTCGGGGCAATCCTTGCTCACATGACCAAGTTCTCCACATTCTTCACATGTGGAACGGGCTTCCGCTAGCTTGACGGTCTCTTCCTTGGGAATATGATCAATCTTGTCTAATCTCCTTTGTATGGTGTCAAGTTTGTCCATAAGCAATTCATCATAAGCTCTTTCCACCACACTCTTCATCTTTCCTGTGGAAGGTTGAAGGCTTCTACTTTCTCTCTCACCAACCCATGATTGATTTTGCTCTATCTTCTTGATCAAAGCCGTGGCTTGAGCGGGTGTCTTGTCCAAAAACGATCCTCCAGCCGAAGCATCTAAGTGTTGTCGGGACAAAAGATTCAAACCCGTGTAGAACCTCTCCACTAGCTCCCATTCAGCAAGACCATTGTGCGGACAAGCATCCTTGTACTCATTGAATCGATTTCATGCTTCTCCAACGCCCTCATCAGCAAGTTGAGTGAATCCAAGGATCTTGTTCTTCAAAGCTTGAGTCTTGCCTGGAGGGAAGTACTTTGCCAAAAATTCTGCAGAAAGTAGATCCCAACTAATCTTGGTCGCAGTAGGTAGCCCATGGTACCACTGCTTAGGACGCCCAATAAGAGATAGAGGGAACAATCGCACCTTGGCTTCATTGTCATTCATATGTTCCAATTGAAAGGTACCGCAGATTTCATGAAAATGTTGCAAATGCATATTAGGATCTTCAGAACCTGTGAACGGTTGCTGACCAACCAAAGACATGTAGCGCTCCAGCCGAAAGGGTCTAGCTTGTGCAGTGAATTCAGTCTTGGTAACATTGTCCAAGGCAGGCTTGAGACGATTAGCAATTGGTGTTGCGTCTCCCATGTCTTCTTCTTCAGGAACTTCTTCTACCTTGTCTTCTTCCAAAGCTGCAAACAATGCCTTTGGGCTGAGTGGCTCGCGGTTGTCTTCTATGTCTCCCACTGACTTGCTTTTCTTTTCCGCCTTACGCTTGCGAAAGAGAGTCTCTGGATCATCGAGGTAATTAAAGGGTTTATTCGACTTAGCGCCGTCCATACCTGTCTGTTAAATAAAACAGGACATATATACTGGAAAAGACAGAGAAATCAAAGAAAGAAAGCTCTGTGCCGGTCGGCACACAGGTGTGCCGATCGGCACAGTGACCAATTTCTCAAACTTCAAACAATGCCTAATTCGAACAAAGGTCCCCGGCAACGGCGCCAGAAAAAGCCTTGTTGGTCGTATCTACGCACCCACTTATATACCGCAAGAGCACGGTGTACAGTTGTAGTCTTTTTCCCCTAGAAGAGTATTCCAAGGTTTAATCGAACCACAGAGACCAATGGGAATTAAGCAAAATCATCAGTAAAAGAGTTAGCCAAGCTTTCTAGTGAGCGTGAGCGTGGGTTTCAGGAAAACAGGGTGTTGTGCCGATCGGCACAGTGGGTGTGCCGGTCGGCACCAAGGTGAAGTTGTCCGAAGTGTTGTCCGAAAAGCCTAGGAACAGATTAGATCATGGGGTAAGTTAGCCAAGTCTGCTAGTTGAGATCGTAACCAAAAAGCTTAATCAAATAGCATCATAAACGGGATTACTCAATTATTGATAACCGAAGATCGGTAGGTCGAAGCCCCTTTCCGGAATGCCCTGTCACGACCAATTCGCCTTAGTCGGTGACCTCTTCCTACTCTACACATCATCTCAAGGATCATCGCGTATGCATTAGCGGCTGTGGAGGTACGGAGGCAACGTGCAAATATGGCGCATTACAAGATCCCAATGCTACCTTAACCACAATGGAGATAGTGAGAGATTGAACCTCTCACCTCTTATTGCCACCACAATTAAGATAACATCTAATACTTAGTCGTCACTAAGCGTAGGAACAAGTGCATGTAAAGACCATAAAATCCAGGCGATCAATAATCAAAACCATTCATCCACATATTCAACCATACTTCAACGATACATAGTGCAAGATACATCACCATCTAGTAGGCCTACCTTGATGGATCACCTCTTTAGCACCAATGGTTCTTGATCAACAACTAGAGAACATGAAGAACGGGGCAAAGCCCCGGTGGCTCTAAACTTACTAGCTGTGTTGTCCCTCTGGCGGCGGATCCCGAAACCCTAGGGCTTTTACAAGTTTATATAGGGCTGTACATCAGAAAGGAAAGGATTCTCGGGAAAAGAGTCCTTGTGCCGATCGGCACAGGGGTTGTGCCGATCGGCACACCTCGTGTCCAGCTCGGTTTCCTCCCTAAGTCGGTTCCGAAGTCCTAGGTAGCTTCCATGTGGGCCTTCCAATCAGTTTTCTTCGAGATCAAGTCTTGTGTTGCTCTTTCAAATCTTCGAGTATCTTTTATCTCTTCGTGATGAATATCTCCCAAGATTGGTTCGGATAACTTCCTTCTAGAATAAACTGAATGGTGGGCCAGCTTCAGTTGCCTTGGAGTCCCATGTGCCGGTCGGCACATGGCTGTGCCGATCGGCACAGTGGGCCTTTTCTACTGGTTCTCTTCTCTTCAGGTCCAGATCAGCCACAATGTCCAGAATATCGTCCTTTTCATCTGTTTCTGCAATAAAGCTCCAGAACGACATATATACAAATATGGTGCTATTATCAAGGGTTAATGGCCTATAATGATGACATTTATGCTCTAAATAAGGCGCAGTTGGCATATAAAATGGTATGCTAGAAATCGCCAACATACTCCCAACCCAAGTATCACACACACCACCAAACTCATTTAACACATTTGTAAAAGTAAGTATGTGAGTAAGGTGTGGCAATGTGGAAACATTGCGAGGGGTCCTAAGCATTTTAGTTGCAAGGTAAAAGTGCCATCATAGAAATGATGGAACTATCCTAGGGTTCTCAAGGTGACAGGTAAACAAGGGTGAACAAGGATTCAGATATTAACGCCTATGTAACAGACATCAATATCACAAGTAGGACAATAACTACACAAGCAGTAAAATAACAAGTAATGCATATTACGAGAATAGGCCATATAGGTGCATTGCGAAAACAGTAGGTTCAATCATGATCAAGGAGAAGTAGAGCTTGCCTGAAAACACTATTCTAATCTTCAAGTTTCTGGTCTTCAGACTCTTCTGTCGGAATCGTTGTCTTCAAGTCCTTCCTCAAAGCTTGTATCTTCTGACTCGTCCTTGGGCTCGGATCCTTCGGCTCGTCCTTGCAGCTTGGATCTTCTGGATTTTCCTTGAATTCTGATGGCTCTTCCTCGGGTCTCGCGTAAGCTAGCGCACAGAACATATCGTATAAACAAACTACCGCAAAATAAATAAAGATCGAAAAGAGCCAAATAAGATCCAACTAACTCCAATAAGAACGATCGAACGCCGATGAAGAACAAGAGTCGCAAGTCATGCATGATGCATTAAGTTTTACTTTAAGGAGGGTTTTATCATCCTAAGAAGACTATTAGGAGTGAGGCATCAAGCACTAGGGCTTTTGATGTGGTTGAGGAATGCTAAACACGATGAGAAGTGTATGAGTGTATTTGAAGGTGGGGACAGTGTATGCATACGTGTTGTTCATACATTTGTGGCACTAAGTTTTTATATAGGTCGTAGCCTATATAAAGGTTCATGCGACACGTGTACGAGGCGCAAGGTGTGTTACTTTAATTACTTACCTATAGGTTATGGTATTACCTAATGGTGATTATCTATTGAATTAATTATTAGGACCAAGCTACTAGTTATTTGTCATGAGTTAAGTGCATGACGGTGATACGTGCACGTGATTATGCATGGTTTGCAAATAAAATACAATTAATTAACCGATAAAGGGCAAACTAGCAAATAAGATAGCAACGAACAATAAATCCAATAAAACTCAATGAAAGACAATTTATAGAGAGATTAATAAATCAATAAGACTTGGTATAGGTTGGTGGCAACATTGGATTAAGATTGGTTAAGCGATGGTTAAGCTAGGTTAGTGGTGGAGCTAGGTGAGAACAACGGAGGTTGTATACTTTGATATAGAATGATACAATAAGGTGTCAACGCTAAGAGGTGAGCGAGTATCCGTGACACGTGGGATTAATGGCATACGATGAAGTTTTTTATGAGAGGAATTTAGAGTATTGATGGCTCGTGGATATGATCTAGAGCTTCAATATTAGTACAAAAGGGTACTACGCATTTTTGTGAACGCATGAGCGCAAGAATCGCTCGGAACGGAGTTACGGATGAAAAGATATAGGTATCTAAAGATTCTAGGGGCTTATGTATAATTACAGAAAGTTCTAGAGACCTATACGTAATTATGAGAAACTTATGGGGCCTCGGTGTAAAAAGACAGGGGCTAAAGTGTAATTAAAGAAAAGTCTAGGGGTGTTTTTGTAAAAAGACAGGACCTAAACAGAATTATGAAAAAGGTTAGGGGCTTATCTGTAAAAGAGCAGAGGCTGGCGCTCTTCCTGGAATTCTGGGTTTATTTTGTATTGGAAAAAGGGGTGGTGGACTGGGTCCACGGTGAACCGAGGGGCTGTGTGTCTATGGTCCATGTGGACCGAGAGCACAGAGGGCGAAAGGGAGAGGGCGTTGACCGGCGACGACGACCGGGTCAGACGCGGCGGAGGACGGCGGCGCGTGGCGGCGGCTCGCCGGGAGGCTCGCCGGCGGCGCGTGCGGCGGCTAAACGTCGACGAGGAGTGGTCCCACATGTTCTACGCGCGACGGCGAAGCGAGCAGGGTAGCACATCGACAACGGCGGGGAGCGGAGCGGCCGCGCGACGTCGCCGGACTTGGGCGGCGCGCCGGTGTGCGACGGGATAAAGGCGAGGGGATGCATAGTGCGTGATGCCGTGCGCGTGCGCGGGGTTGCGGGGCAGCGCCTGGTGGGCTCGACCAGTCCGGGGGAGTCCCACGGCGGCCGGCGGCGAGAGGGGAAAGCGGCGGCGAGGCCGGCGCTCGGTGAGGAGGTAGCACGCGTGCGAGAGGGGGAGAAAGGAGAGGCATGGGAGAGAGAGAAGGGGACGGGGAAGCTCACCGCGACCTCAGCGGCGGCGGAGGATGACCGGGGCGGCTGGCGAAGAAGACGCGGCGGCGGAATCCCTAGCTTGTCGTCGATCTATGCCATGGGGGTGCGGCGACACGGACCGAGGGCACGCCGGGAGGAAGCACGACTTGGAGATGCTCGAGGAAGAAGAACAACGGACGGGCGCTCTTCCGCAGCGGCAGGTGAGGTCGCCGGAAGATCACCGGCGTGGGAGAGACGAGGGGAAAAGGGAAAATTGAGGCGGCCCGGTGGTTGAGGAGGGGAGCTGTGAGCTAGGGAAGGAGAGTGGAGTGTCGCGCATCCATTTTTATAGGGGGAAGGGCGAGAGAGAGGGGGGGCCGGAAGCGGGCGCGGTCGTCGCTCCGGTCGCAGCTTGGTCATCGACGGAGTGAAGGCGACGAGACGCGTCGGGGGCCGAAGGATGGGCTGCCATGCCGTGTGACGCGAGCGGAGAGATGGCCACAGCGCGGGAGACGCGACTGGACGGGGAGGGAGCACGCGTGGGGTGGCGTCATCGGCATGGAGGTCGCCGTTCTTCGATGGTCTGGGTCGTCGGTCAAGGGAAAGGGAGGATGGGCGCGCTGTCGCGACGGGACGAGACGAGGGGAAAGCTGAGCGAGCACGTGGTCTTCACGCGGGTTGAATCCAGTACAAACATGGAATGCTGTAATTGAGGAAGTAACTGATTTTGGTAGGATCAGTCAAAGCGTAATCTATTCTATCATGAACCGTGCCACTGAGTTTCACGGAGGGTCGAGATTAAATGTACAATAACCATTAACCAAGGTAATCAGATTTCTCTCTCTATAAATATGGATATATAGAACACGGGACCAGTCGGCGTCAACAATCAGTAAACATGGTGACGCTGCGCAACGGCGAGTCGTTTCCAAAACAGGAGCCCAAACAAGAGCCTCCTGATCCTGAGCCCGCGCCGGCGCCGAGGACCGTAGGAACGCGGAAGAAGGCAGCCAAGCGAGCAAGCACAACTGGCGTCGGCGACGATGACGTCAAGCCGCCGGCGAAGCTTCCGGCGTCGGCGTCGCGCGCGCGGCCGAAGAAGCGCGCGGCGGCGAGGAGGGACGTGACCTTGGATGACACCGACGCGTTCGACTGCGGCATCTGCTTCCTCCCGCTGAAGCCGTCCATCTTCCAGGTAAAACCTCATAGATAGATCATCGATCTATCCAGTGCGTGGGTGAGAACCCTCATAGATCTAAATCCACAGAGCAGTCCGCCCGGCAAATCCAAATTAGCTTAACTTTTCTTTATTTTCTTGACTGATGGGGCGATGGATCGCGTGTCCGGCAAAGCACAGCATCACCTCTATTAGATTGAATGCGAGCTCATAATTCAATTTCTGTTTTTCTTTTGTTAACCGCGCTGCATCACGCATCTATACCTGTCAACAAATAAATTGTCACCATCTATATTTGTACGTTACCACCTACAAAAATATTGTATGCTTATGGATAGGAAAGGGGCAAACTTTCAGCAATAAATCCGATGTTTCGACTTTTCGGTGGCGTCAAAAAAAAAAAAATCCAAAATGAACTGCATTGACGAAGTTCCATTTTTGACCACCAACACGAGTCCAAATAGTCTTGCTTCTAGATGCAATCACGATGTTATATAGATTGAAAATAATTTCTTATGGAGTCATACCAAATTAATATTTAATGAAATTCCAAATTTTGTTCACCAAATGGCCTCTAACATGCATCTTTTGCTTACCAAAATTCATTTCTAGAACAACCAAAAGTACATGAGCAGCACCACAGCAATGCCCTTGTCATATCATTACTGAAGGATATGAAACGTGGGTCCATGGTAATAGTTTCCTTAGATCCATGTCTTACTGAAATTAGAATATTTGCCTTCCATTTTTGTTAGAAAAGATATTAGCATCACATATAGTCCTGCCACAATTATCCTAGAAAGTGAATTCTTCAAATATACGGCTTCAGAAATCCATGCCTGCGACCTAAGAAAACCCATGCCCAAATCACGTAGAAAAGATATTAGTATCACATAGAACATGGGGAGTCAAATATATAGTTTTGTTATAAAAGTTTATTAGCATCTCATAGAAATGTCAAAAAAATAAAAAATGAATCTTATTTGTGTACATGTCTCTACCGACTTTCTTTCATCTCTTATGAAGCAATTATATATTATTATTGACTCATTGCCATTTACATTCATCTGTCTGCAGTGCAATGTGGGGTATGTTTTATGCTCACCATGTCTGAACAAGCTCGAGAATCCTGCAAAGTGCCATGTATGCGGCGCCACCGGCGGCTTCCACCGGTGCCACGCCATGGAGCGTGTGGTGGAGTCCATCCACATTCCGTGCCCCAACTCCGCCTCCGGCTGCGTTGCCAGGCCAGCCTACCACGAGCAGCAGCGCCACCAGCACACGTGCACCATGCGCTCGAGGTTCCGCTGTCCCGGCGACGCGTGCGGTTTTGTTGGCTCCATGGATGCACTACTTGACCACTTCGCTGTCGTGCATCGCTGGCCCTGCACAACCAAGTCAGGGAGACCGGGTTCGAGACGTGCAATCTCAGCCTCCACAACGGCTTCAACTTCCTCCGCACCAACGTTCCACGCGCCACAGCCACCACCAGCACCAACTTCCTGTTCCTGCTCAACTTGACGCCTCATCCGTTTGGCAGAGCCGTCTCCGTGTTCTGCATCCAGTCTCAGCCTCATGCTGCCATTGGTGCTGGCCAGGGACCGTCATTGTCATTGACGAAGGAACCAGAAGGTGAGCTCACGTACTATTCTTTTAGTAACAGGAATCGTCACAAGGATGAGAGGATTACCGAATACAGCCAGAGTACCAGGTTCAGAGTAGCATGCACCGACTTCTCCAACGGGCCACCCAATGCTGACGGCTGCTTCCAGTTCGTGGTGCCGAATTCCGTTCTTGGAGACATCCACAAGGATAGTATTGACATCAACTTTTGGATTAGTATCAGCAGCTAGATTAATTTGCTTTTAGTTTGTCATCTTCCAATCAGAATAGACTTTTATTTCGACTGCTTGCAGTCTACACGTTTAAAAACTTCTCCCTAAAAAAAACATGTTTAAAAACTTTGATAACCAACAACTTTGCTATATTTTGCATGCTTGTTATGACTACTTTATTTTTCCTTTTTTTTCTTAGTGACCAAAGCTCTAATGAGACATATACTAAACCATGCTATATGAGCTTGTGATCGCTAGTGTTACTACTGGTCTCGAGATTGTGAAGGTAGAAAACATGCTTACGTAGCATGCAAAATAGTAAGACGAGGCCATGCCGCCATGGTCGTTGTGGCTAGCCACCGCCAAACAGGGCTGGCAGCGCCCCTGTCGATGTCTTAACGCTTCGTGGGCGAGCTCTGTGCCAAGGCAGCAGGGGCGGTGCCACGAGGTGTACTGCCCATGCTACAACACCACCTTGGCCCTTGTTGCCAAGCAAGATTGACGGACAACAATGAGATAATTGTCACAATGACGCTGCGGTTGATATGATTTACTCGGCAAATCAACAAAGAACTCCCAGTTTCGCTGGGAAGACGGGTGTTTTTCACGGCAAAACACCAAAAAAGAACGAAACAGAATAGTTGTTGCGAAAAAGAACGAATGTATTGATTGATTTTTGAGAGCGTTTTCTCGGCAACAGAGCGTTTTCCTACCACGAGCAGCAGCGCCACCAGCACACGTGCGCCATGCGCTCGATGTTCTGCTGCCCCGGCGAAGCCTGCGGCTTCGTTTCCTCCATGGATGCTCTGATTGACCACTTCGCCGCCGTGCACCGCTGCCCCTGCACCACAATGATCAGGGAAGACCAATGAGACCTGCAAGCTCAGCCTCTGCAACGGCTTCAACTTCCTCCGCACCAACCTTCCACGCGCCACCGCCACCAGCAGCACCCAGTTCCTGTTCCTGCTCAACTCGGCGCCTCACCCGTTCGGCAGAGCCATTTCCGTGCTCTGCATCGAGTCTCAGCCTCATGCCGCCATGGGCATTGGCCAGGCACCGACCACATCGTCGTCATTCAAGGGACTGGAAGGTGAGCTCAGGTTCCACTCGTGGCTCAACGAACATCCTCGTAACAAGGACGATGGATTTATCCAGTACCACCAGAGTTCCGTGTTCAGAGTAGCGTGCACTGATTTCTCCAACGGAATACCCAATGCTGACCGCTGCTTCCAGTTTGTGGTGCCGAATTCCATTCAACTCGATAGCCATGATAATGTTACGATCGAATTCAGATTTAGTATCGGCAGATAGATTGATCGATCTAATTTTGTTCCCATCCAGTCAGAATAGACTGTTATTTCAAGTTTTCGACTGCTTGTGCACTTAAAACGTTCAAAACTTGTATGAACAACTTTTGCTATATTTTGCATGCACAAAGTTCTTTTTCTGTGTGGCCAAAGCTTTGTTGAGACACATTTCGCTTCAAAACCATGCTATATTAGCATGCTCACTTTTATTAGTGGTAGTTTGTGGTACCGCTAGGCTGCTAGCCCCTTTATGTCATCAAATATTTTTTTATGTTTTTTCTATTGAGTGTCAAGTTAAAAAATATATACTCTAAACCACGAATGCCTTATATTTCTGGATATATGGAGTAACAATCACTGCAGACAAAACTCAATTTCGTTCGGTGGACGTTCAACAATTTTCATAAGCAATGACAGTTTAGTACCTGCACAATATGAAATGCTGATCACATCTGCCCTATGGTACTGAAGTTCCGTAGGAATTTTGAAAGTGGGATGTTGGACTTTACTAAGAAAGGAATTGGGATGATGTTCACATGGCTGCTCAGATATAACGCTGCACTCAAAATCATACTAGTGTTGGCATAGCACTCTTGCAATTAGTAGTGTGATATGATGCATTGTATAGCGGTTGACTGAATACTGCCAGATATGGGTGAAAACGGATCGGATACGGGCGAATAGTGCTCATCCCGTATCATATCCTATATTTTCTCATTCGGATTCGGAGTCGGAGCGGATACCACCGGATAATTATTTCTCCATCCCATATCCTGTCTCATATTTTTTGTTCGGATTCTGAGTCGGACACGGATATTATCATATAGTTTGTAAGGATAAAAGTTCAAAAGATAGAGAAGCAATTAGAGTAAGAAAGGACATACTAATCATTGATATACATGATCAAGATCATTTTGACTCTTATTTATGTTAGTCTCACAATTTTACACCACATTATTTAGTCTATAATTGTTACATACTTCCTTAGATCACATGATATTCGGATTCGGGACGGATACCACTCGTCTCGTATCCTATCCCGTTATTATTTTGCGGATTAGAATTCGGGCACGGATAGTGTCGGGTAATTATTTATGCATCCTGTATTTGCCCATATTGATTTTATTCGGATTCGGCAGTCGGTCGGTCGGATATTACCCGTCCCGTTTTCACCCCTACTGTGCCAGATAGTTCAAAGTTCACGGTAGCATGCACTGACTTCTCCAACGGGCTCCCCAATGCTGACGACTGCTTTCAGTTCGTGGTGCCCAATTCCGTTCTTGGAGACAGCCACAAGGATTTTTTTTTCTTTGGCGAAAGAGCCACAAGTATAATATTGAGATCCACTTTGGATCTAGTAGCAGCGGCTAGATGATTCCATGTGCTTTTAATTTGTCCCTCTCCAATCAGAATCAACTGTGATATATATATCAACTGCTTGTGCAGTTAACACGTTTGGAAAAACTATGTCCAGCAACTTTGCTATATTTTTTGCAACCGTTTGTTATGGAAAAACTATGTCAAACGACTTTTCTACATTATTTTCCCTTGTTAATTTTTTCTTTGTGGCCAAAGCTCTGTTGAGACAGATTACCTCACAATTCACAAAACCATGTTATATAAGCATGCGCTACGAGATTGTGAATCTAGAAAACGTGCGTAACAGGTACCACCCAATAACGAAGTCATGGAAGATATTGTTACCGGATTACAATAGTATCTTCCAACTTCCCTTTTCCATGGATGCATCTCAGCAGTTTGGAGAATTAATGGACTCCATTAATGAATGGAAGTGCAACGAAAATGCTAATGATAAATGGACATACATATGGTGTTCTGGCATATATTCTATTATCTACAAATTACTGGTAATATGACTGTATCACCTCTTTTTAAGTGGCTTTGGGCATCTTGCTGTCAAAGCAAGCACAAAGTATTCATCTGGCTCCTCCTAATGGACAGACAGAACACACGAAACATCCTTAGAAGAAAGAGATTCTCCATACCCAGATAATTGTGTACTCTGCAATGGTTGTATTGAGGAGACCTTCTTTGGTTGCTCATTTTCCCAGCTATGCTGCACTTCCCTGCAGATAGTCTGGGACTTGGCTCTACCGGTCGTCGAGACCATTCAAGAACATAAACAGATCTTTCAATATGAGTGCTACATCGAGGTGATCATGATAGGTGCATGGACGATTTGGAATCAGCGTAATGATATCGTCTTGGGAAAATTGGTTCAGTAGCATCGAAAGTTCCTCAGTTACGGAAAATACCACTGAAAGTTACGAGCTTCGGAAAATAGCACTGAAAGTTGCATGTCTACTCGGGATTTACCAACCTCCTATCTACTGGACAAAATGCCCCTGACTGTTTGATCTGGCTGCTGCTGTTGTCCACGAATTGAAGAACAAACATAACCAATTACCACAAATCTTCCACGAATTGAAGAACAAGTCATCTAGAAACAATTTGAAGAGGAACCAATTTAGCTAGGGTTAGGGATTGTCTTACCCATTGGGGATGTCAGAGGGATTACAGATTTGAAGCTGCCAAGCTATTGCAATCGATCTCCCATGGAGCAAGGAGCTCCTGACGCAGAGCAGCAGTGCCAACTCCTGGCCATGCCCGCATCCGAGCCACCTCCTCCTCTCCTCCAACTCATGGCTGCCGCACACTACCGCCAATTTAACACCAATCGCTTCCCCATCTTCCTCTCAGCACTCGCAGCAGCACGTGTAGCATGGAGGTGGAGGAGGACGAGGAGGGGCGAGAATAAAGGACGGCCAGGTTTGTCCTCGACTCTTTAACTAGACCCGTGGTGGAGTTCGGCGGCGGACGCTGCCTCGTGGAGCAGGAGCACGCCCGACCTGCGCGGCGTCGTGGATGAGCAGGAGAGTCGCGGGGGCACCTTGGGGAGAGGGCGTCGGCGAATCTTGGGGGTAGCAGGGGCGGCGGCGGCTGGAGTGGAGGGGGCAGCGGCAGCACCTGGAGCAAGGGCGGCGACGCTTGGAGAAGAAGAACGCTCGCAGCTCTATTCCGGTCTAGAGAGAAGAACGAGAGGAGCCAACGTTTGGTCAAGGGCACTTTTGTCATTTTACTTACACATTCTAAGCAAAGTGCTAAATCCCGAGTAGACATGCAACTTTCAGTGCTATTTTCCGAAGCTCGTAACTTTCAGTGGTATTTTCCGTAACTGAGAAACTTTCAATGCTACTGAACCAATTTTCCCTATCGTCTTCAATGGCAACTCTAGAAAACTCTTAACTAGACTTTAGATCAGTTTTTTTCCCCTTTTTTGAACAGAGCTAATGGTAGGGATCATGACGCCATGATGGCCTGGCTGGGTACCTTGTAATTTACATGTACAGAAAACTCTTAACTAAACTAACTTAATAAAATACAGTAGGAGAGTCCCCTCCTGTTTTCTGTCAAAAAATAAAGTCGCCGAACACACAGGTCTTTGCAGAAACTTTGGTTCACAGAATGTTGATGTTAGCCGATGCTTCCTCATGTTTTTTATCCAGCTAAACAAACTTTTGTATATGATTACAGCTCCCAAAATTTGTCCTGATTTATTTTGGAAACAGAAGCGAATCTTGTGCATGCAGGCAAAATCATGCTTGCTGCATGTCATTACTTAGCGGTTAAATATTACTCCTAGAAAAGCATAGATTAATTCTTGGTATTGCGAAGCACGGGATAGGAGCACAATAAGCTCTGGAGGTGAAAATTGATCAAGTGGCCTGAACAAAGAACGTACATGAATGATCAAAAGATTATTCTCTAGTAGTAAAGTAAGTATTATTACAAAGAAAAGGAAAGGTATCCAAGTCATGGATCTGCGGGTAAGAACCAAAACGGCCCGCGCAGGAGGTCTACGCAATCGTTGAAGGGCTTTTGCACTTGCTCAGTCCCATCCTCCAAGTTGAAAACGTGGAGAAAGTGGTTGGCAACGTGATTCAGAAAGTATATGCAGTTGCCGGTAAGCCCACAGGCAGAAGCAGCGCACGACGCTCCAAAATTAGAAACCCCAATGTCATGGCCACCGAGAAGGAACACCCTGTCATCGCCGATCCTGTCCACCTTGCGCCACGTCGGCACCGAGAAATCCATCTTGTACACCGCAACCTCGGCAATCTTGTGGACATTCTCGCCCTGGAAGAAGATGACGACCAGAAAAGGCTCGTCGCACGACTCGACGAGGTAGCTGGACCACAAGGGCATGGTTTTAGGAGTGTCGACCATGTCCACCTCGATGAATGTCAGGTTGGGCTCGGCAGTGACAGGGTCGAACTCAACGACGCCTAGCTCGCTTCTGGTGAACTCGTAGTAGACCTTGCCGCCGACAGCAGCCACGCCATGACGCTGGGCCATATGCAATTCCCTGAGCTGGTCCTTGGCGTCGTAGATGGTAAGTGAGTAGCCATCGCGTTCCCATTTGTTTCCCCCGATCGGGCAAACCCAATAGGCGAAATCATGGAGATCAAAGACCATGACGAGGCAGGAGGTGGATGAGCCGGGCTTGTCCGAGAGTATGCACTTGCAGGTCAGGGGCAGATTCTTCTCCATGGACGGCAGGGCGATCCGCTCGCCGTCCTCGGGCCGCCACAGGAACGTGCGCAGGGAGGCCGGGTCCAGCGCCAGGACCCAGCCCTGCGGCGTCTCGAAGCAGCGGCAGTCTGCGAGCACGTCGATGGTTTCGTCGACAAGAGTCTGGCTCGCGATGCTGTACAGCGAGTGGGGATCCTCGTATTCGAACGCTCCAACGTCGTGCACCAGGAACGGAAGCGTCGCCGTCGCCATGTCTGGAATTTCGATGGATGCGCGACCTCGATCTCTACCAAGGATCCAAATTGAGCCTTATATCTTTTCATGCTTGTCAAAAGTCCCCCGCGCGCGCCCTGGCTTAAATCCTCCAGGTCCTGAGGCTGCCAACATCCGAATCAGCTCGTGCATTGTGCTGGAGTCGAAATCCGACTCCGCTTCCCCTACGAAATCTGATTCCCACTCGGATGACGAGATGCTGGTCAATCGGTCAATTTACCGTCCCCAAGGAAAACTAGTTCTACGGATGGCTAGTCTTTCATCAGTGTATAATCTAATAATCCGCGGGAGTCTTGTTTACATTTGTCTGCAGGTTACCTTTGAGGGTTTCTGGCCTGTACTTCGCCAGTTAGCCTATAATATGCAGCCCTCTAGCTTCTCGTGTTCTCCTTTTTAGAAAAGAGAACATATTTCAATATTGATGTTTCTAAGATGACATCACAAGCAAACACACGAGTTTCTTTCTATTTTTTTGTAAGCCTTGTATGTGTATAAGCAATCGTATGTCGTCAAAAGATTTCTTTGCAACAGAACAACTAATGTGTGTGAAAAACTAAGGAGAAAAGAAATATATAAGTTTTCGCACATTTTAACATGAAAAAAAGCAAAATAAGCGGTAAAGTGTTCTAGCAGGTACATCTTTTATGTCTGAGTCATTGCAAGGTAACAATAAGTGCAGATAAAACTTTTAGTCTGGTGATGAAATTTCTATAATTTTTAGCAATGACATCTAGTACCTGCATATAGAATAATGTTTACAATTCATCGTCACAGACGACATGGAAGCAGAAAACAAAAGAGATACACCAACAATCTAGATATAGCAACAACAAGATCTAGAGAATCAAACTGTCGATGTAGAAAGAAAGAAAAATTTCTAGTGGAAAAGGACTCAACACAAACTGAGGGGAACGGGCGATCTCCAGGGCACTGTCATCGAGCAACATGCTTGATAGTGACTGGGACCATTGTGTTATCCCACCACCCGTTGTTACAACACAAATCCCGCTGCCATCGCCACCCTCCCGGGTTGGAGGGCCGCCCAGCAAGATGGGGACTAGGGGCAGGGAGAGCACGCCAATCAAAGTTCACTGGAAATCGACGACCTCCTTTAGAACTGATGATGACACCTTTAGCAGCATCCAAGTGCCACCTAGTGCCATCCAACATCCTCAGAGGGGAGGAAGCCTCTAAGGAGGGAGGGCCGACACATGGGAACTTCTGCACCTGGCATAAGATTAGATGACACCACAAAAGGAGTGAGACGAAGACGAAGCTGAGGTGCCAATGAGAGCACATCCCAAACCACAACCGAAGCCGATCTTGTTTTGTGTTGAATTGTTGGATCCCGACTATGAACCCAACGATGTTTTAAATATCGGCGGGACCTGAAAAAGCAATTCCTTAGGAAAAAATGACGACGAGTCGGCATCGTCGCAAGGGTTTTAACCCGGGGTAAGTAGTGCAGAAGGATCCATGACAACGTCCTCAAGAAGAAGCACGACACGCGAGGGTGTCGTCATTGCCGGTGCCGGCAGTTAGTTGGAGCCTCCATCCTCACATAACCCGCATGAACAGAACACCATTGTGTGTAATGAGTCTAATGACAATATATTTTTATCAGTACAATGAGTTTTTTTTTTGCGATTAAGTACAATGAGTTGGTGAGGGTTTCATAGGGAAAATCTTTCGACTCGATCATGCTTGAACATGCTTGCCTTTTGTGTACCTCATTTGGAGTCATGCGCGTGTGAAACGGGATATAACCTGGGAGGCCGAACCTTTCAAAACTATGGGACAGAGATTCGCGGTATTTTGGAAGGACGGGTTGGATTACATGGAATCCTATAATTGAGGAAGTACTACCTCCATTCGTCAATTGTTGACGCTTCCGACCAAGCTGATGAACTAAAAGTGAACTGCTGAGCACTTTCGGAACGACATCAAATAAAAAATAGAAGGAGTAATTTATTTGGTGGGATCAGTCAGAGCATAATCTGTCATCAACTGTGCCACTGAGTTTCACAGAGTAGGAAAGGGATCAGCTATAGGGAAGGGATCAGCTACAGGAGTAACTGATTTGGTGGGATCAGCATCAGATGCAGGGGTACTTCGATCAGCTATAGGGAAGGGATTTCACGTGCCAAAGGGGAAGTTCTACCTTGTGGACTGTGGTTACGCAAACACGTCCCAATTCATTGCCCATACCGAGGATTTCTATACCACCTCAGCGAGTTTAGGAGTCGTCGATCATATGCGAACTACAAAGAACTATTTAATCATTGACATGCACTCTTTCGCAACAACATATAGAGAGGGTCATTAATTCGCAAAAAAAAATATATATAGAGAGAGAGAGAGAGGGTCATTGGTGTTCTGAAGAAGCGGTTCCTATTTTGAAAGCAGGCATATTTCATCCTATTGAAAATTCAAGATTAATTGCAGCTGCTGCGGCTTATTTCACAACATTATCAGAAAGGAGAATGGTCAAGAAGGGTGGCTGGATAACCAGCCAGCATATATCCAACCAGACCAATATGTCGATCTTCCAGAGGGTGATAAATACCTGTCATACCCCTTTCCTGGAATATGTTGTGCATCCTGTATCAGTCCCTGGATCAGTAGCTGATACGCACAAGAACACAGATATGATAATCAAAAGCATACTTCGAATAGGTAAATAAGTATAATACCTGATATAGGACCCTTAGTGGTGGTGCGACAAGGATTCATAACTATCCAAGTCCTTCCAACCAACTAAAGGTGAAGCAGACAGCGGAAGACTTTGGCCCAAAGCCACAAGCAGACTTGAGAAGTAGAACCGAAAACCAAATCGTCGTCGTCTTCTACGAAGCTTTCTCCTACTAAACCAACAAACGCAAACGCGTGAGTACATAAGGTACTCAGCAAGCCCTACACTACACAAGGGGATGTATACATGCATGTTTGGTCTTAGCAAGGTGGAGGCTGTACGGTTCATTTGCAGCAAGCAAACTTTATGCAAGGTTCACTAAAGCAAGTGAAGGAATCACAGATAAAACAGAGAATTTATTGTCAATATTTTAGTTGGTTGGCCCTGGGGGAGTATGAAGCATTCCCGCCAGTTCCCAAGTTTTAGTTGGGCCTTCTGACCTCAGTGGTCATACCGACCCGGCATCCATGCCAACATTTCCCAAAACACGGGCTGACTACAACCCACTCACACTCCAAGGGAATAAGATAGGTGGCTAATCCAACGCGTGCCACAATAATGTGTCATATGCCGTGACAACGTCCATCCGGATGAATTTTACACTCTGCAGAGGTTGTACATCTTTTCCCACGGGCAATGCACTCTTAATCGGAGAGTACATAACGCCTAGTCCATCTTCTCCGAGTAGTCTCACAAATCCACCACGGAATCACACTCAGGGGCTTGTGACTTGAAATGTCACACTACGGCACAACACCTATAACCGGTACGTCGTGCTCCTGCATTAACCTGCAGGATCCTGAGACAGACAACAGGACGGGCGGCTTTCCCATGTACCGACAATGGGTTCCCGAGACAGACAGCGGGTTCCGCAACCGGACCACGGGTACGTTTCCCGGGCCTGTTCCTGAGCTTACGTTGCCTCTACTGGCCTCCAGATGGAATGTGTAAGAATACCAAGAAGGTAGGGTAGGTCCTTCCCATACAGGTTCCGTGGTTGTACGAGAAATCATTATGTTAACGGGCGTCAGAACCGGTCCTTATGTGGTCGGGCAAGCACCAAATCTCCCACACTAGGGGACTATCATACCATCAAAATCTCACTAGTGGCCTTGCCCGCAATCCAACCCATCCCATCATCACCGTCACCAACATCATCATCACCTAACACAGTTGTGCTACTCCCAACCCAAGTATCACACACACCACCAAACTCATTTAACACATTTATAAAAGTAAGCATGTGAGAAGGTGTGGCAATATAGAAACATTGCGGGGTCCTAAGCATATCTAGTAGCAAGGTGATTGTGCCATCATAGAAATGATGGAACTATCCTAGGGTTATCAAGGTGACAGGTAAACAAGGGTAAACAAGGATTAAGATATTAACGTCTTAAGTAACAGACATCAATATCAATAAGCAAGTAGGATTATAGCTACACAAGCAGTAAAATAACAAGTAATGCATAATACGAGAATAGGCCATATAGGTGCATTGCGAAAACAGTAGGTTCAATCCTGATCAATGAGAAGTAGAGCTTGCCTGAAAACGCTATCCTAATCTTGCAATACTTGGTCTTCAGATTCTTCTGTCGAAGTCGATGTCTTCAAGTCCTTCCCCTAAGCTTGCATTTTCTGACTCGCTTGGATCCTTCGGCTCGTCCTCGAAGCTTGGATCTTCTCGATCTTCCTTGAATTCTTCTGGCTCTTTCTCAGATCTCGCGTAAGCTAGCGCATAGAAACATATCGTATAAACAAACTACCGCAAAAGAAATAAAGATCGAAAAGAGCCAAGTAGGATCCGATTAATTCCAATAAGAACCGATGGAACACCAAAGAAGGATAAGATACAAATCATGTATGATGCAATAGGTTTTACTTTAGGACGATTTTATTATCCTAATACTATTAGGAGTGATGCATCAAGTACTAGGGCTTTTAATGTAAATGAGAGATGCTAAACAGATGAGAAGTGCATGAGTGTATGTGAAGGTGGGGACAATGTATGCACGTGTTGATATACATTTGTGGCACTAAGTCTTTATACAGGTCGTAGCCTATATAAAGGTTCATGCGGCACATGTACAAGTGCAAGGTGTGTCACTTTAATTACTTACCTATAGATTATGGTATTACCTAATGGTGATTAGCTATTGTATTATCTATTAACTTAATTACTAAGACTAAGCTACTAGTTATTGGTCATGTGCGGAGCGCATGACCGTGGTACGTGCACGTGATTATGCATTGTATGATGCACGGTTGGAAATAAAACAATTAATCAATTAAGAATAAGTAGCGATTAAAATAGCAATAAATAGTAACCATAATAAGTCCAATGAAATACCAGATATAAATAGAGCAGCATAATAAATTGATAGAGCTGGGTGGAGGTTGGTGGCAACATTGGTTAAGATTAGTTGAGCTTGGTTAGCGTTGGAGCTTGGTGAGAACAACGGAGGTTGTATACTTTGATACGGAATGATACAATATGATAGGTTAAGTTCAATGTCACGCTAAAAGGTGAGCGAGCATTCGTGACACGTGGGATCAACAACATATGATGAGCTTGTCAAGAGAGTGTGGGATTTAGAGTATTGATGGCTCGTAGATATCATCTAGAGCTTTGAGATTAGTACCAAACGGTACTATGCGTTTCTATGAACGCGTGAGCGCAAGAATCGCTCGAAACGGAGTTACGGATGGAAAGATATGGGCAATTAAAGATTCCAGGGGCGTATTTATAATTACAGAAAGGTTCTAGGGACTTATCTGTAAGAACAGAAAAGATCTAGGGACCTGTCTGTAATTATAGAAAAGTTTAGGGGCCTCGGTGTAAAAAGACAAGGACTGAAAGGTAAATACAGGAAAGTCTAGGGGTGTTTCTGTAAAAATACAGGGCCTAGATAGAATTACTGAAAAGATTAGGGGCTTATCTGTAAATGTTACAGGGCCCCGGAGATTTTCCAGAATTTCTGGAATTGTTTGTGTATTGAAAAAGGTAACATAGGTTGACATGTGGGGCCGGGTGCACAGTACATCCGGCTGCACAGTTTCGTGGACTGGGTGTATGAGCCTGTGGACCGTAGAGAGAGTGTGTGTGTGGTTCACGGTGCACCGGGTCCGTGGACCGGGCGTGCTGACTGGGAGCGATGACCAGGTCGTGTGGGTCCCTCGTGCCGACGTGGCGTGCCACGTCGGTCGACGGCGCGACCGGGCCAGACGCGGCGGTTGGCAGCTGCGCGCGGCGGCGGCTCGCCGGGAAACTTGCCGGCGACGCCTACAGGGCTCGGTTGGCGATGAGAAGCACACCTACGGGCTCTACGCGATGCGGCGGAGCTGGGGGTGGGTGATGTCGTCGGGGAGCGGAGGAACGACAGCGAGAGCTCGCCGGAGTTGACGATGGCGGCGGCGAGCGACGGGGAAAGGAGAGAGGGATTGGGCGGCACTTGCGGGCACGAGAGGGTGCGCGCGTGCGTGGCGAATGCGAAGCGCATCTCGGCTAGGCCGGGCGCGGCCGGGAAAGATGCCGGCGATGAGATCGCGAGGCGGCGGGCGGTGGAGCACAGCGCAGGTGGTCGTGCGCGGGTAGAGAGAGAAAGAAGAGAGGCGCGGGAGAGAGAAGGGAGCGAGGCGAAGCTCACCGAGGGCTCGAGGAGGGCGGAGGATGTCGGGAGCGCCGAGCGCGACGTCGACGACGGGACGGTGGCCGGAACCCTAGCTCACGTCGTCGCCATGCCTCCGGGCCTCGGCTGCGGAAAAGGGACACGGGACAGTGTTAGGCGAAGCTCCGCGAAGCGAGAGAAGGAAGAGAGAGCGGCGGAGGCCCACTGTCTGCTGGATGGCGATCGGCCGGAGTTGCTCGCCGGAGAAGAGAGAGAGAGAGGGGAAAAGTTGCCGTGGGGCGCTCTTGTGCGAGAGGGAGAGAAGTGAGCTGGCGAAGGAGATGAGAGAGACGAGATGGAGCTCGTCGGTTATTTAAAGGAGGCCGGGAGCGAGCCGTTGGGCGGCCGGTCGTCGGCTCGGTCGTCGCCGGATTTAATGGCCGACGCGGCGTGACGAGAGCGGAGGGATGGACATCTGCGCGCGATGACGAGGGCGAGGGCATGGCCACAGCGTCGGGGATTAGACAAGGCGAGGGAGAAGCTCGCGTGGCATGACGTCGGAGCATGGAGGTCGCCGGGTATTTATAGACGGTCGCGCGGTCGTCGGTCAAGGAGGGAATGGGCGAGGTCCTGGTTGACGAGACGGAGCGACGGTTCGACGGGCGCGTGCACGTGCTCCACTTGACGCTCCTGCTGCCCGGACGCGACGGAACGGCGCGGGGCGGCAAGCCGGCATGGGCGCGGCCTGGGCGACGCGACGCGGCGCTGACCGGAGGAGAGAGAGGAGGAAGAAGGGTGGTGACGGGCCGGATGGGCTGCGGCGGTTGGGCCGAAGAGGGGGGCGCGGCCCACCGGGAGAAAGAAGAAAAGGAGAGAGAGGAGAGGGGTGCGCTGGGCTGGCCCGGCGG
This sequence comes from Eragrostis nindensis, assembly GCA_012490785.1. NCBI lineage: Eukaryota > Viridiplantae > Streptophyta > Magnoliopsida > Poales > Poaceae > Eragrostis > Eragrostis nindensis. The sequence continues at coordinate 101,289 of JAAXCT010000070.1, forward strand.
GTGAGGGGGAGGAAAAAGAGAAGAGAGGGAGACGAGATGGGCCGGCTGAGGAAGACAAAGGGGGATTCAGCCCGATAGGTTTAGGAAAAGAGATTTGGGTTTTCTTTTTCAGGAATTAACTAGGAACTCAAATTTGAATGGGAATTTCAAATTTGACAGAGAACAAAATTGAACAAACACACAAATGAAACCAAGAACTCCAGAAATGCATATGGTGCATTTTGTGCAAGTTTTAAAAAGTCAAAATTTTAAATTCGAGATGAATTTCCTGGAGTTTAACAAACAATTATTTTAGTTTGTTGTAAATTCAAAAAGTTCAAACTTTTAGTGTATGTTAAATGAAGGCAAGCACTTGAGCACTAGTTTTTAATATTTATAAAATTTCAGATTTGCAACTAGGTTGAATTGTTTTAGTGAATTTTATTTTCAAAATTCATGGCAAGGTAAGAGTTGGACAAAAATTTAAATTTGCACTGATTTTTATTCCTTTTTGCTTTGCTTCGAAATTTGGGGTGTTACAGATCTACCCCACTTAAAAGGAATCTCGCCCTCGAGATTCGAACGAGCTTTTGGGTGGCGTAGAGCTTCTCTTGTGTCTTCTTGCTTGACGGTGGTAACACCCAAAATTTTGTCTGGGACTTCTTGGTGTTGAGACCTTTGACCGTTGATTCTCTCGATCGTCTTGGTCTTCGGTACTGCAGACCGGTAGCGAAGGTCCGTTCTCAAGGTTGGAAGTGGGGTCCTACCCCACTTAAAAGACTTTAACTTAGGGTACCGAGAGTAACGTGCGATTGTTGCTCTGCTTAACTCATCCAAAGGATTTAGGCTTTTCTGACTATTTCATAAGTGGCCTTTTCCAAATGCCTTTATTTCCACCATATCCTCGAGGTGGGTTTACTGAGACTTTTATCAAGCTTGGGAGGTAAGTACATCTCCAGTGATCTAGCTTGAAGTCTGTTCTTGATCAAGACTGATAAACCATACATTTCATCACCATACAACTCTTGATACAACACTTTATTGACATTCTGAAGTGCAGAGTACAAAGGTAGCTTATATTACAACGTTCTTACATAAAATTCTCCAATTCTCCAGGTCTAAACTCAGAACACTGAAGATTTGCGCTTCAACGAGACTGTCGCTCGTTGTCTCCATGTGTAACAGTTCCAAGGCAATCTGCTGCGATGTACCCACGATTCCGGCACAGGTAGCACTTTCGATTTCTCCACGATGCCTTCATTCTCTCTGGGTTGTCGTTACTGCTTTTTCCTTGATTATTCGGTCCTTTAAAACCATAAGGTTTCACGCCTATCTTCTTCTTCTTGCTCTTCTTCTTCTTTCTGTTCTTCTTTTGATTTTCTTGCCTCTGGGGAGATTCCCATTCATGTACTTCAGATTTCTCTTTCAGCTCACATGACTGGGTCTCGTGGATTTTGTCATTTTCTTGATCTATCAGTGCTTCTTCAAGCAGGATGGCTTTATTCATCAGTGTGCTGAAGTCCGGATAGTTGTGAGTGACCAGATGCACTTTCAGGTTATGGTTAAGACCTTTTTTGAAACGATCTTGCTTTTTCTTGTCAGTGTTGATCTCATCTGGTGCATACCGGGACAACTTCATGAACTTCCGAGTGTACTCATTCACTGTCATAGCTTCTTGCTTAAGGGTTCGGAATTCATCTGCCTTTATGTCCATGATTCCGGTGGGGATATGGTATTCACGAAAAGCTTGTTGGAATTCATCCCATGTAATATCATCTGGCTCTGCAACTGTTTCTTTGAAGTTATCCCACCATTCTCCAGCAACTCCAACTAGTTGATGAGTGGATAACAGTACTTTCTCTCTATCATTGGCTGCGATTACATCAAGCTTCTTGGTAACACCTTTGAGCCAATCATCAGCAGCTAAGGGGTCATCATCAGTGTTGTCGTAGACAGGTGGCCTGAGCTTCATAAATTCTGATATCTTAGAACTGATTTCATGACTGTTGTGTTGTTCCTGAGAAATTAATTCCAGGAGTTGGGTCTGCTTGGCCATCACCTCTGTGAAGTTGACCGGTGGTGGTGGTGGTTGAGGCATCTCATTACTATCCTGGTGGTCGTTACCCTCTGTCTCTTGGTTAGTTCCTTCTCCATCATGGTAACTTGCCTCAATTTCCTGGTTGTGAGCTGCAGTGGGTCCTCTTTGGTTCGCCTCACGATGTTGTTGAGTTGGCTTCTTTCTTTTGTTTGCTTGACCTCTTGCGGCTCGTCCAGCGGGATCATGATCTTCAGGTGCTTTTGCCTTGCGCTTCGGGCGGGTTTGAAACCTGGCAGACTTCTTTGGCGGCATCCTGGTTTCAACAGCGGAGATTTAGGCAGGGATTAGGGAAGGGTTTTGGCTTTAAGCTGTTGTTAAGCTGCGATTCTAGCTATTAAACTGCTGTTATTGTTATTATGCTATTTAATTAGTTCGATTAAGAGCACACAATCATAGAAGAATAAAGAGCCAAATCAATAAAATCATCGAATCACACAAACAACGTGATTTATTTGTTGCGGTCTCATGTGTGAGCATACTAAAAACGAGGTTTTTAGGGGGTGTGTTGACTATCGATCTTTGATTGTCCTCAAAACTCGACTAATAGTCCGTTGACCAAAAGAATCGAAAGGGTCATATGACTTAGTCGGTTAAAAGAAGACCATTGTTCACATTTCTGTATTGGAGGCATTTCATTGACTTGACGTTTGAGGTTAACCAAGCATATGCAGCTTTGATTATTGCATTTCGCAACGTTGATTTCTTGATCTTGCATTCTATTCTGACTCTGAAGGTGGCTCGAGGCACCATTTCATAACAACACTGGTACTTTGATTGCTCACAAACAGAAGTACATCCTCGATACAACTCAGATTATCAGGATTACAACTTTTTACCACTTATTACTACTACTTCTTGGGCTACTGCCATTGCTGCTAGTGATAGCATCTTCTGGGTTACCCAGGGTTATCCTTCACAGAAGCTCATGCTGGCTCTTCCGGCCTTGGTAGCATATTGGCCTTGAGATACACTGAAGGCTTAGGGACTGTAATCTTCAATATCAGTTGTCCTCATCCATGCTTCTTAGTCTTCTTATGCCCTTGGTTGGGCCTGTGACGGACCATTCTTGTAAAACGGACACTTGGCTAGCTTGTGTCCTTCTTGCTTACAGTGAAAGCAGCGTCTTGGATAGTTGGTGGTGTTGCTCGAGGTTGCCTTTTCATAGGCCTCTGTTGGCAGTCTTGTGTTCCTTGGTAGAGGATGCATGTCGGTTGATTTGTGGATGGCAGGTTCTTCTGTAGGACATGCAGCAGGCAACGAGTACCTCGTCTTCTTAAGATCCTCATGTATGACTTGACCTGATCCTTGCACGACATACTTTCTTTTCTTGCTGCAGCTCTCGCTGGCATCTCTTGGCTGTAGTAGCTCCTTGATGATAGTGATTTCTTCGTTGCTCTTGTTCACTAACTCTTCCAGATTAGCCAACCTTTCAAGTACACTCGCGATATCAGGCGGTGACAACAGGTAGGTGCCTTCCATATCATTCCAAACTTCTTGCTCTTGATGCTTTTCCTGTACCATAGGTTGAATCTCTGCAGCTGGTGCTAGAGCTTGCGGCATGCCATTCTCCATGTTGGTCTCTGCAGCTCTTGCTTCATCGATTGAGTCGTAGTAGGGGCAATTGGTGATCTTATGTCCGGGTTGGCGGCAGTAGAAACATGTTCTTTGCTTTCTGGAGTCCTTAGTGGCATTGCCGTTGTTGTTTTGTTTTGGAACCATATCCGGTAGGCGGTAAACCTGGTACAATCTGTTCTCCACTTCTATGATCACATAGTCCTGGTTGTCCATTGGGTCAAGCATTCCTGTACACATACGCTTCTAGATGAGACTCTTTTGTTGAGGTCGACGAGAGGAAAGTAAAGGGATTCTAAATGAAGCTGGGGGGTTATTACGGAAATGTATTGCAACTAGTTTTGAAAATAAACATTTTTCATCGTGACAAATCCTAGGTTTTCGTTCTATGGTCAAGTATTGCACTGATACCACTCTGTCATACCCCTTTCCTGGAATATGTTGTGCATCCTGTATCAGTCCCTGGATCAGTAGCTGATACGCACAAGAACACAGATATGATAATCAAAAGCATACTTCGAATAGGTAAATAAGTATAATACCTGATATAGGACCCTTAGTGGTGGTGCGACAAGGATTCATAACTATCCAAGTCCTTCCAACCAACTAAAGGTGAAGCAGACAGCGGAAGACTTTGGCCCAAAGCCACAAGCAGACTTGAGAAGTAGAACCGAAAACCAAATCGTCGTCGTCTTCTACGAAGCTTTCTCCTACTAAACCAACAAACGCAAACGCGTGAGTACATAAGGTACTCAGCAAGCCCTACACTACACAAGGGGATGTATACATGCATGTTTGGTCTTAGCAAGGTGGAGGCTGTACGGTTCATTTGCAGCAAGCAAACTTTATGCAAGGTTCACTAAAGCAAGTGAAGGAATCACAGATAAAACAGAGAATTTATTGTCAATATTTTAGTTGGTTGGCCCTGGGGGAGTATGAAGCATTCCCGCCAGTTCCCAAGTTTTAGTTGGGCCTTCTGACCTCAGTGGTCATACCGACCCGGCATCCATGCCAACACTTCCCAAAACACGGGCTGACTACAACCCACTCACACTCCAAGGGAATAAGATAGGTGGCTAATCCAACGCGTGCCACAATAATGTGTCATATGCCGTGACAACGTCCATCCGGATGAATTTTACACTCTGCAGAGGTTGTACATCTTTTCCCACGGGCAATGCACTCTTAATCGGAGAGTACATAACGCCTAGTCCATCTTCTCCGAGTAGTCTCACAAATCCACCACGGAATCACACTCAGGGGCTTGTGACTTGAAATGTCACACTACGGCACAACACCTATAACCGGTACGTCGTGCTCCTGCATTAACCTGCAGGATCCTGAGACAGACAACAGGACGGGCGGCTTTCCCATGTACCGACAATGGGTTCCCGAGACAGACAGCGGGTTCCGCAACCGGACCACGGGTACGTTTCCCGGGCCTGTTCCTGAGCTTACGTTGCCTCTACTGGCCTCCAGATGGAATGTGTAAGAATACCAAGAAGGTAGGGTAGGTCCTTCCCATACAGGTTCCGTGGTTGTACGAGAAATCATTATGTTAACGGCGTCAGAACCGGTCCTTATGTGGTCGGGCAAGCACCAAATCTCCCACACTAGGGGACTATCATACCATCAAAATCTCACTAGTGGCCTTGCCCGCAATCCAACCCATCCCATCATCACCGTCACCAACATCATCATCACCTAACACAGTTGTGCTACTCCCAACCCAAGTATCACACACACCACCAAACTCATTTAACACATTTATAAAAGTAAGCATGTGAGAAGGTGTGGCAATGTAGAAACATTGCGGGGTCCTAAGCATATCTAGTAGCAAGGTGATTGTGCCATCATAGAAATGATGGAACTATCCTAGGGTTATCAAGGTGACAGGTAAACAAGGGTAAACAAGGATTAAGATATTAACGTCTTAAGTAACAGACATCAATATCAATAAGCAAGTAGGATTATAGCTACACAAGCAGTAAAATAACAAGTAATGCATAATACGAGAATAGGCCATATAGGTGCATTGCGAAAACAGTAGGTTCAATCATGATCAATGAGAAGTAGAGCTTGCCTGAAAACGCTATCCTAATCTTGCAATACTTGGTCTTCAGATTCTTCTGTCGAAGTCGATGTCTTCAAGTCCTTCCCCTAAGCTTGCATTTTCTGACTCGCTTGGATCCTTCGGCTCGTCCTCGAAGCTTGGATCTTCTCGATCTTCCTTGAATTCTTCTGGCTCTTTCTCAGATCTCGCGTAAGCTAGCGCATAGAAACATATCGTATAAACAAACTACCGTAAAAGAAATAAAGATCGAAAAGAGCCAAGTAGGATCCGATTAATTCCAATAAGAACCGATGGAACACCGAAGAAGGATAAGATACAAATCATGTATGATGCAATAGGTTTTACTTTAGGACGATTTTATTATCCTAATACTATTAGGAGTGATGCATCAAGTACTAGGGCTTTTAATGTAAATGAGAGATGCTAAACAGATGAGAAGTGCATGAGTGTATGTGAAGGTGGGGACAATGTATGCACGTGTTGATCATACATTTGTGGCACTAAGTCTTTATACAGGTCGTAGTCTATATAAAGGTTCATGCGACACATGTACAAGTGCAAGGTGTGTCACTTTAATTACTTACCTATAGATTATGGTATTACCTAATGGTGATTAGCTATTGTATTATCTACTAACTTAATTACTAAGACTAAGCTACTAGTTATTGGTCATGTGCGGAGCGCATGACCGTGGTACGTGCACGTGATTATGCATGGTATGATGCACGGTTGGAAATAAAACAATTAATCGATTAAGAATAAGTAGCGATTAAAATAGCAATAAATAGTAACCATAATAAGTCCAATGAAATACCAGATATAAATAGAGCAGCATAATAAATTGATAGAGCTGGGTGGAGGTTGGTGGCAACATTGGTTAAGATTAGTTGAGCTTGGTTAGCGTTGGAGCTTGGTGAGAACAACGGAGGTTGTATACTTTGATACGGAATGATACAATATGATAGGTTAAGTTCAATGTCACGCTAAAAGGTGAGCGAGCATTCGTGACACGTGGGATCAACGACATATGATGAGCTTGTCGAGAGAGTGTGGGATTTAGAGTATTGATGGCTCGTAGATATAATCTAGAGCTTTGAGATTAGTACCAAACGGTACTATGCGTTTCTATGAACGCGTGAGCGCAAGCGCTCGAAACGGAGTCACGGATGGAAAGATATGGGCAATTAAAGATTCCAGGGGCGTATTTATAATTACAGAAAGGTTCTAGGGACTTATCTGTAAGAACAGAAAAGATCTAGGGACCTATCTGTAATTATAGAAAAGTTTAGGGGCCTCGGTGTAAAAATACAAGGACTGAAAGGTAAATACAGGAAAGTCTAGGGGTGTTTCTGTAAAAATACAGGGCCTAGACAGAATTACTGAAAAGATCAGAGGCTTATCTGTAAATGTTACAGGGCCCCGGAGATTTTCCAGAATTTCTGGAATTGTTTGTGTATTGAAAAAGGTAACAGAGGTTGACATGTGGGGCCGGGTGCACAGTACATCCGGCGCACTGTTTCGTGGACTGGGTGTATGAGCCTGTGGACCGTAGAGAGAGTGTGTGTGTGGTTCACGGTGCACCGGGTCCGTGGACCGGGCGTGCTGACTGGGAGCGATGACCAGGTTGTGTGGGTCCCTCGTGCCGACGTGGCGTGCCACGTCGGCTGGCGTGCCACGTCGGTCGACGGCGCGACCGGGTCAGACGCGGCGGTTGGCAGCTGCGTGCGGCGGCGGCTCGCCGGGAAACTTGCCGGCGACGCCTACAGGGCTCGGTTGGCGACGAGAAGCACACCTACGGGCTCTACGCGATGCGGCGGAGCTGGGGGTGGGTGATGTCGTCGACGGGGAGCGGAGGAACGACAGCGAGAGCTCGCCGGAGTTGACGATGGCGGCGGCGAGCGACGGGGAAAGGAGAGAGAGAGGGATTGGGCGGCACTTGCGGGCACGAGAGGGTGCGCGCGTGCGTGGCGAATGCGAAGCGCATCTCGGCTAGGCCGGGCGCGGCCGGGAAAGATGCCGGCGATGAGATCGCGAGGCGGCGGGCGGTGGAGCACAGCGCAGGTGGTCGTGCGCGGGTAGAGAGAGAAAGAAGAGAGGCGCGGGAGAGAGAAGGGAGCGAGGCGAAGCTCACCGAGGGCTCGAGGAGGGCGGAGGATGTCGGGACCGCCGAGCGCGACGTCGACGACGGGACGGTGGCCGGAACCCAAGCTCACGTCGTCGCCATGCCTCCGGGCCTCGGCTGCGGAAAAGGGACACGGGACAGTGTTAGGCGAAGCTCCGCGAAGCGAGAGAAGGAAGAGAGATCGGCGGAGGCCCACTGTCTGCTGGATGGCGATCGGCCGGAGTTGCTCGCCGAGAAGAGAGAGAGAGAGGGGAAAAGTTGCCGTGGGGCGCTCTTGTGCGAGAGGGAGAGAAGTGAGCTGGCGAAGGAGATGAGAGAGACGAGATGGAGCTCGTCGGTTATTTAAAGGAGGCCGGGAGCGAGCCGTTGGGCGGCCGGTCGTCGGCTCGGTCGTCGCCGGATTTAATGGCCGACGCGGCGTGATGAGAGCGGAGGGATGGACATCTGCGCGCGATGACGAGGGCGAGGGCATGGCCACAGCGTCGGGGATTAGACAAGGCGAGGGAGAAGCTCGCGTGGCATGACGTCGGAGCATGGAGGTCGCCGGTATTTGTAGACGGTCCGCGCGGTCGTCGGTCAAGGAGGGAATGGGCGAGGTCCTGGTTGACGAGACGGAGCGACGGTTCGACGGCGCGTGCACGTGCTCCACTTGACGCTCCTGCTGCCCGGACGCGACGGAACGGCGCGGGGCGGCAAGCCGGCATGGGCGCGGCCTGGGCGACGCGACGCGGCGCTGACCGGAGGAGAGAGAGGAGGAAGAAGGGTGGTGACGGGCCGGATGGGCTGCGGCGGTTGGGCCGAAGAGGGGGGCGCGGCCCACCGGGAGAAAGAAGAAAAGGAGAGAGAGGAGAGGGGTGCGCTGGGCTGGGCCGGCGGGTGAGGGAGAGGAAAAAGAGAAGAGAGGGAGACGAGATGGGCCGGCTGAGGAAGACAAAGGGGGATTCAGCCCGATAGGTTTAGGAAAAGAGATTTGGGTTTTCTTTTTCAGGAATTAACTAGGAACTCAAATTTGAATGGGAATTTCAAATTTGACAGAGAACAAAATCGAACAAACACACAAATGAAACCAAGAACTCCAGAAATGCATATGGTGCATTTTGTGCAAGTTTTAGAAAGTCAAAATTTTAAATTCGAGATGAATTTCCTGGAGTTTAACAAACAATTATTTTAGTTTGTTGTAAATTCAAAAAGTTCAAACTTTTAGTGTATGTTAAATGAAAGCAAGCACTTGAGCACTAGGTTGAATTGTTTTAGTGAATTTTATTTTCAAAATTCATGGCAAGGTAAGAGTTGGACAAAAATTTAAATTTGCATTGATTTTTATTCCTTTTTGCTTTGCTTCGAAATTTGGGGTGTTACAATACCCCACCGACTCTGATTCGGCAAATGGAACTAGTTTGAGGGACCAGATCACTCTAGAGATGTGGGCTGCGTACAATGTTTAGTTTGTGCAATAATTGATCTCAATTTTACATGCACTAATAAAGTAGTTTGTTTAATAAATGACTGTTGTGTAATTTTTGAATTGATTGTTGTGTAATAAAGTAGTTTGTTTAATTGAATGCAATGTTCAGTTTAGTTCAGTAGCAATGTCAGAGCAATCAGCAAGAGCTACGTGGAGTTTTGCGTATGAAAAGGGGCTGGTGGACATCTTAATTGAGCTCAAGGTCGATGCTTTGTTCAAAGGCCAAAACGGTTGGACGCCAGAAGGCTGGAAAACTACTGCTGCCAAGTTCAATGAACAATTCCCCTGGCACGTTTCACAAAGCAGCAACTTCAAGAGAAGGAAAAGGAGGTTAAGGCGAGCTATAGAGCCATACGTGATGCTAAAAAAGAAAGTGGCACAGGATGGAATGAAGCAATGGGCATGATAACTACCAAAGATCCAGAGATTTGGAAGAAATGCACAGATGTAAGCTATATGTAACCAAAACATTCTTTTTTTTACATGTATAGATACCTTGGCACTAATATATATTTTCTCTCTAAAGAAATAAAATAAAGAAGCATGAAAAGAAAGGGTTTCCTCTATTTATAGACATGTGAAGTGTTGTATGAAGGTAAAGTCATCTACCTTAGTTTCAGTTTTGTTTTTCCTACAGTAAATATTAAATATTCAGTTTTAATGTGTCTTCTTTTTTTTTTTTGTTGGGACAGGGAGCATTGCCACAGGGGATTTGTGCTTTACATCAACTGAATCAGTGGTGGGACCAACACATCTTCCTACGGAAAATCTTCAGCTTGCGGCGCAGCCATCAACGTCTGAAGCAAGTGTTCCTGCTGCTACCCAGATACAAAGAAGAAAACTACTCTGGGAGTGTATCTGGGTAACAAAAGAAGAAGCGAGAAGAAGACTACTCGGTGGAGAAGTGCCTTGACACCCTTGAAGCTATGGAAGAGTTGACTGACGAGGAAAAGGCGAAAAAGACATCCACAGGGAAATCTTCATGAAGTTCGAAAACCACAATGTGAGACTCTTATGGCTTAGGAGAAAAATTAGGTATGCATGACTTTGCTTTAGATCTTATGCTGTTTGTGACATAGCAATCTGTGGCCGCTTTAGAGCTCTTATGCTTGGTTCTTTCTTACTTGCAGTAAGCTTGCATAGAGATGGGATGCTCCATAGGTATGCTCTGTTCTTTCCTACTTGCAGTAAGCTTTCCTGAAACTCAGATTTGCTGGCTGCTTATATAGATATTAATTCTGCTTGTATGTTTTATCCTTACTCTGCAATATGTTTCTCAAGATGTTTTTCTAAGCTGTCTAAAGTGTAGTTGCAACATTTTCAATTCAAAGGATATATATATGAACCGTGGTTCAATTTCTGCGCTGATATGATTAATGGTAGTCATAGCCCAGTTTCAGATATGACTCAGTTTGAGCTGAGTATGTTAGATTATAAGTACCTGGTCATATTACAAATGTAGTTTCAGATTGGCATATATACTAAGATAATGGATTCTTAGCAGCTGTGTCCTACTATAGCAGAGTTATGGGCATCTTGTTTCACTGTTAATATCTCAATACATAGACCTTTGATTGGCCATGTCAAAATTGACTTCTCTGCTATGTTCACTTGCATGCTAAGTAGCCCTGTATAGGCATAGTAGTAGTAGTAGTAGTAGTAGTAGTAGTAGTAGTAGTAGTAGTAGTAGTAGTAGTAGTAGTAGTAGTAACAATTAGTTAACTCTGAACAAGTTGTTGTCCTGAACCTTTTTAGTACTCTGCTTTTAAAGCTCATCGACTATGGTGATCGTCACCTTTCTCTTGATTAGTGATCATTTTTAATGCAGGAACCTCTCTGAGTCGCTGTAGTAATGTATTTGGAGCTGTAGTGGAGCCGCGGAAATGGTGTCTTAGCAGCATGAACCTTGCTGAGTCGATTTCTAAATTATACTTTAATAATTTGCTGGTGTTGTAATGTATTTGGAGCCGCTGAAATGATGCCTGGTGGGATGCTATTCATTGGCTAGCAAAATGATGTATGCCTCTTGTTTGCGATACCTGATAGAAAAATGATGTATATCATTGTTTGTTAGCTATATAATATTATTTGTCACTCATGAAGCTGTTGGGATGTTGATAATTTGTTAGTCACAATTTTTCTACATTTTCCCTGAATTTTCGGAGTCGTTTTTTGATTTTCCTGAACTTTTGGAGTTGTTTTTCGATTTTCCTGAATTTCCGGAGTCATTTTTTATTTTTCCTCAAATTAAGGAGTAGTTTTTATTTTTTTCAGAAAATACGGAGACGTTTTTTATTTTTCCTGATATCACGTAGTAGTTCTCTAATATTTCCCTCCGTTGCTCTTCCCTGCGTCTCCAAAGACAGCAAACCCAGCTCGAGGAAGTGCACCCGGGGGTGGGGGCGTGCAGGGATTCCCCTGGCGGGTGAATCCAGCACCGGGTGCAGGGCCCTGCTGCGCCAAAGGAGGCCTGATAGATCTAATTCCACAGAGGAGTCCTGCCGGCAAAATCCTATATTAATCTTCTTGATTTTCTTGACTAGCTCATGGGACGATGGAACCACGCGTCCAGCAAAGCACAACATCACCTCTATTAGATTCAATGCCGAGGGATCGAGCTCATAATTAAATTTATGTTTTTTCTTTTGTTAACTGCTGCATTATTGTAACACCCCAGCCCGTTTGTAGCCTAGTAGTTGTGGTTTCGGCCCAGAGGCCCAGAAGTGGTGTGGTTGTGGGAATAGTCCCACATAGCTTGTTTAGGTGGGTGAGGGTCAGCATATAACTCTTGTTGGTTCCAAGCATAGCACCTCTGGGTTAACCCTTTTACTCGAAGCGAGGACGAAAGTGTAAGAGAGGTGTGCATGCGCGTGCCCGCCCCGCGTGGGGGCTGGGCGGTAAGCGGATTTTAGACGCAGGGTGTTACAATTATGCATCTGTACCTATGAACAAATAAATAAATTGCCACTGTTGATATTTGTGCGATGTTTCACCTTTTCGTTGGTGTCGAAAATAACTCCAGAATTAAAACATCAACGAAATTCAATTTTTGACCCCATCGCGAGTCCAAATAGTCTTGTTTATATATGCAATCATGAAGCTGTAGTGATTGAAACTAATTTCCTATGGAATACTTAGACCAGATTTTTAATGAAATTTCACATTTTGTTTGGCAAATTGCTTCTGACATATTTTTCTTACCAAAATTCATTTGTAGAGCAACCAAAAGTAGATAGCAGAGTACAGCTGTGTTGCCCTTGTCATATCATTATTGAAGGATATGAAATACTAGAAAAGTAAGGCGCGCTCCGCCGCGCCAGTTCTGGGATGGGCCATTAGCCGGTGTTAGGAAGTAAGTAGTACCTGTTGTATTTGGTCGTGCTTTGATGGGTTTCTTAACAGCGTGCGTGTTTTTCGATTCTGGTCGAAAGGTGCATGGTGTTGGAGCAGGTCAGTGCACATGTCCTTTGTGTGGCTACGTGACCGAAGCGAGGCCATTGACAATGGCGAAGCTACATGTGTCTTCCCTGGTGCACCGGCACCATGGTCCAAGGAAAATGTCAGTTGTTTTCATTAGATTTTTACCATGTGTGCATCACCTTAAGCCAAAAATATGCACCATGAGACTGCTGCAGAAGCTTGAAAACAAGCTTAGATGAGGTACCAGACATGTATGTGCACTCGGTTGGCCGGAGCTTTAGCTTCGCCACTGCCATTGTGTCCTGCGCATGAAGCAAAATCACAAATGGGTATGAGATAATGCTGTGGCGTGAACCGTCTAACAAGAACAAACCTAGATACAAAGAAACCAGACCCATGCACTGGCTATATCGGGCCAGAATCATATCAACCCAAGGGCCGGCATCAGGCAGCCCAGCAACACAAAAGAAGAGAGGTACACGTGTCAATCAGCCAAGGAGACCACGCACGGTTAAAGTCCCTGGCTGGAGACTATACAAAAATGGAAATACAGAGAAGCTTGGGGGCCTTTACAGAAGATTGCAAAGGGCTCAACGTTGAAGACGTGGAAGCACCTGGTTCACATTTTCCTCAGCCTTATCTCGTTCACTCGCTTCCTCTCTTCTTCCCCGTTCACTCTGTTCGCTCAACCTCCATTCAACTGTGAGCTGTGCCAACCTCTCCTGCGCACCACACTCTTTCCTGCGAAGAACCTACGCACCTGCAGCTCCAATGCATCTCTTGCTGTTGAGAATCAATCCAATGATAGCCCTCCACCGCTTGGCTAGCGCGATGCCTCCATGCCCCTACTACCACGGTGCCACATCCTCGGCTCGCAGGGCCGCAATGGTTCACCCCCACGCGTTGACCTCGTGGCGGGCTCGGGAGCTAGTCACTTCGGGCTAGAGGAGAGGCGGCTTGACGGTGTGCGAACCAGTCGGCCACTGCATCCGCGGCGGGCGCAGCCCATGGCAGATGGCGTGGGGCGGCGGGCCTTGGGCGCCTCGCTCGACGCCGGCGAAGGTGCTGGCATGAAAATCATGCCCAGACACCGGTTGACCTCTGCGTGGGCGTTCAGAAACTGAGGAAGGCGTCGACGCGAGGCCACGCGAGGCCTATGCAGGAGGAGCTGTCGCGGCCCATGGCCTGTACGGCGCCGCCGACGGACTCGAGCTGAGGCGTTGAGACATGCGCGAAGAAACCTGTCGTAGCCCACGGCCCGTACAGCGCCGCAGCCCAGCAAGAAAACCGACTTTGGTCGCGGGCGTGCTCGACGCCGAAGGCGGCCACGACGACCGAAAACAGCGTGCTCTCACTGTAGGCGCCCACGTCAGCCCGAATGCTGTGGAGAGGCGGAAGCGACGCGCTTTCAGCTTTAGACTATTCTTCATACCAACTATGCATCCATGGTACTAGTTACCTTAGAGCAACTCCAGCAGTCTCCCAATCCCCCTCCCAATCCTACAAAACCTGTCATATACTAGGGATGGCAATGGGTACCCATCACCCGATACCTGATGGGGTTTTCCTCTATTAGAGTGTGGGTTTGGACCTATTTCTCGCCCCATGAGTTTGTTAATGGGCAGTTTTGTCACCCATTGGGTACCACGGGTACGAGGCCATTCTTCTGCAACCCATACCCATTTACCCATAGGGCCCTAGCAGTTTTTGTATTCTTAATAAGTAGTCAAGTGTAATGAGCTATTAGCGTTTGATTGTGTGAACTATTAGCGTTTGAGTGGTTAATTACCTTTGAATAATTTAATCATTCTGATATGTTACTATATATAGTTAGATGTTAATTTTTGTGATGCTAACTAATAGGTATGGGTAACCCGATGGGTACCCACACTCATATAGGTATGGGGATGGGAGAAATTTGAGTCCCTATGTGGGTATGGGGATGGGAACAGGGTATAAAACTCTAGACAGGGATGGGGACATTCCACCGTCCTCTAGTGGGTAATGTACCCATTGCCATCCCTATCATATAGGGAGGTTGGGAGGAAAAAACGAGCTCCAGCAGTCTCTCAAAAACTACCCTATTTTTACTCCCTCCCAAAAACCAGCCCTCTCCGCCCAATAGAAAGAGAGGTTTGCTCCCCCTCCCAATACCAACTTCTGGCGGGCCCCACCTCTTCCCCCACGCGCGCGCATTCTTCCCTCCCTCTTTTCTTCCCGCGCGCACGCCGTCGTCCCCGCCGCCGCGCCGCAACTGCCCTGGACGAGCTCGACGCCGCAGTCCCCGCCGTCGCCACGCCCTCCATGGTCGTGGAGGAGCTCGCCGTCGTCGCCACACCCCTGTCCCGGCCCCCGTTGAGGCCCGTGGCGAGCCCATATCTGGACGGGACTCCATGGACGGCACTTCGAGCGCGCCGCGCGTCGGAGGAGCCCGTCGCGCTCTTTGCCGCCGGCCTCCGCCCGGGCTCCTCCGCCGTAGGACTGCGTGCCCCTGCGGGGCGGGGCTCGTTTTGCCAATCAGTGGCCGACCCCATGGCCGCCGCCGCCACGCCACCCCCTCCTCCTTGGCCGCCATCGAAGGTGACGAAGGCCCGTGTCGTCGACCTCGACGCGCGGCCGCAAGGCCACCTCGGCGCGCGGCGCGGAGGTCATCGCGGAGGACGCGGCGTCGATGGCGGAGGGCGTCGCGGCTACCGACGCGGACCCAACGAGTGCCCTCGATGTTTGACGCCGACATGAGCCGATGGCAATGGCACGCAACGCGATGGCTGGGGGCGAGACCGTTGGCGGGCGCGGCGGGGTGGCCGGTGGCAAGCTCGTCGGCGTGCGGGGCCCGCAGTGGCCAGGGGCGCGGCGCGATGGCCGGGTCGAAGCCGTCGGCGGGCGCTTTTGTGGTGGTGAGGGAGAGGAGATGGATAAGGTGGGCTCACATGTCAGGTTATTGGGAGGGAGCTATTGGGAGACTGCCGGAGCTGCATCTCCTAATATCCTGAAAATTCTATTGGGAGCCTCCCTAAAAAGGATATTGGGAGATAAATTATTGGGAGACTGCTGGAGTTGCTCTTAGATCCATACCGTTGGCGGGCGCTGCTGTATGAGTTCGCTAGTGTTACTACTGCCCTCAAGGTTGTGAAGGTAAAAACATGGGTTGGCTAAGGGGTCTCCTGCCGGTCAACGTCTGGGGTGCCCTATGTCTGATATGAGTGCTCTATGTCTAATTCGGCGAACTTGAAACCGTTAGTTTGGTTTGGATGCTCTATGTTTGATCCGATGGCGTGAGCTCAAATTTAAATTTGAATTGCATTTTTTTTTTGAAGGAAACTACGGCAACTCTTTCTAGAGATTGCCTGAACTTTTTATTGCATGGGGTAGCAAACAAACAATTTGCTACAAAATGTGATTACATTGATATTACAAGAGAAAAGGAAGAAAAGAAACAGAACACATTCTAAGGAGGAAAATTCTCACACCAAGCTATCATGAGAGCACGATCTACAGATTGACTACATCTATTTGACCATAAGGTCAAGTCTTCAACGCACCGAGCAATAACCGAAGAGTTGGATTCATCTTCATGTCTAAAAATTTTTGCATTCCTACATTTCCAAGTGTTCCAGAGAATTGTCGTCAGAACAGCACTCCTAATCTTGGGTTTGGTTGAGTTAAGAACTCCCAAGTTTTGCCACAAATCCTCTAAGGTACTATCTGAAAGTGGAGTAGGGAGCCCGAGCGCATGCCAAATACTGATCGCTCTGGGGCATCGGAGAAAGAGGTGTTCAATATCTTCATTCTGAGTGCAAAAAGGGCATTCTCCGGAATCCCTCATGTTGTGTCGAAACAAACGGTCTCTTGTGCTCAGACGCTGCCGATGTGCCAACCATAAGAAAAACTTACACTTTGGAGGGGCATAATTATTCCAAATGTTTGAAGCAAATGCATCCACTGGAACTTGGCTGAATTCTAAGCTGTATAGCCTAGATGATGTCGGTGTCTTGTTGTCATTTCTCATTACTCTGCGATCATGGACATTTTCCTGAAGGTTCACACCTTCCATCAGAGCTTGCAGCTCTTGCAGTTCAGATTCAGCCACATGAGTGAGACGGGGTTGTAGAGCTAGGAATAAAGAAGGTTGAGAGAGGGCTTGTTGTACAGATATATTAGGCCTTTTTGAGTGTGAAAATAGTGCAGGAAAAGCCTCAGCAATGGTGACAGGACCCCACCAAAGATCAACCCAAAAAGCAGTCATCGCACCATTTCCAACATATACTTTCGTCGCCAACCGGAACGGCAAATTCTTATAGATATCCTTCCATATTGGGGTGGCATTTGGGAGATCATCACCAAAATCACGTGTAGCAGTCCATCCATACGTACTACGAATCCAAACAAGCCATGGTGTAACTTCTGAACTGTGAAACTTGATAAGAAATTTTTGTAGCAGACAAGCATTTTGCTTAGCAAGATCTTTGATACCTAATCCTCCATTTTCCTTTGGCTTACTGACATCTTCCCATGCAACTTTGCACTGACCTCCATTGCATTTACTGTCTCCAGCCCAAAGGAAGGCCCTGCTCCTTTTAACCATTGTTTCTATCGTGGTGTCAAATAGAGCAAGTGAACTCATAGCATATGTAGAAAGTGGTGAGAGAACAGAGGTCACTAGAATTGCATTTTAAATATTGATTTTGAATTTGTGGATGAAAAATGTATGTATGAATTAAGTTGGGGCCAAATTGGTGATTTGGCTGATGCGTGGTGTTCATCATAAAAGTTCGGTGGGCCCGGCTTCCTGAATGGTGCCGATGGATAGCCATACAAAAGCCGCATCGATCAACCGTGGAGTTAGTTAATTTGACGGAGGGTCGAGATCAATCTGGCCAATCTGATCTCTCTTTCTCTTTCATATACATATAGATGGAACAGATCACGGGACCCTACTCGTTGTCAACAAATCTGTGACCATGGTGCGGCGGCGCAACACGGAGTCGATTCCGAAACAAGAGCCGCCGACGCCGAGGGCAGTAGGGACGCGGAAGAGGGCATCCAAGCGAGCAAGCACAAGCACTCCCGGCGAGGACGACAAGCCGGCGAAGCTGCCGGCGACATCGGAGTCGCGCGCGGGGCCGCAACATCGCGCTGCGGCGAGGAGGGACGTGACGTTGGAGGACGCCGACGCGCTCGACTGTGGCATCTGCTTCCTCCCGCTCAAGCCCCGATTTTCCAGGTCATTAAACCCTAGACCCTCATCCACATGTACTCATACGCAGACACATTTGCCCGATCCGTCGAGTAGAACCCTAAATAATCTCGATCCACGCACGGGCTCATCTATAGAGTTGTCCGGCCGGCAAACCCTAATATAATAACTACTATCGATCTTAATGTTCTTTCATTTCTCGAGTAGATCCCGTATCCGGCAAAGCACAGCATCTCCTCCATTAGATCTTAATCTTCCGTTATTCCTTTTGTGAACCTGCTGCGCTATGCATCTATACATGTGAACAAATAAATTGCCACCATTGATGTTATGAAACTTACAATGTTGTCATCATCGAAGCATCTGAAATGTACGCGACTCAAGTTTTCCTCGATCGTGCGTTCATGATAACAGTTTTCCTAGATCCATACCTTACTGCAGCTAAGCATATTAGCATCGCATATGTTTTGGAAAAAAGATATTAGCATCACATTTACATGCCACAATTTCGCGCCACTGCATCCATGACAGCTGCTGCCTACTTTCCACGGTAGGAGCAATTTCAACGGTTCTCCTAAAAACCATGCATCAAATCAAATTATAGGGGAAGCATCAAATCCTAGAATGGATTTGATGCATGGCTGCTCTAGCAATTCCCCTAAACTCCACCCCCTTCTCGTGGAGTCCACCATGCCATGTCACCACCAACCCTTCCCGATCCTCTCTCTCCCTCTCTCTCCTCTCTCTCTCTCTCTCTCTCTCTCTCTCTCTCTCTCTCTCTCTCTCTCTCTCTCTCTCTCTCTCTCTCTCTCTCTCTCTCTCTCTCTCCCCCTACACCTCGCCGCAACGCTCCGCCGCTCCCGGCATGCACCGCCACGCCCAAGACGCTCCGCCCGCCTCTGTCCTAGCTGCACTAGCGCCACTCGGCACGCGCCGTGCCCACCATGCTACCACGCCGGGTTATGAGCTGGATGTCGTGTGTATGGAGATTGCAGGGTGTCCTGATGAGCAAAGCCATGCCGCTAGGGTGACCGTTGCGCCGCGCTCCAGCCGGAACACATCGCCCCCACCCAGAGGTTGCGCAGTGGAGGTCAGGTCACCGGAAGACACGAAAGCAGGCCGCCGCAGTAGAGGCCGACGGTCATGGCGTTGGCATCTTCAATGGTGCCAGATCTGGATGGAGGGAGGGCGAAGAGGCCGCTTGTTGATGCGTAGGCGAAACCGGCTCGTCGGCGTGTTGTCTATGCGGCGAGGCAGACGGGCTGGCGAGCAGGAAGGGAGAGCGCGTCGCGTGGAGCAGCCAAGTGTCGCGCCATAGGGGAGCAGCAACGTGCAGGGGAGGGAATGCATCTGTGCCTACGCCTCGGAAGCCCATGAATGGTGGGGAGGCTGAGGTCCCCTGCTGTGTGCATGTCGGCTGTGCGGCTACCTCGCTCGTGAGGGCCTCTATTCGTCTCACAAAGGAACACATGACCACGACGCTGCCATCTTAAGGCTGGGGTGAGGGCAGGCGGTGGCGCTCGGCCGATGGGAAGAGGTGGCGCGGGGGCATGCGCGTGAGCGGGAAGGAGCGAGACGAAGAAAAGTGTTTCGCGCGCTCGGGTGGTTGGAGTAGGGGGGGGGGGGGGGGGGGGGGGGGGGGGGGGATTCCCTCTATAGAGGGGATGGGGAAAATTTGATGCATGGAGTAAAGAGTGAGTGAGTAGGGAAACCGCTGTGGCAGTTGTTTTGCCTCTCATGCATCAAATGGCAGTTTTTGATGAGTAGAGGATGAGAAAGGGAAACCGCTGGAGTTGCTCTAAGTGGCAGAAATTCATCCTAAAATTCGGAAAACTGAAAGTAGCCTGTCCGATGACTTCAGTGTAAGCAATTTCCAGGCTACAACATACTGTCATCAGCAAATCCTAAAAGCAACCTTTCCTCACAGTAGCGGAAGTTTCATAGTATGGATTTGATTCTCTTTCAACAATATAAGCAAAGGAGGCATCTCGATCCGGCAAACTTAATCTGCATTAGCATTTCCATTTTAACACACTTCAACATCCTAAGAAACTATAGAAACCCATCTAATATTACTAATTACAAAGAAAATATTTAACCTCGTTTGTATATATATGTGTTTGTGTATATATCTTTTTTAGGAAATAACCATCATGTATGCATTACCTTGATAAGTATGATGATTATGTCTGCAGTGTAATGTGGGGCATGTTGTGTGCTCACCATGCTTGAACAAGCTCCAGAATCCAGGGAAGTGCCATGTATGTGGCACCACCGGCGGTTTTCAACGGTGCCACGCCATGGAGCGCCTGGTGGAGTCGATCCGCATGCCGTGCCCAAACTCTGCCTACGGCTGCACTGCCAAGACGACCTACCATGAGCAGCAACGCCACCAGCAGATGTGCATGATGCGCTCGCGGTTCCGTTGCCCCGGCGAGGCCTGCTGTAACATGCCAAATTTCTAAGTGCATGTTATTGAACTTGTCTATCATCATGTGCATCATTTGTGCATTTTCATTGCATAAGTAAATGGAATTGTAAAGTGAAAAAAAAATTGGCGAACTAAATCGAGAAAACCCATCTTCTTAATTAACTTTGAATTCTTGTGAAGAACTTATGCTGGGAAGTAACTCCACAAATAACTAGATGCCAAACCTTGATTTATGATGAATTTTCCCAGATTTTTAGGAGCGTTTTTGATGCTTCTAAAATTCGAGCAAAGTTATCGACTTCTGCATCTTTGAGGAATTTTATTTAAATCTCTGTTCAAGATTTTCGAGTGATTCTTGATCAAATGGATTCTCTATCATCTCTTCTCTAAGCTATCAAATTCTCATGATTTTTGGAAGTCTCTAAGTGCACCTTTCGGATTTTTGGAAGAGAAAAGAATGTTAAGTCTGAAAAGGAAAACGCCCAAGCGTCTGTACCGCACAGACAATTTTGTGGGGAGCAGACAATTTTTCAGTTGGATCTCTGGAAGAGGCAGACAAAATCCGTTCGATTCTCTGGAGTGGGCGGACAAAACTCGACGTCGGGCCCGCCTGTCCGCTCTTTGGAAGAGGCAGACAAAATCCGTTCGATTCTCTGGAGTGGGCAGACAAAACTCGACGTCGGGCCCGCCTGTCCGTCTCTCTTCCTGCCTTCGTGCTCCAGCGATTGGCCATGGAGGGCGGCCAAGCGCCGCGTCGACGCCGACGCCCGGCCATGCCGCTCCTCTTCCCCCACCTTTGGCCTCCCAGACTCCCAGTTGCAGCTCCTCCTTATCCACCCCGTCTGAAACTCCTCTCCCTGCCCTTTTCCCCTCGCTGCTAAACGCCGCCGCTGCTCTCAGTACCAGGCGAGGTCGAGTTGCTGGGGAGCGGCAGAAGGAAGTCCCTGAGGTGCTCCTAGCTCACATTTTCCTCTTCCACATCCAGTGTGTAGATCAAGCTCATTTTGTTCCTCGACAATGGCCGTCAAGCAACTCCATCCGCCGCCAAAAATTCGTTCCCTGTGGTGAGATGCTCGTCGATTCCCTGCAAGCACAACTCCCTAGCTTCCTTACACTCTTCCCTGACTTGCTTCCTTCCTCGATCCGCAGCTGAGCAGGCCGTATTTTGGATTTCCGTCAGTCCTCGTATTTCCTGTTCGCAGGCTGCCGAGGAGCCCTTGCTGCCAGTGCCTGCCCAAGCTCTCCCACGCCAAGTCGTCGATCTGCAGGCTGGTGAGCACTCCACGGGCCTTGACGTGATTGCCTCCCCTGCTGTTTCTTTTTTTTCAGCGATGCCCAGTAGCTCTGCCGCTGTAGTTTGCTAGTGCCGGCTTTGTTTAGTGAAGCATCAGAGAAGAAGCAGGCTAACTGGCTTTGCCTTGTTGTACTAGTCCATCTCTTTTCTTTGAAAATTCACCAGAAATTCATGGTAGCTCTAAAAGTCCTGAAACTTGGTCCCTGGTATTATCATACCATGCTGTACAATCTAAAAATATCAGCACTGCTGGAATTTCTGTTAGATGATCTCAGTTTAATTCTTTATCTTTCTCTTGTGATAAATCATAATTAAATAATGTCCTGCTCAAAAATAGTGAAACCTTGTTAACAAATCTCAGAATAGTCTACTCTTTACAGTAAAAATGATTGTGCTAAAAGAATACACTGTTTTGAATTTCGAAAATAATTTAAATGCTCCAATCAGTTTAACTCAAGTCTTTTCCTCATGTAACTGCAACCTTAATCATCTCATTTATCAGATCATGTCATTCCTTTTGCATTGCACTGTTGTTTTCTTGAGTATGGCATTCACCACTGTTTCATGTCTTTTGCACCTCATATCATGTCATTGCAAGCATACTCATTGTGTTGCATCGTTCTTTCGCTTAGAGAACGAACCACCGGAGTCCGACGTGGGTGGTTCTGAGGGTGAACCTGAACCGGAGAACGTGAGTGTGGATCCTGCAGCCCAAGGCAAGCATCTATGCATACCTCAAACTATTTTGGGATCATGTGAATGAATTATGGTCAATATGTATATTTGCATTAGTTGGGCATTAGGTGTTGATACTTTATCCTATTTGCTGCATTTACCTTCCTTGTACTTGTTATCACCTTTCCTGGTTGATGAGCTGGGGTAAGTAAAGGTGTTGGGGTGTACGGTATTTGCTTAGCTATGCTGAAACATGTCACGGTAGAAGTCGAACGGTGGAAGGTCACCAACATTCGCGCGATATAGGTGGTTATTTGGGAAAATGGACCATGCTCAGTTGAAAGATAAATGATGAATTGGAAATATGGATTAGGGGGAAATGTCTGATAGTTTGTTCCTAGTCCTTGGCACTTATCGTACTTCCACATGCCGATCTAATGGTAGGTAAGCCTTCCTCTTTATCTAGCTGCGACCATTTAGCTTGCGAGTTCGGGGGCTGTAGAAGGTGCTAGGGATGACCCCATGTGTGTCATACCCCATTTCTGGAATATGTCGTGCAACCTGTATCAGTCCCTGGATCAGTAGCTGATACGCACAAGAACACAGATATGATAATCAGAAGCGTACTTCGAATGAGTAAATAAGTATATTACCTGATATAGGACCTTTAGTGACGGTTCGACAAGGATTCAAAACCATCCTAGTCCATCCGACCGGCTAACGGTGAAGCAGACAGCAGAAACCATGGCCCAATGCCACAAGCAGACTTGAGAAGTAGAACCGAAAACCATCATGTCGTCGTCTTCTACGAAAACTTCTCCTGTCTAAACCAACGATCGCAAAAGCGTGAGTACATATGATACTCAACAAGCCCTAACACAAGGGATAAATGTATGCAGGGATATAATCAAGGTTTAGGCTAGGGTTTACGTAGCGGCGAGAAAGCCATCTTTATGCAAGGGTTGCTTTAAAAGCAAAGCCAGTTGCAACTACAGTCAAGATTGTTATACTTGGCATTTAGTGGGGTTGTTTGGCCCTGGGGGAGATGCAATCCATCCCGCCAGTTCCCAAGTTTTAATGCTGGCCGGAAACCAGTGCACGGTTCCACACCGGTGTATTCCAAAAACACGCCAAGGGATAACTCACACCGTTATACTAATCTTGTGTGGCCAAAGCTTTCGCGTCGTCCAATACCGTGAAACACGGCTACCCAGATAGATTTTACACTCTGCAGAGGTTGTACACGATTCCCCACAAGGTACACCTGTCCTCCCTGATATCGCAGATTGGACAGGTATACAGAGGTCCCGTACCTACTTGGTGTCACCACGGCATCCACTCACGGAAAAACATCCGACCAGGGGCTTCATCATATCATATCATATAGAAATAAGGCCTGAAAAGTATCCACATGCCGAACCCGCTTCCCACTGTCCACGAGTCTTCTCCTGGCTTCAGCTGCAACTCCTGCCTCCGAGTGGGTACCGGGTGAACACTATAGTAGGGTGTGGTTCCAACTCTTTCCCATACAAGACTTGTGGCTGTACGAAGGGTGCTAGGCCAGGCGGCACAGGAGCCGGTCCTTATACGACCGAAGCAGGCATCTTCAATAGCTATCCTCACAGAGGAGTCGCATCCCAGAGATAGCCCTCCCCCACTGAGGACTACCTCGCCTGCTCCCGCCAAGTAACATCCCCACTAGGAGTTTCACAAGTTGTCACTAGTCCCACCCACAATTCATATTCACACTCACACCACCAAGTACTCACACCATTTAACACAAAAAGTATGTAAAGCAAGATTAAATTAAATACTCATGTGTAACTGTCCTAAGCAGCATGGCATTCCAACATTCATTAAAGAATTAATGATGTTGGTCCCTAAGTTTAACAATGGAAGCAGGGTAAACAATAACAAGGCATGGCAATCAGCAAGTACTTAGGACATACTAAGCATTTAAACATCATGCAATTTATAAAGTGGGCTCTAATTAGGATTATTTGAAATCATAGGATCAATCATGATCAAAGGGAGTTAGGGCTTGCCTTCACTAAGGTCTTCTTCTTCAAGTCCTCGTAATCCAGGTCCTCAGATCCTTCCTTCAAGCTTGAATCTTCTGAATCTTTCTTGAAGCTTGTATTCCTCTGGCTCTTCCGCGTAGTAACTCGTGTGATCTAGCGTATCGAAACATTGCGTATTAACAAACTACCGCGAAAGCAATAAAGATCGAAAAGAGTCAAATAAGATCTAATTAAACTCCAATTAAGAACCGATGGAACACCAAAGAGACACAAATCATGTATGATGCATCAAGTTTTACTTTAGGGAAGGTTTTATTATCTTAAGGCTAATAGGGGTGATGCATCGAACACTAGGGCTTTTGATGTGCATGAGGGATGCTAAACACAATGAAGAATGCATGAGTGTAGGTGAAGGTAGAGACAGCGTGTACGTGTTCTTTGTACATTTGCGACACAGAGGCTTTATATAGGTTGTAACCTATATAAAGGTTTATGTAACAAGCATACATGTGCAAAGTGTGTTACTTTAAATACTTACCTATAGATTAAAGTGTTACCTAATGGTTATTAGCTATTATATTATCTATTAAATTAATTACTAAGACTAAGCTATTAGTTATTTGTCATGAGCAAGCGCATGACGTGGTACGTGCACGTGATTATGCATGACATGAGTGCACGACTACAGATAAAATACCACAATTAAATAAGGACAACTAGCAATTAAATTAGCAAGGCACAATAACTTCAATAAGCTCCAATAAAGATCACATAAGCAAGAATAATAAATCGACAAGGCTCAGTAAAGATCGATGATAACATCAGAATAGATATGGTTGAGCGATGATTGACTAGGTTAGGGTTGGAGTTGAGTTGCGATAAGAGAAAGTTGATGTGCTTTGATGCGGAAAGATATAGCTAGATCGTTTAGGCTTAAAGCTAAAAGATGAACGAGCATTTGTGGCATGCGTGATTGACGTCATATGATTAGCCGAGAAGAGATTCATTGGAAAGAGTATGAAATTTGGGTTTGGATGGCTTGTAATGCATTCTATAGCCCCAATATTAGTACCAATGGGTATCACACGTTTCTACGAACGCGTGAGCGCACGAATCGCTCAAAACGGAGTTAGGGCTGAGAAGTTACGGAGATTTAGAGATCTGGAGGCTTATTTGTAAGAGCAGAAAGGTTCTAAGGGCTTATTTGTGATTACAGAAAGATATAGGGACCTATATGTAATTACAGAAAAGTTTAGGGACCTTGGTGTAAAAACATAGGGGTCAAAAGGTAATTACGAAAAAGTTCAGGGGTGTTTCTGTAAGAATACAGGATCCAAACAGAATTAAACAAAAGATCAGGGGCTTATTTGTAAAATGTACAGGGCAGGGGATTTTCCAAGAATTTCTGGAATTATTTGTGTATAGGAAAAGGTGTGAACCGGGTCTACGGGTGTGTGGACCGAGTCCACGGTCGGTCCACGCGCTCCTACGGTGGACTCGAGGCGCTGGAGCGGCGGCGCGACACCGGAATCGTCGCCGCCGGTAGCCAGGACGGCGGAGAGGCGACGAGGAGTGGACGAGGATGCTCTACACGCGACGGCGGAGCTAGCGCGGCCACACATCGATGTCGGGGAAGGCCGACGCGGCGGCGCGAGCCCGCCGAAGCTCGGCGGTGTGGCGGCGCTTGACGGGGATCTCGCGTGCGCGCGCGTTATGGGGAGTTTGGGCTAGAGGGGGCGGTGCATGAGCGCGTGGCGGAGGCGGTGCGGGCACCGGGTGAGGGGGACGCGACCGGAGAGGTGGCCATTGCCGCGTTCGCGCGGTGGCGGGCGGCGGCGCACGGCGCGGGTGCCCGTGCCCGGAAGAAGGGAGGAAGAGGAAGAGCGCGCGAGGGGGAGAAGGGTGTGGTGAAGCTCACCGTGGGCTTGTCGGAGCCGGAGGAGGAAGGGATGCGGAGGAGACTCGCAACGGCGAGGCGCGGAGCCAGGCGGCGTCGCTCGACGGGGAAGAAGAGGAGAACAATCGCCGTCCAGCTGCTGTGGGTCGGCGAGGTGTGGCGCGTCGGCTCGGAGCTCGGCGGCAAGGTCGCGTCGACGGAGGAGGCCGGGATGCGCTGGGAGGCGGCGGAGCACGGCGCTCGGCGACGGCGCGCGGCGGAGCGGTGCGCTCGCGCGTCCGTGGCCAAGGCTTGCTCGCCAAGCTGGCCGAGGAGGAGGAGGGTGGCGTGGCGTTGTGCTTAGACCGGAGGAGAGGGAGGAAGGAGGCTCGCCGGCGGCGAATCGAGCGTTGCCGGAGTTGGGGAAGAATTGGGGTAAAAGGGAAATTGAGGCGGCCGGGAGCTCGAGGAGGGGAGCTGCAAGTGGGGAATGGAAGAGGAGAGTGCGGCGCATCGCTTTTTATAGCCGGAGCGAGGCGGTTGAGGCCGGGAGCGGCTCAGCTTTGGTCGTTGCTCGACGTCGGCTCGGTCGTCGCCATTAAAGGCAGACGGGACGCGACGAGGAGCGCCGGGATGGGCATCTGCGTGCGGTGACGATGGCGAGGGCGTGGCCACAGTGCGAAAGATGAGACGGGACGAGGGAGGGACTGAGCGGAGGCGACGTCACGGCATGAGAGCTCGCAGGTCTCGCGCGGTCGCGGCGTCGGTCGTCGGGACGGCTGGCGACGCGACGGAGCGGCAGGAGATGGGCGGCCATGCGCAATGATGAGGGCGCGGCATGGCTGCAGAGGTAGCGACGGGACGGAACGAGGTGGAGGCTCGCGTGGCATGGCGTCAAGACGTGGTGGTCGTCGGTCTTTGAGGATATTGGCGCAGTCGTCGGTCAGAAGGGGGGCGTGGGCGCGCAGCTTCGATGGGACGAGGCGTCGGGATGGCGGAGCTCCACGTGACCGACACGACGGGGCGACGAGCCGGTGACGAAGGGCGGCGTCAGAGATATGGGCGCGCCTGGGCGACGCGACGCGGCGTGGGGTCGGGAGGAGGAAGAAAGGTGGAGACGGGCCGGCTGGGCCGAGGTGGTTCGGAGGAGTTGGGCCGAAGAGGGGCGCGGCCCATCGAGAAAAGGAAGGAAGAAGAGGAGAGGGGCGAGCTGGGTTGGGCCGGCGGGTGAGGGAGAGAAAAGGGAATTCGGCCCAAGGAAGATAGAGGTTAGAGATAGGTTTATTCTTTTCAGAGTTTTAGGATGGAACTCAAATTTGAATGAAATTCAAATTTGACAAAAGAGGATATAAAACCAGAAGCACTTAGAATAAAACAATAAACTCCGAAATGCATATGGTGAATTTTGGTGCAACTTTAATAAGTCAAAATTTTAAATTCAAGGTGAATTTGCTAGAGTTTTAACCATCAATTATTTTAGGTTGTTGTAAATTCGAAAAGTTCAAATTTTTAGTGAACATTTTATATGAGAACAAACGCTTGAGCATGGGTTTTATATTCCAAAAATTCTCAGATTCAAACCATGTGTGGACTGTTTAGTGTATTTTATTTTGAAAATTCATGGCAAGGTAAGAGCGAGACAAAAATTTAAATTTGGAGTGATTTTTATCCCTTTTTGCTTTGTTTTAAATTTTGGGGTGTTACAATGTGAGGGCCTAGTGCGACCGACTTGCCTTAACCGAATGTCTGTTAAATGGTCGGGGCGTATTTAGAGTGGGTTGTCACATTGAATCATCACTTGCTTCCGACGGGTTGTATGGTTGGTGGTCGTGTGGCGTGTGGGTAAAGGTGTACTCCCCTGCAGGGTGTAAAAACAATTCGAATTGCCGTGTTCTCGGTTATGAACAAGCCTTGGTACAGCAACATTCGTCATGGTATATTTTCCTAGCTATGGTTTTGGGTTGATAATGAGATGAGCTACCTTGTTACTTATTGTTCTTTTATTACAGTTTTATATGTGTTGCCCTTTAGCTTCACTTATGTTAAATAGTTTTGCAAGTTAATCACTTTGAAAATGGTTAAGAGCTTTATGCAAAATGTCATCCTATTTGCCATATCCTTGTCCAATGCTAAATTCATCTCCCGTTGTATAGAGAGCTATATGACTCTATGTGTAAGTCTTGTTGAGTACCTTCGTACTCACGCTGCTATTGTTTGAGTTTTTGCAGGTGAGGACGAGTACGTTTATGGCTACTTCTACCCCGCCGAGGGCGGTGATGGGCAGGAGTAGTTGGTTGTGGTTGTGCTAACTCCGGTGGTGTTTGTGGGCTGAGCACCATTGGCCTTTTGTTTAAGTTTCCACTGCGTACTCATGTCAAGGATCAAACTCTTACACATTTCCTTGGCTAGTTCTTAATGTTGGCATGAGAGCTAAACTAAATGAACTCTCCCTTTTGTTGTATTTCAAAAGAATGAAGACCTGTAATGACCTTTAAAATTGCTCTCTATTTTGTATCTTGTGATGATGGTGGTTACAATTGTGGCTTAGCGGTATGCACATTGATCTTGGGTGTTGAAATGCATATCGGGTAATACCGGAATCGCACACATATTGATTGAATGTAGCTATTTGTTGGCTGCCTTGGATGTGAGTTGACACATGGTGTGTCGAGTGGTCGACGCGTGTTGATTCTCATCATGGGTTAGCCGACGCCATTTAATCTATATATGTGTTATTTGGTCGGCTCCTCCACACCTGCGGCTTCGTTGGCAACATGGAGACACTGCTTGACCACCTCGCCAGCTTATACAGTTGGCCGTGCACCATCGAGATGAGGCAGACCAACTACGACAGGTGCAAAGTCAACCTCCGCGACGGCTTCAACTTCCTCAGCACGAACCTTCATAGCGGCGCCACTGACACCACCAACAACCAGTTCCTGTTTCTGCTCAACTTGGCACGTCGGCCGGACGGTGCCGCCATCTCCGTGGTCTGCATTAAGTCTCAGGCCGCTGCCACGGACAGTCAGGGATCCTCGTTGAATGAACTGAGATGCGAGATCAATTATTATCGATCTGAGGAGGGTGCTCAGTTCATCCGACATTACCAGGGCACCGAGTTTAGGGTACCATGGACTGATTTCTCCAACGGGCAGCCCAATCCTGACGGCTGGTTCCAGCTTGTGGTGCCAAATTTCGCACTTGGAGCCAATGCTATAGAGATCGGTTTTTCATTTGATAATCTTCTAGGTTGATCTATTTGACTTTTGTTACTCCTCCAGTCAGGATCAAAACTTTTAAACTTGTATCTAACTTTGCTCTATTTTAGTTTACATGCATATTTGACACACTTTTTTCTAGGATGGATTATTAATTTATACATTATGTTTCCTTCTTTATTTTCATATATCGCTTGTGATGGATTCGGATTAAAAATCAGCGACAAGACTAGCTCCAATGGCAGAAAAATTAGAGCCCCAAAGCCAGAAGGGGCTGCCTCCATTTATGTGGACTCCTAATATGACTTCACTAGCGCCAATTTTCTTGTGACTTGGGGGCCCCATTCGTCAACACCTCTCTCCCTCTCTCGCAGTGTCAGTGTGTGTGTGTGTGTGTGTGTGTGTTGTGTGTGTGTGTGTTAGGGACAGATTTAAACTGAACAAGCTAGGACATAATTCAGGTGATATAAACACCATGGTGGATCTGCTCTATGGTGAAGCTAGAGTAGCTTCTGTAAGTGTGTTTGGGCAGCAACCTACTCTACGTCCACAAATAGAAAGTTTCTGTGAACGATAAGTGTAATGCGCGCTAGCACGAGTCCACTGCGGCCCGGCCCAATAGCGCAGGGGTGCGAGCGGGGCGAGCAGCCGGCCGGGGGCAGGTAGCGCGGCGGTGAGGGCACCGCCGTGTCGCTGGAGGTGGGGAGGGCGGCGGGTTAGGGTTCCGGGGTTGTTGAGGGGGGCCGGGGAGTCATCATTCACCGGCGGACATAGAGGGAGGGGTTTGGGAGGCGGCGGCCGTGACCCGGCGGTGAGCGGGGAGGCGGCAGTGGCACCGCTGGAGCCACGGGCTATGGGCGGTAGGTGGGCAGCAGCTTGCCGGGCGGCGGCGGCGGGTGCGGGTGGCACAGTGAGGCGGCGCGGCGCCGCTGGTCGCCTGTGGTGGTGGAGGGCGGAGGTGGGGCGGCTTCGGCGCCGAAGGCCGCAGGGGCGGTGGCGTGGCAGTCGGCGACGAGCTCCTCGATGGACAGCCGGTCGGACCGCGGAGGGCGCGGGCAACGAACGCGCGCTCTGCTATCGCGCGTATGGACGCGCAATAACCGTCCCCTTCAGTGAAGTTTTCACAAGAAATGTCTTTGTACTCATCATCCACGAACATTATATATGTGCCGAGCTGAGGTGAGCTAGCTCTCTGTAAGTCCTTTTTAGAGTCCCACGGAACCGTGTTGGCGGCAAGGTGCGCAGAATGCCGCTGGCGCCGTGGCGCGCGATGGGGGTTGTGAGAGGTAGGGGTGAAAACTAGTGGCGCGGGGGGGGGGGATGTAGGGGTGAAAACTAGTGACGCGCGGTGGGGGTTGTGAGCTCTCACAACCCCCACCGCGCGCCACGGCGCCAGCGGCATTCTGCGCACCTTGCCGCCAACACGGTTCCGTGGGACTCTAAAAAGGACTTACAGAGAGCTAGCTCACCTTAGCTCGGCACATATATAACCCTCTTTAGTTCAAACAAATGAACTAGATTTTCAAAATAAAGTTCATTTTGGAAATATAGTTCATTTGTTTGAACTAATGAGAGTCGGAGGTGACGCTTAGAGGCACCTATTTACATCTCTAGTGAGAGGTGAGGCTGGAAACGGGGGAAGCCATCCCGAGAGGATCCTCCTTCCGAGCTGATACGACGGATTGCCGGATTGGTGTGGTATTTTGGAAGGATGGGTTGGCAATGGATTACAACATGGGATGCTATCATATTTTAACGGAAGATAAGATCACGTACATTAATCAACAATCTCGCTAAATTTCTCTCTTTCCATACATGGATAGAATATATATAGAGCACGGGACCCAGACGTCGTCAAAAACGTTAACCATCCTGTCAAGAAAACAATCGCTAACCATGGACGAGATTGGCAATGGTGAGTCGCTGCCGAAACAAGAGGCGCCGACGTCGCCGACCGTCGGAACGCGAAAGAAGTCATCCAAGCAAGCAAGCAGTACTGGCGCTGTCGTCGACGAGGACAAAAAGGCAGCGTCAGCCTCTTCTGAGAGGAGGGACATGACGTTGGAGGACCCCGAAGCACTCGACTGCGGCATCTGCTTCCTCCCGCTGAAGCCGCCAATTTTCCAGGTAATCCCTAAACCACAGCTTAGTCTTCTACAGCAACCATCTCCATCACTAGATTAGATTCCAGTTCACAAATATGTTTTTTTTGGTGGACCCTTGTACGTACGCATCTATACTTGTGAACAAATCGCCACAACACGTTACAATCTGCCGCTTGCCGATCCAAACCAAAGTACTGATATTAAGATTACGAAAATCGTATCTAAGTGTACCCGGTGTACGTGTCAAAAAAAAAAAGTGTAAGTGTACCTCGTGTACTCTTACTCATACCCACCAGGACCATCAGGTTTCCCTCTTGATATACTCCACCCTCCAGGATGAAAGTTTCCTAGATCGGTGCATCAACCTCTCTAACTGATCGATAGGGGTGTTTTTTCCTTCTAAAATATGTATCTTTGTGTTAAGAGAAAAATTAATGTTGCTGGTCAAAGACCATCACACAATCCAACTCCGGAAGATATAATTTGCTAGGTAGTCGTACATGGACAGATATAATTTGCACTTAGAACTACCAATCCAACTCCGGTTCAGGGTGTGAATCCCACCTGACTCTCTGGCAGAGCACAAATCCCATCGTCTGTAGTCATCTAAAAATTGAGGCAGCTGATGTAACCCACTCCATCTCTTGCCAGGATCATACTATTTCCATCAGATCTTAAGAAAATTACCATACAGTAGTGGAAGTCTCTTAGTTTGAAACTATCTCTGAAAGCTGAAGCATAGTAGGCATGTCTCCTATTTGTATCTCCGTTTGAAGACACTTCACCATCCCAAAGAAACAAGATCAATCCAGACATTAGTCACAGAAAAACATATTGAATCTCGCTTGAATATGTGTTCCTACAGCCAACCAACCGATGCCATCTCTGAACAAACTTGCATGCTCTATTGCTTCATTGCCAGATAGTTTATCTCGATGCATGCACATAATGATGACCTCTATTTTTGCAGTGTGATGTGGGGCATGTTTTGTGCTCACCATGCCGCAACAAGCTCAAGGCCCCCAACAAGTGCCATGTATGCGGCGGCGCCACCGGTGGCTTCCGGCGGTGCCACGCCATGGAGCGCCTGGTGGAGTCGATCCACATCTCGTGCCCCAACTCTGCCTCCGGCTGCACCGCCAGGCTGGCCTACCACGAGCAGCAGCGCCACCAGCAGACGTGCATGGTGCGCTCGCGGTTCCGCTGCCCTGGCGAGGCCTGCGACTTCGCCGGCTCGATGGAGACACTGCTTGACCACTTCGCCGGCGTACACCACTGGCCGTGCACCACCAAGATGAGGGAGACCAAATATGACAGCTGCAACATACGGCTCTGCAACGGCTTCAACTTCCTCCGCACCAACCTTCCTGGCGCCACGGCCGCCACCAGCGCCCAGTTCCTGTTTCTACTCAACTTGGTGCGCCAGCCCGACGGCGCCGCCATTTCCGTGCTCTGCATCCAGTCTCACACCGCTGCTGTCGGTGATGGCCAGGGATCCCCATTGAAGGAAGTGAACTGCAAAATTGTGTACTCAGAGCACAGGTTGGGGAGCAGCCGCCCTCGCAACGGTGATCTCGTCAATTACTACCTGAGTTCTAAGTTCAGAGTAGCATGCACTGATTTCTCGAAGGGCCTCCCCAATCTTGATAGCCGGTTCAAGTTTGTGGTGCCAAATGTCGCTCTTGAAAACGCCTCCGCGGGTACTGTAAAGATCGAATTCGGGCTAGACACGGATTAGAATAATCTGTTTTATTTTATAAGTTACTCAGAATACAAAGTTATTGCAATTGCTAGTACATTTCAACTTACACATCAAACTTTGCTATTTTTATTTAAATTCATATTTGTTATGGTCTTAGCTAATAAGGATTTCTACATTATGTTGTTTTTCCCCTCTTTGTGGCAAAAGCTCTCTTGAGATCCTAGCTATATGAGAATATAGTTGCTACAGGTACTAGTAGCCTCGACAGATTCTGACTCAAGAAAACAAGCATAACATGAACAGCGGGCTCCGAAACTCACCATCATGCAATTTTCATCGTGCCGTCCGTGCCGCTCAACAGGTTGCAGTAAAATCCGGTTGGTAGAGTGAGATGTGTTATGGTAAGTTTAACGTTTGAGTTTTAGACCGAGGTTTTACCCTGCTTATGTTTGTACTAATTTTGTTGTCTAAATGAGAACAAATAAAAACAGAGGGAGTAGCAAAATTATCGTTGCTGGCCTTTCGAAGCAGGATTCTCGCTGTTGTGTTTTCCCACAACATTGTCTTCGCTGAGGATTTCAGTTCAGTTTTACAAGTCAAGGCACAACAACACATTGGGTGGTCACCCATCTCCTAGTCATCTAAAATGTGTAAATCTAAATGGAACTCTAAGCCACAGTATAAAAATAAAACAATTCTGAAAAGGTGCAACCAAAGTAAAAAAGTTAAGATCTAGCCTATTTACATCGGAAATTGTTGAATCAGTAATCAAATTTGTTGGGGCCCTATATATATACATCTTTGACGAAACGTCATATATAGGTATAGATGGTCAAAGGGCCATTTAAACATAATTTTTTTTGTGATGAATTTAAGCATAATATATATGATCTGAAATGATTATATCTTACGACAAAGTTTACATAGCTCACTACCCTCCCACTATTTTCTCACTAGAGGAGGGGATCCTGTCTCTATGTAGAGAGGATCTAGTGGAACATTCTAATATTCAGAGGAATTTTTATGCATACATTGTCTGTGTTCTGCCATTTACGATGCACAGGTAAGCTCATGTGTTTGTAGCGAAAGGGTCTGTAGCCTAATGGTCTCAGGTTTTGGGTTCGACTCCCCGTGCGAGCAAAATTTTTCTATGATTTAACGGCATTGTGCTTTCAGCGGTAGGCGACGTGTCCGTCGACAGCGAGACGCCAGTGATGACTTGACTTCGTCAATCTCGATGATTTGCCGGCTCAGATTTCGAAGATGCTCATCGGGGTAGAGTTTGCGTATGTGCATTTATAGGGGTGAGTGCGCGTGCGTTGTAAGTGTCTGAGTTGTACTGTATAATCGTAAAAAAAAAGATCATGTGTTTGTAGGCAAGATCTCTCGAATGCCCACTTGACAGTCTCATTCTGGCATTTCTTGTCTGTTTGTTGTACTGACAGAACATAGTCCATTAGGCTAGTTGTTCATCAGAGATTTGTAATTCAATTTTCCAGCACCTGAGCTGCTGGGTAATCTTGTTATTCACACGTATGTTGTATAGTTTGTCAAATTCGTAAAAAAAGTATTAATGTGCGTGCATGGGGCACTAGATTTCCAGAAAATAAATGGTGCCAGCACAACGTGCCGCTATAGTGGCCCGATGGTCAAACCAAAACCTTGGCATTGTGTTTAGAGAGCCCAACTACCCAATAGCGAATCTGGGCCGCCAAGAAACTGGAACATTGAGTTTTGGGCTGGGCCGGCCGGCTTGCTTGCTAGGATATTCATTGTTTCCGGAGTCGAAGGGGCACCACCAGGTCGTTGCCGCCGCCGCCGCCGCCGCCGCTGCCGCTGATGGCGTCGCCATCGTACGGGGCGTCGTACAGGTCGCCCAATTATTCACCCGAGCCGGCGTACTACGGATCCGATGGCGACACAGGTATGGAATATGTAAGAACACGACCAGCACGCAGAAGAAGAAGCCGATGAGGACGTACTCGAGCCCGCGCGGCGCTTGGAGAGCTCGTTCGTTGGGGACATGACGGTGGACCACACCGGCGCCTTCGACTGCGGCGTCTGCCTCCTCCCGTTGAAGCCTCCGATCTTTCAGGTAAATCATCATCTTGTCACCATTCTTTGTTCGGATCAAACTCAGATCGTCAATCGCATTTGTTAATAATTTCTTCGATCCACATTTGGGTACGTACGAACGCTCCAGTGCGACGTGGGGCACGTGGTGTGCTCGCCGTGCCGGGGCAACCTGGCGGCGGCGGCGATCCGCAGGTGCCCCGTGTGCCGCGAGCCCACCAGCTTCCGCTGCTGCTACGCCATGGATCAGGTGGTGGACTCCGTGCGCGTCTCGTGCCCGCACGCCGCCCGCGGCTGCGCCGCCAGGCCGGCGTACCACTCCCGGCACGCCCACGCCGAGGCGTGCGCCTACGTGCCGCGCAGCTGCCCCGCTGACGGCTGCGGCTTCGCCGGCCCGACGGCAGCTCTGCTCGAGCACTTCGACGACACGCACTGCTGGCCGTGCACCGCCGAGACCTGCGCCGAGTGCGGCTTCGTCGTCCGCCTCCGCGACGGCTCCCTGGACGCCACCACCCAGCACGTGTTCCTGCTCAACGTGCCGCGGGCGCCGTTCGGCCGCACTGTCTCCGCCGTCTGCTTGTGCCCTCTCGCGGCCACCAGATCGTCGCCGGCGACAACAACCACGGAGTGCGAGCTCGAGCTTTCCTACTCGTACACCAAGTCTGACAGCCGCCGCGGCATGCACCACCGCACGCATTCCCAGACATCTCGGTTCGAAGTCCCCTGCATGGATCCCTCCCATGGCTTGCCAGATCCCAACGTCTTCCAGTTCGTCATCCCCAGCTATATTCCTGGTCATGACGATGATGCTTGCAAGGTGATGGCTGCTATCTCTATCAGCGGATGGTAAAATCAACCAAGGTAATCGCATGAGCATCCACCTGTTTGGTACTCTTGCTCAAATTTTATTGGGGTAGTGTTTATTACTCTCTAGACGCTTATTTCTTAGGTGAGTTCAGTTACAGTGTTGTTCAGATTTGCATGGATTTTTAGGATTTGTTTGGTCAATCTTCCTCAAAGTTCGACACTGTTTGTTTCAAGCTGTTCAGGTTTGCTGAAACAAAACCATATTAACTGTTTCATCCTTAACAAAGTTTCATAATGTAGGATTATTTACGTCGATGAAAAGTTAAAATAAAGTCAATCTTCAGCATTTCGTTGTTTGTGAATTTCTCCTTGTGCCAACAAGCAGCATGCAGATCGAGCCAAAAGTTGTGCAGGACCTTCTGTTCTGCAGTTTTTAGCTATTATAGTTGGGAGCCAAAAGTTTTGTATGCTCCATAACACCAAAAGTTTAGAATCCGAAACATAACACCCAGCCGATGTGATAGAGATACGGTTCACAATCTGACAACAGAAACATCCAACTAATGGCTGCCCTAAAGAAGTCGTTTTGACAGATCCATAAAAAGATATAACAACTCTACTTAAGTAGTATGTTTATTTTATTTGATGGCACGTATTAATTACAAATTAGTAGGGATCAAAACGGGATATTGTCTTCCCCGTATCTTAATCTATTTTTTTTTTCATCGGATTCGGAGCAGAGCGGGCATTCGGAAATGGGATTGGATTTCCATCGTTGGTACTTGTACCTATGTCACTTTTACGGAATTGCGTATCATATGGACAAGTTGTGCTGTAAACAAAACTTGATGGAATACTCATCTGTGTGGCTCATTGCTACATTTTGTTTATTTGGACGGCAGAAGATTACAAAAACTGACACAATGCACCAAGTTGATTGTTGATTTCACTAGACTCTAGTTGCTAATATTCTTTTGCCCACTTGATTGATGAAAAAACAAGTCGTTCAGGCGTCTCGCTTGTTTCTTAATGTCTAACTGATTACTTGATTAGGTGGTGGGCATGTATGTCACAGTCGTCACAAGTAGATAACAATGTTTGCATAGACAACGAGGAAATGGGTTCGTATCTGTATTAATCGGTCGATCACATGTGTAGAACTTTCAAGGGGTGGTCGATGGTTCTTAATTTACCATGCCATTAACATCACATCATTGATAATTGTAATAATTCACAAAAAAATAACCAGTAGTTGTACCAGCCACACCAAGGGGGTGTTGGATCCCCACTAGTTTGTAATCTGAATTACGAGTGCATTTTCTATAATCTGGTTTCTTAAAAAATATGGATGAGACTGTTTGGACCCTAGATTTTTTAAAATCATTAAATCATTGTTTTGGGTAGTTAATGACCAGCCTACCTTTTTGCCAAATAGAATATACTAATAGTTAGGTTAGGTCAGATTATGGGATTCTTAAAACCTACAATCTGAATTCTTTTACCTGGTCAATAAGTGACCCGTTTGGATCCCCTATAGAATTGCCACATCAAGTCTTTTCAGTACGAGGTAGTAGGCTGTAAACGTTTTGTGCGTTGGAACAGGTACGGCACTTGTTTTTAGGCACTTGGGTGATTGGGTTGCTTATGAAATTGTCGTTGCATGAAATTTTTAGAAGATTTAATTCAACCCTTCCTCCGGGTCATCTTGAACATTTCATGAGCGGATCCTTTACATTGATCTAGTACGAGGCACCAGCTTACAAAATAAATTAATACGAAAGCCAGCCGTTTCAACTACTCCCATGTGAGTGAAAATGATCTGTCGCGTGGTTCATGCATCCATTGATCAATTGGTTGAACGCGCACGCTACTGAAGTTTGTAGCTACGTGGTGGGTGGTCTTAGTTATCTTCTCAGTTGGTGCCTAATCTCTTGTCCTGATATGCTCGTCTGGTGCTCAGCACATTGGATTCCAAGCCGACCCATTATTTTGATCTGAGAGGCACAAGCAGCTACAGAATTTATTGAGCTAGCAAATTCATCAACAGCTTAAATTATGAAATTTGTTAAGCTAGCAAATTCAGCAATAGCTTAAATTATGAACTCATCTGACGGGTCACGGCAGTAAAGATATGCCAACTTGCGGATCTCGAGGTAATTGTGGCCTTCCTATTATAATCCCATATTCAGCTGCTTAATTAGCCGGCCGATGCACAATAATGCCTAGCTAGCGTCGGCAGCATCACGCCAGATAGGAGCGAGATCCGGCAATGGCGGACCTCGCCCTTGGGTATTCCAAGACGGCTCTGGACTTTGTGGTGAACAAGGTCCAGAAAGCCATCAAGGAGGAGGAGCAGCAGTGGCAGACGGTGCAGCGCGACCTGGTGTTCATCACGGGCGAGTTCAATATGATGCAGTCCTTCCTCAACACCGCCGACGGGGAGCGGCTCAAGAGCCTTGTGGTGAGGACCTGGGTGGAGCAGGTCCGCGACCTATCCTACGACGTGGAGGACAGCATTGACTTCATCCTCCAGCTAGACTTCGGTAAGCGGCCGTGGTGGCTTCGATTGCTGCCGTCCTGGATGAAGGCAGCACCGGAGGCGCCTGTTGACGAAGCTGTAGCCGAGATCGCCGAGCTCAAGGCCCAGGTGGTGGACGTGAGCAACAGGAACACGCGCTACAACCTCGTCACCGACTCCAGGGCCAAACCGGGGGCGTTTCGCATTCCCGGCGATTCTCACATCAACACCACCGATTTCCCGGATCTTCACGAGTTTTTCAAATTTCTTGACAAGTCTCTTCGATTCATATCTGTACTGTCTGAAACGGTAGGCGATCTAGGGACCTATCTTTCATCAGGGGGCTTTACGAGGATACTATTACCAAGCAGGGTTTTTCGTGCCGTGCCTGGGTGAAGCTGATGCACCCTTTAAACCCCCACGAGTTCATCCGCAGCCTGCTGGCTCAGTTTTTAAGGTGCTCATGTGAAGCTGAAGGCGAGAAAATCCTAGGCCTAGAAGTGCTGACAAAGATGGAAGAAGTCCAACTCATCAAGGAGTTCAAGCACCAAGTCAACACACATAACTATTTGATCGTCCTAGAGGGCGTGTCCAGCATGGAAGAGTGGGATGATATCAAGACCTACTTACCAGACAGGATGAATACGAGCCGGATCATTGTGTGGACGCACCACGTAGAGATCGCGACACTATGTACTGGGGTGCCGTACCGAGCGTTTGTCATCCGGCAAACTTCACCTGATCACCCCTCTTATGTCTTTTATCGCTGGGTAAGATCCTGGACTCAATCCATTTCTTGGCTTGCATTTGTATATTTTATACATTCTGTGCATATTTGTAATAATTGCTTTATTATAAATGAACTTACTCCCTTTGTCCCAAAGGACGCCTGCAACGGTTGCCGTGTCTTGTTTGTCAATTCATCAAGTCTAGTAGAAATATATGAGGTGGATCTTCTTGTTTGTCAACTCATCTTGTCTAGTAGAAATGTATGAGGTGGATCTTTAAAAGCTAGCATACGTGTCATTGTAGGAGGCACCTTAAGTGCATTCTAAGTCAAATTATCTTATGTTTTATCATGTATAAGTACCAATATTTATGGCGCCAAATTAAGTAGTACCATGTAATATATATTTGCTTACTTACTTGGTGTAATAATATTAGTAATCTTCTATATAAAGTTGGTCAAACTTATTTTTTTTAGATAAAGGGAAATTCTATTTCATCAAGCAAATGAAAGCATGGTCAAACTAATGGTAGTTTGGTTTAGGATAAGTAGAAATGGACATAGTTTCGGACACAGAGTATTTTAGGGTCAAGGGGCACAGCTGTTGACATAACCAGTCCTTGCTTCCTCCTGTTTGAAATATAAACGAGTCCATAACTTCAATGACAGAAGAAAATTATGGGGACATTACAGTTATTACTGTTCTTATTATGCTATTCATGTGGACTTTTTTTTTTTTTTTGCGAGGAACTATTCATATGGACTTGGAAGAAATGATATGGTGAAAAGTATCCTCAATTTTCAGGACTCCGACGAAGTTGTGCGCGATAGTTATCCCTGGCCTTATGGGCGAGAGGGGGAAGCACGTGAACTCTTTGATTTTCTGAAGACCAAGAGCTCCGTTCGCACCGTGGTGTGGGGCCCTACAGGCATCGCGAAGACAAATCTGGTGTGTGCCGTGTACAAGCGTGTGCAAGAACTAGACGAATCTGCTGGTGGCTTCGCGCAGCAGGCCTGGGTCTACGTTCCCCATCCGTTCGTCGACGTCGATGGCCTCGCCCGTGGCATCCTCTCGGGGCTGACGAATGCCACCTGGAACAGGGGCGACCTCGTCAGCACTTGCCAGTTTGTCCTCCAGCAGCGCAAGACTCTGCTGGTGCTGGACGGCGTGACGTCCAAGGAAGACTGGGACCGGATCAACACCAACCTCACGTGGGCAATGGAGCCTGGAAGCTGCCTTGTCGTCGTCACCAACGACGACAACTCCGACGAGGACACCGACTGGAGTGTCGCTGCACACATTAGTGACATATGGCGGGATCACACGGTCCGCGTCCTCCCCCATGCAGCAGTAAGTTTTATTTCTCGCAAGCGTATTCCGGCCTTCCTTTCTCTTGTTTATTTTGGAGGATAATGCTACCTGACTTATCGACTCTCCTGAACCTCACTTTAATTTTTCTCGCTCTCTTTTTCCACATCTCTGCGGTACCAAATTAATTTTGATGTGGTAGTGATCGCAAGTTCCAATGTGTGTGCAGTAGGGTTTTAACAATCTATGCTTAGATGTTGTCAGGAAATAACCATGTCGGTTCAAATTCACACAAGGGCGATGTTAATGAATTTGGACACATATATATAAACCACACATACATTGATTCTTGCATAAATCAAGTCAAAACTTTGAACATCTTATATTTTCTAGTTCTAAGGCCTTGTTTGGCAAAGCTTTTTGCTTGGCTTATTGAGTGGCTTATGGAGAAAAGAGCAAAAGCCCTGCCAAACACATAAAAAACTCGACCTGCGGGGGGTATGACGGCCTCCGGGCATTTTTTTAAGGAGAACGATCGTCTCACACAGATCGAGAAAACCCCCGAACCCTCCTCCGCACCATACACAGGGACTCAGCAGGCCGGTGAGAATCGGCGCGAGTACTTAACCTATGCTTTGGTCCAACGGAGGAGCGAGGGGATTTTTTTATGCACTGCAGCGACCAGAGCCATATCGCAGGAAATAGTCGCTACAGTGCGGTGCCGCGGCGGAATCGAACCCGGGCCAGCAGCCACAGCATCTACAGGAGCGAACGCTCCTGGAGCTGGTGGCGCTAGCCACTCGGGCCAACCCGCGTTGGCGCCCTGCCAA
The DNA here is from genome assembly GCA_012490785.1 of Eragrostis nindensis. Lineage (NCBI taxonomy): Eukaryota > Viridiplantae > Streptophyta > Magnoliopsida > Poales > Poaceae > Eragrostis > Eragrostis nindensis. The sequence continues at coordinate 142,802 of JAAXCT010000070.1, forward strand.
ACACATGAATGAGAAATGGCTTATTGGAATGAGATGCTATAAGCTGTTTTCATATTTGCACTAGAAACCATAAGCCCAAAAAACTGGCTCATCCGGCTCATGCATTGCTCTGCCCCCACTGTCCCCCTCCACTCGCCCAAAAAACTGGCTCATCCGGCTCATGCATTGCTCTGCCCCCACTGTCCCCCTCCACTTCGAAGTAATTACCCACTTGCCATTCTTGAATATTACGAAATTGCCATGGAACGATTTGGAACAGAGGCACCCGTGCATTGTTTCTCTCTCACGTGTGTCACTGCAGGGCTTGACTGGTTTTGTTTGCACGTTAATCAATCTTTGATGGTATGTGATTAAACAGGCCTTAGCCATAGATGAAAAAATCGTTCTTGGTGGATGTTCCAAATGAAGGAAGAAAACATTAATTATTTGTCTATTTTGTAACCACTATTCTACTATTGAACAAAATCCATTAATTATTTGTTACTATTTTAATTTGTCATGAATAATGCTAACAAAAAAATTATCATGAATAATCTCCATTCACTCTATATGTACAATCAAGTGAAATAATTGGGGCAGTATGGACATTTGACATAGATAAGCCGTTTCAGAAAAAACAGGATAAGCTCTTTTGCCAAACAGCTTATCCTGTTTTCACAGATAAGCCAGAAATGAGCAAAAAAAGCTGTTTTCACACATAAACCACCGGATAAGCTATTTTCAGAATAAGCCCAAGCCCTGCCAAACAGACCCTAAGTCGTTGGTCTAAGTTGTGTCTTTGAAAATAAAAACGTATGCCCAAAACCATGAAAATAAATTTTAGGAGTACATACTTTACATCCACGAGCACTCAACTTTGGTTACGACCTTAACACTAGTAAGGGCAGCTCGGTGCACGTAACTCCCGCTTGCGCAGGGTCCGGGGAAGGGTTCAACCACTTTGGGTCTTTTTTTACGCAGCATTACTCTGCATTTCTGCAAGAGGCTGTTTCCAGAACTTGAACCCATGACCTCATGGTCCCAAGGCAACAGCATAGCACTAGTACAAAACAAGGCTAAAATGACAGAGGCATTTTTATAGTAGTGACGGACATACTTCCATTCGTCACTGCAGGCTCGTGCACGGTACTGTAGCAGCTAGCAGTGGCAGACGAAGTGACATCAGCAAAGCCACAGTACTTGGAGCACTTATCAGTGCCGGACAACATGACGTCAGCAGCGTACGCCACTGAAAACACTCAGTAGTTGCGGGCACCAGTGACATCATGTAAGCATCAGTGGAGGACAGGCCCATTCTCGGCCCGCTTTGGCCCGAAGAGCAGACCTGATATATAAACAAGCTGTGCAAACCTTATGCCTCCGCGCCGCACTTCTCTCCACTCCCTCCCTCCCAATTCTCTCCACTCTCTCTTTCCCTTTGCCACAACCCTAGAGCCCGGCTATCCTCTCCTCTCCTTCCCTGTCCCCACCAGACGGCAACCATGGAGGCACCTCTGCTGGAGTGCGCGTGCGGCATCGTCACGCGCGGCTCCGTCGAGGGGCACCTCGGCGGTGCATAAGGCGAGGTGGTTGGGGCGAGGAGGTTGACTCCGTGGGAGCTCGAGCGGCGACGACTTCGGAGTGCGGCACGGTTCGATCCGCGATGGCGACGACATCGGAGGGCGGCGCGGCTTCGATCCACGACAGAACATAGCGGCGCGGGCTCCGTCTTCTTCCCCACGGCCGGATCTGCGGTGGGGCACGGCGACACGGGCTCCGCCTTCTTCCCCGTGGCCGGATCTGCAGTGCAGCGCGGCGGTGCGGACTCCATCTTCTTCCCGAGGCCGGATCTGCGGTGGAGCGCGACGGCTCGGGCTCTGTCTTCTTCCCCACGGCCAGATCTACCGCGGAGCGGCACGTGGAGGCGGGATCGTCGGGCGACGCGACTGTGGGTCCGGCCCAACCCAGCCCACCGCGGGCGGGGGCGGTGGTCGTGGGCCCGTGCTTTTTTTTTTTGAAATTCTATGGTAGATCTGTAGTGGCGGGCAAACCCATCCGCCACTGTTATTTTCCCATTAGCAGTGGCCGGACGTTTTGCCTGCCACTGCTGGGTAAAAACGTCCGCCACTCAAGGCGTGTTTTGTACTAGTGTAAATTCATCCCTCAACTAATAAATGGATGAATCTAGGCCTCCAGCTTTTCATTTTGGGCTTAATTTTGTCACCAGTCCTATGTGGCAGGCATGCCACATAGGCATACCCAGTCAGCAATGGGTGTCATTAAGTGAATCAATGCGAACAATATCTCTTTACGTCATGTTTCTTACTTTCATTCAATCTGCCATAAAAAAATATGGCTTGCTGGTCAACTTAAATGCACAAAGAAACAACAATACCATGTTTTTACCGGTAGAAACAACCCCCCCCCCCCCCCCCCCCCCCGCATTTTACAATTTTCGCTATGCTAATAAGTAATGACTAAGTCTCGCGCTTGCATCCATATGTATGCTCATTAGATAGAATGCTAGAAACGTTACATGCAATTAGGCTGGATGAAAAGCTCAAAGCTCGCAAGTTGGTCAGCTCGTTCTTAACTCGGCTCGGCTTCGCTGCCAATTTTAACGAGCCAAGCTGAAGATTTAGCTCATTTTGTTAACCAGCTAGCTCGAGCTTGCTCGTGATCCGCTCGCGAGCCTAATGAGCCAAGTGACATCATATAGCATGCCTTATTCAATAATCTTGACCTTCAATGCTTCTCAGTTGAAGTCCCAAGTGTTAAAGTTTTATATTCATCTTTATTTGAAGCATACCTAACATGATTAGTATCTTCACCTCTAAATATCTAGACAAAACAGCTCTAATTTTATATTGATCACATTACTGTACATCTCGTGAGCCAAAACGAGCCAGCTCGCAAGCTTAACAAGCCGAGCCGAGCTAGCATTCTAGCTCGTTTAAATAATGAGCCAAGCCGAGCCAGCTTGTTATGCTAACGAGCTAGACTGAGCTGGCTTGGCAGTCCATGCCTACTTGCAATCAGTGACTTAGTTAACATGCCACATAAGCAAGGCACACCACATTTGAAGCGAAATTGGGTCCAAGTAAAGAGATTAGGGAAATAAACTAGCCAATTTGATAGTTGAGGGGCGAAGCTAAACCTCAAAGTAAAATAGGGCTATGCCACCCTTTTATGATCATAAACATGTGTCGTCGTGGCAAAGGACACTAAGATTTATGGATAGAAAGATATGGACAAGTCTCAGTCCTCATGGGGTGATAGATCAAAATTACTCCATCCACTCCAAATAGAATATTATTTATTTTGGCCAAAGTCAAACTTCTTCAACTTTGGTCAAATTTATATGAGGATACATAAAAATCTACAAAGCCATATTAATTTCATTAAATCCATAATATATATCTTGATAGTACATTTATTTGGTATTGTAGATTTCAATATATTTTCTGTAAACCTTATTGAATTAAAAATGTTTGACTTAGGACAACAATAAAACATTTTACGCTTTGGAATGTTGGGAATATATTTATTCCTTCATGTCGTCAGCACTATATAAGTTACTAGGAAATTTCTTATATGCCACTAGTAAATTTCATAATTCTAGTTCTGCCAACTAAAAAAACACATCTCTTATGTGCCACAGAGATAAAGTTAATCTCCTAAATGCCACTGCAATCAGTGGCGGACCCAGGATCCTGTGACAACTAGGGCCAAAGCCAAAGCGCATAGAAAATTATCCATAGTAAGCGACACATTGATAAACTGTGAAAGTGAACCATTGTGAAAATCCTTGAACATTTGGATAATATGAAGCGATACAAATATAGTACGTACCTCATTATTGGGCATTTGGTTCGATCAAAGCTCCCATGTCTTCATCAAGATTTGATAGTCTGCTTTGCAATCTCATAGTAGACCATCCTATGATTCAGTCATTCATTCCCCAGCAGATAAAATATGATCCCAACGTCCTAGTCCTCTTCATTATTTTTCTTTCTAGTGTGCTACAATTGAAAACGCCACGGATGTACAAGTTAATTGGAAACTTAAAATGTTGGAAGATGACAGGCAATCAAGATTGAAAATCACCGTCAGGATTAGGAACGTTGCTACCTGATGCTGTGGTTGGGCTCCACACTACGGCGGGCAGGCGAAGTCACCGTAGCCGTCACTTCGGCAGTCCTTAGCAAGGGCGCAGTCGCCGTAGCCGTCACTCCCTGTATAGAACTCGGGTGCCAGGAAGCACCTGGGGCACCCAGCCCAGCAGCGGCCCACCAACGGCTCGGCCCATGTTACGTCATGGTTGCAAATAGCCCGCTATAGCTCCGCTATAGCTTCGCTATAGCTTTTTGATAGAGGTGCCGCTACGCTATTGCAAATATTACCGCTAATGCCGCTAACTCCGCTATATGGTTAAATAGCTCCGCTAACTTCATCCGCTAACTCCGCTATAACTGAGCTATGGTCTATGTACTTATGACTGCTGATTCATGAATCATAACTCAAGCCAGGCGATGAATTTGCTTGTTCATAGTTCAAATGGTGCTTGCTTCCTTGATTCTTTAGATTGTTTCTTCACTAGAAAAGATGGCAAATATATGTTCGGATGATGGTATGCTTGGACAATAGCATGCACTTTGGAAACGTAAACTGAAATTGACGAATTTACTAATGTTTTGACTATAAATTTGCTTTATTTTGTAAACCGCTATTGGCAATAGCTGCCGCTATAGCTGCGCTATAGCTTCTATAGCTTTTTTGAAAGCACTCCGCTAAACTCTATAGCCCGCTATTTGCAACCTTGTGTTACGTTGGAACATTTGTTCTAAACTACTGGAACATTTGTTACATCATGTTGGAACATTTGTTCTAAATACCTGGAACAATTTCCCTACACGCTGGAACATGTGTTCCCACCACCTGGAACAAAGGAACAATGGAGGTCCGGCGGCGCGGCACGGCGCCGGGCTGGCTTGCGGTGGCGAGGCGACGGCGCGGGATGGCATGGCGGCGGGCGAGCGGCGGCGAATCGGCAGCGTGGGCGACGCGGCTGCGGGTGGGGCGGCGGGCGAGCAGCTGTGGGGTGGCGGGCGCGACGTGCGAGAAGAGAGAGAGATAGAGGGGAAGGAAGAAGAGGACACGTGACCCGTTGGATGCATGTTTCGCACGATTGTCAAACAGTGGATGCTCCAGGTGCTGCTAGCACTCGGGTGCTGTATAGGAATGAGGCTAGGCGGGCAATCGAATGAGAGAGGAGATGGATCGATGGCGAAACGACTAGGACTCGAATGATCGCAAATAGCTATGACGCGTGCTTGCGGTTGACCTCGGCTATGGCATTGCCTCATTGGCTTGGGCCGGATTGAGGGGGCCAACCCAGGATGTCACACAAATTTTGCCTGAGCCTCGGGTAGGCCCTTGATTTGCTGATTTGTCAGAGAGGTGGGGAGTTCTCTGTTAGCTAGGCCATGAGTCGAGCCATGGCCTATGTGGCCCGACCGATAGGCCCGCCCCTGACTGTAGTGGCATGTATGACATATTAAGATTCAGGGGAGGGATTTGAATCCCTTATATGCCACTGCAGTGACATGCAGGGTATTCAAATTTTTACCTTTAAGATCACCAACCGTGTGATAGATTAGTTTATATTTTAATAAAAATAGATGTGAATGTTAAAACTTGGTACTGGAGGGGCTGTCCTCTAAGCTAGGAAGGGGGAGGGGGTGGAGTGGCTGTGACTTGTTGGACCACGTTAAACTATAGCTCGACGGTGTTTGGTTGACCGATTTTGTATCTAAACTTGAATTTTACTACTACTATTAGAGCGCCATTCTTGGCTCCACGGTGCGCCTCACATGATAAGCTAGAAAAATGATAAATCCTTGAAATGCTCACAACATCCAACCGTATATGTAGTATAATCTCAATCATAATTCATTTCAAATTACCGACTTCTTCCATTATGGAAAAAAAACATAAAATAACCCGCTAAATTTTCTTACAAATGAACCACCTCTGCCATTACGGAAAATAGCCTAAAATAACTGGCTATGTTGCTTCTAAATAAACCATCTCTGCCATTATGAAAGAAATAAGGAAGTGACCCCTTTTTTTTTTATATATTACCCACCTCTACCCTCCAGGAAAACATATTAACCTAAGTAACCCTCTTATTTAATTTAAACGATCCACCAATGCCATCATAAGAAAATGAGCCCTAAAATCTACTCCACTAATAAATGTCATTATGGAACAAAATTACCTAATGTACCCCTAATAAATGTTTCTAAATTATCCGCGGTGTCATTATGAAAAAAAAAAGGTTGAACTAATGCATTCTTAGTACTCATTTCTATAGTATCAACTCTGCCATTACAAATAGAGACTTTGTCTTTTGGCTAATATATGATTTTAAATGCTTACCTATACAATTATGAAAAAGCTAACTATGTTGTATAAGTGATATTGTCAAATGACAAAGTCACCTTTGCAGTTAGGAACAATATTATTCCGCGCATTTTCATAAGTTATGTTGTACGATGAATCTACTTTACAAAGTGTATAGTATTATAGTACGTAGCAGCGCTACTGTTGTCAAGCTTTTTTTCCGATGAATCTACTGTTGTCACAGCTTACCATCATGCACAAGTTACTTACTACCTCCGCTCACAAATACTTGACCCGGCCAATAAGGCATATAAAGACCACATGCGCGCCCAAACTTTGTTTGTAGCCTATATAGGAGCACAGATTAACCAACTTCCTGGCTAATATTCAGGAGCACGGGTCGGCGCCCAACGAAGAGCAGCAAGCCGCCGCCGGTGCCCGGCTTCACGGGCGCCGCGTGGAAACAGACGAGCTCCTCAAGGTGTTGATGGACGAGAAGATCCGCCGCCTCGTGGTGTGGGGCCCCCCTGGCGTCGGGAAGACGGTGCTGGTGAGGGCCGTGTACGATCGTGTGCAACGACTAGGCAGATATATGGGTGGCTTCAACCAGCAGGTTTGGGTCAACGTGCCTGATCCATTCGTCGACGTCGTGGGCGTCTCCCGCGACATCAGTTCAGGGTTGACACACGGCGATGTGAATGGTATGTTGGTAGAGTACGGCCAGGACCCCCGTAACCTCCGTGACGACGTCGCCGTTTGCCAGTTTCTGCTCAAGAGGTACGGCAGCAGTCTGGTGGTGCTGGACGGCGTGAGGTCCAAGGAAAACTGGGACCGGATCAACACCGACCTCACGTTCGCAATGCAGCCTGCAGGAAGCTGCCTCGTCGTCATCACCAGCGACGAGATCGTCGCTGCACACTGCGTGGGGAGGTCCGATGATCACGTGCTCTGCAGGGTCAACCGCCTTGGAGCTGCTCCAGCTCTTCGCCTCTTCCTCGAAAAGGTCCGTGCGAACGTACATGCTCCTACTTTTTCTACTATTTCAGGCATGCAGTAGCATTCTACCTGAGTTTACGTACGTGCTCCTAGTTTGCTACTATTTCTCGCACAAGGCGCTTCAGGGCCGTCCAGGCAGTGTTGCTTGCTGCAGGCACCATATCCTGAGGCCGCTTCAGGCCACTCAAGCATCAGCAAGAGGCCGAGCGAACAAACATCGGTCATGGTGCTTAAGCCATCCACTAGTGATATGTACTGGGTATTTCAGGTACCCGTTCTTGTTAGTGTATGTGTGCTCGAGTACCTAGAGCACGTTCTTGTGTTCGTACAAAGGCATAGCAGTAGAGACGAAAGCAGAAGCTAGTAGATCGATAGGAATCGATTTCTCACTTCTTACCGGCCCTTCAGATCTGTAGAACTCGTGCGGATAGTGTGTTAAAAAACCGGTGCTACCGATCACACAAGCTGACACGGAGGGCACACTAAATTGAACACAGGAAGTGGGAGTAGAATATGAGCTGTATTACTTTTCTTTCTCTCGTTACAAGTTACACACAGGGAGAGGGACTTGAGTGCACATGTCAAAGTCGGTTCACTAGTGGATGGTGCACACTTCCCCAAGCTACCAGCTTCTCTGTTATGGGCTGAAACGGCATTGAGGCCTGTGCAGCGCGGCAGCCCACACCCTCCTAGGTGCCACAGGCGTAACACCTCCGTGTGAAAGGGGTCTTGGCCTAGTGGTTAAGGCATCTGAGTAACACCTCTCAGGTCCTGGGTTCGACTCCCCGTGGGAGCGAATTTCCAAGGATTTAACGGCATTTGTGCTTTCAGTGGTAGGCGACGCTCCCGTCGACAGCGAGGCGCCAGTGGTGACTTCGTATCTCTAGATTTGCCGGCTCAGTCTTCGAAGATGCTCATAGGGGTAGGGTTTGCGTACGTGTGTTCATAGGGGTGAGTGTGCGTGCGTTGTGAGTGTCTGAGTTGTACTGTGTAATCTCAAAAAAAAAAAAAAAAAAAGGTGCCACAGGCGTACCGCAGTTAGCGCGGGAAGGTGAGGATAGTAAAGAAGCACGAAATTATGGAAGCGTTCTCACCTCCTTTAGGAGGCCGCGTATGTGTATTTATATGATATGGAAATAGCCTCTATCGGGCGTACAAGATTGCACCAGAGTTAGTTTAGATGCGGCAGATACTACGTTACATTGGTTACAATAACATAAATTACAACAGAACTAGATACGGTTCTATCCAACTCCAGTGCACATCATGAGGATTACACACACACGCCATGCTACTCTATGTTTATCTCTAACACACCCCCTCAATCATAACTTGCATAAGTTAAGATTGTTTCTAAACATAGCTAATTTTCTATTCGATAGTACCTTGGTGAAGCCATATGCTATTTGATTATCTGTAGATATATATATCGTACATCCAGCAACTTCCTTGCTACTCCCTCAGCACAAAATGAAAATCCACTTTTACATGTTTCATGCGCCCATGAAAGACTGGATTGGCAGTAAGATAAGCTGCTCCAATGTTGTCACACCAAAGTCTTGCTGCTGAGGGGACAGAGATACCTATTTCCTTGATCAATGTTTGAATGCACATTAGTTCAGCAGTAGAATTTGCCAAATACTCTGCTTGAGTACTTGATCGTGAGACAGTAGGTTGTTTCCTTGCACTCCATGATACAAGATTACTGCCAATATAAATGGCAAAGCCTCCTGTCGAACGTCTATCATCAATATCACCCGCCCAATCTGCATCTGAAAATGCGCTTAATATCATAGAAAGCGATCTTCTAATTTTTCAACCCAAAATTAAGTGTGTACTGCACATATCTGAGTATCCTCTTAACTTTTGTCCAATGATCAGTAGTTGGAGAGTGTAAGAATTGACACACTTTGTTTACTGAAAAAGAAATGTCTGGCCTAGTTAGAGTTAAGTACTGCAAAGCTCCTACAATGCTTCTGGACTTTGTAGAATCCTCGGGTCCAAGCAAATCTCCTTTTTCAATAGTTAACTTATCAGAGATAGGAAGAGGAGTTGTTGCCGGTTTGCAATCCTTCATTCCTACTCTCTTAATAATATCATATGTATACTTACTTTGAGACAGATGAATATCATCAGATAATTTCCTCACTTCTATACCCAAGAAATAATGCAGCAGCCCTAGATCTTTCAAGGCAAAGTCTTCTGTCAAATCTTTCAACAAAGCTTTAACTGCATCTTGAGTTGAACTAACAGAAATAATGTCATCAACATATATCAACAAGAAAATAGTTACACTTCCTTTTTGATAGAAGAACAAAGATGTATCTGCCTTGGAAGAAACAAAGCCGAGCTGTTGTAGCTTTTCACCTAATTAATCTAGAATACCATGCTCTAGGAGCATGCTTCAATCCATAAATAGCTTTATATAGCTTACAAACATAATGTGGAAGAGATTTATGCTCATAGCCTGGTGGTTGCTTCATATATCTTCACATATAACTGCCTAAGATGCCAACCCTTTGAGACAGCTAGTGATAAAATAACTCGAATGATAGCAGCCTTAACAACAGGACTGAAAGTTTCCACATAATCAATACCATATCGTTGCTTAAATCCTTTAGCTACCAATCTAGCCTTGTATCTATCTAATGTTCCATCAGCTTTCTTTTTAATTTGGGACACCCATTTGCAATCAATAGCATTCTTCACATTATCAGGAGACTAAATGCCAAGTCTTATTTCTAACCAAAGCATCAAACTCGTCATCCATAGCATTTTTCTAATTCTTATCATCAAAAGCTTCATCTAAATTCTTTGGCTCGCCACTTGTGGTTAAACACCCGTACCTGATAGTACCATCAGTATATGTTTTTTCTTTGCGTATTACATCCTGAAGTCGTGTTCGAGGTCGCACAGCAGCAGGTGTTACAGGGACAACTTGATGCTATGTCGTTCAAGCGGGTACAGCTTCTCCCGCAACAGAGGATCCTGGAGTCGCATTGATGGCTGCCTGATTTCGTGCACGCGACGCGCGTACTTTCGCCGGCGCGCGCGCTTCCGCTCCATCACTGACGACTGGGTCCTGCATGTGGGTTTCGTGCGGTGGAGGCGCAGGTGCAGACGATGTGGCCGCTTCTGGCTGGCTCGCGCGGGACTCTCGACCAGGTGTGTGGGGTGCAGGCATCTGACGTGTCTGCACCTACGCGTCTGAGGAAGGGGGCAATCCCGGGGAGGACTCGCATGGCACACTGGGCTTCGGATCATCGTCGTGACCTGCGCCGGCTTCGTCCTCCTGTATATCCTGCATTTGGACACCATTTTCTTCCAAAATAACATTATTAGGTACAGAATTAGGAGCATTCGTCGATGATTGATTAGCTGTACTAACACCCCCTTGATCAATAATGTGCGGATTAAGAAGATTAGTTGGTAGAAGATTTATATGAGATGCAAATAGCCTCCATCGTGGCGTACAAGATTGCACCGGAGTTAGTTTAGATGCGGCAGATACTACGTTACATTGGTTACAACAACATAAACTACAACAGAACTAGATACGGTTCTATCCAACTCCGGTGCATATCATCAAGATTACACACACACGCCATGCTACTCTACGTTTATCTCTAACATGGACAACCCCGTCCCTTAAATTTCCAAAGTGGCAAGATACAGTAAATGAAAGGTCTTTTTTGGCATTTAGAAAAGATAAGATCAGATTATAAGAGCATCTCCAATGATCCTCTCATCTGGTCTCCTATCTCGTTTTTGAGGGCATGGAGGCTAAAAACCTTCTCCAACGAAGCCCTCATCCTCCACCTAACTTTCAGAGGGCTCTCATATCAAACCCACCCCCCCCCCCCCCCCCCCCCCCCCACCCAGATGGAGGAGCTCTGCCGAGCCCCCTCATCCGAGCCAGCGGGGCAACCAACCGCTTCCCGTGTCCATGCTCACGTCGCAAGCCCACACCCGAGCACGCAGCGGACTCTCGCCATCTCCCACGCTTCGGCCCTGTGCCGTCTCCTCAGGCCGCGGCAACAGATCATTGAGAAGACGTGCAAGGAGGCGCAGTTTGACATTACCCACCCGTTCGCCAGTCGCGCGCTGCAACTCCGCATGCCTGCGCTCCTCAGCTCAGCAGGGTGAGATGAGGATTGGAGAGACATGAGAGAGAGACAGAGAGAGGATTAGGGAGCACAGAGGAATTTGGCAAGAGATGTTTCCTTGGTAGAGAGGATTGGAGATTGAAATGCAAGAAATATTAATGCAGTAAAGTAATCTTGCAAATATTAAATACGCGGCATTGTCGCGGTTGCTCAAGGCAACGCAAGCGGGCGTCTTTGGCGGCGATTCTGGTTCTTTCGGGCCGGATCTAGTGGCGGGGACCGGCGACCTCCAAGGTTGCGACCGCACGATGGCCCCTTCCGGCAGCCTTGACGGTGTTGTTTGCGCGGCACTTTGGGGCCAGCAGTGGCTAGTGGTTTGCGCCTAAGCGAAGCTTCAAGCCCGCGTTCTGGGGGACAGCCCTTTTGGGTCGTTGCGCGCAGAGGCATTGCTCAGCGGCGTGCACGCACGAGCTGACTTTAGTGGGGCCTTGGGCACCCACGCGTGAGGCTCAGTGGCCAGTCAATTGACGGCGAGGTGACCGCACTTCAGTTGCCTAAACACTGATGATGCTTCAGGTGGCGCTTCAGGGCTGTAAAGGCTGTGGTGCTGTAGGCACCATATCCTAAGTCGCTTCAGGCAACTCAAGCACCAAGATGCTGAGCAAACGACATCGGTGATGGTGCTTAAGGGATCCACCAGTGATGTGTGTGGTACTTCAGGTAACCGTTATTGTTAAACTATATATGTACAAAAATGGGTTTTGTATTACTATTAAAAGAAAAAAATATATAACAAGGTTTGTCCTCTAGGTCCTATAACTATTAAAAGTAAACTGGTTTGGGTGTCATCTATGTCCTATAACTATTCATTTGTGGACCTTTGCCTCTAAAATTGATAAGCAGTTAAGTCGAAGTTCAAATCGCATACTTAAGTGTTAATTAGAAAACTTGACATCTATGTGACAGTCATGTCAGGTTGGGCCGGAGCATCGAGATCTAGGAGTTTGGAAATAAACAATTGATTTGATTTGGAAGTCGTTTAAAGTTATAAAGAGTTGTTTAAAGTTATAAAGAGATTATGTCGGTTAAAGAAAGTTATTTAGAGTTAGAGTAGGATGCAAGTCATACAACTCTTATATATAACATGCCTGTTATATATAAGAGTTGTATTTGAACAATCAAGAAAGAAGTGAAGGGTTTAACCCCACCCCCCCCCCCCCCTCTCTCTCTCTCTCTCTCTCTCCAATTGTTGTCGCAGCCCCCTGCCCCTGCCTCGCGCCGCACCCTGCCTCCCCGCCTCCAGGCCGCCACGCTCCCACTTCCACATGCCATAGGGCTGCTGCGCCGCCGTGCACCGCCGCCCCTCTGCCGGAATACGTCCCAAACCACAACATGTTATCAAAATTTTTGAGGTCATCGTTTTATGTGAGCACCACAAGACACTCGATTAAAATATTACAATGGACCCACACATCATGTCCGAGCAACCTACGTCTGATATCAATAGAAAGAGGTTGGCACGCCACTTAGGCAAGTGAATGCTAACTGTTGAAATTTGGATTTTGGTTAAACTACTTCTAGCAAATTTAGGGACCCTGGGAAGAATAGTTAAGGATCAAGATGACATATCCGAAGAATCAGGGCCTCCTATGTGCAGTTTAATCTGAATAAGTAACCGGTCAATGTATCGATCGTTCACAGATCTTTGCTGTTAAATAAGGTATCAAAGACTGTCCTGGGTGAAACACCATATGATCTGTACGACTATAATGGGACGTCGAGAATGTGCTTCCCTGTCTTGTACATAGTTGCGTCAATAATATAGCAGAAAATAGAAGAATAAATACACTGAGCTTTATGCCTTTTGAAGTAACCGTAAGTAAGGTAACTAATGGTTGTTATCATTTGTTTGGCCCAACAGGCAGAAATCAGTAATGATGAAGAAAAGCACTTGATTGAAGAATGCCGATCCTTATCATCCAAGTGTGGCGGCCTTCCCAAATTTATTGTTACAATAGCCAAGCAAATTCCTTTCACGAAGATGAGGCGTCTGAATGACAATTTTATCCACCAGTTGCAGGACAACCCAGAGTTTGATTGCTTAAAGTATGTGCTCGCCTGGCTGCATTCCAAATTTGATGGCTCCCCGCAACTCCTCAAGAAATGCGTCTTCTATCTGTCACTATTTCCTCGGGACAGCAATATCCGGAAGCGTTTAGTAAGGCGGTGGATTGCAGAGGGATATTGCAGCGGCACAAACAGAAAGGAAGAAGCCGAGAATCTCATTAGCAAAGTCGGTGACCTTTGCCTCTTCCAGATATGGGAGACAATAATTCCCGTTCCCAGTGCAATGAGCAAGACGTCATGTCAAGTGAACTCTTCGTTCCTGGACTACATCATCTCACGGCAGACGGAAGAGAGAACATTCCTTCCACTGGAGATCTCTGTACTGGAGGGCAGGTGCAGCCTGCCTACAAATCGCGTCGGGCAGCACCTGGCCATTGGGAGCGGCTGGGGCCGAGACAAGGCTGAGTACATCAGCTTGGACTTCTCGCGCCTGCGGTCTCTGACAGCGTCTGGTGAGTGGAAGCCATTCTTCATCCCCCAGAAGTTGAGGGTGCTCCGGGTGCTTGATCTGGAGGGCACCTGCAATCTTGAAGATGATGACCTCGACAAGATCGGGGAGCTGATGCCTCGCCTCAAGTTCCTGTCGTTGCGATGGTGCACGCCAATCTCTCGTCTGCCGGAGTCCCTGGGTGACCTGTTGCTGCTTGAGACTCTCGATATCAGACACACCTCCATTACTGAACTACCAAAGAAGATTACCAGGCTACAAAAGCTGCAGCACATTCGTGCCTGCACGATGCAATGGGGCTCTAGTGTTCCTGATGTTTCAGTACAGGCTGCAGCTCCCACACCAGCCGGTAGTGCAGAGACACCGGCAGAGCCCGCGATGCCTTCACAGCCAGACGAGCGGCAGCCAAGGCAATCACCTAGAGATTGCACAGGTGGAGTTAGAGTTCCTCGAGGCATGGGGAGCATGAAGACGCTGCACACACTCGGTGTTGTCGATGTCGACATGCCGGGTGGGAAGGCCCTCCTTGCTGAGCTGAAGAAGAAGAAGAACAAGAACAAGAAGAAGGGTGTCGAATCCCACCCATTGCGGAACCTCTCTCTGTGTGGCCTCGACTGGTCCCGCCACCTGCTTCATTGCATTTCTAGCCAAGACCAGCTGGAATCCTTGTCACTTCGGGCTGAGAAATTACCGGTTGAACATTTCAATTGCCTCCCAACGTTGTGAAATTTAGGCTATATGTGGCAGGGATCTTGCATCAAGGTGTCATAGATGCAATGAAGCATCATGATAAGCTACAGACCTTGCGCCTTCATGCCAAGGAGGTTGAAGGTGGTACTGTCCGTTTTTTTTGCCGCGACAAAAGCTGGAGAATCCGACGGTGGCAGTTTCAGTGAAGTCAGGATCCTCGAGATATCTTGCAGCTCCAGTGTACATGTGATGTTTTCTCAGCAAGGCATGCAAAAGCTTGAGCTGCTGAAGGTTCACTGCCACAGCGGGTCGCTGTTGGAGATATGTGGGCTGGACCAGCTGGGCACGCTCAAGCATGTCCGGCTCATCGGTTCATGCGACAACACACTCAAGGAAGCTCTTAAGAAGCAGCTTTCCGAGCACCGAAATAAACCTGCTCTGTACATGGGAGAACAAGGTTTTTTCGAGGACGTCATGGAGGAACAAGGCTCGTCTTGATGGTATGCATGTGTGTTGCAAATTACTGAGGGATCTCGAGTTGGTGAAGGTGCCTGCGGTCATATCACGACATTGGCAGAATAAACCTGTATGTTTAGTTAATTTGTATCTTTCATTCGTTCTTTCAGTTAGTTGTACTAGAACATTAACCCGTGCTCTTGCACGGGCTAGTAATCATAGAAGATGTGTGTAACTATTGCATACAAAAAATACATTTAGAGAAAAACATATAGAACTGCTTTACAATTATTTGTGTTGATTGAACTGGTGGCTTAGACATTTTAAACCACCAAAGATGTTAACATTTTTTACCATATAGTATTGTGTCCCTTTCAAACTTTTGAAACTAACCAAAACAACTGATTGATTGCTTGCTTTTAGTACTATTTAAACATATTATCTTCCTTTATACATGGATACTCTATTCACTACACATGTAACAATAAGTTGATTGCCATACTACACCTAAATGTAAATTTAAAAAAGTTTGATTTGGACTGATGTATTGAGTTGTTACTGCAATCCTTCGTTTGAATTTCTTCACGTATAGAACCTTGATTTTGTGTAGTCTGGTGACTGTACGTATTTAATACTATATAATTGTACTGCCCATGAAAATCCCAGCTCATCAAATTGGGTCCATTTTATAAACTAATGAGATTTTGTGTTTCACTGTTTTGTACATTTACAGATAAATTCTACACTGATGTAATAGTTATGTCAAAAAATGGAGTTTGAACCGCCACAAACAACAAAGATATATCTATATACTTAAGCATAATTAGGCATTTATCCTAGGAAGCTTTTGCTGCTACTCCTATAACAATGGACCTCTCCCTCAAATCGTATACAGCAATTTAAGGATCTGACAAATATAATGTCCAAGCAAGTTGTCCGAATCCACTTTGATACTCTTTGGTTGTTCAAAAAAAAAAGAAACGTTTATATATTCTAAGATTTTTTTTGTCTCTTAAAAGTTGTCTATTTTTGTTGTTGTCAAAGGTCTCAAAGGGTGAAGCTTTGTATTGTCCATGCGTGCGTGACTGATTTTTTTGCTTCTTTTCTGTCATCGTACTTGGGTGTCCGCACTATATATCTATCATCTTCAACTTCTAGCCCAGGTAGCTTCTTGTGGCCCTGCGTACGTCACAATCGTAAGGTGCTCCAAGTACCCCCGACATCTCTAAATTAGGGAAGCATAATGGAACCCTGAGATCTCCGCTGCTCAATTGCAGTGGAAAAAGACATTGGCTGGAAATGAAGAAAAAATAGCCACTTAGAATATAAGGCGTCAAATTAGTTTTTCCCATGCAAATAGTAATGTGCTCATGCATATATAGCCGTCTTTGCCATCATATTATATCTTCTTATGATTGATTCCTACATTGATATACACTGATGGCCGGAATTCCACTGGCTAAAACTAAATATTGTAAAATGAATTTTGTTGTACCTTAGATATCTTCTTTTTACTGGTTTTCTAGCTGGTTAGCACTAAGGAAAAAAATCACCTTACCTGATCATGTAGGGCATGTCCCATTATATTTTCAGTTTTTTCCCTTCATGTAGCAGATTCTTCTTTGTCAGAACTCCATGCTCTGTATTCTTCAAAAGCTAGAATGTTTTACTATTTTTGATTGTGCAAGGCATTGGTTCTTTGATCAATCTAGATCTGGTCTAGCATGCCAACCTTGTTCTCTAGGTATTCTAGCTATTAGCAAGCATCCGAACCACAAGTTCATGTTTCCCTCCCTGACCTGTGCTCTCGTCCATCAAGGTGTGCTATGGTCTACCTGCAGCCTGTATCGGTGGGAGATCAGTAGGAAACAGGTGCAGCCTGCTACAACTCTGCATCTCCTGGACCACACGGTCATGGCGCCCCGGGTCATGCTCGCCATCTTCAACCACGATATGCAGAATAAAATGATTTTACTCTTAATCTTTGTCATTTGCTTGAGTTCATGTATGCTGCTGCGAAACTGCAACTCGGTCAATTCAACACCGATCTCTATGTCCCTGCAGCTCCTCATCAACCTGTGAGTCATGCTGTAGGACGCTCTTAGATTCCTTCGCGTTTGACCTCCGCCATCTCAAACAGAATTCCCTCTGCCATGGTCATGATTTCCCTTCCTCTAGCGTTCTTCTTAATTGGAAAGAAGCTTCACGATGGTGACAACTGATATGGGAGAATGCCGGGGAAGAAATCAACCACGTCCGTGCCGGCCTCAGCGAGGAGGACGACCTGGGCCTTCCTAAAGATAAGCAGCTTTCTCGTCGAGATTGATGGCAGCGTTGCCTCCAGGACTCGTGTTCGGCCACAGTTCCTCTTTTGCACGAATCCTAGATCGGTAATTTTGTATTTTAGAATTTAATTATTTTTTGACTCATAGTGGCATGGTGGGTAATATAAAAATAAGAGTTATGTGTATTGTTTTAGATATTTTTATAATTCTGAATTTATCTATTTCTTACTCATAATGGCATGGTGGGTAAATTATAAAAGGGAATTAGGGGTCGTTTTGACTAATCTTTATAATGGCATAGGTGGGTAATTTAGATCACGTTAGATCTATTATTTATCTCACTTAATTTGTACGGCTGGATGTTTTGCTTTTTTCGTAAGAATTTGTAGCATTTTCTTCCGATTAACATGGAGGCCTCAAAAGGAGCCTCCAATTAGTAAATACTAGCCTGTCAATCCATGCACTTGTACGGGCTAGAAATTTAAACAATTGATAGTTGAGGGAAACATTCTAGGCTATCATGTACTGATTTTGCATATTTTGAAACGCCTATGTTCTTTGAGTAATAAAAAATTTAATTACAATTTTTTTCTAAGAACTGATTGTACATAGATATTTAAATGACATAAGGGAAAATATTATAAATATTACTTTCTTCACCGGGTGAAGTATTGGAAAATTACTCTACAAAGCACTGAACCTATTGGTGCCAGAAAACTTAAAGGTATGATCAAAAAAAAAGAAAACTTAAAGGATACTGTGACACCCCGTGTTGTTAGCCAAACCTGCAGCCCAAACACCTGCAAATCGCTTTCCAATCTGAACCAAAACAGAAAATCATTCAATCTGAATTCAAAAATCAATGTTCAAATAATTGTCAAAACCCAACCTTGTGAAGGAATTCAAAATTTTCAATAACAACTTGACCCAACCAAAAATTCCAGTGAAAGCCCACCAGAAATGAGAATTTTTGATATTTTCCCAAGATTTTTGAAATTCTGGAAGACCCCCTAAAAATTCAGTGAAGTGAGCACAAACTGCTGAGTTCCTGAATTTTTATTTCCAATTCTATCACTCAGAGACTCATCGACCAAAAAGCAAAGTTGGAGCTGGATCTTCACTCTATGTTCCCAGAATTTTTGGTGATTTTTGGAGCATGGGAAGTACCTTGAATAATTGAGTGAACTTCGCTCGATTTAAATTCAAGGAAAAAGAAAAGGTCGCCGGGCCCGCCTGCAGAACCTCGCCGCCACGTTGCCGTCGACCGCCGGAGCCACGCTGCGCCTCCTCCACCGTGCGCCGTGGATAAGAGGCGAGTCGCCCTCGCTCTCCCTGGTCTCCCTCTCTCTCTCTCTCTCTCGTCCGCCGCTCCATCCCCAAACCCTAACCCGACCTTTCTTCCCCAATCCCGCCGCCACCATCCTCGCCATTGCCGGCAGAGAAAGAAGCTCACCGCTGCTGCAGTCGAGCAAGTCCCGGTCGAGCCTCTCGGCCCAAATCTTCATCGCGACGCCCTCCTACCTCTCCATGGCCGCCATTCCTCATCTCCCGCCGTGAGCGTCGAGATTCGAACACATCTTCTTCAGGTCTGGCCTCCGACTCCCTCGACCTCGCCGCGAAATCCGTCAGATAAGGTGAGCTCCTCGTCGATTCCTTGCACACGGAGGTGAGCCACGAACTTGTGCATGTCCCTGACTTCCTTTTTCCTCGTCTCCACAGCTCGGCTGGCCGGAATCCAACTTTTCCCCATCTTCTGTTCCAAGAACGCAGGGACCTCCATGGAGAACTCCAACTTCCGCGCTTCCCCATCGACGAAAAGTTCCACACCGCTATTCCACCAACCAAGATGAAGCTCCGGAGCATTTTTCCTTGATTTTTCATGCCTCTTATGTCACTTGAGACCTTGCCGAACCTTGCGAGCCCGTCGTGCTCATCGCCGGCCACTTCCTTGTGGTCCCCGTCGACCCCAGACCCCTCAAATGGATGGGCATCGATCTGGGCTACATTCTAGTATTTTTTGTAGAATTTTTCATGGCCTTTTGACCCGGTTCCGGCGAGCCGCCGCCGTTCCCCGGCGAGCTCAGACCACCGTGGTCGAGCTCTGGACGGCCATGGCCTGGATGTAGTGTGGGGAAGCCCGGATCTGGTGTACTGCACCCTGTGTGGCCATCTCTGTGGCGTAGAACTGATGGGTCCACGAGTTTTCCCATTTTCCCAAAATTTGTTTAATCGACAGAAAATAACTGCAGCTTGTAAAAATCATAGTAAATCGACTCCACCTCAGAAAAATGTGAATCCAATTTTTTTAGACTCCTTATGATCAGATCTATCCAACCAATTTGTCAAACCGAACAAATCATTTATCTGTTTTTCTGAAACATTCCTTAAGCAATTATCTTGTTTAAGACATGATAATTTCTCTGTTAATCCACCCATCACAAACTCTTGCATGCTTGTAACTAACCTGCCAACACACTTACAGAGCATTTTTCCACTGTCATACCTTGTATAATTAATTTATTATGATTTAATCCTTGTTCTACACTATTTAAATCATTATAATTAATCCACATTGCAATAAATCTTCAAACTTCACAGTAAATTACTTCCAGTAGTACTTGACTCCAGAAAAGTTTCACTGGACATAAATTAATTTTCAAAATTATTAATCTAAATAACTAAAGTTAATTTATGTAATTAACTTAATTAAGAGTCAATGAAGGAAATACTTCAGACGAAGATAATTAACTAAGTTTTGCACTTACAGTGTAAATGACTGTCCTCAAGTAAATAAATCTTACTGCATCATATTATTGCATCTGACATGCATTATTTCCCTTGTCATGACATACAGCTCTCGAGGTGATTCCGGAGCAGCTGGAGGAGCATGATGCTGAGCAGTTCAGGAGGAGCCCCAGACTGACCCTTTTGACTGTGCTAGTGCTAGCTTGGCCTCAGAGCCAGGCAAGCCTCGGTGCATGCCTACCTGTTATATTTTTATTTTCTCACTTGATTGGGAGCTAGTAATTGATTGTGCATTAGGTTTATTAGGAGTTGATGTGAAACCTTAGAACTGCATTAGGACTACCCTTCCAGATCCTACCTTGTGTCCTATTTTGTAGTAGTTGGTTCTAGGGTAACGTTAGAACTTGCTATGCTTAGTGGCTAGCGGGCGGTAGAAGACGAGTGGTTGGTCCCACTCGCACGATAGGAATTACTCTGGATTGTACTAGCAGAATTTATGTTTGTTGCAGACCAGACGGGGATTGTTTGTGTAGGATGGTTGGAGAAGGCTGGGCCTTCACGGTGGTAGCCCTGTCTGTGTCGATTAAGGACCGTTCGTTGTTGGCCCTATTGAGCAAGCTTGAACGTACTGATTCACATGCTGATGTTTTATGGGCCCCGTAAACCTATGTAGCCTGTGTTGCTGTAGTGTGCGGTGGAAGCCTGCTCTTTCTATCATGGTATTTGGGAGAGAGGGATGCCTCCCAATCGGGGCGCACGTCTGGGACGGGACCGTGCGGGAGGGTCTTTTCTCGGGAGGAGTGGGATCCGGCCTAGCTCTAGGGGGGACCAGCGCAAACGGTTGGCGCATGCGACTTTTGCGCGTGTGCGTCGTATGGTCAGGTTTCTCCTGCAGGATGAATCGATGCCGCCGTTCTCGGAAATGAGCACCCACTTGTTCAGTGCGCCACATCGTAGTGTGATTTAAGGAGGAGGATGATGATGATGATGCTAGATTATTACTGTTATCTTTATATATCTTGTTGTACACTGTATTATATGATGTACTGTTACTTTATACCTGTTTTAGAGATAAGTGCACTGTTTTATTGGTTAAGTACTTAACTTGAATTAAAATTTGAAATTAGGATCAAGTAATTAGCGCGGATAGATGCAAGTGAGTCAGCCTGCCTTTTTGTAGCCTTTGCATTCTAGGAGTCGGCTGTAGTTAGCCATGTTGACGGGTAAGTCTTGCTGAGTAATTAGTACTCAGGGTTTGGCTCTTTATGTTTTTTGTGCAGGTAGTCTTTGCTTCCGCTGTTGCTTGGTGGAGTTTCTCAGCAGGTCCACATCGCAGGGCTTCGATGTGCGGCCTTTGTATCGTCGAGAGTAATAGTTGTTGTAGGTATCTTCAGACTTTCGCTATGCTACTCATGTGTTTTAAATCATTTGAGACTTGTAATAACTTAATGATGTAAACATTTATGCTTATTTATGTGATGTACTGTTGTGTCCGTTCACCGGCACTTCCGACTCGATCCTGTGAATAGCGGAGACGCTACAGATACATTCTACAATTAAAAATGCATGATCTGTTTTTCTTTTTAGAAGCATTAATTGAGATTTAGGATGGATTCCAGCATCATTGGATGCTATTTGGTTGCACAATTTCTTATGATATTCTTGTGAAGCTAGATACAACCATCGCTCTTATCAGTATTTACGTAGGGATTTCTTCCATGACACTGAAAGGACACTAAGCCATACAAAATACTATCACCTCTTGCGTGTGTCTATTTAATTATGACTTATTTTAATGCGCATAATGGCATGTCAGTGCGAACAATAACATAGGTGACCACACAACTCGAATCTCTATGTTGTGGTTTATGTTTTTTACTGAAAAATTAATCTTGTACTCCAAACTCTATATATACATGCTACCATATATATCATATTTGTTACTATTGTTTCACTTGACTGAGGGTGGGATAAGAATGCCAATTTAATGATGTTGTAAGTATGTGGTCATACCAGATATACTCCCATGCACAAATGTATATGCGGGGAAGATGTGTTTAGCATATATTAACCAATTGGTATATAACATAAACGATTCTAACCTGGATTAAGTCCTGCAACGTATATGCCAAGGTTGCTGCCACACAGGCCTGCTCCCTGCTGAAAAAAGTATGCACAATTTGATGCTTTACACAACTTGAATGATGTGTTTGTCACTTTTGAAGAAAAAAATGAATTTAAGGAAGAGCTCATTCAATCAGGGACAAAAAGATTGATGCTAACCTGAATTTCCTGATCGGATTTTGTCTGTATATACAAAAGAAGGCTACCGACCTATAGCAAGCCGATCAAGATATCCCAATGCGTTCTCTGCTCAAAACCTCGCTCCATTGATCCAAGATCCAATTCACCATGAAACGGGCTGCTTATCAAGCGGCAGATTGTTAAGAGATATGGACAAGGCTCCCATGCACACGATAGTGCAAGCGGCTAGCTACAGGCAACACGGCTAGGGATGAAAACGGACGGGAACGGTCGGGAAAACACCCCACCCGTTTTCATTTTCACATTTATTTTGTCGGACGGAAACGAAAACGGAAGAGCCGGAAACGAAAACGATCGGGAAGATATCGGGAACCCGAAAAACGAAACAATACGGGCGGAAATATGTCGGTATCGGTCGAAAACGGGTGACGAAGTCGGACATCGGTCACAAAACCATTGTGTCAATAAAATTGAGAGTCTTTGAACATAGCAGCAGTAGCTTCATGTGCTCTTTGTTTAGCTCCCGTGAACAATACAGGAAAAAGGAAAAGAAAAATAAAAAAGGAGAAAAAGAGAAGTCGGGTAATGGGCTGCCCAACCCATCAGAGCCCACAACCAGTCCCACTTTCCTCGCACCAGCCTCATCCCTACGGCCGAATCTCCCGTCCTCATCCTCTCTTTCTTTCCTCGCACTCGCACGGACCGGCGGCGGGCGAGGCGTGGCTGCGGCGGCGACGACGGGGAGCCGGGCGCTGGATCCCGCGGCTACGGCGGAGCAGGGCGCTGATGGCACAAACGGCGGCGGCGCGGCACGGCGGCACAAATGGTGGCGGCTCGGATGAAGGCTGCGCAGAGGATGGCGGCGCCGCGGCTCGGCGCAGCGCGCGGATGGAGGTGGCGTGGCTTGACGACTTGCGCGACGCCGGTATGCTCTTGCTCCATCCTCCATGATTCCCGGATAATTGTAAACGGGACTCAAAAACGGGACCATCCCGGCTTGAAACGGGATTCCGAAGAAACGGTCGGGAGAACGCCTCCGCCGTTTTCGATCCCGCGTCCCGCATTTTATTTCCCGTTCCCGTCCCGTTTCTGTTTGACACCCGAAGATCCGAAAACGAGCGGGAAAAAATCATCAATACGGTGATACGGGAGCCGGTCGGGACGGGATTTTCCCGTCCCACTTTCATCCCTAAACACGGCCACCAGCGGACCAAATCGTACTCCGGCAGTATCGATGCCATCGCCGGCCTTCACGTCATCCATCGGATGCCGACGTACGTCACGACCATGGCGCTTGGAATTGTTTAGATTCTCTTAATGACTGCGCCATGCTTAATTATGGCTAAAACCGCCACTATGTTCCACTTCATCGAAGTCAGCGACGCTTGTTCCATGCATATCATGAAGATTGAAAAAGAAGAAAGGGAGAGTTTTACACCGTACTAAGTTTTCTTTCTTTCCACAAACAGCTGCGAATTCCCAATATAGATATTGTATACGTGCAAAGATGGATTGATATAAGTTCCAAATACAATGGATTGTTATTAGGAAATCTATTAAAATTTAATAATGGCATTGGTGGGTAATTTTTTTCATATTACATCCAACGGCTATCATTGTCTAGCATCGAGTTAGATGGCTGGATGTTTTGCTTTTTTGTGAGAATTTTTAGGACTTTTTCTCCGATTAACGTGAATGCCACAAAAGGAGCCTCCAATTAGTAAATATAAGACTAGGTGATACCCCGCGTGTTGCTGGGGGTGTTTCAAAAGTGCCTACTATATGAGAGGATATGTCCTTAAACATATCAGTTTGATGATAGACACGACTGAAGGAAGATTAAAAAAATCGTACAGTTGAGCCTGTCAGCACCTAAAATTCCTGAAACACCTCAACGCTGATCAACTGCCTGGATCGAGCAAGACATGGAGAAAATTTAAGCCTCAAAGAGACAAAATTAGTATACAGATCAATCAATTATCTAAGCGAGACAGGTAGCTTTGACGTGTTTGGGCAGGGAGCAGATGGACGTCCAGAGGCTTTCAGGCCGTCGTTGGCAACGATTAGATAGTGGTCCGATGCGTCGCAGTGTGGATGATGATGCCGCTCGTACGACAATTGCCTCGGCGATGGTTGGACAGCCTGGTTGAAGAAGCAAGTTGTAAGGGAAATCCGAGCCTTGTAGCTACGGGCCAGTATCCGGAGTGACAATTCCATGACTGACGGTGCTGGTGGCCTGCGTAGAGGGTGGTATATAACCTCGCGTGTGGCCCGGTTCAGTTTCTTCAGTGTTGCTTTCAGTTTCAGATATTCAAAGCGTCGAAGACCGGGAGGTGACAGTGGAGTTTCAGTTTTGTTTCTCTTTCCTTTTTTTTACGTTGATTTCAGTTTCAGAAATTAAAAGTAGTGCCTCTTGAAGACTGGGAGGTGACGCTAGAGTCTAATGGGTGTCCAGAGTTGTAGAGGATATGAGGATCTTGAAGGCTCAGTAGAAGCTAGCCGCTCCAATGCTACCACAACGATTTTAATGGGTGTCCATCATAACACGGTGAATAACGGAAAAACGACAGATGAGTTGTTTTTTATGCATGCAAATAAACGCACAGGCGTTCACTTGGCTGCCTATGGGGAATTGGACGGTGTGAACGTAATAAGCCATGTGATCTGACGGGCCAGATTATTGAAATAATGTGGCTCAATGTGGTTGCAGCTTTATAGCAATTAGTGAAAGTTAGTGGATTGCATCTATATAAGATATATATAGATAAGATAAGATTGTGCGAGTCCTTCTGGTAGTGGGAGTCTGAGTCTGAGTGGTGCTGAGTTCGCTGCAAGACTAAGTCGTCAGAGTTTACTGGCATATATCTCGAGGATCTTGACTTCACATCGTGTTATGGCGCATCGCCCCGGCGAGGAAGAACCGGAGCTGTCAGTTCGTGTCTGCTTTTATATATAACTAGTATGGCAGCCCGCGCATTTGTGCGGCTAGTTTTGTTCTAATTGTGAAGTATATAAAAAAATGACTCTATTTGATTTAAATAGGGGCCAACTCCGGTAAAAAAACAATGGTGTCAACTTTGGACGCTGAACTTATATTCAGATAAGTCATATTGGAAAGCCAAACCACGGAATTTTTTTATGCTCCTACTTAGTTTAAAATGTTGCTATATCTGTAGAATGATTGCGGTCTATTCGAAAAATCAGATAATTCTTGCTTTTTTTGCGACTTACGGATAGTTCTTGTTGACAACACCGAGCTTATTTGTGAATACCGTACCGGTACCGGCCGTACCGGCCGGTACGTACCGTACCAGTGACTCGAGCGGTACAGAGAAGCCTCCATCCTGTACCGGCCCCAATACCGGCCGATACCGGCCGTACCGGCAAATACCGGCCGATACCGTCTGTACCGGCCATACCGGCCATACCGGTATCGGGAATATTCCCAGGAAACATGTTATTATTATATTTATATTCATATTATTTTGGTGATATGCGTTATATTTATATTCATATTATTATTATATTAAAGACCGGTATGGTATGCCGGTATCGTCCGGTACCGAAACATACCATCCCAACAGCCAAAACGGTATGGCCGCCGGTACGGTATTCAAAAGTAAGACACCGAGTGCATAAATAACCGGTTGTATCTAAGGGCCAAGGATTATGTTTAGAAAATTTTTTTGTAAAATGTTATCAGTCGATTGTAGAGAATGAATGACTACTGATTTTTGATTTGGTACTGTTGAAATAAACTAAACAACTTGATCGACACCTGCAGTTGCAATACGTTTGTTATTAAAGAAGACATTATATCTTGGCCCATCAGAAATGTGACGTTGATATTTTTGTCTCAATAATATATTTAAAATTAAGTTACATTCTCAATTATGCATAAGTTAGCTAGAATCCAGCAGTCAAGATGTGTAGAGCTGATATGTGGCTACAATATATAGTTGTTTGATGTCGATTACCTTGTAGATCACCTCAGTTGATCCAAAGAAAAACCAAAAATCCTGAATTAGGCCCCAACGGCTCCCACTGTTTCTCCAGGTAAATTCTACAATGATCTCTCTTTCGTTGAAAAAAACCCCCGATTCCCACTGCTTCTAAACAGCTCTAGTCACTATGTCGTCGTGTCATCTGGCAATCCCTGATTAGTTAGTATTCAATAGCCTCGACATCTCAAGGGACTCAGGCGCAAGCATGTCGTCTATTACAGCTTTGCCAAGGTGAACCATGCCCCTGTTTTCCTTCGATGTGACCCTCCTTGCGCTTCAGTGCCGAACTTTGTTGTTCTCGCCATCATCGTGCAGGGGCATCTGCTCTGCCACCACCTACACATGCCTGTTCGATGTTCCTCGTTGTATGGCCGGACACTTCTGAGTTGGCCTTGGAGTCCCCGCCACTGCAGCTTGCAAGGTCATCGGTATGCCCTGAGATAGTTGGCGTGAATTGACAGAAACCAGTGCCACCATGACGCCATTGCTTCCGCTGCAACCGAGACGTTGATGCCCTGCAGTCTAAAGGCTATCAACGACGCTGATGCCCTCGTTGACGCTGAAAGCAGCCCTAGCATCTCTTGCGAGGAATCAGACTTTGTTGGTTACGGTTTAGGAGATCAATCTCCATGGCTAGCATGGAAAGTTACGTGTTGTTGTGTTTTGGGAGATTATCTTCTATTTATTGCAATTGAATATTATATTAAGGGTACGCAGTGGACTCTTATCTAGTGCAACCAAACTATTCATGTGACATGGAGCCTTTCACGTAGTATTTTAATCATCTTTCTAATAATGGCATAGTGGGTAATTTATAAAAAGTTATCAGGGTATTTTAGGTAAATAAATTTATAATGGCAGTGATGGGTAATTTTTTCTTTTTATTTTCTCGGAATAACGTGGGAATTTCTAGCATTTTAGAGCGAACGTGGTGTCTCCTTTTTCTCTTCAATTATATATATAATAGATAACAGAAAATGCAGCAAGAGTCTGCTGCACCAAAACTCCAGTCTTCCATGTTCGTGATCATCCTGAGCTCGCCTGCGATGCTGCTGTCATCTCCCCGACAGCTCCGCCCGGCATTTGCTTGTGCTAGCCAACTTCAGCTTCCTGATTTCGCATTGAAGCTTCCTTGTGTGCGTCGACTGATTTTGCTCAAGCAATTTCGGCTTAAGGGTAACCGTGGCTCTGTGATTTTTCGCTCTCTGTTTGCCGTTGGCTCCCTTTTTGATTCTCCGAACATGTGTTTAATTGTACGTTTACACAACTGCTTTCATCTCTGAACAACAAACGTGTATGTATACATTATTGGTTTGTCGCCTGATAATTTACCTTGATGCGTATAATGACGACCTATATATGTGGCTCAATGCGATGTGGGGCATGTTTTGTGCTCGCCATGCTTGAACAAGCTCGAATCCCGCAACAAGCGTCATGTGTGCGGCACAACCAGTGGCTTCTTCCGGCGGCAGCGCCACGCTATGGAGCGCATGATGGAGTCCATCCGCATATCGTGCCTCAACTCCGCCTCCGGCTGCACCGCCAAACCCGCCTACAATGCGCAGCAGAGACACCAGCAGACGTGCATGCATGATGCTCTCACGGTTCCGCTAGCTGCCCCGGCAAGCTTGGTCTGCGGCTTCATCGGCTACATGAAGACGCTACGTTGCTTCTTGACTGACTACCGTAAATTAAGGTGCTTCTCAGCGCAGCCGGATCTCCCACCGCCCGCATATATCACCGTCGCTGCATCTGGAAATCCACCGTCAGACGTGGAGTGCTATATGCGGTGTCACTTTTTGTTTTGCAGCTAATCAATCGGGTCCACAAACACTGTTACGACGCATCACTGAGGTCTGGGTATTGCCGGTTTGGGAATCAACAACACATTTGAGCCCACGGGCGCCGTCGCGACGGTGCGGGGGTTCGACAGAGGGCACCTGAACATATATTGGCTGTGCTTTTTGTGAGACGCTAATTTCTTAGCATTACAATGCGTTGTTTGTTCAGGCTTGTATACTACAACAGAACCGAATTTTCCTGTGAGCCCGAAACCGTCACGGAAATAGCTTATACCGCCACGAAAATTATTCCCATGGGTGAACCGTCACGCAAAATCACCCACGAATTTGGCGCCAGGAAAATGCAATTTTCGTGAGGGTCGACCTACAGGAAATATTTTCGTGAGGGTAATCCCTGGCGGTGACCGTCATGAAAATGGGGACGTCGTCAGGTTTGCACTGGAATTTTCGTGGCGGCTAGCCGACAGGAAAAAAAACATTTCCATGGGGGTGTTCAGTCCCCAGGAAAATAAGATGGCCCTCATGAAAATAAGTTGTACGGCAACTTCATTCGCACTAATGTAGCCACTGTTCGTTCCACACATTGTCTGATGCAGAGATCACAGGTTCCAACGACTCCTATGTTATTTGGCCATCACATAAGCATACACCACTTTGACAATCAGAGAGCACATCACAAGAACTGTTACATCTCACATGTTCATGAGAAGCATTTCCATATTCTAAGAGTCAGGCATCAGTCTACTGCCGTCGCACATTTACAGTGAGACCGTCAATGGGTCTAATGTGATGTAGCATTGGCGTTCAATGACAGCAATGTGGATTTGTGTGAAGAAGGTTAGGTTTTGAAGGTGAAGGTCTCTATGTCATAGAGGCTAATATGCAAGGAACGCTGGCATTTTGCAAGATGCTTTTGGCTCAGTGGTGGAAAAAAGTGGAATGATGGTCAATTTGAACATAGTCTGGAGGTAGAGTTTGATCGGAGACATGCATCTAGTGATGAGGTTTTTTTTTATGTGTGTGCGCTCTTTTTTTCCTTAAGCCTGCGTGCGATATGGAAAAGAGCTTTTTCTCATGTAATAACCACAGCTATATGTATCATTTTGATGCAGAGGCTGGAATATCAATACATATTCCCTTTTCTAAAAAAAAGAGTCAGGCATCATTCACATCTTATACATTGACTAAATTGCTACAAAATACACCTCATGATATCCAAACCTACTAAACAGTGAAATGATACTGCCAAGTGATCAGAAAACATGCTTCCCACAAACAAGAAAATTCATCCTGCCAGCTTTTATTGTAGTTTTTCATGGCTGCTGGCGCATCACCACCCTTCATGGTATGACTTCTCTTTAGTCATTATCCCTATAATGGACGGGCCGCGCTCCGGATTAAGAACTCAGAAGCTTGAAGGTCGACAAGGTACGGCGCTCCATCCGCTGCTTGGCCGTCGAATCCAGAGGGGCATGACTAAAGAAAGGGGATTCTTCAGATCTGGGCGGATCCATGGTCGAAAAAGGGACAGTGTGGTGGAGCAGGTCGTGGAGCCGATTTGGGGTGGAGGGAGAGAGCGGGGATGAGAGGCGGCGGGGGCTCGGCGTGGGGCGTGGGGCGGTTCTGTTTTCCCTTTTCTTTTCTGAAGTGGAGTCGGAGAGGAGGGGAAAGGAGCGGGGACTTGAAAAAATTTTCACACTCTAGCGCGGGCAAGCGAGTGCTGCTGCTAGTCTGGTACCAATGGACATTTTCGTGGAGGCTCGGTTCTCCCCGCCACGAAATTGCATTTTCATGAGGGTTCAGAGCTTTTAGAAATCTATCACTCTCATGAAAAAACTGGATTCTGGTAATGGTATGAGCTTTTAGAATTGTGTGGTCTACCTTCCTCAATTTCTACTGCTTGTTTCAAACTTTTCAGGTTTGCCGAAAGAATACCACAATAATTTTTTCGTCATCACACAAATTGTCGTAATGTTAGGTTCTTTATAGATTATTTGCGCATCGAAAAATTAGAAAAATGCCAGTATTTTCATCACGCCTTCTTCTGCATTTCTCCTTATACAAGTAGCATATCAGTAGGAGTGTGACATAAAAACATTTCTGTCCAGGAATTTCCTTTCTTCAGCTTTTAGATACGATAGTCGAGTAAAACTTTTGTATGTTTCATAACATAACACCCAGGTGACCTGTTCGAGCTATATCCACACTGTTCAAATTATGACAACAGAAGAAACTCGGGGGAAGATGAATGAAGCAGCACTGATACAACTAATGGCTGCCCTAAGATCAAGTTGTTCTAATAATACAACGCTACAACTACGTTTGATTTTCTAGACAAAAAGAAAACTACATTGGGTAATATGTAGGTGAAGCTAGACTACCGATCTTCAAACTGGCATGAGATGATCAATACAACCATGTTGCACTTCTGTGTTTGTAGGCTTCTCGCCAAGATACACGTAGCTTATTTGCATAAATAGTTTGGTCTATACATCAAATATTTTAATTTAAAAGCTTATGTGAACAAAAATATTATATAAAACAAGTGGATAGAGTACGTAACCTTGCATCTTTTGTTTTTTGATAATTACCTTGCATCTTTGTGCAAGATTTGACTCAATGTTATGTATTGGGCTTGGCTTGTTTTACATAATTGTTGGAGCATGTAATGCTTTCTTAATTATAAGGGTAATTTTGGGTTATCTTATTTTAATCGAAATATGTGTAATTTCTAAACATCAACTCTGTGGGTTTTAGTGTGCTAATTGGACTAATGAAAGTGGTGACTAATTCTCAATAGTTATAAGAAACAACCTAGGGAAATTTTCATGTAATGACAATGTTGATTAATTTCCATACAGCGGTAGGGGTATTTTCGGCTAGTTTTTTGGTAATGGCATCGTTGGATAATTTGTTTTGTTTTCTTTTTGTTTGATTAATGTATGAACTTCTAAGCCTTGATAGCCAATGTGGAGGATCCTTTCGTCGTCAAAGTACTAAGATAATAGACTGATAGATCGCCATCCCCCCATAAACAAATGGATTAGAACTCTCCCACCACCCCGCGAATACTTGATTTGACTTGTTCAAAATTTGTCCCACAAATTAAAGAATTGACTTATAGGTGTTACTCTATTAATTTATCTTGAAATGAGCAACTAGCTTTTTTTTTTTTTTGCGAAAATGAGCAACTAGCATTTAATCAAAGGCCACCGATGCATGGGTAGTTAATGGGTTCGAATAACCAACAATCACCATCCAATCAAAAATATTAATTAGGCAATAAAAGCAACAAGGATTAGTGAGAGCCCAATTAAGTTATTGCCAATTGTGATACTAGTTTGTATGAGAATTGCCACAATCAAGTCTTTGCAGGAGAGAGGTAGCAGGCTGCAAAACTTTTGTGCGTCAGAACAGGTACCGTACTTGTTTTTAGGCACTTGGGTGATTTGGTTGCTTATGAAAATGTCGTTGTGTTAAACTTTAGAAAGATTTAATTCAACCCTCCCTCCGGGTCATCTTGAACCTTTCACAAGCTGATCGATTACATTGATTTAGTAAGAGGCACCAACTGTTACGCAATAAATTAAAACCAAAGTCAGAAGTTTTAATTTCTCCCATGTGAGTGAAAACGATCTGTCTTGCAGTTCATGCATCCATATGATGGATTGGTTGACTACGCACGCTACAACTTGCTGCGGGGAGTTGACTGGAGTTTGTAGCCACGCTACAACCCGCCGTGGGCTCCGCCCGATTTGCCGTGCCGGGTCTCGTTTTCGCGGGCACAACCAGCAGTGGCGCCAATCCTCAATCCACCCTCACGCAGCGGCAGACGGGAGAGGGAGAGAGCACATGGCTGTATCGGCGCCGCCAATCTCTGGCTCTGGATCAGGCCACGGCGGTGCTCCCATGTGTCCATGTGTGGCGGCGCGACTGCGACGGCAGTATCGGGGTCTGTATCTGGCTGTGGTGTTGCCGACTAGAGCTGCTCCTTTTACCGGTGCTGGATGGCTGCACCGGAGCCTCTTCCTCTACTGGCCTTCCCGCTCGAACTTGCCAAGCAGGTTGTACTAGGAATTATCTTTCTGGAATCCCATTTGGAGTCATGTTGCCAAATGAGCCAAATCTAGCGAGCTTAATCTTACTAGCCTGATTTTGAATCGCACTTTCTCATACTGAACTACTCAATGTTTCTGGCGTTATAATATTGCCCAATCTGAAGCTCAACCTTATACCGTTGGAAGAAAGAATAATTCAGACGGTAGTACTTTACACTATAGCAACTGTTCCAGGAAAATGTGCAGCTGGTTGATTCATGAGCCTTCTCCATAACTAGCTGCAACAGTCTCAGCCTCCGAACTCAAAGTAAGGTCCAAATATTTTGTGACTAAATATTCTGTCCTTCACTAGCTATAACCATATGAAAAGGCACAAGAAGAATAATCACACTTAATGAAATGTTTACAAAGTATCCGGCTTTTGCATCAAGAAGCATACAGCCCACAAGAGTAACATTATTACGAAGTTTTTGAGAATCAAAGACTCAAATAAAGACTGAACATCAAGCCTAGTACTATGCCATGGCCATCAATAGTGAAATACGTGCAGGTATATTGTTGCTTTTTCATGCAGATCCATTACATTGATCTAGTAAGAGGCACCAGCTGTACACAATAAATTAAAACTAAAGTCAGCAGTTTCAACTACTCCCATGTGAGCGTGAAAACAACCTGTAGCGCGGTTCATGGATCCATGATCGATTGACTGAACGCGCACTCGGGGAAAGGGTACTCGGCAAATCCCCTCTTTGCCAAGTGGTTTTTGTCGGACACTTGCCGAGTGTCATTTTTTACACTCCTCTTCTTCGCGAAACCTCCTGTACCACTGCACGAAACACTCACATGTGCCTATACTCCGTTTTGATTCCTCACATATTATGCATAACCGAGTGTAAATTGCTTGTTTGAGGCCGTAAACAGATTCAAAATAAAAAGTTGTTAACTATAAAGTATCATAACTTTTTGAGATCTACAACTTTTATTTTGGCAGTTTCTACATCCGAGGTCGTTTACAAAATTTGAATTTCAAATTTGAGAAATTCAAACTTAGTTTATGTTGACAAGATGATTTCAAATAAAAAAAATATCAACTACAAAGTTTCATAACTTTTCTATATCTACAACTCTTATTTTTACTGTTTCTCCATACTAGGTCGTTTGAAAAATTCAAATTTTCAAATTTAAGAAATTCAAATGAATTTTTTTGACAAAATTAAATCAAAATTAAAAATTTTCAACTACAAAGTTGTATATCTTTTGAAAATCTACCACTTTTATTTTGGTCATTTGTTCATTCGACATAGTGATAGTAATATTGTTCACAAATCTTATATATCTCTCTTATAGGTTTCATGAAACTATATGAGAGATGTAGATATTGTGAACAATTTTACTATCACTTTGTTAAATAAAAAAAATGATCCAAATAAGAGATTTAGATCTTGAGAAGTTATACAACTTTGTAGTTCAACCATTTTTATTTTTAATTCGTTTAGGGCTTCAAAATTATCCAAATAAGTTTAAATTTTGCTTTACCGGCGCCTCTTCCTCTACTGGCCTTCCCGCTCGATTTCTCTAGTTGGTGAGATGCAGGTGCTCCTGTTTGTGATTCCTTCGAGTTCTAATTGAAAATCGAATTCAGTAGAAACATCCTTGTGAGATGCACAACAGTTCGCGGAACTCCAATGGCAACGAAATAGTAGTTGATCTGGGGCACGCTCCTAGGCGCCGGCGGGATATGATGCCGGTGAGCTCGAACTTACCAAGTAGGTTGTACGGAATTATCTTTCTGGAATCCCTTTGGAGTCCTGTTGCCTCATGAGCCAAATCTAGCGAGCTTAATCGTACTAGCCTTTCTGATTTTGAATCGCACTTTCTGGGACTGAACTGCTCAATGTTTCTGGCGTTATCCTAGCAAAAAAAAATGTTTCTGGCGTTATACTCTTGCCCAATCTGAAGCTCAATCTTATACCGTTGAAAGAAAGAATAATTCAGACGGTAAAACTTTACACTATAGCAATTGTCAGCTGGTTGATTCATGACGAGCCTTCTCCATAACTAGCTGCAGCAGTCTCAGTCTCCGAACTCAAAGTAAAGTCCAAATATTCTTGTGACTAAATATTATGTCCTTCACTAGCTGTAACCATATGAAAAGACACAAGAAGAATAATCACACTTAATGAAATGTTTATAAACTGCAGTAACATGCCCCTCTCTGACAATAGTGAAATACTTGCAGATGATTGTTGCTTTCTCATGCGGATCCATTACATTGATCTAGTAAGAGGCACGAGCTGTTACACAATAAATTTTTTTTTTTGAATGTTCACCGGGGGGAGAGCATCCCACCTGAATTGTATTCAAAGTGTGGCAGACCACATATCAACGGCCTCATTTTTTAGGGAAACGAGGCAAAAACCCTACAACGCTCGGTTAATTAGGGAAAACCGGGCTAAAACCGTGATAACTACCTAGCTAAACTAGGTCTCAACCAAACAAGCCCAAGCACAAGGGCGAGATTGTGGCGTAACCACAAGAGAACACTACCCTAGCACAAGGGTAAATTGTGGCGTAACCACAAAAACAACACTACACCCTAGCATAAGGGTACAAAGTGGCCTAACCATAGATGACAACGCAGCCAGGATTTTTCACGACGGTGCCTTCACCAAGGACATGACGCCACAGCGCCATCATCGCCGCCCCAAGAACTGGGTTGGGTTTTCACCCGACAGATCCATGACAGAAGTACGAGGAGTCACATCAAGACGCCTCCAAGAAGGAAACGACACCTGCAGGCGTCGCCGTCAAAGTTTCGCCATTGTCCTCCACCCGTACCAATGCATTCGCTGCATGAGTCGTATCCATGGCATATTACCTTACAAGCAAGACAGAGCCCACACCATCCGGGCCAAGGCTACTGCACCACTTCACCGGGGCAAAGCCATCACACCTACTGCTTGAGCTCTTAGCAACTCGTACGAGAAGCAGGCACGACAGCAGCCCAGCTCCATGAACGCACCACCCTGCTGGAACAGAGCATCCTCATGATCTCAGGGAGCAGCCATCTCCACGGGAGATTGGAAGAACGTCCGGCCACCATGGCCGCACATCCTCACCGCGGCTGCTTCTGGGGTGGGGAAACCAGGCGCATGGCCACCACGGCCAAGCACCGCTGTCAGCACCCACATGGCTCATGCGCCAGCGAGAGGCACGCAAACCATGGTTCGCACGAGGAGATCGGATCCCGCGCGCCAGCCCGAAGCTTCACTGCGCCGCCTGCCGCGATTGCCATCGGCGGCCGCACTGTCGTGCGGCCGATACCTCTGTTCTCCCCGCACCCTACAGCCACCACTGCCGCAGTACTGAACGAGGGCCAGCACCGGCCTCTGACCGAAGGGGAGGGGAGGGAGAACAACCGGCAGGCGAGGTCACCACCGCAGATCAGCGGGACCCCCGGCTGGAGGCAGCCCACGCGCTGCACGGCCGCAGCCCCGCGTAGCACCGGGGTGACCGCTGTCACCGGAGAGGCGGAGAGGAGCCGGACACCGCTAGATCTGGACGACGATGTCAGGGCGCCTAAAAGCGAATCCCAAGCTTTTCCACCAAGAGCAGCCAGATCCGGGCCACTAGGGGTCGGATCCATCTTGGGGGAGGCAAGCAGCAACCTCCGGCGGCCGCCGAGTGCACACATCGCCGGATTGAGCTCAGTACAAACGGGAAGAAAAGAGGAAAACAAAGGGGATGCGCGAACCAGCAGCGGCCTCCATTTGTGGATCCGCGGCGGGCCGCCGCCGCCGCTCGCTGGCCGGCGGCGGCGGCCGGAGATGGGCACTAGGCGGAGGGCCTGCTGGTGGCTGGTGGAGTCGCCCCTCCCGTCGCCCTGAGAGGCGACCGTTACACAATAAATTAAAACTAAACTCAGCAGTTCAACTACTCCCATGTGAGTGTGAAAGCAATCTGTAGCGCGGTTCATGCATCCATGATTGATTGATTGAACACGCACGCTACAACTTGCTGCTGGTGGTTTTAGTTTTCTTCTCCGTCAGTGTCTGATGCTCTGTTGGTGGCCTCAGCACATTGGAGTCAGAGCCGATCCAGCTGCTACACGATTTATTAAGTTAGCAGATTCATCAACAGTTTAATCTAGTAAGAGGCACCAGCTGTTAGGCAATAAATTAAAACCAAAGTCAGCAGTTTCAGTTACTCCCATGGTGTTAAAATGATCTGTCGTGCGGTTCATGCATTCACAATTGATTGATTGAACGCGCACTCTATAACTTGCTGGTGGTAGTCTTAGTTTTCTTCTCAGTCGGTGCCTAATCTCCTGTCCTGATTCTCTATCGGTGCTCCGCACATTGGTGTCGTAACCGATCCATTATTTTGATCTGAGAGGCACCAGCTGCTACACGGTTTATTAAGTTAGCAAATTGATTAACAGCTTAAATTATAAACACATCCGACGAGTCAAGTCAATAAAGATATGGCGTGCCCACTTGCCAATCTCGAGGAAACTGTGGCCTTCCCATTATAATCCCATATTCAGCTGCTTAGCCGATGCACAATGATTCCTAGCTAGCGTTGACAGCATCACGCCTGCTAGCGAGTTTCCACTACACAGACAAATCATACACCATCAAGGAAGGGGCGAGATCCGGCAATGGCGGACCTCGCCCTTAGCTATACCAAGACGGCTCTGGACCTTGTGGTAAACAAGGTCCAGGACGCCATCAAGCAGGAGGACGAGCAGTGGCAGACGGTGGAGCGCGACCTGATCTTCATCACGGGGGAGTTCGAGATGATGCAGTCCTTCCTCAACACCGCCGATGGGGAGCGCCTCAAGAGCCTTGTGGTGAGGACCTGGGTGCAGCAGGTCCGCGACCTGTCCTACGACCTGGAGGACAGCATTGAGTCCGTCCTCCAGCTAGACGTCGCTAAGCGGCCATTTCTCCGGTTGATGCCGTCCTGGATGAAGTCCTGGATGAAGAAACCACCGGT
The DNA here is from genome assembly GCA_012490785.1 of Eragrostis nindensis. NCBI lineage: Eukaryota > Viridiplantae > Streptophyta > Magnoliopsida > Poales > Poaceae > Eragrostis > Eragrostis nindensis. Next base: position 180,166 of record JAAXCT010000070.1, read on the forward strand.
GGCGCCTGTCGATGAAGCTGTTGCCGAGATCACGCAGCTCAAGGCCCGGGTGGTGGACGTTAGCAAGAGGAACATGCGCTATAACCTCGTCGTCGACTCTGGCGCTAAACCGGGGGCGTCTCGCATCCTCGGCGGCTCCAACATCAACACCAACGACGTCCCTGACCTTCACAAGTGTTTCAACTTTGATGAAAATTCTTTTAACAAGTGTTTCAATTTTGAGGTCAAGTCTCTTCGAGTCATATGTGTCCTATCTGAAACGGCAGGCGATCTGGGGACATTACGTTTCATCAGGCGGCGTTACGAGGATAATATCTTCCACACGGAATCGCGTCGTGCCTGGGTGAAGCTGATGCACCCTTTCAACCCCCTCGACTTCATCCGCAGCCTGCTGGTTCAGTTTTTATGGAGCTCATGTGAAGCTGAAAACGAGAAAATCCTAGGCGTAGAAGCGCTGACAAACATGGAAGGAATCCCACTCGTCAGTAAGTTCGTGCAGGAAGTCAACATGCATCAATACTTCATCGTCCTAGAGGGAGTGTCGAGCATGGAAGAGTGGGATGTTATCAAGAACTACTTACCAGACAGGAAGAATAAGAGCCGGATCATCGTGTTGACGCAGCACGTAGAGATCGCAACACTATGTATTGGGGAGCCGTATCGAGTGTTGGTTGTCAGTGGGCAATCTTCAACTGATCACCCTTCTTATATCTATTATAGCGGGGTAAGATCCTGGGCTCGTTCCTTATTTGGCTTTAGTTTTCTATGCTTTTACATTCAGTGCATGTTTTGAATCGTTTTGCTTTCTTATAAATGAACTTACTCCCTTTTTTTTTCCAAAATAAGGACGCCTCCAACAGTTGCTAGCTCTTGTTTTTCAACTCATCTAACTACAAATATACGAGGTGGACCTTCTTGTTTGTCATCTCATCTAGTAGAAATGTATGAGGTGGATCTTTGCAGGCTATCACAAGTGTCATTGTTGGAGGAGGCACCTCAAGTGCATTTAAGTCAAATTATCTAAAGTTTTATCATGTTTATATAAGTACCAATGGGTAGAGCTGTTGTCACTACTAGTCCTTGCTTCCTCCTCTTTGAAATATAAACATGTCCATAACTCCAATAACAGAAGAAAAATAAAGGGAAATAACTGTTATCACTGTTCTTAATATATATGCTATTCATAGAGAGTTGGAAGAAATGACATAGTGAAAAAGTGTATATCCTCAAAATTTTCAGGACTCCAACGAAGTTGCGCGCGATAGGGTCCCTGACGAGGAGGGTCCCTGGCCTTACGGGCGGAATCGGGAAGCAGAGAAGCTCTTATCGGCGCTGAAGACCATGTACATGAAAAAGGACAACAAGCAAATCCCAGTGTGCGGCGCTCCAGGCGTCGGGAAGACAGAGCTGGTGAGGGCCGTGTACAATCGTTTGAAACTAGACCGATCTCGTAATGGCTTCAAGCGGCAGGCCTGGGCCGACGTGCCCCACCCGCTCGACGCCAATCACCTCGCCCATGACATCCTCTCGACGCTGACGAATGACACCTGGGATAGGACTGGGGACCTCGTCACCACTTGCCAGTTCGTCCTCGAGCACAGCCCTGGCAGGGATCTGGTGGTGCTCGACGGCGTGAGGTCCAAGGAAGACTGGGACCGGATAAAGGCCGACGTCACTTGCGCAATGCCGCAGCTTGAAAGCTGCGTCGTCGTCATCACCAGCGACAAGAGCGTCGCTGCGTATTGTAGTGTTAACATGTCGCAGGATCCCAAGATCTTCTGGGTCCAACCCCTTGGAGCAGTAAGTTTTATTTTCTCAACCGTATTCCGGCCTTCCTTTCTCTTTCTTTGGTTTACCTTTTGTTCTCTTCTTCCTGGTCTCCGCCGTTGTCATTAAGTGAATCATTGGAATATAATATCTCTTTTACTTCTAATTCAACTAGTATGGCCGTCCGCGTATTTACGCGGCTAAACTTACTATACAGTTTAAAATATTTATATATTACTGTAGAAGTTTAACATAGTTTAGTATTATTATTTATTTCATACTCTATATTTATAAAATAGTAGAAATAGATTGGAGAATGTCTCACCATCTCTCATTTATCTTGTATTGTGTCCTAGCTAACCCATTGTATTTGATTTTGTTTTAGAAGTGAGGTCTGTTCAAACGTGTCATGCTACACAACTAATATGTCATGGTAGAAAAAAAGAAAGTGTCGTACTACAAATAAGTTTTTGAAGAAACATGTCATGCTAAAAATAAGAGAATGAGCCATCCTAGTTAGACATATGGCGATGTATTTTTATAATGGTGTATTTAGAAATAGGAATGAAGTGTATTTTGACATCTTTATTATTCTAAAATTTAGCTATTTTGGACTCATAATGGTATGGTGGGTAAATTAGAAATAAGAATTAGGGATATATTTTGATATTTTTAATAATCCAAATTTAATTATTTTTTGGACTTTTAATGGCATGGTGGGTAATTTAGAAATAGGTGTGAAGAGTTTTTTTTATTATTTTATTTATTCCGAATTTAGCTATTCTTTAGTTATAATAGCATGGTGGGTAATTTAGAAATAAGTGCGCGGGTATTTTTGGCTATTTTTTATTAATAGGGGGTTTTCTGACTAATTGTTTCAATGGCAGCGGTGGGTAATTTTCTTGGATTAACTTGGGAATTTCTAAACCTTGAGAGCGAACGTGGTGTCTCCTTTTCTACGTCAAATATATCTATAATAGATCTGTCATAAAAAAATATGGCTTAGTGGTCTTGAATCCAAAAACAAAGCAACCATGCCATTTTTTAATCGGTAGAACCCATAAACCAAACCCCCGATTATTCATTTGCACTATGCCAATGAGTTACGACTAGCCCCTGCATATTTTATTTTGTCGAAACTCAAACTTCTTCAAAATTGTTCAAATTTATAGGAAAATGTATAAACACCTACAAGGCCAGATTAATTTCATTAATCCAACCCACAATGTATATCTCTTGATAGTATATTTATTTGGTATTATAGATTTTATATTTTTCTATAAACCTAGTCAAATTAACAATATTTGACTAAAGAGTAAAGACAAAACTAAAACACCTTACGTTTTGGAATGGAGGGAATATATGCGTTCCAGTTTCCTGTTGTTCCTTCATGTCATCAATACTGGGAAAATATCTCAAATGCCATTGGTAAATTTCGTAACGCTAGTGCTGCCAACTGGAAAAAAAAACTCATTTTCTTATGTGTCACTGGTACTGGTATAAAGTTAATCACCTGCATGCTGCTGCAGTGGCATGTAGGGTAGGGATTAGTTTTTTAATGACAGATTGAGTGTTTAAGGAAAATTTGCTACAGGATACTGAAAATGAAGTCGATTTGCTGAGGGACACCGTTGAAAAAAGTGACATGGTGGGACACACTGGTCATATTAATCTTCCTTCCCCCTTTTCATTTTGGCCGCATGCATGCTCACAGCCATAGTGACACACCACCGCTGTGGAAAAACAATTCCCGCTCCGCCTACGAAATGCCGCGCCGACCCTGCCACATTGTTTTTTTTTTTTTTGAGAACATTGTTTTGCCACATTGTTGTCCACTGCCGCCCCGCACGGGACCTAGGGCGTGCTTGGTTCCTGGCCACAGTCGGCCACACCAAAGGTTAGGCGGCGCCACAAGACTTCGGCTGCTGTTTGGTTGCCGCCGCTGTGTACACGAGCCACACTATAAACAATAAAGACGCCACAGTTTTCTTTGTCTTTTACTGCCGAAGCTGTGGCCATGATTTTGAGCGCCAAAGGTTTGGCGTGCTGGTGTGGCGAACTGTGGCCAGGAACCAAGCACGCCCCTAGTGAGGAGCACATGAGGTGGCCTCCCCGACCCTGCCACATTGTTCTTCGCACTATACGCCGTGGGCCAAAGCCAACATCGTCGCTAACCTCCACGATCTCACCACAGAGCCGAATACTATTTTTTATATTTTTGCGATTACATAATACAACTCAAACACTCACAACATATGCACACTCACATACGGAACCATACATCTATGAGCATTCTCGAGTTTGACTGAACATACTATTTTCATCGACGTCGTGTCTTCCAAAAAATAATTGCACTAAAAACAGAGTGTCTCCCAGCATATCACATTTTGAATGGTGTCCCTTAGCAATCGAAATCGCTTTTGGTATCCAGAGACAATTTTGCCAAGTTTGACGACGGCGTATATGAATTATAAAGCTATGCTACATGTTTCTCTTATGCTTTTTCAATACATTAAATATAATAGTTAGTTCAACCAGTAAATGTTTTACCTTTAAGATCGCTATCTACGTAGGTGAAATTTTTTATTTTAATACAAATAAAAACTTTAGGCTGTGACTTGTTTGGAAGACCGGTTTTAAGTTAAGTGTAATCTTACCGCTCACTCCCTTCATTCTTTTTTATTTGACATTGTTTACCTTTTTTTAGTTGTTTGATCATTTGTCTTTTCTATAATATTTAGACAAATAAATAAATATATAAATTATATTTAAAGTCTTTTTAGTGATATATCTAATGATATTTATTTCACACTAAGTATTAATTAAATATATTGGTCATCAAAGTTCAAATAGAAAGTTAACGATGTCAAATAAAAAAACGGCGGGAGTAAACTATAGCTCTATGGTACTCCCTCCGTCCAAAAATATATTATACATCTAGTTTTGTCCTAAATCAAATTTTTTTATGTTTGGCCAATAATATCTAGAAAACCATAAGGTTTGACAGTATAAAAATGCTTTTATTAGATTCATCGTGAAATGAAGTTTCATAATATATACTCCCTCCGTTCAACAATATTAGACGCTTTTGACTTGTACACAGGAAACTAGGAGGAAATATTTGGACTCTGTTGCCCCTGTTAAATGAACCTCCACAGCCTTTTACTGACCCCATGTGGCCACAATCAATGAGGCATCCCACTGCCTCTCCCGCACCTACGCACCTCAGGTCCCCAACGCCATGGACGCGATGCCGAGCAGTCCACGAGGAAACGCGCGGAACAAGCCGAGCTGCTGCTGCGTAGGGACGGCTGCGCCGCGCACACGCACCGGGCCTACGCGCGAGCCGACCTCGGCAAGGAGGCGGCCAAGCTTGCTCGGGTGCACCAGGGCGGGCCCGCCACGCTCCCGCACAGCCGCGCTGGAACAAGGCGCTCGGCGGCGTTGTCTTGCTGGAGGAGGCGAGGCGGATGCTGGGGCGCGTAGTCGCCGCGCTCGCGGCCGCGCGCGGCGGAGGGGGGAGGCGAATCGGAAGGGGGCTGAGGCGAATCGAACCCGGATCCAGCCTAAGGCCTGCGGCGCCCATCGCCGACCATCCTCCTGCGGCGCATCCATGGAAGCTCGACAAGGGCGGCGCACGCGGGGGAGCTCGACGAGGGCGCTCGCGTGGATCCCTTCCTCCATGGCTGGGACACCGTCGTCCCTCCAGATCTCGCACGGCACAGCGAGCGGGAAGGCCGGCGACGGCTCGGAGCAGGGTCGCGGCACGAACGAGCGGGGAGGACGGCGCCGGTTTTGAGTAGCTGCGCAGCATGGCGAGTGGGTTGGCCGGCGGCCGATATGAGATCTCGCGCGGCACGACGAGCCGGGAGGTCGCCGGCGGCGGATCTGAGATCTCGCGCGGCACGACGAGCCGGGAGGTCGCCGGCGGCTCCGAGCAGGGTGCTTGCTTGGCGGCGGCTCCGACTCGCTGCGTTCGTTGAATAGGGCAGGGATGGAAAGCGTGTGGAAAGTTTGCTAGAACGTCTTATAATTTGGCAAAAACGGATTGTGCTAGAACGTCTTGTAATAGTGAACGGAGGGAGTAATTATCTTGCTTTGAAATAATATACATTTTTAGATATTGTTGGTCACTTAGAACAAAACTAGATGTACACTATATTTTTCAACAGAGGAAGTACTATTTGTTTGGAAGAACGATTTTCAGGTTAAGCCTAATCTTACTATCACTATTAGGGACTATCCGAGCCTCCAGGTTACCCCTCAGTGATACGCTAGAAAAATAGATGAATCCACAACATTCAAATGCATGCGTAGTATAATCTCAATTATAATTCGCCCTGCCGTTACGGAAAGTAACCTAACATAACCCGCTAAATTTTCAGGATTTGGAAGTTAACGAGGAGCAAGCCGCCGTTGGTGCCGGGCTTCACGGGCGACGCGTGGAAACAGAGGAGCTCCGCCTTAAGTTGGGGATGGACACGAACACCAGCCACCTCGTGGTGTGGGGCCCCCAAGGCGTTGGGAAGACGGCGCTTGTGAGGGACGTGTACAATCGCGTGCATCGAGTACACGGCGGCTTCAGGCACCAGGCCTGGGTCAACGTGCCTGATCCGTTGGTCGACGTCGTGGGCGTCGCCCGCGACATCATTTTAGGGATCAGAGGAAGCAGAGCCTTCGAAGGCAGCGAAGTCGCCGGTTGCCAAACTATGCTCCAGGTGATCAGAGGTAGGACCCTGGTGGTACTTGACGGCGTGAGATCCAAGGAAGACTGGGACCGGATCAACGCCGACGTCATGTGGGCAATGAAGCCTGGAAGCTGTGTCGTCGTTATCACCAGCGACGAGAGCGTCGCTGCGCACTACGAGAGGAGGTCCGACGGTCACGTGCTCAGGGTCAACCGCCTTGGAGCTGCTGCAGCTTTTCGCCTCTTCCTCGAAAAGGTTGTACGCTCCTTGCTTTTTACTATTTCTCGCAATATAGCTATGGTTTTTATAGCTGTCTAAGTTTACAGCATCTTTTATGCTAGACAGACATAACTGCATATATTTTGAAATGGATAGAGTATCATTCAACCAATGCACTACAGCACTACTCTACCAAATCTACTAGCACTACAACAAAGCATCACTGTAGCGGCGGGTGAAAAAACTCTGTAGCAACGGGGCAGCCAAACCGCCGCTACGCTTCCGTAGCTAAAAATGGAAGTTTGTAGCGGTGGTTGCAAATACCCGCCGCTACAGAGCTTTCCAGCGGCGGGGCCTGCCATCACTCGCCGCTGCTGTTGGTTTGCCAGAACAAAAAAAAAAGCCCAGAGCAGCTCACCAGCCCTGAAAATCACACATTTCAAACCAACATCCACCTCTGATTTCAAAAAGGCATCAATCAAGAACCGTAGCAAATTCATTATACAGCAGAACAACAAAACACAGTTGTCGATGAACTCAAATCATGAAAAGTTGTACAGATTGGGAACTCTAACAACTTGTCTTCAAGCGAGAACAGAACAAGGTGGCCAAGGACACAGTTGCTGACGATCGTCACTCGGCCGAGGGGGAGTTCTTGATGCCTGCCTGCTCGATGGTGTAATTGTCCTGAAGAGGTCACCAACAAATCAGTGAGGCAAGTAGAGCAGTGAGCTATTATCAGTCTGCTCACACACACACCGAGCAGAGGAACGGGAGCTCAATAGGGAACGCACCTGAGAGGAGCGTCAGCCTCCGCGTCGCTGCGCCGCCTGTGGATCACGAGCACTGAACACGCCGCAGGCAGCCGCCGCGAGGACGTGCACGCAGGTCAGGGGATTGACGGGGAGCCGTAGATCCACCGTGAGCAGCACGCGGAGCCGGTGCATCCCAGAAGCGGAGCGGAGTCGAGAAGCCGCCACCGCCGTCGAGGGAAGAGGAGGCCGTCGCTCCGCTGGATCAGCGCCGGCGAGGAGGAAGAGGGCAGCTCCGCCGGGTCAGCGCTGAAGAGCAGCTCCGCTGGATCTGAGGGAGTCGAGGTAGGAGTCACGGATCCGGTGGCCGTGCCCGCCCTCGTCGCAGATCTGGTGGCCGCGCCCGCGCCAAGCAGTCGGGGAGGCCGAGTTGACGATGTCGAGGAGGGAGGAGGGGACCGCCGTCATCGCGCCCCAGCCCGCCGTCGCGCCGATCCTGTGACGTCGAGGAGGAAGGAGGGGCCCATCGTCGTCGCGGATCTGGTCGTCGCACCCCAGCCCGCTGTCGTCATGGGGAAGAGGAGGCTTGTCTGCCGCCATCGTGGAGGCGGCGTGCGCATCGTCGCGTCGCAGAGGGTGCCCGTGAAGAGGGGCGGAGCGAACTTGTGCTCGTGGAGAGGGGCGGCTGGTTAGGGTTGAGGGATGGGATAAGGATGAGGGAGTATATACGCCAACTCGTGGGCGTGTCGGTGTTGGGCTTGGGTAGCGACGGGTGGTAAGGTGGTCCGCGGCTACAAATGGTGTTATTTGTAGCGACGGACCATAATGTGGTCCGCGGCTAAAAATCATTTGTAGCCGCGGACCACATTATCACCCGCAGCTACAAATGATTTTTAGCCGTGGATCGAATGTACTGTGCTCCGTTCAGCACTGTAGCGGTGGGTGTTTTTCAAATCCGTCGCTACGTGATTTTGTTGTAGTGTAGCTAGAGCTTTGGGCTTATGAGGCTGTCCGAACATGGTCCAAGAAGATGTCCGGATGCTGGGCCTTGCCGGGCTGGCATGATATATCATTGACGAGGCCTCAGCACGGCCCGCGGCTGCGTGATTGGTTTTTTCGGAGGCGGCTTGACCACGGCCCAAAATTTACTTTCGCTGGTTGCTGCAATGTGTGATATTCTCCTTGCTGCGCTGTTACATGTCTACCACATGGTACTATATTTGTAGCTAGTCGTGTTTCTTACTTTCATTCAATCCGTCATAAATGGTCCTGGTGAATGCATAAAGAGAAAGGTAAATCAGACGCCTCAGGATTCATTTTCCTTTTTTTTTGGGCGAAAAACCTCAGGATTCATTTTCACTATTATATATCTAATGATTTATTACTCGACCTTGCACTTCTATCCGTATGTATGCTCATTAGGTAGCTTGCCAAGAATACTACTTGCATTCTTTCGCTTACTTAGCATGCTACACAGGCGTGCCACATAACATTAGCAATGAAATTGGGTCAAAATAAAAAAATTTCACAGATCTTTGCTACTAAATATCTATCAAAGACAGTCCTGGGTGAATAACTATATGATCTATACGACTGTAATAAGACGTCGAGAATGTGCTTCCCTGTCTTCTAGATTGAACTCTTTTCCTTTTGAAGTAACCGTTGTCATTTTTTTGGCTGAACAGGCAGGTATCAGTAATGACAAAGGCAACCTCGTGGTCGAACAATGCAGATCCTTATCATCCAAGTGTGGCGGCCTTCCCAAATCTATTGTTACTATCGCTGACTACTTGCTCAAATTTAGTGATGAACAACGCATGACGGAGATCAGGCTTCTGAATGACAATTTTATCCACCGGTTGCAGAACAATCCAAAGTTTGATTTCTTGAAGTATGTTCTCGCCTGGCTGCATTCCAAATTTGATGGCTCCACCACACTCGTCAAGAAATGTATCTTCTATCTGTCACTATTTCCTCGGGACAGCAGTATTCGGTGGAAGCGTTTAGTAAGGAGGTGGATTGCAGAGGGATATTGCAGCGGCACCAACAGCAAGGAAGAAGCCGAGTATCTCATTGACAAGGTCCAAGACCTTTGCCTCTTCCAGGCATGGGAGACAGGAATTTCCATTCCCATGGCAATGAGCATGACGTCATGTCAAGTGAACTCTTCGTTCCTAGAATACATCATCTCACGGCAGACGGAAGAGAAAACCATCCTTCCACTGGAAATCTCTATACTGGAGGAGAGCTGCAGCCTGCACACAAATCGCATCGGGCAGCATTTGGCTATTAGGAGCAGCTGGATTCGAGATAAGGCTGCCTACATCAGCTTGGACTTCTCGCGCCTGAGGTCTCTGACAGCGTCTGGTAAATGGGATCCATTTTTCATCTCCCAGAAGATGAGGGTGCTCCGGGTGCTTGATCTGGAGGGCACCGACAATCTTAAAGATGGTGACCTCGACCAGATCAAGAAGGAGTTGATGCCTCGCCTCAAGTTCCTGTCATTACGACGGTGCACAACAATCTCTTGTCTGCCGGAGTCCTTGGGTGACCTGTTGCTGCTCGAGACTCTTGATATCAGACACACTGACATTACTGTACTACCAAAGACCATTACCAAGCTACAGAAGCTGCAGCACATTCGTGCCGGCAAGACGCAACGGGGTTCTAGTGGTCCTGATGTTCAATTACCGGCTGCAGCTCCCACACCAGACACTGAAGAGACGCCGGCGAAGCCTTCACAGCCAGGCGAGCAGCCAAGGCAATCAAGGGGTGGCGCCACATTGACTGCCTGCCTCTCCAAATCACCTGGAGGCAGCGTTGCTGGCGATTGGACCGGTGGAGTTGAAGTTCCTCGAGGCATGGGTGGCATGAAGGCGCTGCACACACTCGGTGTTGTCGACGTCGACATGCCAGGTGGGAAGGCCCTCCTTGCTGAGCTCAAGAAGATGAAGAAGAAGAACAAGAACAAGAAGGGTGCCGAATCCCACCCATTGCGGAACCTCTCTTTGTGTGGCCTCGACTGGTCCCACCACCTGCTTCATTGCATTTCTAGCCAAGACCAGCTGGAATACTTGTCACTCCGGGCGGAGAAATTTCAGGTGGAGCATTTCAGTTTGCCTCACAACATTGTGAAATTCAGGCTAGATGTGGCCGGGATCTTGCATCAATGTGTCATAGATGCAATCAAGCAACATGATAAGCTACAGAACCTGCGCCTTCATTCCAAGGAGGTTGAACGTGGCACTTTCCGTTTGCCTCCCAACATTGTGAAATTCAGGCTAGATGTGGCCGGGATCTTGCATCAATGTGTCATAGATGCAATCAAGCATCATGGGAAGCTAGAGAACCTGCGCCTTCATGCCAAGGAGGCTCAAGATGAAGATGGCACTGTCTGTTTTTATGCTGCGACGGAAGCTGGAGAATCTGCTGCGACGAAAGCTGGAGAATCTGACAGTGGCAGTTTCAGCGAAGTCAAGATCCTCGAGATCTCTTGCAGCTCCAAAGTACATGTGATGTTTTCTCAGCAAGGCATGCAAAAGCTTGAGCTGCTGAAGGTTCACTGCCACAGCGGGTCGCTGCCGAAGATATCTGGGCTGGACCAGCTGGGCGCACTCAAGCAAGTCTGGCTCGTAGGTCCATGCGACGACACACTGAAGAAAGCTCTTGTTTTTTTTTTTTGAAGGGCAAACTGGCAGGTGTTCTGCCATTTCATTATAGAAGGAGAAAAAACAAAGAGCAAAATAGAAAAGGTCCTAGGAACCGGCAGCTTATGCTGCCCGAACAAAGTTCTAAGTGAGTCTAAAAGAAGAAAACGAAAAACTGGAGCTTTACAGGTCGAACAACATTATTGCTTTGGAGCTAAGCTGTACTACTTAAAATTTCAGCAACATCCACATTATATTCCCGCTCCTGTTCCGCAGCTGCTAGCAGTGGATTTCTTCTTGCAAGATTGTATTGGTTTATTTCCTCCTTTGCTCTGAAAGCCACTTGCTCCCACTCTTCTTCTTTTCCCTGAAAAATTCTTCGGTTTCGTTCTTTCCAGATGTTCCACCAACTATAAAGAATCACCCCTGTGCGGAATCGCTTATCTACCTTTGGCATCTCTCTGCAGATTTCCTCGAGCCAACTTGCCACTTCAGGTTCGCTCGGATCAGAACCTGGAGCATAGCTCCCTGTACCTGCAAAAGAGAACCAGCCACATACTTTCTCTAACACATGGTTGGAGTATGAGCATTGGGTTAGAAGATGTGATGTGGTTTCAGCTTCATTTAGGCACAAGGGACAGATGACACCGTTGTCCCATCCTCTTATGTCCAAGTTGTCCGCTGTTAAGATTTTCTCGTGTAGTGCCAGCCACGCAAACATAGTCACCTTCGGTTCAGCTCTTGCCTGCCATAGCGTCTTGGTGTCAAAAGGCCTATACATTCCGATGAATTGGGCCCTATAAGCTGTACGCGAGTTATATTCGCCATTCGCTGACCACTTCCATCGCACTACATCCTTCGTGCCTTGCACCAGAGTCACTTGTCTTAGCAAAATCCAAAGGTCTACATATTCTCTCAGCTGTTCCGCCGTGGAGATATTCCGTACAGCTCTGATCCAATTTTTGTTTTCCATTTCTTGTGCCACGGTTCTCCTCTTCCTTCTCGTCAACTTATATAGATTCGGGGCTCTGTCCTTTAGTGGTGTATCATTCAACCAATTGTCATGCCAAAACAAAGCTGTCTGGCCATCCCCGATGTGAATATTTGTAGAAGCCTTGAACAGGTCTTTTTCCTTGTCCGTGCTAGGGACATGCATTCCTTTCCATGACTTCGGCTCCTCCGACCATGTATGCCAAATCCATCGCTGCCTCAAAGCTGTTCCAAATTTCTCCAGGTCTATCACTCCTAGGCCTCCAAGATCCTTAGGTGCAAGAACCGTTTGCCAATTAACCAAGCAGTGACCACCATTGCTTTTCCATTGTCCTCTCCCGTCCAGATGAAAGTTCTCCTTAGTTTATCAATTTTCTTGATCACCCACTTCGGTAAAGGTATTACTGATGGTAGGCTACAGTTGATGTTATTACTGATTTATCTAGTGTAACTCTTCCTGCACGCTGCATCTGTTTTCCTTTCCAAGTAGGCAGCCTTCCTCCTACCTTGTCAATTAGTGGCTGATAATCCACTTTCCTTAATTTTCTAGTATGTAATGGAAGTCCGAGATAAGTACACGGAAATTTTTGAAGCTTTGCCGGGAAGATATGGAGGAGCTCTTGTACATCAATGTCATCACACCGAATGGGGTATATCATTGTCTTTTCCAAGTTTGCTGACAGGCCTGATGCCTCTCCAAAATGCATCAAGATATCTTTTAGGGCTTGCAGGTCTTCAGGAGTTGGATTGGCGAAAATAGCCGCATCATCTGCATATAGAGATATTTTCACATCCTCCCTTCTTCGCCAAATTGGTTTTAGGATACCTCTTTCTACAGCTAGTTGCAGGATTCTCTGGAGCGGGTCGATAGCAAGGATAAACAACATGGGGGAGAGGGGGTCCCCTTGTCGAAGCCCTCGCTCATGCTTGATAGGTTTACCAGGACAACCATTCAATAAGATCCTTGTTGACGACGTCGATAAAATTAGACTGATCCAAGATCTCCATCTTGGTCCAAAACCAAGGGCTTCCAGTAGCTCCATGAGGTAGGCCCATAGCACAGAATCGAAGGCCTTTGCAATGTCTAATTTGATGAACAGCGCCGGTTTCCTTTTTGCATGAAGCTCTCTGATGAGACTCTGTACGTACACAAAGTTATCGTGTATACATCGTCTCTTGACAAAGGCGCTCTGATTGTAAGACACCATTTCCTGTAGCTTCGGTGCAAGCCTGTTAGCTAGCATTTTGGAGAAAATTTTTGCCACGCTGTGTATCAAGCTAATGGGCCTATAATCAGTGATCTTTGTTGTTTGCTCCTTTTTTGGCAGTAGAACCACATTTGCTGAGTTGAGGAGGTTGAACATATTGCCCCTGAGCTGTGACATTTGATGAAATACATGCATGAGGTCTGACTTGATGATGTTCCAACATCTTATGAAGAACATCCCTATGAATCCATCCGGCCCTGGCGCTTTCTCCTTTGGCATTTCCATTATCACTTGCCTCAGCTCATCCTCAGTGAAGTCAGCCTCCAAATCTTGTAGCTGATGTCTGGTACATCTCAGTTCTTCCCAATTAAGTGTTTCATTCCTTATCCTTGCTGACCCAAGATGTGTTGCAAAGTGGTTGTAGATAACCTCCTCCTTATCTTTATGGCTCACTGCGAAGCCACCCTCTGTTTGCAACACTTGTATATGCTTCTTCCTACGTCGTCCATTTGCCCTCATGTGGAAGAGTCTTGTGTTTGAATCCATGGATTTTATGTTTGTCAACCTTGCTCTCTGCCTAGCTCTTATCTTATCAATGGCGAGAAGTCCTTGGTATTTGAGTCTGATCCTTTTCCTGAATTCTATTTCCTCACTGCTTAGGTGCCTTTGTTCTTGTGCCACATCCAATCTCCAGATCACTTCCTTAGCCACTGCAATTTGTAATTTGATATTGCCTATGTTTTTCTTCTCCCATCTCTTTAGAGCCTTTGCTGTTCTGGCCAGTTTTATGTGTAGTTTCCTCATTGCATCAACGTTTTGCACTGGTTCTGCCCAGGCGTGCATGACCACTTCATCAAAGCCTGGCATGTGTATCCAATATGATTCAAACCGAAATCCTTTGTATTTGTACATTTCTGTATCTCCCTGCAATATCATCGGACAGTGGTCTGAGAGCGTGGAAGCTAGAGCTTGCAGGTGAGATGTAGGGAATTTTTCTTCCCAAGCAACGGTGTGGAATACTCTGTCGATTCGTGTCATGATTGGCTCCTCCTGCTCATTTGTCCAAGTATATTTTCTGCCATTTAATTTGAGTTCTCTCAAGCTTAGCCGGTCAATGGCGGATCTGAAGCGCCCCATCAAATTCCTATTTAGCCTGTTGTTATTCTTATCCTCAGCTTTGTAGATCAAGTTGAAATCCCCGGCTAGCAGCCACATGTTTCCTACTTTTGGTTGCACTGTCTTTAGTTCCTCCAAGAACTGCACTTTCTCCTGATCTCCCTGCGGCCCATATACTCCTGTCAGGTACCACTCCCAGCCTTCATCAAGCATTTGTATACACACTGTGACAGTGTTTGCAGTGGCAAAGCTAGATATCATCCTGAAATGCTGATCTGAGACTGCAATTAAAATTCCTCCTTTTACACCATCAGCCGGCAGGTATGTGTAATTTTCCACATATTGTATTCCCAAAGTTTGTCTGATCATATCCTCATCTATCTCCTGGAGTTTTGTCTCCTGTAAGCAAACAACTGTAGCATGTGTGGTTTTAACCATGTCTCTAACTACATCTCTTCTTATGGTTCCATTTAACCCTCTCACATTCCAATTTAGCATCATTAAATTCTTTGGGGCCATACGAGATAACACTGAACAACACATGCTTGTTGGGGCCATTCACATACAGACATGCAACCTAGTACAAGGGGCTGATTATTTGGATACAGGACGGTAGGCCTTATAGTGCATGATTGTGCATTGGCCAAACCATCGCTAGGGTGCCTGATGACAATACAGTGTGTTGCCACTGACCAACAGCAACTCTGCAAGGTGAAGCCTCTTTGAAACCTGTGAACAAGCTGCACACCCCAACTACACATGACACTAGAGAAAATAAAAATAGACATTGGTCCCATTGCAGAGAAACAACTACTTGGACTGTGTGTCGATGCCACACTCATGCTGCCCCTTTAACCACTGATTTCTTGACTGATTTCTTGACGGCCTTGCTGGCCTTCTTGGTGTCCACACTCATTGCTTTGAGCAAGTCTTCTATGGCATCCATCGCCTCCTGTGACAGGGGCCCATCGAAAATCTTCATGAGCTTCTCCTTTGCTTCATCTGTTATTTTTTCCTTCGTCGGAGATAGAGCTCCAAGCTTCTTGGCCAATACTTCCTGTGCCAACTCCTCTGAATTCTTATCTCCTGTGACCTTCCTCCTCTCAGCCAGCCTTGCACTTCTCTTGACTTTCTTCCTGTCTCCCTCGAGATCTCCCTCTTGGCTATCCATCTTCCTAGCTGGTGTGTGAAGGATTGGTTGCGGTACCTTTTTTGTGAGTTTGCTGATGAATAGCTGCATGTCCTCTTCCATTTGTGCCTTTAACTGTCCCTGATCACTTTGCATTTCAGCTTCTCCTCTCCCTGCTTCCCCAGCTTCTTCCCTGCTGCTCTCCTTGTCCCCCCGTACCGTGACACTGCCTGTATCCATTTCTAGGATATTTGCTCGAAGCTCTCGATGACCCGCTGGTGTGCTCAAAACAGGTTGCAGCGCTATGTTGCTGATGCCATCTAGAAATTGGTTGACCATGTTTTCCTTCTGGCTCTCCTCTGAATCCTGCAGTTCTTCAGACCTGTTGCCGGCCTGCTGGGCATTGTGTTTGTTGTTGCTCATGCTCAGCAGTTGCTCATCTAAAAATTCCTCCTGACGGATCACCATCGTGGGCTCCAAAAACTTATTTGCTGTGTGTGGCACCTCTCTGCTTATGTCATTTCTCTTTTCCATAAGCAGCCTTGCCTCCATCACCATTGGATCACACGCTGGTTCTATCTCCCCTGCAGACAACTGTGTCTCTGCTACTGTATCCAGCAGCGCCTCCTCCTCTGTATTTTTATTCTGCACTAACCTTGGCTGGTGCATCTTCAGTTCCCCAAGCATTGGATCCTGATACTGTTCCACTTGTGCTGCTGAGGTCGAGCGTAGCATCAGCCCAGTGTCCCATTCCTCTTCAGAACTTCTACCTACCATCCTTCCTCTGTTGCAGTTACTGCTGCCGCTGCCCACTGGTGCTTTGATTTGGTTTCCTTTCATGTGTTGCTTCTGTTGAGGCCTCTGCAGAATCCGGGGCGCCTCCCGTTCTGGGGAGCGCTCTAGCGATCGCCTGGTCGCTGAGGAGAGGGATGTTTCTGTGGCGTGGTGGCGACCCCCCTGGCGGGAGGTGCCATCCCCGGTGCGGCGCCGTGGCGAGCAATCTCTCGCCTTCCCTCTATCTCCAGGCCAACGAAGGCGCTGGAAAATGTTGCGTCGTCGCGGCGCAGGCATGTCGTCGCGGTCCTCTTCTCGATCATCGTCATCATCATCTCGGCGCCGGCGCCGCTCAGGCCAAATGTCGGCAGAGCAAGAGTTCCTGCCCGGCATGATTTGGCGCGGCTCCTCCTCCTGCTCGATGTTGTTCGCGTTGTCGGGGATGCCGTACTGCCATACACGGCGTGGATATGCCATAGGGCGCCCATCCGCCCCTCGGCGATGGAGGTCAACCACCATGTCAAGGTGCAGCAGCACTTCATAGACACTCCCCTCTTTGGGTTCTCTTGGTGGTACGTGGTGGATGGCAATGTTGGCGTAGGAGCCGGTGAGGGGCTGCGGCGGTGCGTTGGGGTCTGGGTCAGCCACCGTGATCCAGACCCGGCATGGGATGGTTGACGGCGCCCTTGTGAACGCCCACAGGTCGTAGGATCTTGTGTCCCTCCTACTTATTGTGTACTCCTCGGTGTAGTGGAAGCTGCACGATTTACTGACCACCCATGCCACAAAATCATCTGCCCACAAGTGCATTGGTAGACCATCTAAGCAGAGCTTCACATGATATCTCATACCAGTTCTATTGGCGCCTTTCATTGTGGACCAGTTCTTCAGCCTGAACTGCCGGCCTCCGAAGTTGAAGAAGTCGAGGCCGGCCAGCAGCTGAAAATCTCTCTGGTATGTGAATGTCACCAGGAAGTCCTCCGGCAAATGCTTCGAGACTGTGAGGTTGTTGGGGTCGATGCCAAACTTGCGGCAAAAAGCATCATGGACATGTTCAGGCTCAGTGTGAGGCCTGTTCTGTCCAATCAACACTAGCAGCGAGAGTGACTGAAAGAACTCAATACGCTGGCTGATCTCCCCCGTGAAAGGCAAGTTACATAGCTCCAAGTCAGGGCGGTCAGCAAGATTCAAGGTCTCCATTGCTTTTGGATGGTAGGATGGTGGTTGATTTGTGTGTCTCGTGGTGGTGGAAGATGGCCGGTGATGGTGGTGGTTGCGGTCTCTTCTCTCTGATTTCCGGCGTGAGGGGCAGCAGGAGGAAATGTGCCCCGATCGACGGCAAGACCAGCACTTTGTGGGGTCTCGACACTGAGCTAGCTGATGGTCTGAAGCCAAGCAGTTGAAACATTTCCCCTTCATCTTTGTTAAGTAGTTCACTCGCCGCAGATGCTGCTGGTCCGATTCCTCCCGTGACTCCCTTTTCGTCGGTGTGGGTGGAGCTCTGCGCCGCGCACGCCTTCTCTGTACCAAATGCCAGCCCTCCTCTGGCGAGTCGTGCTCTGCCTGAAGCTGCCTTGAATCGTCTCTTCGCCGTCTTGTCTCTGTTTCAGTGTACCGTGGGCATGGCTCTTGCTGTCGCTTCTGCTTTGGTTGGAGGTCGAGGACCCTGTCCCGCAGAAGTGCCTCCTTGTAGGTCCGCGTCGAGCTCCTCCGTGAACCTCCCCTGCTGAAAGACTGGCTGCGGCCATGACCTGGAGGTACCACAAGCACTGACTGTATCTTGGGCTGCCTGGCACGAACCTCCTTTTCTCTCTCTTCTTCTTTCGAATCTTGGCTCTCTGGGGCGGAGAGAGTGGCCGGGGCCCCCAGATCTGACCGATGGACAAGATCACGGCTCTCCAATGCTCCTTCCGCCGGCGAATCTGGTACAACCTCGTCGTCCTCGTCGTCCTCGTCGTCAGACGACCAAGCTACTTTCTCTGGTGATGGGGAAATGATGTATTGGTTGTGGGATGTGGAAGACGGAGCTGGGCTTTGCGCTGGTGGGATTGGGTTTGTGGTGGCTGTGGCGATGCGGATCTGGTTGCTGGTGGCTTCTAGGATGGCCGGCGCCGGGGTGGCGCCGGCCGGCGTGGCGGTCGCCTGACTAGTCGCCAGAGCTAGCCGTTGGACTGGGGTGGACCTTGCTTTTTGAAGAAGAAAGCTCTTGAGGAGGAGCTTTCCAAGCACCCAAATAAACCCGCTCTAGAGATGGAAGAACAAGGCTCGTCCGGATCGTATGCATAAGTGCTGCAAATTACTAATGGATCTCGCGAGATGGTGAAGGTGCCTGCGGTGATATCACGACATTGGCAGAACAAACCTGTGTGTTTAGTTAATTTGTATCTTTCAGTTAGTTGTATTGTGTGTGTCCTTCGGTATAGTGGGAGTCTGAATCGTGCTGGGTTCACTACATGTAAGACCAAGTTGTCAGAGTCGCCCCGGCTCTCTCGAGAGCGCTCCACGTCGTGTTATGGCGCGTCGCACCGGCGAGGGAGAACCGGAGCTGTCAGTTCGTGTCTGCTTTTATATATATACTATGCAAGTAATAACAGAAAACGCAGCAAGTCTGCTCTGCTGCACCAAAACTCCAGTCTTGAATGTTCGGTGATCGTCCTGAGCTCGCCTGCAATGCTGCTGTCGTCTCTCCGACAGCTCTGCCAGACATTTCCTTGTACTATCCAACTTCAGCTTATTCCTGCTTTCGCATTGAAGCTTCATTGTGTGCGTCGACTGATTTCGCTCAAGCAAGTTCGTCTTAAGGGTAACCCTGGCTCTGTTCTTTTTCGCCCTCTGTTTGCTGTCGGCTTCCGTTTTTTCATTCTTGGACGTAGCTGTGTTTTGAATTTTTTTTTTTTTTTTTGCGGTGGAAAGCGATCTATATTACTCCAAGTAACAGCATTACAGCCAGAGAGTTTCACACACTCATCTCTAATTAAAGACGACACACACTCAGGGAAGTCAACAAAAGAAACCCTGCTGCTACTCGACGAGATTGCCCATTGCGCTAGTTGATGAGCAACCTTGTTCTGCTCCCTTCCAATCTTGCAGACCCTGAAAGACTCATACTGCATCATTTCAGCGCGGATGTCCCTGATGATAGGCGAGACAACCGATCTGTCCTGCGTCGTTGCATTGATCTTCTCAACCACCGACGAGCAGTCGGCCTCCAACATGAAATTCGCCTCCGGCCACCTCGTAGCTAGTCGAATGCCTTCCAAACAAGCCAGCGCTTCAGCCTCTTCCGCATCTCGACAGTGGAACAACAGCCGCCAGGCCGTAAGCACTGCCTCCCCATTATGATCTCGCACAATCACACCAACAGCAGCCTTCCTTGTACTTGTGTGAAAAGCCCCATCCACATTCACCTTAAGTACACCAAGGCCTGGCGGCCTCCACAGCTTTACCTGGCACTCCACCCGGCGATGATCTCGATCAGAGCCTTGGCCCATTGCTTTCCTTTCCCTACCATCAACGGCTGCTGTTGTCGGTTCTGAATCAGACAATTCATGTAGCTGGTTTGAAAAATCACCGAACCCTCAATAGAGAGCGGCTCACCAGCCTTCAGGACACTGTTTCGCACACTCCAAACTCTCCATATCAGCATGAGAAAATTTGCTAGGACTTCAGCCGGGTATCTGTACATAAGGATCAACAACCACTCTGGCCCTGTGAAGCGGATATCATCCTCAGCAGGAAGCACCCAGTGTTCAGCAAGAGCCTGACGAAGCGCAACAGCATGCTGACAGTCAACCAATGCATGGTGGCAGTTCTCCGATGTCAAACCACACATTTCACAGGTGTTCTGTGTGTCTATGTGTCTATAACACTTGTTCGATCTAGTAGGGAGCCCATTATGAATTACTTTCCATGCAAACACGCGAACCTTTGCTGGAGAGGAGTTTTACTGTCCAAAATAATGGCCATTAGTTAGTCAAAACTAATGGCCATTAGTTTGAGGGTAACTTTGTAATTGTACTATTAATTAATTAATTAATTATCGAATTTTTATTTTCTTAACCGAACGCTCTGCCTAACCCAACCCAAATCCAAACCATCTATCACGATCCTGAAAAAACGGATCCAATCTAATCTCATTCTCATTCGTTCGCCCATTTTGTTTCTCCTCCGCTAGCATGTAGATCAGCGGCAGCGAAGATGCGGGAAGAAGATGCATCAGCAAGCGGCTTCCTGCTCCATGACGACGGTATACTGTGTCCCACGGCTACAGCTCCTTCTCTGCGACGATTGCATGCATGTATTCATTGTGGTCGATTGAATTAGTATTCATGCAAATCGACCAATTTGGCGCTAATTTGGACGATTGAGCGCTAACGTTCTGGACAGGAATTATGCAGCGCTAATTTGTACTGCATAAATCGCCGCCGGAACTAGTATTCATGCAAATCGTGGTGGACTGGTTTAATTAGTACTAATTCCATCATGCAAATCGATTTATGAAGCCCTAATTTGGGTGATTTAGCGCTAATTTAATTTGGACAGATTATTACTATAGACTAATAAACATTAGAGATTAATCAGATTACTAATTTGATTTTATTCATGCAATTAAACTCCTTATTACAAGTCTAGCACAATTTTTTCCGATATTACCCTCAATGTGATAAAATACTGGCAATTAGTAGTGGATTTCCGAGATCATATCAACACCGTCGGATCAAACTAATGGCCATTAGTTTGAGAAACTAATGGCTATTATTTTGGACTGTAAAACTGCTCGAGATACCTTTACCTTCCACAGAATACTCCATGCTTTCCTGGCTCCACTTGGCTCTGCGCTGCTGCTCCTCTCTTCTATATTATATTCCAGGTTCAAAGCTAAACGGTATGCACTTCTAACAGAAAACACACCCGTCTTCTCATAATTCCAAACAACTAAATCAGGCGATGGGAGATTAGGAAGCTTAATGCGCAAAATTTCAGCTGCGTCCCATGGATAAAAATATCGACTCACTGCTGTCTCATCCCAGGCTTGCGCATCAGCATCAATCAGTTGGTTGACCCGTCTAAGTCGACATGATTGCAGACTCCCAACAGGCTTCAGATCATGAGACGTCGGCAACCAGTTGTCACGCCATATTCGAATAGCAGTTCCATCCCCGACTCTGTATATGGTTCCCTTCTTCAGAAGCTGCAGGCCATGTTCAATCGCACGCCATGTCGGCGACGCTTCACCAGCCGTCACTATGTCTAGCAAGTTGCCTTGCGGAAAATACCTAGCTTTCAATACTCGAGCACAAAGGCTATCTGGATTAGCAACAATTCTCCACGCCTGGTGAGCAAGCAATGCCTGATTAAAGAGACGCAGATCCTTAAACCCCATTCCACCATGGCTCTTGGGCTTAATCAATGTTTGCCAAGGGATCCACTGCACTTTTCTTCGCCCCTTTTCTGAACCCCAAAAGAAAGCCCTCACCTGCTTCATTAAATCATCACATAAAGTGAGAGGCAGCTTAAATACACTCATGATATAGGTAGGCAGGGCCTGGGCAACAGATTTGATAAGAATTTCCTTTGCCGCCGCTGATAACTCCTTTTCCCTCCATGCAACCATGCGTTTTAAAAAACGCTCTTCTACAGGCTGAAACACCCCCCCCCCCCTCCCCCCCCCCCCCCCCCCCCCCCCCCCCCCCCCCCCCCCCCTCATCCTACCATCGGTGTTGGCAGGCCTAGATACTTAGCTTCAAAGTCCACCCTTGAGACACCCAAGATTGAGCGCACCTCATTCACCATGGCCTCTTCCCTATCCTCATTTACCAATAAGGAACATTTGCTCGGACTCAAGAGCTGGCCAGTACACCGTTCAAATGTGCCGAGCACTTCCTTAATCGCATGAGCTTGCTCAGCCTCAGCCTTAAAAAATAGCAAACTATCGTCTGCAAAAAGAAGGTGGGAAATACTTGGTGCGCGACGACACACTCTCAGTCCCTCCAACCGACCAGTCTGCTCATAATGCTTCAAAAGAACTGACAAGCCATCAGCAACTAACAAAAATAAATAAGGCGATAACGGATCACCTTGGGGTAGACCTCGGGACGGGGAAAAGGGCTCCAAAGGAGCCCCATTGGAGCGAACAGAATATCTAACAGTGGACACACATGACATAATCCATGAAACCCACTGGTTCTGAAAGCCCAGCTTCACTGTCAACTTTTGTAGAAAACCCCAATCCACACGATCATAAGCTTTGGAAAGATCCAACTTATACGCACAAAAATCTCCTCTACCACCGCCTCCCTTCTGTATGGCATGGATACATTCAAAAGCAATTAAAGCATTGTCAGTAATTCTCCTCCCAGGAACGAAGGCGCTCTGCTCAGGAGAGATAAGCTTCTCTAGCAGCGGTCTCAACATATTAACCAGGCACTTGGATATCACCTTATAAATCACATTGTTCCGTCCAGCCGTTCCCACATAATCTCATAGTGAAAAATTCTATGTTTGTGTCGCTCCCAGCTTTCTTTCTTGATTTCCAGCAAGAGTGGACAATGATCCGACCTCGACGAAACCAAATGATATAGCTTGGCATCTCCAAATAAATCCCTCCAATTAGCATCAGCCACGGCACAGTCTAGTCGCACTTTAACATTTGCACTCCCATCTCGTCCATTATCATACGTAAACGGTAGCCCTTCAAACCCCAAATCAGTCAACTCACAATCTGCCAGAGCATCTCTAAAATTAGCCATCTGCCATTCAGGCCTTGGACAAGATGAAAAGTGCTCAAATCCCCACATAGCTTCGTTAAAATCTCTAACAACGACCCATGGTTTCTCAGATTCTCCCTTCAACCTACGCATAATCTCCCACATAATATGACGATTTTTTGTTCTCGGTTCGCCGTAGACGAAGGTGATACGAAACCAGGGGCCTGTCGACTCCTCTCTGACGAGAACATCAATGAACCTCCTCAAGCACCTGCACATCCAGTGTCTCGTGCCAAAATAGTGCTAGTCCACCGCCCTGACCAACGCTATCCACCATAGTACAGTTCTTTAACCCAAGGCGCCATTTGAGCTTAGCAGCGCCTTGGAATTGACAATCTCATGCGTAGTAACTTAAACTACATTTGCATCTCCATTTGAAAACACACTTCAACATCCCAAAAAGAAATATTGAATCTCGTTTGTACATATGTTTAATTGTTCGTTACACAACTGCTTTCATCTCTGAGCAAACATAACGATGACATATTTCTGCTGCAGTGCGATGTGGGTCATGTTTTGTGCTCACCATGCTTGAACAAGCTCAAATCCCGCAGCAAGTGCCATGTGTGCGGCACAACCAGTGGCTTCCGGAGGTGCCACGCCATGGAGCGTGTGGTGGAGTCCATCCACATCCCGTGCCCCAACTCCACCTCTGGCTGCACTGCTAAGCCCACCTACACAAGCAGCAGAGCCACCAGCAGACGTGCATGGTGCTCTCACGCTTCCGCTGCCCCGGCAAGGACTGCGGCTTCGTAGGCTCCATGGAGACGCTTCTGGACCACTTCGCTGGCGTACACCACTGGCCCTGCACCACCAAGATGAGGGAAGCCAGATACGAAACCTGCGATGTCAGCCTCCGCAATGGTTTCAACTTCCTCCGCACCAACCTTCCAAGCGCCACGGCCACCACCAGCACCCAGTTCCTATTCCTGCTCAACTTGGAGCGCCAACAAGATGGCGCCGCCATCTCCGTGCTCTGCATTCGATCCCACCCATCTGTCGGCGGCGATGATCAGGGACACTCATTGAAGGATCTGAAATGCGACCTCGGGTACTCGAAACACACATGGGGAAGCAGCCACCCTCGCAACGGTGATTTAATCCAATACTACCAGAGTTCTAAGTTCAGAGTAACCAGCACTGATTTCTCGGAGGGCCTCCCCAGTCTTGACGGCCGGTTCAAGTTTGTGGTGCCAAAGGTTGCTCTTCGAAACGGCTCCACGGGTACTGTAGAGATCGACTTCAATTTTGATACCACTTAGGACCTTCTATTTTACTTTATAAATTGGCCCTACAGTCAGAAACTCCGAATACAAAGTTATTGCAATTATTGCTCATACAATTAACACATTTCTACGCATCCAACTTTGGTATTTTTATAACAATTCATATTTGGCAAAAGGATTTCTACGTTATGTTTCCTTGTTTCTTCTTTGTGGCGAAAGCTCGCTCTCTTGAGAGACCTGCTCTATGAGCATCTGGTGGCTAGGGGTACTACCTAGCCTCGAGACGTTGTGAATCAACGTACAAAACGCTTGTAACAGATGCCGTCCAAAATTAGTTATGCAATCATAAGCTCTGAACTCGTCATCATGCATTGTATATATATTTCCTTCGTTCTGTCCATAATATGCTCAACAGGTTGCAGTTAGTACTTTTAAAATCCGATTGCTAGAGTCCATGTGGTCTTGAGGGATCACTCTATGTGTATCGCGAGTTTGATGTTTGTTTTTTAGACCGAAGTTTTATCCTATACGAGAGAGGAATATATTTACAGTCAAATCAGAACATGCTATGGCAGGTGCCAGAAAGTGCACCAGCATCCTCGTCTCAAGGAAAAGGAGAAACATTGAACCAAGACCAAACTGCAAAAGAATGGAAAATGTTGTGGATCATGAAGGGTCTCTTTGGTAGGGCTTCTCCAAATGGCTTCACAGGATTTCTAATCAAAGGAAGTGCTTCTTCAGGTGCTTCAGGAGAAATCCGTGCAAAAATAACGGTGAAGCAGGAAGCCAAACGATAGATTTATCGGCTTCTTTTCCCATTCGCGCCCTCCTGTTTACATATATATTATTTGCCCCTAAAAATAAGAAGAAGCTCTAGGGAAAACCGTTTTGCCAAATAGTTTTGAACAAAATGGTAGCATAATTTGATGAAGATTCGACTGTGTAATCCAGTCCTTTGCCGCAATTCTTCCATTCCGCCCACCCCAACCAGCGCGCACCCTCGGGCCACCTCATCCTGTTCCCTTTTTTTTTCTAAGCGGGCCTTAGTTTGGCTGATTTTAAACTGGAATCTACCACGCTTTGTCCTCAAATTCAGCCCATGTTGCATCAACAGCCCTTTTACCTTGCAAGTTAGGCCTATGCATGTTACGTGTAGCTACACGTACAACATAGTTATTTACTTTTCCGTTTTGCTGCTCAACATCATTTTTTCATTTCTTTTTTAATTTTGCTTTATTTTCTTCTTTTCTTGGTTATTGTTTTGTATTTATTTTGTCTTAAGTGGACATTTTTAATTTTCACTTTATTCACTTATGAACTTATGGAACAATACAAATAATTTAGGGCAACATCCCATATAAAATGATGGAACATGGTTAATATAATGTAGGAACAATGTACCAGCATCCTATACGAGAGAGGAATATCTACAGTCAAATCAGAATATGCTATGGCAGGTGCCAGAAAGTGCACCAGCATCCTCGTCTCCAGGAAAAGGAGAAATATTGAACCAAGACCAAACTGCAAAAGAATGAAAAATGTTGTGGATCATGAAGGGCTTTTTGGTAAGGCTTCTCCAATTGTTTGGTTTCTCCGACGGTGGATCCTATATGTAGGACGGGCTATGGTTAATCTTTGATAGAACAGTGTTTAAGATTCGTGCAACGGCTCAGATTCGCGTAGGTGGAGAAGGGGATGGCTGAGAAGCTGCCACGTGTTGCTCTCTGATTGGGGCGGGTGGGAGGTGGGAGAAAAAGAAACGAATTTCAAACTTTAAACGCATTTTTCTCCTAAACTGTAAGTCTGTTTTCGAATTCGTTTGAACCTACGTGTTTTTTACAATTAATTCTACAAAATGAGATCCAATATAAATATTTTTTAAATTTTTTTAAATTTAAAAATTTTTGTCAACATTTTAAATATACTATGTCAACATTTTGTTTATACTATGTCAATATTTTTTTTGTTTGTGGTCAACATTTTTTATAAAAATGTTGATTTTATTTTAAAAATGTTGAAATAGAACTACAAAAATGTTGACTCTTCTGTTTCAAAATGTTGACGCTCTGACTTGGGCTGGGCTGTTCAGATTTAGTGGGCTATTGGGCCAATCTATCGTATGTTAACCATAGGACGCCCTGCATATAGGAGGTCCCTTCTCCGACGGCTTCACAGGATTTCTTATCAAAAGGGGTGCTTCTTCGGCTATTTCTCCTAAAAAAGAGAGAAATCCGTGCAAAAATAAAAAAAATGGTGAAGCAGGAAGTCACAAAATGATAGATTTAATTACCGGCTTCTTTTCCCATCCGCGCCCTCCTGTTTACATATATATTATTTGCCCCTAAAAATAAGAAGAAACTCTAGGGAAAACCGTTTTGCCAAATAGTTTTGAACCAAAATGGTAGCATAATTTGATTTTTTTTTTTTGAGATTACACAGTACAACTCAGACACTCACAATGCACGCACACTCACTCCTATGAACGCACATACGCAAGCTCTACCCCTATGAGCATCTTCGAAGACTGAGCCGGCAAATCTAAAGATACGAAGTCACCACTGGCGCCTCGCTGTCGACGGGAGCGTCGACTACCACTGAAAGAACAAATGCCGTTAAATCCTTAAAAATTCGCTCTCATAGAGAGTCGAACCCAGGATCTCAGATGCTACTAAAGCTCTGTAACCATTAGACTACAGGCCTTTTTGCGGTAGCATAATTTGATGAAGATTCGACTGTGTAGTCCAGTCCTTTGCCGTAATTCTTCCATTCTGCCCACCACAACCAGCGCGCACCCTCGGCCCACCTCTCCTGTTGCCTGTTTTTTCTGAGCGGGCCTTAGTTTGGCTGATTTAAACTAGAATGAGAAAGGTCCTATTTGCCTTCCTCAACTATTAGTGGTAGCACAATTTTCATCCTCAATTATAAAACCGAGTACCTAACTTCCTTAACTATTTCTCTCACTTTAATTTATCTCCCTCGGGGTTTTCAGAGCGATATTGTCCTACATGGCACAATTGATCCGCGGTGTCACCTCACCTTTTCTTTTCTTTTCTTTTCTTTTCTTTTTCTTTTTTCTCTCGTCCTTAATTCTTTGCTTCCTCGCCTCGCCCTCTGCCACTCGCGGCTCGCCTGCGTTGCAGCCACCGCGACATGCCCGCCCGCGCTTCCTGCTCCCCGGAGTTTTGCTTCCTCCGCTCCTCCAGCCGCCGCGCGAAGTCGACCACGAAGACGTCGCGTGTGAACTGCGCCACCCGCATTGCCCATTCCGGACGAACCGAATCAAAATCAATAGAACATCGCTTCCCCACCATTGACTGCAAGAGAATCGATAGCTTGCAAAAAAGATTGAATCTTTCTTCGATCGCTTAGTTGAATTTACTGGCACCGATCTTTATTCATTAGCATAGTTGAGAAACAGCAAGTCGCAACAACGCCCAAAGTTAAGAATGGCAACAATGTTCCGTGCGGCTGCCGATTCGCATAAAAGATGGATCAGGAACGAGCTTAACTAGATGAGGATGCTGTGGAAAGAGGGAATTGAAGATTGGCTCACCCGATTGGATCAATTTCGCCTGCGCTGATGCTTGGTCCAGCGGCCGGGGTCGAGGAAGAACGAAACTGCCGACCTACGCTCTCGCCGAAGGAGAAAGCAGGCAGGGGGCAGGGAGTGGTGGAGCAGCTCGCGATGCGGATTGCTGGAGCCCGGATTGCGGATGACCTCGTCAATCTCACCGGCTTGCTGGAGCTCCTCCACGAACAGATTGCGGCAAGGCATGGCGGGAGCACGGAGCTTTCCCCGCGCGCCAGCCTGCCGTCTCCCTCTCCCGCTTCCTGCGCCGACGGTGAGCTAGGCGCGAGCAGGGCGGACGCCGTTGCGCCACATAAACGTCCTCTCCCCCGCGCGGTGCCGCGGCCCCTCGCTGTCGTGACGGCCTCCACACGTTACCATCCGAGAGGAAGAGAAGAAGAGAGGAATAGAGAAAAAAAGAAAAAGAAACTTAAAAAAAAAGTGACGTGGCATCTGACACGTGGGACCTACTATGCCACGTAGGACAATACCGTTCTGAAAACTGCCGAGGGAGGTAATTGAAGTGAGAGGAGTAAGGGAGTCGGGCTATCTAATTTTATAGTTAGAGGTAAAAATTACGTTACCCCTAATAGTTAAGGGAGGTAGATAGGACTTTTCTCAACTGGAATCTACCACGCTTTCTCCTCAAATTCAGCCCATGTTGCATCAATAGCCACGTACAACATAGTTATTTACTTTTCCGTTTTGCTGCTCAACATCACTTTTTTCCAATTTCTTTTTTAATTTTGCTTTATTTTACTTCTTTTCTTGGTTATTGTGTTTGTATTTATTTCGTCTTGAGTGGACATTTTTAATTTTCACTTTATTCACTTATGAACTTATGGAACAATACAAATAATTTAGGGCAACATCCCATATAAATGATGGAACATGGTTAATATAATGTAGGAACAATGTACCTCACAAGAAAAAAACTTCTAAGCAATGTTAATGGTCTGTTAGTCGAATGGAACATCTATTTTATACCAGTAGAAAAATACGGATTAACTAATAGAACATTATCAAAAACTTAATGGAACATTTAGTGTGTATTAGTGGAACATCACATAAAAGCTGGTAGAACATTATCGAATATGTAATGGAACATATACTTTAAATAAATGAAAGAAATTGAATTGGCTCTAAATGGAACATATTTGTTGGTTTTTCATGATCCATATTAATCGTTAAGCCTTATTATATTTTGATTATTCAAATATATTGGGTTTGATATTTTGTTTCTACATTTTTCTCATTTTCTTTGGCAGAATATTTTGCTTCTTGGTGCTATTTTAAATTGTTCTAGCTACATTTTCGGAATGTTCCACCCCTTTTTTCAAATTGCTCCGGGTCCTATTTGAAATTGTTCCTGGCTATTTTTCAATTTGTTCCAGATAGCTAATCCTATTGTTCCAATAGATTCTTAAGATTGTTTCAATTGTTGGTTCACACATTGTTCCAAAAAAGACTTTTCAAATTGTTCTAGATCATTGTTCCAGCGACTACTTTTGACTGTTCTAACCTATGTTTAAAATTGTTCCAGGTGCTATTTTCAATTGTACCAGTTTTATTTTTGAATGGTTCCAGGTCATTTTTCAAATTGTTCTGAGTGCATTTTAAATTGTTTCAGTAGCATTTACTCGATTGTCCTATTTGTCGAATGAGTACGGAGTAGTTAATTAGGAGTCCGTGGGGATTTCTCTGGTCATGAGTATATTTAATCATGAGAATTCCTAAGTCATGAGTATTTAATACCTGTGGACAAGGCTCTTGACTGCCCCAAAACGCACGGGTGAATTCTGCCCAGCAAAATGTGCGTGCTGCTGCTCGGGTGAATTCATTAATTTTAAAGATTTACCGGCTCCGAAGATGCTCATACAAATAGGATTTGCGTATAATTGTTCATAGACGTGAGTTTGCGTGTGTTGTGAGTGTCTGAGTTGTACTATGTAATCGCAAAAATAAAAATGACTGCTACTGCGTTCTTTTTCCCTTGGCTCATCCTGATGTTGGGTTTACACCTCCAAACATAGAGAGAGGGAGTATGCGAAGAGAAAAGAGCAAGTGAGCAAATGGGCAAGAGTTCCTTCTTCAAGACTTTGAGCTCTATTTATAGGAGAGGTGGAATGATTCTTCTAATTTATTCCATTGGTGGGAATAAATATTACAGATAAGTTCTTGGTTACAAATATGTCTCTAGATGCTACAAGAAAGTCCTTAGATTTTACAAATGGACCTCAGACCTACATAATCGCCTCTTTCACACATAAAACAGAGGGTTCTAATATATGATACATATGGCTATCTCCAATAGCTATCACGCAGGTAACATGACCCGAAGGCCACGTTTGGCTGTGGGCAATGGACGCGCACATGTCGTACGCCTCCTCAGCCCAAAAGGCCTGGTCCACGCAAACGTGCACGTGTCGAGGATTTTCTATACAGCACTCGAGTGCTAACAGCCTCTAGAGCACTCACCTTTGAGATCCGCGTGAAACTAGAATCACATGTTCCACGCGTCGTCTTCTCTCTCTCTCTCTCTCAGGAGTCGTCAGCGTCGCACGCCTGCCGCGCCCCCACCCATCTCCGCCTCGCGTCCACCCCCGAATCGGGCCACGCCCTACGCCGCCGTCACACTGCGCATTGCCGCCGTCTCTTTACGCCGAGGCATGTGCAGCGCCGTCACGCCGCCGTCCCTTCGTGATGAGAGCTCCGCATCGTGAAACAACTGGTTTATTCGTCCGGAACATTTGGTTACTTGGGCTAGAACAATTGGTTTGTTTGGCTGAAACAATTGGTTTATTCGTCTGGAACACTTGGTTTGTTCGCTTGGAACAATCTATTTCTTTGTTCGGAATATTCTGTATCTCTGCCTGGAACAATTGTGGGAAGAACCGGTTGAAATGGGCTGTTTTTTCTTGCTGGGCCGTTGGTGGGCTGGGTGCCCCACCGGCTTGTTAGCACCAAAGTGCCATATAGGAGGTCCCCACGCATCAATGGGAGACGTGTGTGCTCACAGGAGGAAGGGGGTGGGTGGCATAGGAATTCGCGTTCTTTTTCGCATAGATGAATACTCTTTCGTTTTTTATTATATGACGATGTTGACTTTTTTTATTACTTTTACCATTCATCTTATTTATAAATATTTGCGTAAATAGTTAAATTTGTAAGTTAATCTTAAAGTGCTTTTGATAATAAATCCAATGATATTCATTTCATATTTAAAAAATAATTATTTAAATCTATATTATTCGTCAAAGTTCAACAAAAAAAATCAACGGCGTCATATAATGAAAAACAAAGGGAGTTTATTTCACGTGCGCACCGCGATGTGGACGCGTGTCCGTTACAGGAAGTAGGAGTGAAAACGGATCACATACGGGCGGATAGTGCTCATCTCGTATCTTATCCTATATTTTCTCACTCAGATTTGGAGTCAGAGCGGATACCACCGGATAATTATTTGTATATCCATATCCTGTTCCATATTCTTTTGTTCGGATTCGGAGTCGGACACGGATATTATCGTATAGTTTGCAAGGATGAAAAATCAAAAGATAGAGACGCAATTAAGGTAAGAAAAGACGTACTAATCATTGATATACATGATCAAGATCATTTTGACTCTAATTTATGTTAATCTTACGATTTTACACCACATTATTTAGTCTATAATTGTTATATACTTCCTTAGATCACATGATATTCGGATTCGGGACGGATACCACTCGTCTTGTATCCTATCTCGTTATTATTTTACGGATTCGGATTCGGGCACGGATAGTGTCAAGTAATTATTTATGCATCCTATATTTGCGTATATTAATTTTATTCAGATTCGACAGTCGGTCAGTCGGATACTATCCGTCCCGTTTTCCCGTTTTCACCCTAGACAGGAAGGATGATGCGTGTTTGTTGTCTCGCCGTTGACAAGGGTCAAAGGGCAGAGTAATGTTGCACGCCGCAGCAGACTTCAATGCAAAGCAAGTGCCTTTTTTCTCGTAGGAATTGATGCTTGGTGAAGTGTGGAGCCCCCCCCTCCACTTTGCCTTTCCCCACCACCTCTGTCTCCACTCTGCACTGCAGTGAAGTGCAGCTCTACCAACATTTACCAACTGCTTGCTCACCTTTCCCTTTCTCGTGCTCCAAACTCTCAGCGAGAGCTTACCATTTTCGCGAAGAAAAAGAAAAAAGCTCCGTGAGCAGAGCAGCGGCGAGTGAGCTCCCATTGCCTCCCTCCCTGCAGCTGGCAGCCGTCTGAGCAGCGGCGGCGCCGCCGTGCCGGCCATGAAGGGCGTCGACGAAGCGTTCCTCGGCGTCGGGGACAAGCCGTACGTCCCATCCTCCCACACTCACCCTCCCCGGCTCTCACTCGTCCTTCCATTTTTGTTCTTTTAGTACTGCCCTGTTTGCTTGTATTGTTCCTTACTAGGACAAAGAATCCAGATTAGGCCCGCATTTGAATATGCCTAACAAATTCTGTCTTTATTTATTACTATAATATTCTCTTTTGATTCCAGATGCGGACTTTTGGGTTGGAATGGATAATTTACTTCTCTCGTTATAATTTCCTTGTTCTGGTAAAATAACTGTGGTTGCTTCCATTTCTAATAATAAATCTGAAATGGAAGGGGACAAATGGCGGTCATATGCTGAAATTCACTGTTCTTAGTAAAAGGAATATTTTTATTTCATGCTTGTGCAGTAAAAAGATTGTTTCTCTAATTCCAGAGGACTGGACATTTGGTGCATTGTGGGCGGCATCCTTGTCCCGATTTCGAAACCTATGCATGGCAAGTTCTACACCGGCAACTCCTACCTCTTACTGAGTGTGAGTATCTCCACCGCAATAGGGAATAGGATCTTCAAGTGTAAAATTCAGAGCTCAGTGCTTATTTACGACGCCTCTAGCTTAGCTTTGACTTCAATTGCTCTGCAATTTCGTTTTCAGACAGCTGAGCTGAAGACCGGGGTTCGACGGCACCATGTGCATTACTGGGTTGGGGAAGACGCCAGTGAGGTGCGTGCTGCATAAAAAAAAAAATGGTCCCTTAAGACCTCAAATCAATAATTTTCATTGACTGTGACTTTTTTGCTTATGTCTTTGTTTGTATCTTGACTGCATTGTGGTCACCTAGGAAGACTGTCTCGTGGCCTCAGACAAGGCTGTCGAGTTGGATGCAGCGCTGGGCTCCCACACGGTCCAGTACAGGGAGACACAAGGTGAAGAATCTGACAAGTTTTTGTCATACTTCAAGCCATGTGTTATCCCAGTAAAGGGTGGCTTCTCATCGCACCTGAAACAATTGGGTGGATCCAATGGGACCACGATGTTTAGATGTGAAGGAGAGCACATTGCTCGTGTCACCCAAGTAAGAAGTGTATATTGAGGATTTCAATGATTTCTCGGTATCTTCTGAATACTGGCTTAAGTGACCTTTTTTTTTTTTTTGATTCTGTGCAGGTGCCATTTTCAAGGTCCTCTCTGGATCACAAATCTGTTTTTATAGTGGACACACCGTCGAAGATATTCCACTTCAGTGGCTGTAATTCAAGTATTCAAACAAGGGCTAAAGCACTAGATGTTGTTAAGCACCTGAAGGAAAATCGGCATGCTGGCAGATGTGAGATTGCAACAATAGGTAACTTTACATACAGTTGTTTCTTGTATAAGATTGGCTAGAAATATGCTACATCTTTTACTACTTGTTATTGATTGCAGAGGACGGGAAGCTTGTTGGTGACTCTGATGCTGGTGAGTTCTGGAACCTGTTCGGGGGTTATGCACCTATTCCTCGTGATATGCCAGAGGCTGTCATGGAGGAGCCAATGGCTATGTCATTCAAGCTCTTTTGGTGAGTGCCCCAGCTCCAGGCTTAACAAGCCTTGATATGCATGTAGTTTGACATGCTTTGCTTTCTGCAGGATTAACAAGAGAAACCTTGTCCCTATGGAGGCATATTTGTTAACTAGAGAAATGCTGAACTCGGACAGAAGTTACATACTGGACTGCGGCACTGAAATATTCTTATGGATGGGAATGACAACACTAGTCTCAGAGAGGAAATCTTCGGTTACTGCCTTAGAAGTAAGCAGATGAAACCTGATCTTTTTTTTCCCTTTCTGCTATTATAACACGCATGCTTCCGTTTGAAACAAAGATATTTCTAAGTTTTCTTTTATTTTCTATAGGATTATGTGCAATCCCAGGGCAGGTCACTGAACGTTCGCACAGTTATAATGACAGAAGGCAATGAAACTATTGAGTTTAGGCTGCATTTTCAGCTTTGGCCCAAGAATGTTGAGCTAAAGTTATATGAAGCTGGGCGAGAGAAAGTAGCAGGTGTGAGCACCATAGTAATATCCTATATTTAAATTTTCACCTAGAGCCTGGTAAAGGTCATGAAAAGGTCTAATACAGCATCACGATGCAGCAATTTTCAAGCATCAGGGATACGATGTCACAGAAATTCCCGAGGATAAACCTCAGAAGCTCATCAGTTGTGATGGTAGTCTGAAGGTAACTTCCATGCCTAGGTGATGACATATGGTCAACCTTGTGCGCATCTTGAAAACAAACAAAATATATTGCAGGTTTGGCTGGTTGATCGTGGCTATGTAACCCTCCTTTGCACTGAGGAGCAGGAGCAACTGTACACCGGAGACTGCTATATCGTGCAGTACAGCTATGTTGAAGACAGAAAAGACTACCATCTGTTCCTTGTTTGGTCTGGTAAGAATAGTGTGAAGGTACGTTCTTTGTGATTCTCCCAAGGAAACAATTCATTTTCAAAGGAGCTGTACAAAATGTGGTCCAATGCAATTATGTTCCAGAGCTATTGTTTGGCTCTTTTCACGCTGATATGTTGCACATTCGTCAGCTTTTTGCTTGCATGAACTCATACAGTGATTTTGCTGCAGGAAGATAATGTTGCTGCGGCATCACTGATGTCTAGCATGGCTGATTCAACCAAAGGGCATTCAGTTGTGGTTAGCTACTTAAATCCTTCACCACTGAAAAAAAAAAATCAACACATCAGCACACTTTCCTTCACCATGTTGTCACTTTGTTTTAAAAATGTGACTGCAGGCAAAAGTGTTCGAGGGCAGAGAACCAGAATTGTTTTTCTCCATATTCAAGTCACTGATCATATTTAAGGTACACAATAAACGTGCATAGGTTTCTGTTCTGCAGTCCAAGTTCACTAATTGAATAAAAAAGTGTGTGCATATCTTTGATACTAATGCTTATCTACCCCA
This sequence comes from Eragrostis nindensis, assembly GCA_012490785.1. Taxonomy (NCBI): domain Eukaryota; kingdom Viridiplantae; phylum Streptophyta; class Magnoliopsida; order Poales; family Poaceae; genus Eragrostis; species Eragrostis nindensis. The sequence continues at coordinate 215,277 of JAAXCT010000070.1, forward strand.
AAATTCTTAATGCAATGATACACAACTCTCCTGCGTGTTCGAGAAAAAAGACACTAGTGCTCATGTTTGTTATCCCATTTCGTTTCCAGGGGGGTAGGAGTACTGCATATAAGAATTTTATTCTTCAGAAAAATGAAAGAAATGGATGTCATCATCATGAGAAGGATGGGGTCGCCCTATTCCGTGTTCAAGGACTGGAACATGATTGTGCGCAAGCCATACAAGTTGATCTGGTGAGTCTGGGTTTAAAAGAGAGGAAGAGACAGAGAAGAATATGACAAAAACATCTTCATAGCCTGAATAATAAATACTATATTACTTTGGTTATAATATTTTCTAAATATTTTCTGGTGTTTGCATTAATCAACTGAAATGCAGGTCGCAAGTTCACTTAACTCGTCATATTGTTATATTTTGCAAGACGGTGGTTCTTTCTTTACCTGGTTCGGTAGCCTCTCTTTGCCAAGCGACCATAATCTACCTGACAGGATGATGAACAAGTTGTATGTAAGGAGAATACTGCCAGCAAATCCCTCTCTTCTTGTCATGTCGTTTATGGAGAATTGTGGAATGCTCCTTGTGAACTATTCTAGCATTGTTTCTTTCAGCCACTGAAACAGTCACTCCTGGTCAGAGAGGGCTCTGAACCAGATAGCTTTTGGAAAGCATTAGGAGGAAGGTCAGAATACTCCAAAGAAAAGCGCATCAAGGGTTGGCCTGCAGATCCACATCTGTATTCCTGCAGTGTTGAACATGGTATGCTTATACTGATACTGTGCTTAGAGTGATTGCTTCTTGGCATAAAAGCATCTCTAATCATAAGATATGATCTCTTTTCAGGTCTGCTCAAGGTGAGTGCTACCTTTGAGTTGCTGCTAAATACAGCTGACTATTAACTTCAGGAACTGAAAAACATCGAATAATTTCTTTGTTTGGTCTTCAAGGTCAAGGAGGTATTCAACTTCTGTCAGGATGACCTAGCAACTGAAGAGACACTGATACTGGACTGCAGCGAAGAAATTTATGTTTGGGTTGGGCTACACTCAGACGTTACATCCAAGGAGCAAGCGCTCGATATTGGCGAGGTTACAAGTGATTCAACCTAGCTATGATTTCTTGATTCGTTACTGATTCAACTAATTCTCTATTTGTTTCTACATTGCTTGCAGATGTTCCTTCGGGATAGCATTTTTCGTGATGGAAGGCCAATCGAAACCACGGTGTATGTTGTCATGGAAGGGGATGAGCCTGCATTTTTCACCAGGTTCTTCAGTTGGGACAGTTCGAAACAATCATCTGTAAGAACAGAGCAAACACATTCATAAATCTGAAACCGCAAATGTCCAGTTCATCACTGACTTGTTGACTGTGGTTTCCTGTTCATGTACATGCAGATGATTGGCAACTCATTCGAGAGGAAGCTGGCCCTCCTGAAAGGACTCTCCCCCAAACTAGAGGTTGAACTTTTTTATTTTTATTTGATAATGGGAAGATACATTATCAACTAATTGGTTAAACTTGCTTTACCGTAGCTGTTTCATTATCCAACCATGGTTTGTTCTTTCGAATACAAAAACCAAATTGCTTTCGTTAAAATTCCTATGTTCTAATAATCAGTCAGTCAACCACCTTCATTATGATATATGCTCTGCTTGAAATTGAGGGATAAATTCCTATGTTCTAATACTCAGTCAGTTTATTTCTGTACATGAAACTCCTACTGCATTACCGTATCTCGAACGGGGTTTTAAATTAAATCAAATGAGTTTCTAGTAACTGCATGACATTGCATTGTACCAACTACCTGTCATAACGTTGAATGTTTGATGATGCTGTTTGGCATGCAGACACCGGACAGAAGCATGCGCAGGCCGTCGTGGAGGCGACCTGCAGGAGTGTCATCGGAGCCAACCACGCCGGAGCACCAGCAACAGCAACCGGCGGCGAGGAGGGCGTTCGGCTCCGCGTCTGCCGGGAAGTTTGCCAGGGAGCGTTCACCGGCTGCCGCGCCCCAACCATCACCACCAGCACTGTCCCGGTCACCCAAAAGCCGCTCCTCGTCAGCAACCTCGACGCCGACCACGGCGGCGCGGCGGCTGTTCCCAGCCTCGCTGCACGCGTCGGAGGCCGTGCTCTCCGCGGGGACTCCTCGGCGGCGGTGAACGTCGCATGTGTATTGTGTGACCATTAGAATCCATCGGAGATCGGTTCACGCGTGGCCAGATGGTGCGCCGGCGTGCACGTATTCATACAGTGTATTATTGTCACGGTACAAAATTAACCCAGGGAGGTACGTAATACCAAGGTGATCGTGAATTTTCTTATTTTATTTTATTTAATTGGCGAAGGATGATCATCGTGAATGCTATCTACGTGTAGCCTATCAATGTTGCATTGTACTTCAGTACCGACAGTAAAATTAGGAACTAATTTTGTTAGTACGAGTTTTATTATCTTCTTGATAAGACAGCAAAAAAAAAAAATATAGGACCGTGAAAAGCTCCATTTGAATGCGAAATACAACTCTTGTGATTAAATTGTACAATGAACTACAAGATCATGACGTTATATCTTGTACTGGGCAGGGGTTTAAAAACCGAAAACTGGACTGTTTTTGGCGAAAACAGGGGAAGCCGGTCCGGTCCGTTCCCGTAGAAGCGGTAGGGCGGTTTTCAGATTTCAAAATTGAAAAAGAAAAAATGAAATTTTGAAAACTGACAATCAAGCGGCAAACCAGAAAAACTGTCCGGTTTGCTTTAAAAAAAGGAGATGTCTCCTTCTCAGGTGACTGAGATTTTGCTACTCTCTCAATTACTTTTTTCAGTCTTGATTTTTGATCCAACCACCCAAAAATTCATTCAGTTGCAAAAATTGTGTTCTTTGAAAAAACGAAATTGCTCCACCCAGAACTAATTGTTCTAGCAGAACTAATTGTTCTAGCAGTACAGTTGCTTTGTTCTATCATACAGTTGCTTTGTTCTAGCAGTTCAGTTTCATTGTTCCAAAAATATGACAGATACAAATTTTTCAGTTACCTGAGAACTAACAAATCCTTAAAGAAAATTAAACTATAGGCAACTAACTATATAGTCTATATACTGACAAAACAGATGGATCGATGGCTTCGTGTCCAGTGGTCACCAAGTCATGACAGTTGACAACAGTAGCTCTCCTCTCGTCTGATTCTGGACACATATATAGGAACAGGGTGCATATATTTGGACAGCAAAGAAATCAAATAGTATCGATCGATCGATCTAAGCAAGAGGCAAAATTGAACTCCATTATACGAAAAGGATCGACAAGAAGCAACAATGGACGACGTCGAGGCCTTTCCGGCGCCGTACCCGAGATATTTTCACAGCGAGGACCTCGTGAAGTTCAAATCGACCGGCGGCGGCGATGCCCGCGGGCTGGTGTTGCTGACGCCCGACGGCAGCAAGCCACACGTGCGCGTGATGCTCACCGACGGGAGCATGGTGACCCCGGCGGACCTCCGCGACCTCACCGTCGTCGACCACGGCTGCTCCATGTTCCGGACGCAGACCGTCACCCTCCCTGTCGACGGCGGCGGGCCAGGTCGGCGTCGTCATGGGCGTCTCCACGGAGCTCGACCTCATCCGGATGCCGCAAAACGACGGCGACGGGGACGAGGCGGCGGCGGTGGTGGCGAGAGGCGTGACGCCGTGCGAGCTGCGGCGCGTGACGGGCCGGCTGTGCCCGGGCGACCTGGTCGTGTCCGGGCCGTGGCTGGGCCGCGTCGTCGCGGTGCACGTCGACGTCGACGTCGCCTTCGACGGTCGCGCGGGCGAACGCCGGCCTCAAAACAAGCTGCGCGGCGCCGGCGGCAAGGGCGTGCGTTACAGCCGCGCCTCGCAGAGCAGCGTGTACTACCCGGGGCTGCGCGTCGCCGCGCCCCGCGGCTCGTCCGTCTTCGAGGAGGCCCGGTGGCTCGTCGGGAGCTGGAGCCCCGGCCGCCGCCGCGCCAGGGGCACCGTCGTCAGGGTGGAGATGGCCGACGCGCTCGTCTACTGGCTCGCGTCGGCGGAGCTGGGCACGGCCCGCCGGGACGACGCCGTGCGGGCGGCGGCACCGCCGGCGTGCGTGCCGAACGCGAACGAGCTGACCGTCTTCCCCTCCGACGCCGGTGGATCTTGGGCCCTCGGTGACCGCTGCTTCTTCTTGCAAAACACCCACTCGTCGTCCGATGCTGCCGGCGATGTCGTGTCGCCGGACTTGGTGGAGCGGCCGATGTGTGTGGCGGATGCGCGCACCGCCGTCGACGTGCTGTGGCAGGACGGCACCCGGCAGAGCGGCGTGCCCTCGGCGTTGCTGCTTCCCTTCGCGGGCATGGACGCGGAGCAGGACTTCTTCCCGGGAGAACGCGTCGTCGACATAAGATTTGACGGTGTCGACGACAACGATGGTGTCGACGACAACGACGATGCCACTGCCGCCAATGACGACGCCGACACCGCAAAAGTGATGAAGAGCGGGACACCGAAAGAGTCGGCGTTGTGAGAAGCTTCAACTGCAAGGACCGGACCGTGCGCGTGTCATGGTTCAAGCCGGCGGCGCGCGGCGAGGAGGAGCCGAGCTGGGAGGTGGAGTGCGGCTACGAAACCGTGAGCGCGTACTATCTGGACAAGTACGACTACTATAACGATATGTTCTACGGATACATTGTCGTTCGCCTGCCATCGCCCGAACTGAGCGGCAACAGTGAAAGCACGCAGGCGATGGCGGAATATAGCAAGGAGGGTGCCGCCGCTGATCTGTCATGGGTCGGACATTTTGTTGATCTCTGTGATGGACACGTCCAAGTCAAGTGGGGTGACGGCAGCATATCTAAGGTATCAATTTGTTTCTGACTCAAAATTGAGATGTTGATTCGTCTTTCAAAAAACCCAACTATTTTGCTTGGACTGTCACAATACTCACGTGCATGTGCATAAGCACACACCCTTCGAAACATATGCATGCACACATTTCACATCCCCCTAGCTATGAGCATTTACGAGAGACTCGGCCTGTTGATCTTCCTATTTCGCTTGGTCTTAAGTTAGGTAAACTCTATCTTTTATTCAAAGTAGATAATAAGATTTATCTTTCATAATTCTTCTTACGCACAAAGTAAGTGAATTTTTGGAGTTGATCGTAGTCAAACTACTGTAACTTTGCCCATGCTTTTATATAAAAGAGTATAAAAGGTAATACCAACAAATCAATATTCCTTAGATCTAGCGGGAACTATGTTTTCATAGTATACTTTTTGAGTGTCATAGATGATGGCATTCTTCCTAGAAACCAGGTTAAAACCAACTCTAACTGAATATTCATTTTATGAATTTAATTAGAAAGTTTCAACAGAAAAGGGGTCAATTTTTTCTCTGAATTCTTCTTTTTGGCAGTTTTAAACTAAACTTAAAATCTGGTACTGAACCACTAGTGGAACACATGTAAATTTTTATTTTTAAGTCTGGAAATAAATATGAACACGCGCAAAATAAAAGTTTCCGCAAAATTGAAATATAATAATTTTCAAAAAAAATCTTATAATTACAATATATATTAGTGATTTGAGGAGTCAACAAGATACAAGGGGACTGTTAAATGATTATATAACATAACACATAAAGTGTCACTAACACCCTTCTATTTTGCGGTGTGTTGCATCTCCAATCATTTCAACTGCCATGTAACCACCATAATTATTTGAGGATTACACACCTGCTAATTACACTTGGCTGTATGCTAACTTTCAGGTGTTGGATCATGAGATAGATTTCCTTAAACTGCGGGATATCAGCGAGCTGGAGCAGGAGATACTTAACGGGAACATGGCACAGGAGGACCCGCCTCAAGAACCTGAAGCAAATGATGCGAATGCCGCAGCCATGGTACTCATCCAGCATAATCTCTAATCCTGTCGTGAGGAGACTCATGTCAATATATATTGTGAGTAATTTTGTTTGGTTTTAGAGCGATAATAAAGAAGGAGACGACGATTCTGCCGATGGAAGTGACGAGGAAGACGCTGGTGATGAAGGTAGTTCAGATGCTGAGGGCCCAGTCAAGAAGGTGGATGCGGCTGCAGATTACGGTGATGGAGACTCATTTCGCTTCATGAAATTCGACGTCGTACAGAGCCCTCCAGATCATCACTACCTTGACAACATGGAGCAGGTGCGTAATCGATTTGATTGATCAATATATTAATCTACATATATGCATGTGTACGTGCAATGGTTTGTCTGATGTTTCCCTTGTGTGAATTCAGGGTACCGGTGGTGGAACGAAATGGACGAAGAGAGTGCAGAAGGAATGGAAAATTCTAGAGAACAACTTACCAGGTAACTGACCTTGATTAGAAAACATGTACCGGGGTTCTTTTCAAACGGGAACATATGCATAGGAAGACATGGCTGTTAATTAGATCATGATCCGTGAATTAATGGATCGGATGACGTCGATTCATGTGCAGACACCATCTATGTTCGGGCGTTCGAGGACCGCATGGAGCTGCTCCGTGCGGCAATGGTGGGCGCGGCCGGGACGCCGTACCAGGATGGCCTCTTCTTCTTCGACCTCCAGCTCCCGCCGTCGAAGTTCCCAGCGGAGCCTCCGCTGGTGCACTACCGCTCCTTCGGCCTCCGCGTGAACCCGAACCTGTACCCCTCCGACACGGTGTGCCTGAGCCTCCTCGGCACCTTCGGTGGCGAGGACGCCGCCGAGCTCTGGTCGCCGGCGATGTCGACCATCCTCCAGGTTGTGATCTCCATCCAGGGGCTGGTGCTGACGGCGCAGCCCTACTACAACGAGCCCGGCAACGAAGTGGGAAAATGGGCCGCGCGCAACGCGCTCCCCTACGCCGAGAACGCCTACCTGCTCTCGCTGCGGACCATGCTCCACCTGCTGCGCCGGCCGCCGGCGAGGTTCGAGGAGCTCGTGAGAGGCCACTTCCGCCGCCGCGGGCAGTTCGTGCTGCGAACGTGCGCCGCGTACCTGCGGCAAGATGGCTGCACGCTCGATGCCGAGGAGCCGCCGTGCTCTGAGGGGTTGAAGCTCGCGCTCGCCGGTGTCATGCCGCAGCTTGTTGAGGCGTTTACCGACATCGGAGCTGATGGGGGCCAGCAGTTCGACCGGTTCCTCTCAAAGCCATTCAAATAGGAGTACCACTGCATGCTGCTAATACTTCTCGTTCTCGTTTACATTGTTGACTGTTTGCAACTTTTTTTTAAAGAAAAATAGGACATGTATAACGGTTTTGGAGTTTGTTATATGGAGTTATTACCCTCACTTGGCCTCAAAAAAATATATATTTACCCCAGCACCAATGTCGTTGACAACAGTCAAAGAGCAGAGTAAAAGTCGCATGACACAGCTGACTTCAATGCAAAGCAATGGCTCTATCAGTCCTTAAATACTTGACATTCTGGTTTCTGAAATTTATCTAGATACATGAGATTTTAGAATTATGACAATTAAACTATACTTAAGGTAAACAAGCTTGTATTAATAAATTCTAAACTAAATAAAAAGATTGTTTGGCAAGGTTCTTAGCTTATGTCAAATTGGCCTCTCTTTTTTTTTAGCTGAGTTAAAGCCGTTTGGAAAGATTTTGGTAAAATGACATTGTGGGTAATATTACGGATACTTGATTTAAAAGAGAGGAGAGAAGCTGCATTTTTAGCTTATGCTCTTGCAACAAAAGGCTGGCTTTTAGGTACTTTTCGGCAAAGTACACCTCCACTTTTTATTATCCCTTTGATAAGATTTCGGTAAAAACGGCTTCACAAGATGGAAAACTCCAGCAGAGAAGTTTTAGTTTGTGTTGAAAGAGTATGCAACAAAATTATTCGGAAGAAGATTGCAAAAACCTGTGCCAGAGGGAGGTTTGCTAGAGCCACATGAAAACGTACCCTCTGTTTTGCCCGGTTTGAACCGAGAAACCTCAGTTCAGAGGACTTTTGCTCCCTTTTGGACTGCCGACCGACTCCTCTGCTTGCTTCCGTTCATTTCCTCGGCTTCTCCTCAGCGGCGAACCCGATCGTGACCAAGAAATCAAGCAAGCCGGAGGCGCTGCTGCGCAATCCCTATCCCCGCCGCTCCAGGTAAGAATGCGATAGACCATACCCTTCTTCTTGGGCTCTTCTTCCCCAGATTCCCCCTCCAAGAAAACCCTCGAATACCCTAGCTTTAGCTTGGATTCTCTCCTCCCTTTTGTTTTCCTAAAATAGAGAGAAAATGTGGGTGTCCCTGCGCTTTGCTGTTGCGGATTCGCGGCCGCTGATGTCCGGCGGTTTGCCTTACTGTGCCGAGACGGCCTCAAAAGAACTTTTTTTTAATTTGGTTTGGTTGTGTACTTGGAATCTCGGAGCTGATGAAAATAATAAAAAAATTCCAGCCATTTAGTCTGTATCCTGTTGCGGATTCGCACCTTATTCTTGGTCCTGTTAGTGTCATCGGCCCCTTTCTGGGAATGAATGGCTGGGAAGATTCCACCTTTTTATGCTCCCCAAAATACGAGCGACCAAGAAATATTTCAGTCTTTGCGCAACTTGTTTTGTGTTTACCTGAAGCATAGGCTTCAGTAGGGCCCTGGCGCTCTTAGTGCTCTGTTCTTGATTTTGTTACAGAGTATAAAACTCAAATCCTTGCAATAGTCAACATGCCCTGTAGCTTAATTTTGTGAATCAAAGGATGACATGAGGACTGGTAGATTAGGTTGTTTAGAAGTTTTTTCATCAGAAAGGAAGTTACGGCATCTGAAGATTGGGCTATAGTCAAGATGCTGGTAGTGGGTGGGAATGTATGTTATGTAACTCACTGATTTTCCATTTGTGCTTGCTATACTCACTGATTCGACCTATAATCGACTTATGGGATTAAGATTCTTTTTATATTCAACTTAGCAAGCAAAATGCTGGTAGGGGATATGAATGAATGACCTTTACTCGCTGATATGACCTATATTGAACTTATGGGATTAGCCTTTTGTTATAAATTCAACACATTATCAACTTGTCCGGTTCTCCGATATTATGTGTCTTGGTTGTATTTCATCTATGATGCATGCTTCTTTAGCATATACTCTACAATTGGCAAATTGTAACACCATTTTTATCTTTTGCTTCCCTTAGGCCTCAAGGCGGTTAGCCTTTCCCCTCGCCTTCTGCAATGAACACATCGGATGGAGATTCTGTTGTTGAAGCTTATGGGACCGACACTTATGCCCTTTTGGTATCTGGGGATTTAAAAGTGATGACTGATGAAGGATTGTATCGATGCCCCTTTTGCTCAGATGCACAGAATGACTGCAGTCTACTTGATCTGCTGCAGCATGCCTTGGGTGTAGGGGCAGTGCATAACTTTGATGGAAAAGAGAAAGCAGACCACCTAGCTCTCGCAAAGCATTTGAAGGGTAAGCCTGCTGCATCACCACCTGCTGAATCACCACTAGGCTTATTGATGCAGCCAACGCTCACAAATGTGCAGGACCCCCAACATAACAGAGATGAGCAGTTTGTCTGGCCATGGATGGGTGTTCTAGTCAATATGCCAGATGAATACATTGGCAGAAGTGCGAATCGGCTCAAGGAACATTTCATAGCTTTTCATCCTACAAAGGTGCATCATGTGTATAGTAAAGGTTTTCCCACAGGCAATGCTATTATTGAGTTTGGAAAGGATTGGAGTGGTTTTAGGAATGCTCATGCTTTTGAGAGTCACTTTGAGATGAAAGGGTGCAGTAAAAAGCGGCGGAAAGAAATGAAGTGTGGAGGTCAAGAGCCTGTTGGGTGGATCGCGAGGGCTGATGATTACAATTCTCTAGGGGCAATAGGTGAGCATCTGAGAAAAAATGGTGATCTGAAAACGTTCCGTGATATTGAGAATGAAGAAACAAATAGAACAGATAAACTTGTGGCCCATTTAACTTCTCATGTTAAAGAAAAGGAGACACGTGCAATGGAACTTGAGTGTGAGTACAATAAGAGTGCTGCATCACTTGAGAAACTGATGGAGGAGAAGGAAAAACAGATCCAGTCGTACAACAAAGGTGCACACTAATGCTCTGCTTATTTTTGCCACACATTGTGTATTAAGTATTGGACCAGGCCATGTTATCTTCGATTTACTCAAGGCTGACGTCTATCTTAAATATATTGTACTAGAAATCCTGAAAATGCGACAGCTTGCTCAACAAAATACACACAAATCTGTTGAAGAGAATCGGAAGCTACGTTTGGATCTGCAGGGGATGATGGATGAGCTTGATGCAAGAAACAAACAGGTTGAGGAATTGGCTGCGCAGAGTGAACAAGACAAAAGGAACCTTGAGCTAGAGAAGCAAAAGGTGAGAAATTTCCTTCTACCGTTTCTTACAGAAGTATATGATAGCTTAGAAATTGGTATATAGTACGTAGTTTTCTTCTTGTTTCAGTAACTGTAGTCCTCTATCCTCTACAACTGTTGATTAGTATCACTGACTTTGATGTTACTTGATCCTAGAAAGCTGATGGATTTCTTTTCTGTTTAATTGGTGAGTTCACCTGGCTCAATGCATGTAGCCATTAGCCATTGCTAAAAAGTTGAGCGAAGCTTTGGGGGAAGTTTGGCTAGGATTTTTTTTTTTGTTTGCGATTAAACAGTACAGCTCAGACCCTCACAACGCACGCACATCCACCCCTATGAACGCACGTACGCAAACCCTACCCCTATTAGCATCTTCAAAGACTGAGCTGGCAAATCCTCGAGATTGACGAAGTCACCACTGGCGTCTCGCCGTCGACGGCCATGTCGCCTACCGCTGAAAGCACAATGCCGTTAAATCCTAGAAAATTCGCTCCCACTGGGAGTCGAACCCAGGACCTGAGGTGCTACTGAGGCTCTTGTAACCACTAGGCTAAAGGCCCTTTCATGTCTAGGAAAATTTTGTTGAAACTTGTATTAAGTCCTGCGGATTTGCATCTGAAGCACCCTTTGTGAAATAGACCCCCCATAATTGCTTTGTAATACAGAATGAATTAAACTAACCATCTTGGTTTGGCAATAGAAACATTAGAATGGCAGAATGCTTGTATACAGAAATTAGACCATTTTTTGTGCATATAACTTATGTAATGTATTTGTGGCTTCTGTTGTCCAGAACGCAATGAAAACCAATCGTCTTAGGTTGGCTACATTGGAGCAACAGAAAGCTAGTGAAGATTTTCTCAAGCTTATGGAAAAACAACGGGTTAGAATTGTCCCCTTGATGTGTTTGCTTGATGTTTTGTTCTTGATGTCACATGTTTTGTGGATTTTTTACTATGTGGAATGTCTTGAAACTGCAGATAGAGGAAGAAGATGCTTTAGAAAAGTTTAAAAGGTTGACCATACAGTTGGACACAAAGCAAGCGCTTGAATTAGAAATAAAGCATCTGATTGGAAAAGTGCAAATGATGGAGTGCACATCAGCTGTCGAAGGTTCAGTATCAGGGGAGACAATAGCAACGCTTAAAGAGGAGCTAGAGGACAAGATAGATGAACTGAACAATACAGAAAACACGAACCAAGCTTTAATTGTTACAGAAAAGAAGGCCAGTGATGAAATGCGAGAAGCTGCAGATTTCATGGTACAGGTATGATAAGTTTTGTCCTACAGAACGTTACAGTCACTGCACTTGTTTACGAGAAGTCATGTGTTGTCAAATTTTGTAGGCTCTTCAGCGTTTATCTAGTGCCCCAACGGTTCGGACACAGATTGGCATCAAAAGGATTGGTGAGCTCGACCCCAAAGTGTTTTTAGACGTCTGCAAGCAGAAATTACCGGAAAAGGATGCAGAAGCAGAAAGTGAGATCCTTTGCACCAAGTGGCAAAATGAAATTAACAATCCTGGATGGAATCCTTTTAAGGTTGTTGTGGTCAACGGAAAAGAGTCGGTAAGAATCTATTGTCTTTTGTCATCCTGGCATCAGCAGAAAATCTTTGCAGCTGCAGCTAGCTTGAACATGTGGTGGCCTATTCTCTTTTTTCCATGACTTCTTTTTTGCAGGAAGTACTTAGAGAGGATGACGCAAAGCTCCAAGAACTGAGGGAGTATGGTGAAGAAGCCTATGCTGCAGTTACCAAGGCGCTGATCGAGCTGAACAGCGGCGATGGTTGTCGGAGGACCCCGTTCCCGGTGCTGTGGAACCTTGAGGTGGACCGGAAAGCGCTGATGAAGGAAGCAGTTCAGCATGCTCTGCAGCTGCGGAATGCAAGCAAAGCGATGGGAAAGAGAAGGTGCTGAGCTCCAAACAATAGTCTCACTCTGGCTGAATGAACACTCTAGCTGTTAGACTAATGCAGTCCTATAGACTGACTAGATATGAACCTTTATGAGGTAGAACTATATTATGCATGATGTCGAGTGGTGAGTAACTTGTTGCATTATGCTGGATCCAATGCTAGTGAAAGGAAATTGGCAGGAAGTGCTTAGCTCAATTTGCATGGGTAGACAGGGTAGCCGTTGCAGTAGTTGTTATATTGTCTGAATTTGTGGCAATGCCGCTCAAAATATGTGAGACCGTAATGACTCTGATGGATAAACGGTTTATAATGGTTCTTTAAGAAAAGACAATTACATGGCATATATATTTGTGAAACTGGAATACTTAGGACCCTTTGGATTAAAGAAAACTCAATAGGAAACTGGTCCGGCATGTCTCCGGCGTAGACAGAGTAACATGCTGGATTTTGTTGGAGCTAATGTTGATGGAAAAAAACCAGCAGGAAGTGCTTAGCTAAATTTTCATGGCTAAACATTCTATCTATAGCAGTAGTGACATGGTTTGAATTCGTGGTAATGCCCTTTCTGCTCTCTAAATATGTGAGCCTGTAATGACTGGATGTATGGTTTGTAATGATTCCTTAAGAACAAATAATATTGCACGCGAATACATAGGTAGTGTTTGGATGTATGAATCCATCCTGCACCTGATGATTCTGAATCTGGGACGATCCTCAGGTTTGGTTGGGTAGAAGAGAGAATATATTATTGCAGTAAGAAATGCAGCATTGAGGAAGAGGCGTCCACAGTATACTTTGATTCGAACCTTAGAGTGTCCCCAATGGTTGACTCTAAGCTGCCTCTTATAATTGTTTATTGAAGAAAAAAAGAGAGAAGGTTGCTAACTCTTCCTCAAGAGGTAGTCTCTAAGAATAATGAGAGCTTAAAACATGGACCTCACTTCTCATCAATCCTTTGTAAGAGCTAGCTATTAGCTCTTAACTAACTCTACCTTTGAGAATGCTCTTAAGACATGTTCCAGCACAAACGGTCACAAATAACTTAAAGTTTGACTATGAAAGGTTCTCAGATAACGCACATTGAGGTGCGCTCGTACTCAGGATTCTTAAACTAGACTCACGGATGATTGGTTTCTAAATGGTTCTTTTAAAAAGGAAAAGTACTCCACACAACTCACAAAAAATACAAGAAGTCGACTAGGTGGATTGGTCCGAGTGAAGAGAAAAAAAAGAATAAAATAAATATTCACGCTTTCTGACACAGAATCCCCTAAAAGGGTTAGGTACATAGGATATGGATAGTCTTTTCCAATGCGATAAAATAAAACGACATCGTGTCTATTTTTCTTTGCTAAAGGGGTATTTCCATGGGTTTGCCTTGGTATCGTGTTCATACTGTCGTATTGAATGATCCGGGTCGATTGCTTTCGGTGCATATAATGCATACAGCTCTAGTTTCTGGTTGGGCTGGTGTTTTTAAATTATCAAAGCAAGAGCTTTATGTAAGAGTAGAAGTCCGTAGCGTCTACCGATTTCGCCATATCCCCATTTTCCTTTTTTTCTTTGAAACCCGGATTCCTTGTGTAATTTCTTACATCTCTTAGTTTTTTTTTGAATCATTGAATTCATTATTCGACCTAGTCTAGCAGCTCATCTCTATTCGAGAGACCTCACATAATTATCAAAAAAAGGAATTTGTCGAAATTTTTCTTTTTTTCTTGTTGAATAATGCCAAATCAAAAAAATATCCCAAAATCCAAAAGTGAAAAGGAAATGAATTAGTTAATTCAATAAAAAAGAAAAGGGGGCTAGCACTTGATTTCGTTGCCTAAGCGAATCCGTAACTAAACCTTCGAAAGTAACTTTTGCTTCTCTCGGGTTTTTTTTTTCTCTCCTATTTTTTTTTTCTGTCATATTTTTTCTCCTATTTTTCTATTTTTATTTTCAAAATATCTTTGGGATCTGATACTACACCGCTGCTTAATCCTTTAGTGGATCGGCTCTATTACATAAGCAGATTCCTAAATTTTGCCCCAGATCCTGGTATAATTAAGCAGTTTTTTTTGTAGTTGTATCGACCCAGTCGCTCACTAATTGATCTTTACGGTGCTTTCTTTATCAATTTGAGACTTTATCCATAGAGTAGTAGTATAGGCTCTATTTTCTTCTTATTTTGATTCTCGTGAAGTGTTCTTCCTTCCTACAGCTGATAGGGCAAAATCATTGTTTTGACGATCCCTATGTAGAAAGCCCTTTTTCTAGTATTTACTAGAAAATTTCATCTTTTTTTTTCTTCTTTCTATAGTGGAGATAGTCGCACGTAATGACAGATCACGGCCATATTATTAAAAGCTTGCGGTAAGAAGGGGTTTCGTTCTAGCGCCCGGAAATAATATTCCAAAGCCTTTGTATGCTCTCCATTACTTGTGTGTATAAGGCCGATGTTATATAGTATATAACTTCGATCATAGGGATCAATTTCTAGTCGCGTAGCTGGTCGCGTAGCTTCATAATAATACTGACAATTTCAAAATTTGGACATAAAAGGGAAGAGAGATTGGATAGTGACAGATAAGAGAGATGCTCGAAATAATATCATATGACCAATTCCCAAAACCGTTACACATAAATCATGAAACATCTAAATTAGACAAGTTGCAAGCAACCAAAGCCAAATGCAAACAATTCTTGTGAAATTATTATGCCCCCCAGTGATCTACTAACTTTTAATGGCTGAGTAACTGGTCGAACTCCTCGCACCCCTCTGCTCCTATGTTGGTGAACGCCTCAACAAGCAGCGGCACGACGCCGGCGAGCGCGAGCTTGAACCCTTCTGATCCGGAGCACGGCCGCTCCTCGGCATCGAGCGCGCAGCCATCTTGCCGCAGGTACGCGGCGCACGTCCGCAGCACGAACCGACCGCGGCGGCGGAAGTGGCCTCTCACGAGCTCCTCGAACCTCGCCGGCGGCCGGCGCAGCAGGCGGAGCATGGTCCGCAGCGAGAGGAGGTATGCGTTCTCGGCGTAGGGCAGCGCGTTGCGCACGCCCATTGTTCCCACTCCGTTGCGAGGCTCGTTGTAGTAGGGCTGCGCCGTGAGCACGAGCGCTTGGATGGAGACCACCACCTGGAGGACGGTCGACATCGCCGGCGACCAGAGCTCGACGCCCTCGCCGCCGAAGGTGTCCAGCAGGCTCAGGCAGACCGTGCCTGACTCGTACAGGTTGGGGTTCAGGTTGAGGCCGAAGGAGCGGTAGTGCACCTGCGGCGGCACGGCGGGGTATGTCGGTGGCAGCTGCAGGTCGAAGAAGAAGAGGCCATCCTGGTACGGCGTCCCGGCCGCGCCCACCATCGCCACCCGGAGCAGGTCCATGCGGTCCTCGAATGCCCGAACGTAGATGGTGTCTGCATTTTGGTGCACATGAAAAATCCATTTAGTTTGACAATTATGACATCGGCTTAATAATTTGGTGTCACCTAGCTGCCATTTCCTACCCTTATATTCCCGTGTGAAAAGAATACATGTACATGTTCAAACCGAGGTTTACCTGGTAAGTTGTTCTCTAGAATTTTCCATTCCTTTTGCACCCTCTTCATCCATTTCGTTCCAGCACCAGTGTCCTGAATCGATAAAATTCAGACAAAGGAAACATCAGACAAACCATTATGCTCATCAAAACAGTGATATTCGAGCATATATATATTTTTAGATTTTCCGCAACGTACATTGCTTTTGTAACATTATAAATTTCTGTCAAATACATGGCAATATAGTCTAGGCAATATTTAAATATTCAAGTCAATAAAATGTAGGTAGTAACTAGTTTAAATGAAATCATGCATCTGTACACATATATATAGATTGATATTAATTGATCAAATTACGCACATGCTCCATGTTGTCAAGGTAATGATGATCTGAAGGGCTCTGTACGACGTCGAATTTCATGAAACGAAGCGAGTCCCCATCACCGGACTCTGCAGCTGCCTTCACCTTCTCGGCTGAGCCATCTTCATCGGCACCACCTTCAATACCATCGTCTTCGTCGTCACTTCCGTTGGCAGAATCGTCGTCTCCTCCGTTGACGCTCTAAAACCAAACAAAATTACTCACTATAGATGTGGACGTGAATCTCGACTCACAATAGGGTTAGAGCTGATGCTGGATGAGTACCATGGCTGCGGCATTCGCATCATCGTTTGCTTCAGGTTCTTGAGGTGGGTCCTCCTGTGCCCTGTTCCCATTAAGTATCTCCTCCTCCAGAATGTTGATATCTCGCAGTTTAAGGAAATCTATTTCATGATGCGACACCTGAAAGTTAGCATACAGTCAAGTGCAATTAGCGGGCACATAATCCTCAAAGAATCATGGTGGTTACTTGGCAGTTGAAATGATTGGAGATGCAACACACGCAAAATAAGAGTGTTCGTGACACTTTTTGTGTTGTATTATAGAATCATTTAAAAGTCACCTTTCTATCTTGTTGACTCCTCAAATCACCAGTATAAAATTGATTTTTTGAAAAAATATTATATTGTCAATTTTGCAGAAACTTTTATTTTAAGCATGTTCATATAAAATTCCATACTCCCAGAAAAAAAAATTTACATGTGTTCCACTAATTGGTTCAGTATTAGATTTTCAAAACCAATTAGTGGAACACGTATAAATTTTCAAAACCACCAAAAGGAATTCAAAGAAAATTTACCCCTTTTCTGTGGAAACTTTCCAATCAAATTCAATCCACTTCCATCCAAAATGAGTATTCAATTAGATTTTTTTTTGAGGGTATCAATTAGATATATGACACTCCTAAAGTACACTATTAAAACACTTAGTTTACGCTGCATCAAAGGAATATTGATTTGCCATTGCTAGCGGTATGATATATGTGCATATGTTATAAGGGTGTTGCTCGTGCACATGTATGAGAGTATTGTGACAGTCTAAGCAAAATAGTGTCTTTTTTGAAAAAAAAAGTCAACGTCTCTATTTCAAATTAGAAAAAGAAATATGAAGGAAGCCGAATTTATTATACATACCTTAGATGTGCTCCCGTCGCCCCACTTGACTTGGACGTGTCCATCACAAAGATCAACAACATGTCCGACCCATGACAAATCATCGGCGGCGCCCTCCTTGGTACATTCCGTGGTAACACACGTGCTTTGGCCGCTTGATTCCGGCGACGGCAGGCGAACGACAATGTTCCCGTAGAACACATCATTGTGGTAGTCGTACTTGTCCAGATGGTACGCGCTCACGGTTTCTTCGTCGCACTCCACCTCCCAGCTCGGCTCCTCTTCGCCGGGTGCCGTCGGCCTGCACCATGACACCCGCACGGTCCGGTCCTTGCAGTCGAAGCTTCTCACGACGCCGACTCTTTCGGTGGCCAGCTCTTCACTTGCGGTGGCGTAGCCGTCTTCATCAGAAGCGGCAGCGGCATCGTCGTAGTCGTAGACGGCGGCATATCTTACGTCGACGACGCGGTCTCCCGGGAAGAAGTCCTGGTCCTTGTCCAGCCCCGCGAAGGGGAGCAGCGATGCCGAGTGCACGCCGCGCTGCCGGGTGCCGTCCTGCCATAGCACGTCGACGGTGGTGCGCGCATTCCCCACGACCATCGGACGCTCCGACTCCGCCAGGACGGTGGTGTTCAGGAAGAAGCAGCGGTCACCGAGGGCCCAAGATCCGCCGGCGTCGGAGGGGAAGACGGTGAGCTCGTTCGCGTTCGTCACGCACACCGGCGGCGCCGCCGCCCGCACGGCGTCGTCCCGGTCTGCGACGATGCCCAGCTGCGCGGACGCGAGCCAGTAGACGAGCGCGTCGGCCATCTCCACCCTGACGACGGTGCCGCTGGTGCGGCAGCCGCCGGGGCTCCATCCCCCGACGAGCCACGTGGCCTCCTCCTCGAAGAGGGACGAGCCGCGGGGCGCGGCGACGCGCTGGCCCGGGTAGTACGCGCTGTTCTGCAACACGCGGCGGGTACGCGCGCCCTTGCCGCCGGCGTGGCGCAGCTTGTTGCGGCCGCCGGCGTTCGCCCGTGCGACGCGGCACACGGCGCCGCCGCCGTCGAAGGCGACGTCGACGTCGACGTGCACCGCGACGACGCGGCCCAGCCACATCCCGGACACGACCAGGTCGCCCGGGCAGAGCCCCGTCACGCGCCGCAGCTCGCACGGCGACGAGCCTCTCGCCACCACATCCGCCGCCTCGTCGCCGTCGTTTTGCGGCATCCGGATGAGGTCGAGCTCCGTGGAGGCGCCCATGACGACGCCGACCTGACCGCCGCCGCCGCCGGAGTCCGACACGAGGGTGACGGTCTGGGTCCGGAGCATGGAGCAGCCGCGGTCGACGACGGTGAGGTCACGGAGGTCCGCCGGGGTCACCACGCTCCCGTCGGCGAGCATTACGCGCACCAACGGCTCGCTGCCGTCGGGCGCCACCATTACCAGCCCGCGGGCGTAGCCGCCATGGGCGCCGGTCGACTTGAACTCCACGAGGTCCGCATTATAAAAATTTCACGGGTACGGCGCCGGAACGGCCTCGACGTCGTCCTTTGTTGCTTCTTCGTTCTGGATCAAAACAACGGAGATCAATTTTTCCGTCATCTTGCTTGATCGATCGATACTAATTCTTTGCTGTATACCAATATATACGGAGCCTCACCTGTTCCTATACTTTGTGTCCACAATAAGCACGAGAGAAGGCCTACTTCGATCACCCAACTGTTTCGTCCGAATATGCGCAATTTTTTTGTTTTTTTGAACTGTATACGCGCAAAACTATAATAGAGGCCCACCGCAAGCGGAATTGAGCTCGAGAAGCAGAGAGAGAGAGAGAGAGGAGGGTCCTCTGCATGGAGTGAGGTATAAGTTGGGCCTTGCATGTGGCAACCTATGATTGGTGAGAATCTTAAAATGCATTTTCTCTTAAACCGTGCATTATTTTCAACAACGTTTGAACTATGATGTTGTTTAAAATCAATACAACTAAATAAGATCAAATATAATAATATTTTCTTATTTAAAAAATTTAACATTCAAGCATACGAGTTTAACAATTTGAATGCACGATTTTAATATTTCCATACAACTATTGAACTTGTTTTATTTCATTGTTGAAATAGATTTTTATAGATGTTAAATCAATAATAGCAAATATTGAATATGAATAATGTACATTATTTTAAATATACTTTTAAATAATTTAGATGCACTAACATTACTTGCTTTCATAAATTGTTGAATTATTTATCCTTGTTTGCATTGCTGAACTAACCTTCAAAACATGTTGAATGGGTATAAAAATATAAGTTGTTAAAAACTAACTTTGTTTCCATGAGCTGCAAATTTTGATGAAGGCGTATAGTGATCAACACAATTTTAATAAGGCAAATTTGTCTGAGACACACTGAAAAATAGTAGCTTCATTCGCAGCACGCCAACAAAGTCGAATTTGTCTGCAACACACTACGATTTTGGAAACTCGTGTCTGTGAGATACTATGACCATTTAACAATTATTTTCAACTTTATTATCTCAATTCATAAGATACATTAGAATTTGAATCTTGGCACTAATGTACATTGTTGCAATATCTAGCATTAAAAAATAGAGCCGGATTTTTTTGATTGTTTAGATCGTCTGCTCATCGTTTCGATATTTAATTTGTCAAGCAAATCATGCAAACAATCGAAAAAAATATGACTCTATTTTTTAATGTTGGACAATGCAACAATCTACATTGGTGCCAAGTTTCAAATTCTAATGTATCTTTTGAACTGAGATAAAAAAAAGATGAAAAAATATTAAATGATTATAATTTGTCACAGACCAGAGTAAATCGTAGTGTGTTGCAGATGAATTCGGCCCAAGCTTTGATACAGTCTTGCGTTGGTTTTCTCGCCGTTGATTTGAGTCAAAGGGCGGAGCAAAAGTCTTAAATGTTAATGACCTCAATGCACATAAATGACTTGGTTTCTCTCTCTCTCTCTCTCTCATCTTTTGCTGAGGTGTCTTTCTCGTACTCGTCTGTAAATATTAGACATCCTGAAGTTTGAAATGTGTACCTAAATGTAAGTCAACCAGATTTAACAAACTTGTATTAATAAATTTTGGATTAAAAAAAGCTCGTTTGATGATATTCTCATCCTATGTCAAATTGGCTTATGTAAAAATCTTTTATATTGAGTTCGAGCCGTTTGGAAAAGGTTTGGTAAAATGACAGTGCGGATAGTATTTGGGAGAGGAGAGAAGCCGGATAAGGTACATTTTTAGCTTATGCCCGCTAGTAAAAATGTGCATCTCCACTTTCAGTATCCTTTTGATAGGATTTCAGTAATAAAATGGCTCCAAAAGATCGGAAACTCCTACAGGGAGCCATATTTTGTGTTTGAAAAAAAACTATTGGGGAAAAACTGCAAAATACTGTGTTGCGCTGCCTGCCAGGTTTGCTAGCTACACATGAAAATGTACCCTTAGTTTTGCCCGTTTTGAACCGAGAAACCTCTCAGTACAGAGACCACTCTTTTTGCTCCCTTTTGGACTTCCGAGTGCCGACTCCTCTGCTTCCATTCATTTCTTCGGCTCCCTTCTTGCTTTCCTCGGCTTCTCCTCCTGAGCAGAGGCGAACCCGACCTTGTCCAAGGATTCAAGCAGCCGGAGGCACAGCCGCGCAATTCCCATCCCCGCCGCTCCAGGTGAGAATGCGAAGGAGCATAACTTTCTTCTTGGCCCTTCTTCCTCCAATTTCCCCTCCAAGAAAACCCTCGAATACCCTAGCTTTGGTTCCGGATTCTCTCTCCCATTTTTTTTCTACATTCAGGAAGAAAATGTGGTTTCTTCCTGTGTTTTGGCGTAGCGGATTCGCAGTCGCTGGTGTCCCGAGCGAGCCGGCGGCCAAGAAGGCCGCAAAATCACGTTTTATATTACTTGCAATCTTGGTGCTGCTGATATTAATAAAAAAAAATTTCCCCATTTCAGGCTAAATCTTGCTTTAGATACGAATTCGCGCCTTGATTCTTGGTCATGTTTGCGTCATCGGCCCCTTTCTTGGGCTTAATGGCTGGGAAGATTCCACCTTGTTTGTGCTCCCCGAAATTGATTCTTGTGTCCATGGGAGGAGGGACCAGGAACGACCAAGAAATATTTCAGTCAACGCACAACTTGTTAGCTGAAGCACAGGCTTCCACTTCCGTGCTGCCCTAGTGTTATTTGTTTTGGAATGTGTTTTACAGAATATAAAACTGAAACCCTTGCAATTCTTCTGTAACTTAATTTTGTGAATCGAATGATGATGTGAGGACTGATATATTGGGTAGTTATATAAGGTATTTATGGAATATAATTGTTGTGACATCTGAAGGTCAGGCACTGACTAGTGGATAGGACTGATGTACTCACTTATGGGATTAAGGTTTTGTTATACTCAAATTAGCAAGCAAAATGCTGGTTGGGGGTATGAATATGTGACCTATACTCACTGATTTTCTATTATTGTCAATATTCTCACTGATTCGACCTCTATTGAGCTTACGGTGTTAGGATTTTGTTACTAAGTCAAAACATAATCAACTGGTCTTGTTCTCTGATATTATCTGTCATTGTAGTATTTTCTCTATGATGTATTCTTCTTTAGCATATAATGTACTAATGACAAATCGTAACATCATTTTATCCTGTACTTCCCTCAGGCCTCAAGGCTTCTGCCCTTTCCTCTCAGGCTCTCACCTTCTGTAATGGACATGTCGGATGGAGGTTCAGAGTTTGAAGCTTATCGGGCAGACACTTATGCCCTTCTGGTATCCGGAGATTTAAAAGTGATGACTGATGAAGGCTTGTATCGGTGCCCCTTTTGCTCAGATGCACAGAATGACTGCAGTCGACATGATCTACTGGAGCATGCCATGGGTGTAGAGGCTGCACATAACTTGGATGGGAAAGAGAAAGCAGACCACCAAGCTCTCGCAAAGCATCTGAAGGGTAAGCCTGCTGAATCACTAGGCTTACTGTTGCAGCCAACGTTTTTTGATACGAAAGCTCCCCAAAATAACAGAGATGAGCAGTTTGTGTGGCCATGGATGGGTGTTCTAGTTAATATGCCAGATGAATACATTGGCAGAAGTGCGAACCGGCTCAAGGAGCATTTCTTATCTTTTCATCCTACAAAGGTGCATCATGTGTATAGCAAAGGTTGTCCCACAGGCAATGCAATTATCGAGTTTGGAAAGGATTGGAGTGGTTTTAGGAATGCTCGTGCTTTTGAGAGTCACTTTGAGATGAAAGGGCACAGTAAAAGGCGCTGGAAAGAAATGAAGTGTGGAGGTCAAGAGCCTGTTGGGTGGATCGCAAGGGCCGATGATTACAATTCTCTAGGGGCAATAGGTGAGCATCTGAGAAAAAATGGTGATTTGAAAACGTTCAGTGCTATTGAGAATGAAGAAACAAATAAAACAGATAAACTTGTGGCCCATTTAGCTTATCATGTCAAAGAGAAGGAGACACATTTAATGGAACTTGAGTGTGAGTACAATAAGAGTGCTGCATCACTTGAGAAACTGATGGAGGAGAGGGACAAACAGATCCAGTCATACAATAAAGGTGCACGCTAATGCTCTGCTTATTATTCCCGCACATTGTGTACTAAGTATTAGACTAAGCTATGTTATCTTCGATATAATGGCTGATGTGTATTTTAAATATACTGTACTAGAAATCCTGAAAATGCGACAGCTTGCTCAACAAAATACACACAGAGTTGCTGAAGAGAATCAGAAGCTACGTTTGGATCTGCAGGGGATGATGGATGAGCTTGATGCAAGAAACAAGCAAGTTGAGGAATTGACTGCACAGACTGAAGAAGACAAAAGGAACCTTGAGCTAGAGAAGCAAAAGGTGAAAAACTTCCTTCTAACGTTTCTTACAGAATTACATGACATCTTGGAAAATTGTATATAGTCTAGTTTTCTTCTCGTTTCAATAACTGTAGTACTCTGTCTTCTACAACTGTTGATTAGTATCACTAACTTTGATTGTTACTTGTTCCTAGAAAGCTGATGTACTTTTCTTTTGTTTAATTGGTCTGTTCTCCTGGCACAATGGACTAGCCATTAGCCATTGCTACGTAATAAAGTTAAGCAAAACTTTAGGGGAAGTTTGGAAGAACATGGTCTAGGAAACTTTTGTTGAAACTTGTATCACGTCCTGCGGATTTGCATCTTAAACACCCTATGTGAAATAGACCCCTCACTATTTGCTTTGTAATACGGAATCAATCAAAATAACCATCTTTGGTTTGGCAATAGAAACATCAGATGGCAGAATGATTCTTTTGCAGAAATTAGACCATTTTTTGCGCATGTAACTTATGTAATGTATTTGTGGCTTCTGCTGTACAGAACGCAATGAGAACCAATCATCTTAGGTTGGCTACATTGGAGCAACAGAAAGCTAGTGAAGATTTTCTCAAGCTTATGGAGAAACAACAGGTTAGTTTTGTTCCCTTGACGTGTTTGCTTGCTGTTTTGTATGTCACGTACTTTGTGGATCTTTTTTACTGTGGAAAGTCTTGAAACTGCAGATAGAGGAAGAAGATGCTCTAGAAAAGTTTAAAAGGTTGACCATACAGTTGGACACGAAGCAGGCGCTTGAATTAGATATAAAGCATTTGATTGGAAAAGTGCAATTGATGGAGTGCACGTCGGGTGTTGATAGTTCAGAATCAGGGGAGACAATAGCAACGCTTAAAAAGGAGATAGAGGATAAGATAGATGAACTGAATGAAGTGGAAAACATGAACCAAGCTTTAATCATTACGGAAAGGAAGGCGAGTGATGAAATGCGTGAAGCTGCAGATGCCATGATAAAGGTATGATATGTTTTTTTCCTACAGAAATACAGAATGTACAGTCAGTGCACTTGTTTACGAAAATTCATGTGTTGTCTAATTTTGCAGGCTCTGCAGTGTTTACCTAGTGGCCCAAGCGTTCGGACACAGATTGGCATAAAAAGGATTGGTGAGCTTGACCCCAAAGTGTTTTTAAACGTGTGCAAGCAGAAATTTCCAGAAAAGGATGCAGAAGAAGAAAGTGCTATCCTTTGTACCAGGTGGCAGAATGAAATTAACAGTCCTGGATGGAATCCTTTTAAGAGTGTTCTGGTCAATGGAAAAGAATCGGTAAGAATCTATCGTCTTTTATCAGCCTGGCATCAGCACAAAATCTTAGCAGCTCAGGTAGCTTGCACATGTGGTGCTCTATTTTTTTTTCCTGTGTAAACAGAAAACCACCGGCAGAATTAGAACACTAGAATTATTTGGTCTTGATTGCAATTTAGGCATAGGGTTTATTCAAGATATGTTGAGCTTAATCTCTTAACAGAATTTTCACTAATCTTATCCCCAGTCCAACCACCAATTTTCCATTTGCAACCTTTGAGATCCGTAAAAGAGAGTTGAGTTTCTGCTAAAATTTACTATATCATGTTTAATATCGAATGTTGATGTGAATCACATTAACAGAGCTTTTGAATGCATGACCGCTTTTTTGCAGGAAGTACTCAGAGAGGATGACGCAAAGCTCCAAGAATTGAGGGAGTATGGTGAAGAAGCCTATGCTGCGGTTACCAAGGCGCTGATCGAGCTGAACAGCGGCGATGGTTGTCGGAGGACCCCATTCCCGGTGCTGTGGAACCTTGAAGTGGACCGGAAAGCGCTGATGAAGGAAGCTGTTCAGCATGCTCTGCAGCTGTGGAAGGCAAGCAAAGCGATGGGAAAAAGAAGGTGCTGAGTTCAAAACAATAGTCCCAACTCTGGATGAACGAACACTCTAGCTGTTAGATTAATGCAGTCCTATAGACTGACTTGATATGAACCTTTATGAGGTAGAACTATATTATGTACTATGTCGAGTCCTGAGTAACTTGTTGCATTTTGCCGGAGCCGATGCTAGTGAAAAGAAAATGGCAGGAAGTGCTTAGCTCAATTTGCATGGGTAGACATGCTAGCTGTTGTATTAGTTGTCATGTGGGGCAAGTGCTACACTCGTCGCGCGCCCAAACCCAAAGTGGGGTGAGTCGTCTTGGCGCGTTTGCCGTCGTCGTTCTAGTGCTTGCCGTGGATTGTTAGGAGTCGGTTATGAGTTGTCATTCTCATGGAGTCTGTTGGAGTCAGTTGTGTGCGTCGATTAGATCATGTTCAGGATTTTAGGGAGTTTGTTTAGGCCGGCATCTATATATGGAGCCGAAGGAGATTTAAAGGAAGGCAAGCAAAAGTTTAATCCTATCTCTATCTCTCGATTCTATCTCTAATCTCCCTATAAGTCTTAAGCTCTCGGGGAGCATAAACCCTACAACACCACGTTCATCACATCTGGTATCAGCTTCCAGGCAACCCGCTTTCGCCGATCACCATGCCGCCCAACGACACCAAGCAACCCAAGGGCGACGAGGACGATGTCACCGCCAAAGACCTCATGCAGGCCATCCTCGGCAAGCTGGACTGCCTCACCACCATGGAGGACAAGTTGGCGGCCATCGACCAGCAGCAGCGCACTCACGGCCGCGCCATCCAGCGCCTTGAGAACCAGCTCGCCTACACGGAGCGGGATCACGGCGGTCGCGAGGATGACGGTCGTTTCCGTGACCGCCGGTACGACGATGGTGAAGGACGCGGCTACGGCGGCCGCGACACCGATCGGGCGCCACCGCGCCACCAAAAGTGGGACTTCCCCAAGTTCGACGGCAAGGGCGATCCCCTGCCCTTCATCAACAAGTGTGAATCGTATTTCCGCGCACAGCGCATCCCCGAGGAGGACAAGGTGTGGATGGCCTCCCATAACCTCAGCGATGCGGCGCATCTCTGGTACATGCGCACCGAGCGCCAGGAGGGCCCTCTGTCATGGCGCCGTTTCGCCGATCTCCTTCATCTTCGCTACGGCCCTCCGCTCCGCTCCAACCCACTTGGTGAACTCGCCGCGTGTCGCCGCACCGGCACGGTCGAGGACTACCAGGAGCGCTTTCTCGAGCTGCTGGCCCGCGCCGGCCCCCTCACCGAGCCACAACAGATCCAGTTGTTCAACGTGGGCCTGCAAGAACCACTCAGCCTCGACGTACAGCTCCAGAACCCACAGACGCTCGACGTCGCCATGAGTTTGGCTCGTGCGTATGAACGCCGTGAGCAGGCGGCGCTCCTGGCCAACACTGCGCGCACCCCGTCGCGCCAGCGCGGCATCCTGTCCACACCACCAGCGCCGGCTTCTGGCTCGACATCAGCACCGCCAGTTGCCGGAGCACCTGCGCCTCCCGGCCAATCCGTGACGGTGGCCGGCCGCACGATTCGCCGTCTGACGCCCGAGGAGATGGAGGAACGGCGCCGCAAGGGCCAGTGCTTCAATTGTGATGAGAAGTTTGTCCGGGGCCACAACAAGATTTGCAAGCGCCTCTTTGCCCTGGAGGTGGTCCAAGCCGACGACGACGACGCCCTGCCTGTCGCGGACCCGGCGGAACCAGTCATCTCGCTGCACGCCATCGCCGGGGTACGCACTGGCGACACGATGCAGATCGCTCTGCACTTGGGCGGCGCCACATTGAATGCGCTGCTCGACTCCGGCTCCACCCACAACTTTGTGTCTGAAGCTGCGGCGGCGACGACGGGGCTCCAATTCCAGAATCAAGAAGGGCTCTCCGTCATGGTGGCTAATGGTGAAAGAGTTCCTTGTCCCGGCATCTTCCGCTCCACGCGATTCACCATCGATCACTGCACATTCAACGGAGACCTGTACGTGCTGCCACTGGGAGGCTACGACGTGGTGCTCGGCACACAGTGGCTCGCAACATTGGGGCCGATATTGTGGGATTTTGGCCGCCTTACCATGTCTTTTTGGTACGGTGACCGCCGCCACGTCTGGCATGGCTTGGAGGGACCGATGTGCTTACGGCTCCACGCGTGTACTGGACGCGACCTGTTGGAGTCGCTGCTGGAGGACTTCACCGACGTGTTCGCGGAGCCACGGGGCTTGCCGCCGCAGCGCTTCCGCGACCACCACATCCATCTACTGCCGGCAACCGATCCCGTGGCGGTACGGCCGTACCGGTACCCGGCCAACCAGAAGGACGAACTCGAGCGCCAATGCCGCGCCATGGAGGAGCAGGGGCTGATTCGGCGGAGCTCGTCGGCCTACTCGTCGCCAGTGCTGCTGGTCAAGAAAGGCGACGGATCGTGGCGCTTCTGCGTGGATTACCGCGCGCTGAACGCCGTCACGGTGAAGGACAAGTTTCCCATTCCGGTGGTGGAAGAATTGCTGGACGAGCTGCATGGCGCCATGTACTTCACCAAGCTTGATTTGCGCTCTGGCTACCACCAAGTGCGCATGTGTCCCGACGACGTGCACAAGACCACGTTCCGGACACACGAGGACTTGTATGAATTCCTGGTGATGCCGTTTGGACTCACAAACGCGCCGGCGACTTTCCAGGCTATCATGAATGACGTCCTCCGGCCGTTTCTCCGCAAGTTTGTGCTCGTCTTCTTCGACGACATCCTCATCTACAGCAGCTCTTGGTCCACTCACCTGCAACACTTGCGTGCTGTCCTGACTGTTCTGCGCGAGCATCACCTGTACATCAAGAAGTCCAAGTGCGCCTTCGGGGAAGAGACAGTCTCCTACCTGGGACACGTCGTGTCGGCAGCCGGCGTGGCAATGGACAGCGAGAAGATCTTGGCGGTGACGGACTGGCCACGCCCACGCTCGGTGCGCGCCCTGCGCGGCTTCCTGGGATTGGCGGGCCGCCGCTTCATCCAGGACTACGGCACGATCGCGGCGCCATTGACCAAGCTCTTGAAGAAGGAAGGATTTCGCTGGTCCGAGGAGGCGGACGTGGCGTTCATGGCATTGAAGACGGCACTCACCACGGCGCCGATGCTGGCGCTGCCGGACTTCGATTCGCCGTTCGTGGTCGAGTGCGACGCGTCCGAAAGGGGATCGGCGCCGTGCTACATCAAGGCGGCGGACCCATCGCGTTCTTCAGCCGCGCGGTGGTGCCACCTCGCCACCAGGGTCGGCGGCGTACGAGAGGGAGCTGATCGGGCTGGTGCAGGCGGTGCGGTACTGGAGGCCGTATCTGTGGGGGCGCCGCTTCGTGGTTCGCACGGATCACTACAGCCTGAAGTTTCTGTTGGACCAACGCTTGGCCACAATTCCGCAACATCAGTGGGTAAGCAAACTGCTGGGCTTTGATTTTGCAGTGGAGTATAAGCCCGGGAAGCAGAACGTGGTGGCGGACGCGCTTTCACGGCGCGATGAGGAGATGGGACACGCGTTGGCACTGTCGTCGCCGCCGTTCACGCTGCGCTGGAGGAAGTACGCGCGGCCGAACGACTCCGACCCTGCTCTGGTGGCGCTGCGCGATCAAGTCCGGCGACGGCACCCTGCTGCGCGTGGGCTGTGCGCGGACGGGTTGCTGCTCTACAATGATCGGGTGTACGTGCCGCCCGGCTCGCCGCTGCTGGCGCAAGTGTTGCAACTCGCACACGACGGCGGCCATGAAGGTGTACAGAAGACTCTACATCGACTACGGCGCGACTTCCACACGCCGCAAGCCAGGACCGTGGTGCAAGATTATGTGCGCGCGTGCGCCACCTGCCAGCGTTTCAAGACGGAACACCTTCATCCTGGTGGCCTGCTCATGCCACTGCCGGTGCCGAGGGCGGTTTGGTCTGACGTCTCGCTGGACTTCATCGAGGGACTACCAAAGGTGGGCGGCAAGGCGGTCATCCTCACCGTCGTCGATCGCCTGTCCAAGTACGCGCACTTCATCGCCTTGGCGCACCCCTATACAGCAGAGACCGTCGTCAAGGCCTTCTTCGACGACATCGTGCGGCTTCATGGCGTGCCGGCGTCGCTGGTGTCGGACAGGGACCCCGTCTTCACGTCAACGTTCTGGCGGGCTTTGTTTGCGACTACAGGCTCCGAACTGCACATGAGCTCCGCGTTCCATCCTCAGTCCGACGGCCAAAGTGAGGCAGTGAACAAGGTCATCGCAATGTATCTGAGGTGCATGGCTGGGGATCGGCCGCGCAGCTGGGTCCGGTGGCTTCCATGGGCCGAGTACACGTACAACACTTCCTACCACACAGCTCTCAAGGAGACGCCTTTCCGGGTGGTTTATGGTCGTGATCCGCCCTCCCTGCGATCCTATGAACCTGGCGAGACGCGCGTAGTGGCGGTCGCGCGCACCATGCAAGACAGGGATGAGTTTCTGGCCGACGTCAGAATGAGGCTGGAGCAAGCTCAGCAGGTCGTGAAGGCGAACTATGACAAGCATCGTCGTGAGGTCTCCTTCGAGGTGGGTGATTGGGTGTGGCTCCGTCTTCATCACCGTACGCCGGCGGGCATTCCGGATTCGTCCAAGGGGAAGCTTCGACCTCGGTTCTTCGGGCCCTACAAGATCGCCGCTAAGCTGAACGAGGTCGCGTACAAGTTGCACCTGCCGCCGGGCGCGAGGCTTCACGATGTCTTCCATGTGGGTCTCTTGAAGAAGTACGTGGGCACACCGCCGGAGGGACCGCCGGAGCTTCCGCCAATTCATCAGGGTGCGGTGGTGGTCAAGCCTGCGGCGGTGACGAAGGCGCGTTTGGCTCGCGGTGTTCGTCAAGTTCTGGTGCACTGGGCGAATCAACCGGCGTCTGCGGCGTCGTGGGAAGATTTGGACGAGTTTCAGCAACGCTACCCAGAGTTTCAGCTTGAGGACAAGCTGTTGATCGAGGGGGGGAGAGATGTCATGTGGGGCAAGTGCTACACTCGTCGCGCGCCCAAACCCAAAGTGGGGTGAGTCGTCTTGGCGCGTTTGCCGTCGTCGTTCTAGTGCTTGCCGTGGATTGTTAGGAGTCGGTTATGAGTTGTCATTCTCATGGAGTCTGTTGGAGTCAGTTGTGTGCGTCGATTAGATCATGTTCAGGATTTTAGGGAGTTTGTTTAGGCCGGCATCTATATATGGAGCCGAAGGAGATTTAAAGGAAGGCAAGCAAAAGTTTAATCCTATCTCTATCTCTCGATTCTATCTCTAATCTCCCTATAAGTCTTAAGCTCTCGGGGAGCATAAACCCTACAACACCACGTTCATCACAACATGCTAGCCGTTGTATTAGTTGTTATATTATCTGAATTTGTAGCAATGCCGTTCTAAATATGTGGGACTGTAATGACTCATGGGTGAACGATTTGTAATGGTTCTTTAAAAAAAACAATTACATAGTATATATATTGAAGATGGAAACTTAGCACCAGTTTGGTTAAAGAAAACCCACAGGAAATTGTGGTCCGGCGTGTCTCCGGCGGCCCTTGAGTAACGCGCTGCATTTTGTTGCAGTGAATGTTGGTGAAAAAAAGAAACCGGCAGGAAGTGCTTAGCTCAATTTTCATGGGTAGCATTGCTACCTGTAGGAGTAGTTTTTACGTCGTTTGAATTTATGGTAATGCCCTTCTGCTATCTAAATATATGAGCATGTGGACTTGATGTACGGTTTGTAATGGTTCTTTAAGAGCAGATAATTGCACATGAATACATAGGTAGTGTTTGGCTGTACGAAGCTATATACTTTTTTTTTTCATTGAGGACGAGTCCGAATTTTGCAGTAAGAAACACCGGACCGCATCACCATTGAGGACGAGTCGTCCACAGTACCTTAGTCCCTGGGACCGCCTTCTTCCTTTTTTTTTCCCCCTTTCTGGATCCCCTCTCCCTCCTGATACTTTGTGAAACGAAACATTTATCATAAATATGAAATTCAGTATAGTTCCTTTCATATACGTGTGCTCAAAGTTCGATAGTGGATATTTGAGGCCGCAATCAGCTGCGCTTAGTGCAACTATATCGATTCGATGTATCACTAGCTGCACCTGCAATGAGATCCAAAGCAAATAGCACTCCCTCCGTTCCAATTTACTTCGCATCTTAGCCTCGTCTAGTTTTCCTAAAATAATTGGCATTCTCACTTCCCGATGCACCTTTCTCTCTTCCCAATACACCTCTATCTCTATCTCTCTCCTCGTTTTCTGCGCACTTACCTTTACCAACTTTTCTGAATCTCCGTGCCAAGAGTTAAAACGTCAATTATTTTGGAACGGAAGGAGTAGTAGTTTGATACCACTAGCGCACATATTTTATTTCCTTTAACGGGGCTATTCATTAAAGGAAGACGAGTTTTGATGTGAAAGATAGAAACTTGGTCATTTGAAAAGGGAAACAGGCCTACAACTACAGAACTAATGGGTATTACCTTGGTATTCTGCTTTTCGATGTCGCGATACAGCTGTGCCAGACAAGCAGAGAAACCACCCGACCCCTCCACAGCAGAGAAATGTGGCTTCTACATTTCTCTGCTTTAAGTGCTGGTCGAAGATTCCAGGAGCCAGTTTGCAGTGTGCTGTCTTGGTAATTTGATCCACCTGTTGTATGACGTCTTGGAATCCTTCAATTCGTTTGCTTGTCAATTAAATCTTTTCTTTTCTTTTTTTCTCTTTTTTTTCTTTTTTTTCCAGACGATGGGCCATCAGAGGGGCCCACCTGTGCCAGTGCCACTCTGGGTCACCGGCGACAGAGGAATTGGTGCTAGGGACTCACTGGTCCGGGCAACCTCCCCTGCAGGTGCCGCAACTCGATCCAATTAAATCTTGTCAATTAAATCTTTTCTTTTCTGATCACCAAAACTAAAAGATGAGCCTGCCACAGGGGTCATGAGTCATGACATTGTTCGTTCCTTGTTTTAAAGTCACAGTTGAAGCTGATTTGAGGAAATAAGAGCGGAAGTAACATGTCGACGAGTACGGAAGAATCCATTAGTAGAAAGAATTCACGAGTTAATGTGCCATACAGCACCTTCAAGCACGAATGATTTATATGCACTTTTTGAGGTTCCCGATATTAGGGTCCACTCCGATCTACTTAGCCAAGTTGTGAATATGTAATGAGCTTTTCTGTCGATGAAGAATAAGGAGGCGACGATGGGCTCGGCTACAAGCTCGACGGCGGCGAGTTCTTCATACTTGCAAGTGGAATATCAATCTACCTCTCTTTTGCGAAAGGGTTGGGTTTCAGTTTTCCCCCGTCGGAGATGTGGATGGCGGTGCTGGATGGTGAGATGGTCGTGTTCTTTCATATTAGAGTTTTCGTCTGTGGCATATCCGTCTGGGATGGTGATCCTAGATGGTGGAATTTGCGGCTCTTTCAAGGTTTCTTGTCTCCTATCAATGGAGTTGGCGTTGCTTGGGATGCTTTTGTAATCAGGGGATGTAATATGTTTCAATATTAGTGAAATTCCATTTTTGCGAAAAAAAAATCTTATGTGTTCTCTGAAACTGAGTATATATACCAAAGAATATTTTGTGTCCGAAAAAGGAAGAGAAAATGTTATTATCCCAATAATCAAGCTAACAAAAAAAATAAGACGAATTGAGCTGTGACCTCGACAAACACTGGAGCAGCCAAGCTGTGAAGTCCTTTGTTTCTTCCCTGGTCCCACTTGGCAGACCAAAGGTCAACCTGGTTGCACCGAACCGCCACAGCCAAAACAATCCTCTCGAGTCTTCGACCTCGATCGCATGGTTGATCGCAAGTCGCAATCCACGATCCCCAAGGAAACCCTTGCTCTCCCGCAACCAGCATGGCGCCGCCGCCTCCGATGCTGATGGACGAGCTCGTCGAGGAGATCCTCCTCCGCCTCCCGCCCGACGATCCCGCAAGCCTCGTCCGCGCCGCCCTGGTCTGCAGGCGATGGTGCCGCCTCGTCTCCGACGCCGGCTTCCGCCGCAGGTTCCGCGAGTTCCACCGCACGCCCCCGATTTTGGGCTTCGTCTACTACAGCAACAGCAACACACCGATTGCTGACCGTGGTAAACAGCTTGTGATGGACGCTCGCCACGGCCGTGTACTCCTTAAACAACGTACTAGTCCCGATTGGTTGGGGGACCCTACGAGGAGTGTCATCGTTGTCTGGAACCCAATCACGAACGAGCAGCGGCAACTGCCCTTACTGCGGAGGTCCGGAGACCCTAGTGATTGGAATGCGTCTGTGCTCTGTGCCAATTACGGAATCTGCGACCACCTTGACTGCAGCCATGGGCCTTTCCTTGTTGTCCTCATGATCACCATAAGCAATTATATTTCTGTCTACATTTACTCATCGGAGGCTGGCACTTGGAGCAAGGCGACCGCTGCTCCGCGCCCCTTTGACCGAAATATCGATTGGCATTGGCAGTCCAATAGTGTCCTTGTGGGGAATACGCTCTACGTCAAGTTTCGGTACAGTTTATCGGTACTTGAATTCAATTTGGCAACACGAGGAATATCTGTGGTGGATCTTCCAACTTCATGCCACTATGAACACACTACTCTCATGGCTACAGAGGCCGGTGGATTGGGATTCGCACATGTGAGGGTGAGGCACACCAATATTTACCTATGGTCATCAAGAGCTGTTTGTCCTGACTGGGATCTGTGGAATGGGTACAGGGCAGAGTAATTGATCTCAGGACACTTCTCCCTTGTGGTACCCGTATAAACTCATTTAAGGTGGTTGGCTTTGCGGATGCCGTTGATGTGATATTCGTGTGCGTAAATCATGAGATCTTCTCTTTCCATCTGAAGTCTGGCCAAGCTAAAATGATATGCAAGGATGCACATGGCACGTCTGATATATTCCCCTACGTGAGCTTTTACACTCCAGGTAGCCGCATCCGTATCTTTCAAATATATATAACTTGACTTCCTAATTTGCTTATTTTTTATTCGCTAATATTCAGACTAAGCTTAATTATGGACGACAGCTATATATTCAATAACAATTAGCTATACTTTGAAAGCTTACGGAACTCTATGATATCATTACAAACCATTCTTGATAATTGGTTACACACATCCAATTTATATAACTTTCGTTAGAACTCTTTAATTAGAACTTGTCTCATTTTGGCTATGGAGCTATCCGGATGGATAACTTGACATAATTAAGCTTCCAGATATCAGTGGCCGTTATCTGTCGATTTCATTCGTCAAGATATCACTGAATATGGATAATGATACCAGTGTTAAGCAAAGTGAGGTGTTTTTCCCACCAATTATGAACCCAGCTGCAAAAAGAACCTGACACTACTTGCCTATTTGTTTAGCAACAGGCCATGTCAGTTGTTTCTGCTGACGTTTTTTTATTTATATATATGTGCAGCATTGGGAGCACCAAGTGACTTAAAGCAGGTGCGTCACGTGCTTAACAAACACAAGATGCCCAATTGAGGATCTCTGCCAAGGGTAAGCTTGTTTCGAAATACTTGTAAGAGTAACGGTCTAAGTTTGGGGGCTGATCATGTTTGTTTGATTTCTTAAGGGATTACATCTGGTCAACAACATTTGTTTGATGCCTCTAGTTCTTTTGGTGAGGATTGTCTTTGCACCGCTAATTCCTGAATTTAATTAGCTTGACCTGGCCGGTGTGCATTCCTGCACATTTAGCTTCTGCGAAGGAAAGCTGTAAATGAATTTGCATGAGTCGCTTAATACTTTCTGCCCTTTTTTTTTCCTTTTTTGCACCACCACGGGAAATCCGAAGGCGCTTAATACTTTCTAGCCATCTGGAACATATATGGAATTCATGTGTCTGATAAAAAATGTCTAGTAAAAAAATATATAGTTGAACCGCTGCGGCGTGCCAAGCCGGCGGTGTTGGCTTGACCACTACGAACTGCTTCCCCTCAGCTACGATGTCTTGATCATCTCCGTCTTGAATTATTGGTTGCTTTTCCACGTTTTCTTCATTTTAAATACACTTTCAAGTCTGCTTTTTTGTTTCTTGCTATGACACTGAGTTGAAAAAAAAAAAAGAGTATAATGCACCCAAGGTCTCTAAACTATTGGTCAATGGTCATCCAGGTCTATGAACTCTTAAAGTGTCCACCTAGATCCTTAAACTATTTTCGGATGGTCATTTAGGTCCACGAACTCTTAAGTGACCACCTAAGTCCATAAACTATTTATGTTGTGTCGACCAAGTTCATTTTCAGGAGACAAAAACATCCAACCTACACATGACGGCGAGGAGACACATGTAGATTCTACTTTTTTTCTTTATCGCCATCACACGCCGTCGAAGTACACACCGCTGGCACTACCACATGTGACGGTGGATGAGGTATATGTGAACCGGGGAGTCATCTATGAGAGTGACCCTACTTCTATGAGCCATGAAAGGAACAGAGTGACCCTACTTTTATGAGCGACCTCGCACTAAGGGACATAGGTTGGAGGCGAGTGCAGCAACTTTGACGGCGCCACCCCATTGGAGTAACGCTGCAGCGAGAATCCCAGTTCATTGCCTCCTCAACCGTGATGGATACTTCCACGATGTGTGGCGACAGTATATAGCTGCTTCAAGGGAGGGTGAGATATTTGTAATGAAAGAGAAGTGAAGAGCCTATATGCTAATATATGTCTCCATAATAGCACGCCCACGTCATATGCTTTTCTTTCCCGGAGGGGTACAGTCCTGGTTGACACGACATAAATATTTTATGGACTCAGGTGGTCACTTAAGAGTTCGTAGACCTAAATGACCATCCAAAAATAGTTTGAGGACCTAGGTGAATACTTTAAGAGCTCGTGGACCTGGATCACCATCGATCAATAGTTTAAGGACCTGAGGTGCATTTTACTCTTATGATTATTTACAGTCCATTCAATCAACCAAACAAAAGTATGTGTGCCTGTCTTCTCCAAGATCATCCCTTCCAGCTCAACCATCCCTTCTAGAATCAAATTGATTCGAACCTTAAGAGACATGTTCTGGCACAAACGGTCACAAATAACTTATATTTTGACCAAGGATCACGGATAACACGCATTGAGGTGCGCTCGTACTGAGAATTCTTAAACCAAACTCGTGGATGATTAGTTAAAGATAAGTACTTATATTTGACAAAACCGGGAATACTTAAAGTTTCAGTTCACGTCACACACTGTCGTAAAGAACTTAATTTTTTTGGACGGAGGAGCGACCTCGGAAAACGTGCAATGAGGTTCGCTCTGAAGAGGATTCTTAAACTAAACTCGCATTTTGCAATGCCGCACGTGAAACTGCACGCTGCACGTACTGCCGTGTTGACATTGGCGTCAGTAGCACCGATGCAAGAGGTTGGTCACATCACAAGCATCTCCACGGTGAAGTGGTTTGGTGGAGAGAGTCCACCTGTCACTGTGTCGGTGCGCCGGCCGGCGTAGCTCGCCGCCGTCATGTCGACGTCGACGCAGGAGGAGGTGGCGGAGCAGGATCGGGCGACGGAGGCCGCGCCGGCGTCGCGGGCGCCGCCGTCGTCGCGGTACAAGGGCGTGGTGCCGCAGCCCAACGGGCGGTGGGGCGCGCAGATCTACGAGCGCCACGCGCGCGTCTGGCTCGGCACGTTCGCCGACGAGGAGACGGCGGCGCGCGCCTACGACGTGGCGGCGCTCCGCTTCCGCGGCCGCGACGCCGCCGTCAACTTCCCGGGCCCCGCCGACGCCGACGAGCTCGCCTTCCTCGCCGCGCGGCCCAAGGCCGAGGTGGTCGACATGCTGCGGAAGCACACCTACGACGACGAGCTACGGCAGGGCCTGCGCTCCTTCGCCGCTGGCGGCGGCGGCGGCGGCGGCGGAGGAAAGGCCGCCGCTCCGGTGCTACGCGTGCCGTTGTTCGAGAAGGCGGTGACCCCGAGCGACGTGGGCCGGCTCAACCGGCTGGTGGTGCCCAAGGTCTACGCCGAGAAGCACTTCCCGCCGCTCGGCGACATGGACGACGACGCGGCGCCGGTGCTGCTCGCCTTCGAGGACGGCGACGGCGGCGGCGGCAAGGTGTGGCGGTTCCGGTACTCGTACTGGGGCAGCAGTCAGAGCTACGTGCTCACCCGGGGCTGGAGCCGCTTCGTCAGGGAGAAAGGCCTCGCCACCGGCGACACAGTCACATTCTCTCAGGCTGCCACAGCCACCGCCGCCGCCGTCACCGGCGGGGAGGTCAGTGACAAGCCCCGGATGTTCATCGAGTGCCGGAAGAGGAAGAGGACGGGGAAGGACGGCGGCGGCGGCGACATGGATGTCGACGATTGTCCGAACGGCGGCGAGCGCGTCGTGAGGCTGTTCGGCGCCAACATCGCCGCCGCGATCGGAGTGCACGCATCATTTGATAGGCAGTTAGATGCTTGCAGTTAATCGACGTTTGATACAGCAAAGCTGTGAAAAGCCAGACATAACTTCGATTTGAATTCATAATGATTAAGTGGGGATGCATTTTTACGCCTTGTTGATCACCAGAGTTTATATGTTGTTGACGATGATCTGGCTTGTACATATGCTTGGTGCATTGGACGCCCTTTGAAGATAATGGGATATGAATATCCCGGCCGGTCTCTGAATCTGAAGATACACAGTGACCCTGTAAATCTTGCTACATTTTGTTAACCTTTTGGAGTAACCTCTTTCGCCAATCAGAATGGTCTTTCTCACTAACTAGAATTATACTATATGTTATTTTTCAGTCAATTTTGCAACCATTCAAATCGACAACACGTATGTACTATATGTTTCGTTCGCAGTAGTGTATTTGTTTTGGGGCCAAAACAAAGAGATTCCTCACATGGAAATTCATACAGTTAGGCTGTTCATCGGCGGGTTGCTTAAACCAGCCAGGAAACCGACAACTAAGGTTACAACTGTAGATCAACCTAGTAGTGTTACTAACAGAGCTCTCCAATGAGGAGCCGATTTCACCTCCGGTTACTGGTATGAACACCCCTAGTTTTACACACAACACAAGAGACATAAATCTTTACAAGCAAGTAAAAATTAGGAGCACTGTTTTCAGGAGTTTGTGTTTTTCTTTTATACCAGTGCACGGCTTTGGTTTAACCCTTTATCTTGGTTTTAACATAAAGAACTACAAGTGGCATTCGACATATAGGTAACAGGTAGCACACTCAAATGAGTTTTACAATTTGTTGGTTTCCACTGTTTCGGGGATGGATGAGAGTTAGGCCCAACCATTGGAGTATGGATGGGAGATAAAAACTGATTATATATGATCAACAAACTCAAGTATTTGCCAAACGGAGCCCTTCATATTTAAATATTCGACAGAACTATCGCTGCAAATAATATAAACAGAGGCCAACTAAGCTATTGGATTGGAGTGTTGCGATCTGCACGTGCACTTTACCTTGTTTTTGTATATAAGGCGTGGTCTCACCCACCGACAAAACCTAACAGTATAGTACTATTAAGCATAGAAGAAGCGTGCTAATGTGCTATAAACTATCTTCAAATGAAGTAAACAAAGGATATAGGGCACGCCTCCTCAGGAACATGTCTTTTGTTGCCAGCTGGAAATCGGTTCGATCACTGAATCAATGAGGCAGCGAGAGATGGTGCTTATATAAGCCCATTCAAACAAAGGAAACCTGGTCGGTTGGTTCTAACGCCAAAAGAAAGTACACAAGAAAAGGAAAATAAATGCAAAAGCAACTCGTGATGAATTACTATTTTCTGATACTAATGGACCGACCCCTACAATTATGTAATCAGAAGAGTTTGACTTAATTCCCATTGCACATGTTGCACTCCATCTGTTTTTTTACGTATGATATTGGTTAGCTCACTTCAACAAGCAAACACCAATTAATATAAAAAAAAATGAGATGTTATAGCGAGTGCGCACGTACAGACATACAATACGGGCCCGGGAAATGCCTGTGTGCAATTTAGAATGCAACTTATTTTACTTTGTAATTTTATCGCTATATGTATTATTTTGATGCAGAAGATAGAATATTAATATAAAAAATTGCATGCCACATCTTTGTCAAGTCAATACTCGTTCTTATCGGTAGTGTTTTGCTACTACTATTTATACGGAGTGTTCTAGTATCAGTATTTGTGTAAAACGTTCGAATTAATAATGCTTTATACGTTTATGGAGCGTATTTCAATATTCGTTCTAGGACCCCAAATTTAAGATGAAATCTCTTTTTGCCCACGCGAGATATAAAAATAATATGTTTTTCAATAAATAATACAATTTAGAAACTATTTTCATTTCCTAAGAAAATATGATACAAAAATGTTGATAATACCAGAGCATGTCATGGTGACTGGTGTGGTGTAGAAGGAAGGCAAGATAAAAAAATCTGAAAAATAAGGAGGCATATAAGTAGCTGGGCCGCCCACGCCAGCAGGGCAGAGAGGGAAGAGTACCTTCTGGGCCAGCCAGTACGAGCTCCGTTCCTGGATTGTTTTAGGCCCATTGAAATTCTGAAGCTTTATGAGGGGGCGCACGCAGCACGGGGCACGTAATTACACACGATGAATGATGAAGATTATTAATGGCTACTTGATGAACGAAGGAAAGGGGCTGGCGATGTTGCAACAAGGTTCTAAAGATGACTTTGTGTTGAATAATATAGCTCTACATGGGTTACATAACTTAATACTCGACTAGGATAAAATCAGTATAAGTAAAGTTCTATACTATTACTATATTTTTAATATCCCTTTAAATACAAGGCATATGTAATAGCGAGGTGCATTTGAAAGAGTAAAACTGAACACTAATCTTATACTTACTACATAGATAATGTATCCAAATCTAAATCTTCAAAGTCATCATGAAGTGGAGCCTTGATAATTCGTCACATCATGACGAAGAGATATGAAAGAAACAACCACAACTAGAAATTGCAAGTAGCGGAAGAGATGTGATAAACCACTACTACAAATTGCAAGTAGAGAAAGAGACATATGAGATAAATCACTATTACAAATCGCAAGTAGCAGAGGATATAGATAAAACACTATACTAGAAATCACAAGTAGTGAAATAGATGGATGAAACACTACAAATCATAAGTAGTGGAAAGAGATGAGATGAAACACTACTACATATCATAAGTAGTGGAAAGATACAATAATAATGATGTAGCTAACAATCAAATTGTCTGATTGATATATATGGAATACGTGGACTCTCATGGTGGGAAAAAAGGATTTAGATGTGAACGCAGCGGAAAGATTTTAAGATGAAAAACAATTGAACTTTGAGGGGCATTCATCTAGATGGACATGGATGAAAAACAAAGTGACGACTCAAAGTACTAGTAGCAAGCAGCGACGAGAACCATGGCTAGTAGTAGAAGAGAGGCAAAAGCCAGCACTAGCATGAAGAGAATTTTTTTTTACTGCTGTGCTTGCATGTCTCTCCTCAAGCCAAGTTTATTGCTGCTTGCATGTTTCTCCTCATTGTTTAGATTTTTTCCAACACGACATGCAAGCAGCAGTAAACTTTCGAGGAGAAACATGCAAGCACGAAATTTTTCTGAATGGACATCTCATTCCTGTTGCTTGCATGTTTCGTGGGCGGGTCGTGAGCGATGCGTTGTCCG
This sequence comes from Eragrostis nindensis, assembly GCA_012490785.1. Taxonomy (NCBI): domain Eukaryota; kingdom Viridiplantae; phylum Streptophyta; class Magnoliopsida; order Poales; family Poaceae; genus Eragrostis; species Eragrostis nindensis. The sequence goes on from JAAXCT010000070.1 coordinate 255,991, forward strand.
TTGTGCTTGTTCAGAACTCTGGTTGAGGATATAGGCATGGGAGGTAGCGTGATATTTCGTTCGAGCAGCATGATCACATTTAGTTCATTGTTCGTGGAAACCCGGATAAATTAAAGATAAATAATTCCTCTCGCATGTAAGTTTGTATACATTGATCAAGAGGGGTTTGTACGTTTATTGTGGCTGCAAGGCTGAATTTCTCAGGCTTTCAAATAAAGTTATGGCGATACAGCTGCCTTGTGGAAAGACAATGTGGCAATAAATTAGATTTGATTAACCTCACTGTGGTCTTTCAGTATTTTTTTTAGAGAATAGCTTTTTGCCTGCTTTTATTGAAAGCAATAAGGAGTTTGTTACATCAGACGTAAACCTACAGTACCAAGGGAACAGAACTGGGGATACCAGTTTACAATAGAAACCGACCAAAAGAAAACTACAGAGCTCGAGTTTTGTCTACTGATTTGAGCCTACTACGCAGCTTCAGATAACAGATCTTCAATCACCAGGCTTCAGCGTCCTCCACACTTTGTTCCCCAAGCTTCAGATGGAAAGATTGGGATGACTTCAGCTTCACTATAAATGCGTCCAGCTTCTCTCTGTCCTGGGATGATAGCAGTATACGCCACTTCTGCAGAAAAGAGAGGATTTTCCGCAAAAGATTAGCAGGATGCCGAGGGAAATTTTTCTGAATGGACATCTCATTCCTGTTTCGCCAAAGCACCCACGACATAATAAAGAAAAAGAAAATTCCCACATTATAATTCGGCCCCCCCCCCCCCCCCCCCCCCCCAATATTTACCAATTTTCGAGGAAGTCTTCCATTGAGACTGGGACTGAATCCCACACAAAGGCTTCTTTCAAGCATTTCCACACAAAATTCGCTACCTGACAGCTGAATGTGATGTGATCAGTTGTCTCGGGTATGCCACATATAATGCAGTTTCTCTCCCCTTTCCAGTTCCTTTTTTTAAGTTCAACCCCCGTTTGCAGTTTATCTTGGAAAGCAAGCCAAAGGAACACTTTTAGCTTAGTTGGAATTTTACTCCCCCATAATTTCTGCATTCTCACACTTATGACCCCTCTAAAGGTTATTCGTCTGTACATCGATTTGGTTGAGTACAGACCACTTCTCTCCAGCGCCCATGTTGCCGTATGTCTGCCATTATTCAATGAGATTTGTTGAAGCTTAGCCATCATTTTTGACCATTCAGTTAACTCCCTCGCAATCAGGTTTCTTCTCAGGTCTATGTCCCACCCCCCCCCCCCCCCCCCCCCCCCCCCCCCCCCCCCCAAGTTGTCCACCACTAAACTGTCTTTGTCCCTACACTTTTCATAGATCCTAGGGAATTGAATTCTCAGTGGAGTATCTCCAAGCCAGATGTCTTCCCAGAATTGTGTGTCCTCCCCATAGTTCACAATGCTAATAGCTCCTTTCCTGTAATGATGTTTCACTTTATGTATGCCTTGCCAAAACTGCGACCCCCCTCTAGGATTCATTGGAAGAAACTCTTATGAGTTAGGTATTTCTTCCTTAGCACCATGGCACAAAAATCTGTGGGATCATTCCTTTGGATTCCCGATATCCATTTTACCAACAGTGCTTCATTGAATATCTTGGTGTTTATCAACCCCAATCCTCCAAATTCCTTTGGAAGACAAGCATCATCCCACTTGACCATGTGGTACTTGAATTTGTCTTCTGCACCCCTCCAAAAGAATCTTGATCTAATTGTATCCATATTTTGATGTAAGGAGTCCTGCAGATTATACATCCCCATTATGTATGTTGCCAAGCTGCCTAGAGAGGTGTTTGATAGTATAAGCCTTGCTCCTGATGACATGTGCTTCCCTCTCCATGGTTGCAGTTTTTTCTCCATTTTATTGATCATGCCTCCAAAGGCATTCACTCCTAGGTGCCTGTCACTGATTGGTAAGCCCAGGTAGGTCATTGGTAGCTCCCCCACTTTGCAGTTCAGCATATTTGCCACACTCTGTTGCTCCTCCTCTGTCATTCCAAATGTGATCACCTCACTCTTATGATAATTGATTTTGAGTCCCGACATCCATTCAAAACAGTGTAAAATGAATTTCATTGTTGTCAAGGAGCTTTCTTCACCATCCAACAGAATAACCGTATCGTCTGCATATGGAGATGAGTAATCCCCCCCTCTATTAGATTTGGCACCACCCCCCTCAAGTGGCCATTATCTTTTTCTTTCTGGAGCATGCTTGCAAGGGCATCAGCTGCTAGATTAAACAGGATAGGGGATAATGGATCCCCTTGCCTCAGTCCTCTATATGTCTTGAGTAAGGTCCTCTGTTCCCATTTATGTTTATGCACACTCTTTCCCCTCTAACTGTTTTCATAATCCAATTAATGAACTTCATGTGAAATCCTTTTTTCTCTAGTATGCCCTCGACATAACTCCAGTTTATTCTGTCATATGCCTTTTCAAAGTCGATTTTCATAATCACTCCCCTTTGTTTGGTTCTTCTCATCTCGTGCATCACCTCATGTAATAAATGGTCATATTGATGCCTTTCAGTATTTATGTTACTATGCTCTACATTTTCCTCTGTACCGCCTTACGAAGGAAAAAAAAAAAGAAGAATCTCAAGGTTTGTGATTTCAACTAGTTCCATTCTTTAAGTGATATTTATTCCTGATTTTTGCCAACTACATACAAACACCAGTTTGTGTCTTGAACACCATTTCCGCTAACTGAATTTTCTGCTACCTCCCGCATGCCTATACTGACAAAGAAATTTTTTTAAACAATAATATTTTTTACTGAGAATTACAGAAATAATATTAGAAATGGAGAAATTACAAAAATAATGCCCAATCGTGCGCTGGTTGCACGAAAACATATTAATCGTGCGTTGATCGCACGAAAACAGGATTGTCATGTGTTGAATATACGAAATACGGGTAGTCAAGTCTTGAACACACGAAAATTTGGGTAGTCGCGCGTTGGTTGCACGACAAGAATCACGGACGCACGAAGATTCCTGCCAGCACTGTGGAGGCAGAGGAGCCAATGCACGACGACCCGTTTTCGTGCGCCCAGTACACGAGTACTCGTCGGCAATTATTGCCTCCGGGCCACCGCTTTGTTCTCTCTCTCTCTCTCTCTCTCCCGTTGTCTCTGTCACATCGCCGGCGATTTGGAGTGGGCGAGGCTGCTTAGCGGCGAGGCTTGTCGGCGGCGCGGCGCGACTGGGCTGCGGGCGCGGGGGCGCGTCCCGGCGCGGCGCGGCGTGGCGGCGAGTCGCGCGGCTACTGCTTTCTCCTCCACTACTGGCGCGCATGCCTGGCTCTTTCTGCACTCGCGTTTCTCATCGGGGAGGACTCGGAGGAGCGGTGCGTGGCACGGAGCATCGGGGCTGGTGCTTGCGGCGGCGGCAGAAAACCTGTGGGGGCAGCCGAACCACGTGGCAGGCAGCACAGGCCGGCGAGGCGAGGCGGTCTTGGAGCGGCTGGGCTTGGCGGCGGCTCGAAGCTCAAGGTAGAAGAAGCCCGGCAACACGGCTCCCGGTTTTCCCCGCCACGCCGCGAGCCTCGACCTCCGATCCCTCGCCAACAGGCGCCACCCCCTTCTGCCGGTGCCCCGGCCGCCCAGCCCCATCGCGCCGCTCCCCACTGCTCCTCGCACTACAGGAAACCCATCATTTGCCGTGTGCAACACTCGGCAAAAGGCACACGGCAAAGGGCCAAAAGCACACGGCAAAGGGTTTGCCGTGTGCAACACTCGGCAAAAGGCACACGGCAAACCGGTTACCGGCAAACAGTACTTTGCCGGTGCCTTTTGTCGGGCACACGGCAAACCCTTTGCCGTGTGCCCAACCTGGCGCTCGGCAAAAAAAAAGGTCTTGACGTCAGTCAGACCTCAACCCCAACTTTGCCGAGTGCCGTGGGCCCCAGCACACGGCAAAGCCTGGCCTCTTTGCCGAGTGCCGCCGGCCCAGGCACTCGGCAAAGCCTGGACACTTTGCCGTGTGCCACGTCAGGCACACGGCAAAGAATGGCCTCTTTGCCGAGTGTCTGACCCTGGCACTCGGCAAAGTGTTAAAACACTCGGGAAAAAAATATTCCAGATTGCAATATACATTTCAAATCGACTACAACCTGGACCACAATCACAAAAAAACATCATACATCACATATATGAGCCAAATCATCATCATATATCATATATTTGAGCCCACATCATCACAAACTCAACATATCACATAAATGAGCTCCACCACCATCACAAACTCAACATATCACATAAAAAGCTCCACCATTATCACAAACACATCACATAGAAGTCCACGATCAACCGTCATCACAAACACATCACATAGAGGTCCACGATCATCACAAACACATAGTCCACCAACCGTCATCACAAAGTCTCACACGATCACGACACATAGTTATAGAAGTTGAAATACAATTACAGGTTTATTGACGAGGCGGCCACGGCGACCAAGCATTCTGCGGAGAGGGATTGTTGGATCCCACCGATTGATTCTGCATGAGCAAAGCAATACAAGTATTTAAATTGTAGGTTAAAAGCATATAAGCTAAAATGTGTAGGTTAGAAGCATATAAACTAAAATGTAATAGAAGTGACAAAATATTGGTTACAAGCTAGCATAGCTAACCCTTCAATTACTTCACTATATCATACTTGAAGGTAAGAAATTAAAGTACAAAAGATTTGAAGTGACTCACCGGAGTGCCTGCAGAAGGAGTGCCAGGAGAAGTACCACCGAAAGTAGGAGGCACGCCGAAGAGAGGAGGAACGCCGAAGGGAGGAGGACCGCCGAAGGGAGAAGGACCGCCGTAAGGAGGAGGTAGTGGTAGAGGAGGGAGTTGCCCTGGCTGTGGCACCGTACCATGAGTCTGCATGTAAAGGAACATCTGCGCCATCCGCTGGTCATTCCTTTGCCGCTCTGCCTCCAGCTTCGCATCCATCTCGGCCTGCATCCTCTGCCGCTCTTGCTCCAACTTCGCCTCCATCTGGGCCTACAATATTTCATCGATCCCAATATTACAATGCAAGGGAATACCATGTGCAAATCAATGAACAACGAATTAAACCAAGATTACCTGCATTTGCTCAATCTGGATCAGTGTAGCGCTAGGCCGTGGGCGTATTGGCGGAGCTGAGCCCGTGCTCCTTGCTCGGATCTCGGAGAGGGGTGGGAGTAGAGGCCGTGTCGATTGTGCTGTCGCCAATCCAGTACCGGCCATGCTTCTTACCTCCACCCACCCTCATCACGACCTCTCCATCAAGGGGCTCGGTGCTCGGATCCCACTCTGGCCCATGGACCTCCCTTGCCGCCGAGGTGTACTCACTCAGGCGGCTGTGGACGGTAGCGTTGCTGTACGCCTCGGGTGGGTCCTCTGGGTTGTAGTCGATGTCAGCCGTCGCCTTGCCCTTGTGGGACACAGCAAAGGCCTTCAACTGCCCGCAAGGCTGGCCACCATGTGCCGCCGACTGCAAGGAAAATAGAAAGATGATTAGAAGTTATGGAGAATATTAAGTGTTTAAATAAAGAAGTTGAGTTCACGTACCCATCTAGCCGCGTACTGGGAAAGGGTAAGGTTGCCTTGATGGTGTGGTGCCCCTGGCATCATCAAGCGCCGCTCCCGGCAAGCGTTGTGTGTCTCATGCCACTGGGGCTCGCACCATTTGTTGACAATATAGGACCAGGCCGTGAAATGGGAGGCGCACCACCACGGAGGCACCGCGCATAGCCGCGAGCCCCGGCTGTGAGCCCTCGCCGACAACCACCACGAGCACAGCCCCACTCTGGTCCCCTGGCCTGGAGTCAATGCAAGAGAGAGAAAAGGAGAGCTTGCTCAAACGTGCCGGAGACACGGGAGAGAAAGAACGAGTGAGAGAGAGAGAGAGACGTGCGAGAGAGATAATGGCGGGCCCCACTGATTCGTGCGCTCAACGCTCGGCTCTTCTGGCCGCACAGTTCCTTTCGTACCTTTATCGAATGCTGAATACACGAAAACTCTGCATGCCCGGTACGGAGACTGTTTTCGGACGTCCAACACGAAATCTCTGCTTTCGTGTTTTCAACATCCGAAATCTAAATTTTCGTGTCACCAACGTTCGAGAAATTAATTTTTGTGTTTGAATATACGACAGAGATTATTTTTGAAATTTCCTTCATTTATAAATTACTTTTGTAAATCTTACAAAAAATAGTATTATTTTTTTAAAAAAATTCTACTGACAAACGGGGTCAATGACTTGGCTTGAGTTTCCTGTTGGAACTAGCCCTAGGAACTCTTGCACACGCTCGCACACGGAGGTAGAAGAAGATGAACAATAGACACTTGGTTATGGCGCCGAACAGGGGCGGAGCTAGGATTTTGACATAGGGGGGCCCGAGCGAAGATGAACAATAGACACTTGGTTATGGCGCTGAACAGGGGCGGAGCCAGAATTTTGACATAGGGAGCCCGAGCCACCGATTGTCGGAGGCTTGGAGCCCCTCAAAAAAATTAGTCAGCAACAATTTTTCTAGCACCGTGATGCAGTAAAATAACCTTTCCCTTTAGAAAAAAAACAACCACAAAGGAGCAATATGTACTTTAAAAGTCGTAGCAATGCATTTTTTATGATAGAAATGAGTGTTAGATGTCTCCTATAATTACCTCCAACATAGAAGACTGGTAATGTGGTAATGCAACAATTACATCTCTGTTAACTTGAGTTGATCTTCGCGAGGAACGGCTAAATCGTAATTGATAATATCAGAACTAATCCTTGTTGACCACCATGTAAGTTCGTAAGAAGAAAACATCTCTGGTCTTATTCCACAGACGAGAAGGATTTTTAATAGGATTGGTAGTACTACACCAGGATTTTTCACTAGGATTTTCAGCACTATCACAGGATCTTAAACCAACAATTGGATTATAAAAAATATCAATTGTCCCTGTCCTCTTAATGCTCGAACCGAAATAAATAGAAGGGGGACTAAGATTACAAATGGCATCACGAACAGTTAATCCTGCCCCCACTTGATTAACCCTAAGTCTAATCCTATTAAATTGGAGATTAGCTTGTCGACATAGCTGGGATGAAACAAGATGCATACCAATTTTAGAAGCTTGCGCCTTGATGGCTTGGCGGCTAACCCTTGGGGATGATGGACGTTTTGCAGCAGGCGAGCGGCGGCGATGCGAATGGCAGAGGAGCAGAAACCTACGATCGATATGCTGAACGTGGAGGATGGCTGGCGGCAGGCTTTTTTATGCATGGGCCGATTGCGCTTGACATGCAGATATGCAAAGCGTCTTGGGCTCATGGTCAAGAGGGGTGCCCGCTCATGGTTAAGCACGTGATTAGCACAAAAATTAACAGAGTCCTGCTTAAGAAACTCGGACGGTGGGGGGGGGGGGGGGGGGGGGGGGGGGGCCTCCGCCACTGGCGCCGAACACCTCAGCTGCCGAACAGCCTATAAGTTGGCTCCTATTCAATCTCAATTAAGGACTCGATCGGACAAGCTATACACAGCTCTTTGATAGCTCCTTTTGGCGACGCAGCGCCCATTCAACGGCCTCGATGATCTTCACACGCACGGACACATTTTCCAGGCGACCCGGCCTTCTGCGTATTCTGAGCAACAAACTCCCGGGAGAACCTGTCTCCAGTACGCTGATTTCGATCCACGTCGCGCTCCTCCGCTTCGGTGGATAACGGCGTCCGGCTCAGCCATCCCTGCTGCCGCAAAAACAAACTCGATAGTACGCCCCGCATGCCATACCGAACTCGACCTAGACCACTGACGCGATCGCGAGAAGACACACGCGCCATCGCCATCCCACTCGACCAACTACTTGACCAAAAGCGCGGCCTCACCGCCGTCCTAACCAGCTCTGTGTGATTAATGCACCATTACTAACTGAAGGTCCCGCTACCTCCCATGCCTTAGCCTGATACATCCCAGTATCTACAATACAAACACCTCTCCCTCTTGTGTCATATATATATAGAGGCCGTTTGGATGAGGAGCTTAGAGCACCAGCTTATATATGCACTGTTTTGATTACAGTTGCTACAGTACAGTACGGTGCAAAAGGCCAGGCTGAAGCCCTTTTTTTGCCAAACAGGGCTTATATAGTCCGAGTGCCTAGTGCATTCACTATGGTCTGATTTATATTTTTATTACTCCAGTCATCACACTTGGTATCATCGTACAAAATAATCTTAAAAAACATTATCATTTTGAATATATATAGGGTATACTTGCAGCTATCGAACTCGAAGTACAAAATTTTGGGCCCATACTCAAACTGTATAAGGAAAAAAACGAAAAAGACAAATTGCAGAAGGGGATAGGTTACACAGTCTGGAGTTATTCAACAGAATAAATCAAGCTGAGATTTTATTCAAAAGCAAAATCCTTTATTTGCGATCGAAAATAACACTTTTCTCTTATTTTTCCATTCAAAATCTACATTTCTATTATTTGCCATTGATTTTAGATTTTTCATCCCTTTTATGTATGTTGAGTATGATCGATGTTAGAGGCTCCATTAACTATTTTACGTTTTCATTATCACAAAGTAAATATGAGGGCTTGAGACAGTCAATCTTGTGATATCAATTTCCTTATCATAGGCTAGCATACCTCAATTTGATGTCAAGCCCTAATATTAAATGGTCATATTGATGGCTTGGAGCATCTGGACTGTCAGGAATGACTGGCTGTTCAATGGACTTGAACCAGTAGTGATGACTTGCAAGCATAAGCTCAAGTATGAACTCACCATGGTTATCCATAGAGTGAGAAGGGGGAAAAAAAGAAGCAGTTGCAAGAATGGATAGACTCTTTGTAATTTGTTCTTTATATTTTGATGAAATAATTTCTCTTACCTTTTAATATAAATTTTAATCAGTAGGGGCTGAGCCCCTCCTGTTCCTTCAATATTAAATTGATATCACAAGATTGAAGGCATGCAATCATGTTAATAGTGAAGTCACAACAGTTGACCAGTTGTATTAGCCATCAGATCTATATAATTACAGTTAATAGAGGATTATTATGCAAGTTAACATGAAAACAAAATGCGAATTGATGACTCGTGCACGTAACGAATATGTAATAGACGGGATAACCAAGTTAGAAGTTTTGAAAAATTATGAAACTTGACATATGTGTAGAGAATATGGTTAATAACATGCACACAAACTTTAAGATCCAAATTCACCTTCTATCAAAAGATACAAAAATAAAAAATCATGAAGAAAGAGGAGGAAAAAGACAAAACAGTGACTGTGCAGTATTTTTGTCCTCTTCTATCATGATTTGTTATTTCTGTATCTTTTAATACAAAACGAATTTGGATATGAAATTTTGTGTGCATGTTCCTAACCATGTTTTCTACATGTATGCTAAGTTTTATAATTTTTTAAAACATCTAACTTTATTTTTTGAGAGGGTTTTTACGATTCCGTCGAATGTGTGGTTTTCACTAAATATTTTTCTTTTTTTTTAATTTTACAAGGTAGCAACAACTGTTATAAACACGATAGCAACTTGTTTGATATTGCAGCATATGTAAAAAAATAAAATAGAACTTATGTGTGTGGGATCTAGTTTTGTTCGTTTTGTTATGTAAAATACAATGGTGCAAAGGGAATCGAAAACGGACACTATCTGAAAGAGTTGTGACATTTTAAATTTTTAACAACGAGTAATTAATGCGATGACGTTAGCTGAAAGTGACATCCCGTTTTCACCCACGAGCTGCTCGTTTCTTTGATGAATGAGGATATCTGTCAGTTCCTGTTTGATTGAAGAGATGTGGGACAGGTGGAAGCTGTAGAGAGGAGACGCGCGGTTGCTTGTTGCGCAATGGGACGCGCAATAACTACATCCAATTGAGTTTATGAGCTGACCCATCCTAGGAGCCTCCGAGCCGGAGAGCTTACTCGCACGATAGCATCTTTTTGTTCCCTCTCCTCATCACGTGAGTGATGAAGATCTCAAGATGACATTTAAGAAATGCGGCGTGATGACGAAGCCAGGTGAGTTGCCCGACATCTTTGGAAATTAGGTGACGGCTCGGTTGTTGCCGGAGCAGGATCGAGACGCTTAAGTGCCAGGACACGATGGGGCACGGGGAGCCCGTCTATCTATGCATGCGCCAATTACGGTGTTTTACTTGTATATCGAGGATGGTTATCTGGAGTTTTTTTTTTCCGAAAGATCGATGGTTATTTGGAGTTACCTGCCCTTTGATAGTAATCGGCCAATGTTATTAGAAAATCTCTGCGTTAGTCGTTCCGCCGGCTGTGGTTGGTGATGGAGGCAGGTCAATGATGTGGCTTGAGCTTGCTGCCCGGCATCCTGCTTGGCTGCTTGCCGACCTCGACAGCATGTACGCAAGCTCGCCGAGCTGTAAGGGCCAGAAACTCTTTGAGCTAACGCGCCGGCATGTGTTGATTTTTCCGAAGGATTGGAGCAAATAGACATGTACGCCGAGTTTCTTTACGCTTCCGTCACACGTTGACTGATCAAAACGAGAAATATGAGCAAGTTCTGTATAACTAAAGAACCATTCACCTTCATAGTTCCCCAATTGATTGTCCCGCTACCTCCCACACCCATCATACATCGAAGGACATACAAAGATAAACATTGAGCATAGACCATCTCATCACCCGCAGTAGTGTATGTAGTCGGATTACCTCGTGCATTTACAATGGTATGATTTATATATATTTATTTATTGCCTTCACCTCCAGTCGTCATGTTTGGTCTTTTCAAGGGCAGATTAGAGCTGATTATTGGCTTTACTCTCTTCCACGTTGCTCCTATTTTGATGGTACGTGCCAACGGCTCTCGGGTTCGTGCCAAGAAGATGGAGGGCCTTGGCTTTGCGACAGCCCATCATCTCCTTAAAGAAACTGTTGTCACAGCCCAAAGGAGGGCCCGATGAGGGCGTCCAAAAGTTAAAGCCATGGCTTTGGAGTTTGGACGTCGAGGAGGTAGCTAGGATATGAACGAAAAAAGCAAGGCGGTGACCTGGTCTATTGTGGCATCGGTTGTGACCGTTCTGGGATGTGAACTACTTTACTCAGTCGTCAATAATGTCTTGTAAGTCGAACGAAGAAGTGAGGGAGAGAGACATCCAGATAGTGGTGGATGAAGGAAGGGGCACGCCGTAACAGAGAGAGGGAGGGAGGGAGGGTAGGCAATGGCGAGAGTGAGTGGGAGATGTGGGAGGAGGACCACTTAAGGGCACACTATTGGAAATCCCTATTTTAGCGGTGAGCTTTTATGTAGTCTTCTGCTGAAAATGCCGTTGCATCTCTATTGGTCGGCTTTTATGTAGTGGTGGTTGGAGCTCAAAAAAAAAAAAGGAGCTAAAAAAAATCTCTAGTGGTGGCCCATTTAAGGGTTTAAACCCTTAAAATTTTCTTTGTTTGTTTGCTTGCTGCCACTACACCACAGTTCACTATAAGCGACTGACCATGAGTCGCTAAAAGCCCTTTTACCGACCAACGGAAGGTCGGTAAAGGCCTTTACCGACCTTCTTCACCATCATCCCCTACAAATTTGGCCAGGCATTCCATCATCCCCTATAAATCTCTCTGTGTCTATAGCTCAGCGTTCCAGCATCCCCTACAAATTTGGCCACTTCCTTCCTCCGCAGCCTCAAACTACATGCTGCAGATTACCTACACGACGAGCTGCAGGCCAATTTCGACATACAGGTTCACAAACAAAGCAAGATCCAAGATTCGACCTACAGGTTGAGAATACAGATACGTACATTCGAGCTGCAGATAGCAAAATTCGAGCTGCAGATAGGGAAAATCGAGAAGGGAGAACCAATTTCGAGCTACATAGGGAAAGAAAGGAGGAGGGCAGGGAGACGGGGGAAGGATTACCTGCACGGCGATGGATTAGTCCCAGGTCGAGCACAGCGCAGATCTGGCCGTGGTTGGGGGCGACGTCTGATTTCCTTGTTGTTGGGGGAGGCTGCGACTCCTTCTTGTTGGGGGCCGGTGACGTCTGCTTCCGGGACGCCTTGCTTGCTTCAGGGCTGCGGCGGCGGCGCCATGGTTCCTGGATGAAGCTTCGTGGCGGAGGCAGGCAGGGTGGGTGTGCGCGGCGGCGGGGCAGGCGGGTGCGGCGGCGGGGCAGGAGACAGCGAGCGGGAACAAGTGCTGCGAGTGTGAGAATGCGCGCGTGGACGGCGGGTTGGGGAAATTGTTTTAGGGTTCGGTGCAGCAGCACCGCACGCTAATTTTCACTTTGCCGCCTTGTCCGATCCCCGACCGATGGTGCGACGTCCATGTTTTCCCGACCCATCATCGGACGTAAATTGGAATATTTACCGACCCATAGTGGAACGCTATTGCTCAACATATTTAGCGACCTATGCAGAGTTGGGGAATACGGAATCACCGACTAACCCATGGTCGCCCAGTTTTACCGACTTATGGTCCATTGGTAATACTGTATTTTTACCGACCAACACCGGTTGGTAATTGTGAACCGTGGTGTAGTGTGCTGAAAATGATTTCCTAGCTTACCCCTCTATTCAGTGGAATACACAATTGGCAAGTGTCACCATTTTTTTTTTCGTAGTAGTGATCTTGGCTCCAACAATTTTTGGGTAACGAACTTGACTTCATTGCAATAGATATATATGAAAAATTCTCGTATTTTTGTCGCTGTGGTAGAAACTATACTGAAGGATGAGGAATGCATGCTTACGATATTGGCTGAATTAAATAGTTTATAACAGTGACTGCCACGTACCCACCATTCATACTGACAAATACATAAAGCAATTAATTGTTTTGCTAAGTTGTATGGTAGCTAGCAGTGAACCATCACATGATGTCAAGAAGCTGGAGTAGCCTTTTTGAACCCAAATAGACCACGTAATCTTTGGTTTACTGTTCTAGCTCCACTGATTTTTTTTTTCTTGCAAGGATGTTCTAGCTCCACTGATGGACAGTATACATCTCGTATCTGCAGCTAGGGTTGCACTATTTCTCGCAAATGTACACCAATTTTATGTCCCACTACCTGCCATGCCCATCACTCCTCATGGTACTAACACCAGAACCCAATGTGCAAAGGTAAGAATAAGAACTTTAAATATATCTCATAGGTCTTAAAATTGTCGAAATTTTTTATCTATAAGAAGGGATGCAAGGGCACAAAAATCAGTATGCACTCCTCACTACTGGAATTCTCCGGTTTCACTAGGATTCTCTCTGTTTCCTTTGAGTTTTGCTGATAGTACTAAGGAAATATAGTTTCCCTAGAATGCTATTAGAAATCGTAGAGAAAGAGAGTCATTCCCTAGGTTTTTGCATACTTTCCTAGGGAAATCAACAGCCTGGATACCCTTTCAAACCTCTCTCTCGTTCACTCGTCCTTATCCAGTAGTGTCTCACAGCTGAAGCCCCTCACTCTCATCCCCAACCAAACTCTTTCTTAAGGGCCCTTAACCCTCTCTCTCACACATACATACACACAAGCACGCAATTACACACATGTACGTAATTATGAGCCATAATGTATATTTATTGCCCCACTGCCCTTGTACATTTACGATGGTTGGTTGCATACAACTGAGCATGGAATGTGGGTCTGGCTCCGCCCCTGCCTACATATGTATATATCTCTTCCCTAGACACTTACTTTGAGTTGTACTTAAGGCCCTTTTTTTTTTGATGGAAACCTTTAGGCCCTTTTTAGTAGAGCTCCGCGGGCTTCAGCTCCCTCGACTAAAACACTGCAGCAGCACTATTTTGCACTGTAGCAAGGAGCCGGCAAAGCCACACACAAATCACGCTTCACTGGGTTCGCCTCCTCTTCAGTTCATTTTTGCGCGGGAAGGGACGAGCCGCTCTCTGCAACATTTTCCAAATACTGCTGCTATAGTGTTTTTGTCAAAAAGGGAGCCGGAGCTGGTGAAGCTCTACCAAACAAGGCCTTAATATTCTACCGACTGAAAGAGATAACATGATGTCTCTCTAGTGTATTCGTTTGATTTGCTACCACACAAGTGTACGATGTGAGGTACATTGATATTGTAGTCCTCTTGAGGCAAAACAGAGTATAATGCAATTAAATTGTTTTATTGAAATGATTATAAATGCAATTCTTCATTCAGCAATTATTAGGATTCCTCACACGATGCATAGGTTATTTCCGCACACACGTACATGTAAAGGCCCGCCGCAGCGCCACTAACCTTTGGAATGTCTTACTTGGCTGCTCCTAGGCTTCGTCGATTCCTATATGGTACTCGGGTGTCAGGAGCACCTGGAGCGCCTCGTTGCTCTAAGATTCGTGCAAGGAGAGCATCGACGTCCAATAAACCTTCTTCCCCGATTGGCAACTGCTTCTCCTCCTTCACTGGCATATCACTCTTCCTCCTCTGCTGGGCTCCACGCGGTCTTCCTTGTGCCCCACGCGCTGTCGCCCTATGCCTGGCACGCCGCACCACTGCCCCACGCGCTGCCCCGCCGTGTACGTCCTCAAAGAGTGGGAACCAGGTGAGGAGGGAGGACACGGCATCAGCAACGAATGAGCATGCTTCAACGATTGAGTCCAATGGGAGCACACACTCCTCGTTGGCCCCTCGTTCTCCACCATGACGCGTTGTGAACCGTGACCCGCCACCTGGCGTCGTGTCGGTGTCCAGAACTAGGGATGAAAAAAGGATGGTAACGGATGAAAACAGGAAAAAAATACGGGAAACAGGAGCGGCCTCATCCTAACCGTTTCCCCGGTTTCCTGTTTATAGGCGGTACAATCCCGTATTATATGCCGTTTCCACCTAATCCGGGATCCACCAGGCAGCCCATTTCTCAGCCCATCAGTCGACGCAGGCCACCGGCCACGACCTTCCATTCCCTCACTCAGCACCTGCTCCGCATTTTCATAGAGGACACAACAATCACAGAACCTTTGCCTTGGCGATTTGGGACTAAATTGAGTCTGTTCCCTGCCTGCCAGCAGCAACATCACGCTCCATTCCATTTCTTCTTCAGGTGAGTTGTTTCTTTTTTTTTGGGAATCTCTTCTTCACGTGAGTTTGGCCCACAGAATCAAGGCACGGTGGTTCTTTTGGCCCATTGGACAGTTTTGTTTTTCTTTTTCATTCTATTCTTTACTATTTGTCATATTAATTCTTTCTTTATATTTTACAGGATACTCTCTCCGTTTTTAATTATATGACACCGTTGACCTTTTCGTTGAACTTTGACCAACAATATAGATTTAAATAATTACTTTTGGAATATGAAATGAATATAATTGGATCCATCAACAAAAGCACTTTAATATTAACTTATACACTTAGCTATTTAGACAAATATTTATAGATAAGACGAATGGTCAAAGTAACGAAAAAAAAGTCAACGGCGTCATATAATAAAAAACGGAGGGAGTATATTGATAAAAACATGTCATGTTGTTTTGGTCTTGAAATTATGTGACATGATATTTTAGTCTTATTTAAATAATTATACCTAACAAAATAATTTATGAGCTAAGTTAGATGTAAGATGCTATGGTTTCATGCTACCATGGTCCGTTTTATAATACCGGTTACCGAACCGTTACATACAAATTCCCGTTCGTATTGTTTCGTTTTCGGCTAACCGTTTATGTCCCGTTTGTTTTCATTTCTGACCATACTGTTTCCGTTTCCGTCCGGTGAAAGAAATACGGAAACGGAAACGGTTGGTGTGTTTTCCCGCCCATTCCCGTCCGTTTTCACCCCTAGCCGGAACAATTGAATCTATGGCTTAGACCAAATATTTCCTTCATCTGGAACAATTTGGAAAAGAGGCTAGAACAATTGAGGAAAAGGGATAGACCAATTCGGAACCAGTGACAATGCGGGAAATGGATGGAACCATTCGACCTGAGGACGGAGGTAGAACAATTGGATTAATGAGTCATAACCCATAACAAATGATTTCTCCACTGGGAACAAAGGATTATATTGATTGGAACAAATTGCTTTGTTTTGCTAGAACAAATGATTTGGCGCCGAGGCGCAGCTGCGCGGGTAGGGCGCGAGGCACTGGCGGGGTGCGGCAGCGCGGCCGCAACAACGTAGACGTGATGCAAGCTTGACGCAGATTTTTTCTTTTTCGAGATTACACGGTACAACTCAGACTCTCACAACGCACGCACACTCACCCCTATGAACAAACGTACACAAACCCTACCCCTATGAGCATCTTTGAAGACTGAGCCAGCAAATCTAGAGATTAACTAAATCACCACTAGCGTCTCGCTGCCGACGGGAGCGTCGCTTACCACTGAAAGCACAAATGCCGTTAAATCTTTGAAAATTCGCTCCCACGAAGAGTCGAACCTTGGACCTCAGATGCTACTGAGGCTCTTGTAACCACTAGGCTACAGGCCCTTTCACTACGACGATTAGATGAGCCATGCTCTTCGATGCAGTTTTCTCTTATAGGCCACGGACCTGGTTCCTGTATAAGAGGTTACCAAGCCCGCAGTCGCAAATCACTCCACCACATCTCCTGGCCATTTTGCCTGGTCCATAACATAATGGGCTCAGTCAGGGCAGGCCACATCCCACATGCCACCTCCCTAATGTCTTCTATGGGCCACAATAGTACATAAAAGTGAAATAAATAGGCCCATGGCCTCGCTCAATAACCTTGGAAGGCATGTAAAATGCAAACAAAGATATATCTAATTCTCTTGTTCATCTAGAGAGCAATAATGCAAATTAGACCCAAGTCCTCTTAAACCTTTGATGGAGAGACGAAACTAGGCCGAAGCCGCAAGATCAACCGCATGAACTCACTGTCAAGACGGAACTAATCCTATGAAAATGAGAATTAGACAAATCTCAATCGGAAACAACATTGATGAAACGAAGACACAAATGGAAAGGCGTGGACAATCTTATCCTATAGTGGCAACGTCATCTACGCCTCATCGTCGCTGCCAAGACATCTAGGTATCCAACTATCCTTCGAGGCTGCCGACTTGTCACCACAGCCACCACCCTTGTCGGATATTCACCATGGAGGAACCAAGTTTTGTTGCATGCTGTCATCGTAACCTGACATAATAAATCAGACATGGTAGAGATCCAGACATTAGACCTAGGATTCCAACTACTAGCACTACATATACTTATATAGGTGGGTCCTCTTCCCTCTAGAGGGAATCAAATTTATTAGGTAATTTTCAGAACAACATATTGGATCCGTACGTGGTCGTTGCTGCGTAAGGAGGAGGAAGCAGGCTTTTGGAGACGGTGATCATGGAGATCTTTGCAAAATTTGGATGGAAGTTTAGGAATAGAATCGAAGCGTAACATCGATTTGTGTTCCTTTTGTGTTGATGTTGAACTTCATTTTATCGGAGGCTTGAGCTTAAGTGCTCCTTTCGTGTAATGAACAGCTTTGTCCATCCTCCCAAGGATGTAGTGGCTGGAACCATGTTTCCATTATCTAAAAAAAAAAACATCCGGCAAGAACACAGACGTATATTTTCCTCGCATAAAAATCGTACTGCCCACTATTCCTTATCACCTTTATTATAAAATCAACCTTTTGCTCGCGTCGCTTGGTGATCTCAATCACGTTTGTTAGAACATGTACGATCCTTGTTACCATGAACATGTACGTGAGAGGGACCGCGGCCCATGCCTGCCAGCTGTGAGAACGACTCTATGGGAGGCCGACCGGGCACACCTAACCCATCTGATGATCTCGATCGATTCGTACATGATCGAGAGGTCGCTCGGACGGATGAGGTCCAACTTGCACAGATATATTTGATATCTTCCAGCAAATACATCAATTAAGAATGGTTTTATTTTTAGAACATGATGGCTGAATGATTAGATATGGTGCATGGCTGATGGCCACTGTATAGTACCAGATGTGATCTGGCCACTGGCCAGTCGAGGCACATGCATCCCTCGTGGAAGCTGGTGCACCATGCAGTATCTGTCGAACCGTATGTACATGCACCAGTTGTTTATTTGTTACTCCTAACTGACAATAACATTTGCGGCTATCTCTTCAGGTTCTCTAGAAGCCACCTTACTGTGACTGGATGGTCAATGGGATTTCGGCCTTCATTGCTGTCCATCAATTTGGCGTATATATAGTGCCATACGCCTTTCTTGTTTGATGTCAAAACGCCGTCGATGCAGATCGATCCATCAACCGGCGTCGCCTCTCGGCAGATGCAGAGTATCGATCAATGCCCTTGTGGTTCATCTCTGCTGTCATGCAGTGTGCACAAATCAGCGGTTGCAGTTGCAGCGATCCAATGGATCACCGAACAGTGCCTCTGCATGCGAGCGAGAGGGACAGCACGGACCGCGGCACCTTCTATGACAGCGTCCTCGCAGGCATGTCCCCGCCAATAATGCATATGCATAGACAGCTTCCCGACTCGTGATCCTCGTGTCCTTATATTCACTTTACCTTATTGGTACATGAATTCACTATTGCTTTACGAAAAGGTGTACTACAGTATAAACAAGGATGGTTACGAAACTTCTCTTTGTTTTGACTTCTTACCGTGCGTTACAGATGACTTTTTTTTTTTGGCTTTTTTCTTGTGAAGCCATACTATTCCACGAGGTTTTCAGGCTTACTGGCGTCTGCTTGTTCAAAAGCAATTATCTTCATCTAGTTGAACACTTAAAAGGAGCAATATTCCCTTAGTTACTATTGCCATGGTATATTAGATGTTATTTTCACCGCAATCTTCAAGTGAAATTTGATGGTCAACTTTTACACACATGTATAGAATTGTATGCTTGCTCTTCTCCATGAACCATGTTATAATTGGAACCAAACCAATTAAAACTCAGAATTTAAAAGTGACACATGCTTACATCGAAGCCCTTAAAGTGAGACATGATTACATAGAAGTCCTCCTCATGTGTAGTAAAGTGAAGACAATGACCAAGCTTCCTTGGTCAAGATTCCTCCGGATTTCCATTGATATGAAGTGACAGGCATGCATGTGATGCACGCTCATTACCG
The DNA here is from genome assembly GCA_012490785.1 of Eragrostis nindensis. Lineage (NCBI taxonomy): Eukaryota > Viridiplantae > Streptophyta > Magnoliopsida > Poales > Poaceae > Eragrostis > Eragrostis nindensis. Next base: position 275,046 of record JAAXCT010000070.1, read on the forward strand.
GGACTTTATGCTTCCTGTCTTATTCAATTACCTTTGAAACTTACATAGTCAAAATATATAAAGTTGTCAAAAAGGTGTGCAAAACTGAACCAGTTTACGCGGTTCTAGAAAAACCGGTCTGGTCGGCTAACTTGTTTTGAATTTAAATTTTGAAAAAAATTGAAAATTTGTAAAAAAATGTAAAACAAATATGTAAAATGATTAGATGAAAAGAGCAAAATGGTGCAAGAATTTGTTGAAAACACCTTCCACCTGACTCCTCATCCATTCGGTCCGCCCTCATCAGGCATCCATGTGAGTCTTCGTGCGTCGTCTGCTCCCGTCCCCCGCCATTGCAACAAATCAATGCCAGAGACCGGCTTACCGAGCTCCTGTGGCACCTAGCCGATCGGTTGGGCTGGTTAGCCACAGGGCCAAGCGTCGGACTTGCCTTGCCAGTGGAGCCAGAGTGCACAGCTGCACGCGCGTGTGTCAAGGTGGGTGTGCCCTACCTGCGATGATACGTCGTTCGTCTCCCACTCCGGTGCTCTCATCGCCGCTGCCGAGGAAGCGCACACTCGTCATAGTGAGTAGTTCCTTTGAAGACATGTCTATATCTTGCTCGAGGTTGGTCGCTGTGCATCCCTGCTGATGCCGTGGTTGATTTCTGTTAGCTAGGTTGCCCTTAATTGGTCTGTGCTCCTTCTACAGTTGCCGACTTGCCGTTGTGCTTCCCTGCCAACGGCTATGTTGATTTCGAGTAGAGGAGGGCCAGGTTTTCTCGTTTTTTAATTTTCTGGCTCGGTTTCCTGCCAACGTACTAGCTGCAAGTTTGTATTGTGCCATTATCAGATCTAATGTTGCAATTGACATTGCTGTAAAACAATTTCTTGATGGAGGAAGTAGTAACCAAGGAACTAAATGTAAGTTGGAAACTATATTGATCTATTTTTATCACTATAACGTGTTGGGTAACAAAAGCTTTGGTCTATACAGCTATTATTTCTTGTACTGCACGTGTGTTGTTCACACATCCTTTTTTCTTTTTCTGTGCGTTGTGGAGAAGTGCACTATATTCTGTGCATCATCACGTAATTTCTGTGCATACAGCCATGAACCCAGTAGCTCACCTTCTAATTGTATAGGCCCATGCCATCGGACAAGTCACACGAAATAAAAAACGAAATTCTCCTGTCTTCTTTCATCTCAATAACTTCTAAAGAAAATTCAAAACAGGCGTAGCTCACCTTCTAATTATAGGCCCTGGGCATATCTGTACTTCCTTTTTCCTGTTCAAGTAAAGATTAGTTTGTTGTTTGGTTGAAACTAATAATACCAACAGTACTTTAAAAGTTGCAATAGAACTGGCAAGAACGACACAAAGAGCATGTAATTATTTTTTTGTTCAGTATATATATAAACAATTAGCATGATAATATTACGATTAAAGTTAAATGTGCACATAACTATGATAGATAGACTGTAACATATATACTGACGCAATGGGACAAATAGACGATATTATGAAATCAAATTGCGATGGATTTTTCTCATGGTGCCCTCAACTGCTCCCGTCTTATCTTGTTATGGAACATGCTTGCTTGTCAGGATGTACGTTGGCACGGTGATTGTTACAACTTGGTACTCTTAGTCCTTGAGTACTGTTGCAAAGAGTATTTTAGTACTAATACGAGTAGCACAATTACCTGCCACAAACGAGCAGCGAAAGAGAGAGAGAGAGAGAGAGAGAGAGAGAGAAGCGACCAACTGTAATTTGCTATATAATCCCGACTGGAAAATCGCATGGTGGCCGAACAACAACATACAGATACTTTGCTACTGCATGTGGATACCCAGTACGTAGTCAGGGTAACACTTCTATTAATTAAGGCCTCAGTTATGCACAATAAAGTTGACGATACACTACAGACCAATCATAATATATTTTGTAGTTACGCTGCTTAGCAAGCACAAAAGTGAAATTAAGGGTTTTTGTTTCCTCAGCGTATGTAGATTGTCTCCAGCTGAAATACAAGAATTGGTCGTAAATCCGGCAGCGACGACGCCTTGGTGCGTCGTTTATCTCGCTGGAGACGTTGCCGAGGTGCTCCTGCCCCACCCCTCCTGGAGAGTGCTTGGGGGTAACCCCAAACCTAGCTTGCTAGGTTGGGTGACGACGGCGTCAGGAACGTCGAATCCTTCTCGAAGGCGTCATCTTACAGCTATTCTTCACCGCCGTTGATGCGTCGGATTCAACATCTTGGTTGTGTTGGAGGCAACGATGACCCTCTTGGGGGAAGTCGGAGTGTCCTCATGGCGCTAGCAACATCGGTGTCACGGGATGAGGCTTTTGTGTCGTGAGGCTTCTTTTCCATTGAGGATCCCATCAGGCAGTTGCCCTTGGGAAGTTGGAGCTGTTCGATCGTGAGTGCGATGAGCTTGGCAATGATGACATAAGTGGGGATTGTTTGGTGGATGGTGCAATCAATTGGAGCATGAGCGTGGCGAAGGTTGGTGTTTATCATTGTGAAGTCGGAGCTGCTTTGGAGGGGTGGCAACGATGACATGTGACGGGCTAGATCCCTTGTTGTGGTGTTCGTTTTCTTTGTAGCGTAGTTTTTCTTTTTATATTTGTACGGTTTGGCCTCGTTTCCCTTAATATGATGCACCTTCTTCTTATTTATATATGCCAGGTCACAAAGTGATTCTGGGTCTTTCAAAAAAAAAATCCATATGTAAAAGTTTGATTCCAGCCAAATGGACACAATTTAATTGTAACTGACATAAGTTGCAAAAGGAGGATTAGTTCAAAATGAAGGATCTAAGATTAATTCGCTCAGATTTACCAAGATGACCTCATATTAATACATTTCTTGCCATTATATTTCACCATGCTCTACCTAGGACCAGTGCCACACTTGAATAGCTTCATTGCATACCCAAAATAACAAATTGGACTAGAGACCCCACCCAAACTTAGCTGGGGGTATTGTTGATCTAGCGACGAAGCTCAGCTTCACATTATGTTACTGGTCAATCCAGAACTCCAGATCCCATGAAGAGCATGTTTATGGCGTGGTTTTCCTATTTCCTGCCCAAATAAGCATGTTGGATATGGAAAAACAAAATGTAATCTGCACATCAATCCAGAAAAAAATATTCGGCTATAGACCCCTTGCAGCTACATATATATCTTGAAGGATACATTAATAGAGATGGTTCCACTAAAGTTACACACTTATTGCATCAAATAATTCAAAAATATAAAATATATATAGCCGAGTGGTATGAAATTGACAAGGACATTCTCACTGGAAGGTGTCGGCCATTATTTTACTCGTGTCCAAAGTAGTAATGAAATTGAGTAATTACAGGGATGCAGGTAGGTAGCCAATAGACAGTTGTGGTCCAACACCTTAGTTTGTTCTCTCTTAGCTAAATGTATGTGCATTTTTGTTGGCTAGAGTGTGTTTTATGGTCGATCCAATTATCTCAAAGTCTGGAAGATAGCATCCCTGTGTAAATTGAATGTTAGAGTGTTCCCGATCTAAATTCAGGTTTCATAAGAAACTAGGAACAACGAATAATTTGAACATTTAAATGTACAACAGGTATGTCTCGGTGTAAGTTGAGTTAAAAGACTTTACAGTGTCCAAGACACTTATCATGAGCGACTGGATCTTGATCCTATTGTACATATGTTTTTTTTTTGAGACCAACTATTGTACATATGTTAAGCAACTACTGACCTCCTAAACAAACCCCTACGTCTCTATAAAAATCATGGATACTTTTCGTCTCGGCGAATTAAGATACATATCCACGATCTAAATCAAGATTCCGTAAGTTGGCTAGATAGCTCTTAGCGTGGTCAGTAAACCACTCCGGAAACCAGTACAACACATGATCCACGCGCTGCTGACTTGGCCACTCCAGCAGTAGCTACACTGTATATGGATTGATCTCCTTTGAACGAAAACCATGCAACCTGCATGCAAACCCTAGACAACCTTTACCAACCAAAAAAAAAAAATCCAACCAAATCATTCAGCAAAAATCCAATCAAATCAACCCTCTTGAGAGCCCTATAAAAGGCACCTTTCTGCAACATGGTTAATACAAATTCAGTCAATATAATTTTGGAAACGAAGTTCAATATGAATAAAACGTTTACAAATAATCATATCAGGCATCATTATATATATTGGCGGAAAATATTGCGATTAGAGCATCTCCAACCGGTGCTTCATATTTCATCCTCTATACCTATGAATAGAGGATCCTCTATCCTGTTTTCGTCCTCTATTTATCAGTGTACTCCAACCGGTACTCTAAACTAGAATCTCTATATGCCATTTTTCTTTATTTTATCTGTATTTTGTAACTAACATCATCTTCTTCCTCTACCTCTCTCTCGTTCTCCTCCCGTGCGCTCCAATCCAAATATCACCAGGTGACCTCAAATCCATCGAAACACCACCAAACCATCACCAGGCGAGCTCAAATGAGAAACACCTCGCGAAAGGCAAAGTAGGAAGGGAAGGAAAAGCTAATCCAAAAGAAATCGCAAAGAGATCCAATAAAAAAACATTTCAGCCAAACATGCTGATGAACAGATCGCAAATAAATTGTTGTAGCGCGGCGGGGATGAGTCGGGCTGCCGCGGCTACGCGTTCACGCCCTTCCTCTCGGCGGGCCCAGAGGAGGCGGTCGTGAGGTGGTGGGGGGCGGCTGCCACGGACGTGAGCGAGTCGGCGAGGTCGCCGTGCGCGTCGGCCAGCACCACCGCTTCCTGGTCGTCGAGCAAGACGGCACGGCCCCGGCACAGCGCATCAATCGGATGCGGCTTGCATCTCTCACACATCGACACAGCCCCGACCGCCGCCTGGCAGCACACATCGACACGGCCGTCGCCGACGCCAGGCGGGGAATCGAGGGAGTGGCAAAGTTTGGAAGGAGATTCGCTGGGGAAGTATCAACAAAATGGCGCGGGTGGCCAAATCAGGCGGCGGTTGATGGATAGCGATCGGTGTTCCGATTGCTACTTCTAGCGCACGGAGGGGAGGCGATACAGATTTGAACAGTGATGAAGCACCGGATAGAGGACCGGTTGGAGGCTGTTTTCTTCTCATATCCTGTAAAACAAAGGATAGAGATCCCGATGAAGGATCGGTTGGAGATGCTCTTAGGATGACATCTTGGCGGTTAAAGTCACATGTGTACATAACTGTGTGATCAGAAAGCCCCCATGTGCGCCGAATGCGTTATACGCCCATAAGTTAGCGCTGGGATAGAGACAATACCATGAATACAACAAACATCAAATTGCGATAATAGATTATATGGTGCTCTCAACTGCTCGTATGTTTTATTATGAACGAATCATGGATGGCAGTACTTACATCGACACGGTGTTTGTGCAACTTGGTACTCCTAGTCCCTGTTTACTGTTGCAAAGAGCATCTTTAATACTATTAACGTTAGCACAATTACCTGCCACAAAAGCTGAGAGAGAGAGAGAGAGAGAGAGAGAGAGAGAGAGAGATGCCACGAACTTGATTGCAACATTGGCATATATATATTTTGAGTTGTTTGCCAAACATATTATACAGATATTTGTGTCATCCATGTGGATACTCTGTACTTAGTCAAGGAAACAGTTCTTTAATAATTGATGAGGCCTTTCGTGGTTACGTAAGAAAGACGACAATGCATATTATAATATATTTCATAGTTAAATTGCTTAGCAAACGCATAAGTGACATTAGGTCCTTTTTCTCAACTTATTATGTGTATATTGTCTACGGCCAAGATAAAGGAGAATTGGTACTGAATTATACGTATAAATGTTTGGTTGCAACCAAATGAACAAAATTTGGGTACTGACATCTTCCCTCCATTTTCAACAAAAACAAAATAAAATAAGAGTACATAAGTGGCAAAAGGTTTGTACAAATAGAGTTCGCTTTCATAGAAAATACGTATGAATGTTAGCTCGAAATGACGGCGGCAGGATTAATTTGCCCAGACCTACTCTGACGAATCATAGTATGCATGTCAAGCCATTCTATCTCAGCAAGATCTACCTAGGAACAGTATCATACTTGTATCCCTTCATTGCACACCCAACATATCTATTACACAGTACAAAACACTAAATTGAGATAACGATGCCCTACCAAAAATGAGATGGAGGTATTGTCGATTGATCTATAGGGAGCGGGCTCACCTCCCAATCAATTCTGCTGGTTGATCTAGATCCCATGAAGAGCATGTCGGATGGTGTGTCTCTTATTGACTCGGGGATAGCAGACTTCTTGCAAAAATACATAACATATATAATATCAGAGGATATATTTATATAGATGGCTTGACTGAAATTAATTTCACACAAAATTATTGGACCAAATAGTGCAAAAATTATAACATATAGCCAAGTGGAATCAAATCAAAATACATTCTCACTAGAGCATGAACAATCAAGGTGTCGATCAGTAATTTTACTCATGTCCAAAGTATTAATGGAGGGGAGTAAAACAAGGGGTGCAGGTAGGCGCCAATAGGCAATTGTAGGCCAACACCTTAGTTCATTTGCTCTCGTAGCTAATTGTCGGCTCATTTTAGTTGGCTATAATGCGTCCTTGATGTCAGATAGGGAGCTGAAATAATTGTTATATGTCTGAAGGTTGTGTGTGAAAATGCAGAGGTGAGAAATTATTTCAATTTTCTAAAAGATTAATACGTTTTGACGGTCTACCCAATGATCTCAAAGACTGGAAGCTTTCATTTCTACGTAAATTTTATATCAAAGTGTTAATAATTTAAATGTAGGTTTCATAGGAAATTGGAACGTTGGATAATATCATCATATACATGTACAGCAGGTATTTCTTGTTGTAAGTTGAGTTAAAGACTTTACAGCGTCCAAGTCACTTATCAAGAGCCACTGGATCTTGATCCAATTGTATACGAGTATATATTAAGTCACTACCCCCGCTCCATTCTCCTAAATCAGCCCCTTAAATCGCATTATATTAAAAATCCAAAAACAAATTTTTTCTGTCGACAAATTAAGCTACACGTCCACGATCTAAATCAAGATTCCGTAAACTTTCTAGCTAGCAATCAGCGTGGTCAGTAAACCACTCCGGAAACACATGATCCACGCGCTGCTGACTTGGCTGGCCACTCCAGCAATAGGTACACTGTACATCAATCGATATCCTTTGTGCATGTATACCATGCAATGCATGCAAACCCTAGACAGCTACCTTTACCTACCAAAAAATCAAATCAAATCATTCAGCAATAATCCAACGGGGCAAGCGCGCACAGTCTTGGCCCAGCCCGGCCCAACCCTCTTGAGAGCCCTATAAAAGGCACCTTTCTGGCCCGTGGTAGCATCGTGCCTTCTTGAGTTGCTTCCACTTAAAACTGCACATACACTCGTGGCAAGCTTAGCTTGGGCTAGCAAGGACTGGTGCAGTACACTCGCCGGCCGGCTAACATGGTGGCGCAGAAGCTTTCTCGCCCCAAGATGGGGGAGGAGAAGCTGATCATCCGTTCGGAGAAGGCGCGGTTCACCGACATACTGTCGATGCTGCTCCTTCGCCGGCCGATCACCCGCTACTCCTGTGTGGAGGCCGGCGATCAGACCGTGGCCGACTTCGGCAGCACGCCGGGGGACTGGTTCGTCGCCCTCACCCAGGTCATCCAGAAGGCGCTCGACGCTATCTACTACCCGTCCATCTATATCGGCGCCTTCGTCGAGTTCCTGCTCAACTTCATCGCCCTCAACAACGGGATACTTGGCATCATATTGAACATCTTCAGATGTACGTACACACATGCACATGATAAACGTTTTGTTTTGATCTTAACTCATTACCTTATTTGTGAACATGTACACATACAATGCACGTCAGAAAAGTGGACGATCAACGAATCAAAGTTACTGGATATATATAAATCAACATAACTAATTAATAAGAATGTGGTATAAACTCATGCGCTGACTCGTAAGTGGACCAACAAGTTAATGAACGGTTATAACGCGCACCAAAAATAATGGATGCTGGTGATTAATCACTAACACCACGTCAAGAAAGGTAAGAGCTAGAACAGACAGTATAACGTCTCTCTCTCTCTCTCTCTCTCTCTCTCTCTCTCTGCATTTGTATAAATGTTTCTGTTAATCTTTTTAATGGTTCCATTTTCAAATCCTTTTTCGTAAATCTAACCATTTGTTTTCTACTGTTTTCTTTTTTTTGCGAGGATTCTACTGTTTCTTATGTATGGTTACTTTGCAAATTTTTTGTCGTTAATTTGTTCATTTGTGTTTGCTTTTTTGTAACAGTAATTTAGACAACATACATTCGTGTGTCCGGATCTCAGTTCCGAATATGGTTCCTTTTTATAAGCTTCACGTTATTTTGGCCATGTGTCATGCCTTATACCACGACAAGATCGAGCTTATCGAACCACCTGCTCTGATTTTTTTTATTCTCCAACGGTCAAGTTTAGTTGTCCTTTCAGTCGCAAAAAAAAAGTTTTAGTTGTCCTTGTTCCATCTCTCGTGTTGAAAAGAAGTCGCCGTCGGTCTTCCAGCAGCTAGCCAATACATTACTTGCATATGATTAATTAGCAGATAACAAATTTATTTATTCGACACACATCAAGAGCTCTATTCAACAAACAACCACAAATCCACCGGAAAAAAAAAACCCACAAATAATTGTAAGACGATGCGTGCATGGACTAAACGGTTGCATATGGACGGATGTGGATGCAGGTAAGCTTGTGATCCCACTGAACCGGGAGGCGCCCAACTACCGGTCCATGATCGGGCTGATCGACGGGAGGACGGAGCTGAAGCCACTCCCGGCCGACGGCGGCCCTGACGACCGACGGCTGCAGGTGGTGGGTGTCCCCAGCGGCAAGGTCGTGGACGAAGAGTACTTTGTTGACGTCGAGAGCGGCAGCGCCGCTGTGCCGCTCGTCCAGCAGCAGTACGTGAACGGGCGGCTCATCCGGCTCCGGACCTACTCCGTCTTGGAGATCACCGTCATGGCCGCCAAGATCGCTTACGAGAACGCCGCCTACATCGAGAATGTCGTCAACAATGTCTGGAAGGTATGTTTTTACTGAACTGGGGGGATAAAAAAATTGCGGACATGTTTTAAAAAGGTTCTCAAAATTCAGGAATGCAAGCTATAGAAATGTATAAAAACATGTTAATAATATTTGGGTTATCAGATCTCAAATAAAAATATTCTGGAAAGAAAGTACAAGTGGCATGAATCGGACCAGCTAATAATAATCGCCGGTAACTGGATTTACCCGTGTGGTTCAAAATTTATCTAGCAAGAATAAATAAACTGGGACATTTTGTCGCACTTGCTATGGGGTGGATGACTCCAGTTGGCAACTTGCCAACTATGCATGATGACTGGCATGGTTACACTGCTGCTGCGAAACTATGACGGGGTACCAATCATTTTGTACCGAGTACACATGCTTCTCCTGATGCATATATAGAACTGTATAATGCTTACATGTTGGACCAGTGGGCAGTAGTCCGTGTACAGTTGCAGTTTGATCGATCCAGAATCTCAATCTTTGTCGTTTGCACATCGAACAAGATCAGATCATGCAATTCGTGTAAATTAATAATACAGCTAGGAAACTAACTGATGTTTCTCCTCTGAATTCGCAGTTCCATTTCGTCGGGTTCTACAGCTGCTGGAACAGTAAGTACCTACAGTGTTCGATTAACCGAGATTTACTAAATCTTTAGTTACAATCCGTGACCAATTAACAATTTGCAATCGCCGCAGAGTTCGTGGGCGACCACACGACGCAGGCGTTCGTGATGACGGACCGCGCGACGGACGCGAGCGTGATCGTGCTGTCGTTCCGGGGCACGGAGCCGTTCAACATGCGGGACTGGTCCACGGACGTGAACCTCTCGTGGCTGGGCATGGGCGCCATGGGCCACGTCCACGTCGGCTTCCTCAAGGCGCTGGGCCTGCAGGAGGAAGACGGCAAGGACGCCGCCCGCGCGTTCCCGAAGCAATCCCCCAACGTCGCCGCCGACAAGCCGTTCGCCTACTACAAGATCCGCGACGTCCTCCGGGAGCAGCTGAAGAAGCACCCCAAGGCCAACGTCGTCGTCACCGGCCACAGCCTCGGCGGCGCGCTGGCCGCAATCTTCCCGGCGCTGCTCGCGTTCCACGGCGAGCACGACATCCTCGACCGCCTCCTCGCCGTCAACACCTACGGCCAGCCGCGCGTCGGCGACAAGGCGTTCGGGGCCTTCCTCCGCGCCAGCGTGCCCGTCGAGATGATCCGCGTCGTGTACCGGTACGACATCGTGCCGCGGGTGCCCTTCGACGCGCCGCCCATGGCGGAGTTCATCCACGGCGGGAGCTGCGTCTACTTCGACGGATGGTACGCCTGCCGCGCCATCGCCGCCGGCGGCGACGCGCCCAACCCCAACTACTTCGACCCCAAGTTCCTGCTATCCATGTACGGCAACGCGTTCGGGGACTTGTTCAAGGGCGCCTTCCTGTGGACGAAGGAGGGCAAGGACTACCGCGAGGGCGCCGTCTCGCTGCTCTACCGCGCCGCGGGGCTGCTCGTGCCCGGGCTCGCGTCGCACAGCCCCCGCGACTACGTCAACGCCGTCCGCCTTGGAAGGACGGTGGCCAAGGAGGCATGATGAGCTTATTAATTAGTATTCATCAGCTGGCACAGACGTTGGGTGGGAGATGAATAAGCAAGTTGCTGTTGTATGTGGTGTGAGTGCGTACGTGTTCATTTCCTTGTCTGCTTCAATTTATTGTGCAACAATAATTTTATAATAAAAAATCCCAAGGTACGTCACCAAAGTTTATCTAATTCGTCCCCACTGTGATGCGGATGTTTATAGATCCAACCCTACTATCTGTTTTTTTTTTAATCTTGTTACAAGTAAGATGCTAGCTGGTGGTAGGTGCTTGCACACGTACACCTACAAACTCGAGTGAACAAGTGGGAACTATCAATAAATAGATTTGTCGGAGTATGTGCAAATGGCAGGTGCGAACAAGATTTGAGCTGTGATCGCCGCATGTGCATGAACCACTAGCGCCTGTGATTGGCCTAGGAGGCATGATCTTCAGAGACCAGCTAGCAATTGAGAGAGGGAGATCGAAGAACAAGTGTTTTTGCGTGTGGAGTTATGTTCCTGCGGCTTGTGGCGTTCATTTTCATTTCTTAAGCGTCCGATAATTAAAAGAGATGCTCTCTTATGTGCTTCTCCTTAAAAAAAAGAGAGGAGCAAGCCGTATCCATTAAAGGAGTGGAGCGTGGAGCCACGAAATGGTAGCTTCACTAGCTCCCTCCGCCACCGCGCCCCTAAGGCCAGTCTCAATGCTACATTTCATTGCACTCTTTCCAAGACTAGTTTTAGGAAAAGGAGCCAGCTTCCTTTCATGAGGATGAAAGGCCTCTTACAAAATATGAAAGTTTCTCTTCTCTCTCATCATGATTAACTTGCCAAGTCACCAAAAGATGCATGTGTGGCATACAATTTAATGCTTATGAAAGGCTCCATTGAGACTGGCCTAAATACATATTTTTTTCCCTAAAAATAAGAGCTTTAGGCGGATTTTGCCAAACGTTTTCAGGCACTGCCATAACAAGCACAACTATTTTCTCAAAGGAAATTTCCCAACCTAAAGCTGTATATAATCCCCAATGGCGATTTTTGTTCCGCTTCAACAAGGATGACAAAAATGCAGACACACATGCTGGAACAACTACACACATCACCTGAAAACAATAAGATTAGATATATGTATGTGAGTGGACTGATGCACCCACACCAGTACCACACGGACGTTGCAAATGCAAATGTCCTGTGTATCAGCATCTGATCAGGGCATCCAAATAGTATGGTGGGTTTTAAAATTAGAAAGAGATGGTCTTATGTAGGGAATAATAAAGGGATGCGGCGTATTATAGTTGTGATGGTCTTCGCAGTTCACACTCATTTTTATCGTGTGACGTTGTTGTCAGCACCTTTTGTCTTAATGCCTAATATTTCTTAAATTGCTACTACCTCCATTTCAAATTACTTGACGTTTTTGACTTTTGGAGATCACGTTTGACCTCTCGTCTTATTCAAATTTTTTGTGCAAATATGAAAACAAATAAATCATGCTTAAAGTATCTCTCATGATAAAACAAACTATAGCAAGATAAATGATGTTTGCACAAATTTTTCGAATAAGACGAGCGGTCAAACATGATTTTGAAAAATCAAAAACGTCAAGTAATTTGACATGGAGGGAGTAGATAGGAAATGCAAACGGATGGTTGAGGTTGCAATCCAAATATTAGTCATGATCCGATGTGAACTTTATCAGTAGTGCCCTTTGCTGTTCCTTTTCGTGGACAAAAGATCCAGGATTGGAGAAGGTTCCTTTGAAAGTGTAAACTGTAAACAATGACTGGTACTGATTAAAATTTGTTTCAACATATTGCTTTTAATTTACTACCTAGTAATAGTTTTATTGGTTCAGACCACGTCTGATCCTCGGCAACAAGATGCCTGCTGTTCTGGCGCATTGCGCCGCCCATCATATTATAAGAGGTACATAAGGGGGGACACCCAAAAAAGGGGGAAACAATTGACTGTACATATTATGCTCGAATAGTATTTCCTATGCAGGATATGGACGGGAGCCAGCAAAATCATTGAGTTTTGTGTGCCTGCATGCGAACCACAATTTACGACCAGAGCATACAACTGCCATGCAACCCAAAATTAAATGTCATCTTTGAGGCGTTAGCCATTTCCGTTCTGCTTTTCCTGGTTTTTTTATGTTTGCTTAATTTGATGTGTACCTTTATTCAAGCAAATGTCTGTCAACTTCTATGGGACAAAAATAATTGAACGAAGTATATATTATCGCATTTCTGCTTGAAAAATTTACGATAAAAGTTAGAGCGTATTCTAGACGAGTGGTAAAAATGCAGGAGGAGGGCGGCATAATAAATCACTGTAGATCAGCGTGCATCACATGCCTACTACTTATTTATGGGTGTGTAGCTATCAGCAACAAGGAATCATGATCAAAAGTAGGATTGTTTGTCTCCGTGTTGGTTACTGGTCAAGTCTAGTGTTCAGCCTTATGTTGTGGCACACACATGCCGTGTAGCTTGTACGCATACTATACCGATCTTAAGCGCGTTTTGACGCTATGTTAGTGGTGTTTGGTGACCTGTTTCAAGGGCATGTACTGTAGATGGAGGAGGATAAGGACTACCGCGTGAAGGCGCCGCCGGGCTTCTGGTCCCAAGCCTTGCATCTTCACTTAAGCAACCGTCCGCCTTGGCTGGATTGTGGCCATTGGCCAAGGAGGCGCGAGCTTATTATTCAGGTGGTAGAGACAGAGGGGAAGAGGTGAATAAGCGTGTAGCTACTAGATGGGTGTGTGGAGGAGTGTGATAATTCATTTCCATGCCTACTTGAATTTAATTTGCAATAAACTTTTTAATGATAAATATACTCCATCCGTACATTTTTCATCTTCACTTAAGCAAAAGCCCAGATACCAAGGAGAAGCCTCTAAGCAAAAAAAGTCTATGCGTGCTCCATCAATTTGTATCAATATTCGATAATAGTGAGCCAGCAATCAATTCAGTGACCAATGTACAAATCGAGAGTAATCCTAGGCGTCGAAGATACCAGCAGGACTACAAGATGGAGAGATGAATGAATGTTCTCTGTGGGTGGAATTGCTGGGGCTTATAGTGCGCGTTCGTTTCTACGTCTACTTTATTTTGCAATATAAAGTATATTTTCCAATATTATCATGCAAGATCATCTATGGCCCACTGTAAGCATGTTTATAGTTTTCCCTGCTCTTAGCATCCCTTCTCTTGTTACATATAAGTTAAGCTGCAAACGTTTCGTGTTCCGCGAAAGGACCTATGCCTAGTGGTTACAAGAGCCTCAGTAGCACCTGAGGTTCTGGGTTCGACTCCCTGTGAGAGCGAATTTTCTAGGATTTAACGGCGTTGTGCGTTCAGCGGGAGGCGACATGGCCGTCGACAGCGAGGCGCCAGTAGTGACTTCGTCAATCTCGAGGATTTGCCGGCTCAGTCTTCGAAGATGCTCATAGAGGTAGGATTTGCGTATGTGTTTTCATAGAGGGGAGTGTGCGTGCGTTGTGAGTGTCTGAGTTATACTGTGTAATCGAAAAAAAAACTTTTCGTGTTCCGGTAGATATATATGTATCTGCAAGTGGTAGCTGAGTCCGGATTTGAGCTCTGATTGCCTCAAGTGCACGCACCACATCCTCCGATGCGCTGGAAAAAAATATCGGGTAATAATTTCGATGAGGTATAACTTCCGGCATCCATATGAATTACGGAGTATAAAATAGGTTGGTCCATAATTAATGCGCCAATGACTCCAACACACCAACGATGCACATTATTATTATTTTTTTCGAAAAGGAATTTCATTGATATTAAAGCATATTACATCCCATTGATGAGAGATAAGAAGCCTTAAAAGTGCCACAAATTCCACCAACTATAGGATCAACATCCCAAACGGATATGTCATAGACAAGAACTACGATCTGAACGAATACGGCCATCACACCAACGATGCACATCTTATATTTACTAATTGGAGACTCCTTTTGAGGCATCCATGTTAATCGGAACAAAATGCTAGAAATTCTCACAAAAAAGCAAAACATCCGGCCGTACAAATTAAGTAAGATAAACAATAGCCTTTAGATCTAATGTTATCTAAATAACCCACCTATGCCATTACAAAAGTTAGTCAAAAGTACCCCTAATACCTATTTATAAATTACCCACTATTCCATTATGAGTAAAAAAAGATAAATTCAAAATTATAAAAAATAGCCAAAAAAATACCCTTAATTCCTATTTATAAATTACCCACCATGCCATTATGAGTAAAAAAAGATAAATTCAAAATTATAAAATAGCCAAAAATACCCCTAATTTCTATTTCTAATTACCCACCATGCCACTGTAAGTCAAAAAATAATTAAATTCAAAAATAGAAATATAGCCGAAAGGACCATTAATTTCTATTTCTAAATTATCCATCATGCCATTATGAATCAAAAAATAGTAAAATTCGGAATTATATAAAATAACCAAAAAATACCTATAATTCCTAATACTTGTCATCAAAGACATAAACGGTAGCCTAAATGTTTGTAGTCCATGAAGAGCGATGAAACATCCGTGCATTCAAATTCATGTACATGTACGTAAATATAGCAACTGCACTCCGTCGCGACAAGCACACACAATGCGGCATGCCTGGTGGCCCAGACATTCTATGTCAGCCATATGTTAAAGGCTTAGGGGACTTGCAATGATAGGGAGGTGGGACTTTATGTAGAAAAAATGTGGTTGTTGGAAATAAATAATTAGCCTGAGACAAGAACAATTGTGTACGCATAATCAGCCTTGATAAAAAGAGATTATGAAGAAATAGACATAAAGGACAAAGGTTGATAAATGAATCTGGAATATGACATAAGAGGATATCAGGGAAATAAAAAATTTGAGTAACTTGGAAAATCAAAGATCTGATCAGAAGTTTACTAGAGCGATTAAATGAAATGAAGAAATTTCATTTAATCATAAGAAAAATAAGTTTGTATAAGGAGCAAAAAAGTCACGAGATAAAAAAAACCGTAAAGGATGAACACCTTCTTTTTGCAGTATGACCCAGCCCATGTCGTATAGATTGGAGAAACAAGAAATGTTTGTATTAAAAGATATTTATTGACTTTTGTTTATTCAAAAGGATAGTTGAGTTTTCATTTGGGAAACTAGAAAGATGTATTTCACAAAATAATTTCTACTTTTCAAATTAATATTCTCGAGCACAAATCAGGTGTTTCATATAATCTCTCTTATATAGTTATTTCACCCGTAAGAACACTAGCCCGTGCAAGTGCACGGGTTTATGTGCTAGTTATTTCTAGGTTGTAATGAACTGGATCCTCGATTTAGACTTCAGGGCATTTGAAAAATGTATACATTATGGTATGAAAAAGTCTAAGCGACGAGTGGTCGCTACGTTGTTGAGTTTGGCGACAAGCTCTTTGTCGGATACCAATATTAAGGTATCCGCGGGTTAGCACCTAACCAACGATCACATGCCAAAGACGTGCAACCCCACGAAGGGTCAACGCGACCGTCTCGGCCCACCCCGAGGGCTGCGTACGGGTTGAGAATGTGCTTCGACCCCGGAGAGTCGACCCTGACGACCGTGGCGCTCTGCAAAGGGCCCCACGCTCCCTCCGACTCCAGCGGGGGGACTCCAACCATATGGGTCGGCTAGAATTCACTCCGCCTGCCAGAAAGTTAGGGGTCGCGAGGGGGGGGGGGGGGGGGGGGGGACGTGGCGTTGACCCCGACGACCGGGGTCGGATTGGGCTCGCCTCCCGGACCCGCGAAGGTCTCGACCCTAAGTGGTCGGAGCAGCGATGACGACAACACGGCCGGCGCAACCCTTCTCCGCCTCGAAGGGAGATGGGGTCGGAGACCCGCTGTTGGCGGTTCTTATGCGATAAAATTAAATTCATTAATTCCGCAAGCGCACGGATCACCATTGTAGCATTTCACCTTGGAGTATTCCAGGGTTATCGTATTTATATTTCCGCAGGGAAGTAGAGCAAAAGAAAGCTGAATAATAGCTATGCATTGGATAATTTGGAGAAAGAAATAATGTATCAACTATACTTGAGACGGGGGTAAGATAGGCATGATAAATATAGGTGGCACACACATCCTCAAATCCAAGGTAATAAAATAAATAAAGCGTAGTATACAATTGGGAGAGCAACGAGATAGAGTTAAGGCTACCTGTATGTTTATCTATTATTTACTTTCCTAGCAGTCAATTCTACAAAGATTATTTACTCTAGCTAAGCTCATACACGTACAAGTCATGTCGTTTCGGGGCACACACGTGCTAGGTCAACCGATGAAGCTAGTTCAAACCTAGGGAATCGTATGCTATAATTAAGACCCTGCTGAGTCCAACCCGGACGTGGTGGATTACAGAGACCGGTGCAGCTGTCACATACACTCGCGGCTACCATCCTCCGTGGGGTTGGGTGCCAAACGTGCATAGGCCAAGATATAAGCGCCACGCTTACAACCCGCCTAGAGGAGCTACTCTTGATCAACGGAGCAGTCCTATCTAAGAATGAACAAGCACAGATTTCACACGACGTCATCTCCGACGACGGCACTCTCTCGTACTCGCTATTCCAACAATCACGAATCCCACTACAAGACTTCTACGAGCACTCACTTAACGAATAAATAAACTAAATAGAAAAGAACTACTAAAATAAATAAATAAAGATAAAACTAAATATAATTATATTAAATAAAATAATATCTCAAAAGAGTAACGATACAAGAACTATACCGAACTCCGAGAAGACTCCGGAAGCCCGAGAGAGCTCTCACTCTACTCTACTCTACTCTAACTCCCAAAGCTACTACTCAACTAAACTAATGAACACTTGGATGAAGTGTGATGGTGCGAGTTGCTTCGGAGGCCGAGGGGTCCAATTTATAGCTTGTGAAGGCGGTGGGAGCACCCTGGCCGAAGCTGGAGAGGCGGTGGCGCCAAAGTCGGCCGGCCGGCCTAGGGGGGTGGCCGGCCGGCCGTCCCCTGTGGCGGTTTGCCACCGACTTGCTCCTGGACGCTCCAGATCACTCCCTGAAGGCGGTCTGAAGGTCGGTTTCTTGCTGGGGTCGGCAGAATTGGATTGAGGGCCAAGTAAAGGCCCAAATGGCCCACCTTCTAGAATGTCGGTGGAATTCTGCCGAGCTGGGCTTGAATTGTGCGTTGAAGATTATTTTTCAGCCCACTGGAGGAAGTCTGGGGCCTGCGGCCACCAGGTGGGGCCGGCCGGCCTAGGGTGGGGCCGGCCGGCCAGGGAATTTCCCTGACTGGGCCCACTTTTCTCCATTATTCACTCCTGCATCCAAATATCCACCAAAACTTGTGGAGTAGCATTATTCCTATCTACTATGCACAAAATCTTGGTGTTACGTATTTATTTACCGGTAGGGCGGCGGTCAAAACATGGTTTAACGACCGCCAACAATCTCCCCAAGCTTAAACTTTGCTCGTCCCGAGCAAACTCAACTCAGGGTACCGGCGGATCAGGAGTTACAAAGAAGCGCCCCATGGGTAATAAAGATGCAACAACATACTCCCTAAACAGTGGTAAGTTTACGAGAGCACAAAATATTCATGAGTGTTGCAAAAATCGTGGGGCTTATATGTCACACCTTGTCATGCAGCATTGAAGACTAGAACGGCATTTTCGGACAAGTACACAATTCTAGCAGGTATGCATCCAGAGTTTTTATGTGCTGCAAGGTGCAAAAATTCTCCTTCGTTTTGGTAGGCACTTCTCTTACCTACCAATGTGAGTCTTATTCCTACAAGCTTCACTCATCCTACCTTCTACCAAATGAGGCTTTGTATGTGGAGCTTGGTAAGAAATGCACAAATGTCATGCATATATTGTAAAGCTAAAGAATGAGTCTCAATCAACATAGCAACTCCATTTATTTTGGTCATAGGAAATGATGTGATGGAGGGGGAGAAAATGAACTCACACTTATGGAAGGGGGTTTTGAAAAACATTGGTCCTTTATTTTGCTCAAGATGTTTATGATAAGAACCATATAGCCATTGACTTTGTCATGCAACCATGGAGTTTTTTTTTTTTAATAACTACTCCATGGTGCAAAGGGCCATAAATTTTGAATGGTTCAATGAAACATTTTGAAATATTCTTGAGCATTTTGGATGGACCAAAAGTTTTGCAAACTCTG
Organism: Eragrostis nindensis; assembly: GCA_012490785.1. Classification (NCBI taxonomy): domain Eukaryota; kingdom Viridiplantae; phylum Streptophyta; class Magnoliopsida; order Poales; family Poaceae; genus Eragrostis; species Eragrostis nindensis. Next base: position 293,943 of record JAAXCT010000070.1, read on the forward strand.
AAAATGTTTGGTTGGTTTATCCAAACATTCCCCTTTTTATTTGGTGGAGAGAAATTTTCGAAAACACACGCGAAGGAATTATGACCAAAATTAGGAGTGCTTAGTTTCAAGAGTACATCAAACGTTAACAAAACTCAATACACGAACAAATGGCTATGAGTGGGGCTGTTTCGAATATTATGATATGGCTCTGGTAGGTAAATAAATCCTCACACTAAGAGAAGTGTGCCAAAACAGAAGGGTTTTAGGTACTTGCAGCAATTCAAGAAAAACACCTCTGGATGAAACCATACTAAAAAATTGCAACAAGTCCTAATCATGCCATATCACAATCCACAATGCTCAGACTTGGTGTAACAAATGCAACCCACGGAAATAAGCAAGACTCATGATGTGATCATGCTCAAGTAAAAATAACACATATGTCAGGAGTAGAGGTTGCATCTATGCGACACATGGGAAGCTAATTTGTAACTCGATCATCATTTCCCTTAAGCGTAGCATAACACCAAGATTCTAGCATTTATTCGAAACAGGGAGTTTATTTATTTATTAAGAAAATAGGGATACTTACCTGGGGGTCCTCCCCAAGCTTGAGTCTTTGCAAGACTCGAGCTTGTATTGAACTCCTTCTTACCTGGGGGTGCCCTCCCCAAGCTTGAGTCTTTGTAAGACTTAAGCTTGATTCAGGCTCTTCCTCCTCCTTCTTGACCTGCAAAAAGAGTGAGGATGATACAAGTGGCTAGCCCCTAATGGGCATCACCGGGAATCCTATTATTTTTGTTGTTTATAAATTTTTTTTCAAATTTTTATTTTGTTTTTATGATTTATGAAAAGAAAAACAAGTGCTAGGCCTAGCTAGGATAACGATTGGGATGGCCTCCCCAATCGGAGGGCTCTCATTTTTACGTCTTTGAGCTAGACGTTCTCCATGTCTTTTCAACTTGTTTGGACCTCGCTCGCTGGAGAATCTGGCGAGGTAGAGGTTCCTTCTTTCTTCCGCCACATCTTGGTTGTCTTCTTTGTGTTGGTGGCGGCGACCTTTTCTTCGTTAAGCGCCTTTGTTGTACTCTCATCGGTCGATACCGTAGCTGCCTTCTTCTTTCTTGAGCGCCTGCTCTCCTCTTCTTGGGCGATTGTGACTCGCCTACTCCTTCTTGCGGAGGAGTAAGAGGGGCTTGAGGTGGTTTTGGCGGCTGAGGCATCCTCCTTGGAGTCCTCCAATACTTTGCTAGCCTTCTTGCATTCTCTCTTTCCAGATAGTCTCTCATGTATGCAATGAGCTTGTCTGGTTGTGGCATGGGTGGAGTAATCTCAATCTTCTCCACTCTCCTTGGGTCCTTTCCATATATGACCCGTACTTGCTTGCATTGCTCAACTTTAGGCTTGAAGTCGAACGTTTCTTCCCTGCCGTTGAAGTCCAAGTGGATCTCTCCTGCCCCTACGTCTATGTTGGCGTTGGTGGTGCTCAAGAACGGCCTCCCAAGGATGAGAGGAGTCTTGACATCCACCTCCATGTCAAGCACAACAAAGTCGACGGGGACGAAGAGATTTCTGATCTGCACGGGAACTTCTTCGACAATCCCCAAGGGCAGGCGCAGTGACCCGTCTGCAAGCTGGAGCTTCATGGTCGTTGGGGATAATGGATGGTTTAACCCATCGTACATCGACTTCGGCATGATGCTCACGCTCGCCCCTAAGTCACATAGTGCCCGAGCGAAACAACGGTCGTTGACCAAACACGGAATAGTTGGCCATCCGGGATCTTTTCTGATCACATCCTTGGGGAGTGCGGAATCCAAGTCGCTTTCTTCACACCTGATGGTTATTGCATTCACACTCTCCTTGGGATTAACTTCTGGTTGCCCAGGAAGTTTACCCGCACGAGGAGACTGCACAGCTGAAGCTATGTGCGCTATTTGCGTTTCTAGCATCTTGTTATGGCTTAGCTGATTTTGCAGAGCAGTGCTGAACGACTCTAGCTTGGCATCTATGTTCTCTAAAGCCTTGTCGGTAGTAAGAAATTTCTTACTAATGCTGTCATTGATCTTGACCTGGCCGAGAACTAGATCCTTGATAGAGGGCTCATAACGGGAAAGATTACCGTTGTTACCTCCCTGATTCTTATTGAAGGAGAGGTCAGGCCTTGAGTTCCAGCCGTAGTTGTTCTGGGAGCGGTACCCATTGCCATTGTTGAGGAAATTGCATTCCTCTCTTGTATTCGGGCAATTGCTGCCCATATGCCCAATGCTGCCGCATTCCTCACATGTCATGCGGGAATCCGCAACTTGCAGGTCCTGCGGAGACTCCACCTTGCAGAGTAGCTGATCGAGCTTGATGGCGAGCATGTCCATCGTCTCCACTTGGTGCACTCCACGGGTCTTGGTGCTCGCCGCTTGGCGTTCACCATGAGTCTGGTTGGCCGCCACCTTCTCAATCAACTTCTTAGCGTTCTTCACGCTAAGGGAGAAGAAGGAGCCGCCTGCTGCGCCGTCGAGGTGCTCTCGAGCGGACGGCCTCAAACCGTGGTAGAAACTCTGTATGAGGAGCCATTCTTCCATGCCATGGTGTGGGCATGAGAGAACGTACTCCTGCATCCTGTCCCAGGCTTCCGCGGTCGACTCATCTGCGAGCTGTTGGAAGCCCGATATCTTGTTCCGCAGGGCACTCGTCTTGCCCGGCGGGAAGAACTTGGCGAGGAAGGCATTGGAGCATGCCGTCCACGTGTCGAGGGACTCTTGGTTCGCGTGGAACCACTGAAGAGCCTTCCCCAACAGAGAGAATGGGAAAAGCTGTAGTCGGATAGCGTCCTGAGGTGCATCCTTTATGACGAAAGTGTTGCACGTCATCAGGAACCTTTGGAGGTGAGCATTTGCATCCTCAGACGGCTTCCCACAGAAAGGACTGGCCAAGATCATGTTGATCAAGGCTGGCTTGAGCTCGTAGTCCTTGTTGGTGATGCACGGGTTGGGACCCACGCGGATGTTCTCCGTAGTCGGCGCGGAGAAGTCATTGATCGTCTTCTCAACAACGGGGTCGGCCATAGTGCTGTTCGTTGAGGAGGCCCTGACAACCGGTGGAGGAGACGATTCGAGAGCCAGAGCGTTCTTGCGGATCTGTTTGGTGAGTTTTGCTCGAACTTTCCTCAAGAACTGCTCTGGATCTGAGTGGAAGTTTTCTGGTAGGTCGAAACCAGTCATGCACAGTCCTGTTTCAAATGTTCACAAGAAGAAAAACCAGGACAAGGGTAAACCCGCAAAAGTAAGTGATAATTATTCTTCTTACAAACTTCAATGCATTTATTCAGTTCCTAGCTACTACTTCCCCGGCAACGGCGCCAGAAATGCTTGTTGGCGGTTCTTATGCGATAAAATTAAATTCATTAATTCCGCAAGCGCACGGATCACCATTGTAGCATTTCACCTTGGAGTATTCCAGGGTTGTCGTATTTATATTTCCGCAGAGAAGTAGAGCAAAAGAAAGCTGAATAATAGCTATGCATTGGATAATTTGGAGAAAAAAATAATGTATCAACTATACTTGAGACGGGGGTAAGATAGGCATGATAAATATAGGTGGCACACACATCCTCAAATCCAAGGTAATAAAATAAATAAAGCGTAGTATACAATTGGGAGAGCAACGAGATAGAGTTAAGGCTACCTGTATGTTTATCTATTATTTACTTTCCTAGCAGCATGGGCGGAGCTATAGGGTGGACAGGGTGGGCCGCGGCCCACCCTGAGATTTGGGTCGCAGCCCACCCCCACCCCATTCCCACCCAGCCCACGGCCTATTGAAAAAAAAAACGAAGCTTGCAGTTGCCGCTGAGGAACAGAGAGGAGAAAGGGGAACACGACTGAGGCTGAGCAGGCGACGCGCATGAGCTAGCGGGCTAGGGTTGGCCGCTGACCCGGTGGCGACGGCGAGTCGGCGACCCGCGGCGACAGCGCGACCTCTCCTCGACTCCTCCCCTGCGCGGCCCGCCCTCTCCTCGCCTGCTCTCCTCCCCCTGCGCAGCCCGTGGCAGCGGTGGCCTGCGGCGCGCGGCGACCCGAGGCTGGCGGCGGCGGCGCGGCACCCAGGCCAGCGAGTCAGCGATGCCGTGGATGGCGGCGGCCTCGCCCAGTGACGGCCCTCTCCTCTGCTGCTCTGCTCATTCACCTGCGCGACAAGGTTATGCTCCCCTTTCCCCGCCCTCTTCAATTGGTTTCAAGTCAATCCAATTTCAGTTGAACGAATTGCATAATGTACATTAGGATTTGCCGATTTAGGTAGCAGATTAGTGGACCATCGATTCCCTCAACCGATGCTTCAAGAATAAGTGGAGACATTGTGCCTATAATTCAATTGTGTAATGCCTGAAGAGCAATTTTTTCCAGAATAAGTTGAGAAACAGGATCGGTGATGGTCTCTTAGATGATTTTTTGCTCACTTTAATTGAGAGGGATGTTTTCTTGAATCTGAAGGTTATCGAAGGCCCGATAAAAATAAGAAGTAGTCTCTTATCTTGTTTTCATCATTTTAATCGTGTAGGCTTGTAACGAATCATTATTGTTGATTTACTATGTTTGTAAGACATTTTATTTAAGTTATTGAATTTCTATTGTATGTTGGCCCCTCAAATTTGTTATGCGGTGAAAAAAAAATTTTTTGTCGGCCCACCCTGAGTTTGAATCCTAGCTCCGCCACTGCCTAGCAGTCAATTCTACAAAGATTATTTACTCTAGCTAAGCTCATACACATACAAGTCATGTCGTTTCGGGGCACACACGTGCTAGGTCAACCGATGAAGCTAGTTCAAACCTAGGGAATCGTATGCTATAATTAAGACCCTGCTGAGTCCAACCCGGACGTGGTGGATTACAGAGACCGGTGCAGCTGTCACATACACTCGCGGCTACCATCCTCCGTGGGGTTGGGTGCCAAACGTGCATAGGCCAAGATATAAGCGCCACGCTTACAACCCGCCTAGAGGAGCTACTCTTGATCAACGGAGCAGTCCTATCTAAGAATGAACAAGCACAGATTTCACACGACGTCATCTCCGACGACGGCACTCTCTCGTACTCGCTATTCCAACAATCACGAATCCCACTACAAGACTTCTACGAGCACTCACTTAACGAATAAATAAACTAAATAGAAAAGAACTACTAAAATAAATAAATAAAGATAAAACTAAATATAATTATATTAAATAAAATAATATATCAAAAGAGTAACGATACAAGAACTATACCGAACTCCGAGAAGACTCCGGAAGCCCGAGAGAGCTCTCACTCTACTCTACTCTACTCTAACTCCCAAAGCTACTACTCAACTAAACTAATGAACACTTGGATGAAGTGTGATGGTGCGAGTTGCTTCGGAGGCCGAGGGGTCCAATTTATAGCTTGTGAAGGCGGTGGGAGCACCCTGGCCGAAGCTGGAGAGGCGGTGGCGCCAAAGTCGGCCGGCCGGCCTAGGGGGGTGGCCGGCCGGCCGTCCCCTGTGGCGGTTTGCCACCGACTTGCTCCTGGACGCTCCAGATCACTCCCTGAAGGCGGTCTGAAGGTCGGTTTCTTGCTGGGGTCGGCAGAATTGGATTGAGGGCCAAGTAAAGGCCCAAATGGCCCACCTTCTAGAATGTCGGTGGAATTCTGCCGAGCTGGGCTTGAATTGTGCGTTGAAGATTATTTTCCAGCCCACTGGAGGAAGTCTGGGGCCTGCGGCCACCAGGTGGGGCCGGTCGGCCTAGGGTGGGGCCGGCCGGCCAGGGAATTTCCCTGACTGGGCCCACTTTTCTCCATTATTCACTCCTGCATCCAAATATCCACCAAAACTTGTGGAGTAGCATTATTCCTATCTACTATGCACAAAATCTTGGTGTTATGTATTTATTTACCGGTAGGGCGGCGGTCAAAACATGGTTTAACGACCGCCAACACCCGCCACGTCATGCCGACCCCGGCGCACGGGGTCGGATGGGATTCAGCTCCCGAACCAGCGTCGACTCCGACCCCTAGATAGTTGGAATGGCTATGACGAACCATGAATGGTTCACCATACAAAGTTATAAAGTTGAGCGGTGGACGGCGTGGGCCTCTGGCAGAAGGACATGCCAAAAGCTATGTCCGGGCGTGCGACCGACCCTTCTCCACGACGCGTCTCCGCGCCTTGCATCACGGGACCGCGATCGCGCACGTCGCCACAGTTCCAGCATTGCCCGAACAAGATGTGAATAGTGTACAAACCGACGACACAACACCCCCGGTCACATCGCCCCGGTCGCACGGGGAGTGGGGAGGAAGGCAATGATCCAAGTCAAGACTCCCCCTCTTTCGCTGTCTTTCTTTTTTCCCTTTTTCTTCTCCTTTCCTTCATCCACGGCGCGTTTCACTATGTGTGCCGTTGCACTCCCTTGGCAAATAAAAGGTGTGCGCGGACAGCGGGAAAAAGGGGAAGAGCTCATTCTGAACACTTGACTCGGTTTGAGTCACCACATGCACACTCTGAGATAGAGACTTGGAATCCTCCCTTCTATTGCTTGGCTTGTAACCCCTACTACGAGCAATACACGAAGAACACCATGAACTGGACGTAGGACATTTTCGAGCCTGAACCAGTATAAACCACAGTCTCAATCTCAAACACTCAACTCCGTCGAGCGCGTAGTATAAATTTACTCATCGGACGGTTACTAAACACCGACACTCTTCTTTCTTCTTCCTCTGCCTGCGATCTGTGCTGCTGCTGGCGCAGCCGCACCCGCACCCCTTCCCGCGCTGCGAGCTGCCGACGGCGGCGCCCCGCCTGCGCTGTCGCCGGCACAACCGCACCCGTGCCCCACACCGCCATGACCGAGCTTGACAAGGCTGAAGAGGAAAGAAACCATTTGCGCCGGCGCCGGCACTGCTGGGGTGGTGGTGGTGGTCACCATCTCACCGTGAAGCACAAACCGATGCTTGAGGTTGAAGAAGAAAGTGAGATACGCTGAATTTGGACTGGTAGCCAGCTCTTCCTATCCAACTACCAGTAGCCCGTTAGTCGGGTCCTTATGGTATAGCTGCACGAGAAGATAGACATTGGAGGTACCAGGAGATCATGTTGCTATCCACATGTTTTGTTTTTTGAGCTAACTGTGGCTATCCACATGTGATCTCTTAGAGACTGACAGTGGATGTTGGAGGCCGATTTGTACAAGCTCGCATCCAAGTTTGCACTGTGTCGGCCCATATCGGCCCAAGTACCGATGGATTATGGCTCACGAAGGCCTCAAATCTGAGTCCGACAACGAGCTTCACTCACTGAGTCCGACTCCGACGGTGATCACACCAACCATCCGCTCGTGTTGTAAGCTTCGTCCGCGAATCCTCAACTCAAAACGCGAAATGTACAAATAGAAGTCAAAATTTGTTCTGTGGCAGAGTGGTACTTAAGTTTTGCTGGCCTGAGGTCCCAGGACCATCGCCAGTGGCATTCCTCCGGTGCAGCGGCTCACGCATTGCACAGTGTATGGTGCTTGTCGTGCCTTTTTCAAGAGTCCTGTTCAGAGCTGTTTGGCGAGGATAAGCCTGGACGTAGCCGAAGCATCGCTTCGTTGTGCCCAGGAAGCGGCATAACTTCAGAGTAAATGGTTTCAGTGTTTATGCGGAATGTGACGGCAATGAAAATGGAGGTCATAAAGTTTGGACCTGTAGATGTTGTTCAGCATGCCAAGACTATACAGTTTTCGCAAGTAAAATAAGTATTTCTACCCGCTGATTAACATTATAAAATGGAATGATAAAGTTGGTGCATGATATGCAAATTTGATCTTGGCAATGACTTCTCAAGTATTGTGGTGTAACCGAGGTGTGCCTTCTTTAATTTTTTGCTTGTGCTTGTTTGAACTAGTCGAGGTTTGTTGTCTTGGGTTATACGGCATTGAGATATTCTATTTTTGAATTTGAAATGTGTGCAGTTGTCAGCTGCGCACTGTGACTTGGGCCTGGATGGACCCAGATGGCAACAGGACAGGCTGAACAATTGGACTGTGAAGAAGAAAACGTTTCGACTTCTTTTTAAAAGAAGAAGAAGGAAAACGTTTCAAAATATTAAAGAGAATTGCGAATTGAAAGAGTTTACACATGCTCATATATATGGAGGAAATGGTAGTACTATATACAGTGGAGACAATATATTTTTGACAGGTGAAACATCCAGCGACGGGCCTCCTATATAAACTATGCCACTGCGGCATGACAACGTATATCTTGCTTGCAGTGCATCATCACGTGTAGACATAAAAAACGTCAGCAGAAGAAAATAAACCTGTGAAGACCTGCTAAGAATGGGAGGTAGCGGGACATTCATATGGAGTGCCGGTGGAAAATGTAGTGCATGATATATCAGTGCAACTTTTCCTCCCGCACTGCTACACACCATGGTAGAACGTATTACTAATTTCTAAAAAGACCTACGTTTATCTGTGATCAAGTGAAACTATGTGACCTCATCAACAAGCTCCAGCAACTTTAATGGCCGTCAGTGCCACCAATATCACCATGGCCCAATCAATAAAAAAAAAAATATCACCATGGCCGCCCACCCACCGCTATCTCCAAGCTCCAGCTTCCATCAAATCATATTGGGGTGGTGCCACCATAAAGGCGGCACGAGGTGATCAGCACATCGCTGGTGTGCGTCTACTTGTTCTCGGGCCCATGCGTGGGGAACCCCAGGTTCAAGGACTGGTTCGGGCGGGACCTGGATGTGCGCTACCTTTGCATCGTCAATGTGCACGACACCGTGGCGCTTTTCCTGCTGCTGCCGTGGTTCGACATCGCCAACGCAGGAAGGACGATGGAGGCGTATGTCCGTAATGAATCAGCCCACTTGCTTTGCTCCAGCATTCTCACAAATGCGCGGTGCTTGCACCCCTTTTGGCTGTTCATCTGACCACTATCAACTGAGCCACGTGTTGGTGACTAAGCTGATCATGCGGATCAAGAACGCACGGTGCACCAAGCCTTCTATCCTCTGAGGCGCCATCGTTTGACCAGAGGCGCATGCATTGCGCCTTGTATTTCGTGGCCTTTCAAGTCCGTGTATGTATGGCACAGATAAGGCTGGCTGCCAGGCTGCTGCTTTACTGCACTGCCAGGCTGCTGCTCGTGCACGCCCTTGCTCCTGTGAAGGGAGGAGCAGCAGCCTGGCAATCCGTATATAGGTTCCGTCTTGCTTCTTTACTGCACTGCCAGGCTGCTGCTCGTCCATGCCCTTCCTCCGCATAGCCCGGACAACTATATATGTCGATGCTGTCCGCCTTGGCCAGATGGTGGGCAAGGAGTATGAGCTTCAGCTAGCTGCTAGGGGTTAAGAGAGGAGATATGAACAGGTGTCATTTGTGGAGTTGTGTTGCTTTAGCTATAGTGTGTGTTCATTTCCATTTCATAATTTTCCAACAGTCAATACGGCCCAATTTGAGCCCAACTCGCGGACAGATAGCAGGATGGATGCCGGAATCGTATTCGTGGTGTGTGTGACTCTGGACCCAAGTTGATCGGGAACAACACAGCGGCAAGATACCACGATGGCGCCGTGATGCTTCGTGGACGGTGATTCAGAGCCCACTGGTGACGCGTCCTGCTTGCCGGTCCTCAGTAGCAGGTACGGGTGGTTACTAATCCTCGCGCAAGCACAAGTGACTGTCAGATCATACACGTGTTTACGAGCCCATTTTCATGTGTTGATCATTCTTGGGAACACCTGGAAAAGGCTGATTTGTACAACGAATCCAGTTGCATGTCCATGGCACGTTAATTGGTCGGTGATGATAAATAAGATCAAGGATTGTAAAATTCATGGACACATCATTTGTTAATACCACCGACCAATTAAATCTCCCGTCACCTCCCATGCCTGTTGATGCACCCCAGTGTATACAAAGATAAACATTGAGTATAGACCTACCTCTCTCTCTTTCTCTCCCTCTCTCTCTCTCTCTCCCTCTCTCTCTCTCTCTCTCACACACACACACACACACACACACATTTGCGATCATACTAGTTTATATAGCCCGACTGCCTATGTTCATGTACTATGATTTTTATCATATTGCCATGTACCCCTCCAGTCGTCTTACTTGGACCTTCTATTATTCTTATGGTGTCACTAAGATTAGTAGAAGGTATAATTTCACTCCATCAAATTAAACCGCTTTGTTAATATCTGTGTACCCTTTTCTTTCTTTGTGTGGAAGTTAAGCTTCGGTTTTAAATTTCATAATATGATATATATATATATATATATAGGAAATCATAACCAAATTGTAAGACATAACTGACGATTTAATATTTAACACATTTTTTCTATATGTTATGATATTTTTTATCTATGAAATTAGAAAAAACAATGAAAATTATATTATAGTTTCTTTGACATTGTCAAATATCATTGCACATAATTTGAGCTCTAAATTAAAATTATATTTGGGAAAATAAAAAGAAAATAATATGAAGGTAAATTGAGTCAATTTTCATTCAATGATCAAAACAAATAGGTTAATTGTGAAGCGAGTAAAATAAACTTTTGGTATATAGCAGAGTGTTACCACCAATATACTAATTTTGCATTTATTCTTATGTATTGGAAAGGAATCCTTTCTCAGCAGCCATTTTCATATGTCTGTTTTAGCAATACATTATGTTGTATGAAATCGTCAAAAGTTCTCAATATCAAGCCTTAAATCTTGCTCATGCATGCCTGTCAGTTACATCCCATTGTTTCCCTATGTATTATCGTACCATTTCTAAAAAATATATCTTATCTCACAATTTTCATTTTTTATGTTTCACATCTACCAAAAGTTTTGCTCTACTAGTTTAGTCAATATTATTTCTTCAGCAGTACGAAGCTCCAGGGGGCGGAGCTACTTGTGCCTTGCTGGGTGCGGCCGCACCCAGTTCTCAAGAGAATTTCAGTGTAATCACCCTTGTATTCACCACATCCGCACCCCCTCAGCTCACAAATATGCACCCACAGGTCAAAAAGTCAAGACCAAACAATCTAAATTATACAGTGCCGCACCCCCTTTCAACAAGCTCTAGCTCCGCCCCTGCGAAGCTCTTGCCATTGCCCTTCTCTCTACAGTCGTAACCCCAACGATCCATTTATTTTGGCTGAGTTTTAGATGCTACAACTTGTACAAATAGGGTGCTATGGCCTGCTTTAAGTTTCTGATTTCATTTAAATTACTTTGGCTTAAACTAATGTGAGCACGACACCATAATAGTGGAGCTTTTCATCATAGTCCATGCTTCTCCATCTTAGAAGGTAAGATAAAAATAAATCTTAACCATTGATTTTTAAGAGAGATAGAGTAAATAAACATAATTGGATTTACGGTCTATTCTGGTTAATTACACCAACCGATCAAAGTGACCCCACAATCCTGATATGCCGGCCAATGATTTTCTACTGATTTTCCGTTGCCTGTAGAACGCTGCAATGCATCCGGTGCCCCTCCGTTCCGCCTTCAGTCCTCTCACCCTTGTGGCAGCATGCCTGATGCATAGTTCTCTTAAAAATGCAAATCATTTAATTTTGTAATGATACGCTTCATGTTCATCATCTCTATATAGCACATATTTTACTTAATGCAATATTAAAAATTCCAAAATATATACGTTAAACCAATTTCTTGGCCCTAATTACGATATACAAAAAACAGAAATAAAAATTTTGAAAATTATACGTAAAACCAATTTTTTGGCTCTAGTTAATTACGATATACTGTTGCTCTTGATGGAAAGAGAACATATGTATAATGGATCAAGATTTTATTCAAGGGGTCAAAAAGGTTTAACTAGCTAATTGTTTGAGGGAGTAAAATAAAATTGTTACATGTAGACCTACCATGCCTATCGCTGATGCACCCCAGTGCACACAATAATAAACATTAAGTATAGACCATCTCTCTCTCCATCTACGCCAATCTTGCATCGAGTTACGTGATATATAAATCTATCTTTTATTTCAAATTATATTGAGGATTGCGAAATAAATAGTAGTTATGAGATGCAACTATAAATATACGGCTCTGGGGTCAAGTAGCAGTTTCTCAGTATCAGAAAATGCATCTGGTCTCATATCCTAGGTTATATAAACAACTCTTACACAACATATACAATGTACACATCGCTCTATGTGAAGAATCCATTTTCTTCCCGTCACAAAAAAAGAATCCATTTTCTTATATATTAAATAATACAAGAAAATGAAAAACCAAAGTAATTAAGTAGTCACAATCTATTGCTTTTATTTTTGTTCATTCCTACATACACAATTCAACAAAGAGAGTCTGATAAGAAGTTGCAAGGGACAAAAACCTTTTTTCTGTTTTTATGATAGTTTTGTTAAGATTGGATCATCACCGGTGGATGATAATCAATACAATGTTATACCTTGCATGAGAAGATAGGCACTGGAGGTACCAGGATAACAGGATCCATAATCCATGATTAATTCCATAGCTCATCTGGTCGATAAGACACAGTGGATAGCTGTTGGGGGCCGACTTGTACCAGCTGATTTCCTTATTTGCAGTGCGTGCAGCCCAAGCAAGCATGTATTTTTGGCTCCATTGGCTGCGAATCGCAGTCTGAAAATCGTCTATCTTAACCGAGGAGAGAAACAACCACGCATCTAGTGACATGTTTTTAAAAGACATCGCTAAGGACCCATCCAGTGACTTTTTTTAAAAAAGTCTTCTCAGTGGTAGTGCTCCGAAATCGTAATCATACAAAAATCTAAAATAATCTTTTGTTGCTTCTTGCTTTGCGGCAGGGTTGCCCTCAACGGTTGCAGCAACGCACGCATTGCGCCATGTATGGTGCTCATCGTGTAGATGTATGGCGAAGATAAGGGTTGACGAAGCTGCCGCGTTGTGCTGGTGCTGGGCCCTGGATGTAGCGCCACAGCAGCCGGCAAGGGCCCAGGCCCGTCGATAAGCATGGGCAGGGTGGGCGACCGCACAGGGCCCCCAAAAATTTGGGGCCCCCAGTCCAAGCTCGAGCCGCAGGCGAACAGTCCATGGCGCCATGGCCATCTTGCTTGCTGCTCCGCTCGGTTCGTTGCTAGCAGACAGAGGATGAAGAAGACCTGAAGAGGTATGGGCCGTATGGGCTGTGTAGGCTAGTTCAATATTGTTGTGGGCTTTATATTTTAGCACAAAGGAAAGGGAATAAGGCCCATCTGGCCATAACGCATCACAAAGGAGGCCCAAGCAGCAGCAGCCAGCAGGTGATTCGAGTGGACAAGTCCCAAATCTTTTTTGGCCTATTTTAGCATGTGAATTAGCATTAATGGATCAGTTCCTCTCTCAAAAAAAAAAAAATTAACGGATCAGTTTTTCATAAATCTGTAGATTTTCAATATGCCCTACAAAATTGATCTCGGTTTCTCAAAAAAAAATGATTTCGTATTTTTATACTAACTATAAATGCCCAAATTATTCTTTAAAATACCCTGGCCACTGGTGCTTCAATTTTTTGTTGAGGTCGGCCCGTCTACAGGAATTTTGGGGCCCCATTTTTCATTTTGAACCGGGCCCCCAAATTCATGGAGACGGCCTTAGGGCCACTGCTGTAGCTGTACTACAGGTGGTGTACCGGTGGAACAACGTGCCGCAGATGGCTGAGTTCGTCCAACGGCAACTGCTTGTTCGTCCCATGCCAAAAAGCTTCTTCTTCAACAAGGAAGATAAAATGCACACTCGCTCTATTGCAACTGCAACCTCACATGACGTGAAAACAATAAGACTAGATCCCATGTATGTGAGTGGAATTATGCACCCACAACACCACCGTGATGCATCGTGGATGGTGAGAGCCGACTGGGTGATGCATCCTAATTGACAGACCTGAACACCGGGTGCAGGTGTTTAGGTGTTCACGCGCCCCTTCATGTGTTTACGCGCCGATCTTCATGTGTTGATCGTTCTTCGGTTCAATGGCTCCTATTGCGTCTCCATGGCACAGTAATTGATCGGTGATGACAAATAAGTACAAGGATTGTAAAATTAATGGAGGCATCATTTGTTAATATCTTGGACCAATTAAATGTCCCGTCACCACCCATGCCTCTCTCTCTCTCTATCTCTCTCTCTCTCTCTCTCTCTCTCTCTCTCTCTCTCACTTGCAATCATACTAGTTTATATATATCGCCCGACTGCCTCTGTTTTGTACTATGATTTTTTTTTTTCATATATATATTGCCATGTACCCCTTTACTTGGGCCTTCTAACATACTTATGGAAAAGGGATAATTTCACTCCATCAAATTATCCTCTTTGTTAATATTTGTATCTTTTTTCTTTGTGTGGAAGTTAAGCTTTAGTTTTAAATTTCATAATATGATATATTACATCACAACCAAATTGTCAAATAAATAAATAATGATTTGCTTATCAATATTCACGCATTTTTATATCTCTATGTTATGCTAATTTTTGATTAATGAAATTATAAAAAATAATGAAAAATATATTATTGTTTGTTTGACATTGTCAAATATCATTGTACATCATTTGAGTTCTTAACTCAAATTATACAGGGGCAAATATAAAAATTGATAGTAAATGGAGTCAATGTTTTATTCAAGGATCCAAACAAATTATAGGTTAACTGTTAAGGGAGTAAAATAAACTTTTGGTGCATAGGGGAAGGTTCCTGCCAATATGCATAAGTTTTTTATTTATTCAATTGAAGAGAAAAAGGAGCCACCACGTTCGCTCTAAGATGCTAGAAATTCCCACGTTAATCCGAGAAAATAAGAAGAAAAAATTACCCACAACTGCCATTACGAAACAATTAGTCATAAAACCCCCTACAAATATTTATAAAAAGCTAAATTTGAATAATAAAAAATAGCCAAAAATGCCATCGCACATATTTCTAAATTACCCACCATGCCATTTTGAGTTAAAAAAAAGCTAAATTCGGAATAATAAAAAATAGACAAAACTACCCTTCACATCTATTTCTAAATTACCCACCTTGCCATTATGAGTAAAAAAATAACTAAATTCGTAGTAATAAAAATAGCCAAAATTACCCCTCACACCTATTTCAAAAAAAAAATTTTTGACGAAAAACTGTAGGGGAGTTCCCCACAGTGCCTGCCTTTTCCATTAAAAAAAAAAAAAGAACCAGAGAAGGTTACAGACTAAAAGAAAACAGAGAACTAAGCTACTTCTAGAGAAACTATGCTATGCTAACATCAAGCTACTACTACTCACCTAAGAGGTACATACAAGTATACACACAGGCATACGGACATACATATGTACAGAAGAAAAGAGCAAGGGAAGGCTGCGCCAGCAGCAGCCACTACAAGAGATTCAGCCAGGTTCTTATTGCTTGATGGTGATTCTCATTTATTTTATACAGATGGAGAATAATTTCTTCCTTGAAGGATCTTTTCCAAGAAGCGACACTAGGTAGCTTGTTGTCAAAGATTTTAGCATCTCTTTGGTTCCAGATAGTCCAGGCAGCTACCGAAAATATTTCCATAAAGAACTGAAACTGAAATTGCTGCCTTCCTAGCATAATCTTCTCATGCACCTGCAGATCTTCATCCCAAATAATACCAAGGCAGAACCAGCAGTTAACACTGAACGGGCATTCAAAGAAGAGATATTCTAATGTTTCCTCAGCTTGTCTACTGCATAAAACGCAATTATAACCAGATTGCAGTACATGGTTTCTTCGTCTTAGCATGTTCCTGGTGTTCACTCTGTCTTTTAGCAGAAGCCATATAAAGAATTTGATTTTAGGCATACACTTGCTTTTCCAGTTCCAAAGAAAAGGAGCAGAGCAGGCAGCACCCTGAAAATGATGTTGGTAGAACTTGCTTGCTGCATATATTGTTGATCCCCATATGTAAGACCATATGTCACTATCAGCAGTATCCTGCCAAATTTCCTCAATGTCCTGTTGCAGTTGTATAAATTCATTGTATGCCTGAGTTGACAAGGGCAGATTGAAAAGTTGCTCAAAAGAGTCAACCTGCATAGCCTCAGCAAGGGATATTGTTTTGTTCTTAGCAAAGGAAAACAATCTCGGATACTCATCAGAAAATATTTTCATGTTGATCAAGTCATGCCAGAGGGAAATTGTGTTTCCTTTCCCAATGATACAGATTGCAATTCCTCTGTAAACCGCGCTCAATCTGAGAACATCCTTCCACCAAAAAGAGCCTACTTCCTTGGCATGATGAGGTACCTCATGAGTGTAATATTTGTTCCAGATTAAGGTCACCCAAGGTATATCTCTTCTATTATAGAATTTATCTAAGTGTTTCAGAAGAAGGGCCTTATTCTGCAATCTCAGATTTTGGATTCCCAAACCACCTTTGTTCTTTGGCAAAAGCACTTGATCCCAAGCCACTAGATTAGCACTTTTCTTATCCCTGTCATTACCTCTCCAAAGGCAGTCCTTCCGAATCCTATCCACCTCATCTACCACTTGTTCAGGGTACAGCAGTATACACATAGAGTAAATGGGCGTGGCTGTTAGCACTGATTTAATCAACTCCACTCTGCCAGCATAGTATAGAAATCTAGAGCTCGCTGTAAGTCTTCTTTCGATTCTGCTAACAATTGGCTCATAATGACAGACTCGAGGTTTAGTTGTACCTAGTGGGAGGCCTAGGTAAGTGAAAGGCAAGCTTCCCACTTGGCATCCAAAAGTTGCAGCTAGCTGCTTCACCTTATCTCCTGAAATATTGATGGGGATCATACATGATTTTTTATAATTTACTCTCAGCCCTGTTGCCTCAGAAAATGAATTTAGAATACTTTTCAGAAATATCAATTATCGTGCACTTGCTTGCATGACCAATAACGTATCATCGGCATATTGGACGATGGGGAAATCAATATGTTGCTCTTGTGGGATTGGAGCACCAAGTAATCCTTGTCTATATGCTTTATTAATGATACTCTGTAGAAGATCAGCTGCAAGAACAAAGATTAGAGGAGACAGTGGATCACCTTGCCTAACCCCTCGTTTACATTGAAATTGCTTTCCTGGCACGCCATTCAATAACACTGAAGAAGTACCTGAAGACAAAATTTCCAGAATCCACTTGTTCCATTTTTCAGGGAAATTTTTTGCCTCCATAATCTGGATAATAGCTTTATGTTCCACCATATCAAACGCCTTTTCAAATCTAATTTCAGTAGTATAATTTGCCTTTTAGAGTGATGACATTGATGAAGAAATTCGAAGGACCAGGCAAGACAATCTTGAATTGTCCTTGTCTTGATGAAACCGTACTGGTTTAGATGTATGCATCTCATGATTACTTTCTGAAGTCTATTTGCAAGCAGTTTGGTAATAATCTTCACTGAAGAATTCAAAAGAGATATTGGCCTAAAATCGCTGGTATGTTCTGGGTTGTCCTTTTTTGGCACAAGGGTGATAAATGAGGAATTTATGCTTTCTAATCCCACTTCATGGTTGAAGAAATCCTCACATAATCTGTAGAAGTCTTCTTTGATGTCGTTCCAGCAGTGCTTCATGAATTTCCCATTGAACCCATCAGGGCCAGGAGACTTGTCTATTGGCAAGTGCTTGATTACATCATCTATTTCCTCCCTTGTGAAAGGCTCACAAAGTTCAGAAAGATCATCATGGCTCTGATGAATTTCCTGTAAGTTAAAAACCATTGTAGTTTCCTGGGACACCCCCATTCTATTTCTGAACGTATTCCAGAACAGTGCAGCTTTCTCTGCGTGATCAGTGACCATTCTGCCATCCTCTGTTTGGATCTGTGGTATAGCATTCCTTCTATAAGACTCAGTAGCCATAGCATGAAAAAAATTTGTATTTGCATCGCCAAATTTAACCCATCTCATAGTAAACCTCTTCTTCCAATATAATTGCTTATAGTGGAGTAGCTTCTGTAGATGCACTTTGATTATCTCTCTGAAATTCCATTCACTTAAGGCAAGATTCCTAATCTCCTCAATTTTATCCATACTTGCAATGATGATATTACAGTTAGCAATAATTCTATTAAGCTGGGAGAACTGTTTACTCCATTCCTTCAGTCCTTTTCTTAGGAATTTGAATTTTGCAGTGATAGATGCTGCACTGCTTTTGCCCGGGAAGAATACATCCCAATGTTCTTTAACAACTTCAGTGAAACCTGGCTGTAAAACCCAGAAATTCTCAAATCTAAAAATATTTGCTTTGGGAATATGCGTACCAATTTTCACTTGGCAAGGAACATGATCAGAAACAATTCTGGCTAGAGGGAGGACCATTGTGTTTGGGTACTGTAGTGTTCAGGATGGATTGGTAAAAAACCAGTCAATTTGCTGCAATAGAGGTTGCCTTTGCATATTACTCCATGTATATGTTCTCCCTTTAAGAGGTAGCTCAATAAGACCCAGATGACTAATGATGCTATTAAAAGTTGAGATATCACCTATTTCAAAATTACCCACCATGCCATTATGAGTTCAAAAAATAAATTCGAAATAATAAAAAATAGCCAAAAATACCCCTATATCCTATTTCTAATTTACCCACTATACCAATATGAGTCAAAAATAGCTCAATTTGGAATAATAAAATAGCAAAAAAATACACCTAATTCCTGTTTCTAGATTACTCATTTTTTAAATTTAGATTAATAAATAAATCTATTTAAATATTCTAAACACAAGTGAAAAAATAAATTCAAATGAAAGTGAATATATTTTCTCTTTAAATTGTTAGGAAATACACCTTAGGAAACCACATGAAAAATATAAACAATATAATAATTTAAATCACATCCTTAGCTAAAACTTTACATGCAATGCACCTTTCATTAGAATGCAAAGTCTTGCTTCACCGAGATATAATTTAGATGAAACATGAGTTGCAATGCATTATTTTCTAAATATGTAGTGCCTTAATGATTAAAAACTAACAACATTTATCTTTAGCAAGTAAATAGGTAATAAACATGTGTATGCGTGTCTATAAAAAAAAGGAAACAAAGAAAAATACTTGACAAATGTAAAAATCACTTTTAAGGTGACAATATTATAGAACTTTAAGATATACACCCACAAATTTTGAAAAATAATCCCAATATGTAAACATATATGATGGTTAACGTTTGGATGACCTTAAGCAACCAGGCACGTAAACACGATCCATCTGATTACATAGTACCACGATAATCGTTAGCAGCGCTAAGTAGACCTATTTAGTGTAAAGTCATAGATCTACGAGAAGCATATATAGTTCAGTCTTCAATGGAACCTAGGTATGCGTAACTGCGAGTGACATGGGGCTGGCTTGATCAAGACGAGCTATTGAGCCATGGCTACTATATGTTATACACCCATATGTGCACTTGAGCACTGTGATTGATGTTTGAACACAGAAACATCATATGACAATGCAATTAACAAAGTATATCTTAATGGTGATATGAGGAGACAAGTTAGATGTCGTGGTGGATGGATCATATTATACAGCATGGAACAAGCGTTTATTATTAACTTATGTGTTTCACATCGACCAAAAGACAAGACTATCAAATTGAATATTTAAATAATTATAAAAAGCTCAAAATATTCAGTCAAGGTCTCCGGTAGCAAACACGCATTGTTGCAAAGAGCTTAAAAGTGCAAGAGATGAGATATGTGAATCAAAGTTAAGAATTACATCCTTACAGGCTAATGTAAGAAAATTAATAGGTATTGTCTATTTCTTAAAAGTATATTGCATAACTTTTATTAGTGTTCTGTCTATATTTCGTTGAAATCATGTTATGTGTCCTATTTTTTAAAAAACAAAAAATAAAATAGAAGCATGTCCAAGATGAAAGAATCCTGATAGAAGAACAATTGATTTGAATAAGTAGAAGGAGCATGATGAACAAATTATGAAAAAAAATGGGAGTTCTGTATTATTAAAATTGCATAGAAAAACATCAATTTGTTCAATTTACTTGGTTTAATAAATACATATATGTTACTATTGAGTTCATATCATATCTATTATTTTATATTGTTTCTGATTCATCTTTTATTCTAGCCCTTACACAATACTTACATGTTCACTATTTTTTACCAAGCCAGTTGCCAAAATGATGACCTTTACATGTATGGTACCTATAAATAGGTTATTTCAATATAACATTCAGAGAAATGATGACTCATCACACACTCAAAATGACAGAGTCGGTGAGCAATTTCTCCAATCAATTTTAGCTATGTTGGAAATGTATTACTATAAAATAATAATAATAATAATAATAATAATAATAATAATAATAATAATAATAATAATAATAATAATAATAATAATAATAATAATAAATCATGTTCAAACTCCTATAGTATAAAAATACTTTAAATAGTTTAAGAAATCTAGCCGCGCAAATGCGCGGGCCGCCATCCTAGTTCTTAAGTATTGGAAACAAATCCTTTCCCAGCGGTAATTTCTATATGTTCACTTTAGCAGTACAACATGTTGTATGAAATAGTCAAATTTCTCAATTTCCAACCTTAAATCTTGCTCAAGGCTTCAGTTACGTCCCATTGTTTCCCTATATGTATTATCTCGCCCTTTTCTAAAAAAATATATTGTCACACAAATTTATTTATTTTTATGTTTAACATCTACCAAAAAATTTTCACTACTCATTTAGTCAATATTATTGCTTCAGGGAAAGAAAGCTCTTGCCATTGCCCTTCTCTATACACTCGTGACCCGAATGATACCTTCTTTTGGGGCGTTCTTCGAGCTTTATTCTTAGATACTACAACTTGTGCAAATAGGGTGCTATGTCCTGCTTTAAGTTCCTAAACCATGGCATCTGATTTCATTTAAATTGATTTGGCTTAAACTAATGTCAGCAAAACATAATTGTGGAGCTCTTTATGGTAGTCCATATATACTTCTCCCTCTTAGGAGGTAAGATAAACATAATATTAACTGTTGATTTTTAAGCAAGATAGAGTAAATAAATGGTCGAATAATTGGATTTAGCATCTATTCCGTTAATTACTCCAATTGATCACATTGACCCCACATTAATGTATGGAAAAATTGTAAACTATACTGCGGAACGTTCTTGGGCCAAGTTGCAATATAAGGGAAAGTTGTAAACTGTACTAGGGAATGCAAAATAGATTGTCCCTTTGTTCTAAATTACTTGTGGCTTTGTACCATATTCATCGGACATTTTTCTGAACCTAGAGAAGCATTCATTCCAAGTTCATATATTGAACTATGAATGTAGACACCCAAAAACAGACCCTTGACAAGTCAAGTGGGATGAAGAAAGTAGCAGTTATGAGGTGAAGCCACTACAACACAAACACCCATATGGCAACGGATCCTTTGCAACGATAGGCAAATGCGTTGCTAGCCCTCCAGCTCCTCCCACCTGCCCCACCTTCGTGGATTATAACTTCTCTCGTTCCCGATCCGCCTGCGCAGCTACTTCGTTCTCCCCTCCCCTCAAGCTACTTCGTCCCCCCCTCCCCTCTAGATTCGGCCCTCCCAATCTCCAGATCTTGCCGGCCTATCCTGACGCACGCGCAGGATTCCACAGCAGCCATCCACCGGTCACGCATGCCGCCGCTCCCAGGCTCTTCTCCGATGGCAGGTCGTCCGTGCGGCAACTTCACCAGATCCAACCCTCTGCGATGCGAAGACCGGAGGAGAGCCTGCACGGAGCCACGGACGGCTCCTCCTCCCGGTCGTAGACCATGCAAGCGTTCCTCCTTCTACTGTTCTTCGTTTCCCCCCTGCCGATTTGTTTTTCTTTTGTTATATTCCTGAAGATCTGCGGAATGGCAAGGTTTGGGGAGAGGAATCAAGGGCAGCAGTTATCTGAGGTGAGAATCTTGGATCTGATAACTCAATTTCTTTCAATTCAGATTTTTCGTGCGCCCCCAGCGGCTTCCATGGCTTCAGATGCGTTTTTTCCGATTAGTTAGATGGGACCCCCTGTAGAGACTAGATGGATTGCGATTAGAATGACAAGGGATGGGCAGTTTGATTTTTTTCTCTCGGGCAATTTAATATGGTGCTATATCTTACGCTGGCATTCTTGCAGGTGTTAATACTCGCAACAATTGTTCATGATTCTATTATCTGTAATTGCAGATTTGTTTCATAATATAAATTTCCTACCCACGGATTTGCACCTGTAACACACGAGCAGCAAAATCACAGAACTGACAGAAGTGACATAACTGTAAGGTAAAAATTTTTCCCTAGACCTTCCATTGACTCGGGAGATTCTTTCTTGTGTCTTTGCATCACCAGTGTTGCCATAATACTTTACAGAACTACAACATGCCTGAAGTGATGAATTCCAGTGTACTAGCTCTTATCGACCATTCTGGTGCTATGTATTTTTTATCAAGGGTGGCAACAGTAGGGGGCTGTACGACACACTGCAGCACAAACATGAAAAAAGGTCTGCAACTTTCTATCCTTGAAAACACTGCATTTGTGAGGTTCAGATTATGAATGATAATTAGTATTGTATAAAATGTAGCTACATATCTCATTTGACAATTGGATGATCACATAGTTTTATTTTCCTACAATGCTTTTATGTCTTGTTGCTAATACAAACAATGGTCAAACTATATAGAGAACCACTGTATGGATTGATTGGACAGTATCTGAAAATTTTCCTAATACTTCTCCTGCAATTTGATGTCTCTAGTCTTTTGTGTTTAACTCAATAAATTTAGATGCTCTAGGGATGAAAATTGTAACAGTTGTTGTTCAAAATTTCACATGCAGGATGAGTGGATGGCTGGTGAAATGAGCATGCAAAATGACGCAGAGTGACATTTTAGCTTCGAGAATGGACAGAGATGTCAAATGAATGCTTCACATGTTAGATACAGATGTATTCTTGAGATTATAGGCAATGTTAGATTCTGATGTTGTATTCTTGGACACAGATGTTGTATCCTTGGGCAATGCATGTTGGCCGATCCTTGTAAAACCAAACTTGTTTATAACAATTATTTTGGCATTGAAATTGTGCTCCTCTTGAGTGTTTGGACAGGATCTATGATTGATTTATACAACTATGTTCTGGTATTCAAAAGTACTATATATAAATCTTTTTCTGGCGGCTTATCAATACTAGCAACGCATGCAAGCGTTGTAGCAGTGGGAATATATGTGTTGCAGAACTGCAACGCATATTAGTGCTAGTTACCAACGCATAAATATATGTTGCAGTAGGCCTTTGCAACGGCAGTTGTAGCAACGGATGCTAGATGCGTTGGTATTGATACTACCAACGTTTATTTGGACTTCTACCAACGCTTATATACGTTGCAAAAGGGGTGTTTCCCTTGTAGTGAGCATTAAATACACTAGACATGGGAATAAAGATAAATTAATCAATATAAGAAAATGCATCAAATCACACATTGTAGGCTACATAAATAACTCTAACACAACATATACAATGTACGCATGCCTGAAGAATCCATTTTGTTATAGATTGAACAATACTAGAGAGAAAAAAAATGCTAAAACAAAAGTAATTAAGTTGACACATATTTTACTGATTTCAATTTTGTTCCTGACTGCATACACGATTCTAGGTACAGTCTGATAAGAAGCTCGAAGGGACAAAATTAAGTTTGCTGTTTTCATGTGCCTTTTGCTTTGATTAGTTTGGAGCCGGTGGGTGATAAATAAATATAGTATATGTGCATGAGAAAATAGGCATTGGAGGTAGCAGGATAACAGGTTGCTGTACGTGCGGTCATTGGTGTGTGGGTCCACCAAAGACAAGTTCCATAGCTCCTCGGATTGGAAAGACAGTGGATTGTTGGAGGACGAGTTGTACGTCCCAACTGATGTTCATGTTCGCACTCTGAGTCACCCAAATATCGATGGATTTTTGCTCATGTCATGACACCTGAACATCAGTCACCCAAACCAGCCTCTTCACTGAGCAGAGTAACTGCAGTTCCAATAGAAGGCACCATTTGTTCTGTGTCAGCTGCTACATAATTTTTGTTGGCCTGAGGCGCCAGGACCATCGCCAGTGGCATTCATCGAGTGCAGCGCCGCGCGCGTTGCACTGTGTATGGTGCTCATCGTACCACTTCAAGAGTTCAGCGTGTAGAGCTGTACGGCAAGGATAAGCTGATGCGTCGCGTGCTGGTGTGCCGGAAGTGGCATGACTTCAGAGTAAATGGTTTCACTATGCGGAAGGTTGAAGGCTGTGAAAATAGAGGTCGTGAAGTTTGCACCTGTAGATAATGTTCAGCGTGCCAAGGACCAACTTCTTTTTTGCAAATAAAATAATTATTTCTACCCGCTGGGCAAGAATAATACAAAATCTAAAATCAGACCTGTTAGCATTCTAAGGTAAAAAATCTAGTTAAAGTAAAAAAATAATAGATAATAAAGTTGGTGAGTGATATGCAAATTTGATATTGGCAGTGATGGCTTCTCTGTTTTGTGGCGTAAGCAGCGAGGCGTGCCTTTATCAAATTTTTGCTTGTGCATGTATCAACTGGTCGAGGTTAGTTGTCTTGATCAAATGGGTTGTATAGCACAAAGGATAATTAGATTCAGAGGCACAAAGTCTTGTGTTTTCAGATCTAACATTGGAACAAATCCACAGAGATTAAAAACTTGTTTCATTTTCGGAGGCGCAAAGTACAACCTTGTTTCATTTTCGGTGTTAAAAACTTTGTAATCTGTACTGGGCCAGGTTTGGGTCGTCATTATCATTGATTAATGGAATCAGATGGGGAGTCCCCCCCCGCGTTGACCGTCAAAAAAAAAACATTTCCACAGAGATTAAGGGGCAAAACCAGCATCAATTCACTTTGTTTCTTTGAAAGGGAAGAGATAATGATTGAAGCTGGCACCTTGAACAGATTCAATATGCACTTACTCCCAAAAAAACAATAATGTCCACTTGGCAGTTGCTCTGCTGCGCTGGGTACATTGGGCTCTGTTACCTGGGGTCGGGATGGACCCAGCGGGAGGACAAGGATAGGTTGAACAATTGCTAAAAAACTCCGTGCAGATGGAAAACGTTTCAAATTATTATAAGGAGGATTGTGAATTGAATAAAAGTTACTCCTACATGGTAAGATGCGAAGGTATGATCGATATGACGGGAAGGGTAGTGTCATAGTGCAGACAATATAACCTGGCAGGTGAATGGTCTAGCGACAGGTCTCCTAGCTATATAAATTACTATGGCACTGCGGCATGGCAATTTATGTCTTGCTTGCAGTGAGCCATGCATCGCGCGTAAGCCTATGTACGTAGAGCTGCTAGGAATGGGAGGTAGCGGGACATCCAAATGGAGCGCTGCAGAAAACGGACGTGCATAGCATATGCGCGTGTTGGTGAGAATGCATGGAGCAAGGCAAGCGGATGAGTAGGCAGGCATGGTACGGGCATACATCAACGCCGTCTCCATCGTCCTTCCTCCGTCCTGGCCATGATGCTCGTCGCAGAGGAGTCGGCAGCCTTGTTGACCTGCCGCGGTCCTGGTAGCCGTCGAGCAGGTGCAGGTGCGCCTCCAGGTTGTTGTAGACGACGCCAAGCGGTCAAGCGCCACCTCCACGTACGCCACGCGCGGTCCTTCCTCTTTTTTTTTTTTTTTTGCGGTCCTTCCTCCTGGTCGGTAAAAAAAATTCTCTGAGAACCGTCCGTAAAATACCTCCTGTGCGAACCCGAGCCAGATTCCTTCCACGTGGAAACTTTTTCCATCCGACGCATCGTGTGGTGCTCGACTCCCACGAGCCTCCATCGCAGCTCTCGGCTCCCAGCGAGCTCGTCTCGACCAAACACAGCTGCAACTCCGCGCTGCTCGAGACGAAACAAAGGACGCACAAAACTGTCGTCGCAGACGCCGCCACCGCTGTTGGCCGCCGGTTCCAACTCCCTCATCCACCACCGTCGCCTTCGCAAGCGCAAGGCAAGGTGCGATGCGGGAAGCACGCAAGCATGTCCTGCCATCCACATCCGACGAGTTCACACATATTGGCAAGCACAACAACTGTTTGACAAAATGACCAGGAAGAGCATTGACTCGTGGGCAAACAGGAATATAGCATCCTCTGCAGAACAAGGACATGCTGGAGCACTTGATTACATCTTAGTTGAATACGTATCATACGATCACATAGAGTGTTGACACATTGGTTGATTATGTGAGCGCTTTGAGATTAAGCCGTTTTTCTAACCCTGTCATCAGTATGTTGCTAGAAGAAGTATCAGGGAAAGGTAACTGAGAACAGTTTATTTAATTAGCATGACCCACATATTGGACCTTATGTCAGATTGCTAAGAAACTCATATAAGTGATGCCATGCTACACCAGAATGTGGAAGCTATGGTCCTCGGAACAGGCAGGGCTGGCAGGCAGCCAGGCACCATCATCGAGTATATACAAAACAAGAAATAATTTTGCATCCGTTGGTAGAGATTGAAATAAACGTCAACATACAGTTTTGTCAAGACTCACTAGTGCAGCTGGACAAACCTTCTGAAGGACCAAGAAGGCGACCAGAGAGGGGGTGAATGGAGGTCGATAAAAATTCTTTAAAGAATTCGGCCTATGTCCCGACCCGCATTAAAATTGATCACCAAGATCACACACACATGAAGAGTGTTATGTTGACCCAAGGAATGATCAAAGATGATGTAGGAACACTTGCGGAAGCAAATCAAGCGAACACACTCCACGAGATGAACCAAAGAAAATCCAACCGAGACCTTCCACCGGATAGTCCGGATACTTGCCGGATACTCCGATAGCTGGATACTTTGGTAGTTTGTCGGATACTCCGGTCGGATATCAGGTCTGGATACTCCGGTAGAGTGTCTGACACTCCGGTCAGATACCAGGTCCGGATACTCCGGTAATGTGCCAGATAGTCCGATCGGGTACCAGAATCAGATACTCCGGTACTCGATCGGATACTCCGGTGGGGTCAACAGCAAGAACACGAACGCGCGGCCAAGAGCTCCAAAATCTGAAATCCAATCAAACGACCT
Source organism: Eragrostis nindensis (assembly GCA_012490785.1). Classification (NCBI taxonomy): domain Eukaryota; kingdom Viridiplantae; phylum Streptophyta; class Magnoliopsida; order Poales; family Poaceae; genus Eragrostis; species Eragrostis nindensis. The sequence continues at coordinate 320,993 of JAAXCT010000070.1, forward strand.
CCAAAAATCACCAAACTTGCACCCTAGGTGCGTGACAAGATGGAGAACCTCATCCAAGTGAATCCATACCAAAAACCCAACAAAATCCTCTCGGATTTCAAATCACATGGAATAACAAACGTTTGACCAAAGTTGGACGAAATCCACAAATTTGAAGTGCTGGTGGGGAGATCTTGTGCATGATCAATCAAGGCATGTTCCCACACGTCCTAGCACCGAATCCATCCAAGAAATCCGACTCAAATCGCAGCCAAAAAGGAGATAAACATTCCTACAAAAATACCTCCGAAAATAAGGAAAAAGAGAAATTCGGGAATTAGATAGGGAGGAGAAGGATGAGCACGTAATAGATTCCAACAAACTTCATTTCATTGATTCAACCACGAGATTACATAGGTTCCACGCTAGGGCGCCGTCCACACTTCCTCCCTGTCTTGTAGAAAGTAGAAGATACAAGCTTTCACCTTGTTCCTCTTCCTCTCATCTCTCTCTAGCTCATCCCTAGCTAGTCCTATCCCTAGATCCAAAATGAAAAAGTCCAAGAGCCTCTAAGTGGCCAGCCAACTCCACCACCTAATATGGCCTTTTCCTCTTTCCTAACATACCCCTAAGGTATTACACACTCCCACCTACCGCTAGGGGCAAAACCGTCCAACTCTTTTTCCTTCGCCCGACCGCCATCGGGCCCTTCACGACTTTGCTTCGCCTCGACGCAACCTTCGCGATGGTGCCACGTGCACCACCATCCGCCGCCGCTGGTTTTGAGGCCCAAACCGGGAAACCATCCGCCCGTCGGTTTTGAGGCCAAACCAGGAAACCACCTCCATGTCGACGCATGTCACCTCGTCCCGCGAACCTTGCCATCAAGCCTTCTCGTCCCAGCCCGTCGGGACCCTTCGCTTGACTCGGCCTCCCGTTCGCCTTGACTTGGTCAACCTGCCGTCTTCATCACCTCTACGGTTTTGAGGCCAAACCGCGAAACCCTCCGTGCTTCTTGTCCGCCACGTGTACGGTGTGGATCACCCTTGACCTCACCTGGCCTCTCGATTGTCCGGACCCAAGCCTCCCGCTTGGTCCTCCCGATCCTCTCGCCGTTGACTATCAAGTTGACTCCATTGACCTACACATCATTAGACAAGCAAACACATTTCTTCATCTCCTCCATTCTTCCCAACACCTTCACCAACTCCGGTTAGCCATAAACATAATCATAACATGCTTATGCAACCCTCAAAATCCCGCAATTCAAACCTGAACCTCGAGTTCAACTCAAACCAGATCCGTTATCAATTACTCATCACATCATAAACCATGGTACATCTCAACATGGTTCCTCACCTTCACATATCGGATCTTGCACATTGCTACTAGGGAGCTGCTTTATCGTCAAAGGAGGATGCAGATGGCAGAGGCGGCGGTGACATGTTGTAATCAGTTTGAATGTACTGAGAGTATGAATGAACAATGTAACCAGTCTGAAACTCTGAATGTACTGAGAGTATCAATGTACTGATTTTGTAAAACAATGCATTGAGATTCAATACAAAATATGGATATTTTGAAATCGTCAAAAGTGTGAAACATGAATTTACTGAGCTATTAAAAGAATTGTTACACATTGGTACTAATCAAACTGGACCCAAAATACATCCGAATTGAAATGATGCAGTTTCAACACTCGACTAGATCAACATGAACTCCTTTTTTTTTGCGATGGGACATGAACTCAAATTTGGCTCCATGATTCTCGGCATCTGCAAGCACATCAACCCAATTGTACTCAAGCCGAGTGGCTGCATCATATTCGTGTTCGGCGATGACCTTGTCCGGCCGCATCAGCAAAGTTGGACGGCAGGTGCATGTCCTTGACAGTGGATGCCTCGGCAGCGAGCATGGACGGACCAAGCGGCTGCTCCATGAGCATGAATGCGGCTGGAGGCCTCGGCAGGGAGTACCAATGGCGTGATCTCGTCAGCTTCGTCGCCTGCCATGAATTAGGGTATAGTTGCGGCGCCTTTTATTCGACGACGTCCCTGTTGTTCGATGGCTTTTGTTTATTTGATTCGGCTTGATCGCTCGATGGTTCAGCCAGATGCCCCATCAATCGGCTCGATCGCTCGATGGCTCGATGGATTTTCTTTCGGCTCCTCCCCACGGCGGAAGTTCATGTGTGCAAAACGGACGTGCGTCGATTTTGTGGAGGAGTCCACGCGTCGGTCATCCGGATCGGGGCCGCACAGAGCCCGTCTGCGAACCGGCCGCAGGGAATTTTTTTTCCCCTGGTCGGGGAACATCCTGCCGTCGAATCACATTGACGATGTAGCAGCAGGAAAGCACCACGTTGATGATGCGCTCGCCACACGCGGTCCTTGAAAGATGAAACCAGCGAGTGCCCGAGTACGTAGACGCCTTCTTCTTCTCCCCGTTCGACGACGTTAAGCATGGCCAGCGCGCTGCCCAGGCTGTGACGCTCACCTCCTCGCCGTGCGCTCGTGGTGATCTGTTCTCATGCCCTGGATGTCGGCGTCAGGATGTCAGCAACAACTATTACTGCAATGTCATGCTGCCTACACAAACATCTCCGTGGGCTGCTATATCTTGATTCAGGAATCACCCAAGTCAACTGTCAATATTTGAGGAAAAAATTAGTAACTTTTTCATGCAGCGTCACACTCACTACTAGCTTAAATTAGTACCTTTTTCATGCCGCATCGCATTCACTACTTACATTTTTATTAACAAAGCACTGTGAAAAGGTAGTGTGAAAATATCAAACTAATTACGGAACATGAAATTGAGCTCACTTAACTCCATGGAAACCAACAGTGCTAGCCAGTAATTAATTCTGCTATGCTAAAACTTAACGGACAGCATGTGCCAGGTAGAGCTACGTGGAAATAGCACTAGTATTCGAGCTTTAGGACACCGATCAGAAGCAGCTTGGCATTCGGTGCCTGATTCCCGTAGGGGATTGTCAGCATGCGCATGACCTGGACGACCCACTGATCGCAACCCTGATGTTAGATACCATGGCATGAAGGCACCACCGGCAGAAGCATTTACGACGGCAGCTGCTCAATGATTGCTGGTCTAGCAAGCCATATGCATGTTGTGTCAGTACAGATTTTAGAATTCCACCAACCAGCCTGTGTGAATAGAGGTTTGGTGCATATATATTTCTCCATCGTATCTGCCTAAGATATATCTAGCTGCACATATAGTTCCAAGTGTTTGCGCTCCTATAGTACTCAATCTATTTTATATATATTTGACGACAAAACGGAGCCACCACGTTCGCTCTCAAGGTCTAGAAATTCTCACGTTAATCTGAGAAAATAAGAAGATAAAACTACCAACCACTGCCATTATGAAAAAATATTCAAAAAACCTCACATAAATATTTATAAAATAGCTAAATTCAGAATAATAAAAAATAACAAAAATCCCCCCTCGCAACCCACCATGACATTATGATTCAAAAATAGCTAAATTCGAAATAATAAATATAACAAAAAAAAATCCTTCACACCTATTTCTAAATTAACCGCGATGCCATTAAAAGTCAAAAAAAAACAACTAAACTCAGATTATAAAAAATAGCTAAAAATATCCCATATTCTTATTTGGAAATAAGAATTAGAAATATATAAAATACCATTATGAGTTCAAAATAGCTAAATTGTGGAATAATAAAAATATACAAATCCCTCTTAATTCCTATTTCTATATAAACCGCCATATGTCTAACTGGCATGGCACATTCTCTTATTTTCAACATGACATGTTTTCTTTGAAAGATCTATTTGTAGTACGACACATTCTTTTTTCCTACCATGACATGTTAGTTGTTTAGTATGGCACGTGAACCAACCTCACTTCTAAAATAAAATCAAATACAATGGGTTAGCTAAGACACTATTTAAGATAAATGATAACTCATCTCTCAAATTGAGGTATAGTGAGAAAATCTTCAATCTATTTCTGTTACTTTACAAATATAAAGTATTAAAGAAATAATAATAGTAAACAAATAGTATTGTAAGTCTAGCCGTGCAGATGCGCAGGCAGCCATACTAGTTGGTGATATATTACATAATTTGATGATACCAAGATAGTCAAATCTTGCCTGTGGGCTAGCAATGATGCTGCTTCAGTGGCAGTTCATTGACAATCTTCAGTTTGCTGTGTTTATGTTCCTTTTGTTTGGATTAGTTCGGCGTTGGTGAGTGATTAATCACTACGGTGTACCTGCATGAGAAGATAGGCATTGGAGGTACCAGGATACCAGGTTGCTCGACGGTCGCTCGTATGGGTCCATCACAGACAAGTTCCATAGCTAGCCGCTCTCTTGAGTCACACAACGGATACCGCTTGTCGGATACCTATTTTCTAGGTACCCTCTACGGTATACATACGGAATAACGAAGTATGGGAGCTGTCCGAGACCCAAAGGCCTTGTGTATAGCTGAGTGATGGAAAGCTGGGCCCGTGGGGTGGCCCAGTGGGGCGGAAGGCGCAACATACGGCCTTTGGCCCACAGAGCCTCCGTTCCTCACGGCCTGCTAAAGGACCGGGCGCACGTGGCTGCATGAGCGCAGCCCCCCACCCTGGACCGCGATTGGTCCAGCGTTAAAGGAGCCCGGCTTGGACGTGGCAACGAACCCGACTCCCCGCGGAAGGAGTCGGGCGCCGCGGAGTCGAGCGACGCCTCCGACCGAACTCCGGCCAGCCGCCGTCCGCCGTCCATGAACCCGGTGGTGGTCGGGATCGGCGGAGGGACACGACCCGAAGCGAGCCCGACCACTGCGGCGGGAAGCAAGTTCGGGAGCGGCATGGAAGCATCGGTCAAACTCAAGTGTACGGCCAGCCAAATTCGGATAAGAAGACACTCCATATCCACTCCTGGACGGTGCGAAGGTACACTATGCCTGACGTACGGCCGCGTGGGGGCGTCGCATCCGGATCAGGCGTGGAACGGCGAATGCATGCACCAAGTACGCGACACAGTAGGAACAGTGCGTGAAATGACCGTCACCCAACTCCACAGGTATCTACCGCGTACCAACAGTGATCAACAGTGCAGATCAGGGAATGGGCGCTCCACAGCGCCCAGACAAGACACGGATGACATCGTCACACCACCTGGCGCGGAGATTGCGGCGGAAGACACCGGAACCAGCGAGGACGGCCCGACTCCGCCTCCGTCGCCTTCTCACTTATCTTTACTTTCTTTTCTTTTCTTTTTCTTCTTTCCTCCATCTGTACCGTTCTTCCTTGATGTATAAAAGGGAGGATTGGGCCCAGGAGGGGGAGAGAGTTCTTTTGGCTGACAGAAAGCTCATTTCCCACACAGACACTCACACACAACGCAGAGACAGAGACTTGGGAGCGAATCCCTCTCTCGTCACGGTTTGTAACCCCTACTACAAGCAACACGAGCGAAACCTCAAACTGGACGTAGGGCTCTTCTCGCCTGAACCAGTATAACCCACTGTGTCGAGCGTAAACATTCCGATCGCCGTCGAACCGCGCACAAATCTACTCGTCGGCCGGTTACCAAACACCGACAGTTGGCGCGCCAGGTAGGGGACCTCAGCGCGTTCGACGACGACCACATCGCCAGCTGATGGCTTCGTGGCCGCCAGCATCTCGCGGTCGTCTCCCGCTTCGTGGGAGCGTCCGCGGAAGGGACCGGAGGCGCTCCACCGCGCCTTCTTCCCGGTTCTACACCCCAGTCACGGTTCCGTACCGTGTCTTCCGCTTCGGCGACGTGGACTTCTTGATGGACCACGCCGAGCTGCAGCGGATGCGCAGCAGCGCCGGCGCGGAGCCGCTGCGCGTCTTCACCTCGGACGTCCACCTCCCGCGCGGACCGGGGGCACGAGCACTGCCCGTGCGCATCGAGGCGTACCTTGGTGCGAACCCCCGGCCAGATGAATGCCGGCGTATCATTTACGCGCTGGCACTCCTCAACAACTGCCTTGTTGAGGGACCACCACTCCCGCCTGGCTACGAGGCCTGGGAGCGTCGAGCCTCCCTGCCACCGCGGCTACGGGAGTCCATGGAGGCGTTGGAGCACGAGCTCGCGTGCCGTTTCCCGCCTAGCCGGACTGGACCTCCCGGTCCCGCCGTTGGCGCATCCGTATCTGTGGGCGCGGAGCCCGCCGATACCCAGGACCGCGACTCTGTCGAGGACCTCCTTGCTGAGTGCTTCGACGCGCTCACTTTCGACCCGTCCCGCGAGTGCCTCATGGCCGAGATTCGGGACGGAGATATCGCCGACCCCAGCGATGGGGAAGGTGATGACAGGAACGAGCCGTCCGGCGACGGAGGCCCGAACCCATACCCAGCGCCTGTGGTAGGGGGCGCAACACCCCACCACAGGATCCGCCAGCACTGGAGCAGCTGCTCGCGCGGAGGCGGGAGCTTGCCGACATGGAGTGCGGCATCGAGTGGGAGCGTCAGCTCCTGGAGCAGGCGATTGCCCAGCGGCGTACCCCCGCGGGGCGCGCCCGCACCATGGCGCGCGATGTACAGCACCGCATCATGCATGACATCGCGGGCACCCCGCTTCAACTCCCGCGAGCCAGCCAAAACCTGGCGGCGGCAGCAGCCCTCGCGCGAGATCTTCCGCAGCCTGTGACTTCGGAGGACGAGCGGAAGCGCAAAGAGCTCCTGCGCCTACTCGAGGTGGCCGCGGAGCAGCAGGCCGAGAGTTCGCTGTCCCGGCAGCGCGCTCTGGGCGCCTTGCAGCGCTCCGTCGACCGCCACGACGACAAGGAGGTGTCCGTAGCGCAGCCGACGCGCGGATCGGGCGGACGCAACATGCCTCCCATCAAGGAGCGCGTGGGACCAGTGCGGGATGCGCGCATACTCCTCGAAGCACGCAGGCGTGACCAGGCCCGTGGCACTCGGCGCGAAGCCGAGATGCGCGGCTACCACCCTCGACGAGGTGGACGTTACGACCCGGAGGAGGACCGGAGCCCGAGCCCTCCGCCTCCGGGGCCACGCGCCTTCGGACGTCACATTCGGTGCGCACCATTCCCGCAGCGGTATCGCGCGCCGACCAGCATTACCAAGTACTCGGGTGACTCGAACCCGGCTATTTGGTTGGGTGATTACCGACTCTCCTGTCTGGCGGGCGGTGCTGACAGCGACGAGTTCATCATCCGCAACCTCCCGCTCTACCTCGCCGACCCAACGCGGGCATGGCTTGAGCACCTTCCGGAAGGGATCATCCAGAGCTGGGAGGATTTGGAGGACATCTTCATCGGCAACTTCCAGGGAACGTACGAGCGTCCCGGGAACCCGTGGGACCTCCGGAACTGCCGCCAGAATCCCGACGAAACGCTGCGCGACTACATCCGGCGGTTCTCGAAGCAGTGCAATGCACTGCCCAACATCGCCGACGCTGACGTCGTCAGCGCGTTCCTCGCCGGGACGACCAACAAGACCCTGGTGCACGAGCTGGGGCGCAGCAGCCCACGCACAACCAAGGACCTCCTCGACATCGCCACCAACTTCGCGTCCGGCGAGGACGCGGTGGGGGCGATCTTCACCAAGACTCCGGCCAAGCTCAAGGCCAAGGCCAAGAGGGAGGAGTCGACGGGAGGGGCCGGCCCCTCCAGCCAGCCCAAGAAGAAGAAGAAGAAGAGGGGCAACGTTGCGCGACAGGAGGCATCTCTTGTCGCCGCGGCGGAGCGCAAGCCAAAGCGCGCGCCTGCGGAGGGCGCGTCCAACCACTTCGAGAAGAAGTTCGAGGAGCCCTGTCCCAACCATGCGTACCCCGTCAAGCACGCCCTCAAGGACTGCGGGCTGGTCCGCAAGTTTCTCGCCGGCAGCTCCAAGAAGGCGGAGCGCGACGACCCGCCGCCCAAGGGCGACGATGAAGGCAAGGGTGGGGACGACGATGCCTTCCCCCACCCTGATGGCTGCCTCATGATCTACGGGGGACCGGATGCCTGCGCGCCGCGAAGGCAGCAGAAGCTCGTCCGCCGCGAGGTCTACGCCGCGGAGCCGGCCGTCCCCACTTTTCTTAAGTGGTCCGACTCCGCGGTCACGTTCGACCGCTCCGACCACCCGGAGCATGTGCCTCGGCCGGGGCGCTACCCGCTCGTTGTCGACCCCATCATCGGCAAGAAGCGGCTCTCCAAGGTCCTCATGGACGGAGGCAGCGGCCTCAACATCCTCTACGGAGAAACTCTCGACGCCATGGGGATCAGTCGGGATCGTGTCCGACCGACTCGGGCGCCATTCCACGGAATCGTCCCCGGCAAGCATGTGGTGCCGCTCGGGCAGATCGATCTGCCCGTGACCTTCGGCACCGCCGCCAACTACCGCACCGAGACGCTGACTTTCGAGGTGGTGGACTTCCCTGGGGCGTACCACGCTGTACTCGGGCGGCCATGTTACGCGAAGTTCATGGCCGTCCCCAACTACACCTACCTCAAGCTGAAGATGCCGGGCCCCAAGGCGGTCATCACGGTGAGCACGTCCATTCAGCGCGCCTACGAGTGCGACCGCGAGGCCTGCGAGGTCGCGGAAGCACTCCTGCACAAGGACGAGCTCCCAGCTGCCGCTGCGACGGCGGAGGAGGCCGGGCCCGACTACAAGAGCACGACCGGGTCGTTCGACCCGGCCAAGGACATCAAGGAGATCCCGCTCAACCCGGCCGACCCCGACAGCAAAACCGTGCGCATCGGCACCACGCTTTCTGACAAATAGGAAAGCGCGCTCGTCGACTTCCTCCGAGCCAACCAGGACATATTCGCGTGGAAGCCCTCGGACATGCCGGGCATCCCGAGGAACGTCGCCGAGCACTCCTGGTGTATCAAACCAGGCTCTCGCCCGATGAGACAACACATGCGCCGTTACGATAAGGAGAAGCACAAGGCCATCGACGAGGAGTTATCGAAACTCTTAGCTGCTGGGTTTATCAAAGAGGTGTACCACCCCGAGTGGTTATCCAATCCTGTACTTGTGAAAAAGAAGAATGGGAAATGGCGGATGTGTGTTGACTATACGAATCTCAATAAGGCGTGCCCGAAGGATCCTTTTCCTTTGCCGCGCATTGATCAAATCGTAGACTCGACCGCTGGGTGCGAAACCCTCTGCTTCCTCGACGCGTACTCTGGTTATCACCAGATCCCGTTGAAAGAGTCCGACCAGCTTGCGACTGCGTTCATCACCCCGTATGGCGTATATTGTTACGTGACAATGCCGTTCGGGTTGAAGAACGCCGGGGCAACGTTCCAGCGGTGCATGATCAAGTGTTTCGGCAATCTCATCGGTCGGATCGTCGAAGCATATGTGGACGATGTTGACATTTGTTAAGTCACTCCAAATAAACCATCTCTGACAGTGATGTCAGAAATAATCTAAAGGTGTGTCTTAGTGTCGATTAGGTAAATCCGCAAGCGCACGAAGAATACCGTTGTAGCATTTCACCAATGGATTACTCCAATGGCTGTCATTTATAATTCTCTCAAGGGAAGGCGGCGGTTTATGAGATAGCATGTTTACAATCATATAGCTAATAATATACCAAGGTCTAAACAGGGGTAAGGATACAGTGCATGGATAGGGTGACACACAGAGCAATCCAATCTAACATCAGTACAAAGCCTAGGTTAAGCAGGGTTAAGAGGAGTCGAGCTGGGCCCCTATGTACTCCTTGTATTCCTGTCTAAAGGTTATACATGCATCACATACAAATCTAGGTTCTATGTTAACCTCGAACAGAGAGGAGTAAACACAGCAGGGCTGTCACCACCTACCGGCAACCCTCTACTAGAGGACACGTGACATTAGGGCAATCAAGTCCCTATGCCAGACCTATTCTTGTTCATGGAGGCAACCAAACACTCATAGCTATTTACCAATCTAAGCACCACGCTTACATTGCTAAACAGTACTCCCAATTCCCATGGGACTCTGACCCTTCGGATCATCAAGTCGGGAACAAGAGCACACCTAACCTTGACCCTACGGATCAACAGATCAAGTGCCATAACATGCATAACTCTGACCCTACGGATCATCCAGTCAAGAGGCAAGACAAGCGTGACTCTAACACTACGGATTAACAAGTCACAAACCATGGCGCATAGAACTCTAACCCTACGGATTAACAAGTCATGGGCCAAGGCATGCCTAACCTCGTTATGCATGGAACGAGCGTATGAACATAGAAGGACTAGTATGTGAAGCATGAAGCAACCAAACATGACTAGGCAATAACCATATAGAAGGTACATGGCTGCAGCACTAGCACAACTATAAGGCATAAGGAATAAAGAAGATAATTCTATTGATAAATGGAGAAAGTCTTACAAGAGGGGAATGGAGAAGATCCACCCCCAAACTCTCCAAGACTAGGTCAAGGACCTCTAGTCAGCCCTCTACTCCCCTCTACTCTACTCTGGCCTGGAGGCTAAGCCTAATGCTAGAGAATGAATCCCTCTTGGTGTGTGTCTTGAAAGGAGGGGGGTACCCCTTTATTTATAGCCCTCCAAAGGCGGTGTAATTGAGGCGGTTCCTTAGGTCGGTGGCATTGATTGCAGGCAGAACCGACCTTGGTACGTCGGTGGGGAACCGCCACAGAAAAATGGGCCAGAATGGCCACTGTAGCAGGTCGGCCGACCTACTGTAGCAGGTCGGCCGACCCCCCCTTGGCCCCTATGGCCTTGGGCTTTGGTGTAGTGGTCCATGGGGTCCTCATAAGGCCTCTTCCCGGTGTATGGCCCAGGATGAGTCCAGATGACTGTATTTTGGCCTTTTCTCCATCCCGGGTGATTTCTGCGATGACCGTGGACTTGCCGGAGTGATATCTTCTTGGGCTTTGGCCAAGGAGTCTCCCTTTGGGTTCTAATGATGTATCTCAATGTGTTTACCCAAAGTGAATAGGGTTTGCATCCCTTTTGGTGTATGTCTTCCTTGGCTGCCGATGCTGATTTCTCGGAGTAGTGTCCTCTCTGGAATATGGCATGGGTTGATTTGGTGGATCCATATATCTTTGCCATTGTTGAGGATCTCCAAGAGATGATTGTTCTTCATATCTCCTTGATATTGGGCTTTTGGGGAGATTTCTTTATGACGGGGAAATTCGGTGTTTAAAGAGTGGGCCTTTTATGCTTCCTTTTCCCCGGTTTCCTATGAAATGCACCTGCACTCACAAAATCACCAAGACTTGTGGAATTCGTTAGTTTCAAGTCCTAAGTCTACCTTTGGTGTTTGATTTGAGGTTCAAAAGTGCAGCTAGTTGACGGTTTATTTTGGGTCTAAGAGCCGTCAACAACTCCCCCACACTTAGCCTTTGCTCGTCCTCGAGTAAAGAATAAAGGACTAAGGTGAAACATAACTTCCTTGGTATGATGCTAGCATACAAGTTATTCCAAGCCATACCTGCACCTGTGAACTTTGATGTGTCTACCATGTCATCTTGGGCGGTTGAGGAATGGAACGGTCTTGATTCAAGTCATCATTACTCCTCTGTTGAGTAACTTGGGTTTTTGATAGATTTTCAAAATAAAACATAGCTTGTACTCCTCAAATGATAACTCTCAGATCGCTCAATGTGTATGATTCCTCACCAAGGCATTTGGATTTGCCTCTTTTCATCCTACTTCTATGTAAGGCTTTATGTGGAGCTTGGTAGGGAATGAAAAGGAGCATACTTGCATTACTTATGTTGCTAAGTCAAAAACCGGATCCAAGGAGATAACAAGTCATACAATCTGATCAAGAATGTGCACGTGTGTGGATATGTGTATGAAAAATGGAATGAGATGGATACTCCTTGATGTGGTGATGTCTCTCTCTTGATTGATTTTCAATAGAGAACATGGCTATCACTTTTTTTTCTCTTTCTTTTTTTTCGATCATGCTCATCATGTTTGAGCATTTCTTTCTTTCTTTTATTCATGCCCATGCATAGGAGCACTCTTTCTTTCTTCTCATAAAATATTTTTTTTTTGTTTTACTTCTCTTTCTCTCCCTTTTTTTCGATAGCCATGTCTCTTTTGCAAGAATATTTGGAGAGAGTCATCAACAACAAGTGATGGAGTATTTATTTTGGTGGATGGGTGGATGGAAATGGCGTTGCTAACTTCCAGTGTAGAAGTTTAGCATGCTTTTGTGGTGGTGGTGTATGTGTACGTGATCTTGATCATGAAAGTATGACAAGCATCTCACAAGGGTCACAACAATTTGACAAAGCTCAAAGCAATAACAAGCAGCATTTTGTAGAGGTTTTCAATGTGATCATCATATTTGGCTCTGGTGGGAATATAAGATCATTGAGGAGTGCAAAGCTATGGATTTTAAATTTTACAAGATAAATTCCCAAGCACTCAGTACAGAAGAAGCAAGATTCCTCTCATCTAACCATATCACATTCGCCAACAACTTACATAAACACGGGGTCCTAAGAGATTGGTGTTCACAAGCAACAGGTGTATGATGCGAGGAATAAAGAGTATGCAGGCCAACCAAAAAGAAGTATGTTTGATGAGGGTTCATTTTATCTTTGAGTTTAATTTTAGTAAATAACCATCAAAGATTGTATTAACTCATGAATTAGGGAGTCGGGGATAGGATGTGCAAACCATCGCCATAGATGAAGTGGAGACCAACAGTGACCATAGGAGACCAAACCGAAGGGTCGATCGAACTTTCTTTTCTTATGCCTGATGGCTCCACTCCTTAGCCTGTTTGAACTGTGCGATGTTGTGCATCATGTTGGTGGGAGATCTCGAGTGTCTGCGTGATGAAGAACGAGAGATCTCCCCCACACTTGTTTTTGTACCTAGACCTTTTTATTCAAAACAAACAAAAGGATATGGAAATAAAAAGGACTCTACCGGGGTTAAAGACCGGTGAGCCTAAGTTTATTGTATTTGGAAAAGCAAACTCGAGACGCATTGTATGTTTGAAAAGGGAAAAGACGCCGAGTTTATTCATTTTTTTTTTTTTGATTTTCAAAGAAGGAAAAGAAGAGTTGGAGGAAGTCCAACATGCAAGAGAATTATTTTGGAAACCTCAAAAAAAAATATAAATGGAAACCAAAAGGAGAAGGAAATATTTTTCTTGAATTTGAGACACATTCTAATGAAAATTTTGGAGAAATGTTTGAGCAAGAATTTTGTTGCGTGGGTGCTTGAGTGAAAATAGAAATGAAATTGAAGAGTCCAAGCACCCTTGCTCCAAATGTAGAGAAATGACCAAGTTGGCCAACAACTCCCAATGGCTATGAAAAAAAATCCATAGGAGTTGTGCCAAAATTCCTCCAAAATTTTGCTCAAAACATTTTGCAACAAAAGGTTGTCTTAAATTCATTTTCCAAATTTATTCTCAAAAGAAATAAAATATTTTCTTTTTTTAGAAAAAAAAGGGTTTGAAAATTCCCAAACAAAGTTTTGGAAAAATTCAAACATGCAAGAATGCAAGTGAAAAATCAAATATGCAGAGATACAACTTTTGTGGAAAAAGCAAATATGCATGCGAAGGAAAAAGGTCAAATATGCAGAATGCATGACGATGGGGAAATCCAAATATGCATGCGAGGAAGCAAATATGAGATAACTACCAATTTACTTTTGGCAAGGGCTCACCAATTTTGAGTCCAATGAGCGGGACTTCCAATGTTGTGTATTCCCTCGACCGGTAAAGGCCAGAGGTACACTATCCTGTTTTCACATAAAGAGAAAACAAAGCAAAGGTATACCTATCTAGACAGTGGCAATTAATAGAAATATAATTATAAACAATGCTAGTGATTCTCATTAACCAGTGCCTTCCCCGGCAACGGCGCCAGAAATGCTTGTTGACATTTGTTAAGTCACTCCAAATAAACCATCTCTGACAGTGATGTCAGAAATAATCTAAAGGTGTGTCTTAGTGTCGATTAGGTAAACCCGCAAGCGCACGGAGAATACCGTTGTAGCATTTCACCAATGGATTACTCCAATGGCTGTCATTTATAATTCTCCCAAGGGAAGGCGGCGGTTTATGAGATAGCATGTTTACAATCATATAGCTAATAATATACCAAGGTCTAAACAGGGGTAAGGATACAGTGCATGGATAGGGTGACACACAGAGCAATCCAATCTAACATCAGTACAAAGCCTAGGTTAAGCAGGGTTAAGAGGAGTCGAGCTGGGCCCCTATGTACTCCTTGTATTCCTGTCTAAAGGTTATACATGCATCACATACAAATCTAGGTTCTATGTTAACCTCGAACAGAGAGGAGTAAACACAGCAGGGCTGTCACCACCTACCGGCAACCCTCTACTAGAGGACACGTGACATTAGGGCAATCAAGTCCCTATGCCAGACCTATTCTTGTTCATGGAGGCAACCAAACACTCATAGCTATTTACCAATCTAAGCACCACGCTTACATTGCTAAACAGTACTCCCAATTCCCATGGGACTCTGACCCTTCGGATCATCAAGTCGGGAACAAGAGCACACCTAACCTTGACCCTACGGATCAACAGATCAAGTGCCATAACATGCATAACTCTGACCCTACGGATCATCCAGTCAAGAGGCAAGACAAGCGTGACTCTAACCCTACGGATTAACAAGTCACAAACCATGGCGCATAGAACTCTAACCCTACGGATTAACAAGTCATGGGCCAAGGCATGCCTAACCTCATTATGCATGGAACGAGCGTATGAACATAGAAGGACTAGTATGTGAAGCATAAAGCAACCAAACATGACTAGGCAATAACCATATAGAAGGTACATGGCTGCAGCACTAGCACAACTATAAGGCATAAGGAATAAAGAAGATAATTCTATTGATAAATGGAGAAAGTCTTACAAGAGGGGAATGGAGAAGATCCACCCCCAAACTCTCCAAGACTAGGTCAAGGACCTCTAGTCAGCCCTCTACTCCCCTCTACTCTACTCTGGCCTGGAGGCTAAGCCTAATGCTAGAGAATGAATCCCTCTTGGTGTATGTCTTGAAAGGAGGGGGGTACCCCTTTATTTATAGCCCTCCAAAGGCGGTGTAATTGAGGCGGTTCCTTAGGTCGGTGGCATTGATTGCAGGCAGAACCGACCTTGGTACGTCGGTGGGGAACCGCCACAGAAAAATGGGCCAGAATGGCCACTGTAGCAGGTCGGCCGACCTACTGTAGCAGGTCGGCCGACCCCCCCCTTGGCCCCTATGGCCTTAGGCTTTGGTGTAGTGGTCCATGGGGTCCTCATAAGGCCTCTTCCCGGTGTATGGCCCAGGATGAGTCCAGATGACTGTATTTTGGCCTTTTCTCCATCCCGGGTGATTTCTGCGATGACCGTGGACTTGCCGGAGTGATATCTTTCTTGGGCTTTGGCCAAGGAGTCTCCCTTTGGGTTCTAATGATGTATCTCAATGTGTTTACCCAAAGTGAATAGGGTTTGCATCCCTTTTGGTGTATGTCTTCCTTGGCTGCCGATGCTGATTTCTCGGAGTAGTGTCCTCTCTGGAATATGGCGTGGGTTGATTTGGTGGATCCATATATCTTTGCCATTGTTGAGGATCTCCAAGAGATGATTGTTCTTCATATCTCCTTGATATTGGGCTTTTGGGGAGATTTCTTTATGACGGGGAAATTCGGTGTTTGCAGAGTGGGCCTTTTATGCTTCCTTTTCCCCGGTTTCCTATGAAATGCACCTGCACTCACAAAATCACCAAGACTTGTGGAATTCGTTAGTTTCAAGTCCTAAGTCTACCTTTGGTGTTTGATTTGAGGTTCAAAAGTGCAGCTAGTTGACGGTTTATTTTGGGTCTAAGAGCCGTCAACAGACGATATCGTCGTGAAGTCCAAGAAGACCGACGACCTTGTCGCCGACCTCGATCAAGCTTTCCAGAAGCTGAGGGCGTGCGGCATAAAGCTGAACCCGGAGAAATGCATCTTTGGAGTTCCGAAAGGTATGCTACTTGGGTTTTGTGTCTCGGAACGCGGCATCGAAGCCAATCCCGAGAAGATCGAGGCCATCGCTAAGATGGGCCCCATTCAGAACCTGAAAGGCGTACAGCGTGTGATGGGATGCCTCGCGGCTCTCAGACGGTTCATCTCCCGACTCGGGGAGAGGGGTCTGCCCCTATACCGACTGCTCAAGAAGTCGGAACACTTCGTTTGGAGCCCCGAGGCCCAAACCGCGCTTGATCGGCTTAAGACGGTGCTATCGAACGCACCCGTCCTGACAGCCCCTGCAGAGCGCGAGCCTCTCCTCTTGTACATCGCCGCAACCACTCAGGTGGTCAGCTCGGCGCTGGTGGTCGAGAGGATCGAGCCCGGACACGCTCTGAAAGTCCAGCGACTGGTATACTTTGTCAGCGAGATTTTGTCTGACACCAAGACCCGCTGGACTCAGCTGCAGAAGCTGTTATACGCGGTCGTCATAACCAAAAGGAAGCTACGTCACTAGTTTGATGCGCATCCGATCACTGTGGTCACCTCCTTCCCTCTCGGCGAGGCGTTGAGGAGCAAAGAGGCCACGAACAAGGCCGCGAAGTGGGCCCTCGAGCTCATGGGACAGGAGCTCGAATTCGCCCCGCGCACCGCGATCAAGTCGCAAGTGCTTGCGGACTTCGCTGCCGAGTGGACCGAGATCCAGTTGCCACCTGCGCCCGTCGAGCAAGAGTGTTGGAACATGTTTT
This sequence comes from Eragrostis nindensis, assembly GCA_012490785.1. Taxonomy (NCBI): domain Eukaryota; kingdom Viridiplantae; phylum Streptophyta; class Magnoliopsida; order Poales; family Poaceae; genus Eragrostis; species Eragrostis nindensis. The sequence continues at coordinate 337,652 of JAAXCT010000070.1, forward strand.
TCGACGGCTCGCTGACAAAAAGAGGCGCCGGAAGCGGCTTCGTTCTCATCTCGCCACTCGGGTCCCGACTGCGCTACGCGGTTCGACTCAACTTTCCAGCGTCCCATAACGTGGCGGAATACGAGGCACTCGTCAACGGGATGAAGGCGGCGATCGAGCTCGGCGTCAAAAGGCTGGAGATCTTCGGCGACTCCCAGCTTATCGCCGATCAGGTGACGAGCGAGTCGAATTGCTCGAACCCAAAGATGGCGGCGTACTGCGCTGAGGTGCGGCGACTTCAAGAAAAGTTCGAAGGCTTCCAGGTCAGTCATGTACTTCGCCGCTACAACGAAGAGGCGGACGGCCTCGCGAAGATGGCCTCCAACCGGGACTCCGTCCCTGCCGGCGTCTTCTCCCACGACCAGCAGAAGCCGTCGGTGCGTGAGGCGCCAGCCACACCCATGACGGACGCTTCGACAACCCAACCAGACGGTGCCGATTTCTCGGCAATAGAAGGTACACGCTCTCCTCTCGGAGAAGACTCGGGTCGAGCCGTTCTTGCCATCCCGACAGCTAACGAAGCAGTCGGGGGCTCGAGTCCGACTGCCGACGAGGCGGTCGGGGGCTCGGGGGCTGCGCCCGACCCGGTGTCCAACTGGAGGACTCCATTCCTCGACTGCCTACTTCGAGAACAGCTCCCCGCCGACCAGACACAGGCAAGACGCCTCGCGCGTCGGGCTAAGTCATTCGTCATCGTCGGCGGCGAGCTCTACAAAAAGAGCCACTCGGGAGTGCTTCAACGCTGCATCCCCATCGAATGGGGAAAAGAGCTACTGTCCGACATCCACGCCGGCGAGTGCGGTCACCACGCGGCCCCAAGAAGTCTAGTCGGAAAAGCATTCCGGCATGGTTTCTACTGGCCCACGGCCGTGTCCGACGCCACCGAGGTAGTACGCACTTGCGAAGGGTGCCAATACTACGCAAGAAGGACCCACATGCCGGCGCAAGCCCTTCAAACCATACCCATCACTTGGCCCTTCGCCGTGTGGGGATTGGATTTGGTCGGGCCCCTGAAGAAGGCGCCCGGGGGCTACACGCATTTGCTGGTGGCCGTCGACAAATTCTCCAAGTGGATGAGGCACGACCCCTCGTGAAGATCTGGTCAGCAGAAGCCGTTCGATTCTTCACCGACATCATCCATCGCTTCGGAGTGCCGAACTCCATCATCACCGACAATGGGACTCAGTTCACCGGCAACGAGTTCCTCGAATTCTGCGACGACTACAACATCCGGGTCGACTGGGCATCAGTCGCGCACCCACAGGCCAACGGCCAGGTCGAGAGAGCAAACGGAATGATCCTACAAGGGCTCAAACCGAGGATTTTCAACAAATTGAAAGTTCACGCTGGCTGGTGGGTGCGAGAGTTACCTGCGGTGTTATGGAGCTTGCGCACCACACCGAGTCGGGCGACTGGGCAAACGCCGTTCTTCATGCTCTATGGAGCAGAGGCGGTGCTCCCGACTGACATCGAGTACGGCGCTCCTCGGGTTCGCGTTTTCAACGAGGAGGCCAACAGGAGTTTTCTCAAGGACGCCCTCGACCAAATCGATGAGGACCGAGAAGTCGCCTTGATGAGGCCGCCAAGTACCAACAAGCCATGCGCCGCTACCACGGACGACGAGTTCGCGGCCGCGCGTTCAAGGAAGGAGACATGGTTCTCCGACTGGTGCAGAGCAACAAGGATCGACACAAGCTGTCACCACCGTGGGAGGGACCGTTCGTCATCGCCGAGGTGCTGCGTCCCGGAACGTACAAGCTCATGGACTCGGAAGGCCAACTCGTCGCCAACGCTTGGAACATTGAGCAGCTACGTCGCTTCTATCCTTAGCTCTGTAAATTCGTTTGTTGTCTTTTTGCCAATGCGTTAACATCAAACGATCTTGGTGTTTTCTTTACACACCTCTTGGGCAGCCGCCTGGGTGCGCTCCCCTCGGAGGCTCCACCCGGCGGGTGTGGCTTTGTGCCGCGTTGATTTTGTATGCGCTAGGAGTGATGCTCTTAAGAGAAACAACGCAATTCGACTAAGAGCGGGCCTCCGCGAACGCAAAACCGACGTCCTAAAACTCGAAGTATGACGAATTGCAATGAAAATCGTGAACCCCGGATATTGGCTTAAGGCTCGGCCGGTTCGATCAGGGGCACCCGACGCCCCAGTGGATAGGGTCGGCCCGAGCGGCTGGTCGGAATTGAGTTAATCTTCCGAGATCACGAGTATTCGAGGCGAATCGCCACACGGGAAGAGTAAAACGAACGAAAAACTTGCGAAAAGCGAAACGAAAATTCATATAAACAAACGGGCGCGCATGCCCACATCGTTGTTTACAAAATAAGGCCCACACGGGCCCGACACCGACCATCACTACCTAACCTACTGATTTTCACCCTCGCCACGGCGCGAGGGGATCATGTCCAGGTTGTCGTCGGCAAGATGGCGCGCAAAGGGAACCACCTCTTCCTCGACCCGCTCCAAGTCGGCCTCACTACAGGAAGGCTCATAGCCTCTCGCCAGCACGTCGATCTTGAAGTGGTCTCCGTAGTGACTCCTCGACACGGCAAAGGCGAGCTGAACCCCGGTCCGGAGGCACTCCTCCTCCTGCACGCGGAAGTAGGCGGGGAGCCCGGCGACCTGCGGGATCACAGATGTGGCGTCTGGTGGACGCGGCACACCGATTTCGTTGCAAGCGATCTCCATGGCCTGCCGCAGCAGGTCAAGATCCGCCAGCGCCGCCTGCGACTGCACCTGGAGCTCCTGTGCGTCTGGCCAAAACAACGGAATCAGTCGCTCAGTCTAAAAACGACAAAAGCCGACACGGCGGGATGATCAAAGAACAGGTAAACTAACTTACCCTTCAGCTCCTTCTGCGTCTTCTGGAGCTCACCGGTCACGCTGGTCAGCGACGACTGGGCGGCGACCTTGAGCTCCCTCTCCCTGCTTAGCGCTGTCTCAGCAGCCGCCGTCCTCTTCTCGGCGGCCTCGGCGCGCTGAGTGGCTTCCAACAGCGCCTTGTCGGCGGCGGTCCGGAGTCCGCGCTCCTTCTGCAGCTCCTGCTCCTGGGCCTGCACTTGCTTTTCCGCCGTCTCGGCGCGCTCGACCATGCCGCACAGCGCCGACTCTGCGTCCGTGGCCCTCTTCTTCGCATCCTCCGCAGCTTTCGTCGCGGCCTCGGCGGCCTCGGCTCGGCGGCGGATGGGGTCGGAGACACGCAGCGCGCGCGCCAGCTCTTTGCCTCGGGCGACGTATTCCTTCAGCTGGTGCCGGATGAGGTTCGACTTGAGCTTGCTGTTGGAGAGCAGGGTCTGCGGAAAGCAAGAGAAGTCGTAAGGCAAAAAGGCGAATACGATGAACTTCCAAAACAAAAAGGAGAAAGAGGGCAGAGAGATCTCCCACTCACGTCGAGAGGAACCCGAGCGTTCATCATCAGCCTCTTTGCGGCGTCAACCTCTGTCGCGACCGACGCCTTGATTGTATCCAGCCTGCTGAAGGTGTGGGAGAGCTCCTAGGCCATGTACGCCCAGGCTTTCGACTCCGACGTGTCGACCACGGGAACCGGACCCTCCGGCGTGTCCACCAGTACGTCCGGACCCTCCGACGTTGGATCAGCGGCACGCCGGCGGCGGCCGCGTCCCAGCGCGGATCGCCGGCCGCACTCCCCGGCTGGGAGGCGGCTCCCGGATGGCTCCCGCAACGTTACCGCGTCACCGCCCTCGACGACGACGACGGGCTCGACGTCGGACGGACCTCGACGGTCCGACCCCCTGCGCCGGCGACACCTTGCGCACGCGGTGGGGCGGTGCCAGGCCGTGGCTCGCCAGTCCGAACCTCGGGGTCGGGGGAGGCGATCGCGACGGGTGCGGAACCCTGTCGCGTCGCCACGCCGTCGACCCTCGGCGCGTCGCGCTCCCGCTCCGCCTCCTCCGGCGCTGCTGCTACGACCTCCGGCTGCCTCCGCGTGGTGTCATCCTGCCGTGGAGTGGAGCCACCCTGGCTTCGACTCTGCTCGGCGGCAAGACGCAGCGCCTTGTGAGGGGCCAGCTGGGTCCCGTCCCATTTCGGGGCGGGGCTGCAAGGATGCACGTCGCGGTTCAGAAGAAGGGCGAACAAAAACAAATCAAGCGACTGCAAAAGACACGATAAAGCAAACTCACATGTCGGACCGCTTGCGCTTCCGCGCAGGCCTCGCCGGCGGGCGACCCGAGCCTTGTCCGGCGGCCGCACGAGCTGCTGTGTCAGGGGTGGGCTCCTCGCCACCCCGCGCCCCCACGTCGGGGGTCGGATGAGGCACGCCGGGTCCCTCGGGCGGGACCGTCTCCCACGCGATCCCGGATTCGGTCGTCCCCGCGCCGGTCTCGGGGGCGGCCGGCGACGCGGAAGCCGTCCCGGCAAGGGAGGAAGTCCCGGCCGGAACGGCGACGGCAACAAGGACATCGAGGCTCCCTGCCGCCGCCGTCGACGTCGCGGCGACCGTGACCACCTCACCGGGACCGCTCGACGGGGGCCCCTGGCCCTCGCCGGCGACACCGCCAGCCGGAATCGGCTGCGCGCCGTCGTCGTCTGGGATGACGTCGTCAATCCACGCGTCGTCGTGGTGACCGCCGTCGCCGGCCTCTTCGCTGCTGTGGTCGAGCGCCGAGTCCGTGTCGAACTCAGACTCGGTGTCGACCGCTTCGCCGCCCCGGCGACGACGCGCCCGGTCTCTCCTCCTCGCCTCGTAGGCGTCCTTCCGGGCCTTGCGGCGATCCTTTCGCCGCTTCGTCCTCTCCCCATGGGCACGGTTCACCGCCCGACGGCCCGCGTCCTCGGGCACGGGGGCTGTCGAGCGCCGAACGGCTAATCCCGGCTGCACACAAAGGGAAAATGCAAGGATGCCGCAGTCATTCATCTGAAACAAACAATACCAATCAATCAAGAAAGCGTGGAGAAGAAACTCACAAAGCGGATCGCGTCGGCGTGCGGCAGCGCGGCGGGGTGGCCCGCGACGGGCCACTCGAACTCGTTGTCGATGAAGTGCAGGGCGGACTTGCCGGCCGCCTCCGACAGCCGCGCCCCGATCTCGCGGTGGCTCAGCGGCTCGCCAATCACCATCGCCGTCCCTCGGAGGTCGGCGTCCGGTGTCATCTCCCACATGGGGAGCGCGCGGCGCATCAGCGGCAGCACGCGGATGCTGTGGAAGTGGCCGGTAATGCCGACCATCGACACCCCCCGGTCACGCAGCACCGCCACGGCGTCGAGGAGGGGTTGGATCGCTGCAATCTCCCTCGCTCCAGACCCCAGTGCCAGCAATCGGGGGGGCCGGACAACGGGGCGTTGGTGAACTTGGGCAGCGGGCCGGTGCGCTCGTTCTTCAAGTAGAACCACCGGTCGTGCCACCCGGAGTTGGAGGAAGTATGCACCCACGTGATGTAGCCCGACACCCGCTCCACGCGGAGACGCAGGCTCGCGGAGCCCATGAGCGGGACCCGCCTGCGGACGGGCTGGAGCGACGCCCTGAAGAAGTACCTCCACAGATCGAAGTTGGGGGGAATGCCGAGGTAGGCCTCGCACAGCGTGATGAAGCCGGCGATGTGGCCGATCGAGTTGGGATTGAGGTGCTGAACCTCGATCCCGTAGTAGCCCAGAAGTCCGCGGAAGAAGGGGTGCGCCGGCACCCCGAATCCGCGGGAGTGGAAGTGGAAGAACGAGACGATGTAGTCGTCCGGCGGAGAAGGCGACCGCTCCGACGGCACCATCCACTCCACCGCGTCGGAGAGCGGGCGAAGGAGACCCTTCGCGACCAGCCCGCGCAGCAGTTCCGGCGTCACCACCGACTCCGGCCACTCGTCTCCCTCTTCCGCCATCAGATTCAACGGGATGAGGGGGCGCGGACGACGCCGGGATCGAATCGACCGACGGCGGTTGCGAAGCGGACGGCGAATGGTGGCGATTGGGGCGAAGAACAGCGCGGAGCGAAAGGGATCGAAGGTGATCGTAAGGGAGAAGAAAGGCCAACAGTAACGGACGATGGGGTGTGCGAGAAGACTCCCCGGATAGGTATGCCCTATTTATATGCGCCGAACCGGCGCTGTACCGTTTCCCGCCTTAAATCTCGCGTCCCTTCGTTTTCCTCCGCCCTAACGTGTGCAGGTGGAGATAACGCGCGCCTCCTCGCCGCGTTTCGTCCAAACGCCGCGCCTCTAGATCCGCGCCGACGAAGCGACGCGACGCCTCGCGTCCGACGCCTCATGGGCCCAACTGGTAGGGAAGCCGGTTTGGGCTCCCAGGTAAAGCGGCTAGGAGCTGTACACGCTCCGACGGCCCATTCCCAGCCCAAGAGTTCGTAGGCCGGCCCAGCTTTGGGTTCGACGGCCGCTCTGGGTCAAAACGAGAGTGAGGGGTAATCAAAGGGGGGCACCAGCGGCCAGTACCCAAGTGCGCGGAGCATATGGGCCCCTGTCGAATACGTCCGAGTCCGAGGACGAAATAAGCCCATGGTTTGCTCATCGAGAGCTGGCAACGAGCCGCCGAGACCGGTCGAACGGACTCGGAAACTAAATGGGACAATCTCCCGGATCATATGGCACTGACCCCCGCTGGTCTCAACCGGGTCCCCGCTAAGGGCAAACCGGGGTGTCACTCGAACGAGCCCGTTTGCAACTCAAATGGCACCGCCCATCGAACCATCAAGGAATGGCGCGGACGGCCCCGATCCTCCATCCTCCCGACAGGATGCGGAAGGAGAAACGAACGAAGTCGAAACCGTCTTCGGCCGGACCCCCGAAACGATCGGGGGCTCGAAGGCATGCATTCGCACAAGAGACCAACGGCGTGGTCGCAACACAAACTAAAACGGGTCTCGCGAAATAAGCCTCTTTATTCCATGGTTTTCTTTGTACCAAGTCGATCGAAAGATCGTTAACTAGAAATGAAATTACATTAGTCCCATGAATCCATGGATTGGCCACAAGTGGCCGGATAAAGAGGCCTAAGGGCCCGCGCTGGCTCCACCCGCCGCAAAAACTCCTATGAGTGGGTGGAACCAGCATGACGGCGCCAGGGACTCTCCCTCGAGGGTGGCGGTGCTCAATCCAAGACCACGTAATCCTCGCAGGAGCGACTCCTGGGACGCCGAGGGCTGACGAGAGCCCGTTTAATCCTCGCGGGAATGACTCCGAGTTCGGTGGGCCACGCCGAAGCAGGACGAAAACCTGCGGTGGCGCCGGCGAGCACCGGCTGAACGTCGACGGCCGGCCTGGGTCGTTTGGCTCGAGTCATCGTCTCCTCCCTCGTCGGAGGAAAGAATGATGACCTCAGGCTTCTCCGACTCGGGCGCCGAGCTCCCGGCTACCGGATCTGGAGGCACCACCGCGAGCGGAACCGCTTCGACCACTGGAATCAGATCTTGGCAAGTGCTTGGAGGCGGAGGAGGCAAAGGGCGCGAAGCTAGAATAGGGGACGCGACGCCCTCTCCTTCTCTTCCCTTCGAGTCTCTCTTGCGCGAGCGAGATTTCTGATGCTTAGGCATGGTGAGTTCGAAGAAACCCGGCTCAGGATGCGGGCCTATTTATAGGCGCACCGCCCGGACTAGCATGGACCGGGTGCATAAGGGGGCGGCTGCGGAAGCCGAAGAGCACTGCCCAGCCACATCGACGCCACGTGGACAATCCCCCACACACCGCGACAAGCGAAGGAAGGATGGAATCCCACCACAGTCGGCCCGTGGGCTGCAGGCTTCGGCGGCCGCGCCCTCTGAGCGAGGGCAGGGAGAAGTCCATCGGGCACCGATTCGCCCGCAGGATAAGCGCACTCCCCCCTCGGACATAAGAGGAGGCTCGGGGGCTCGGTCATCGTGGCTACGGGTAAACGACACAGCACGCTGCAACATTACACAGAGAAAGCCCGAGAAAAGCCTGGAAGCTAGTCTCCTACTAGCTCCCAGCCTCGGGGGCTACACCCGGCGGGTGCGCTCCCGCGCACCCACCGGCGAACCGAATGGCAACGTTTGGCAGTCGTACCAGTCCCGACGACAGCACGGCGCTCTCGCCAGGACTCGGGGGCTACTATCGGATACCTATTTTCTAGGTACCCTCTACGGTATACATACGGAATAACGAAGTATGGGAGCTGTCTGAGACCCAAAGGCCTTGTGTATAGCTGAGTGATGGAAAGCTGGGCCCGTGGGGTGGCCCAGTGGGGCGAAAGGCGCAACATACGGCCTTTGGCCCACAGAGCCTCCGTTCCTCAAGGCCTGCTAAAGGACCGGGCGCACGTGGCTGCATGAGCGCAGCCCCCCACCCTGGACCGCGATTGGTCCAGCGTTAAAGGAGCCCGGCTTGGACGTGGCAACGAACCCGACTCCCCGCGGAAGGAGTCGGGCGCCGCGGAGTCGAGCGACGCCTCCGACCGAACTCCGGCCAGCCGCCGTCCGCCGTCCATGAACCCCGGTGGTGGTCGGGATCGGCGGAGGGACACGACCCGAAGCGAGCCCGACCACTGCGGCCGGGAAGCAAGTTCGGGAGCGGCATGGAAGCATCGGTCAAACTCAAGTGTACGGCCAGCCAGATTCGGATAAGAAGACACTCCATATCCACTCCTGGACGGTGCGAAGGTACACTATGCCTGACGTACGGCCGCGTGGGGGCGTCGCATCCGGATCAGGCGTGGAACGGCGAATGCATGCACCAAGTACGCGACACAGTAGGAACAGTGCGCGAAATGACCGTCACCCAACTCCACAGGTATCTACAGCGTACCAACAGTGATCAACAGTGCGGATCAGGGAATGGGCGCTCCACAGCGCCCAGACAAGACACGGATGACATCGTCACACCACCTGGCGCGGAGATTGCGGCGGAAGACACCGGAACCAGCAAGGACGGCCCGACTCCGCCTCCGTCGCCTTCTCACTTATCTTTACTTTCTTTTCTTTTCTTTTTCTTCTTTCCTCCATCTGTACCGTTCTTCCTTGATGTATAAAAGGGAGGATTGGGCCCAGGAGGGGGAGAGAGTTCTTTTGGCTGACAGAAAGCTCATTTCCCACACAGACACTCACACACAACGCAGAGACAGAGACTTGGGAGCGAATCCCTCTCTCGTCACGGTTTGTAACCCCTACTACAAGCAACACGAGCGAAACCTCAAACTGGACGTAGGGCTCTTCTCGCCTGAACCAGTATAACCCACTGTGTCGAGCGTAAACATTCCGATCGCCGTCGAACCGCGCACAAATCTACTCGTCGGCCGGTTACCAAACACCAACACCGCTCATCGTGCCTCTTCAGCCCCCTGTTCGTGCTCCGGGAGCACCATACCATTAGAGTCAAAGGCTTTCGCTAAGCGAAAGGTGAAGGCAGTGAAAAAATGTAGGTCGTGAAGTTTGGATCTATAGATGTTGTTCAGCATGCAGGACTAAACAATTTTTTCCGCAAATAAAATAATTATTTCTACATGCTGATAAACATTATAAATGGAATAAAAAAGTTGGTGCATGATATGCAAATTTCATCTTGGCAATGACTTCTCATGTATTGTGGCTTAAGGGTGGTGTGTCTTCTTTAAGTTTTTTCTTGTGCACGTAATTTCAACTTCTTGAGGATTGTTGTCTTGGGTTATATAGCACATAGATTGTTAGATGTTGGGAGACACAGAAATATTCTGTTCTCGGATCTAACATTGGAATAATTCGGCTTCAGGGACAAAACCAGCCTCTTTTAATTTAGAGAGATACTGATTGAAGCTGGCACCGAACAGAGTCAATATGCAAACGTTATATGGTATGAGTTCGAAATAAGTGCACATGGAACAGGGATCCGCTGCCATAACGTGTGGTCACTGACACGCAGGCCAGTCTCCACGCCTCAGTGACCTACAGCCAGTCAGCGGATCTGCGTACATGCACTTGGCAGTTGCGCTGCAGCGTTGGTTCATTGATTGGGCTCTGTTACTTGGGGCTGGATTGACCGAAAGGGAGCACAAGACAGGCTGAACAATTGCTAAAGAACTCCGTGCAGATGTGAATTGTTTCAAGTTATTAAAAGGAGGATTGCAAACTGAATAAAAGTTACACGGTAAGATGCGAAGATATATGATGGAAATGGTAGTACTATAGTGGAGACAATATAATTTGGCAGGTGAATGGTCTAGCGACTGGCCTCCTATATAAACTAAGCCACTGCGCGGCATGACAATGTATGTCTTGCTTGCAGTGAATTGATCATCACACGTGTAAGTCTATGTGAGCTGCTAGGTATGGGAGGTAGCGGGACATTCATATGGAGTGCTTCAAGCAAAAGACGTGCATGATATATCTGTGAACGTGCATGGTGTCTGCGCGCGTTTGTGAGAATGCATGGAGCAAGCTAGGCGAGTGGATGAGCGCAAGCATGTTACGGGCATACATCAGCGGCTGCCTCCATCGTCGTGACCATGATGCCCTTGTTGGCCTCCTGGCGCCACACCGGAAGCACACCTTGCGGTCGTCGCGGAGGAGTCGGTCGGCGGCCTTGTTGACGAGAACGTATCTGGAAGCTCTGGCCGCGGTCCTGCTAGCCGTCGAGCAGGTGCGGGTGCGCCTCCAGGTTGTTATACGTAGCACGAGGGGTCAATTGTTTCCTTGAGCAACAACAATGCCTTGACCGCGCATGGTGGCCAAGGAGAGGCATGAACTTCAGCTAGAGGAGATATGAATACGTGTCATTTGTGGAGTTGAGTTGCTTTGGCTAGTGCGTATTCATTTCCATTTCTTTTTCTTAATTAATTTTCCAATAATAAACGTAACAATATAAATTTCCCAGAGTTAGTTAATCTAATCACCAATCCCCACTGTGTGCTTGTAGAGTTTTCCATGTAAACGATTTTTCTTCTTCTTCTTCAACAAGGAAGATAAAAATGCATACTCATCCAGGTACAACCAACCACACATTACGTGGAAACGATAATACTAGATACATGTCTGTGAGTGGATGCACCCACAACACCACCACGTCGTGGAAGGTGTGATTGAGAACCGACTGGGTGACGCGACCTGCTTCAAGGACCACAACAGATGGTACTTACCCTCGCCAAGCTCAAGGGGAACAGAAGCTCTTCAAGTTAATTACGCGCTCATCTTTATGTGTTGATCATTCCTCGGAACAACTGGAGAACGAAGACTTGTAACGATGGATCTGTCTACGTCTCCATGGCACGTGAGTTGATCAACGATGATAAGTAAGAGCAAGGATTGTAAAATTGATGGACGCACCAGTCCTTAGTATCATGGACTAATAAAATGTCCCGTTACCTCCCATGCCTATCGCTGATGCACCCCAGTGTATGCAAAGATAACCATTTAATCTCTCTCTCTCTCTCTCTCTCTCTCTCTCTCTCTCTCTCTCTCTCTCTCTCTCTCTCTCTCTCTCTCTCACACACACATACTTGCAGTCATACTAGTTTATATAGCCCGACTGCCTCGTTTCATTTACCGTGATTTTTTTTTTTTTACATTTGCGGTAAGATGCGAAGGTACGATATGACAGACTACCTCCGTTTGTTAATTGAAGTCGTTTCCGACAACACAAATCAACTAAAACTGAACTACACTGGTGTGTCCGAACGTCAAGAAAAAAAGAATGGAGGGAGGAAATGATATAATGGTCTAGCGACAGGCCTCCTATATTATATATAAACTATGCAACTGCGGCATGACAATGTATGTGTTGCTTGCCACTGCATGGTATGGAGTGCTAGGAATGGGAGGTAGCGGGACACTGATAAGGAGTGCTTGAGGCAAAGGACGTGCATGATATACCCTTGAACGTGCATGTTATATGCTCGCATTTGTGAGAATGCATGGTGCAAAGCAAGTGGATGAGTGGCCAAGCATCGTACGGGCGTACATCAACGCCACCTCCATCATCTGGACCATGATGCCTCTGTTGGTATCCTGGTGCCACACAGGCGGCACCTTGTATGTGGTCGTCGCGCGGAGCTGGAAGCTTTGGCCGTGGTCCTGGTTGCCGTCGAGCAGGTACAGGTGCGCCTCCAGGTTGATGTAGCACGAGGGGTCAATGGTTTCCTTGAGAAACAACGACGCCTTGTGGTCCAGCGCCAGCTCCACGCCGAGGTCTTGGAACATCCTCTCGTCGAACCACAGTTGCAGCAGGAAAACGCGCAGTGGAGAGAGGCAGCCGTGGGTACGTTGATGATGCGCAGGCAGCGCATGCCACGCACGGTCCTCGAAACCAGAGCTTGCCAGAGAAGCAGAGTAGACACTGTTGGAATATCATCCGAATTATGGGCCTCGCTGGGACGCCTAGGAGGTGTGAGAGGTGGAGTCCTCTCACGTTATGGGGTTGTATTCCATATACATACATCTTGTATGCTACACGGGGAGAGTTGACGATTCATTGTTATTCCCCTGCATTTGTAAACTCTCCTCATATAGCGAATATCGCCGGTCGGCGCCCGTGGTTTTTTCCCGCAAGGGTTTTCCACGTAAAAGTCCGTGTCTCGTTTCGATCTTGTTTACGCATTATTTGCTAACTAAATAGTATCAGAGCCGGACACGAGATTGATTAAAACATATTAGGGTTTCATCCCTGTTCTGTGCGCCACCGCCGATTGCATCATCTGGTGATTTCGTCGCTCGTGGTCCCGAGGCGTGTTTACGACTCTGCTGCTCTTCACGGCGGGATCTAACCCCGTCTCACGCGCGAATCCAAGTCGCGCGCTGCTGCTGTTCCGTGCCGATCTTCGTGTCGGCGTTTTGGCGTTTTTCGTCGAGTCCTAGGCGAAGTTTGAGTTTCGTGTTGGAGTCGTTCCTCGGCGTCAATTCAAGTCGCCGGATTCTATCTACAAAAGCCGCAGCACCGCTCATGTTGCAGATCATCAGAGCAAGGCTTGGAGTGTGTTCGTTGCATGGGGTCTAAACTTTAGAGGATTTTTGTAACGAATATTGTAATTACAAATAAAGTTTAATGACAAAACTAATTTCAGGACTCCACTCGAATTCGCGAGACGAATCTAATGAGGGTAATTAAGGTGTGATTAGAAGATAGTTACTGTAGCATCACTGTAGCAAAATATAGATTAATTAGGCTCATTAGGTTCGTCTCGTGATTCAAAGGGAGGGTCGTGACATAGGTTTTGTCATTAAATAAATAAAAATATTCTTAAATAGTAAGATTCTCTTTGATATGACAGGTCTAAACTTTAGAGAGGGGTGCAACGAACGCGAGCTTGGTCTGCTCCGTTCGACGCGTCTAAGATCCGAGGAGGCAACGCTGCTCCCTCCCGTGCGTGAGTGCAGAATTGGTTTCGTGACTGACGTTGCTACGCGCACACGAAGAAGCTACCAGGAGATTGGTTTCTGGATTCATTGCTGAACGTACACAGACGTGTACCAGGAGTCTGCAGGTTTTGCTCTGTGCACACGGGGCTGTACCAGAGACGCTGCAGATTGATTATTATTGATTGTTCTTCGACATGGCTTCTCTCAGATATGATGTTCCGCTGCTAGATCGTGATACACGATTTTCTCTATAGCAAGTCAAGATGACGGCAATATTAGCACACACTGATTTAGATGATGTGCTTGATAGCTTCGATAAGAAGAAGCAAGAGTCTTGGTCTGCTGAGGAAAAACGAAAAGATCGTAAGACTCTATCTCAAATTCATCATCATTTATCTAACAATATTTTGCAAGAGGTTTTGGAGGAGAGCTGTATGTCAAAGGATCTCACCAGCAAGATGCATTTGAAGATGAAATTGTTCACTCACAAGCTGCAAGAGGGTGGTTCTGTGTCCTCTCATTTGTCGGTCTTCAAGGAGATCGTTTCGGACCTAGTGTCCATGGAAGTAAAATAAGATGATGAGGATTTAGCTTTTACGCTCTTGTGTTCATTGGCCCCGTCTTATCTAATTTCGGAGACACAATTTTATATAGTCATGATATTCTAACCGTCAATGAGGTTTATGATACTTTGCATGCAAAGAAAAGGATGAAACAGATTGTGTCTGCTGAAGCTGCCAGTTCTGATGGAGAAGGCTTGGCTATCCGTGGTAGGACAGAGAAGAAATCAACACATGGCTCTAGAGGCAAGAGCTCGAGTGGCTACAAAGGTCGCTCAAAGTCCAGAGGCAAAGAAAAGTTCTGCAGGTATTGCAAAGGTGATACTCATTACATCTCAGAATGTTATAAGTTGCAGAACAAAGAAAAGAGAAATAAGGGGAAATTTAAATCCAAAGATGATGGTAAAGCCTGTGTTGCTTCTGCTGATAGTAGTTCTGATTGTGATATTCTCGTTGCTTATGCTGGATGTACTAAAATTGATGAAGAATGGGTTCTTGATTCTGCCTGCTCATTTCATATTTGCATTAATAGAGATTGGTTCTCCACTTATGAATCTGTCTAAAGTGGAGGTTCTGTTTTGATGGGTGATAACACACCTCGCAAGGTGGTAGGCACGGCATCTGTTCAGATTAAGATATCTGATGGTATTGTCAGAACATTGACAGATGTGAGGCATGTTCCAACTATGACGAGAAATCTCATTTTTTTAAGCATTCTTGATCGCAAAGGGTATAAATACTCCGCTGATGGTGGAGTTATGAAGGTATCTAGAGGCTCTCTCGTTGTCATGAAAGGTGATTTATTAACTGTAAATTTATATCTTCTTTAAGGCACTACAGTTATTGTTAATGCTGCTGTTTCTTCAAAGTCATTATCTAATTCTCATGCTACTAATCTTTGGCATATGCGTCTTGGGCATATGAGTGAACTTGGTTTGGCAGTTTTGAGCAAGAGAGGACTTCCTGATGGGCATAACATCAATAAGCTGGATTTCTGTGAGCATTGTGTGTTTGGCAAACACAAGAAGGTGAAGTTCAACACTACAGTTCATACAACTGAAGGTATTCTTGATTATGTGCATTCTGATTTATGGGGGCCAACTCGCAAGACTTCTATTGGTGGTCGTCGTTATATGTTGACTATTATTGATGATTACTCGAGGAAGGTTTGGCCTTATTCTTGAAGCATAAATCAGATGCATTTTCAGCATTTAAAGAGTGGAAGACTATGGTTGAAAAACAAACCGAAAGAAAGATGAAGGTACTTCGTACTGATAATGCCATGGAATTCTGTTCTAATGCTTTTAATTCTTATTGTAAGTCTCAAGGCATTGTGAGACACCGCATCGTTACTTATACTCCTCAACAGAATGGTGTGGCTGAGCGTATGAACAGGACTATCATCTCGAAGGCCCATTGCTTGTTGTCCAATGTAGGTTTGGATAGACGTTTTTGGGCTGCAGCCGCTTCCACTGCTTGCTATCTTATTAATCGTTCACCATCTATTGCTATCAATAAGAAAACTCCAATTAAGATATGGTCTGGTTCTCCAGCAAATTATTCTGGTTTGAGAGTTTTTGGTTGCCCAGCTCATGTTGATAATGGTAAATTGGAGGCAAAAGCTATTAAGTGCATTTTTCTTGGTTATGGTTCTGGTGTGAAAGGTTATAGATTGTGGGATCCTGAATCTAGAAAGGCTATTACTAGCAGAAATGTTGTCTTTAATGAATCTGCCATGTTTACTAATGTTCTTGTTCAGAGTTCACAGACCTCTAGTGTGCAGGTGGAGCATTTTATTGATTCAGAATATACTCCAGGTACTATTGATGCACCTATTGAAGAAAATTCAATTGTTGATGATGATTCATCTGCTGTCCCACATTCTTCTCCGTTGTGCAACCTTCACAACATTCTATTGCCAGTGACCAGTCTAGGAGGCCTCATGTTCGAAATTGAGGAATGTAATATTGTTGCTTATGCATTGAGTTGTGCAGAAGACGTTGAAGGTAGTGCAGAACCTTCTAATTACGCTGAGGCTATTACTTCTGCTGATTGCAACAATTGGGTTACCGCTATGCAAGATGGGATGGAGTCACTTGATAAGAATGGTACTTGGGATTTAGTACCATTGCCTAAAGAGAAGAAGCCCGTTCGTTGCAAGTGGATATTCAAAAGGAAAGAAGCAATTTCTCCAAATGAACCAGCAAGGTTTAAAGCAAGGTTGGTGGCTAAGGACTATAGCCAGATTTCAGGTATTGATTATAATGATGTCTTTTCTCCTGCTGTGAAACATAGCTCTATTCACACATTACTCAGTATTGTTGCTATGCATGATTATGAGCTTGAACAATTAGATGTTAAAACTACATTCTTACATGGAGAGTTAGATGAAGACATTTATATGGATCAACGTGAAGGTTTTGTTATTCCTGGAAAAAAACACTTTGTATGTAAGTTAAAGAAATCTCTTTATGGCTTTAAACAATCTCCTAGACAGTGGTACAAGAGATTTGACTCATTTATGCTCTCTCATGGTTTTAAGCGTTCTGATTATGATAGCTGTGTTTATTTGAAGACCGTCAATGGTTCAGCTATTTATTTGCTTCTCTATGTCGATGACATGTTGATTGCTCCCAAAAATATATGTCAGAAATAGCCAAACTGAAATCTCAATTGAATAGTGAATTTGAAATGAAGGATTTGTGTGCAGCAAAGAAAATTCTTGGCATGGAGATTATCAGAGAGAGGAGTTCTGGCAAGTTATATCATAGTCAGAAATGCTATATTGAAAAGGTACTTCATCGTTTTAATATGCATGATGCTAAACCAGTGAGTACTCCATTAGCTCCATATTTTAGACTATCTTCAGCTTTATGTCCTGAGGCAGATTGTGATATTGAGTACATGTCTAGAGTTCCTTATACCAGCGCAGTTGGTTCTCTTATGTATGCTATGATTTGCTCTCGTCCGGATTTATCATATGCATTAAGTGTTGTCAGTAGATACATGGCTAATCCTGGCAGAGAGCACTGGAAAGCAGTTCAATGGATTTTGAGATATATGCGCGGCACTTCTAGTGCTTGTTTGCAGTCTGGAGATGGACTTGTTGGTTATGTTGATTCAGATTTTGCTGGTGATTTGGACAAGAGGAGGTCTCTCACAGGTTATATTTTCACTATTGGTGGTTGTGCTGTTAGTTGGAGATCATGTTTTCAGTCAATTGTTGCTCTATCAACTACTCAAGCTGAATATGTGGCTATTTCTGAAGCTGGAAAAGAAGCTCTCTGGTTGAGAGGTTTGTATGCTGAGCTTTGTGGAGATGATTCTTGCACTACTATATTTTGTGATAGCTAGAGTGCTATTTATCTTACTAAAGATAAGATGTTCTTTGATAAATCAAACCATATTGAGGTGAGGTATCATTTTATTCTAGAAGTAATTGCTTGAGCTGATATTAAAGTGTGCAAGATCAGCACTCAGGATAATCCTGCTGATACGATGACAAAGCCAGTTCCCACTACTAAGTTTGAGTTATGCTCAAGCTTGGTTGGTCTTAAAGTTTAAGTCCTAGTGAATTGTGGGCGCGCCCGCCTCGCACGAGTGCATAGGTGTGACGCTCCGAATTTCCACCTTAGTAGAAACACGGTGCGCTAGTACATCTATGATAGTCCCAGGGGCTACCAAGTACTTCCATACACAAGTGAATACCATATAACCAGAAATAGAGTAGAAGAATGATGGATACAATATCAGAGTACAAAAGGATTGGCTCGCAGGCCAAAGAAACTAACAGGATTATCTACTAAACTTACTATCTAATCATAACGATACAGCGGAAGACTCGTGATACCAACTCCAATTCCACAGGCAACTTGAGTGTAGGAGACGAAACCCTCTACTTGACTCCATCTTCATCTTCGTCTTTGTCTTCATCGTCAACCTCGAAGTCATGACTCGGCTATAGAAACTGAAGTAGCAAACGGTGAGTACAAGAGTACTCAGCAAGCGCCTCAGGCTACTCCAGGTGAATGCATATGCAATTGAGGATAGGTGGACAAGGTAGTAGGCAAAGGCTCATTGCGTAAATGCAGGTTTCAATCAAGGATATGCAACAATGATGAGTTTCTTTTAAATCAAAGTGAGACCGAGGTCTCGAAAATAAGCATATTATTATGTAGACCCGAGAAACATCTCCTTCTCGGGGGTAGATTTTACACCGGGCTACTCCGGCCCTGTCACTGCCTCGGGGCAGGTATAAAACAAATAGATGGGAAGGAAAGTGAAAACAAATTCTAATCCAGTGAGCCGCTCCAAGGTAAGCGTCCTGTGACCGTGGACACGGCTATACGTATAGATCATAACTATGCAGAGTGTGTACAACTGGACCCACAGACAGAGAGTCCGTGGGGTAGCGAGCCACCACGACCTCTCACAAGATCCTTCACCAAGTGACAACTGGCACTTTCCCGCTTCTCCAGGATGGGGCTCCATTGTCTTCCTCCGCGCGGTCGACGTCGGTCCTGAAGCTGTGACGGGCCTACCACTGGCCAGGTGGGGTATCCCTATCGGGGAGTGATCGGTCCACACTCCCCTAACACGATCTCTGCTGCCTACGGGCTAAATGCCAGTCATCACAAGGATCCAAATCAAGCCCCGCCCATACAGGGGTGTGTGGTAAGTACGAGATGTACCAAGGATTGGGGCACTAGGAACCGGTCCTTATACTGCCGGGGCGGGCATCTTCCTCTCCACCAATCGAGATCATACCCTAGCAGGCAGTCCCGACCATGTCTCAACAAAACACTAGAGGCGGCATGATCCCTCGCCTACTAGTCACAACGAGTCTTCCCCCAAGAAGCTCCAAAGTCAACTCCTCAACTCCTAGTCACCATAACAGTGACCACCTCGCCCGCCCCCGCAAAAACAAGTAGCTTATTACTTTAAATCACACACTCAAGTTTGAAGCTTTTCAATATTTTATTTTACACAAAGAAGCATTGTGTGATATAGTGTCCCATTTGAAAACATGCATTCTAGCAGGCTAAGCAGTGATAATGCACATATAAAAGCATCCTAGGGCTGATCATATAGTGTAGAGGCATGGAACAAGCTTAGGTCAATTCTAGCAATTTGAAATATGATGTATGCATAACAAGGAATGCAATCAATCAATGCATGTATATAAATCATGGGATCAATAGTGGTCAAGGGGGGTGTAGGCGCTTGCCTGATTAGCCGAAGTCCGACTTCGCAAATGATATACTAGAAATCCATCTTCTAAGCCATCGCCTGGAATCCAAGGTGACGCGATGATAAGATACGACGAAAGGATATCGTAAACGGAGTAAGGAAGAAAACTAGCGTCGATAGGATCACTAGGTGTTCTAGAACTAAAGTACTCGTCGAGACGAAACTAACGAGACGGGAAACGCATCAAACGGAGATCAGATGGATTAACTCAGAATTTCCAAAGATACCAGGAACTTAAGTAATTCTGGAAAACAGATATTCTGGAAACTTGGATATCTGGACAGCTAGCCAAACTAGTGACTGAGATAAATCTTCAACCATCACTGAACTAAACTGTAACACGAGGTGCTAGCAAGAAAGAACAGTCCTAGCAGCAAAGGCTTGCGGCATGACATGGCAGACAGTGCTCCAAAGAGTCCTACCTGTAGGTGAATCTTGTACTCATCAAACCATTAACAGAAATTGCACCTAGCGCTGCACTAACTTATCCAAAGAGAGAACTGAACCAAGACTTCACGTGCTCTTGCCAAAAACCAAGGCAGGCAGGCATACAGATTCTTGTGTCCACGGCGAACTCTAACCAACAGCCTCATAATCAATCCAAATAACAGAGCAGACCAAACTAACCAGGGCTGCCTCCCTTGGCTAAGCATTCCTCCAAGAATAGCTCGACCTGTTAGAGCCATTCGGCAGCTACAACAAAGCAGACAGGCGGTGCACTGACACACAGCAACGGCAATTTGTCGAGCAGGTAGTAGGTACTCTCCGAGGAATGCAAACTGATCACCAGACGATTCAGGAAACAAAGGCGACGCTACGAGGTCAGATCACTACAGGTTTCTAGACTGAAGCTTCCTACTACACGGTCATAGCGTCAGGTCACAAAGCTAGAGCAACAGCAGCGGCAAAACATCGAACAGGTAAAGGGTGAGTCGAGCAGATCCTAAACGGGAAGGGGAAGGACGGTGAGGAAGGCGCACAGGATAAAAGCGTGGCCTAGGTTTACTCCAGAGCTTCATAGACAACGAGCAGGGCGACGACGCACAGGAGCAGAGCACAAACGCGCGACACGGCATATCGTCGAACACCTAGCGGGCACCGAGTAGAACGATCCTAAGGAGGGGAAAGGGACTGGCGAGGAGGGGTGGACTGCTCACCGCGCGGTGGAGGACAACGCTGGGGAGGAACTCGATGAGGAGGAAGCCGATCCGAGACGGGGAGACGAGGTTGTCGTGCAGATCCCAGGTGCGGGCGTCCACGGCGGTGACCACGTCCTTGGGCTTGAACTCGGCGTCGACGCGCTCCCGGTTCACGACGCGGCTGTCGGGGTCCAGGTCAACGGAGAGGAGGTAGACGATGGGGTCGTGGTCGAGTAGCTCCGCGCCGGGGAAGTAGAGGTCGCAGTGATGCATGCTTGTGCAGATCCATGGCGGTGTCTTTCGCTCAGCTTCATCCTCAGCGTCCATGTGCGTTCCCGGCAAAGCAAACGACGGGAGGATCAGAGAATTGGCAAGGCGACGAGGTGCGCAATCGAGAGATAGAAACTGGAACAGGATCGACGGGATGCTCACCGGAGACGAGGTCACGAGGCTCTGAAGCTATCAGCTCGAACTGAACTTCTCCCGATTCCTGGAGCTCCCGTGCTCCAGAGACGAAGCCAACGACGTAGATGGAAGCAGTGTGGAAGGACGGATCGGAGGCGCTCGATCTGCAGCTCGGAGGCGAAGGTTTCCGCGGCGGCCGCGTCCATCGGCGTTGGGGACTAGACTGGTGGCGAGAGGATTTCCAAGGAGAGGGATGGCGGCGGCGGCGAGGGGATGGGAATGAGAAGGGAACGCACGGCAGGTCTGGGCTTTATACTGGGAGCAGGTAGCGTCCAAGGGTTGCTCGGCGCGGTGCGGGACGCGTGGCCATGGCGTGTGGGTCTCGACGGCGTGCAAGGGCGGGTTGGTGCGCGTGAGCGAGGGCAGGACGGGAATATCCGCAAAATACCTGCGGCCGCGGGTGACGGGCTCCACCGGCAGAGAGAGTGAGAGGGAATCCAAGGCTGCTGACGTCTCGGCGTCCGGGTCGCGCTTGGGGCGTGTGCGCGCACCGAGAGGAGCTTCTTGGCGGGCAAGGCAACAGCTTCGGGATTCTTCCGCGGCATGCGCGCGGTGCGTGAGGCCTCCTAGCTTGGCGCGTGAAAGACGCGGGGCCCTGCAGGCAGCGAGCGCAGGCGCGCACGCAGGAGATGGCGTGCGCGGCGCATCCCGGTGCTTTGCTGGCTCGGCAGAGAAGAAACGTGAACAGGCACGTGGGTGAGCTGGGCTGGTGTGATTGAGAGCTAGCTAGCTGGGTTCAAGGATGGACTGTCGCTGGGCCTGCTGGTCCGGTTGGAGAAAAGGAGAAGAGAGGCCAAGCGGGCCACACTGCCGACTTGATCAACAGAAATGAGACCAAGTGCTATGGCGCCCAGGAATAATTCCTTTACTCATTTCTCCAATGATTAAGTAGACTTGCTTTCGAAATTTGATTTGAGATTTGGACAGGAGTTGAACCAGATTTGAAACTGATTTCCAGGCACCGATTTCAAAGCATAACAGAGTAACATTCCAGAAATTGGAGTTTCGATACACGAAAACTGAGAACATGAACTTGATTAACTCCAAATTTTCTCAAAATTCCAATGGTCGATTTCTGGGATGTTACAATAGGCCACTGCCTTCTTTCCTCCCGACCCCCTGCGGGCAGGTCTAATGACCAATTTGGGGTCTGCGCCGAGGCAAGTGAGCTCCTGCTCCGTGCTTACTTAATTCACACAACGCGGCAAGTACTAGGGACTATTCTAGCTCCCTGCAGTGCCACAGGAGCAGCAATGACAGACGTGCCCGCTTGCACCTGACATCATCTATAAGTCCCCAAGGACCTCCCCACGTCAAAGAATATCATGTCCTCTCTCCTCTCTTGCCTTTCTCTCTCCCTCATTGATGTAGTCTGTGCATACACTCCCTCTCTCCTGCATGCATGCACATCCTTCCACTCTCTCCCACGCGTTCACGCACATTCATTTTCCTCCTCATAATTACTCTGACGCATGAGAGACAAGGATACTGTACCACGCACAAAGCTTGACTTCTGTGCGCGAGAGCTGGACAATCTTTCGTCCGACCCCTCGTCCATCACGCCCGACCCCTGCGTAGGGGTCGACTGCTTACCTCGCCCGACCCCTGCGTAGGGGTCGGCTGCTTACCTCGACCGGTCCCTCATGTCGGGACGCACTACTGCTGTGACAAGACCACACAAACTTCAATAGTTCAACACTATGCATGCATACACTACAAAATACTGTGTCAACCGCTTCCTTTTTCAGACGCAGCTGCAATCGTCAACAAAGACCCAGGACAGTGGGACCTGCGACATTGACTGAAGCTTCTCCCCTTTTTTCCTGCTATCTCACTCTCTCTGATGTAATTCCTTTTACCTCTTTCTTTTACCACACTCATGTAAACCTGCTCCCCCTGAGGGGAGGCAGGAGTCCTCGCGGAGGAAAAGGAGAGGCTTAGGCCTCCACTTTTCACACACCACATGCACGAACACAGAGACTTGGGAAGCGCTCCCTCTCTCGCCTGTTTGTACCCCCTACTGCAAACTCTAGCGAAGCAACGCGAGCAGCTCGAACTGGACGCAGGGTCTTACACCTCTGGGTGGCCCGAACCAGTATAAATCCTTGTGTCCGCCTTGCTAACCATCCGGGCTCAAACGCGCACCCACGAAATTTACTAGCCGACGATTCAGAACGCCGACAGTTGGCGCGCCAGGAAGGGGCCTGTTGCGCGGTTCTTCGTTCTCCGGCAAGCTTCGGATGGCAAGTCACGCCACCACTACGTCGGCAGCCGCGCTGGCAACTGCGACTTGGCCAGCCACGACGCCAGCCTCGACGCCGGCCACCGCGACCGGCCACGCGCCGGCCACGACGCCGGCGGCTGCGCCAGCATCCGCGACTCCGTCGGCCACGACGCCGGTCACGCGCCGGCCGCGACGCCGGCCACATCGACTCCGACGACCGCGACGTCGACCACCGTGACTCCGCCAGCCACGACGCCGGCCACCGCGACTCCGCCGGCCACCGCAACTGCGCTGGCCATGACACCGGCCACCGCGACTCCAGCGACCGCAACGCGGGCCCCTGCAACACCGGTCACGATGACACTAGCAACGAAGATGACGGCCCAAAAGCGCATAAACCATTGAACTGATGCGTTGCTCGTACCCTACGTATTTATGCTCTCTGCTTTTTATTTCTTATAAAATGCACCTGTTTAGAAAATCCTCGCCCTCATGCGAGGCCCGTCCTTGACGGGCTCTTCCGAGTACTTTCGCATAAGTATTTCCCTCGGGGGCTGCTAGGAGTATGCATCGAGTAGTTCTTTTTCTAAACATCGTTCCAGACCCCTTTTTAGCGGCAAAGTGAGAAAGTTAGTTGCGACAAGTCGAGCCGGGTCACAACGGTCGAACGGTGAAAGCCTACACCCCCGTGGCTACGGTCCCTTCACTCGACAGTATGAACCGGCCTTGTCTCGAACGCAACTTGCGACTGAATCACTTTGACTTTAAATTGGGTCGGGCACCAAAACCGGTCTTCACGACCTAGATAAAGCTCGCAATCGACTTCATTTTCGTTTTGTTTACGACTCCTTGGGGGCATCGTAACCCCAACACCCGATACGAAACTAACTCCCATTATGATGCTCCCTTTTTGCCAGTGATCGACGCCAGCCCTCAGTTCGCCTGGAGACCTCGGGACGGGACGACAACGAGTCATCTACTTCAGGCACGGGGGCTCGTGATCCCACACGAAGGGGCATCATCGCCCGACCCAAGGAAGTGCACCTTGGGAGCCACGATGACCCCGTCGCCCCACGAAAGGTGTGCCGAAGGGAGGTCGGCCTTGACAAGCCAGATCGCCCAGGTAAGAAAGGATACGGGGCTGAAAACGCCCCTACAGCCTATCAAAGTCTAGGAGTTCGAAGGCTGGCCCGTCGACGGGTTCGACAGCCACTTCGAGACAACCATAGAGTGAGGGGCAACCAAAGAGGGGTCCCAGCGGCCAGTACCCATGCGCGCGAAACGCGAGGGCCTCTGTTGGTTGCGTCCGAGTCCGAGCAGAAACATGACTCATGGTTTTTCCTACGAGGAATGGCGTCGAGCCACCGGGGCCGGTCGAACGGACTCGGAAACTAGATGGGTCGGACCCTCGGATCTTATGGAGTCGGCCCCAGCTGGTGTCAACTGGATCCCCGCTAAGGGCACGCCAAGGCTTCACTCGGTCAAACCCGTTGGTAACTCGCCAAGCACCACCCATCGAACCACCGAGGAATGGTGTGGACGGCTCACGCACCCCCATCCGAGCGCAAGGATGCGCGGGGGAAGATGAGAGCAAGTCGGAACGGCGCCCGGACGGATCCTTGCAGCGCGCAAGGACTCGGGGGCTCGCATCCGCAAATTTGACCAACAGTGGACTCTCGCGACGCGCAGAGGATCGAAGGACGGCGTCACAAATAAAGATTCGAGGCGGGGTCTCAAACAAAAATCGACGCGATAATCAACCCTACGAACGAGTCTACGACTCCCTCGTAGGCTCGGGGGCTACACCTTCACCCGGATAACCTACGAACGCCCTCACGTTGCAACACAGACCCCCCGAACCACTCCTCCGGGGGCTCGGGGGCTACTGTCGGTTATTAATATTTTTGCATAAAATATGTATTCCCGAGAGAACGACGAGTCTCAAGATAAGTATCGCTCCGCCCGACCCCGTCCGACCGGGGACGGACGTCTCCGCCTAACCCGACCCCCAGCGACCGGGGTCGGGACGCGGCCGCCTCGCACAAGTGCATAGGCCACTGCCTTCTTTCCTCCCGACCCCCTGCGGGCAGGTCTAAAGACCAAGTTGGGGTCTGCGTCGAGGCAAGTGAGCTCCTGCTCTGTGCTCACATAATTCACACAACGCGGCAAGTACTAGGGATTATTCCAGCTCCCTGCAGTGCCACAGGAGCAGCAGTGACTGACGTGCCCGCTTGCACCTGACATCATCTACAGGTCCCCAAGGACCTCCCCACGTCAAAGAATCTCAAGTCCTCTCTCCTCTCTTGCCTTTCTCTCTCTCTCTCTCATTGATGTAGTCTGTGCGTACACTCCCTCTCTCCTGCATGCATGCACATCCGTCCACTCTCTCCCATGCGTTCACACACATTCATTTTCCTCCTCATAATTGCTCTGACGCATGAGAGACAAGGAGACTGCACCACGCACAAAGCTTGACTTCTGTGCGCGAGAGCTGGACAATCTTTCGCCCGACCCCTGCGTAGGGGTCGACTGCTTACCTCGCCCGACCCCTGCGTAGGGGTCGGCTGCTATATTGACCGACCCCTCAAGTCGGGACGCACTACTGCTGTGACAAGACCACACAACTTCAACAGCTCAACACTATGCATACAGTACAAAACACTATGTCAACCGCTTCCTTTTTCAGACGCAGCTGCAATCGTCAACAAAGACCCAGGACAGTGGGACCTGCGACATCGACTGAAGCTTCTCTCCTTTTTTTCATGCTATCTCACACTATCTGATGTAATTCCTTTTACCTCTTTCTTTTACCACAATCATGTAAACCTGCTCCCCTTGACTTATAAAAGGGGAGGTAGGAGTCCTCGCGGTGGAAAAGGAGAGGCTTAGGCCTCCACTTTTCACACACCATATGCACGAACATAGAGACTTGGGAAGCGCTCCCTCTCTCTCCTGTTTGTACCTCCTACTGCAAACTCTAGCGAAGCAACACGAGCAGCTCGAACTGGACGTAGGGTCTTACACCTCTGGGTGGCCCGAACCAGTATAAATCCTTGTGTCCGCCTTGCTAACCATCTGGGCTCAAACGCGCAACCCACGAAATTTACTAGCCGGCGATTCAGAACGCCGACAATGGGCCTCGCTGGGGACGCCTAGGAGGTGTGAGAGGTGGAGTCCTCCCGCTTTATGGGTTGTATTGTTAGCCACCATATATATACATCTTGTATGCCGCATGGGAAGAGTTGACGACTCATTGTTATTCCCCTGCATTTGTAAATTCTCCTTATATAGTGAATATCGCCGGTCGGCGCCCGTGGTTTTTTCCCGCAAGGGTTTTCCACGTAAAAATCTGTGTCTTATTTCGATTTTGTTTACGTATTATTTGCTAACAAACGCACACTGTGACGCTCACCTCCTCGCGCCGCCCATGGTACATTTTCCACCTGCTGCTTTTGACACAGATAATGCCAATCGTATTATAAGAGGTGGGTAAAAAGGGCTCAAATGACCGAGGCATTGGTCACCATAGTGAGGGAGGCAGATAAAAAATCTTTCAAACCGAAGTTACCAATCAAGTAACAGTTTGCATGTGTAGTATGAGGTAAATACTTCACAAGGATTGAATGGATTGAGATGGCAACATTAAAGTTTTTTCGTGAAATGGGAACATTAAAGTTTTGCTAGCTCTTCTAATCCTAGATTGTAAATGGTTTTGGGTCTTCATCTTTAGGATCTTAAGAGTCTTCGTGGTGGTACAACCCCAATGTGATTTCATAGTATTGTTTCAATCTCAAAGTACAATAACATTTTAAGCTCATTTCAAATTTTTGCATCAATTCTGTAGATTTTTTCAGACCGCGGGTGATGGAAGCAGGAGATCGGAGATAGCGTTGGGTAGGCAGCCGTGGTGTCATCGGCGGCACTAATGGCCGGTTAAGTTGCTGGAGCTCGTGGGTTAGGTTGCCAAGTTGTCTCTTGCACCACAGCCCCTTTCATGGGCCATTCCAGGGCCGAGTTATGTGATCTACAGGGAAACTTTTCAAATAATATTGACTATTGCAAAATAAATTATGGCAGTTATAAAAAAATGCAACACTAAATATGAGAGACTGGGGAAAACTATCAATTTCTCAGTATAAGAAAATGCATCAGGTCACACGTCTTGGCTATATATAAAACAACTACGAACACAACATATACAATGTACACATCACTCTACGTGAAGAATCTGAAACAGAAATAAGTTAACACGTCCGTTCCTGCAAGGGACAATAGTATGTTTGCTGTTTTTATGTTCCTTTTGTTTAGGTTAGATCGGCGGGTGGGTGATTAATCAATCCTATGGTATATCTGCATGAAAGGATAGGCATTGGAGGTACCAGGATAACAGGATGTTGTGCGGCCGATGGTATCGGTCCACCAAACACAAGTTCCATAGCTCTTTGGCTGGGACACTGAGTGGAAACCTATTGGAGGCCGACTAGTACCTACTGGCATCCAAGGTCGCACTCTGTATCAGCCCAAATACCCATGTATTTTGGCTCCTGAAGGCCCTGAATCCGATAACCAGCCTGCTTCACAAGAAAACCACCACATGCCTTTGCCTTGCCCCGACCTGTCACTGGTGGTGCAATTTTCCTCCGCAAATCTACATTTCAGTATGTGACTAAAATGTTCTAGTAATAGATGGCAAAAAAAAAAATTCCAGAATAAGAAAAAAATTCTTATGTACAAGCTGTTTTAGAAACATAGGAAAATGTTCCATGAAAGCTGTTATCATATAATCTGCAATGATCTTTTGTTGTGTCTTGCTCTGCGGCAGCGTTGGCCTTAACTTTCGCTGGACTGAGATGCCAGGACAACGCTCACCAGTGGTAATCATCGGTTGCAGCGGTGCAACAATGAAGACTGGATTGAGGTGCTCACCGTGGCTCTTCAAGTCCGTGTAGAGATGTACGACGAAGATAAGTCTGGACGTAGCTGCCGCGTCGTG
Source organism: Eragrostis nindensis (assembly GCA_012490785.1). Lineage (NCBI taxonomy): Eukaryota > Viridiplantae > Streptophyta > Magnoliopsida > Poales > Poaceae > Eragrostis > Eragrostis nindensis. The sequence continues at coordinate 365,568 of JAAXCT010000070.1, forward strand.
CTGGTTCTGGGTTCATGATGTAGCGCTGCGACAGTCACAGCCAGCAGGGCCACTGATGTGCTGCGGCTGGTGTAGTGATATGACGTGATGCTGCGGGTGGTGTACCGAGTTCGTCCATGACAGCACCTTCATCTAGTTTCAACAGGGACACGCCCAACCCTAACTACTTCCTTTGGAGCCCTGATCAAGGGGACTACCGTGAAGGCGCCTCGTTGCTGCTTTACTGTGCCACCAGACTGCTCGTGCACGGCCTTTACGATGTCAATGCTGTCCGCCTTGGCGCTGGATCGATGGTGGCAAAGGAGGCATCTTAGCTAGCTGCTAGCGAATAATAGAGAGGAGATATGAACAAGTGTCATTCGTGGAATTGCATTGCGTTGCTTTTGCTATGTGACACCCTAGTGTCACTAAAAACATAAGTGGGAAGCTTCTGAACTAAATTGAATAAAAATTTGAGTTAAAACAATTTAATTTCATATAACTCAGATTTTGATCAAACTTGAACCTTGTGAAGAATATCTAAATTTTCAACAGAACTGACCCTTGAGAAAAATCATGCGCAAACTGACATACAAATAGTGAATTGTGAAATTGTTGCAGATTTTTTGGATAGTGTTTAGGTGTCCAGATAAATGTCTAAACCTCCAAAAATGACCAACTTTGACCTGCCGAAATTTTGAATTTTGCTCAGCAACTTCAAATGCATGTCACACTGTGGCCCTGTTTGTTTCCGCTTATAAGCGGCTTATCGAAGAAAAAAATCAATAATCCCACCCAAACGGCGTGATTCTTTCTGGCTTACTAGCCAAGCCCCAGGCGAGCGGAATGCACACGCTAAACGCAATTCTCTCCAACGCGGTCTCAACTCCGCGTACCGCAGAAGCGGTCATCTTTTCCCTCTCCTGCACTCGCTCACCTGCCCGACGCCCCGCTTCACCCGCCGCCACCACCCCAGTCGCCGTCGTGCGCATCGAGGACCCGCATCCCCGAGGCTGCTGCTCTGCCCGCCCCCCGGAACGACATGCCCCCTCACCGGATCGACGTGTCGGCCCTGCCCGAGCTGCCTCCTTCCCCGGATTGACGCGCCGCCCTCAACAAATGCCAGTGCTCCACAGAGCTTGAGCCTCGACGTCATCATGCCTTGGACCAGCAGCCACAGATTGAGAAGCCCACCAGGCACCACCGCACCAGCCACATATCGAGAAGGCGGCCAACGCCATGGCCATTCGTAAACGAGCTCCAGAGAGAGGATAAGGATGAGTGCTTTTTCGATTTGACCCTTGTCATTTTGCAGAAAAGCATTTTTCAAGGTAGTTTTCAAAGAATAGTCCTTTGAGCAAGCAAGAAGCATAGGAAATAAAATACAAAAGTATGTTTCAGTTCTTCAAAAAAGGTAGTTTTTAAGAATATCAGCTTCTCCTTGTAACCATAACAAAAAAGAGCTATTATCAGCCTCAAGGGCATTCAGGTCATTTCAGCACTCAGGACACACAATCGAATGAAAATAATCAGGATTGCCAAACATCCAGCTTATTCGGACAGCGGACTCTCCAGACAGCGGCTTATCAGAAAAGCCTGCTTCTCAGATAAGCGAGTTCCGGAAAAGCGGAAACAAATAGGGCCTGTGTCAGTAGAGCAAGCTCTATCAGCTATCCAAGTTTCGCGATTTTTGGAGCAGTTTTGGTATTTATTTTGGTATCTATCAGCTATCCAAGTTTAGTGATTTATTTTGGAGCAGTTTTGGTATTGATTTTTGGAGCAGTTTTGGTATTTATTTTGGAGCAGTTTTGGTATGTGACACCCATTAAGTTCCCCATCTTTTTGTCTCCCCAGTCGAGAAAAATCGATGACTGTCCCCATTCCCTTTTTGCTTTGCCTGGCCGCCTCCTCTTATTTGCCCTCCATTGGCGCGCCTCGCTCAAGCTCACAGCCGTCGCTTGGTCCCCGTCGAGTCCGACCAGCCCTGAGGATGCACAGCAGAATGGGCTAGCTCCTCCAGGTCATGTTCCTTCCATGGCGCAGCCAAGCTCAAGAGCGAGCCGGTTTTCTTCAAGTCCAGCCATGGGCTGGCTCAACCGTCACCAATATTTATCCCATTTTGATTTGCTCTGTAATTTGCGGTGTTATATGTTTTCAGTCGTGTGTACTACATACAACATGCATTTTTGTAGCATAGGCAAAATTACTTTGTTTTCTTTATGCTCCTACAAATGCCTAGCGTTCTTGACTACATGATGGTTATTCTTCACTGTCATGTCATCCTAATATGATGTTGTTGCATGATTTTGAATTACTTTGCACCCACATAAGAAATTGCGTGATCCAATTGAGCAGTTTTCAAGTTATGTGACTACACCCACCTCACAAGTTGTTGCACCACCGATGCAATTTACTCTTTCAAATTATTATAAAGCGAATTGTGAATTGAATAGAAGTTACATTGTGGTATATGAAGGAAATGGTAGTATATACAGTTGAGATAATATAATTTTGATAGGTCAAACATCCAGTGACGGGTCTCCTATATAAACTGTGCCACTGCGGCATGACTGTCTTGCTTGCAGTGAACATCACGTGTAGACAAAGAAAACGTTAGCAAAAGAAAATAAGCCTAGTGAGCTGCTAAGAATGAGAGGCAGTGGGACATTCATATGGAGTGCAGCTGGAAAAGGCAGTGCATGGTATATCTGTAAGAGGTTGTGTTGAGATGAACTATTTACTACTTTGACATCAAGTGTATGGTGATTTTCTTTGTGTCTTATGGGGTAGACGCAGTCGGTGCATACTGGAAATTTGTAAGAATTGATGGCTAAATTCATCAAACAATGAAGAGGAGGGGATGTTTTCATTTGCTTGATGAAATAGATTTCCCTTTGTCTAAGGAATGTAAAAGTATTGTTTCTGTATCCATGTATTCCCCTTTTCTAACATGATACGCATGTATACAAGCTATTCAATTTGGGGAAAATAGTGACAACTCTTGGGCTGACAAAAGCTTTGTCTCTTCTGCCGCAGCCCCTTTCATGGGCCATTCTTGGGCCGAGTGATGCCATATAGGGAAACTTTAATAATTATAATAGGGATTGCAAAATAAGTAGCAGTTATTATAAGGAGCAACATTGAATATGAGAGTCATGGGAAAAGTATGAATTTCTTAATGTAAGAAAATGCATCTGGTCACACATCCTAGGCTATATAAACAACTCCAACACAAAATATACAAAGTACGCATTGCTGTATGTGAAGAATCCATTTTGTTATACACTAAAAACTCTTAGAGCTAAAATGCTAAAACGGAAGTCGACAGTTGCTTTCAATTTTGGTCCTTCATATAAATTCAACATAGAGAGTGATAGAAATCAGCTAGGAACAAAATTAATTTTGCTGTGGTTATGTTCCTTTTCTTTAGATTAGTTCGGCACCGTTGGGTGATTAATCAATATGGTACACCTGCATGAGAAGATAGGCATCGGAGGTACCAGGATATCAGGTTGCTTTGCGGTCGCTGGTATCAGTCCACTCGAGACAAGTTCCTTAACTGATCTCTTGAGTACCTGTTGGAGGCCGACTTGTATCATCTGCCATCCAAGTGCGCACTCTGTGTGAGCCCAACAAGTACCAACTGATTTTGGCTCATGGCGGCCCTGAATACTAGTCCGAAAACCAGCCTTGTTCGGTTATCAGAGAAAGCACCGCACACCTTGTCCCAATCAACAGCTCGTCTTGCAAGCTTCGTCCGCGGATCCTCAACCCAAAACATGACATGTTCCATTAATAGAAGGCAAAATTTGTTCTGCGGCAGCTTCGGACATAACTTTTGCTGGCCAGAGGTGCTACCCTTGCCGGTGGCATTCGTCGGGTGCAGCGGGCACGCGCATTGCACAGTGTATGGTGCTCGTCTTGCTATTCAAGAGTTCTCCTTGTACAGCTGTATGGCGAGGCTGAGGCTGGACGTAGCCGAAGCATCGTGCTGGTGAACCGGAAGCGGCATAACTTCAGAGCCTAAGGTTTCACTATGCGGATGGTGAAAGCAATGAGAATGAAGGTCGTGATGTTTGGACCTGTCGATGTTGTTCGGCATGACAAGACTAAACATATATGTTTTACAAATAAAATAATTATTTCTACCCGCTGATAAACATTATAAAATAGAATAATAAAGTTGGCGCATCATATGCAAATTTGATATTGGCAATGACTTCTCGTATATAGTGGTGTAAGCGCGGTGTGCTTCTTTAATTTTGGCTCGTGCATGTTTGAACTAGTCGAGGTCTATTGTCTTGGGTTATAATGGCACAATGGATTGTTAGATGTTTGGAGACACAATTAAAGATATTCTGTTTTTGGACCTAACATTGGAATAATTCAACAGAGATTGGGGACAAAACACTATGCTGAAGGAAAACGTTTCAACTTCTCAAAAAGAAAAAGGAAAACGTTTCAAAATATTATAAAGAGATTTGCGAATCGAATAGAAGTTACATGGTCATATATGAAGGAAATGGTAGTACAATATATATAGTGGAGACAACATAATTTTGGCAGCTGAAACATCCAGCGACGGGCCTCCTATATAAACTATGCCACTGCGGCATGACAACATGTATCTTGCTTGCAGTGAATCATAAAGAACGTCAGAAAAAGAAATTAAAGCTAAGAAGATCTGCTAAGAATGGGAGGTAGCGGGACATTCATATGGAGTTGTGGTGGAAAAGGCGGTGCATGGTAAATCTGTACGCCGTCATCCCTCTTCGCTGACAATTAGCTGATCTTACACCCTGTAGCTACGGTTGATGTTTTTCCGGTCGTATGAAAAATGTTAGGAACTGTTGGGTATTCAGGGAGCAAGGTCACACGTGGAACGAAAAGATAAGAGGTGGCGACAAACAAGCTGGTACCGTTTGCTTTACATGATTTTTTTTCGATGAATTTGCTTTACATGATGTAACAAGTATTTGTTTGAGTGCCCATGTCTTCCTCTTTTCTATCATGATACGCATGTACACGCAGCTATTAAATTTTCGTTAGGCACTGCAACCCCATATAAGAAGGCGTTACTAATTAATTTCTAATAACTTACGCTTCATATATGTGATCATCTGACGACTAGCTAGCAAATAAACAGTTGCATTTGTACTCTAGTTACATCAAGAGGATGAAAGGTTTGGTGCACCGCGAGTTCTTGATCCGCATGATCAGCTTAATTAGGCACCAACGCGTGGTACAGTTGATACTTGTTCCTCGTCGTTGTCTCCTAGCTCTTGTTGCTTATTATTTGTGCAAACTTGAAGCTTCCTCGATTTGTTTCATCTGCCTTCATAGTCAACAGATGCGGAGACTCAAATACATGGGAAAAATAAAGGAGGCAATAGAACAATGGTGGATATTTTAATGCGAGCACTCTCCTGCTATTGACGTAATGTTTCCTTTCTTCCTATTGGTGGCTGGTTGTGAAAAAAAGCAGGAGTAGTTTTCAAGGCAGTTGTGGGTAATTAAAACATGTGAAGAGTATTTTGAACTAATTTTTTCATATTTTCTCCGATTGATGTGGTAATTTCTAGTCTTTGAGAGCGAACGTGGAGGCTTCTTTTCTTGGTCAATTATATATATAAATGGTATGACAGCCAGCGCATTTGAATGGCTAGACTTGCCAGACTATTTTATATTATTGTAGGATTTAAAATATAGTTTATTATTATTTACTTTTTAGCAATACATTTCTAACATAACAGAAAATAATGGAGAAATTTCTCACCAAGTCACCATCCCTTAGTGAGTGTTTGATGCGTCATCATTACTCCACATTGTGTTTTAAGTCAATCATAAGATTGTTTCCAAACAAAAAACTCAATCATAAGATCTAACCATTGTAATAGAAGAATAGTTTGTGGCGTTCATCTATACAAATTTTTATAAATTATAAGCAATGTTATAAAAAGCGAAGGAACTAGGCGGTCCTAGGTGTTTGTACTTTTAGCAAATAAACATAAAAAGTTAGAGAAAATAGTGAAAATATTGCATATTAACACGTATTTATTGAAAAATAGAGAAAAATGCTTAATTAACAGCTTAGTTGAAAATGAAGCGGTGGAGCTCCGCCTGGCGCCTCGGCGGCGCTTAAGCGGACTAGGCGGTGGCTTTTTTAAACACTAATTATAAGTAGCATGTAAAGGTCAATATTGTGGAAATGGATGGTAAAATATTCTTTGATGTGTAATTTTTAAATATTATAGGGGGTTATCAGACAATTTGTTTTATAATGGCAGTGGTGGGTAATTTTCTCTTCTTATTTTCTCCGATTACGTGGTAATTTGTAGACCTTGAGAGCGAACGTAGATGCTTCTTTTTTTTGGTCAATTATATTATCAGAAATTATAAAATAGCAGTGGTGGGTAATTTTTCTGTGATGTCTAATTTTACAAATATTTATAGAGGGTTATCGGACTATTTGTTTTATAATGGCAGTGGTGGGTAATTTTCTTGTCTTATTTTCTCTGATCAACGTGGTTATTTTTAGACCTTCAGAACGAACTTGGAGGTTTCTTTTCTTAGTCTATTATATATATAATAGATTGATGTGATGACCGCAATTATTTTCTATGGCAGTACTATGGTTAAAAGATTTGTTGGCCTTTACAGAATGCCCAATGCTTAGTATACCAGTGGCAATAACAGCCACGTGAGCACGCTGGTCCAAACTAAATATTATAGAAATGCAAGCACGCTGATCCAAACCTTGACCATGTATACAAGCGCATTCATTTGAGCAAGCGATCATTTAATATATATGGTATAATATGACCCTCCTCTGTATCTTTATTCCAGTCATACGGACTGCTGGACAGTATGAGCTCTCGTTCTTTTACATTCAAAACAGAGTCGATACATGGAAGAATCGTTGCTAGGCATGGTACCGTTCTCTGATTTAGGACTGAGTGGCATTGGGAATTTAGCTAGCTGTTCCATCTTGAGAACCTGGCTTAGTACAAAGCAGGCACACACGTGCAGAAATCGAGCACAAGCTTTCGCCGCGATGCTACTGCTAGCGTCCACGCCACCATGCAGATTGAGCCCGTGGCTTGCTATCGCCCGTTACCCGAGCTGTGCGAGAAGAAGGCCTGCGCTTGGAGTGCTGTCCGGGGACAATATGCTCCTGTGAGCATGGCATGAATGTGGCGTCCCCACTCCCCAACGCGCCTGAGGTGCGCACCGCGCACAACTGCGCCGCGGGAAGCCACAGCGAGATCGGATCAAAGCAAAAGACTCGGGCACGTTCGTTTATCAAACTGGATGAATATAGCGAGAAGAAAAACCAGAAAAAAGGCAGCTAGTTCGCAGCATAAAACCTCCTCTATTAATTCCATCTCTGTTCGCATGTGCTTTTGCCTCTGAATTCCTCACAATTGGTATCCCAGAGGAAGGTCGATTCCGTGTGATCATGTCCCTCCCAGCAGACCATATGGACCGGCGCTGACACCGCTGAGGCAAGAGCGCCACGGGCACTGCTCCTCGAGGTCGCCACCCCAGGTTGTAGTTCGCCAACGTGTCATCAAGGACATAATGTCATACCGGCCAATGCATGGTATGACATTATGCGAACATATTTGATATATACCTTTTGATATATACAAGCATATAACCATTGACATGATGGACCCCACGCCCATCTCTATAAATCGCCTATCCCTCCATGCATTCGTGTCAGCAAATATGATACACCACACGGAAGTGCAAGCTCCGCTCTCGTTCCACCTACCACATTTGTTATTCCACAGAATGCCCCTTGCCGTGTGTGATACAAAATGCTTGTTTAGGAAAGAGAGGCATTCAGGACCTAGGTGCTAACAGATCGAAGCTTTGAACCAGAGGAAGTTAGTTCTGCTGTCTTAGATAGTGTATTGACCAGACATGGGTGGTTTAAGATACAAGCAAGAGTGTTATCAGCTGGAATCTTATATTTACTAATTGGAGGCTTCTTTTGAGGCATCCACGTTAATCGAAAGAAAATGCTAGAAATTCTCACAAAAAAGCAAAACATCCGGCCGTACAAGTTAAGTAAGATAAACAATAGCCTTTAGATCTAATGTTATCTAAATTACCCACCTATGCCATTACAAAAGTTAGTCAAAAGTACCCCTAATACCTATTTATAAATTACCCACCATTCCATTATGAGTAAAAAAAGATAAATTCAAAATTATAAAAAATAACCAAAAAATACCCCTAATTCCTATTTATAAATTACCCACCGTGCCATTGTGAGTAAAAAAGGATAAATTCAAAATTATAAAAAATAGCCAAAAAATACCCCTAATTTCTATTTCTAATTACCCACCATGCCACTATAAGTCAAAAAATTAAAATAATTAAATTCAAAAATAGAAATATAGCCGAAAAGATCATTAATTTCTATTTCTGAATTATCCATCATGCCATTATGAATAAAAAATAGTAAAATTCAGAATTATATAAAATAACCAAAAAATACCTATAATTCCTAATACTTTTCATCAAAGACATAAATGGTAGCCTAAATGTTTGTAGTCCATGAAGGGCAATGAAACATCCGTGCATTGAAATTCACGTTCATGCACGTAAATATGGCAACTGCACTCCGTCGCGACAAGCACACACAATGCGGCATGCCCGGTGGCCCAGACATTCTATGTCAGTCATATGTTAAAGGCTTAGGAGACTTGCATTGATATGGAGGTGGGACTTTATGTAGAAAAAATGTGGTTGTTGGAAATAAATAATTGGCCCGAGACAAGAACAGTTGTGTACGCATAATCAGCCTTGATAAAAAGAGATTATGAAGAGTTATACGTAAAGGACAAAGGTTGATAAATGAATCTGGAATATGACATAAGAGGATATCAGGGACATAAAAAAATTTGAGTAACTTGGAAAATCAAAGATCTGATCAGAAAGTTTACTAGAGCGATTAAATGAAATGAAGAAATTTCATTTAATCATAAGAAAAATAAGTTTGTATAAGAAGCAAAAAAAAGTCACGAAATCAAAGGGCCCTCCTAATATTTTAAGAGTTAAATGCACCGCAGATCCACAAACTTGTTAAGGTGTGTCAAATAGGTCCATGAACTCTCAAACTGAAGTTTTGGGTCCCTAAACTTGTTATGTCGTGCACTGTAGGTCTAAATACCTTTTGAGGAGCTCTCGTATAAGACATAATCTGCCGCCGTGACCCCTCAGACGTCATTACATCTCTAACACCGCCGAGGAATGATGAGGATGAAGTGGCAGTTGAGTTTCTATGCTCGGTCCACACCGCGTTGATTGTATGGTGAACCAGATGATCTTGTCGTCGGGGTGAGGACAAGTGATTCCAACAATGCAGGCTCGTGCCTTTGCGAGTTTTGACTACTCGCAGCATTATGATAGGTGCCACTGTCGCGCCACAGCAAGCTACCGCGGCCTTGGCGAACCTGCTGCTAGAGTCCGAGAACAAGGTTGTTTGTCGACAAGTCATCATCTTCCTCATACCTCGGCGGTGCCAAAGATGCAACAATGCATAAGGGGCATGCTAGCACACTACGTCGGACACGAGAGCTCTCCATGATGTATTTGGACCTATAGTACACGACATAACAAGTTTATGGAACTAGAACTTCAGTTTAAGAGTTTGTGGACCTATTTGACACACCTTGACAAGTTTATGGACCTCCAGTGCATTTAACTCTTATTTTAATTTAAAAGAGTTTATGAGACTCTTTTGGAGATGTTCTTGAGCCCTCTCTTTTCTTCTCTTTTCTCTAATACTACAGCCAGCGTATACTGTAGTACCTCTGTTTTCTTCTCTTTTCTTCAGTAGAGCGCTCTTTTCTCTGATACTACAGAGCAATGGAGTACCTCTGTTGGATGAACCGAGAAACAGCACAGTACGTCTAAAAAAAAGAAAAGGCACAGTATAGTGTGCACACTCGCTTTTACAGCCGACGCCTCAGCTTCCATTCATTTCGTCCCTTTCTTGCGTTCCTCGTCTTCTCCTGCGCGGCGGCGAACCCCATTGTTGTCAAGAAACCAAGCAAGCAGGAGGTGCGGCGTTGAGGCGACGCAAGAATCCTCATCCGCTTCGCTCTAGGTGAGAATGCGATGGAGCTCAGCATACCCTTGGCTTCTTACTCCCCCAAATCCCCCTCCAAGAAAGCCCTGGAATACACTATCTTTGGTTTCGGATTTAAATAGAAAGAAAGTGTGGTTCCTCCTGGATTCTCAGCTGCTCTTGTCGCTGGCGAGGCAGCTGGCGTGTCTTTCTTTGTGGAAACGGCCGCGAAGTCAACTTAGTTTTTGGGGATTTTGGATGTGCAGTCTGAGTCGAGCTGATGGTAGTACTAAAAAATTCTCCTTTAGGCTAAACCTTAATTTATATGCCAATTCGCACCTGGATTATTGGTCCTGTTAGTGTCATGGACCCCTTTCTTGTAATGAATGGCTGGGAAGATTCGACCTTTTTGTGCTCGCCAAATTTATTCTTGTGTTGTTTCCATCGAGAAAGGATCACAAAACTACCAAGAAGTATTTCAGTCAATGCACAATTGTGTTCTGTGAGCTAGAGCACAAGCCTCCTTTTTGCCCTGGTGTTCTTTGTGCTCTGTTTTTGGTCTTCTTACACTATAAAACTCAAACGCCTGCATTTTGTGAATCAAATGATAACGTGAGGACTCGTAGATTGGGTTGTTTTGTGAGATGGAAGAATTATTGTGACACCTGAAGTTCAAGCTATTGTCAAGATGATCGTAGCTGGTAGGAATTTATGGCATTTAGTCGCTGATTTTCCTTTTATGCTCACTATACTCACTTATTTGGCCTATATTCGACTAAGACATTAAGCTATTGTTATATTCAACTTAGCGTGGAAATTGCCGGCAGGTGGTATAATTGTATGACCTTTACTCGCTGATATTTTATATTTGTCATTGTTGTCACTGATTTGACTTATGGGGTTAGGCTTTGCTTGTGATTGAATTGGTAGGGCTGCTTTGCTGTCATCTTTGCTCATATGTGCATGTGCAGCAGTAAGTGTTGGTTAATTCCTTGGTTTCATGGCAGCTCAATGTTGATTATCTTGCCATTAAAATGCAATACATTTTGCACTTTCGCATTAAAAAAAATTCATTTTCTATGAACTTTGCTCCTGTCGTTTGATGTAAAATTTGAGCAATGCATAGCCCTAGCGTCGCAAAGTGAACTCAGATTGATTAATTGTTACCAACATAGTTAGGTTTATTTTATTGTTTTCAGAGTCATAGGTAGTTTGTTCTTGCAGCTGTTTGTGCTCAGTGAATCAGTTAGCATCAGTTTTAAGCCTGCCTCATTTAGCCTCCTTTGCTACAGTGATCTGATCTTTTTTGTTTGGACAGCACCTCTTGTTAAGTCTTTACTGTTGCTGTAGCGACCCGCGTTTTGCCCGTTGTCAAAAATCACTCAAAATTTGAACTTTTTAAAATTTCCAATTAAAATCAATTTGCTAGCTCTAGTTAGTAGCAAAACCAAAAGTTTTTGAATTTTAAACCATGCATAAAAGTCACCATGTGCATTTTCGTGTTTTTCTTGAACCTTACGCTGTGGCGAACCGCCATTGGTGGCCTATAAATCAAGGGGCAGACCTCCTCTTTCGGATTCCTATGCCATTTCCCCTCCTCCGCCACTCCAGAGCTCCCCACAGCACTTTTCCCCCACTCCCTCTCGACTCCGGCGAAACTCCGGCGACCTTTCCCCCTCCTCTTCGCCGTGACTTGCAGGTGGAGTTTGACGGAACCCTAGCCCCGCCGTCCGCCGTCTCCGCCATCGGCACCCCTCCGCTCTTTCCCTCGCTCGACTAAGAGCACGGTGAGCACCCCCAAGCTCTTCTCTCCCTCTTGCGCATGATCTCGTCGACCTTTTTCTAGTGCGCGTGCCTCCCTCTCTAGCTCCGGTCACCGCCGCCGCTAGAGCTCGTCGCCGGCCTCGCTCTGGCCGCGCCCGACCCGTTAGAGTGGCGCATTAGCTTCGCCTTGCTCTCGCGCACCTCGTGCGCGTACATTACCTCGAGCCTCGTCTCGCCTGGCCCTTTCTCTCTCTCTCTCCCCGGCGCGCCGCCGAGCTCCGGTGAGCTCGTGCCGCCGCTCCGGCCCCTTTCCTCGTCAATGTGTAGTGTCTCTAGGTTCGCCGTGTCCCTCTCTCTCTTCCTCTCTCGCACTCCCGCGCCACCCGCGCACCGAGCGTCGGCTCCGCCGCCGCCCTTCCCTCTCGCCGCCGGCCGCCTTGAGCCTTCTCCGGCCCGGCCGAACTCTCCGCGCGACTCACCGCACCCTCGCGCGCACTCGCAACCACACGCACTCACGCCTCGAGCACGCGTGCCTCTTTTCCCCTTTGCTCACCGGCGCGCCGCCTCCTTCCGGCGAGCCATTGCCGCCGCCCTAGCCCATCTCCACTTCGACATCACCTACCACTGCACTCACCGTCGCGTGCAGATCCGTTGGTGTGCTTCGCTTCCCCTCCCGTCGCCTGTAGCCACCGCCGGCGACGATTCCGGCGAGGTCGTCGCCGCGCGCCGCCGTTCTCCGCCGCGCCTTGACCGCGCCGCGCCGGCGTCCGATGTGGCCGCCACGTCGGCGCACGGGCCCGCGGCGACCGGGTCGCCACCGCCACGTGGTGCACCCGGTGCCCCGTAGACCGCGCGCACACCCCGCTCCGGTCCACGCACCTGTGGACCGAGTCCACATAACAGTCGCGCACAGTGAACCAGCCCCGCTGACCCCACGCGCCAGCCTCACAAAGCCGCTGGAAATTGTTATGTACACCCGAGATCGTACCCAGACATCTATTTCGACCACTTTCCAATAACAGAAAAATTCCCAAAAATCCCCAAAAATCCAATATTCTTTCCTAACCATTTTCCAACCTTTGCTACACTCTGGAAAATTAGGATTATGGTTATACTTAATTAAGGTAATCAAATCCTAATCAATTTCCTTTCTTTTACTTAAAAAATCAATATCTTCATCGTTTTAACTCCGATTTTGGCGAAACTTGCGCCAAAATTCATCTAAAATCCTAAACTACCCAATGCCACCAAAATCTACTCTCATCCAGTTTTATTTGGATTTAATTTGGATTTATTGCTCTGTTAATTTGTTTGTGAGCGGTAGATTTATTCTTTTGTAAATCGTTAGATAATCAAGACGAAGAGGCTGAGGACCCGGATTACGAGGACGTAGAGGAAGAAGAGCTTGGTGAAGGCAAGTCTAACTTCCTTTGATCATATTGATCCTATGTTTGCAAATATCCTAATTAGAGCTGTTTATAAATAAATTGCATGGTATTTAAATGAATTTAAATGCTAGAATGGTCCTATGCAATATTTGATTGCCTGCCTTGACTTGATTATATCCTGTATCCTTGATTAGCCCTAGGAATCAACATCATTAATTTAATTAATGAGTCGTTGATACGCTCGCTGCTTAGGACTTCCACATGTGTTTAATTAATACTGCTCACATGTTTCTTCGTGTAAAATGCGTGTGTCTTGGTGGTGTGAGTGAATGTGAAATTGGGTGGTATAATAATAAGTGCAACCCTAGTGAGGGATGTTTTTGGCGGGATCAGGCGAGGTAGTCCTCAGTGGGGAGGTCTGGGACGCCCTTCCACTTGTGGATTGGCTATTGAAGATGCCTGGTTCGGTCTTATAAGGACCGGTTCTTGTGCCGCCTTTGCCTAGCACCTCTCGCGCAGCCACAAGCCGTGAATGGGCGCGGAATTGGAACCACACCCTACTAGTACTCACCCGGTACCCCCGGAGGCAGGAGATTGCAACGGAGTCCCAGGAGAAGACTGGTTCGTTGGTGGGTGTTCGAGATCCGGCATTTATGACTGGCCATGTTTTTATGATTGTGAAGCCCCTGGTGATGTCCGTGGGGGATGCCGTGGTGGTACGAAGTAGGTATGGAACCTTTAGTGGGACAGTCCAAACTATGACGATAGGGAGGACTGGACCACCTTGTGGGGAAATTTGTGCACCCTTGGCCAAGGTTAAGAAACTTTCCGGAAAGCCGTGTTCCACGGTATTGGACAACGCGAAAGCATCGGCCACACTATGATTAGATTTTCCGCGTGAGTTTCCTTGGTGTGTTTTTCGAAAACGCCGGTTTGGAGCCGTGTGCTGGTTGACGGCCAGTGATAAAATTGAGGAACTGGCGGGATGGATTGCATCTCCCTCAGGGCCGCCCAACCCCACTAATCTCTACAGATATTTGATTAGAATTGCGAAATGCTTTGTTTTCAAAACAACTCTGCATAAACTTGGCTTTCTCGCCTTGTCGCTAACCACAAGCCTAATCCTTTGATAATCTCTTGCATAATCATACCCCTCGTGTTAGGCTTGCTGAGTACCTTAAGTACTCACCCTTGCTTAAATCATTCAGAAGAGGAACCCGAGTATGACTTCCAAGCTGATGGTGATGAAGAGTAAAGTTCGGCCTTCGCTCAAGCGGTGCCTGTAGGAGTGGAGCCTTGTCGTCTTCCGCTAGTTTGAGTGTTAGCTCTGGCTGCTGTGTCAGCCTTTGAGCGTGATGTCTGTGTGTGTTGAGGCTGCTCGCCTCTTTTGTACAAAGACCTTTATGTATTAAAAAGGCTTGTAATGACTCTCGGTAATATAAATAAAGTATTTGCTGTGAAGCATTCTGTGAAAGTGTCGTATCAGCTACTGATCCAGGGACTGATACGGTAAACACTAAGTACTTCAGAAATGGGGTACGACAGTTGCTCTTTAGATCGATTAAGCTAGCTTTAGTGCTCTGACTGTAAGTTCAGTTAAGCACTTGGCAGTTCATGGCTTTTTCAGTCTTGCCTTTTATTCTCATGCTAAAGTAAGAAATTGATTGCCTGCTCGCTTGCATTTGTGAAGCAAATACTAGTTTATTCAGTGAATTGGCTAATCTTTCAATCATATGTGGACAGAAAGCACTTGAAGAGTCCTTTTTGTTGCCATCTTCGCTCATATGTGCAGCAGTAAGTGTTTTTGATTCCTTGGTTGCCTGGTAGCTCACTGTTGATAACCTTGCCGTAGAAATACAATAGATCTTGCTCTCCAGGTTAAAAAAAATCTAGTTCTTTTTCTGTGTATTTTGTTCCTGTCTGATGTAAAATTCAAGCAGCTCTTAGTCTTTGCATCCCGAAGTGAACTCTGATTGATTAACAATTGCCGGCTCAGTTAAGTTTATTTTACTGCCTTGAGAATCATCAGTTAGTTGTTCCTTTAGCTATTAGGATCAGTTAAGTTTATTTTACTGCACTTAGTCTTATGCTATTAGGATCAGTTTTAAGCCTGCCTCACTAGGTAGTCCATATCTTCTTTCAGGAACTTGGTTGCTTTCATTTCCAACTTCAATTAGTTCCAATTTGTAACTATTCGTTGCCTTTTATTTTTATGCTACAGTAAGTCTTTCATTGCTTGCTAGATTGTATTTGTGAATCAGTGGCCTATTCAATGAATTGTCTAATCTTTGCAATCATACGTGACAGGAAGCATGTGGAGTGTTTTTCTCTTTTCTGCTGAATGAACAATTATCTTTGTTTTGCACTAGCACATAATTGCTTGTCTCGATTTTTGCACAAAAAGAAATTCTTTAGCTGATTACTGTAATAGTTCTATAAATGTGTGTGCATATATATCATGGTTGTCAACCTTTTTAAGTCATCTTTTTGCAAGTAAGTAGCTCTACCCTTGATAGTCTGATTACTGCAGAAGGCCAGAGGACGAGGGGCACTTTGTAGGGTTCTCCGATCGTCAGTCCTGACTTGCAGAGAAGGCCATCTCTGCGTCGCCATGGCGCCGTCAAAGCACCAGAGTGCAGAAACGGAGAAGATGATGGTGGAGGACGCCAAGGCCCTCGACTGCGGCGTATGCTTCCTTCCGCTGAAGCCTCCCATATTCCAGGTACACAGCAGTATATGCACGTTCATCAATGCGTCAAGCACATTCATACAAATTTACTGATTCATGAACTATTGATGCACATACAACCACGGCTGCAGTGCAACAACGGCCATGCGCTGTGCTCGTCGTGCCGCGACAAGCTTGCTCCGGCCGGCAAATGCCACGTGTGTGGCATTACCACACGCCGCGGCTACCTTCGGTGCCTCGCCATGGAGCGCCTGGTGGAGTCAGTCTGCGTCGCATGCCCAAACGCCGCATATGGCTGCAGTGCCAGGCCAGTCTACTATGACCTGGCCGGCCACTGCAAGGCGTGTCCTCACGCGCCATGCCATTGCCCTGGCAAGACCTGCAGCTTCGTTGGCACGACGAAGCAGCTCGTGGACCACATCACTAGCTCGCACGGCTGGCCGTGTACCACCAAGATTTTCATTGCCAATAAGTGTGCATCTGCCTCCAGGACGGCTTCAACTTCCTCGTTCTGGACCACCTGGTCGACAAAAAAGGTGCCATCACTACCAGTGCCACCGGCCAGTTCTTGTTCCTACTGAACGTGGCCCACCAGCCGATTGATCAACACTTCCTGTTCAACATCTCCGTGCTCTGCATTCATCCTCACCATGTCTACGATGGTCAGGGGCAGTCCTCAAAGGCAATAAAATGTGCGCTCTCATACGTATGGTGGGACAAATCATTCCTGAATTCCGTTTCCTCGGAAATCAGAGTAGATTGCACAGATCTCTCCGATGGACTTCCCAACCATGACATGTACTTCAAGTTCGTAGTTCCAAACTCGGCTCTAGAAGAAAGGGCAAGCAGGAGGCTATCCATGTTAATATT
Organism: Eragrostis nindensis; assembly: GCA_012490785.1. Taxonomy (NCBI): domain Eukaryota; kingdom Viridiplantae; phylum Streptophyta; class Magnoliopsida; order Poales; family Poaceae; genus Eragrostis; species Eragrostis nindensis. Next base: position 382,342 of record JAAXCT010000070.1, read on the forward strand.
GGTTTAACCATCTGCTAGACCCAGGTGTTTAAGATGTGGGGCTTTGCTTTATATATAAGAACCTGTTGTTTCTCTTTTGGTATCACCATCTGATCATAGACCCACCTATGTTAGTTGTGGTACTTTAATTAGTAAAATGTAAGAATCTGTTGTCTCTCTTTTGCTGTTTTCTAGCCCATGAACTTGAAAATGGCAATAGAGTGCCAACTCTTCAGAATATTTTTAGTTGTTTATGTTTTAGTGATATGTGGATCAGATGGAGTATGGCATATCACTTTCTTGGTTAACATCTCTTACTTTCTAAAACCCGTCCCGTTCTCTAGGCTGTGATTGGCTGGTTGATTTCCACCGTTCATACTTCGATCAACGCTTTCAATTTCTCCGGCGTGCTTCCACTCTAGAACCTTTGAAACCAGCCTGGCCATCGCTCGCTCCTCTCCCCTCCCTCCTGAACCGCGTCGCCTTCACAGTCGCCGGCCTATCCGCGCCATCTTCCCGGCCCGACTTCCCGGCCTTCGTCTCCTACAGTCCGGCAAGCTCGCTTCGGCGAGGTCGCAAACCCCCCGGCGCAATCCTGCCACATCCAAAGCTTCAAGGAGGGCGGCTCCGTGTTTTGGAATCACCAACTCGTCCATCAGGCCCAGCTCTGCCTCGGCGACCTCACCAATCACCATTGCCCACTGCTTCGCCACCTTCTGACGCCTCGACGGTCGTCACAGTTGCAATCCCCCAACCCTTCTGCAGCTCTGGATAGCAAAGAAGCAGCGCAATGCAGCCAGACTCCATGCTTGCTAGGCCACTGCACTGAAGGTATTCGATACAATGTCCAGCCTGCTGGACCTCATGTCTTAAACGGCCATGGCCTCGCCTGCCTCACTTCCGTGGAGGCAGATGTACTTCCAGTCCGTTCACTCTTTGGGCAATCCAAACAAATGCAGCATTGCAGCAAGCGCACAAGAAGTGCATCAAATTGATGTGGCGAATAACCTTTGCCAATGCAGAAGACAACATAGCTGTTAATCATAGACCGTGACAAGGGGAGCAGCCATGACGGGAGCAATGGAAATGTGAAGCCGTTCCTTGGTATTCCATTGTGTTGTTAGGAAATCTGCAACTGGTGTCCACCGCCACACACCACGACATCCGGCTAAATGCTCCGCTGTTCATTATGTACAATAAGCCAATATTGTTTACATTTATAATTGTATTATAGTAATATATGTAAGTGCTTATTGTATCATTCTCTTTATTTTTTACACGCAGATAGAGACATTGCTATAGATAGTATGACTGTAGGCACACTGTCAAGCACGAATTATTACAAAGCTGAAATCCCTTCCAAGTAGTTGTCTCTTTCCATATGTTGCGAAAAATATATACTCCTCCCATCTCTTAACAATAAAATATGCATACTCTTTGGAAGGGATCTATAGATTGTAATATATATGGTTATGATGTGCACTGTTCAATTGTGCATTTGCACTTCAAGGTGGCAAAAACATGCACTATATGATTCCTGTGGACAAGTATGCAGAGTATTATATCAGCTATTGGAGACAACTCTCTCTCTCTCTCTAGCTGACAAAACTGCACTGCATGGTTCATCATTAGTAATAATGCATTCTTTTTACATTCATCATGTCACTTAATACTCCCATGCTTCTACATATATCATGTTTGTTATTTCAAACTTGAATGAACGATGCCATATATAACAAGTTGGAGGGACTACTTTGTTCCCACTAAAAATGCCATATATATCATGTTTGTCGGTCATATGATACAATGGCAAACACCTTGACTACGAAACAAAATAACCTTGACACAGGGCGCGCCAAAGGCGCGCTATTTTTCTAGTTTTCTGTGTCTATTTCTATGTACCAGCTATATGATAAGCTCATGCATGACTTTGGAATGTTGGGAATTGACGACTATTACTCTGGTTCCAAATTTTTCCTCACCAGGTAAACTTGCCACTCCCGTGGCAATATGACGCTCCCTCTCTCCACAAGTAAAAATGGAGCCTAACGTGGCACCAGCATGGAAAGTAGCTTAAAGCTCATGGTTTTCTATTTTATCAATATTGACTTTCAATATGCAGTACGTAAAGCTCAAAACCCTTTGATTTAAAGCCTAACGTGTGCCCTCCAATGTTTTCTTGATTTAAAGACTAACACTTCTTTAATAATTTCAAGAAAACATGTGCCCTCCGATTGCAGATAATCAAGCAATTTTGAGCTGGAGGGCATATGTTTTCATTTGGGAAACCCGAAAGATTTATTTCACAAAATAATTTCTACTTTTCAAATTAATATTCTCGAGCACAAATCAGGTGTTTCATAAAATCTCTCTTATATAGTTATTTCACCCGTAAGAACACTAGCCCGTGCAAGTGCACGGATTTATGTGCTAGTAATATGTCTAATGTCATGCTTGTCCAAGCAGAACGGGAGCCCGACCGGATCTTCTGGTAAATATAAATGCCAGAAGCCAAAAGTCTCCGTAGCTGTTTTATTCCATGTTTACATATCAAAAATCCCTTCGAATAATGGGCATAGTGGTAGGTCACATAATTGGGGGTAGGAGACGTGATGTCAGAAACAATGACTACTGCAATGTGCATACAGCCTACACGAACATCTCTGTGGGCTGCTACACCTTGGCATTCATACTTATCCTGATTCCCGAATCGCCCAAGTTCACCGGCAATATTTGAGGGAAAAAATAGTACCGATTTCATGCAGCATCACACTAGTACTAGCATAAATTATTATCTTTTTCATGCAGCATCGCATTCACTACTTACATTTTTATTAACAAAGCACTGTGAAAAGATATTGTGTGAAAATATCAAACTAATTGCGGAACAAGAAATTGATCTGACTTAACTCCATGGAAATCGATTCTGTTGTTGGGATATCCTCGCAGGGCAATACCAAACAAGGTCACGGAACTACTATTCTAAACAAACTACTATAACTAAACAGAAGAGAACAAATGCGAAAGAAGAAGACTACTAATGCAAAGAGAAATGCACTTATAGGAAGAATCACATTACAGTACCTTGGTACCACTCAACGGGAATCCACCCCCCAACGGGAGTCCTGGGGGCGCTATTTATAGCCTACTCAACATGTGCCCTTGTTGACATAAATACTCTTGATCACACTAGTCTGTACAATAAACCCTATGTACAAAATTATCAAAAGGGCATAACAGTCATATTACAACACTCCCTGAAACGCTAACCCTATCAAATCCGGAGGTGGGACCCTCCTGGTCTCCACTTGAAGGGACCTGCGCGAAGAGCTCTTCGCCAAAAGCTCTTCGCGTCCGTCGTTCTGGGACTTCGCCCCAACGTCGGTGGGTGGCGACTGCCCTTCGCATTCCGCTCCGCGGACTGTGAGATCTGCAACAGAATAAGCGAAGATGAAGAGACACGTTTAACAGCGAAGAGACATTGAGTTTTTCCGTAGGGCTCTTCGCCATTCCCCAACACAAGCCCCTCGTGGGCGAGGTTCAACTTCGATGAGCCGAACCCTCGAACCTGACAACCGTCGAAGAATGCGAAGAGGGGCTCCTCCACCTGCACCGGCGGCCTCAGCTTCGTCTCTTCACGCCTCCTTCCTAGCTTAAACAACGCCTTCTTCAGCGGCTGAGGTGGCGGCGACTCTCCCTTGTCGTCGTCGCAAGGGTTGCGAAAGAAGCAGCGATCGCCAACGCCCCAGAAGCAGTTATCAGAGGAGGCGAACAAGGTGAGGTCGTTTGGGTTTTGCTGGTACGCCGGCGGTGCCACTACAATAAAAACCTTCTATAGAGGCATTTTGTTATAGGCATTTTTCTAATTTGCCTCTATTGCCTTGTAGAGGCATATATTTGTGACATCTTCAAATATGTCTCAAACCTAGAGACAGGACCTGTGAAAATTCTGAAAAAGAAAGTGTCATATGGACGGTAGAGGCATTATTTGAGGCATTTTGTAAAATGTCCACGTAAAAATAGTGTGGCGACATTTTTTACAACATCTTGAAAATGCCGATATCTTGTAGAGGCATTATGAGAGACATCTTTTGAGTCTTTAGGGACACTTTTTTATAAGTTTGTGGCTGTTCATGAACTACACATAAGAAAAATAATCCAGACATAGACACATTGTGATGTTTGGGTGAGTTGGCTAGCAAGACTCAATAAGTTATTATTAAGCCATGAGGTCTTGAGTTCAAAGCTTCAAAACTACAATAATTTTGACAATTTATTCAACATTATAGAAATGCCTCTAGGCTTGCTAAGGCATTATATAATGCCTCTATGAAGTTGTCACAAATTTAGTAGAGACACTTTTAAAAGTGCCACTATGTTTCTAGAGTCAATGCATGACAAGGCATTTATGAGGCGTTTTAGAAAGTGTCTCTATGATTGTCTAGAGACAATATAAAAATGCCTCTATTATATTAAAAAAATGCCTCTACAAGCCATTTCTCTTGTAGTGTGCAGACGCCTTGACGAGGTCCCGCTCGGTGCCGAGCGCCGCCGACGCGACCCAGTGGACGAGCACGGTGCCCTCGAAGCTGCCTTTCAGCCGCGGGGATGACTTGACGTGCTGACCGGGGTAGAAGGAGGTGTTCGTGACCTCCAGCTTGTCTTCGCCAGCGTCGGCGACCCTGCACACGACGCCGTCGCCGAAGAGCACGTCGACGTTGACGGACACCTCCACGACCCGGCCGAGCCACGGCCCGGACACGACGTAGTCGCCGACGCTGAGCTCCCTGACGCGTCGCAGCTCGGCCGGCGACACGCCCATAGCCACCACCACTGGCTCGCCGGCGCCCAACCGGACGAGGTCGAGCGACGTGGTTGCCTTGGTAACGACACCGATTTGTCCTCCGGGATCCGACGCCGAGACGACCAACTTTCCCGTTCTCAAGTAGCTCCTCTCGACCACGGTCAGGTCGCCGGCGTCTACGTACACGATGGCGCCGTCAACGCACTTCACGGCGAGCTTGTCGTCTTGGGACGGGCCCGGCCTCCGGTCACGGACCACTAGCCCGCGTTCGCCATGGCCGCCTTTCTTCTTCTTGAATGCCACAACGTCGTCCAATGCGAAGCCGTCCATAGCCTCCTAGCTCGATGATTACTCTTTTTCTCTCCCAATATATACTATATCGCCCTTTATTTATAGGTAACCGCGTGATCCTATATATGGTCCGTCCATGTTGTAACAGCCCAAAATTTAAACACAATAAAATTCACTCAGAAATTGAACTTTTTAGATTTATAGATAATTCCATGATTTTACAAAAATAAAATCTCATTAAAATAGCCCAATAAATAGAATGTGAGAATTTCTAAAATAAAAGTTCATGCTCAAGTGCTTGTTCTCTTTTTCCATCTATCTGGGTTTTATTTGGTGTTTATCTTTCTCTCCCAAATTTAATCTGAGAAATGTTCAAACCTTTTCTTTTCCCGGGCTCCCTCCTTTCTCATTTCCTTTTTGCCGGCCCAGCCCATCTTCATTTCCCTTCTCTCTTTTTCCTTAGCTGGGCCATCATTGTCTCTTCTCTTCTCCCCAGCCCAGCGCAGCCCGCGCGGCCCGGTCCAGCCCAACCTCGCCTGTCGTCTTCCTCCAGAGAGCAGAGCTCTCTCGAGCTCTCTCGCCGCGCCGCCGCTATCCTCCCTCCTCTCTCTTCCTTTCCACCTCGTCGTCCTTGCGCTGCTGTAGCCATGCCGCCGCGACGTCACTTTGACCCTGACCCATCCCATCGGTGTACGGGGTGGCGACGACCGCCGGATTTTCCGCTCTCACAAGCGCGAGGGCGAGCTCGCCAGAGACGACCAGAAGCGCCGTCTGACGTCGCGACCAAGGCGCCGACCTCGTCGCGCCGCAATTTGACCCAACCGGAGGTTGCCACGCGCCGTGCAGCCGGAAGTATCCCCGCCGGCGAGCCCCCTCTCCCTGCCCGATTCACCGCACCTTCCGCCACCTAGGCGTACGAACTCGCCGTAGCCCATACCGCGCCGCATTTTTGACCAATCCTCGGCCCCTGCGCCAAGCCACGCCTTCAATGCGCCATCAAGTCGCATCGCCGGGAAATATCGCCGCCGGCGATATTTTCTGTGAGCACCGCCTCCTCGCGCCTATAAATAGGACCGCCACCTCCTGCGTAGCTCCCCCATCACCACCACTCCACAAATCCAGCTCCGCATTGCTCCAATCGCCGTCGATCCCCTTTCGACCCCATCTCCGGCCCCCGTGCCATTCTCGCTGTTCCGGTGAGTTCTTCTCCCCCTCTCTGTCTCTCTGGCACCGCCATCACTCCCTTGTTCAATCCCGAGCTCAAACCCTAGCCCTCCTAAACCCTAGCCCGGCGCGCACCGAGCGCCGCCGTCCGCAGCCGCACGAGCTCGACGACGGCCGCCGTCCCGGCCGCGTCTCACTCCACACGCATGCGCATCACCCTCACCGTGACCCCGCGCACCTCCTAGGCAACACGCACTCGTGAAAGCACACACTCCACTCCGGCGAACCCGCGCCGCTGCTCCGGTGCTCGCCGTCGACGACAAGCTCGACCACCGGCTCCGCCTTCACGTCCTCTATCCCTGCGGCGAGATCCCGTCGCCCCTCGTCCCTCCTAACCGCCGGCGGCGAGCTCTCCGGCGAGCCACCGCCGCGGTCAGCCCAGCGCCGCCGCCCGCTGGCCCAGTCGCCGCCGTCCGACGTGGCGTCCACGTCAGCCCGTGGACCCCACCACTTAATCGCAGTCAGCACCCCCTCTCTCTTTCTTCCATGCACCCGGTCCACGTGAACCACACTCACAAGCATCACCGGTCCACAGATCTTATACACCTAGTCCACAGCACAGTAACCCGGAGTGCACTATGCAGATCGGCCCCACTTGTCAGCCTCTACTTCACACTGTCTTTTGCTAACACCCAGCTAGTGCACACAGAATCCTATTTCGAGACTTCCCTTCTTAGAAAAATTCCAGAAAAATTCCCAAAAATATCTTATATTCCCTAGATTATTTTGCCACCTTTTCCCAACCTCAGAAATATATAATATTTCCAGGATAAATAGGAACCTATAGGAAGCCTAATTCTTTATCTTTATACCATAATTCCACCCTTCTAAATTCTTTTAATAGATTCTTTTCCCTGAAAATTCCTATTTAAATCAAACATATCCATTCATATCAGTCCCAACTCTATTCGAGTTTATTTGATTATTTATTTGGATTTTACTTGGTTGCATTTATTTTATTTTGCGATAGTTACTTATTCGACGGTAATTTGCGTAATATAGCTAACGAGGAGTTCGAGGAGGAGCCTGAGGACCCGGATTACGAGGAGGAGCACGAGGAAGAGTTTGAAGGCAATTCCTAACTTTTCTTGATCATTTTGATCCTATGATTTATAACCACATCCTATGAATGGCCTGTTTTAAATGCTTATATACGATGCATGCTTATTTTATTATTTGAAATGTTGTGTTAGTTATGATCCTATTAGCAAATCTTGATATTGATATCTGTTACCTTGATAAACCTAGGATGTTTCCTTCATTATACTATAATAATGCTGGATTATTGCCTTGATATTAGGTTGCTTCGGGACTTGCTACAACTATTTAGTTGTTACACAATAATCATGAATTTTAGTGAAATGTGTGAAAATATGTGCTTGGTGTGTGAGAGTAAATAAAATGGGAGGGTGATAACCAACTAGTGTGTTGGGGAGAAGTGGGATATTTTAGGCGGAGGCGAGACTGGTGAATGGTGATTAGTGACCCACATAGGTGGGGATAGGTGGAAGATGCTCGCCTCTGCCGATTAAGAACCGGTTCATTGGACCTCGCCCTAGTGAACCCCGTGCAACCAACAGATCCTATTATAGGCAGGACTTGACCTTAACTTTTTGGTGTCTACCACTTGATCCACCTAGGAGGCGGTAGTGCAACGAGCAACCAGGAGCAGACACGATATCGTAATTGGTCGTTGTCCGACTTGGCCATTGGGCCATTGACTACTTTTAGTCGCATTATAAGTCCCTGGGTCAGTAATGGCTCGTAGGTGGGATTGTGGGGACACTCGGGAAAGGTGGGTTCCGCTATGTTGCTCTCTTGCTAAGAGCAGTGTTTAAAAAAGTGGCGCCTACGCGCGATTAAGCGGCGCCTAGGCGCTAGGCAGTGGGGGAACGCTTCGCTTTCACAAAATCTTTCGTATTAAGCGGCGAAACGCTTAGGCATTGAAAATCGGTGGAAAGCGGCGCTTTTTCCCGCTTTATCCTCATTACGCGCCGCCATCCAGAGGCCTCACCTTGCTTCTCAGCTCCGCTGAACTCCTCTGCTCCGCCGAACTCAGTCGAATCTTCTCATCCTCTGCGCCCCCACCGTTGACTTCCCTACTCCGCCGGCCCGGACGCTGTCAACCATCTCTCGCTCTTCCTCCCGGCGGCCGGCTCTTCCTCTTGCCCCTGGTAATAGCTCATAGGCGGCGGCAGTGGTGGGATGAAGCAAGGCAATGGCGGCTGCTTTTCCTTTTCGGATGGGGCGGCAGCTGCTGTGTGTGTGCGCGCATGTGAGAGACGGCGACGACTGTGTGCGTGGGAGCAGGCAGAAGCTCGGTGGCTATTTGGGCTACTCGGGGTGGATGGGCCTTCACAGTGAAGCCCATGCTTGAAGTCTGAAGCCTTTCTTCCTCTATTCCCTTTCTTTTTTTCCCCGATTTCCTTTGTGTTGCATAGACATGCCACCGCTTTTTGACGAACGCCTAGAAACGCCTAGGCGCCGCCTAGGCGGCCTAGGCGCTAGGCAGTGCCTAACCGCCCGCTTTCGTCCACCGCTTTTTAAAACATTGGCTAAGAGCGATGTAGTCTGTGGGTAAAGATGTACATCTCTGTAGAGTTAAAATCTATCCGGATAGCCATGTCGCGGTCAGACGCGCTATGATTGAGTTCACAATGATTAGTTTTACTTACTCCTTGAAGTGTGAGTGGGCGGTAGTTTGCCCGTGTTTTGGAAGTGAGAGTCGGTACGGCCGTGCGCCCGAAGGCTCGCCTAAAATCTGGGAACTGGCGGGATTGACATATCTCCCCCAGGGCCAACCTACTTAATCATGACAAACAAGTTCTTTATAAAAGGTTTATGCTTTTAAAATGAACCTTGTATTAACATAAGCTTTCTGCTAAAATATAAGCCCTATAGCCTAACCTTTCATACAGCCGTATATGCATCTATAACCCCTTGAGTAGTGTTAGGACTTGCTGAGTACGTTATGTACTCATTCTTGCTTTAATCATTCAGAAGAAGATGTTGGTACGAAGATGGTGGTGACGACGAGTAGGGTTCGCGTTCTTCGCCCGAGTTGCCTGTAGAAGGTGGACTCGCCGCTTTCCGCTTTGTATTGTTAGTTTGTGGCCAAGCCTGCCGGTCACTCTGGTATTGTAATTTGAAGTCTTTACAAGACAGTTGTGGTATTGTAATAATAATCGAAGTATGGACTTGGTATTATCTTTGTTTTGTGCGTATCAACTACTGATGCAGGAGTTGGTACGGTAAGCACAGTGAATTCCAAAAATGGGGTCCTGACACATGTCTTGTACAACACAATCACAGGAGTTGTAGTCCGCATGCCAATCGAGCCTTTTTTTTTTCCCCGGTCAACAATCCTATAGGAAGAAACGGAAACTTGTACTATATCGCTTTTATAACCACGTGATTTTTGTAGTCAGTCCATGTCTTGTACAACGCAATCATAGGAGTCGTAATCCGTATTCAGGCAGAACTTTTTCTACTAGGTTCAAAAAAAAAAAAAAAAAAAACTTTTTCTACTGTTCTTTTTGAGATTACACAGTACAACTCAGACACTCACAACGCACGCACACTCATCTCTATGAATACACGTACGCAAACCCTACCCCTATGAGTATCTTCGAAGACTGAGCCGGCAAATCCAGAGATACGAAGTCACCACTGGCGCCTCGCTGTCGACGGGAGCGTCGCCTACCACTGAAAGCACAAATGCCGTTAAATCCTTGAAAATTCACTCCCACGGGGAGTCGAACCCAGGACCTGAGAGGTGTTACTCGGAAGCCTTAACCACTAGGCTAAGACCCCTTTCACTTTTTCAACGTCCTTTTTTTCTACTGTTCAACGTCCTTTTTTTTTCAACAATCCTATTAACATAAAAAAATCATACAAATTCTCCAAAAAAAAACATTTGGCCATCCAAATTAATTTTTGATAACGGATTAATTATATTGTCTATTTACTCCCTCATTTCATATTGTCTGTTGAATCCCTAAATAAAATCTTAACTCGAATTATTCTTCAAATAATTTAAGTCGGTAAAATCTACACCCTTATATGTGGGTGCTCATAGTGTTTTTGTGCCTTGCTCTTCTGTGTTGAGTTTTTGTGAAGAAGTAAACAACTGCATTCATGAAGAGAAAAATCTGAGCAATCAGATTAGCAAGAATACAAGCAGACAATCACTCTCTTACATATTCTCACATGCATGGCGAGGAAGCACAAAGTAATGTAATAGAGTGAAATGATGAGAGTAGAAAAGGATAGTATTTTATTGCAGCTTTGCAACAAAAACAAAGAAGAGCAGATAGAAAAGGAGTGAAAAAGAGGGGTTACCTTGACAGCTGCAGCTTAAGGGGTTGGTCTCTAGGCTATCAAGGAGCGGGTCTTCCAGCTTGGTTTGTACCCCACTTACCAATGGCGGATCCAGACGAAAATTGTAGGTAGGACTGAATTACACATCATAGAAATTACATTACTTTCAGAGATATAAATAAATAATACATTATTGATGATAATGAAATTTTAAATACAATGTTATCTGAAATTAGAAGCCATTACTGGTGTATTACTCAGAAGTATAGTGCTGGAAGTATTGTTGGAAGTTGAAAAGAGAACGTGAGAAATGTTCTTTTGATCCGGCAAACACCTCCGATGAGATCCACTCCACATAGAAAATTGTTCCGTTAGGGATGCGAAATTGTTCCATGGGCCAAAAAGGTTCTTCTTCCAAAGAAATTGAATTGTTCCACCGAAGAAATTTGAATTGTTAGGTCAAGAGACACTACTACAAAACATGGCTTTTGTAACACATATCTGTAACAGAAGTAAAAATGTGTTACAAAAATATTTCATAGTAACACGACCATTTGTGTTACTCAGTGTCTTTGTAACACAAATGCTTGTTTCGTAAAAATGTGTTACAGATAATTATTCTAGTAACACAAAAATAGTGTTACAACTATAGTGTTACATAGAAAGCAATATGTTCTAAGCATAACAAGCCTTGAACTCATAGTAACATAAATAAATATTACTGTTATGTGTTACTACAAACCGTAGTAACACTTTTCTTAAGCTATAGTAACATATATTCAAATAATTTTTAAGTTAAAACCAATTAAGTGTAACTACTTATCACATGTGCATATGTAGTGTAGTGGAAACTCAATAACTAGCGATGGTGAGGTTTTAGGATTAAATCCTAGCAGCCATTAATTTTTTACAATGTTTTTTATGTTACTAGTAACACATTTTTTAGACATAGTAACACACTTACATGTGTTTCTATATTATTATTGTAACATATTTTTTTACAAACAGTAACACATATATGTGTTACAATAGAACTTGCTCTAGTAACACCAGCATATGTATCACTTATTATATGTGTTACTACAAGTCTCTGCAACACTTTTCTTTAGCTTCTGTAACACATATAGGTGTTACTAAAAGCCTGACCTGACGTAGTGAGAATTGTTCCTAGAAATTCAGTTATTCAACTTCATTAACTCACAATGTACCACTTTCTTCGGTGTGAAAGAGATCAGGAATCGGCAACAGAAAAAAGCAAAATATGGAAAAGAACAGCGCCCATGCCACATCACTACGGGAGACCTCCCTGTTTGCCGAGTGCTAGGGACACTCGGCAAAGGCCCTCTAGCACTCGGCAAAGAGCGCACAGCTTACTGACATCAGCAAAGGGCTCTTTGCTAAGTGCTCGGGCACTCGGCAAACAATTTGCCGAGTGCCGATATGGCACACGGCACAACAAATGCGCCTGACAGCCAAAACCGGCCGTTACGGCCTGATTGCCGAGTGCCCTGACGGTAGGCACTCGGCAAACAAGCCACTCTTTGCCGAGTGGTTGGGTTCCAGACACTCGGCAAAGAATACTTTGCCGAGTATTTTTGTTGCCGCACTCGGCAAATGAGCTGTTTGCCGAGTGCCCGATGAAATGCTCTCGACAAACTTTTTGGCACTCGGCAAACAACGGGTTTCCGGTAGTGCATGAAAACATATTCATCAGGAATCCTAGCCTTACGCGTATTCAGATCGAGGTTCTGGAGTGCAATAACCACCTCACCTCGCGTTGTAGAGCCGGGATCTGCGTGGCCCTACCCACGCACCGGTGGAAAGGTCAGAGATGGAATGGCAGTTCAAGCCTGATTTTATCTCATCAGTGCGCCCCACCCAGATTGCTGATGTTGAAGGACCACTAACGGAGCTCGATGACTACTTACATGGTGGCTGCGGGAAGGCGCTGCGTCGAAGGAGGCGCCGGCTAGTCCTCCGTGGAGTGCGAGGACCGTCAGGTGCGGCGCTGGCGGTGTCGGCCGGAGCTGGAGCAGGAGCACGGTGGCGAGGGGAGTGATCCAGCTGATACGGGAGGTAGGCGGCGATACCTTTCGTGCCCGGCCACGATCGACGTTTCTCCAACCTGCGCCCAGGAGTCAGAGATCCGATGGCGCGCGCAGCGTAGCAATCCTTGGCTCCTCAGTGAGACAGCTTTCACCAGGATTATAAGCCTTTACTTTAGAGTCCCTGCTCGGTATACAACAATGCCTCAGTCTGTCTCCAACTCCACTCGCATGATTCCCACATCGGAGGCAAAGTAAATAGCTTGCAAACATGCCTCTGCTAGTCTGCTTCAAGCTGGATTGCATCAGTCAAAAACTGAATTTTTCCAGCACCTGCACCTCTTGTATCCCCCTCGTGATCGCAGATACTAAATCCCCATCCTCTATACTCTGTTCTTCGTTGATTAACTTAAAAACATCTAAATAGATGTGGGTTTTAGAGCATCTCCAAAAAATCGATTATTGACTCTATATCGACACTAAATTAATGAGGGACTAGCATGCCATCTATTCAACAAAAGTCAGAGTCGACGACCACTGGCGCAGAACCATCGCCATTAGATTGTTGGACGATATTCTCCATTGCTGCAGGTTCCGACCTTGTCGTTGCCTCAGGGTCACGAATGAAGAACCTCTTGCCCTTCGCCCTTACTTCAGCGGCCAGTTGCATCAGTCCCTGCGTGACGCCGCTCACCACTGGAGAGCTGGCTTCGCCGCCACTCACGTCGGCAGCTTCATCACCATTAACTCGGTTGCCCTATATAATCAAATGTGAGGATGCCAGATTGTTACACATGGTAATAACCATTGAGATGTGCATATGGTTGATGTTAGATACGTACCGCAGCAGCAGCGGCATGATTTTCATCTGTGTCCTCCTGTGCATCTTTGACTGCATCAATGGCCACCCAGTCGCCCATTCGGCCATTCCCTCTTCCATCTCACTGATTGTTTGTTCTTCGACGACGGAAATTTCGTGAGGCAACACCTGAAATATATAATTGGCATCCATCATATAATTTAGACGTCAATTGTACTTTCTCGCTTTGCACATAGCTCATTGTCTCACTCTCAGTCAGTTTTATAGCTAAAGCAGCAGTTAAAGTTTGTACCAACAACTAGGATTTAAAATCTTCATCAGCTTGCTTCTAAAGCTATCGTTGAAATTTGTCTATTGGAATCGTTCGCTTTTGGTGGTTTGACTTGTGGATAAATATAATGTCCAGAAATAAGTTCTAGGATTGTGCTAAATCAAACCATCACATTGACTAACTTTAGGACAAAAAAGGGTACCAACATCTACGACATCAAATAAATCTCTTACTTTCTAAAACCCGTCCCGTTCTCTAGGCTGTGATTGGCTGGTTGATTTCCACCGTTCATACTTCGATCAACGCTTTCAATTTCTCCGGCGTGCTTCCACTCTAGAACCTTCGAAACCAGCCTGGCCATCGCTCGCTCCTCTCCCCTCCCTCCTGAACCGCGTCGCCTTCACAGTCGCCGGCCTATCCGCGCCATCTTCCCGGCCCGACTTCCCGGCCTTCGTGTCCTACAGTCCGGCAAGCTCGCTTCGGCGAGGTCGCAAACCCCCCGGCGCAATCCTGCCACATCCAAAGCTTCAAGGAGGGGGCTCCGTGTTTTGGAATCACCAACTCGTCCATCAGGCCCAGCTCTGCCTCGGCGACCTCACCAATCACCATTGCCCACTGCTTCGCCACCTTCTGACGCCTCGACGGTCGTCACAGTTGCAATCCCCCAACCCTTCTGCAGCTCTGGATAGCAAAGAAGCAGCGCAATGCAGCCAGACTCCATGCTTCCTAGGCCACTGCACTGAAGGTATTCGATACAATGTCCAGCCTGCTGGACCTCATGTCTTAAACGGCCATGGCCTCGCCTGCCTCACTTCCGTGGAGGCAGATGTACTTCCAGTCCGCTCACTCTTTGGGCAATCCAAACAAATGCAGCATTGCAGCAAGCGCACAAGAAGTGCATCAAATTGATGTGGCGAATAACCTTTGCCAATGCAGAAGACAACATAGCTGTTAATCATAGACCGTGACAAGGGGAGCAGCCATGACGGGAGCAATGGAAATGTGAAGCCGTTCCTTGGTATTCCATTGTGTTGTTAGGAAATCTGCAACTGGTGTCCACCGCCAACACCACGACATCCGGCTAAATGCTCCGCTGTTCATTATGTACAATAAGCCAATATTGTTTACATTTATAATTGTATTATAGTAATATATGTAAGTGCTTATTGTATCATTCTCTTTATTTTTTACACGCAGATAGAGACATTGCTATAGATAGTATGACTGTAGGCACACTGTCAAGCACGAATTATTACAAAGCTGAAATCCCTTCCAAGTAGTTGTCTCTTTCCATATGTTGCGAAAAATATATACTCCTCCCATCTCTTAACAATAAAATATGCATACTCTTTGGAAGGGATCTATAGATTGTAATATATATGGTTATGATGTGCACTGTTCAATTGTGCATTTGCACTTCAAGGTGGCAAAAACATGCACTATATGATTCCTGTGGACAAGTATGCAGAGTATTATGTCAGCTATTGGAGACAACTCTCTCTCTCTCTCTCTAGCTGACAAAACTGCACTGCATGGTTCATCATTAGTAATAATGCATTCTTTTTACATTCATCATGTCACTTAATACTCCCATGCTTCTACATATATCATGTTTGTTATTTCAAACTTGAATGAACGATGCCATATATAACAAGTTGGAGGGACTACTTTGTTCCCACTAAAAATGCCATATATATCATGTTTGTCGGTCATATGATACAATGGCAAACACCTTGACTACGAAACAAAATAACCTTGACACAGGGCGCGCCAAAGGCGCGCTATTTTTCTAGTACATTGTGAAAATATGATCGAAAGCTCCAACAAAGCTCTTATAGACTAGCTAGTTCTTAACTAGTCTTCTCATAACCTATGTTTGAAACTTTCGATTCAGCCGGAAACAAGTATATTGTAGGAAGCTGACTTTTTTTAATATAATACTTATGAAAAGATGACTTTATTTCGTAAAAAGTTGTTATATGATTCAAAAGTAACAGTTTTATTTTTACAAAATTATAAATATATAAGATTATATTTCTTTGTCATACTGCACTTATGTTAATACTCTATATCCAAACCAAACCAATCTTATAGCAAATTTAGTTCCCATTGTCATACAGTATAGGTTATTTTTGAGATGTGAATATGGTCGATAATAGATATAGGTACCACGGCAGCAACGGCAAGATCCTCTTCCTTGTCCTCCCGTGCCTCCTTGATAGCATCATTTGCCATCCAATTGCCCATTTCCTCTTCCATCTCACTGATGCTTTGTTCTTCAACGGCAGAAATCTCGTGAGGCAATACCTGAAATAATAATTGACATCCATCAAATTGAAATTATGTCAATTATACATAAAATCGTTGTTTTGCATGTAGCTTTTTCGCTTAGTCAGTTTTGTAGCCAAGGAAGAGTTCAAATTTTGTACCGACTACTAGAATTAAAAATCTTCTTCAGTTCCATGCTTTTTAAAACTGCTTCTAGAGCTATTGCTGAAAGTAGTCTTTTGGAAAAGTTGACATTTGGTGGTTTGACTTCTGAATAAATAAATATTCCAAATAAGTTCTACGGTTGTGCTAAATCAAACTATCTCAAGTTTGATTAACTTTAGAACAAAATACCAACATCTACGACATCCAAATAAGCATACTTTTAAACTATGATCAAGTTTTTCTAAAGGAACTATATTTTAAGAACATTGGTGAGACTATTCTTTTATACTACCATCATGCTCTACTTTCTAATTTTAGATCTTTCTGTTATAACAAAAAAAGTATGCACCAAGGGTAGGCTAACCTTTGACGTGGTTCCGTCTCCCCACTTGACTTGGACGCATCCATCATCACACATATCAAAGACATATCCGACCCATGTTAGATCATTGGCGGCGATGGCGGCCTCCAACGGCTGCAGGCGAACGACAACAGCCCAATAGAAGACTTGGTCGTCGTAATCCAACCAGCAGACCAGATCATATAAGCTCACGGTCTCGTCGTTCTCCACCTCGCCGCCGCGTTCCGTCGTCGTCTCAAGCCACGACACGCGCACCGTCTGGTCCCTGACGTCAATGCTTCTCACGACGCCGTGGCGTGCCGCCGGACCAGCTGCTGCTGCACCGTCGGCGACCTTGCTGATCACATGATCTCCGGGGAAGAACACATAATCGTCCTGTGTATCGAAGGGGACCAGCGACGCTGACGGCACGCCGCACCACCGTGTGCCGTCCTGCCACAGCACGTCGACGGTTGTGCGGGTGTCCACGACGGACATGGACTGCTCCACCTGCACCGGCGTCAGCTTGTCACCAGTCACTTCATGCCTTCTTCCCAGCTTAAACGACGCCTTCTTCGGCTGCGGCGGCGACGACTATCCCTCGCGAAAGAAGCTGCGATCGCCGACGCCCCAGAAGCAGTCGAGAGAGGAGGCGAACAAGGTGAGGTCGTGTGGGTTTTGCTGGTACGACGGCGGCGCGGACGCCTTGAAGAGGTCCCGGTCTGTGCCGAGCGCAGCCGACGCGATCCAGTGGACGAGCACGGTGCCCATGTCGACCTTGGAGACGGTGCCCTCGAAGCTGCCGTCGAGCCGCGGGGAGGACTTGACGCGCTGACCGGGGCAGAAGGAGGTGTTCGTGATCTGGCGCTCGGAGCCGCCGCCGCCGATGACATCCAGCTTGTCGTCGTCCGCGTCGGCGACCCTGCACACGACGCCGTCGACGTCGACGGACACCGCGACGACCCGGCCGAGCCACGGCCCGGACACGACGTAGTCGCCGACGCTGAACTCCCTCACGCGTCGCAGCTCCGCCGGCAACACGCCCCTCGCCACCACCGCCGGCTCATCGCCGTCGACCAGCCGGACGAGGTCGAGCGACGTGTCGGCCTTCGTAACGACCCCGATCTGTCGCTCGGATCGGACGCCGAGACGACGATCTCTACCGGGCATAAGTAACTCCTGTCCACCACGGTGAGGTTGCCGGCGTCCTCGTACACGATGGCGCCGTCAACACACATCACGGCGAGCTTGCCGTCTTGGGTCGTGTCCTGCTGGTTAGGGACCACTAGCCCGCGTTCGTCATGGGTGCCTTTCTTCCAGAATGTCACAAGGTCGTCCCATGTTGGAGCAGCCGTGGCGGCATCGCCGTTCCTGTGCCCCGCGGCGCCGTCCATAGCCTCCTCGATGAGTTTCTTTTTTCCCTCAATACTACATATATATATATCTTTTATTTATAACCGGGTGATCTTGTAGTCAGTCCAAGTCTTGGTACCACACAGTCATAGGAGTTGTAGTCCGCATGCCAATCGAGCTTTATTTATGGTCCAGCATCTATTTTTTTTTCAACAATTCTACAGGGGGAGTCCTGTCCACGCATATCGAATCCACAGTAAACAAAAACTTCTGATTTTCTTTACCTGATGACAAGACGTATATATTTCCAAATCCATATGCGTCGAGAAAAATCTCTTGAACGATGGGAAAATAACTCTGGTACCTCAGGTGCATATGCATTAGGAAAAAACCTCTTCAAGTATACCCATCGTGCCCCTGTTCAGGGCTGGATGGATTTGGTACCTCCGGTACCTTTTTTTTTTTAGTGAAAAGGGAATTCCATTGATGCTAAAGCATACGAGCATCTTCAAGATACTCCCATAAAACTGGTCCCATAAACTTATTTTTGCGAGCAACTAAAAGATTATGAGAGACAACTTTTCTCTCCTCCTCCAACAGTCCTCCCTTAAAAATGGATTAAAACACTTTTGATTGGGCCACGTGAGCATTTAGGGCCACAATAATATTAATTCCATAGCAAAAAGAAGATATGGGATCCCTAATTCTTCCCCTGTTTGTAGCTACAAATGAGTGGAGTTTAGGAGCTATGAAAAAACTGAGGGTGGTTTTGGGGTCCTATTGGAGATAGTTTTTTTTATTAGATCCATATATTTTAATTTAAGAGAGGTTTACGGGGCTCTCTTGGAGATGCTCTAACATCCCATGATTACAATCCACACAACTCCAACTCCACTGATGGGAGACAAGAAATTTTGAAAAAGTCACAAATTCCACCATCTAAGATCACTATCCCAAACGGATATGCCACGGACGAAAACATGTAAGTTTGGCCCAGCCCACTCCATCTTGTAGATTTAGTTGTTGTTCGACGTCTCGTAAAACCCAAACGCCCTGCATAACGCACCCGTTCGACCGGGCGACCATCGCCACTGGCTTGCGCAAACAAAAATTTCCACCTATTTCTTCAAGCCCATCCACCATACGAAATAGGCCAACTGAAAAAGGCCCATGAAACAGAGTGGATCATTGGCAGCACATCACAGCAGTCGTCTTCCTCCTCGAGACCTTGCTGCCGCCGTCTCTCACAGCGGGTTCCTCCACGATCCCAAGCGCAACAGTGAGGGAGAAGAGACAAACGAGCTCATCCGTAGAACAACTAAACCCATGATGAGTGAAATGTTCTAACCATGTAAATCTAATGTTCCGGACTTTCAAATCACATTATTTTGGTTCCTTCTCTTCGACGGCTTCAATTGAAAAAGTGATGTTGAAGATGAGTAAAATACTTAGATATTCTTCAGATTTAGTTGCAATCCCCTTTCATTGAAAATATTAATAATTACATCCGGACACACAAACTACGTACCGTCGTATGACTCCATCATATGTCAGGAAAACAATTGCTGCCTTCAACTCATATAATTCCATATAGATTCCAGGGGCCATAATTGAAAGATCAATACAATTCCATCGACCCTGGAATTAGGAGGGTGAGACAGGGAGGATGGAGTGTTCTTATACCCCACCAAATTAAGACATTAAAATAATTGATGTTTTTATTGGAACAATGTAGTTCTGAATTTTCTGTTAGTTTGGCCAGAATACACTTTCTCTTATTTTATAATTAAAAGAAAGCACCAACTTTAATTAAAAAATTAAATTCCATAATCGATCACTCAAGTACAGTTTGCTCTAAAGCGTCTATTCAACAACCATGATTCAACATTTAAGCACAGTAAAGCATGTACAATGTTCTATCGGCAAACTAGAATAATTCGTGTAAGTTAACTCTCACTTGATGTAAGTTCTTCGTATCTCCCCAATATATGTGGGCTTACAACATTCATGGTTTTATCAGAAATACCCAACCTGATATTATATGTTACACTATCCGTCGTATTATCACAATTACGATCACATGCCACTCCATTCATAACGCATATGTTTTACGCCACTATCTAGTAGTTCCAAATAACTCATCATGTGGCATAATAAGAACAAGGTTAGATAATTTAATAGTTCCAAATAACTCCTGATGCAGCTTAATAAAAGGGGTCAACATATATGCGCGCACCCTCCGATCTGACAGCCCAATTCTAGAAAGAACATGATCGATAAATTCCCATTTAAACAATGGCTCATGGACCATTGAGCCCTACATGACCCACACACCATGCATGTTGGGAAGCATAGAATCATGCTATGCTCTTGATAAAACGTTTTCTCACAACTCTCAAGAAAGCATTTTCAGAACTATTGCTGACAAAACTTGTTTATAGAAAACATTTCAGCCAAAGTTAGCAAAAAGATCCGAAGAAAAAAAATGTCATAGTTGGGTGTGCAACTAAACTTGGAGCTTGCCGATGCCCAGTGCCAGACCAAGATTTCTTTTTTTTTTTTTGAGCCAGACCAAGATTTCAGAGATGGGTGTTCTACTACAAGTTTAGGAACATTTCCCGATAGTTTGAAGCAAATGGTTAACAGTATCTCGTAGGTAATGGGATTGTATCCAATTATGTTGTTGGTAAATTGTTAGATCTGTTGGGAAATACATCATATAGTATAAGTAAAACTGTTGGCCACTCGTGGGAAAAAGACTAGGAGGATTAAAACTGTAGGGAAAGAGTAGTTATCTTGTAATGTTCGGAGTTACTGACATGTCACAAAAATATCCTTCCATCAGATAATTATATATGCAGAAGTCAGAAGCTAGTAGGTTAGAAGTTGCGTAATAGCTCATCCAGAAAGTGGCAGCGCAGACGGCAGCTAGCAGCAAGTGGTTGATTCCTAGGAAAAAAAATTTCGACGAAATTTCACCGAAATATCTGAAATTTCATCTTTTCCGGTGGGGTCCGAAATGAAATTGAAATGAACAGTACCAATGAAATTTTGTTCTTGACCACCTTCATAAGTCCAAATTGTTTTGCTTATGT
Source organism: Eragrostis nindensis (assembly GCA_012490785.1). Lineage (NCBI taxonomy): Eukaryota > Viridiplantae > Streptophyta > Magnoliopsida > Poales > Poaceae > Eragrostis > Eragrostis nindensis. The sequence goes on from JAAXCT010000070.1 coordinate 403,317, forward strand.
ATGCAATCGTGATGTTTTATAGATTTGAGACAATATCTTGTGAAATCATGTCAAAATTTTTTAAAAAATTCAAATTTTGTTCGTCGAAATTTCCGAAATTCCCGAAATTTCATGTTTATCGGTGACCTCCGAAATTTTTTTATTTCTGAAATAGTTTTCCTAGGTTGATTCTACAACGGAGAACAGCAAATGGAACCACGAGTCTGTAGCAACCATGTAGGGAAACGAGATGAGATTTTGTGCATGCCATTTTGCTTGGTAGCGCAGTCTGCCTCAAAAAACGAGTGTTGGATCAACTGGCAAATGCATTCTCTCGCCACTCATTTCCCATGATCAATGCATTTGTAATCACCTGTTTTTATCTCTCTAAAAGTCGTGCTGGTAAGTGAGCAATCCATATATATAAGCATCTCCTCACAAGCATGATGCGTGTACCTATGCATGAACTATTCATCGATGCAACATTTCTCTCTTCCAAGTGTGAGCATTTTTTGGGATTTTCCTTGAGACGTTCATTGTTCCTGAACCGAGGTCGTCCGCCCATGTTGAAGGCCAAACGGCCAGCAACATCTACTTACAAGCACGACGCACTAGCAAGCGAGAGCAATCCTGTTACAAGTACGTCCATCTCACGATCCTGTGTCGCCCTATCCTGTAGGAAAGTGTACAACTCCATCTCACGATCGACCTGAGAACGAACTTGTGTCGCCTACTAATCATAGGTGCACCTGTACATGGTCCATAATTTTTTTCTTAACACGATCTTTGCTGATGAACATGCTTAAGTATCCAAGTAAATGACGCGTAATCCATTGTAAAACTGCCAGCAAAAACGAATCATTTTTTTATTCGCACAAAATGTTCCAGATCCATTTCTCACCCCCGCCATAACACCATTCCAATTCTGCGCCATAGATATTTTCTAGGTTTACCCTCCACTCCTCCTCCAGGGCCGGCTATAAAATGAGGCCTCTGCCCCTCGTCCTCCTCACTCACACCAACCAAGACAGAAATCCATTTCTTTCCCTGCATAGTAAGGTTCCCGCTCCAGCCATGGATCTTGAGGCTGAGCTAGTGAAGCTCGTCGCTGCAACCCGCGCTCGCCTCGTCCTCCTCATCCTCCAAAACCTCCTCCTCGGGCGCTGCTCCCGCGACGACCTGATCGACGGCATGTCCCCAGATCTCGTCGCCGACGTCTTGGCGGCGCTGGAGCAGCTCAGGGCGGCTGTATCCAACCGCATCAGCCAGCTGACGGCAGCGCAGGAGGCGGAACCACTCACCGGCGCCGCCTGCCGGTGAGCCTGCACCATCTGTGGCGGCGCCGGCGGGCGCTGAGCCTTATGTGTAATGATTTTAGGTAAACAGGCTTGGGCATCAGATCTCCCAGCCTTGCAAGAATAAAATGTGAACCTTCGATGTGATAATGCGTCTGATCCATTTATCCTTTGTGTTGTTTGATTTGATTTTGCTTCTAACTGTATGACTGACCGAGGTCGCCGGGTCGGATCATCTTTTTTTTTTTTCATTTTTCGATCGGCCTCTCAGCCTCGCTTCCTGACTTCCTGTACGTTCCTCTTACAACTGAGCAAGCGCATCCGTACTCCCCTCGCCCACCCCAGCCGCGTCCCTGAAACCTAGCCCCCGCACTCTACGCATCGGCTCGTCTTCTTCCTTCGATCACTACCTCGCCACACGTCCGGGGCTTCTCGCCAATTAATCGCTGTCTCCCCGTCACCAGCCGAACGCCTAGGTCCATGACTGATGGGTTCCATGGCTTCCCGTCCTCCACGAGAACTTGAGAAGAACGAATGGGGGCTGCCGCCGGGGTGCGGCGTCATATATCGGAGCTGAAATCCAAGGCCCGCGTTAGGCTGGCCCTGTGGGACACGACCTTGGTCACCTCAATGTCTGCAACACCGAGGCCTTCGATATACCTCACGGCGGCTGCGTGGGATGGTCCATCGTTTGGTTGCATGTGGCTGAGCAGCTTCTTGCACACTACGCAAACAAAGGTAATTGAGATTAGGGAAAAAGAAAACTAAAACGAAAACAAAAGTAGGTCCATTCTTTTTTTTATTGCGTGCCACTGGTTTTGTTTCAAGTCATGCAATTTCAGGATATTTTTCGCAAAAAAAGGTTCAGGATATTGTCTTAAGAATTATGGCCGACGCATACTGTCTTATGAAAATCAATATATAGTAAATAAAAAGGCCTGCTATATTGTTGGTTTGCAAAAGAGGATGGTTGATGAGTTTGTGATTCGTGTTTACCTTACCTAGGTGCCTCATCTTTTGACATTTCATCCATTGGATCTTTTCTAATCTACTGGCGGTTTGTTGAATCCAGGAGACATACTGAAAGCCGGGTAGAAAACTTTCATTCAGTTATCAGTTCATTCAAATTTAGATAGCATTCACAGTGTGTCAAAAAGTGACTAGCCAATATGTCATGTCAGTGAGTTAGTTTTAGCCCTTTGTTATTATAAATTGTCGAACCATTATCTTGTGTGAACGCATTTTCTGATTCTGGAATGGTGCCCTGTTCAATGATCTGAACCTGAATTAGCTTCATCGGACGATCAAAATACAAAACAGGTGCAGCAGTTCATTACTTCATGCCTGCCTCTTAATAGCGTTCTTCTCATTTTTTTCTCAGGACCATCTTGATGCAAAGCAAGTAGTAATAATTTTCAAAACAAGCAATTACTACTAGATATTTACAGGTTCACGCTGAGAATAATGTTCAGATAGGTTTTATTGAAAGCTTTGATTATTCAGATATTTATAGATTGACGCTGAGAACAATCACATTCTCAAACAATGTTCAGATAGAATAACTGTCTAGAACCGTGTTACGTCAACCTCCGATCACAATGCATGCCCCTTCTTTATGGTCCATGCTATTTGTCATGGCATGCTCACTAATGGTGAATTCTGATGTTCCTAGAGGTCAGAGGGGGCTTTGTGGTTAATTGTTTAGATATGTTTTGCTTCCTACCAACAAGATTATTTATGAGTATTCTGGTAGCGACATTTATTTCTTTCAACACAAATGTCATTTCTGGGTTCCCGATACAACATAGCTACTTTTAGCTGTGAAAGGAGAAGTCCTCGGTATGGTTTGAATATACATGTATAATATCCATTCTAAGTGATGAGCGTCAAGTGCGAACTATAAGAGGAGATGACAAAGTACCAACGGTGAAGTGTACTAGCTGTCTGACGGTGTAAGTTAAGCGCGTGCAGGAGTGTAGGCTCAACACGGCTGGTGTTCTGCATTCTTGGAATTTATTTCAATTACTGTTTGAATGCCCGTGCGTTGCCACGGAAGCGAAAGGTTACGTACCGGTAAGGTATCGCACGGGTGCCATGTACTATAGCAATCTGGAATTATGTCTTGAAGCGGTTTCTCTACTCATGTTGGACCAACATTGTTTTGTATAGTTTGTAGCTGGTGCATGTCAATTTGATCGGTCTCATATATTTTCAGGCGTTTGTTTTTCAGATCATAAATCATATCCTAGAACATGAATGTTAAGTATGCCTGAACATAAGTTCGCCATGTCTTTGCCTCAAGAAAAAAAAAAGTTTGCCATATAATATCACACAAAATAAACCAATTACATCCCAGATACACAAACTACCATCATATGCCTCATCCATTTCTTCATGTCAAGGAAAAAAAATAACTTCCTTCAACTCCGAATAATTCCATGTAGGTTCCAGGGACCATGAAAGCTCAATAAAATTCCATTAAACCTGGAAATGGGAGGATCCCACTAGGGGAAGACGTGTTCTTGTACCCCACCAAATATGCCATTAAAATATATGATTGTTTTCATTGGAACAATATATGGTTTTGAATTTTCTGTTAGTTTGGCCAGAATAGCACTTTCTCTTCATAGTTAAAGGAAAGCAACAACTTTGAGCAAAGTTTTAAGTTCCATAATCAATTACCTAAGTACAGTGTGTGACTATATTCAACAACCATCATTCAGCATTTCAGAACACTAAAGCATGAATATTGTGCTATTGGCAAACTAGAATAATTGGTCATAGGCTACTTCGTTAAATATAAACTGTATTTTGGAGAACATTGAAGTTCTTTGTATATCCCCATTATTTATGGGGTCGCAACATTTACAGTTAAGCTAAGATGAAGTACAACCACATTATTAGCGTCTATAAATGTATCTGTGATTCAAATCAGTACAATTTCCATGCAAAACAATTCTCTGGCTCATATTATTGCAATTACGCCCCTATCTAATATATAGTTCCAAATGGCTCATCCTGTGACACAATTTAATAGTTCCAAATAACTCATGATGCAGCATAATAAAAAGGGCCAAAATTTATGAGCACAAACAGCCCAATTCAGGAGAGAACATGATCGATAAATGTCCATTGCTAGAAATGAAACAAACAATTTCATGATCGATAACATCTAGCACACTACGCAAACAAAGGTAATTGAGATTAGGGAAAAAAACTGAAACAAAAATAAAAGTAGGTCCAATATTTTTTTTTTGCGTGCCACTGGTTTTTTTTAAGTCATACAATTTCCTAATCTATGCATACATATTGTTAGAAGTAGTGGGAAAGGAAACTAAAATTGTGGCCAAAGCTTATTGTCTTAAGAAACTCAATGTATAGTAAATAACAAGGCCTGCTATATTGTTGGTTTGCAAAAGAGGATGGTTGATGAGTTTGTGATTCGTCTTTACTTTACCCAGTCCTATGCACCTGTTCTGTAGTTTGATCATCAAATGAAGACTACCTGGAGCTGATCTGGCTATTATTGAGGAATTCACGCCGGGATGAGCGAATTCAGCTTCAGAACATTGAAGAGGCACCATTCCAGAAGCAGAAATTGTATGTGTTCACACAATGATTCCACAATTTACAAACAAAGGGCTAAAACTAACTCACAGACATGACTGAAGTGGTTTGGCTAGCCAATTTTGACACACTGCGAAAGCTATATATATCTAAATTTGAATGAACTAATAACTGAATGAAGTGTTCTGCCCAGCTTTCAGTATGTCTCCTGTATCCAATAAACCACCAGTAGATTAGAAAAGATCCAAATGATTAAATGTTAAACCATTCGGTTCAATAACTGAATGAAACTGCGCAGCAGTTCATTACTCCATGCCTACCACAGGACCATCTTGATGCAAAGCAAGTAGTACTAATTTTCAAAACAAGCTACTACTAGTCTACTACGAGATATTTACAGGTTGACTCTGAGAATAATGTTCAGATACGTTTTGTTGAAAGCTTTGATTGTTCAGATATTTACAGGTTGACGCTGACAACAATCACATTCTCATACAATTTTAAGATAGAATAACTGTCTAGAACCATATGTTACGTCAACCTCCGATCCAGTCACAATGCGTGCTTTTTTTTCTTTTTTTTCTTTTTTTTTTTGTAGTTCATGCTATTCGTCATGTCTTGCTCACAGTTGATGAGTTCTGATGTTCCTAGCTAGAGGGGCTTTTGTGGTTAATTGTTTAGCTATGTTTTGCTTCCTACCGAGATGATTTATGACTTTCAACACAAAAGTGATCTCTGGGTTCCTGATACAACATAGCTACTTTCAGCTGTGAAAGGAGAAGCCCTAGTACATGGTTTTTATTACATGTATAATATCAATCCTAAGTGATGAGCCTCAAGTGCGAACAGCAACAGGAGATGACAAAGTACCAACGGGTGAATTGTTTCTGGCTGAGTGACGGCGGCATGAGTTAAGCACTCAAGCAGGAGTGCAGGCTCAGCACAGCTGGTGTTCAACATTCTTATACTTGGAATTTATTTCAATTACTAGTTGAATACCCTTTTTTGCCACAGGACACAAAGATCGGTACCCGGTACAAGGTATCACACGTATTTTTCTTGATTATGTATTTTGGGCACTAAGTTGAATCTGGACTGCTCACCCATGGATGAACGGCCACGCTTGCTTGTCACTTCTATATATACGAATAAAATAATCAGCAGGAGGCCCTGTGGAATATGCAGGAAGCGATGGCCTCAATGGAGGCGCACCATGTGTATTTATACACAGGAGGGCAAAAACCCTACCTTGAGTTACAAGTCAAGTACATGTGGTTAGGATTACAACGACTAACCATATCTAGCCTAACAGCCTATACGTGTATATCTCAACACACCCCCTCAATCACAACTTTACTAAGTTGAGATTGCGTCGAAAGTCAAGCAGCTGCCGAAGACTCAACGGTTTGGTAAACCCATCAGCTACTTGATCTGCCAAAGAGATGAACCTGATGTCCAGTTGCCGTCGCGCAACCCTTTCACGAACAAAATGATAGTCCACCTCTATGTGCTTGGTGCGGCCATGAAATCTAGGATTTGCCGACATGTAAGTTGCACCCAAGTTGTCACACCATAAACAAGGAACTCTTGGTTGTGGAACTTTCAACTCCCCAAGCACACTTTGTACCCAAATAATCTCATCCGTAGCATTCGCTAGAGCCTTATATTCAGCTTCCGTACTCGACCGCGACACGGTAGCTTGTTTCCTAGCATTCCATGAAATAAGATTGGAACCTAGAAATATGGCAAAGCCGCCTGTAGACCTCCTATCATCAGAACACCCAGCCCAATCAACATCTGTAAAGGCACTAATCAATAGTGAAGAGCTCTTCCGAATCTCTAGACCAAGCCCCATAGTACTTTGAAGATATCTCAATATTCTCTTTACTGCTGACCAATGCAAATCAGTTGGAGCATGCAAAAATTGACAGACCTTGTTAACAGCAAACGAAATGTCCGGTCGAGTCAATGTAAGATATTGCAAAGCACCAACAACACTACGATATTCAGTAGCATCCTTAGTATGTAAGAGTGTGCCCTCATGCAGAGAAAGCTTCTCAGAAACCGACAAAGGAGTTTGAACAGGCTTACAATCCTTCATGCCGACCCTCTTGAGAATATCAGAAGTATACTTCTCTTGTGTCAATATAATACCCCCCCCCCCCCCCCCCCCCCCCCCCCCCGGTTTCTTCTTAACTTCAATGCCAAGAAAATAGTGCAATTCACCAAGATCTTTAAGAGCTCAGATATGAGATTATGAAGGAGAGCAGCAACAGCTCGATCTGATGAACTCACAACTATAATATCATCCACATAAATAAGAAGAAACATAGTTACTTTAGAATCACTAAAGATAGAGAGAGAGGTATCAGTCTTCGATGCAATAAAAACCCAAGGATTCCAATTTCTGACTCAATCTGGCATACCAAGCACGCGGAGCCTGTTTCAACCCATAGAGAGCTTTGTCAAGACGGTAGACATACTGAGGCTGGGAAGCACTCTCATACCCAGGTGGGTGTCTCATGTACACTTCCTCCTCCAGAACACCATGAAGAAACGCGTTCTGCACATCTAGCTGACGTATACACCAACCCTTGGAGACAGCAAGAGAGAGAACAAGTCGAATAGTAGCAGGTTTAACAACAGGGCTAAAAGTATCCTCATAATCAATACCATACCGCTGCTTAAAACCCTTGGCCACCAACAGGGCTTTATAACGATCAACCGATCCATCCGGCTTCCTTTTAATCTTGTACACCCACTTGTAGTCAATAAGATTATGAGCTGTATGAGCGGGAACAAGGTGCCAGGTCTGATTACGTATAAGAGCATCGAATTCTGCATCCATAGCTGCTTTCCACTCGGGACTACACAAAGCATCTTGCAAAGTAGCAGGTTCACCAGAAGTGGCAAGGTTTCCATACCGAATAATACCTGGAAATAATTTCTTAGGTACCCGAATATCATTCTATAGACGAGTATGAGGACGAACACCCTCCGGCTGGTGTGGAGCAACAACAGGAGCCGGAGACAACTCAGGTGCCGGCGAAGGAGAATCCGGCGCAGGAGAATGCCCGGATTAACTGTGGCCACCCATGAACCAGCAGGCGAAGACGGAGCAGCCACAGAGGATCCTGACACAGGAGCCGGAGTAGATGGCGTGGGGTCCGCCTGTACCGTGGACGCTGGGGCGACGGGAACATCAGTACCCGGCACAGCGGGACCCAGCTGCACCGAGGGAGTAGGCGCATTTGTGCGGGACGGAGTCGACAGCGCCGGGCCCGCCTGGCCCGACAAAGGTACGGCCGGGAGCGACAACGAGGCTGGCTCCCGATCCGAACGAGATGCGCCGCCAGGCACAGGAGTCGGATCTTCTGTGGCAAGAGGATCCCGTGCGGCCGCAATCAGCAGAGGCATGAAATACCCATCGGCAAGAGAATGCTCTGCTGCAGGTGTTCCTGAAAACTCATCAGCAACATTAGTAGACATAGGCAAATGGTCAACAGCCCCTGAATCATCTCCTAGCTCGGTTGGGTGCAAAGTTGGAGGAAGGAGAAGAATTTGAGAGCGTAAAAGAGCACCGGCATTGGGATGGAGCTTGGAAATGGGGAAGACCGATTCGTCGAAAACAACATCATGTGAAATGTATATACGAAAAGTAGAAGGATCAAGGCACTTGTATCCTTTGTGATAAGTGCTGTACCCAACAAAGACACATTGTTTGGAGTGAAAAGACAACTTGTGAGTATTGTAAGGTCGCAAATTAGGCCAGCATGCACACCCAAACACCTTGAGAAAAGAATAATCAGGCGCACGACCAAATAACTTTTCAAGGGGAGAGACATAACCCAAAACACGTGAAGGTATAGTAATCTGTTTATAAGAAAAACAGCAGCAGTGAAGGCTTCATCCCAAAATTTTAGAGGCATAGATGCATGAGAGAGTAAAGATAATCCTATCTCAACAATGTGACGATGCTTACGTTCAGCGGAGCCATTTTGTTGATGTGTATGTGGGCAAGATACAAGGTGAGAAATCCCAATACGAGTAAAGAAATTTGTCAACTTGTGATATTCACCCCCCCCCCCCCCCACCCCACCACAGTCGGTTTGAATAGCAAGGATTTTGCGCCCAAACAAACGCTCAACATGGTTTTGAAAATCTTGGAATTTCTGAAATACTTCAGATTTATGTTTAAGCAAATAAATCCATGTGAACTTGCTATAATCATCAAAAAAGCTTACATAGTAATCAAACCGACCAACAAAACTAGGAGCACGACCCCATACATCTGAAAAAATAAGCTCTAAGGGAGCTTATGATGACGAAGGACTCTGTCAACGATAGGATAGGACGGATGTCCTAGACGATAATGCCATCTTGAGGGCGTAGACTTGACAGAAGCAAAGGCACACTTGGTCGATGAATGCTCCAATGAAGGAAGAGGATAAAGACCATTCCTACACCGCCCGCGAAGAATAACTCTCTTCGTTCTTTGATCTTTACCAAGAAAAAATTAGGGTGAAATTGAAGATAAACATCATTATCACTAGTGAGACGATGAACGGAAACGAGATTTTTCGAGGCAGAAGGAACATGAAGAACATGATTGAGACGAATATTGCGAGCAGGAGAAAAAACAGTGGACTGACCAATATGCTTTATAGCCATACCATTGCCGCTTGCAGTGTGAACACGATCACCACCATTGTACTTCTCTTTGGTGGTGAGCTTGTCGAGGTCGCCGGTGATGTGATCAGTGGCGCCGCTATCGGCGTACCACAGCGGATCGACGTTGTAGGAAGAAACCGCCACTGCGGCTGCAGTACGTTCCTCGGGACGAACTTGCGGTCAAAGCGCTTCCAGCACTTGAGCGCATCATGCCCAGTGCGCTTGCATATCTGGCAGGGCGGGCGATCATCGTTGGCGCCATCACGGCGACGGCCGCCGCTGCGGGCGCGGTCACCAGGGGTAGCGCGGTTGCCGTCCGCGCGCGACACATCAGGACGGGCGCCAGCAGGACGAGGACGGCCGCGCGCCGCAGCATTCACCGCGGACTGGTAGTGGTGCTGGGCGTCGATGCGAGCTTCAGCGGCGAGGAGGCGGGCGTAGAGATCGGAAAGCGAACCGGCTCCAGGCTGCCGTTGACGCTTTCCACCATGGGGTTGTAGTCAGCATCGAGACCCGCCAGGATGAAGCAGATGGGATCGTCATCGTCGACGGGCTTGCTAGCCGTCGCGATCTCGTCGGCGTAGCCCGTCATGGCGGTGAAGTAGGCCGCGGCGGACTGTTTGCCTTTCCGCGTAGTCACAAGCTTGTTCCGCAGGTGGATGACCCGCTAACGCGACTGAGACGCGAAGCGCCTCTCAATCGTCGACCAGACGGCAGACGATGTAGTGTGGCACGCCACCTGCCCCATCACCTCGCGAGAGAGGGGGGTAAGCAGGAACGCCAGAAGCTGCTGATCCTGGGCGACCCAGACGCGATGTGCTGGATTGTCCATCTCAACGCCCTTGTTATCCTTGATTTTCTCCTCCGGCACCACGGCCTTTGGATCAAGGAAGGAGGTCAGATTTGCCGCACGAACGACGGCGAGGACTTGGGCTTTCCAGAGGACGTGATTATCACGGGAGAGCTTCTCCGAGATGGGAGTGGCTAGGAGGTTGGACGCTGCCATGGAGGAGCTGGAGCTGGGCATGGCGTCGGAAAAAAAGATCGCTAGATGTATTTGAAGAAGGATGGCTCTGTTACCATGTGGAATATGCAGGAAGCGATGGCCTCAATGGAGGCGCACCATGTGTATTTATACACAGGAGGGCAAAAACCCTACCTTGAGTTACAAGTCAAGTACATGTGGTTAGGATTACAACAACTAACCATATCTAGCCTAGCAGCCTATACGTGTATATCTCAACAGGCCCACTACTCTGTCGTTCTTCTCTCCTCTCATCCGCCCAAGCGCATATATTTCTTGCACAAGCACGTCCACAGCCTTCGGACGCAGAGAACTGCCAAAGCAAAAACTCTAGCCTATTTTGCATCAATTTCTTTCATTCCTTCGTAACTGAAACGAATAGATTAAAAAAAAAGTGCCTATCTTGCTTCGATCCTCATATCATGATGCCTATGCAATATGGGTTCTTCGGAGTTCGGACCGTGAGCAGCACCTACACCAGATTGTGAAGGATTCAAGTACGCCTGATCAATGGAGCCTCGGATGGCAACAAGAACCAAGGATAGATCTTAGAGGCACGCAGATATGACAGGGCGGCAGCCTCCGGCGAGCGCGCACGAAGGCACGACGGCTGTCTCCGCCGAGTGCGCTAGGGAGCGTGCGGGACCCCGATCGAGCAGCTGGGCTCCTGCTGGTCCAGATGGAAGATAATGCTCAAAAGGCCTTCTCTGAATTAGCTAGTCTCAATTCAGTGGACCCCGCGATACGTGCACCTCTGCCTGATCTCTTCATCCATGCAACATTTCCCTTTTCCAATTGTTAGTTTTTTTGGACTTTTCCTTGACACGTTCATTGTTCCTGTACCAAGGTCATAGCAGCTCCGCCTATGTCAGACCGGCTAGCAAGCGAGAGCAATCCTGTCACAGGCCCTATAGAACTATGAAAAAAAAAAATCTCGACCTCTTGTAACTGATCAACAATGAGAGTCTTTGTCTCCATATCCACAACAATGCTAGACGTGAGAGCTCAAAGTCCTGAACAGATAGTACATGCGGGACGATAACCACTGTTCAGTGTTCTACGTTCCAGAAGCTCAGCCTCTTCAGAAGCGTCACGGCAGAAAAAGCTCTTCGGTGTCCCGCTGTCCCGACAGGAGGATACCTGGGTCGCGCTATTTGTAGGAACTAGGATGGCGGCCCGCGCATTTGCGCGGCTAGATTTGTTAAACTATTTAAAGTATTTTTATACTATAGAAGTTTGAACATGATTTATTTTTATTATTATGATTATTATTATTATTATTTTATAGTAATACATTTCCAACATAGCTAAAATTGATTGGAGAAATTGCTCACCGACTCTGTCATTTTGAGTGTGTGATGAGTCATCATTTCTCTGAATGTTATATTGAAATAACCTATTTATAGGTACCATACATGTAAAGGTCATCATTTTAGCAACTGACTTGGTAAAAAATAGTGAACATGTAAGTATTGTGTAAGGGCTAGAATAAAAGATGAATCACAGAAACAATATAAAATAATAGATATGATATGAACTCAATAGTAACATATATGTATTTATTAAACCAAGTAAATTGAACAAATTGATGCTTTTCTATGCAATTTTAATAATACAGAACTCCCATTTTTTTTCATAATTTGTTCATCATGCTCCTTCTACTTATTCAAATCAATTGTTCTTCTATCAGGATTCTTTCATCTTGGACATGCTTCTATTTTATTTTTTGTTTTTTAAAAAATAGGACACATAACATGATTTCAACGAATATAGACAGAACACTAATAAAAGTTATGCAATATACTTTTAAGAAATAGACAATACCTATTAATTTTCTTACATTAGCCTGTAATGATGTAATTCTTAACTTTGATTCACATATCTCATCTCTTGCACTTTTAAGCTCTTTGCAACAATGCGTGTTTGCTACCGGAGACCTGACTGAATACTTTGAGCTTTTTATAATTATTTAAATATTCAATTTGATAGTCTTGTCTTTTGGTCGATGTGAAACACATAAGTTAATAATAAACGCTTGTTCCGTGCTGTATAATATGATCCATCCACCACGACGTCTAACTTGTCTCCTCATATCACCATTAAGATATACTTTGTTAATTGCATTGTCATATGATGTTTCTGTGTTCAAACATCAATCACAGCGCTCAAGTGCACATATGGGTGTATAACATATAGTAGCCATGGCTCAATAGCTCGTCTTGATCAAGCCAGCCCCATGTCACTCGCAGTTACGCATACCTAGGTTCCATTGAAGACTGAACTATATATGCTTCTCGTAGATCTATGACTTTACACTAAATAGGTCTACTTAGCGCTGCTAACGATTATCGTGGTACTATGTAATCAGATGGATCGTGCTTACGTGCATGGTTGCTTAAGGTCATCCAAACGTTAACCATCATATATGTTTACATATTGGGATTATTTTTCAAAAGTTATGGGTGTATATCTTAAAGTTCTATAATATTGTCACCTTAAAAGTGATTTTTACATTTTGTCAAGTATTTTTCTTTGTTTCCTTTTTTTTATAGACACGCATACACATGTTTATTACCTATTTACTTGCTAAAGATAAATGTTGTTAGTTTTTAACCATTAAGGCACTACATATTTAGAAAATAATGCATTGCAACTCATGTTTCATCTAAATTATATCTCGGTGAAGCAAGACTTTGGATTCTAATGAAAGGTGCATTGCATGTAAAGTTTTAGCTAAGGATGTGATTTAAATTATTATATTGTTTATATTTTTCATGTGGTTTCCTAAGGTGTATTTCCTAACAATTTAAAGAGAAAATATATTCACTTTCATTTGAATTTATTTTTTCACTTGTGTTTAGAATATTTAAATAGATTTATTTATTAATCTAAATTTAAAAAAGAGTAATCTAGAAACAGGAATTAGGTGTATTTTTTTTTGCTATTTTTATTATTCCAAATTGAGCTATTTTTGACTCATATTGGTATAGTGGGTAAATTAGAAATAGGATATAGGGGTATTTTTGGCTATTTTTTATTATTCCGAATTTATTTTTTGAACTCATAATGGCATGCTGGTGTCAGACCCCATTCCTGGAATCTGTTGTGCATCCTGTATCAGTCCCTGGATCAGTAGCTGATACGCACAAGAACACAGATATGATAATCGAAAGCATACTTCGAATAGGTAAATAAGTATAATACCTGATATAGAACCTTTAGTGGCGGTACAACAAGGATACAAACTATCCAAGTCCATCCGTCCGACTAAGGGTGGAGCAGACAGCGGAAGAAAACATGGCCCATAGCCACAAGCAGACTTGGGAAGCAGAACCGAAAACCCAATCGTCGTCGTCTTCTACGAAGTCTTCTCCTACTAAACCAACAATTGCAAACACGTGAGTACATAAGGTACTCCGCAAGCCCTACGCTACTCAAAGGGATGTATACATGCATATTTGGTCTTAGCAAGGAGTAGGCCATAGGGTTCATTTGCAGCAAGCAAACTTTATGCAAGGTTTCAGCAATCAAGGATCATAGATAAAATAGAGGGTTTGATTGTCATATTTTAGTTGGTTGGCCCTGGGGGAGAATGATTCAATCCCGCCAGTTCCCATATTTTAGTTGGGCCTTCCGACCTCAATGGTCGTATCGACCCGGCTCGCCAGCCATCAATTCCAAAACACGGGCAATCTAATACCCACTCACACGCCAAGGAATAGAGAGTGGCTAATCAATGTGATCTCATAACATAAATGTGTCATATGCCGTGACAACGTCCAATCGATTGAATTTTACACTCTGCAGAGGTTGTACACTTTTCCCACAGGCTACGCACCCGTTGCAAGGGGGTACGTAACGCCTAGTCCATCTTCTTCGAGTAGTCTCACAAACCCACCACGGAATCACACTCAGGGGTCTGTGACGTGAAATGTCACACCACGGCACAACGCATCTGAAACATGCGCGTCGCGCTCCTGTACTAATGTAGCAGGATCCTGGGACAAACCAAATCAGGACAGGCGGCTTTCCCGTGAACTGACAACGGGTTCCCGAGACTGACAACGGGTTCCGCAACCGGACCACGGGTACGTTTCCCGAATCTGTTCCTGAGTTTCCGTTGCCTCTACTGGCCTCCAGATGGAAAAATGTAAGAGTACCAAGAAGGTAGGGTAAGTCCTGCCCATAACAGGTTCTGTGGTTGTACGAAAATCATCATGTTTACAGTCACAAGAACCGGTCCTTATATGGCCGGGCAAGCACCATGTCCCGCACTAGGGGTCTATCACACCATCAATCACACACTAGTGGCCTTGCCCGCAGTCCACCCCATCCCATCATCATCGCCTCCATCATCACCTAACACAGTTGTGCTACTCCCAACCCCAATATCACACACACCACCAAACTCATTTAACACATTTGTAAAGCATATATGTGAGTAAGGTATGGCAATGTAAAAACATTGCGAGGGGTCCTAAGCAGTTCTAGTAACAAGGCAATTATGCCATCATAGAGATGATGGAATTTATCCTAAGGTTATCAAGGTGACGGGTAAACAAGGGTAGACAAGGACTAGGTATTCATGTCTAAGTAACTGACATCAATATCAATAAGCAAGTAGGACATAGCTACACAATCAGTAAAATAACAAATAATGCATAGTAATTTAGACGGCCACATAGGTGCATTGCGAAAACTGTGGGATCAATCATGATCAAGGAGAAAGTAGAGCTTGCCTGGTTAACGCTATCCTAATCTTCAAGTTCTGGGTCTCTAGGCTCTTCTGCTGAAGTTCATGTCTTCAAGTCCTTCCTCGAAGCTTGTATCTTCTGACTCGTACTTGTCTTGGATTCATCGGCTTGTCCTTGAAGCTTGGATTCGTCTGACTCTTCCTTGAATCTCGCGTAAACTAGCGCATATAAACATACCGTATAAACAACTAACGCAAAAGAAAGTAAAGATTCAAAAGAGCCAAATAAGATCCAATAGAACTCCAATGAAGGATAAGAGACATAAATCATGTAAATGCATTAAGTTTTTACTTTAAGTAGGGTTTTACCATTTTAAGGCTATTAAGAGTGATGTTCGAGTACTAGGGTTTTTTATGTGAATGAGGGATGCTAAACACAATGAGGGGTGCATGCTTGCGAGTGAGGGTGAGGATGGCGTGTGTAGGTGTTCTTTGTACATTTATGGCAAAGGTTTGTGCAATAAGCGTACAAGGTGTAAGGTGTGCCACTTAATTACTTACCTATAGATTAAGGTATTACCTAATAGTGCTTAGCTAGTATATTATCTACTGCATTAGTTACTAAGACTAAGCTACTTATTATGTGTCATGAGCTAAGTGCAGGACGTTGGTACGTGCATGTGATCAAGTATGGCATGAATGCATGGTTGCGAACAAAATACAAGAGTCCATCGACTAAGAACATCTAGCAAATAAAACAGCAATGAACTAAGACAACAATAATTAAATGAGAACGATAAATCAATAAAGTGGATAAAGATTGGTGGTGACAACAGAATAGATAAAGATTGAGCGAAGATCGAACTGGATTAACTGAAGTTGAGTTATGATAAAAGGTTACTAGGTTTTGATGTGGGATGATATGGTAAGATCGGTTAGGTTCAATTAAAAAGGTGAACGAGCATATGTGACATGCGAGGATTGGTGTCGCATGATTCTTTGAGATAGGATTTTATTGAGATAGCAAAGATTTCAGGGTATTGATGGCTTGTCAAAGTATTCTATAGCTTTAAGATTAGTACCAAAGGGTACTTCGCATTTCTACGAACGCGTGAGCGCAAGAATCGCTCAAAACGGAGCTATGGTTGAGGAGTTACGGAGTTTTGAAGGTTCTAAGGGCTTATTTGTGAGAACAGAAAGGTTCTGGGGGCCTATTTGTAATTTCTGAGAGGTTACAGGGACCTAATTGTAATTATAAAATATTTCAGGGGCTTCGGTGTAAAAAGGTAGGTGCTAAAAGATAAATATAGAAAAGTATAGGGTGGTTTATGTAAAAAGGCTGGAGCTAAACTTAAATATAGAAAAAGATTAGGGGCTAATCTGCAAAAGTACAAGGGCTGGGATTTTCTAGGATTTTTGGATTTATTTTTCTACGGGAAAAGATATGAACCGAGTCCATGGATCTGTGGACCGGGTCCATGGGGGTGGTCCACGGAGGTTTATGGTGGACTGGAGCACTCTAGATCGTTGGATCTGAGATGGACGGACAGGATTTTATGTTGGCGAAGGGGTACGCGGCGATTTAATCTGGGACGTTGATTGAGGAATGGATGGTTGAGGCTTCCCTGGCGAGGTGACCGGCGGCCGGAGACGACGGGGGCGGCGGCGCCATTGTTGGGCTCGCCGGAGCGGCATATCCGGCGTTCCGGTGGAAGAAACTCAACGGGAACAGAGCCGAGAGATGGAGGAAGGGACGCCGAGTTCACCTGGGGGCTCGTTGACGTCGCGCGGGAGCGGTGGTGGCCGGGCGACGGAGTGGGGCGGAGCTCGGCGGCGGTGCTCGACGGGGAAAGGGCTCCAGCGCTCCTCGAGCTGAGAGGAAGGGCGCGAGCCAGGCAGGGGAGGTCGGCGAAGCTGACGCGTGGAGAAGGAGGGCGAGCAGAGGCCTCACGGCGGCGAATCCGAGGCGAATGGCGTCGGGATCGGATTTGGGGAAAAACGAAAATTAGAGCGGTCGGGTGCTCGATGTGAAGGGCTGCGAGCTTGGGAAGGAAGAGGAGGTGCAGGCGCATCCGTTTTATAGGCGAGGAGAGAGGGAGGGAAGGCTGAGGGAGTGGCGGTCGGGAATCGGATCTCGGCGCAGGTGCGTCCAGGGCGAGCTGGACGAGCGGCAGCAGCGCGTCATGGGGAAAAGCAGGCACGCGCGCTGGAGTGTGCGGCACGGTTATGCGGAAAGGTGGCACGCGCGACGCTTGAGAGGACGGCTCGGCGAGGCGGCTGCTGAGGCGACGCGAAGGCAGTGGCAGCGAGCGGCAGGGCGGCATGCGCGCTGCTGCTTTTGAGGCCGGGGCTCGGCGTCGCGGGGCGGAGGGGCGAGATTCGCGACATGATGCGGAGGCCACGCGCGTGCAGGGCAGGGTGGCATGGCGCGCTGCAGGGCGGTGGGGGCGCGCTCGCTGCGCGGCTGCGACGTGGCGACGGCGGAGCGGGGAAGAAGAAGGTGGGGCGCGGGCGCAGTTGGGCTGGGCCAGTGCTGGGCCGGGGAGAGAGGAGGGGAAGGCAGGCCGGGAAAGGAAACATGTCGGGCTGGAGGAAGAGGAGGGAAGGTTTGGGCCGAGGAAATGCAGCCCAGGGTGGCGAGAGGTAAGGGAAATTGTTTAGACATTTCTCAGGGATTTAAATCCAAACAAATTTGAATATGAATTCAAATTTGCGAGCAATTAAACACCAGGGAGGAAAAAATTAAACTACAGAGAGATAAACACTTGAGCACAAAATTTTATATTTTAAAAATTTCCATTTCTAGCTCTAGTTGTGTTATTTAATTCAATTTTATTTGAAAATTTGATGGAAGTAAGAATTTAGGAAAATTTAAATTCTGAGTGATTTTTATTCCTCTTGTTTTGATTTGAAATTTGGGTTGTTACAGCTGGGGTAATTTTGAAATAGGTGTGAGGGGTAATTTTGGCTATTTTATTATTCCGAATTTAGTTATTTTTTTACTCATAATGGCAAGGTGGGTATTTAGAAATAGATGTGAAGGGTAGTTTTGTCTATTTTTTATTATTCCGAATTTAGCTTTTTTTAAACTCAAAATGGCATGGTGGGTAATTTAGAAATATGTGCGATGGCATTTTTGGCTATTTTTTATTATTAGAATTTAGTTTTTTTATAAAATTTGTAGGGGGTTTTATGACTAATTGTTTCGTAATGGCAGTGGTGGGTAATTTTCTCTTCTTATTTTCTCGGATTAACGTGGAAATTTCTAGCATTTTAGAGCGAACGTGGTGGCTCCTTTTTCTCTTCAATTATATATATAATAGATAGATAGATGCGTACAAGCCCATCTCTCGAGTCTCGACCAGGGACGTCGACCTTAATTAGAATGGTTTTTTTTTTTGCGAGTCATAAACTCATAATCATAGGTGCACCGGTACATGGTCTGGTTTTGGGAGTAATAATCATACGCGCGTCATCCAGTTGTAAAACAGTCAGCAGGAAAAACGAATCTTTCTTTTCCATTCGCACCAAATCGTTCCAGATATCTCAGCCTAACACCTTTCCAATTTAGCACCATAGATCTTTTCTAGTTTCGCCCTCCAGGCCGGCTATAAAATGGAGCCCCTGCCCCTCGTCCTCCCCACACCAACCAAGAGAGAATCCATTTCTTTCGCTACATACTAAGGTTACAGACCCAGCCATGGTTCTTGCAGCGGTGAAGCTCGCCATTGCCAACCGCGCCCGCCTCGTCCTCCTCGTCATCCACGACCTCATCCACGGCCGCCGCGACGTCCTCGAGGGCTTGTCGGCTGATCTTATCGCCGACGTCATGTCGGTCATGGAGCTGCGCAAGAGAGTTTTAGCCAACCGACTCAAGCCCGTGAAGGCGGCGCAGGAGGCGGCAGCCATGGTGGATCCACAAGCGCCGGCGCCGGCTAACCCGCCGCCGCAAGCCAGTGAGTCCACACCACCTGCGGTGGCGCCGGCGCCGGCTAACCCGCCGCCGCCAGCCGGTGAGCCTCGTGCTGCTGCGCCCGTTTACATGGACGGCGGCGAGCCCGGGCTCCCCAGCGTCCTCTTGCATATGGTCGCGGCCACCATGGACGTCGGAGGCGTGCCTACTGCTGAGGACATCGACCGTGCTCTGAAAGACTTAGCTCTCTCGTAGAATATGTAATTTGTTGTAAAAAGGCTTGGGCATCAGATCTCCCAGCCTTGCATGAATAAAATTTGAAACCTTCGATGTGATGCGCCTGATCCATTTCTGTTTCTTTTATTTGATTCGATTTTGCTTGTGTCAATCTAATTTCCTTTCTATAAAATGGTCCCTTCCAGCTAATTAGAAACCACCTGAAAACCCCAACAGTGAAAGAAAAAACAAGAAGAAACGGTAGGGCCTCCTCAGATCTGTCATGGATACCTATGGCGCCGCCCTCCCTACATAGGCATCTATCAAACAGCCGGTGTGACCATGGACTCAGTCGTCCACGACCCTGTCCATGATGTGCTCGTTCTCGCCATGGTTGGAGTGTTGCAGACTTGTACTTGATCTCGCGCACCTCAATGGCCATCAACCCCTGGCCTCTGCCTAAACGCCGGCGGCCACGAGCCCAGAACGTGAGGTAGTGCCACTTCTAGTAGGTATGTTCGGCGTGGTGGCCGCGTGGCACGTCCCCGACGATGCGACGACCCCAGATGTCCTCTCCTTTTCCCAGACGCCATCCGCTTAGCTGACATACACATCTGTAGAATACACGTTGGCAATCTTTCATCTAGATTTAGCATTATAATCAGGCCATTAACTTACGAGACAGATATGGGTCCTTGTCACTACAGGAGAACTGCTAATAGAAGGCGTTTCAAAGTGCCTTCTAAAACGGCAAAAACGCCACCAGATACATTTGAAGGCGTTTTTAAATTGGTCGGCTATAGTCTGGACGTTAAATGTCTTTGGAGGCAATTTTTCAAAACGCCTTGAAATGTAAGCCTGGAAGGCGTTTTCAGATTGCCTTGGAATGTTTTTGAGGCATTTTGAATGCTGCCTTCGAAACAAACTGGAGGCATTTTGAGTACACCCTCAAATGTATATAAAGGCATTTTCAGAAAGACCTATACCATTCAGACAGAGCTAGATAACAATATCACAATCACAACATACGATTTGGTGTAAACCAAAGAATTATGCAAGAGGCATCCATGAATAATATTTCAGATGTACATAGTTCAAGTTCTATATTTGTAACTAAAACACTAAACTTCAGTGCAGATTAATGTACCACTTCCATTACTGTATCCACCAATCCCAGACCCACAGTAATTCTACTACACAAGAGACTGAAATGTTGTAGTTAAGCTATGTTGCCGCCTGTCTTTGTCGCAAAACTTGACTGACGATAGTGCATGCCTGATAGTTGAATGCCTGAAATCCAACAAGCACGAATTTAAGTACCAAGTTACCAAAATTGTAGGTACCAGGCTAGAAGATCACCAATCATTTTACAAAAGGAAAATTTTGAGGAGCTCACCAATAAGAGTAAATTCAGTTCCTAAATGTTATTTACAGGCAGGAGTATACTGAAACACAACAGTAGTTTGCAGGCATGTTGAATGAGAATCTTACTTATAAAGGTGCTAAAATCGAGAGGTCGATATATGATAGCTGCCTTTCTTGCCTTCATTGAATTGGGATGACGATCTGCCTTTGAGCTTGCTACATGCTTGCCTGGCCTTCAGTCTTGAGTGGTTATTAACACTTTCCTTAGAATTTTCTTTTGGTGTTTTCTTCACTATGTTTTCTACCATAGCACTTTGTGAAGTGCCACTAGCATCATGGCACTTGTTAACATCTGATTTCAGTTTTGAAGTATTTAGTCCAGATCCAACATTATCTTTTGCCTTCAACGAGATGCGGTCAATAGCGCTAACCACCTATTGAGGACAAATTTCAGATTCCACATAAAGGTTGAATTGTTGTTGTTAATCAATGTAACAAGGTACCTTGGAACGCAGCGGGCTACCATCTGAGCATACAATCTGCAATTTATTTGGAACAATAAAACTTGTGAGTTTTGTGCAAAGGAACTAATAAAAATGAACAAACTAATTTTAGAGCTCATACATTCTGTCTTGGCCACGGAATGCAATGTGCAGTAGCACTTCCCAGCTTACAAATCTTTCCATGTGCTCGGGGCAGAAGTGTTGTTTGGTTAAACACAATGCTAACCAGTACCTCAACACATTCTGCTAATGGCTTACCATCACCAGCTTTAACTTTCCTATCAGTTGTTTGAACGGTGCCCAAAGCCACCACCATTTTGCTATTTGGAGACGTCAGGCCAACTTCCATGCCACATTTTATATATTCCTTCATATCCTACAAAGATGTTGAAAATCCTAAGTCTCTATAATATGCTAGGACATTAAAACATTCAATAAGGAAAATCACCTTGGTTGCCATATCAAGTGGCGTCTGAAACTTTCTTTGCTTCTTGTCTTTCTCTGGAAGTGTTTGTGCTATTTCTTTATCCTTTTCGTTTTGCTGCTGTGACATCCTACTCTTTGAGCTTTGCAAGTTGGCAATGCAACACTCTTTGGTTCCTGCAGATTCTAGACAAAATTAATTAGGAACTATATCAATTAGTAAATATATTGCACGTGGACTTAGATGTACCTCTGGTTTTTGACTTGAAACCGAATCTTCTTTGTTTTCTTTATTGGTAACTTTCTGATGGTCTTCTGGTGACACATCAATTCAGGGACTACTTCAACAGATGGGCACTACCGAGGCCCATCGTTGGAATTCACCATCGCCTGACTCAACACGATTCGTCCTTCGCTTTTGCAAATATGAGCGTATTTTGACCTATTTTCTTATAATGGCAGAAGTGGGTAATTTGAGCCAAATTAAATCCAATGGCTATAAGGTTGGATTCTACCAAATCAATGGCTGGATGTTTTGCTTTTTTTGGTAATTTCTAAGATTTTTCTCTGATTAATGTGGAGGCATCGAAAGAAGCCTCCAATTAGTAAATTCGTAAGATAAGATGCTGCCTTCATCCTTATAAATAATCAGAAGAGGAGGGAGAAAGAGATACGTACAAAACGAGAAGAAGTGACTTTAGAAGTTTTGGAAACGGTAGGAGGAATTAGGGGGATCGAACTTGGGCAGAGAAAAACAAATCCTGGCAGGCCGAAAGACGATCGATAACGCAGTCTTACGATCCGTCGATCCCAATAAGTAGGATTTGTAGGATTTTTCTGTAGCCAATCTTCTTGGGTTTGTTGAGAAAAAACGCTGTTGGACCGAAAAAAAAGCTCGATTTGAATGCGGATTATAACTCCTATATATGATTGACATGAACCGACTCCAAGATCACGTGGTTATAAATAAAAACGATACAGTGCTAGTATTGGGGGAGAAAAAGGATTCATCTAGTCTCGGAGGCTATGGACGGCGCCGTGCGGCAGGGGAACGGCGAGGCCGCCACGGCTGCTCCAGCATTGAACGACCTTGTGGCATTCAAGAAGAAAGGAGCCCATGGCGACCGCGGGCTAGTAGTCTACAGGCCCGAACACCACAAGCTCGCCATGCTATGTGCCGACCGCGCCGTCGTGTACGAGCACAACGCCGATCTCACCGTGGTGGACAAGAGCTACATACTCCCCGGAGACATCGTCGTCTCGGCGTCCGATCCCGGCGGGCAGATCGGTGTCGTCACCAATTCCACCACAACGCTCGACCTCGTCCGGCTGGGCGGCGGTGGCGGCGAGCCGACGGTGGTGGCGAGGGGCGTGTCTCCGGCCGAGCTCCGACGCGTCAGGGAGTTCACCGCCGGCGACTACGTCGTGTCCGGGCCGTGGCTCGGCCGGGTCTTGGATGTGTCCCTCGACGTCGAAGTGCAGATCGGCGACGGCGTCGTGTGCAGCGTCGCCGACGTGGGCGGCGACAAGCTGCAGGTCATCGGCGGCGGCGGTTCTGGCGGCTACGTGCGCGAGGCCACGAACACCTTTGTTTACCCCGGTCAGCGCGTCAAGTCCTCCCCTTGTCTCGACGGCAGCTTCGAGTTCGAGGGCACCGTCTCCAAGGTCCAGATGGGCGCCGTGCTCGTCCACTGGATCGCGTCGGCGGCGCTCGGCACCGACCGGGAAATCTTCAAGGCGTCCGCGCCGCCGGCGTACCAGCGGAACCCAAACGACCTCACCTTGTTCGCCTCCCCTGACGACTGCTTCTGGGGTGTTGGCGATCGCTGCTTCTTTCGCAAGGGAGAGTCGTCGCCGCTGAAGAAGGCGTTGTTGTTCAAGCTGGGAAGGAGGCGTGAGGAGGCTGGAGACAAGGTGAGGCCGCCGGTGCAGGTGGAGGAGCCCCTGTCCGTCGCGGACACCCGCACCACCGCTGACGTGCTGTGGAAGGACGGCACACGGTGGCGTGGCGTGCCGTCGGCGTCGCTGGCCCCCTTCGACGTACTGAATGATTATGAGTTCTTCCCCGGAGAGCGTGTGATCCGCAAGGCTCCTGTCAACGTCGCCGACGGTGAGAAGGATTTAACTGCCGGCGCTGCAGCAGCAGCTGGTCCGGCGGCACGCTACGGCGTCGTGAGAAGCGTTGACGTCGGGAACCACACGGTGCGTGTGTCGTGGTTTCAGACGACGGAACATGGCAGCGAGGTGGAGAGCGATGAGACCGTGAGCGCATATGATCTGGTCTTGGAGTATGATGACGACGTAATCTTCTATGGGAAGGTTGTTGTGCGCCTGCAGCCGCTGGAGACTGCCATGGCCGCCAATGATCTATCATGGGTAGGACATGTCATTGATCTGTGTGATGACGGGCGTGTCCAAGTCAAGTGGGGCGACGGAACTACGTCAAAGGTTAGCCTTCTCTCGTCGCATATTTTTAGTATAAGAAAAATATTGAAAAGTCACCAATAAAATCAGTTTCATGATAATGCACTTTCACTGTCATCACTAGTAGTGTCATAAAATTAGATAATAATAACTTAGTTTTGCAGAGATAGTGTTGTGTAAAAAACTAAAGTGTAATTTCACTGTACTCTCTGACAATAGAAACCAAATGTGCTATAAGATTGGTTTGGATATAGTGTATTAACATATGTGCAGTTTGCTATTCTGTATGACAAAGAAATCTAGTCTTTATTTGAAATTGTGTTAAAACAGAAAACATGAATTTTAATCATATGACAACGTTTTATGTAATTTAATTACTTATATTTTTATTATGGTTTAATTAAAAATTTCAGCTTCCTAGCTATGAGATCAGATCCATATATTTCAGGCCGAACCAAATAGTTTGTTTACGAAAATAATTATGAGAAGCCTCGTTAAAAACTAGCTACAGCTAGTCTATAACAGCTTGTTACAGCCTTGTATCATAATTTAATAGCATAATTATTTGATTTAGCTAACCTATAAGAGTTTATTGCAGCCTTGTATCATATTTTAATAGTATACTTATTTGATTTCGTAGATGTTGGTATTTTTGTTCTAAATTTAATCAAACTCGACACAGTTTTATTTAGCTCACCCATAGAACTTATTTTGGGGCATTTATTTATTTCACAAGTCAAACCACCCAAGGCCAATTTTTGCAATAGACTATTTTCAGCAATAGCTCTAGAAGCAATTTTAAAAAGCATGGAGCTGAAGAAGATTTTAAATTCTAGTAGTTGGTACAGAATTTAAACCACTGCCTTATATAGCTAAAAAACTGACTGAGGGAAAGTGAGCTATGAGCAAAACAATGATGATGTATAACTGACCTCTAATTTGGATTTGATGCATGGCGCCAAATATTATTTCAGGTATTGCCTCACGAGATTTCTACTGTAGAAGAACAAAGTATCAGTGACATGGAAGAGGAAATGGGCGATTGGATGGCCAATGATGCTATCAAGGAGGCACAGCAGGATAAGGATGAGGATCATGCCGTTGCTGCTCCGGTACCTATATCTTATCAACCATATCTCTCATCAACTATATGATAATGTGAACTAAATGTGCTATAAAAAAAAACTCGACCGGTGGGGGAAGAAACCGCCCCCACGGCATTGTCTAAGGAGAAGATGCCTCGACTCCCGGCCGAGAAAACCCCCCGAACCCTGGCCCATACCCGGCGAAGCCTGGGTCAAGCCAATCTGGACCGACGTAGCACAGACCGAGGCCGGCAGCAACCACACAGGGCGCCGTAACCAAGGCCGTGCGCGTCCAAGCCACAGACCAGCGAGCACAGCGAGGGGGATTTTTTTACCACCCACCCACCCACAACAACTCACTGCTACAGTGCTCCGGTGAGGCACCCGGGTGAGCAACGCTCGAACCCGGGTGGGCGCGCTGGTAGCCCAGCGTCCTGCCAACCGAGCTACGCTCGGTTCTCCTAAATGTGCTATAAGATTGGTTTGGTTTGGATATAGAGTATTATTAAAATAAGTGCTGTTTCCTAGACAAAGAAATCTACTCTTATTTGTGATTCTAAAAATAAAATCTGCGTTCTTTCAATCATATAACAACCTTTTATGAAATATATTCATCTTTTTATCAGTATCATATTAAAAAACTCAGCATCCTACGATATTAGATATACTTGTTTCAGGATGAATAAAATTGTTTACAAACATGGTTATGAGAAGATAAGAACCAGCTAGTATATAAGAGCTTGTTGCAGCCTTCGATCATATTTTTACAGTGTACTTATTTGATGTCATAGATATTGGCACCTGTTTTTCTAAAGCTAGTCAAACTTTAGAAGTTTTAATTTAGCAGAATCCTAGGACTTATTTTGGGACATCTTATTTATCCACAAGTCAAACAACCAAAAGCGAACATTTCGAAAAGACCATTTTCAACAATAAGATTTAGAAGCTGAAGAAGATTTTAGATTCTAGTTGTTGGTACAAACTTTAAGCGCTGCCTTAGCTTAAAACAGACTGAGAGACAATGAGTTATGTGCAAATCGAGTAGGTATAATTGACCTCTAATTAAATATGATGGATGGCAATTATTTCAGGTGTTGTCTCACGAAGTTTACGTCGTCGAAAAAGAAACAATCAGTGACATGGGAGAGGAAATTGGCGATTGGGTGTCCATTGATGCCATCAAAGAGGCACACGAGGACACAGATGAAAATCATGCTGCTGCTGCTGCGGTACCTATCTAATATCAACCATATGCACATTAATGGTCATTACCATGTGTTAACTGTTATCTGGCATGCTCACTTTTGATTATATATAGGGCAACGTAACTGCTGAGAACCAAGGTAATGGTGATGATGATGCCGACGTGAGTGGCCGTGAAGCCAGCACTCTAGTGGCGGGCGGCATCACGCAGGGACTGATGAGACTGGCGGCTGAAGTAAGGGCGAAGGGCAAGAGGCTCTTGGTTCGTGACCCAGAGGGAACGCCAATATTGGAACCTGCAGCAAAGGAGAACGTCGTCCAACAACCTAATGGAGATGCTGATAGCAAAGACTGCGCCGAGGATACGTCATCTGCAAATGCCTGCGGTGATGATTTGTTTCACTTTCCGCAGTTTGACGTCGTGCAGATGAGTCCTCCGGATCACTACTTTCTCAAAGATACGGAGCAGGTTCGTAATTGATTTGATTGACAGACACTTCTATTGGCAGTGTGCAGTCTGCAGCATTCCTGGCATTCTAATATCTTGTTAATTATTGGCTGAGAGTTATTAACTGCATGCGCGAATTGATTTATCACAGGGTGTTGGTGGTGGAAGGGAGTGGATCAAGGCAGTGCAAAAGGAGTGGAAGATTCTAGAGAACCACTTACCTGGTAAGTAACCATGAAACTGGTTGGTGCATTGTAGCTCAATATGACAATATGATATTTGTTCGATTCCAACACGTTGCATCTTATTCAGATACCATTTACGTGAGAGCATTCGAGGACCGCGCGGACCTGCTCCGGGTGGCGATGGTGGGCGCTGTGGGTACGCCATACCAAGACGGCCTCTTCTTCTTCGATCTGCAGCTGCCGCCGACATACCCCGACGTGCCGCCGCGGGTGCACTGCCACTCATTCGGTCTCAGATTGAACCCCAACCTCGAAGAGTCAGGAACAGTTTGCCTGAGCCTGCTCGACACATTCGAGGGAGAGGGCGTCGAGCTCTGGTCGCCGGCGATGTCAACCATCCTCCAGGTTGTGGTCTCCATCCAGGGGCTGGTGCTCACGGCGCAGCCATTCTACAACGACTCTGAGAACGAGGAATACCTAGGCACGCCCGAGGCCGCGCGCAACGAGGTTGTCTTCTCCGAGGACGCTTGCCTGCTCGCTCTCCGGACAATGCTGCACTTGCTGCGCCGGCCGCCGGCGGGGTTCGAGGAGCTCGTGCGCCGCCATTTCCGCCGCCGTGGGAGGTTCGTGCTCCGAGCGTGCGAGGCGTACCTGCACAAGCGCTACCCTGTTGGCACGCTCGATGATGAGGCAAATGCCACAGAGGTGAGAAGTGGGCTGACGTGCTCGGCAGGGTTCAGGTTATCGCTCGCCAAGTTCATGCCGCGGCTCGTCGAGGCCTTTACGGAGATCGGCGCCGACGGGTTTGAGCATTTGGACCAAGTCCAGCTCGCACTTGGTGCCAGCGCCGGTGGCCACAGGCTGTCATCGTGCCCTCCCACTGCTTCGCACTAGCCGACTGAAATTCCTATCGTTCGGTCCATTTGGGAGTACAATTTTGTATCATTCAACCTTTAATATTAAGACAATGATTTCCACGGAGTGCGTTTTCATTCAGTTTGCTTTTAGAGTTGATATTAATCGATTACAAACTTTCTCAATGATACCTTCCTAAAACATTTTCTCAATGATTTGGAGATGCCTACCAAGTAAAAAAAGTACACACTCAAGTCCAAGAAGAAGACTGACCGAGCCTGGCAGCTAATTCAGGTCGTGTTACCTGGAAAGTCAGCGGAGGCCGTGCTGGGCCTTTAACACAAGTACAGGCCGGGCTACACAGGAACCTGAACTTACGATGTACACATATGACCCCGATGATTGCCGAGCAAACGCACCCCAAACAACCCTAGCCGACGCCCTCTCCTCCTCCAGGTTGTATCGGTGCCATGGTGCTGCGCTTTCTGTCCCGGACTCTTCGCGGGGATCGTGATTCGCCGGCGGTGGACTCTACGGCTCCCACCTCTCAGGTACCTAGTTCGCTCTCGTTCGATCGATTCACCTACGATACCTGCAATTAGCTGTCCGGCCGACTCCTTAGTTCTTGCAAGATCCCATCGTCTAAAGCCGAAATTAATTAACCCCGATCAAACTATTTATATATATACACATACAAATTGATATGATGTGCCAGTGGCTTAAATTTTGTCTCAGACAAACATAGCTCGAGTTCAGACACTTATTATCAAAGGGGATCTGTAATTTGACCCAATAATCATGAATATCGCCACTTAAATATGCACAATAAGTGCCGGATTATGGGCTAAATTTGTTGCTCTTGCTTCAAAGAAAGTGTTGATGTGATTTTCTTTACTGAAACAATTTGTAGTGGGTGGTCTCTCGCCCTGGCGCTCTGCCCCAACCCCCACATGAGCACCCCGCGGATCCGATGAACCGTTAATTCCGTGATATCTGGGCATTTGATTTACTTGAGGGGAGAAGAAAATTTGTGATTTACTTTTCATGAATCGTTGATTCCACCATCATGTTTTTTTTTTTGTGACTTTTTGTGATTGTAAATGCAACTTTGACAACTACTCCCTCCTACTTTCCTTGGGCATATTTGGGAGCATCACAGAGACCAAGTCCCAACTAATTCTGCGATTAACAGCGCCCCTGGTCATTTTAATCACGGTGTGATGTTTCGTTCCTCATGCCCGCACATCTGAGAGAGAGAGAGGGTAATCATTTCTTTTATGTCTCTCAATGTACTCGGCAAACCAAGAGGCGCGAGACAAAATTCCCATTCTAGGCCAACAGGTATTTTCCCTGCACTGAGGAGCCCAATGGAGAAACACTTAGCAAAGGTCCAAATATCTATTGGGCAAATATACCCAACAAAACTAGGAGGAGGGAGTACTATATAGCCTTCTATATTGATATTTATGTTCTATATATATTGTAGAGTTGAAGTGTTTCCAAAAACAAGGTCTTGATATAGCTTTACCCAGAGTGGTGGCCAAACTTTTGAAAGTTCGATAGTATGGATTCTTAAAGGACTACTGTTAGCCAAATGAAGCAATGCTCTCTCGTTAATTAGCATCCACTGACCTGCATGAGTAGCTGTTTTGACTCATATTACTACCTCAACTACAATTCTCTAAATTATCCTACCAGGGTGGATCGAGCAATGGAGCTAGAGCTGATGTTGCTAGGAAGACGAAGGAGGAGGTTGATCGTTTGTTGGAAAAATTAGCAAAAGCAGGAGTGGAGATAGATGAAAAGATAACTAGTATTATCGATGGTGAGATAGCTAGTATTAAAGCTGAAGCCGCCAGGTAAGTGGAGGTGCTACAACTTATTTGATTTTTACTGAACTGAAATGATGCTAACATTCTTGAAATGATAGGGAGAATATCAGACAGCCGAAGAATAATATAATGAAGTTACTGGACACTTTTGCATCTATTACTGTTGGTTTCATAATGGGAGCAGAATACGTACATTTCTTGTATTGGGTAACTTTGCATCTGCTCCTGCGGTCTATTTTCGGTAGCTTATTAGACGAGTTGGAGACAAAATCCGAATCGCGCAGTGGCGGGAGCATGCATGCGAGCAGGCCACAGGATCAGAGCAGGGAAGCCGTATCCAAGAGTAGACGTGCTTAATTGAATAGCCTAGGTCTTGCGGCTCCACTCTGTTTATGGTATGAAAGCCAAGTATAGGTAATCTATGTAAGTCCTGGTAGCTAACTATGGTATGGGGAAACCTATTTATATATTATATAGTAGAGATGATTCCTATATTGTGGTTTTCGGCATAAATATATCATGCAAGTCTTAATTACGGAGTTACAGTCCTGCCACTGGTAGGACAAAGTCGTTGTTCTAAGCTGCATGGAGTAGGTGCGCACTGCTCAGTTAGGTACCGCAGGTTGATTAATGTTTGGTACACGATTGGCAGTGGTCAGATGAGAAGGTACACGATTTAATGAATGAGCCAAGAAAATGTATGATTCTGATTTTTCTCATCATGGCAAATGCATCCAATCAGGCATGCTGGCTATATATAGAGACTAGTCCTCGAAAATACAATGTATCCCATTGCTCCGAGCAACGAACTGATTCCTCATAGTTTAAAAAAAAAGGTGGGGTGGGTTTGCCTCCAAAGAAGGCAGGGGTTTAAATCCCTACATTTTAAAAAAAAAAAAGGTGGGGGATTTTTGTAACACAAAACCAAGGTGGTGCACACTAGATTGATTTCAGATATGTTTCTTCGCGCATGCATGGTTCAACAATATGGTGTTCAACAATATGGTGTACCTGCACAAGAATTAGACATCAGAGGTACCGGGATACCTATTTGCTGAAATCGGTGCTCCCGACATGTTCCATGGCTCCTCTTGCTAGACACATTACCGACAGTTGAGGGATGCTAGGGGCCAGCTCGAGGCCGACCAGTGCCAGCTAGCAGACGTCAAAGTTCGCACTCTGTGTTGGCTCAGTTGTGCCTTGCATTTTGGTTCCTGGCAGCCCAACGGCTCTTCAGCTCGAATCTGTGGGCTGCTAGGTTTGCAAGCTTCCTCGGGCAAATCCTCATTGCAAATGGTGAAATATTAGAGCCCGAGGCGAAATTCCTTCCAATTGTTTTGCACAAGCATGGAAATTTTTCTATACAGTAATCTCCCTCCGTTTCTTCTTCTGTGGCACTTCGGACACGCCCTATTTTGCTATCCTGAGGCTCCAGGACCAACTCCAATGGCAGCTGTACGTGCGCGCATTATCCAACGGATGTTGCAGCATTGATGTTGCTCCTCAGCTAGTCACTGTACGAAGGCAGTGAGCGCTGTCACTCGTTGCATGCCTCGACACTAGAGGGTCGGCTTGGCAATGGTCACTGGCAGGGTTAGCTGGCATGGGCAGCGCAGGTCCACGGTGGATAGTCGTCTGTGTCAAGGTACACTCTGTTGCTCGTGGGAATGTCACACCAGCAACACCCAGTTTTCGCGAGAAGAAGCTAATATTTTCTCAGTTGTGATCACCTATTTGGATGCTAACCTGGCAGCACATTCCAGATAATTATTGCTCTAAATTTGTCACGTTGCTAACTACAAATTTAGATCTATAGGAAAAGGTAGCAATGTGGATAAATCAAAATTCTAGGAATAGGCCCTGGGCGTCCCGCATGTTGCCTTGGTGTACCAATCCATAGGCCATGTAGCATATGTCCCTTCGTCACACAACTGGCGAAGGCGGCAACCTACCTCTCCCCGCATGAATAAAGACACTAATCGAGGAGATCTGCAGTGCCGGGGCTGCATAGTTGAGGGGATTCCACTGTAGATACTGCATCGTCGACGACGGCGGGGATTGCAGGGCGGCCGACTCGATGGGATCTCTGGTGCCAGGGCTGAGCCATCGAGGGGAGCCCGCCACAGCCTGCATCGCCTTCAATGATCAGGGACGGCAGGCGTTGGAAGGCAGCCAGTTCGATTGTGATCTGCGGCGTCGGTGCTACACCGACGAGGGGAGCCCGCCGCAGATGCTGCGCCGTCTATCAATGGCAGTCTGCCTCGGACTGGGTCTCCGTCAGTGAGCGGGGAGGAAAGGCAGCCGTCTCAGTGATGAGGTGTTTTCGAGTTCGAAGCAAGGCATGTCCAAGCAGGCTCGATGGTGAAGCGACGACCGTGGACGTTGATGTCCAAAATCAGGAGATGAGTGTAAAAGGGAACGCTAGATGAAACTTTTTTAGGGGCAACATCATCTTTTCTCCTACTTGATATTTTTACATTTGAACCCTTGTAATGCTTACAATTTAGAATGAAGGGAGCAAACACTTGCAATGGGTAAACGAGAAGGTACACGGTTTAATGAATGAACCAAGAAAAGGTATGATTCTGAATGCATCCAAGCAGGAATGCTGGGCTATATATAGAGACAAGTCCTCCAAAATACAATGTAACCCATTGCTCCGTGCAATAAAATCGATTCATCATAATGAAAAGAAACCTTGGGGGGGGGGGGGGGGGGGGGGTGGGGGGGGGGGGGGGGGGGGGACGTTGAAACAGAAAAACAAGGTTATAAATACTATATTGGTTTCAGTGTTGTTTCTTCACGCATGCCTGGTTCAACAATACGGTATACTTGCATGAGAAGTTAGGCATCGGAGGTATCGGGATACCAGTTTGCAGCGCGTCTGCTGACCTCCGTGCTTCCGACATGTTCAATAGCTCCTCGTGTTGGACTGAGTGCTGACCCTTGAGGACTGTAAGGGGCCAGTTGGAGGCCGACCAGTGCCAGCGACGTCCAAGTTCGCACTCTGTGTCGACTCAAGTTGCGACGCATTTTGGTTCCTGACGGCCCGGCCGCGCTCCAGGTAGAACCTCAGAGTGAAAACCAGCGACGGCTTCTTCACCATGCAGTGTGTTGGGGATCGGTATTTGCGATAATAACGACACCCCCATTTTTGCCTTTGAATTTTGACTGCAGGTAACCTAACTGCCGACGTTTCGAGCTCCCGGCCGATAATTGGCGACAGCCCCGGGAGCTGCATCATCTGGTTGCCGACATTGATCGAGGAGGACGCTGTCTCCCCTGTCGCTGCGTCCAGAATTGGCGGCGACAAATAATGGCGGCAGTCCCAAAGGAGATGAAGCCCGACATGATAACATCCAGGGTCAGGCCGGCGAATGACGTCACCTGTCTAGGGTTTCCGTCGTCGAAAGGGAAATGTCATTTGTACCCTTTTGACAATGTTGTACAGAATATTCCGCGAATATAGTGGGTGGCCAAGGGTAATTTGGTCATGTCGAAATAACCCTTGGCCTTCTCTATAAATACCCGCCCCCGGGCTCCGTAAGACGGGACGGAACAGGAGTGGGTACACCCTTGTAATGAGATGCTGCTCCGTTGTTCCCTGAGTGTAATTTGATTGTCCGTGTCGGGATTCTTTGTTGCTACAATGAAGAATTCCCAACATTGGCGCCCACCGTTTGTGTTGCTCGAAAATACCACCCGTGATGCCACAAAGAAAGAAAAAAGCTCCTAGTCCAAAAACCACCATCAGCTCCCACCCGCCGGATTTAGAGGAAGAAATTCTCCCTCCCAACCCGGCATTCTCGGAAGAAGAAATTCGTTGGCATTCATTCAAGCAAGGCAAATGGCCGACGAGGCCAACCGAATTTCCGGCGCGGCGCAAGCAAGCTTGGCCGCCGGAATTCGGCCAACTGATGAGGCCATCGCCGCCAAAAGCTCTATCAATTTCACTCTCAGTGAAGAAGCAGAAAAGTCGAAGCAAGTAAAAGCCGGCAAGCAATGGGCGGAACCGCCGTCGACAATCAACCCTGAAGAAAGTGATCCAGAGGAAGATGAAGTTGACAAGCAAATGCGTCAGCTCTCCAACTTGCAACAACTTGGAAAAAGACTCAAGCTAACAAAGGAGAAGATAATCTCTGAAGAAAGGGCTAGAGAGAAAGAAAGGCTTCGGTTGCAGATTGAACAAGCAAAGGCGGCAGTTGCCGAACTGCAAAAAGAGCTCGATGAGATGACAAGCGCGAAAGGGCAAAATAGCGAAGCAAAAAGAGAGAACTACCAAGTGACTCCCGACTTTGAAACAAACATCAATGGCGAAGGCCATCATAGGCCTCGGACAGCATACCGCCAATCTGCACCTTTCGTGAGTAAATTCGACAAGAATTCTCCCTTGTCAGAAGGCCTCCAGTTGACTCCATGGCCAGCAAAATACAAGCCTATCTCTCTATCAAAGTACAATGGCTCAACCGACCCAAGACAATTTTTGATGTCATTTGAAGCTGCAGTAGCGTCTGCCGGAGGAGATGATACTGTATTGGCCAAGACCTTTGTCACCGCAATCGAGCATCAAGCTCTCGAGTGGTATTCTAGGCTAAAGCCCGGATCAATATATTCATGGGAGAACCTAAGGGATAAATTGACGACAAACTTTCAAGGTTTTCACAGAACATCTATATCTGCAGATGAACTCAGAGCATGTGTTCAGCAAGAAAAAGAGCCTCTGCAAGACTATTTCCAGAGATTTGTCAAGCTCAAAGCCCGAACAGATGACATTCCAGATCAAATTGTTATTGATGCCGCAATTGGGGGGTTGCGAGCCGGCCCGTGTGCCACTCACTTTTCTATGCATCGCCCTTCAACACTCGAAGATCTCTTCTCAACGGTCGATCAGTTCTGTAGAGCCGACAATGACCACAGAAGAAGATTAGAGCAGCAGAGCGCGCTACGCCAGGCGAAGAAAAACCAATCGAGCCAAAGGCAGCAGGATTGGAATTCGTCTAGGAGAGGTGGCAACAACAATCAGAGCCAGAACTCCAACCTAGTCAATCATATCGACAACCAAGAAGAAAAAGCCGACACAAGCAGCTCTGCCGGCAATTTTCAGCACAAAGGAGGAAGAAACAATCGCTCTCGAGGAAGGGGACGCGGCAATTCGCACAACTCGCGAAACCAGGAGCCAAAAAAGCCATACTGTCTGTTTCACGGACTTGACAAGGGTCACACCTCCAAGGAATGCCCAGAAACAAAAGATGCCATGGAAAGAATGAAACCTGAAGAGTAGAATTGCGGCACTCAACAGGTTTATCTCCAGATCAGCCGAAAGAAGCCTTCCTTTCTTCAAAGTCCTCAGAAATGCAAATAACTTCCAATGGGGCCAAGAGCAGAAAAAAGCTTTCGCAGAATTGAAAGAGTATCTCAAGGAAATGACTGCCTTCGCAAGTCCAAAACAAAATGAAACTCTGCTAATGTATGTATCAGCATCGCACTCAGCAGTATGTGCCGCACTCGTGCAAGAACAGCAAATTGAGAAGAAGGGCAAAGTGATGAAAGTTCAAGTGCCAGTATACTATGTATCTGAAGCTCTTTCAGGATCAAAAAGATTCTACTCCGAACTGGAAAAGATAGCCTATGCAGTCTTAATGGCATCAAGAAAATTGAGGCATTACTTTGAAGCTCACACCATCCGAGTGCTGACAAATCAACCACTGAATGACATGTTCAGAAATAGAGAAGCATCTGGAAGAATCACCAAATGGGCTTCGGAATTATCAGAACACGTTGTTGACTTCGAGTCAAGAAGCGCCGCAAATTCTCAGGTGCTGGCGGATTTTATCGCAGACTGGACTGAGCCTTCATCGTACACCGAGGGTCTAGTCTTTGAAGCCCCATGGGAGATCCATTGTGACGGCGCGTGGTGCCATCTCGGTGCTGGAGCTGCCGCAATTTTGATCTCACCATCTGGTATCAAATTGCGGTACGCAATCAGATTGCAGTTCAATCACGACACTGACAAGTGCACAAACAATGTTGCAGAGTATGAGGGCCTTTTGCTCGCCATAAGAAAGCTAAGAGCATTAGGTGTCAAAAACTTCGTCATCAAGACAGACTCTCAGGTCATTGCCGGGCATGTTGACAAAACCTATAAAGCCAGAGATGAACTATTGGCCAGATATCTGGAACATGTACGGGGATTGAAAAAATACTTCAAGGGTTTCACTTGTCAACATATTGACAGAAACCTAAACAGTGAAGCAGACCAGCTAGCAAAAGCGGCAGCTAGGAAAGATCCTTTGCCACCTGACGTCTTTTTTGAAACACTGAGTTCGCCCTCCATAAAAGCGGCAGAAAAAGAGCCCAAGATGATACATGCCATCTCAAGAGAAGATTGGCGCGCCCCCATCATGGCGTATCTCCGAGATTTTTATGAGCCAGAGTCGGAATTAGAAGCCAAGCGCATGAAACAAAGAGCAAGAAACTACGCATTTGTCGATGAGTTCCTTTACAAATTCGGCACATCCACTCCATTCTTGAGATGCATTGATCAAGAAGAAGGGAAAAAGCTCCTCAGCGAGATCCACGAGGGAATCTGCGGCTCTCACATATCCAGCAGAGCTTTAGTCGGCAAAGCCTTTCGGCAAGGTTTTTATTGGCCCTCCGCACTTCAGGACGCCCAATACCTCGTCAAAACATGTGAGGCATGTCAGAAATTTTCAAGGAAAATCAACAACCCAGCTCAGCTCACTCAGCTCATCCAGCCAGTGTGGCCACTTCAGCGATGGGGAATTGACATAGTCGGACCCCTACCTACGGCTGCCGGAAATTATACACATGCCGTTGTCGCTCTCGACTATTTCACCAAATGGATAGAGGCTAAGCCATTGATCAACATCACTGGCCCAGCAATTAAGAAATTTTTCTGGCAGAACATAGTATGTAGATTCGGAGTACCTGCCGAAATTACGGTGGACAATGGAAAACAGTTTGACAACCAAGAGTTCCGCGAATTCTGTCACTCCATAGGCACCAAAGTGAATTTTGCATCTGTTTATCACCCAGAGTCAAATGGCGCCGTCGAGAATGCGAACAAGCAAATCTTCGAAGGCATCAAGAAATGCCTAGAAGGCCAGAAAAAAGGAAAATGGATGGATGAGTTACATAAAGTGATCTGGTCGCATAACACCACAGTTTCAAGAACCACCAAGTTCACGCCTTTCAGGCTCTTGTACGGCGAAGAAGCCATGTCTCCAGAAGAGATAAAATACCGCAGCATGAGAGCAACTCTAGGGCGAAATTGCCACGAGTTTGATGCCGTTTCAAAGGACATGTCGGAATTAGACAAAAACCAAGCCATCCTTAACCTGGAAAAGTATCAGGAAGAAACAAGAAAATGGCGGAACGCCAGAGTGGTGCCAAGAGCTTTTAAAGCCGGCGACCTTGTTCTCCTGCGAAGCCCAAAAACAGAGAACACTGGAAAACTCAACTCCAAGTGGCAGGGTCCCTTTATTGTCGTCAGGAGCAATCGCTCGGGATCTTACCATTTGGCAGACAATGAAGGCAACGAGCATCCACATGCCTGAAATGTGGACAACCTCAAGAGGTACTTCACCTAAAATGTAAAGGCCAATGGCGACGCGCAGATATAAGCGGAGCCATTAGTCGGCACCTAAGTTGTAATTTTTCTTTCTTTGCCTTCTAGGCCCATACTCTTTTCCTCACAGGGGAACCCCATATCGGGGGTGAGGTTTTTAACGAGGTGGGACCTTTGTAACCCTTGCAGTTCAATATAATGCTATCTTCCCCAGAAACTAATTCTCCATTTCTTTAGTCGATGCTATATTTGCAAAAATATCGCCACATCGACGCAGGAGGATTTGACTCCTGAGACAAAGCCACTCAAAAGAAAGCAAAAAATTTCGGCTCCTTTCTCCCAGGCTTCCTTCTCTATAAAGCACTTTGAGAAAAAAAACGCCCCAAGGGGCCACACCGTCGATCTTTCTCACGAAATTGAGAAATAGCGGCGTAAGAGAAAAAAGTGCCTCAAGAGGCCATCTCTTCAATTTTTCTCCTAAATTGAGAAAAAGAACCACACCGTCGATCTTTCTCACGAAATTGAGAAATAGCGGCGTCAGAGAAAAAAGTGCCTCAAGAGGCCATCTCTTCAATTTTTCTCCTAAATTGAGAAAAAGAACCACACCGTCGATCTTTCTCACAAAATTGAGAAATGGCGGCATTTGAGAAAAAGTGCCTCAAGAGGCCATCTCTTCAATTTTTCTCCTAAATTGAGAAAAGAACCACACCGTCGATCTTTCTCACGAAATTGAGAAATAGCGGCGTCAGAGAAAAAAGTGCCTCAAGAGGCCATCTCTTCAATTTTTCTCCTAAATTGAGAAAAAGAACCACACCGTCGATCTTTCTCACGAAATTGAGAAATAGCGGCGTCAGAGAAAAAAGTGCCTCAAGAGGCCATCTCTTCAATTTTTCTCCTAAATTGAGAAAAAGAACCACACCGTCGATCTTTCTCACGAAATTGAGAAATAGCGGCGTCAGAGAAAAAAGCGCCTCAAGAGGCCATCTCTTCAATCTCTCTCCTAAATTGAGAAAATTGAGGCACGTTGGCAGCCCAAGGGCTCAGTCACACACTTAAAGGAAAGTGAAGGACATATTTTAACCCCCAAGGGGCTCCGGACAAAATCCGGCGTAATAAAAACAGATCATTAAGATCAAAGGACGGGACTCAAGACCATGAAGGTAGCGTGATCTTGAAAATTCTCAAGTCCCGCAATTTCAGCAAAAATAGCGGCAAATATTCAATATCCGGCAAATTGTTCAGCAGCTAACAATTGCGGCAACCTTATGGACCAGTCGCAATTTTTACCAAATATAAATTGCGCGCGAGCTATCTCTCAATTTTAATGCGCTCCTCATCCCTCGATTGCTAGGGGGAGGGGGTTGACGTTCGTGTCATGCAATCAATCGAGCCACGATGAGCGCCGTATTCCAAACAAAAAGCGAAGACGCTTTTAACTTGTAAAAAATAAGGGCGTCAGGGACCCATATCGTCAAACGACGTTTTCTAAGCCAAAAATAGCGACAACAAATAAACATCCAACAAATACCAGAGCCAGCAAAAATAGCGGCAACCGGTGCTTCTTTCTCAATGCATACGAAAGAACGCCACATTAATCGTGTGTCGCAAATTTTTGCGCGCCCTCCGTCCCTCGATCTCCAGGGGGGGGGTGACGTTCGTTTTTATTCCGACGACCGAGCAACGGCGCGCTCTTCTTACTAAGCCAAAAAGCAAAGGAGCGCTGTCAGTTCGACTCCCCAGCTACAAACCAAAGTCAATTTCTACTACAAACCCGGGACCGCATTCAGGGCCTGCTCTATCGTACACACACCTAAAACGATCCAAATAAGGATCAAAGCTAAGGTCTTCAACGCTTTCGGCCTTCACGGCCGCTACGGAAGAAGAATGCCGGCGGTGAAAACATCGAACTAAGCACTCCCGCCCTTGAAAATACTGAGCCTTCATTTCCCTCCAGAAACGCCCGAAATCATCACGCGGATATCGCGAAACATAACACAAGTGCGCTTCGCCGGAAACGCGTAAACCGTCACGTTCATACTTCAAAGGCGCAATGTTCAACGCGGCGCCGCGAAAACATTCCTGCGCACAAAGCGTACCAGAACGTATATTATTACAGACCAAGTTTGAAACACTCTTTCTCACGCCTAAGAGTCTAAACCTCTTCAATTGGCGGTGCAGCAGCAGCAGCGGCAGTGGCAGCACCAGGACCGGCGGTACCCGTCGTATTTCCCGGTTCGGCCGCCGCAGAAGTCGAAGCAGCCGCGGTAGGTGCAGGAGCTTCAACCGCGGCAGGCACGTCAGCTTTTGCGGCAGTCTTCTCAGTTCCCGCAACGTCCTCGACGCGAGCAACCTTCGCCGGCGGCGTCTCACTGGCAGGAGTAGCCACTCGCTTCTTTGACGCCTCCGCCGCATTTCCGGCGCCAGTCGCCGCCTTCATCTAAAATAAACAAGAGTTTAGCAAATCATTTCTCGCAAATTAAAGAGTACGAAAAAAGTATACTTCACCTCCTCAAGCTTGCTCTTCGCGTATTGGCGGCACGCCGCCATCCCGTGCACCCCCCAATACCTTTTCGCAAAGCGTTTCACAGCTAAGCGAACGCCTTTGCTGTCACTCGCCGCGTTTGCTTCATCAAAATTTGAGTCGGGGTAGGTGGTGCGTGCGAGATCGGTGAAGTGCTTGCAGCCTTGTTTTTCAAGCAGATCCAGAAGGGCGGAACATGCCGTGCGAGCCGCAAATTGGCCAAACCGCTCAAAGGCCTCAGGGAGGTCGCCAAACTCCCCTTTCAGGAAATTGAAGAACACTTCCGGTGTCAGCGAACCTTCGGTGTGGGAAGAGGATTAGGCTCACCGCCAATTGTAGCCAGGGCTGATCCAAAAGAAGCGTGTGCACTTCTAGCGCCG
The DNA here is from genome assembly GCA_012490785.1 of Eragrostis nindensis. NCBI lineage: Eukaryota > Viridiplantae > Streptophyta > Magnoliopsida > Poales > Poaceae > Eragrostis > Eragrostis nindensis. The sequence continues at coordinate 443,487 of JAAXCT010000070.1, forward strand.
CTGGAAAAACTGCGGGCAAAATTGCGGGCAGTTTCTTTGGCACTCTTGGCAGTCGCCTCCGACGCAGTAAGCTTATCTCCCGCATTTTTCAATTCCTGCTTCAAGCGGGCGATCTCATCCTCGTTGCTCTGGATAACTTCCTGGAGCACTCCCAACGCTTCATTTTTCTTTTGAATTTGATCATTGAGATCAGCCTTGATAGCGTCGAAAGACGCGCGTTCATCCTTCAGCGCACGCCGCAGTTCTGATGCATCACTAGATGAAGAGGCGGCTTCGGACCCATAAAAGCGCCGACTCAGAGCGCGAGCCGCCGCAAGAGTCTGCACAAGAGCAGCAAATTCGCGCGTTAGGAGCAAACCCATTCAAAAAATCAATAAAAGGCGGCACAGACATCAGAGCGAAAATTACCATCGTCGCATTTTTGTCCAAAACCTCAGCGACGGAAGCATTGTCGGTCCTGGTCAAGAAGTCATAAAGCTCTGCAAATTAAACGAAGTCAGATCGTTGTCAATAATTAAATAGAAGAGAAATAGCGGCGAGGTTAAAAAACCTTGAGGATCCACCGCCTTTGTCATCTCAACAAAAGCGGCCAAGGGCGAACCACCGGCCTCGCCTTCTCGCATCCCCACGCCAGGAGATTTTTCACCTGCGTCAGAGGAGCTAGTCTCAGAACTGCTAGACGTACCCCCGTTAACCGATGAACTAGAAATATTATCATCGATTCTAGTCAAAGGAGAGGAATCTGCCGCAGATTCTGTCTCGTTCAAGGAATAGTCGGCACCTTCTTCAGAGCCACTCATTCCCGCAAATGCGGCATCTAGCTCATGACCAAGCTCGGCACGCGAATCCACGGGGTCGTCCAGCAACTCAAGTTCTTCATCATCCGATAAAGCCGGAAGAAGTGGTTTCCGCTTCATTGGCGTAGCAGTCGCAGTAGCGTCCTGTGGCAAATCAAATCCGCCAGAGGGAGCCGCAGTGCTATCAACTTCAGCTTCTAGAAATAGCGAATGCCGCTCTTGTGTATTCCCCGAGTCACGTTCTTCAGGCTCGTCTTCGAGAAATTCATCATCAGAATCGCCAAAGGCTGAAGCTAGTAATTTCCGGCGTCGTTTGCACTCTTCCCGCACTGATACCTCTTCAGCAAAATCAGCGGCACCTGCCGCACTGGAACCAGTTTCCATCTGCTCAGCAGCTCGGCCTTGTTCTATGTCTTCTCGCCGCCGTTTTACACCGGCACTGGCTTGCTGCACAACAGCAGCACGAGAAGCAGGCGTTTTCCGCAAACTCTGGCGTTTAGCTTTCTCAGCAGCCCTCGAAGTCCCAGCAGGCACTTTTACTTTCCCGGCAGCCTTGCCGGACGCCGCAGATTTCTTGGCGGCACCTTTAGATGAGGAACCAGCTGCCGTTTTTGGCGCTGCCGCAGATCCCTTGGCGGCAGCCATGGCCGAAGAGCCGACCGCAGCTGTTGGGGCTGGCGCATCAGGTACATAATAATGGGCGTAAGCTGCTTCCCAGCCGCGTTTCTCAACGAATGTCGCTCCAAAAACAAGCTCGCCTTTCTTTCTTCGCCCTTTCTTAACGGACATCACAGCTCGACGACCGTATTTCACTTGCATCTCGTCAAAAATACGATTCACTCGCTGGGGAAAAATCAGCATGGTCTCGCACTCTTGCTTTTCCAGCACGGTATAAGATCCGCAAATAACTGCGGCAGTCAGCTCAACGTACCGAACAAAGTCCTTATCTGACAACTCTTCAGGTTTCTTCACTCCAAAAGACGGCACATGGTAGTTAAGGTTTAGTTTGGAAATCCGCTTATTCTTCATCCTCAGCGGACTCCAACCTTTCCGAATGGGCCAAATGCGGCAGGCCACGAACTCCTCCACCAAATCTCTAGCGCTGCTCATCTTGACTGCTGTCTCAAAGGCGTCGCAGCACCTTGTAAAACCTTCCGATTCCACGAATTCCGGCGATAGCACCGGCCGTAGGGCACAAGAGCGACTAAACAGAGGAAAATACGAGCTACCGTCGTCTTTTTTCCCCTCGGGAACCTCGGCATAAAACCAATGGTTCCGCCAATCTCCAGGCCATTTATTCCGGCGACCTTCAACAAGCTCAACATTTTCATACTTGGATTTCTTCACGAAAGAGCGGGGCTGAAAGCTGCAACAGCCATATTGGGGATAATACTGCACCCCATCGAAACTCACGGGTTTCACATCATGCCTTAGATCGTAATAGCGGCAGAAGGCATCAGAGTGTAGAGCCGAGCCATAACTGCGGACAGCCCATATAAACTTCGACACCGTCGCGACGGCGTTGGGAGTCAAGTGATGCAGATCCAGTCCATATCTTTCCAGTACACGGACTAGGAAGCCAAAACACGGCAGCCTAAGGCCAGCTTCATAGAAGTCACGATAAACTATAGCCTCATTGTTCTCAGGCCGAGGAATCTGCTCTCCGCCAGGAGCACGAGCCTTTCCGGATTCAAAGTAACCCAGGGCAACAAACTTCTCGATATCTGCGGGAGTGACTTTAGACGGCCCAAACCGAAAAGTTGGCTCAATGCCGCTTTTCTCCCAGGAGTCTTCCCCTACCAGCTCACTAGGAGAGGCTGGCACACCAGAGAGATCTTCGCCTTCGTCGTCGGTGTTAGCAAAGGTTTCCTTTTCGCTAGAGCCAGTATCTACTGCGCCTCTCACTCTTTTGGCTGCACACCCAGCAAGAGTATACTCACGATATGCAAAAAAATAACACCACTCCCCCAAACCCTTACCTAAAAAAGCGGCAGATTTAGTACCTCCGCTGGCGCCCGTAGTTCCAGCCGCTTTGGAGGCAGCTGCCGCCAAAACCTCCAGATCTGCGGCGGGGTGGGCCTCCTCCTGGGAGCCCTTGGGAGTCGCCGCAACATCAGAGTCAACCTCAACCGGTTTGCTCGCCCCGCCAAGTTCGGCATCTCCCTCAACATTAGCGGCAGGCGAGTCGGCAAGGAACTCCTCGTCAGATTCAACAAGACGAGCGGTCTCCTTAACGCGAGCCATCTAGAATGCAAACTATGATGTTACAATTAATCACGAACACAGATTCATAGCTGAAAGCACACAGACGAACTCACCTTTCAGCAGAGAAAGTGCGACGAGCCGAATCAGCGACAACGAAAAACTCGCTGCAGATCAACAAAAAATCCGGAAGGCAACAATTGCGACGCAAAGTTTTCAGCAGAAAACGCGGCAGCAATTCCACTCGAACAACGAAAGCACGAGGCTTTCCGGCCTCCTCTCCCTCCGTATATATAGGCCTCGGCGCCGCATTTTACGAGGTCGCCTCGATTCTCGTGAAAAAAAATTCCTCGGGAAACTTCGAGGGGGGTGACGTGGGGTGACGTTCTCAAATTCCTCATCCTGTGTCGCGGTTTCTGCCCATCAAAGTTGGCCCTCGACCGCGAGGGGCTACTGTTGGGGATCGGTATTTGCGATAATAACGACATCCCCATTTTTGCCTTTGAATTTTGACTGCAGGTAACCTAACTGCCGACGTTTCGAGCTCCCGGCCGATAATTGGCGACAGCCCCGGGAGCTGCATCATCTGGTTGCCGACATTGATCGAGGAGGACGCTGTCTCCCCTGTCGCTGCGTCCAGAATTGGCGGCGACAAATAATGGCGGCAGTCCCAAAGGAGATGAAGTCCGACATGATAACATCCAGGGTCAGGCCGGCGAATGACGTCACCTGTCTAGGGTTTCCGTCGTCGAAAGGGAAATGTCATTTGTACCCTTTTGACAATGTTGTACAGAATATTCCGCGAATATAGTGGGTGGCCAAGGGTAATTTGGTCATGTCTAAATAACCCTTGGCCTTCCCTATAAATACCCGCCCCCGGGCTCCGTAAGACGGGACGGAAGAGGAGTGGGTACACCCTTGTAATGAGATGCTGCTCCGTTGTTCCCTGAGTGTAATTTGATTGTCCGTGTCGGGATTCTTTGTTGCTACAATGAAGAATTCCCAACACAGTGAGAACAAACCGCACGTGCCCCGCCCCCAATTGACCGCTGGCGTCGCAATACTCTTCAGTCGAATCCCCTCCAGTGGCTGCGGAGTGTGCAACTGTGCATTATCCAACGACGCTATACGTATAGAGATGTATACACGGCGAGGATTCAATAGTAGCGTCAGTACTAGTCGTGCACCAGCAGTCTTCATCAGTGGGATGCTGCTCACTTGGTCGATCAGTGCCCACTGATAAGGGTAGCTGTGCGTCCAAAATTCTGGTCTAGTGGCCGCTAATGAGTAACTGCCCTGTGATACATTGCCTGGCTGGGTGATGAGAGGAACGCTATACTTTTCCATTTATAGTCATCTGGAGACCATATGGTCATTGGGCTTATTTGTCTTGTCAGTATGTTCAAATGCTTGTTGAATCAGTGTCCGTTGATCTCGTGCGCATGCAGAATCTGCTGCGACTGCTACGGGATCACAATTCCTTTGACGATACGAAACGGGTGCAAATTCATTTGATTGGATTGGCGTACACACATATTTACAATCCGTACTGTGCATGACGGGATGTTCACCGTGCCGCCGCAGGTGCCCTACCTGAGCGCTCATAAGGGTCGTGCCTTTACGACGACCGGCGCCGCCGAGGGGTGCGAGCATTTTGACTGGTTCCTGCTCTGAGGACTCCCTGCTCTCAGTTGGTGCCAGGCTGCCTCCGTGAACTCCCACTGCCAAGCACTAGCTAGCCCACTCAAATTCCTGTTGTCCGGTTTGTCTATCTGGGAGATACAATTTTGTGTTATTCAACCTTTTGATATTATTTCTCTGTGGAGTGCGTTTGCACTCATTTTGCGTTCAGGGTTCATGGTTGATCAATTACAAACCTTCTCAATGATTTGGAGATGCCTACCAATTAAGTAAACACTCATGGCAAAGGAGAAGACTGATCGCAGCATTGCGAGAGAGGCCTCGCAGCAGAGGCCGTGCTGTGTCTTTAACGCAAGTACATGCCGGGTCATATTAATTTCCTCCTTTAGATGTGATGAAGAGTGCACATGTGCTTAAGTGCCATTATATTTTCCCTCAACGAGACGTTGGGATATTTCTCCGAGAATGTATGACATGCAGTCAATGATAAAAGGCATAGCAAAACATATCTTATTCCGAAAATGGTTAAATGAACCGAGGATGTGAGCTAAATATTAATATGCCAATACGTTACTAGGTATGCTGCCTTCATCCTTATAAATAATCAGAAGAGGAGGGAGAAAGAGATACGGGCAAAACGAGAAGAATGGGAGATTGGAACTGACGTCTTAAATTTTATTTTCTCATGGCCCTTCTTGCATTGCAACTGCATGAAGGAAGCTTAGGCATGGGAGGTAGCGGGATACAATGCTGATCTTCTGGGGCGAAGTTACGTGCATAGCAGGAAACATGACATTTTTCACTCTTTCTAAGCCACACATCCTGGTAGCAAAGATCCACGTAATCATCATCCAAGTCCAAGCCATCATAGCGCTTCTGCTGATGGTACGGTGGAGTCCCAGGTGACGAAGCATTCACTACAGCGGTGCCCCGGTGCCTTGATGTCCTCTTTGCGCTGTTGAGTCATGTATATACTATGAATGTGTGCAAGCAGATTTGTTCGAATTCAACGGCCAATCGCCAGTTGATCTATGGGGTCAAAACAGGGGACAGGGCCAATCTGATCCTCATTTGTCATCTTCATTGCTTTTTTTTTTTTTTACTGCGATTCTGTCCAAATCGTCACAGAACAGAGGTACTTGGCAAGAAAAAGGAAAGTATTTTTTTTAGATAACGGGTATCATTCCGGCCTTGGCCTTACAAGGAGGTTACAGCCGAGAAAAAGGAAAGTATAGGTGGATGCTCCTCAAAGGATAAACAGGATTAACATGTACCTCGCTTAGCACCTCCTGGATCATGGCAAGTCCATCCAATCAGGCATGCTGGGCCCAGACAAGTCCTCCAAAATACAGTGTGCCCCCATTGCTCTGTGCAATAAATATCACAGTCGAGGGGAGCTTGCCTCAGACTTGGTCTCCGTCAATGAGCGGGGAGGGCGGAGCTAGCTCCCAAGGCAGCTTTCTAGTCGAAGTGAGGCATGTCCAAAGAGGCTTGATGGTGAAGCGATGGCGTAGGCTGAGGGGAGCCCACTGGATAGTGAAGGAGATGAGAGAAATTAAAGGGAATGGTAGATGGAACTTTTATGAGGGGCAACATTGTCGTTTCCCCTTCCTGCTATTTATACATTTGAATGCATTTTGGAATGAAGAGAGTAAACATTGTCTTCTCAGAAGGAACACCATTGAATAAATGAGCCAAGGAAAGGTATGATTCTGAATTTCTCGTCGTGGCAAATGCATCCAATCAAGCATGCTGGGCTATATATAGAGAGTCCTCAGAAATACAATGAATCGATTTGGATGGTGACGGCGCGTTCACTTGTTACACTCTTGGTCCATCTCTAATGAGGGTTTTCCCAGCAGGTAGTGGTACGATTTGGATGGTGTGGAATTGTAACACCCTAGTTTTCAAAGCAAGTCAAAAAGAATAAATCAGTGAAAATTTAAACTTTTGACTCGTCCTTACCTTACTACGAATTTTCGAAATAAAATTCACTAATATAATTCAAAACTAGTTTGAATATGGAATTTTTGAAATATAAAGACACGTGCTCAAGTGTTTGTTCCCATTTAAAAATTCACTTAAAATTTGAACTCTTCAAATTTTCCAACAAATGTAATTAAAACAGGTTAAACCTCAAGTTAAATTTCAATATTTGATTTTAAACCTGCACCAAAACTCATCATATGCATGTTTGGGTTTTATTGCCTTTGTTTATTTGTTTGATGGATTTTATTCCCTTCCCAAATTTGAAATCCATTCAAATTTGGAAGCATTTCAAACCCCAGGAAATGTTTAAACGTTTTCTTTCTTCCCGGGCCGCCATTCCCTTTTTCCTCCCCGCCGGCCCAGTCTCTTCTTCTTTCTTTCTCTTTCCTCGCCGCCCGCAGCGGCCCAACTACCCGGCCCAGCTCACCAGCCCGCTCCCTCCGCTCTGTCTCACCGACAAGCGGGGCCTGGCCGTCACCCTCCTCTCTTCTCCTCCGGTCGAGTCGCCGCCGCGTCGGACACCGCCTGTCGCCGCTGCTGCCGTCCCGGTGCACTCCCCCTCTTCGAGCTGCACCTCAGACGCGCCACGCGGAGCCCTCGCACAGTCGTCCATTCCCCCTTGACCTCTCATTCAATGTGTGGCGCCGCATTTGTTGACTCCATCGGATAAGGTCGCCGCCGCCGCCGTGACACCCGTCGCACGCGCGCTCCTGGCTTCCCTCTCTCTTGCCCTCTACTACAAAAGGATGCGCACGCATCTCCTCTCCCTCTCTGAGCTCACTTCTCCCCTCCTCGCACGCCACCGAGCATCAATTTCCATTTTTTTTCCCCTTTCCTCCTCGTCTCCGGCCACTGTGAAATCCGCCGCCGGCGAGCCTCTTTATTCTCTCTCACTCTCCACCGAGCTCTCCCGTGCAGTGACGCACCTCAAAAACCTCTCCGCGTGCACCGCCGTTGCCTGAGTGCGCAGCTCGACGGTGAGCTAGGTTTCCGTCACCCCGCCACCGTCGCCGGCCACCCTCCGCCGTGCTCCTCCTTCACCAAGCCCTCGGTGAGCCTCGTTACCCTCTCTCTCCCATGCGCCCTTTCCTTTCTCTCCTTACTCGGTCGCGCTCACCTTGCGCCGTGCGCCGCCGCCCGTCGCCGCGCGAGCGCGACGCGACGACCATCCTTCCGGCCGCGTCCGGACAAGCTTGCGTGCGCACCGCCTTCCCCGCACGCGCGTGCCCCCGCCCGGCAGCACGCACTCGCGGAAACGCGCCTGCACGCGCATTCCCATCGCGCGCCGCCGCCGCTCCAGAAATGGGGTATGACAGAGTGGTATCAGAGCAATACTTGACCGTAGAACGAAAACCTAGGATTTGTCACGCTCGAAAATGACTACTTTCAAAACTAGTTGCAAAACCCTTCCGTAGTAATTCTCTCTCTTCTGTTAAAAACCCCATGCTTCTTTCTCTTCAACATCAAGAAGTATTGTATGTGGAAGTGACTGTGTGCAGGAGTTTTCAACCCAATGGACAATGTCAATGTCACTCAGGCCCCAGATCTCTGAAGACATGCCTCTATTGTGACAACCGCGGACATAAGATCGCCAATTGCCCCTTCTACCAAGCCATTAATGAAACAAGAGCTGCAGAGACCAACACGGAGAATGATATGCTCTAAGTTCCAGCACCACCTGACGAGATTCAACCTTTAGTACCAGAAAAGCATCAAGAGCAAGGAGTTAGCAATAATATGGATGGTACACACCTGATGCCAACTCCTATCATCGCAAGTATGCTTGAAAGGAAGAACAACAGTCAAGATTCTGGTCAAGCTACCTCTGAAAAGACCAAGAAGCCAAGGTACACAGCAGAAGGACCTGCCCTTCGTCAACTGACCAATGCACATGACAACTCAAGTGGTACCAGTCTGCAACCTGAAGCTGACAAAAGGTACCACGAGCAAATCAGAAGTGTTACTTGTGCTGAAATCGTGGGCACTTCGCAGCAGATTGCCCTGAAGTTCTTGAAAAAGGAGACCACGATGACATTAAGTAATGTCGAAGGTTACAATCCCTAAGACGATGAAGTATCTCCGGTATGCAGCCATGCTACTTGTGCCAGAATTCTCGAGGTATATTTATCATGAAGGATAGCTTAGAGCTTCGCTCAACACCCTGGAAGGATGTACCCCTTGCGAGAACAACAGTAATCACAAGGAGTAATAGCAGTACTTATAGAACACCTTGTAATACTGACAAAAAGGATTGTTCTAGAGTTGTAAACCTCTCTATGAGCAATGGAAAGTGTTAGTATTTGTCCTTTTGGAGCGTGTTTTTATGTCAAAACCTGCGTTCAGATAGAAGTTGAATTGGAAAAGGAAAAGTTAAAAGCTCAATGCCCTATGGACCATGACGGTCATGGGACGCGTACTCAAATAACATCAACATCAAGGTTGTGAAGCCCTTTCAACGCAGACGTGTGAGCAATGGTTTTCCTTTAAACCGACCAAGTCATATGACCCTCTCGATTCTTTTTGGTCAACGGACTATGGGTCGAGTTCTGATGACAACTAAAAGATCGATAGTCTATCTACCCTCAAGCCTTAAACCCCGTTCGTAGTACGCTTACACATCAGACCACAACAAATAAATCACGTTGTTTGTGTGATTCGATGATTTTGTCGATCTTTATTCCTTATTCCTTTATGCTTGTGTGTTTTTAGTCAAATAAAACAGCATAATAACAAAAACAGCAGTCTAGGAGTAGCCTAATGCCAAAAGCGCTCTCCTAACCTATACCCGAACCCCTGCTAAAGAAACCGCCGTCAAAGAGTTTTCAACTCAGAATCAAGCCAGTCAAGAGTATGACACAAAGACAGCTAAGGATCACAGCCCAACTGGAAAGTTTAGAAGAGGTAGTGCTAAAAAGATCAAGGCGTCAGTTACTTGTCAAACTTCAAATAACTAAATAAATAGAGGAAGACAAGCAACAACGCATAAAGAAGAGCTTAATCAAGGAGGCAATGCCACAGTGACAATCAAGATGATGACGAGGGATCTCAACCGCCATCATAGCCAACCCAGCTCAAAGTGCAATGGCCCTGCACCAACCGAGCAGCAGGAATTAGTTGCCCAGTTATGGAGCCTCCACAATCAAGGAACTAGCTAACTATCTATGATCACACCGACGAAGATCCGCTAGTTACAAAAGACTTCCTAAAAAAAAGTGTCACCAAGGAACCCAAAGAGACCACCTTGCTCAAAAGTGGATAAATGGAATAGAAGTAAGGTGCCAAGGACAGAAACAGAAGGTCCAGTGAAAGCAGAAGCTTCAAAGGAATGGAGAAAACCAACCACTAGTATCCCTCCAGTGGAAGAATCATGTTACCCACGGACAGAGCAGTAATATCAACCAGAAAGGAAAATATGAGCATGTTTTGACAAAAATCAAAAGTGTTACCTCCACCGGAAGTATCGACACTTCCTAATGGATTGCCCTAAAATCAGTTTTCTCGCTAAAAACCTTTGGCGATGAAAATGTATTCCAGGGTATAATGGAAAAGAACCTATCTCAGGATATGATGGAAAGCAGTCAAGCAATGTTTGAGTTTTCCTCGAGGAAAGTGCACCAGGGCGATAACGCCTGTGACACCGGGAAAGTTTCTCTCGTGAACCACGAAATGGAATTAAAGTAGAATCTGAATCAAAAGGATCGAAGGCTACAAACATGGCAAGCAACATGGAAGACAAACCCTTGAAAGAAGTACCAGTAGTCTGTGGATACCCATGTGTCTCCCAGATAAGTCACCAGGAATAACAACTGCCCAAGGCAGAGAGTTCACCACTGAGCTCGTTCCTGAAGCAAATCCCCGATAGCCAAGAGACCCTATCGGATTGCAGCCAATGAACCAGTAGAATTAAAGGATCTGCTAGCAGAGTTACAGGAGAAACATCTCATCAGACCAAACTCTCCTCCTCGGGATTTCCTGTTCTCTTTGTCAGAAAGAAAGATGGCAGCTTCGGAATGGGCCTCAACTACAATTCACTCGATGAGGTCACCATCAAGAGCAAGTAGCCACTGCCCAGGACCGAAGATTTGTTGACCAGTAAGGAGATCCAAGTTTGTCTCCAAGATTGACTTAAAGATCCGAGTACTACCAGCTGAAGATCCAAGATGGAGACATACTAAAGATAACTTTTTGTCACTCGTTATGGCTAGTATGAATACACAGCGTAAGCGTGCGCTAAAGAAGTCAGAAGCTTTGGGAATCAATACGCAGCTTACGGATGGCAACTACAGACCTTGGACAGAGTTACGTGGTATTGGAAACAAGGTACCATGAACCTGCAATGACAAGAGTCGACAGAACTCAACGAGTTGAGAACAACAGTATGAGGAATAGTGATGGATTGTAAGATTTCATAGTCCTGATCTGGATAGATCAAGACAAAGCATTTGGAAAAGGCCACTGATGGAACGACAAGAAAAGTCTCAAGTCCCATGGAAAGGCCGTTGTAGTGGTAAATGCACTGGATCCCAAGAAATCATCGCAACCTTAGCAAGATGTGAAAGACGCAAATCTGAACTATTGTCAAATGCAAGCAGTTAAATCTCACCTCGCGAAGCCAGATCAGTCAAATACCTCGTGTGTTGAGCCATCTCTGGACGGTCAGATCCAGATAACGTTAAAGAAGGTATCAAGACACCAACATCTGGTACAAGATTTAAAGGATCCCAGATATCTATTCCACCTAAGCAGACCAATCCGACCCTTGGAAAAGCGATATCGGAAAAAAGCCAAGGTTACAGTTTTTGGTAAGATGTCTGCTGGCTACATCTCTGCAATAATAAAGTTTCACGAAAAGTGGGTCATGCACTGAAAAGGTGGTTTAAGTATTGCATGTTAACAAAAGTAATCCGAGGTTAAGGATCTTAAGTGGGGTAGGTGCCCCACCCCCACGGTAACAAAAATGGAAAACCTTTCCTACGATGGACTAAGTATAATGCCTCGGAATGGTTACTGATTACGGAAATCTTCGGAATGTTATAAAACCGAGAAAGCGTCAGTATATCAGAAAGAGAAATAATGGTTCATGCCACTTGAGAAACCAAAGAAACTGACCAACGTACCGTACCATGGATTCTGAAAGTTTCAAAACCGACGGTCCCTCCAAAAAGAAAGGTTACGTTTAAGCTAACGACCTTGCACTCGGATCGGAATGACTACCCAACATCAAGCAGAATACTTAAGGGAAAATTCTTTTAAGTGGGGTAGGATTTTCTGTCGGCTAACTCAACAGCCTTGGAGCCAGAATCTCAGGCTTGCTATCCCCTGCTAAAGCAATCAACACCGAAGACCCTCAGAAGCAAAAAGCTGTGCCACGTCTTTTCACAGTTTCAAGTACATCTACAATAAAGAGAATCTGCTGTCAAGGGTTACGACGTCAAGAAGTCTCTGACGAAAGTTTGGATGTTACCACCATCAAGCAAGAAGACCCAAGAGAAGTTCTACATCACCCGGAAGTTCTTTCGAATCTCGAGGACGAGATTCCTTTTAAGTGGGGTAGGTCTGTAACACCCTAGTTTTCAAAGCAAGTCAAAAAGAATAAAAATCAGTGAAAATTTAAATTTTTGACTCGTCCTTACCTTACTACGAATTTTCGAAATAAAATTCACTAATATAATTCAAACCTAGTTTGAATATGGAATTTTTGAAATATAAAGAGCTCAAGTGTTTGTTCCCATTTAAAAATTCACTTAAAATTTGAACTCTTCAAATTTTCCAACAAATGTAATTAAAACAGGTTAAACCTCAAGTTAAATTTCAATACTTGAATTTAAACCTGCACCAAAACTCATCATATGCATGTTTGGGTTTTATTGCCTTTGTTTATTTGTTTGATGGATTTTATTTCCTTCCCGAATTTGAAATACATTCAAATTTGGAAGCATTTCAAACCCCAGGAAATGTTTAAACGTTTTCTTTCTTCCCGGGCCGCCATTCCCTTTTTCCTCCCCGCCGGCCCAGTCTCTTCTTCTCAGCGGCCCAGCTACCCGGCCCAGCTCGCCAGCCCGCTCCCTCCGCTCTGTCTCACCGACAAGCGGGGCCTGGCCGTCACCCTCCTCTCTTCTCCTCCGGTCGAGTCGCCGCCGCGTCGGACGCCACCTGTCGCCGCTGCTGCCGTCCCGGTGCACTCCCCCTCTTCGAGCTGCACCTCAGACGCGCCACGCGGAGCCCTCGCACAGTCGTCCATTCCCCCTTGACCCCTCATTCAATGTGTGGCGCCGCATTTGTTGACTCCATCGGATAAGGTCGCCGCCGCCGCCGTGACACCCGCCGCACGCGCGCTCCTGGCTTCCCTCTCTCTTGCCCTCTACTACAAAAGGATGCGCACGCATCTCCTCTCCCTCTCTGAGCTCACTTCTCCCCTCCTCGCACGCCACCGAGCATCAATTTCCATTTTTTTCCCCTTTCCTCCTCGTCTCCGGCCACTGTGAAATCCGCCGCCGGCGAGCCTCTTTATTCTCTCTCACTCTCCACCGAGCTCTCCCGTGCAGTGACGCACCTCAAAAACCTCTCCGCGTGCACCGCCGTTGCCTGAGTGCGCAGCTCGACGGTGAGCTAGGTTTCCGTCACCCCGCCACCGTCGCCGGCCACCCTCCGCCGTGCTCCTCCTTCACGAAGCCCTCGGTGAGCCTCGTTACCATCTCTCTCCCATGCGCCCTTTCCTTTCTCTCCTTCCTCGGTCGCGCTCACCCTGCGCCGGCGCCGCAGCCCGCCGCCGCGCGAGCGCAACGACGACCATCCTTCCGGCCGGCCGCGTCCGGACAAGCTTGCGCGCGCACCGCCTTCCCCGCACGCGCGTGGCCCCGCCCGGCAGCACGCACTCGCGGAAACGCGCCTGCACGCGCGTTCCCATCGCGCGCCGCCGCCGCTCCCAGGTCCGACGACCCCGCGCCGCCGCTCCGGTGGTCGCCGTCGTCGACATCTCCCACACCCGGCTTCGCCATCGCACGTTCGTCCTCGGCGACGTGGTCTCGTCGCTGTAATACCCTCCTAGCCGCCCCGGCGAGGATTCCGGCAGCCCGCCGTCGCGCCGCCGCCGCCGGTCCACCGTGAACGTGTGTAGACCGCCCGTGGACCCAGTCCACACAACCTATAGACCCGGTCCACCAGCTTTTCCCATTCAGGAATAAATCCTTTACTTTTATTGTGTCAGCACCACGCCATAAATAGAATATCCTTTACAAAATAAAAATCCAGAAATTCCAGAAATCCCCGGAGCCCTGTAACTCTTACAGATAAGCCCCTGATCTTTTATTTAATTCTGTTTGGGGTCCTATCCTTTTACAGAAACACCCTTATACTTTTCGGTATTTACCTTTCAGCCCCTATCTTCTTACACCAAGGTCCTTAAACTTTTCTATAATTATAGATAGGTCCCTAATTTCTTTCTGTAATTATAAATAAGCCCTTGGAACCTTTCTATTCTTACAAATAAGCCCCCACATCTTCAAGTTTCCGTAATTTCTCAACCCTAACTCCGTTTTGAGCGATTCTTGCCCTCACGCGTTCGTAGAAACGCGTAGTACCCATTGGTACTACCCTCGGAGTCCTGAAACAGATCGACAAGCCGTCAATTCCCTAAGATCACATCTTGCCAAATCATGCGATGTCGATATTGCACGTCTCTAATACTCGTTCACCTTTTAGCATGAACCTAACCAATCATGCCTTATCATTTCGCCCTAAAACCTAGTACCTTTCTCATCGCGACACATTTCACTTCAACCTTGTGTGCCGCAACTACTCTTTCGCTCGCTAGCATTAAGCCTAGCCTATCTTCTGTATCGTTTCACTGCAAAACCAAGTGCCTACCTTATCGCAGTTCAATTCCAACCCTAACCTAGTTCAACCATCGCTCCACCATATTTATTCCGGTGTTATCGCCAATCTTACCAAACCTTATTGAGTTGTCATTCTTTTTATGTGCAGTCATTTATTGGAACTTATTGGAGTTATTGTTCATTGCTCTTTTAATTGCAATCGTGCATCCATACCATGCATAATCATATGCACGCAATCACCGTCAATAAAGCATGTGCATCTCATTATCCTCACCCTAAAGTTTCAGTAAATAAAGTTTCATGCAAAACCTTGCGTCCCCGTTTCTTTTAAGAAAAACTAAATAATTAATAGTTTGTCTAGGTGAATATGGCCCTTACAAGGCCATGTATATAACTTGTAATAGATAACCTTTCATAAATAAGTATGCATTGCATAAACATAGCCATTTCTCTTGGAGTTTTTATCGATTCTTTTTGAAGTTAATTGGATCTTGTTGGTTCTTTCCGATCTTTATTTCTTTCGCGGTAGTTTTTTTTATACGTAAGGTTTTGTTACGCTAGACCACGCGAGCTACTACGCGGAAGAGCCAGACGAATACAAGCTTCAAGGAAGATTCAGAAGATCCAAGCTTCGAGGAAAGATCTGAATACCCGGATTACGAGGACTTGTAGAAGAAGACTTTAGTAAAGGCAAGCCCCAACTCCCTTTGATCATGTTGATCCTATGATTACAAATGATCCTACTTAGAGCTTGATTTCAAATAAAGTATGCATGCCTTTTGAATGTGATTTAAATGCTTAGTATGTTCCAAGTACTTGTTGATGGCCTTGCCTTGATATTGTTTATCCTGATTCCATTGCTAAACCTAGGAACCAACATCATTAATTCTTTAATGATTTGTTGGATTGACATGCTGCTTAGGACTGTCACACTGGGTACTTAATTTTTAATCTTGCTATACATATCTTTTTGTGTTAAATGGTGTGAGTACTTGGTGGCGTGTGTGGTGAATCTGAATTGTGGGTGGGACTAGTGACAACTTGTGAAACTCCTAGTGGGGATGTTACTTGGCGGGAGCAGGCGAGGTAGTTCTCAGTGGGGAGGGCTATCTCTGGGGATGCGAGTCCTCTAGTAGGGTGATACCTCATGAGGATAGCTATTGAAGATGCCTGCTTCGGTCGTATAAGGACCGGTTCCTGTGCCGCCTGGCCTAGCACCCTTCGTACAGCCACAAGTCTTGTATGGGAAAGATTTGGAACCACACCCTACTATATTGTTTCCACGGTACCCACCTGGAGGCAGGAGTTGCACATGGAAGCCAGGAGAAGATTCGCCGACAGTGGGACGCGGATCCGGCATATGGTGATATTTCAGGCCTTGTTTATATGATGATTGAAGCCCCTGGTCGCAGATTTTCCGTGGGTGGTGCCGTGGTGACACCAAGTAGGTACGGGACCTCAGTATGTCAGTCCAAGCCGCGATATCGGGGAGGACTGGTGTACCTTGTGGGGAATTGTGTACAACCTCTGCAGAGTTAAAAATCTATCCGGATAGCCGTGTTCCACGGCAATGGACGACGCGAAAGCTTTTGCCACACAAGATTAGTATAACGGTGTGAGTTTATCCTTGGCGTGTTTAAGGAATGCACCGGTGTGGAGCCGTGCGCTGGTTGTTGGCCAGCATTAAAAGTGGGAACTGGCGGGATGGATCGCATCTCCCCCAGGGCCAAACAACCCCACTAAATGCCAGTAATAATGATCCTGACTGTAGATTGCGAACTACTTTGCTTTTCAAGCAACCCTTACATAAAGTTGGCTTTTCGCCAATATGATGAAACCCTAGCCTAACCCTTGGTTATATCCCTGCATACTTTTACCCTTGTGTTAGGGCTTGTTGAGTACATTATGTACTCACGCGTTTGCGAATTGTTGGTTTAGGTGGGAGAAGGCTTCGTAAAAGACGATACCGTTTTGGTTTTCGGTTCTGCTCCTCAAGTCTGCTTGTGGCTCTGGGCCATAGTTTCCGCTGTCTGCTTCGCCTTAGTCGGTCGGATGGACTTGGATGGTTTTGAATCCTTGTCGTGTCGCCACTAAGGGTCATATATCAGGTACTATCTTTAATTACCTTTTCGAAGTATGCTTTTGATTATCATATTTGTGTTCATGTGCGTATCAGCTACTGATCCAGGGACTGATACAGGTTGCACAACATATTCCAGAAATGGGGTATGACAGGAATTTGTCCAGTCTTGTATTGACAGATTGCCACTCTATGACACAAGGAAATCGTTAAAGGCCCACGTTGACCCAGATCTATTATATATATAATTGAAGAGAAAAAAGAGCCATCACGTTCGCTCTAAAATGCTAGAAATTCTCACGTTAATCAGAGAAAATAAGAAGAGAAAATTACCCACCACTGCCATTATGAAACAATTAATCAGACAACCCCCTAAAATATTTATAAAATAGATAAATTCGAAATAATAAAAAATATTCAAAAAAAACCCCCCTCACACCTATTTCTAAATTACCCACCATGCCATTATGAGTAAAAAAATAGCTAAATTCGGAATAATAAAAAATAACCAAAAATACCCTTCACACCTATTTCTAAATTACCCTCCATGCCATTACAAGTCTAAAAAAACTAAATTTGGATTATAAAAAAGCTAAAAATATCGCTAATTCTTATTTTTAATTTACCAACCATACGATTATGAGTAAATAGCTAAATTTTGGAATAATAAAAACATCCAATAAACTCTTAATCCGGATTTCTAAATAAACCGTTATAAAAATACACCAGATATGTCTAGCTAAAATGGCACATTATCTTATTTTTAGCATGACACATTTGCTTCGAAAGATTTATTTGTAGCATGACACATTCTTTTTTTTTCCTACCATGAGATATGTTAGTTGTTTAGCATGTCACGTTTGAACCAACCTCACTTCTAAAATAAAATCAAATACATTGTTAGATGAATGATGACTCATCTCACACTCAAATTGAGGGATGGTGAGAAATTCTCGAATCTATTTTCTACCATTTTATAAACATAGAACATAAAATAGGTAATAACAATAAACTATGTTAAACTTTCTACAATAAAATAAAAATATTTTAAATAATATAGTAAATCTAGCCGCGCAAATACGCGGGCAGCCATACTAGTTATAAATTGAAGCGTATAACAAACAGAGATCGTTTATGATGGCCCGCATTTCCTTGCTCTATAAATCGGATCATACCTAAGCGCATTTGTCGCAGCTATGATACGCTGCATGTGCAAGCTCTTGCCCAAAGTATCACATTCGCTATTTCATGGAGTGCTCTTTGCCGTGTGTGGTAGGTATTGCTTGTTTAGGAAAGAGAGGCATTCGGGACCTAGGTGCTAGTAGATTGAAGCTTTGAATCAGATGAAATTACAGCTGACGTCTCATGTGATGTATTAGCGAGACTGTAGTAGAGTAACGTGCTGGCAGAATATTAGTTCCCAGCAGATCTCTACGGCATACAAACAAGCAGGAGCCACTATCTCTTGGAAGAATAATAAAAAATAGTAATATCGCAGATGGCATGCTTGTCCAAGCAGGACGGGAGAGAGACACAAAACCCATGTACGTATACATGTGAGAAGTCATACATGCTTCCGTACATGAATCACCCAAGTCCACTGTCGATTTATGAAAGTAAAACGAGTCCCTTTAAAACAGCGTGGGGCTCATTGGCTTGCTACTGTGTATCCCTATATTAGTGCTAACAAATTTGCTGACATAGCACAATTAAAATACATGGTGTGAAACTTGAGCGACTGAATGTTTCCAGTAGTGCTAGCACAAAATAGCACTCGTTCTCACTTGGGACAACCCGTTGTCACAAACACGTGCATGGTATGCCCAGGACAACCACTAGATGACTCATACGGGCCCGCGCCTAGAACCAGCAACTGCTCACCGATCGCTAGTCTAGCAAGCCGTACGCATATGTTGTGTCGAACTTGATGTGCCGCGCCACTTCACTGCTGCATTAACATGTACAGTGCCAAGAGAAGGAAGCCGGGATCAAACCGCTGCAAGCTGTGCAACCGAAGACCATATACTGAACAAGGAAGCACCGAGCACGGAAGTCGCGTCTGCAGCGTGATCCAGTAGGACAACAATATGACGCACCTTGCTCTGTTTCGGTTCATTTTGTAATTCCATGGTTCATTTTGCTTTGCAATTATGCTCACGCCACCTGCCAACACAAGCACATTCACTGCATCCATAACATAATTCGCGTAATCCAACTTCAAGAGTCTTTTATTATTGTCATCTAAATTCTGATGACCGTAACTTTTTGTTGGTCATCAGATATGTTAATCTTGACAGAACGTCGTCCTATATATGCTTATTTAATCAGTGACCAATAAAAGCCACATGGGCCTGCCGTGATTATGATTGAGTAGTGCGAACTATATAGTTGACAGAAATGCAAGCACGCTAATGCAAAATGAAAAATATAGAAGCGCATTCATGTGAGCTTGCGACCATATAATTCGGAGATGCTGATTTGCTGGATACTAAGCTCTGCATACATGGAAAAATCCGTGCTGCACATGGTGCAGTTCACAGATGTAGGACTGAAGGGCATTGGGAATTTAGCGACCAGCGACACTGTCATACAATGGCTTCAGCTGATACACTGATGTACAGGGTGCTGCGCACATGCTTACATGCCACTGCAGGTGTTCGTGCCCGCCGAACAAAGATGCGGCCCGTGGCTTGCTGTCGCCTGTTGCAGAAGAAGGTTAGGAGAAAAAGGCTGCGTGCTGCGTTTGCCTGGTCCCACGGACAAAATTGCTGTCTTCCTGCTGGTTGATTAAGGTCAAACACATTGATCTCGGAAGACCTCAGGTCCAACAACCACTAAGACAAAACGGTATTCGGCAGAATATCTACCCAATATTTGGAATATTTGTATTTGCATTTTCCAAGCTTAATGTGGATCTTAATAATTCAGTTTAACCCAATCTTATCTTATATTTACTAATTGGAGGCTCCTTTTTGGTGCCTCCACGTTAATCGGAAGAAAAATCCTAGAAATTCTCACAAAAAAGCAAAACATCTGGCTATACAAATCAAAGTAAGATAAACAATAGCCTTTAGATCTAACATGATCTAAATTACCCACCTCTGCCATTATAAAAATTTAGTCAAAGTATCCTTCTCAACTATTTCTAAATTACCCACCATGCCATTATGAGTTAAATAGCTAAATTCGGAATAAATAAAAATATCCAACAAGTTCTATAGCATGTTGATTATTTGTACTGTAGTATATTTAATGGTTAAGCCTAGATTTGTTTGCGTTTTTTTTTCTTTCCCTCAATGTGTATGTTGTGGAATTAATTGGTGAACCCAAGATGAACCGAGAATGCAGTCCCTGCATCTCCGCTGTGAGAGGGCGCGCGACAACAACTTCAAGCAAATCCGGCAGGATCCCAAGGAAAGTCTGTTCGTGCCTCAGCAAGCAAGCTCTAATTTCATGACCGTGTCCAGTTAAATCGAACCAAGCTGAGGAGAGAGATCGAGTGCTTCCGTGATGCCAGAACACGGCACTCAGGCAGGCGATGAAGCTGAGTGCCCATGGCTGCTTGGAGACGCAGAGTTCGTCGGACATGGAGATACCAATTACCAATCGGACAACCCGCATGCCGCAACTTTCCAGTAGATCGTAAGACCAGGGCATACATGAAGATGTATACAAGCTGAAAGGAAATAAGCATATGGTACACCCGTAACAATGGGATGTCACGGTGTTAAATTTCTGCCCGATCTAGCCAGCTTGGGACGTACCAATAAGACAACACGTTGCAACTGGTACTAGAGTTTCATGTTACTGGAAAATTTGGAGTTGAATACACATAGGACAATACATCTATGTTGCTACAATCCACAAGAACATTCTGGCTTCCCAACGAATATATATTCATGAAGGTAATCTCCTCTGTCTCCTCCCTCTAATTTTAACCTTAGATAGATTTTTCAATATTTTGCCCTCTAATTGTTCTTGCAAAATTCAGCTATTTGTGATATCTGACCAGTTTATCAATTACTAATCGACAACATACAAATTCGAAAATTCTTCTGATGGTGGTATACCAACTGTAATTTTACTTCTAAATGTAATATGTAAATCCTTTTTGTCTAAAAAATGTACAGGCCATAAATCCATAAAACATGACTGGAGCTTTTTAAAACTTTTCCTCATAATATGCGTGATAAAGAAAAATTAATGTTGGATGCTGGAGGGTCCTACCTCTAACTCTCTAATCGGTCAAAAAAAAAAAAGAACAAAAACCGAGATAAGCCATGTGACCCCATCCATCGGCATAGTATCAAATGGAATCAATTCTGCACAACTACATATACGTGACATTTGGAATTCTCTATGATCATCAGAATGGCCCAAGTTAGAAAACCTGTTGATCTCATTTAATCTTGCAGGAAAAATAAAAAGCCACATCGAACTTAAGGTTAGCATATTTGTCTTAATTGTCCTTCAATATAAGAGGCTCTCTCCACAAGGTGACAAATCTAGAAACCCAGAAGACTTCCCCATGTGAAAAGAAGCTATATTCGTGTATTGTAGGAAGAAACTCTTAAAACCTTTTCTTTTTATATAATTCATCATTTGCCGTCAAAAATATGATGCAGTTTGTAAGGTTGGAGCTGAGTCACCATAAGGTGAGTCAAAGTACAATATGCATGACGTGCTCTTCGGCATGCATAGAGTATGTGTGTGACGGGTTCAATAGGAGTTGCTGAATTAAAGACAGACCTCACGAACTGAACCATGATGCCATGTGTGTCATGTTAGCGTGCCTTTTGGGACATCTCGCATCCATGGATTTTACTAAACAGAATAATGACCACAGCTTTTAGGAAACATTAATCGACCAAGCTTTCATGATGAGCGTATATACTAAAGTGATAATCAGACGCAAAAACGTATAGAAGTAGTAGCCCAAGCTCATGCATGATATATCAACCGTTAATTTAAGTGATGAGTCTTCTTTTTTTCGTTTACGAGAAAATAAGACTCACGGATTCTACCACGTGCAGTGAATCAAAGTTAATTAGGTTACATATCTTACATATAAGTTAGTGTTGAAACATGTGGTTCACTAATCTGTCGAAATTAATTTTTATATATGTAATAAAAAATTAATTGCTATATGAACCCTGTGCTTCTCTCAAATGTATTAAGACATCAAAGGTGGAAAACCTGAAATTTGTATAGATCAATATATTAAGACACCTAACCTTTTTCTATACATCTATCCTTCTAGAACTGTAAAATGGAGAACTGATGTATCTATATTTTTCACGAAATTTTAACTGTTTATTGTATCTTTCTAAAAGTACTAGCCCGTGTGAATGCACGGGTTGATAGGCTAGTAATTCAAATAATACGTCTTGGCAACAATCTGCTACTGTTGCTTGGATTTCGTGCATCTGAATCTAGATCACTACATTCTCCAAACTTGTTCAGTTAATCCCATTCTCCAGAGTACTATATAAAAAGAAACCCCAACTTATTTTTAGTCAGAGTAATTAAAACAATGCCCTATCATGTCATTAATTATTGTCACAGGCTGGTACGTATTTTTGAAGGAACGTTGTGTGGTCATATTTATTTTTCCCCTTTAGAAGCGAAGGGTGCATATGGTCAGGCAAATGACATTATATTTTTCCCTCAAGGAGGTGTTGTGATATTTCTACGAGAATAAATATATGTACGACATGCACTAAATGATTAAAAGGACGACATAACATATGTTATCTTGAAAATGGTTAAATGAACAAAGGAAGGCAAGCTTCAATAAATATACTATGTTAATAGAAATTCCTTCATCTTTTGTTTCTTCATGCCCTTCCTGCAACTGCATGAAGATAGTTTAGCTAGGCATGGGAGGTAGCAGGATATTCAGATGTTTTCCATGCTCGAAATCCCATGCATGGCGCCCAAGACGATGTTGATCGCTTCTTGTCAGCCACGCAAATGGGTCATCGTCGTCCACTTCTTAAACCTGAACCACTGAGCGAGCAATGTGAACCAGCTGACGGTGGAGTTCCAGGTGAAGCGTCCAGGGCTCGCTTCGTACGGCGCCACCCAGGTGTGACGCTGTGCAGCTCCATGCTGCCTTCGTTGCCTAGATCTCGATCCTCTCCCGCTTGTGTGCATTTTCATGCCTCATCGCCGACCCTCACCAGGCCGCAGTACGCGCCAGAAGACCAGAGAAGAACGGCTCGGCGGCGCGAGAGGAATGAGAGCTGTCGCGCGGCAACGGCGAACGGCAGCGGAGATGCAGGACTGAAGTGCTGAAGGGAAGGGCCGGGGCAAGTTCCAGTGAAAAAAATTCGGCCGAAATTCGATGAAAATTTGTTATATCGCTAGTGACCGGTAAAATTGCTTCGGGCCAAATATTTCGGCCGAGTTTGAATTGTTTTTTCTGTTCCAACACAGCCCACATGGCCCCGGGCAACACAAAAACAGGGGTCGTTCAAATCTGTATTCTACACTTGGGATCTGTTGGGCTGGGATGGACAGCGCCGGGCCAGGCCATATGATTAACAAATTATGAAATTGTGTCTAAAAAAAATTATGAAATTGTTGAACTATATACAGTCTTGCATCGAGATGCGTGCTACTTTTTTAGGAAAACTTGACCGGAGCAGCTCTTTTGGCGTAATTGGCTCAATTTTCTACTGAATTTTGTTTCTGAGCTGGATTTTTTTCCTGTATGATCTGAAGCAATCTCTTTAATCTGAAATTCGTTCCGAATAGCTCTGCAAGCTGAACCAGCCGATTTTCGCAAAAAAAAAAAGAAGAAAAAGGCTGAACCAGCCGAAAACCGGCTGATGCCATTATCGGGACCCGGTGCAATAGCGCTCATTCGGACCCCACGCCGGCGAGGTCATCAGCCCTGCCGTTCTCTCCCAGGCATCCGAGCATTAACAATGCCCTTTCTCTCTTCACGCACTAGCATGTCACCTTCGCACGCCTCATGCCAGAGCACGAGCCCGAAGGCGGACGGGCTTTCACTTGAACTAAATTTCTCGGCCTAATATAACAATACAGCGAGTTATTGTGATTACGGGACAATAAATGATAGTCCAGGACCATAATTCATTTACCTGGAGTTATAAATCTTTGCAGTGTATTCTTCGTCTCTCAACTTGTATTGCTTAGAAGGTACATAGGAAGTAAATGATATAAGACCAAAGGTATGATTCTAACCACTCATGGGGTACATGACACATGCATGTGACGGGTTGTATATAAATCCCAACCCCTCTCTTAGTTCACATTTGCAAAACATATACCATATATAAGATATTCAGAGTTCCTAGTTCATGTTTCCACCTCTTCCTAGCATCTCTGATACTGGGATATATGGTGGATGCTAATGGGTGAAGAGGAGGAAAGTAGGCATAGGAAGGAGCAGGAGATTCCATTTTCGTTTATCTGCGAATGAAAGAAAATCCCTAGAAGTGCGGCACCCATCTTAGCCCTTGATGTCTACATAGTGTGTAGCATGTTGTCGAATAATTGGCTTTCTTTTTTTTTTTGAGATTACACAGTACAACTCAGACACTCACAACGCACGCACACTCACCCCTATGAACACACGTACGCAAACCCTACCCATATGAGCATCTTCGAAGACTGAGCCGGCAAATTCTAGAGATTGACGAAGTCACCACTGGTGCCTCAAAAAACCAAGAAAATCTGTTTCATCTTACAGGGCAGCTACTTCTTGGATTGGCCCAGGTAGGAACAAATTTCAGCATGTCCAAGTATGATAAAAGTTGTGAAGTTCCATTTTATCCTATAGCCAAGTAATATTATTAAAATATAAAACATGATCTAATTTTCATCCTTGTAACTGTGAGCTTCTTGAAAACTGTTCTACAACAGGTGGATAAACCCCTATAAAACAATACTTTTATTAGAGATTATTGTGTTTCTATCCCTGATTTGCCTCACTTGCGATTTTACCTTTTTTTTTTTCAACTTTGGACCCCTTGTTTTTCAACTGAAGTGTGACTTTGTCCCAACTTTTTTATTGCAAATTAACCCCTAGGGTAAACTTTGTCTTCGTTTTGAACTTCCAGGGGTAAATCCCAAACCAAATTCCATGGTGGAATCACAATTGGGAGGCAAAGCAGGGGTAGAAAAGCAATAGCTTCTTTTTATTAAAATGAGAGATATTTTCTTGCTAGGATTCTAAACAGGCGGATAATTTAGAATCCATCAAATGCATTGATCATTACATGGAATTCTATTAAGATATTATATGGATGTTGAACTTCTTCCATTCTCATTTGAGAATGCGAATACAAGGCTTCTTGAAAACTCTGATGGAAGAATCGCCCTATGCATTACCCTGTAAAAATTTACATCAAGTAGAAAAAATCACAAAACTACAGTTATATTGACATATGTACCATAGAACTACAACTTTTTTGACATGTAGCACAAAACATGGTGAAGCGGAGGGAAATAGGCATGGGATGCAGCAGGAGAATCTATTTTCGCTTGTTTGAAGACTAGAGAATATCTGTAGAAGTGGCATATTGTCGAATAATTGATTTCTGGTAGAAGATGCCACTTATGTCTGGTACAAAGAAGTGAAAGTATCTGTTGCAGCTTCGAGAGCAGCTTCTTTCTATTTTATCCCAGCAGGATTAGATCTCAGCATGTCGAAGGATTTCATTGTATAGTTCCATTTTCTGCAGCAGCCAAAAGTAATATTATAAAAATGTAAAACTTGATCTACTTTTCATCTTAGCAATTATCAATTTATTGAAAACTGTTCCACGACAGACATAAGTGTGATATGGAGTATACTATTTGATGGATTAACATGTAAAACAAGTTATAAATTATCAGCTTCTCGAAAACTATTTGATGGATAAATCATCCTGCTAGTAACTGCGTACAAATTTAAATCAGATACTCGCAAAAGAAATTTTAATCAGGTAGAAAAAAGAAGGTCCTCAAAAAAAAAAAAGATAGAAAAAAGAAGGAAAAAGATGGTTCACATACCATGTGCACCTTCCAACGTTAAACGGCTTTTTTTCACTGTTATTGTTTTATTACACTGAACTGTTTACCTCGACTAGTAATGTTGGATCGTTGCTCCCCAATGCAATATTTTACAGTATCCAATCAATATAAAATTGCTCATTTTTAATCGTAATCAAATTTCATTCGTGGTTGTAAGGTCTAAATCAGTCTTTTTAGTCTATATAAAAACTAGTAAGATGGCCCGCGCAGATTGCGCGGCACTAGACATGTTACTCTGTTTAATGGTTTTTCAAAATAATTTAATTTGTCAGACATTTAACATTTTTATGTTATTTACATTTGAGTTGTTTTTGGAGTTGTTTATTCCACATCTTTCGACAAACCTCTCAATTGATAAAATAAGTTGTCATTTATTCCACATTCTTATGTAGGGAGCTCCGTCAATATATGTCTCATAAATTATATTATTATATTTAGGATATCAGGTTGAGCATCTAATATTTCTGGTCTTTTATGAGGTTTATATAGCATAACAATATAAGATTAATTTTTATTATAAATGACATTATGCTCGTAAATGATCATGTTGGAGAAACTATTAACATATGACAACATTTTTTTTTTTTGTCATTGGTGAGGTAGTATGGATATAAAACTTCATACATATGACAATAATTAGTTGGATACTTGCTGTGATGAAAATTTATCATTGTCATATGTGTTTTATGACATCTTATTTGACTATTGGGTCAATGCCATATGTGCCCTAGCATCAGAGTGTTTCTTGGGCTCCGTCGCAAAAAGGAAAAAAGGAAAAAAAGAAAAGAAAAAAGAGTGTTTTTTGGGGCTGGTTGGCATGGCGTCCTTCTTCTCCATATTGCATTACACACCAGGTGCTCCTGCGGATGGTGCTCCATCCATAGTCATAACCACATGCCCCTGCATGACAGCGCGAATTATCCGTGTTGACGAACGTCGACACGTTGAGGTTCGCTGTGGCCTATACTTTGTTGCTTATGCTATGCTCTTCCCAACCCACCTTGCGGCGTCATCGAGCTACCTTTCACTTCTTTCACACAGCAAAATTTGTCCAGCTGCGATCGTTTTTGCACAACCTCGTCCACAAGCTTTGCTCTATGCGATCGTGTGCCGTGAACTTCTCTCCGTGTTCACGTCATAAATTGGCCATGGTTGCACGTTCGCCCGTAATTGCTTCGTCGTCTTCTAGATTGAAGTTTCGACGCAGCTCTGCAAATCCTATTCGTTCGACCACGCTGCTGTCCTCGGCATTGCAGTCAAGATGGATTTTTCTTTTCCACACTGCTGCCCTCGGCATTGTTTATGCCGACTACAATATACAGGAAGGCCTAATATCGTGTATGAGTTGATTCTAGGAAAAACAATTCGGCGAAATTTCACCGAAATATCCGACATTTCGTCTTTTTTGGTGGGGTCTGAAATGAAATCAAAATGAACAGTACCAACGAAATATTGTTCTTGACCACCTTCGTGAGTGCAAATTGTCTTGTTTATGTATTCAATCGTGATGTTCTATAGATTTGAGACAATATCTTGTGAAATCATGTCAAATTTTTTTGAAAAATTTAAATTTTGTTCGTCGAAATTTCCGAAATTTCATGTTTATCGGTGACCTCCGAAATTATATTATTTCCGAAATAGTTTTCCTAGAGTTGATTAGCTATGAAAGGATGGATGAGACCTGGTCCATCACAGCTTAGATATTTTTCCTAGCGGGAACACAGCTTGCTTATCATCGTGAACAATGCAGGATTTGTCTATCTATACGGGTAGCTCGTTTCCCTATTGAATGAGATATATATATATATATATATACTTTTCACCATTATTTCCTATTTCGAATTTTATCTGTATACAAATTGTAGTTGGCAAGGACTCTTTGGTTCCTGATCGAAAACCCATGCGTCAACTTCTATCCTTAGCAACGGTGTCTATTTTTCTCTTTTCTCTTTCTGGGACACGGATTCCTTTAGATTAGTATGCAAATGCATCCTTTTTTAATCTAAGGTCACGTAGAGCTCTCGGCCAATTTCTTGACAGCACGTAGAAAATGTCTCCATTTTAGATAAGCCATATATTTCCTTTCCTATAATTCATGGACTTCCAGAATAACCTGATATGAACTAACGTGGTGCTCTCTATATGGACTTCTAATTTTCTTTATGTTTTATTACAAAATTATGCTCTTTATGGTGGGTCGTATTTAAGTTGAACTCTTTGGTTAATCTAGACCGTTAGATGTTCATAAAATCCAATGGTGCATATTTTTTCCTTTTTCTAATTAACGTGGTAATTTTGTGACCTTGAAAGCGAATGTGATGGCTGCTTTAGACCTTCAAATACTAAGGGGCTGTTCGTTTCAGGGGCTAAAATTTTAGCCCCTGTCACATCAAAGAGAATCTTGTCATTCAAGAGTATTAAATAAAGTCTAATTACAAAACTTTTTTGACAGATAGGTGCTAATTTATGAGACAAATCTAATGAGCCTAAGTAATCTATGTTTTGCTACAATGGTGCTACAGTAACCATCTAATCACAAATTAGCCTAGGGTTTTACAATTAATTTTATAATTAGACTTTATTTAATATTTTTAAATGACAAGATTCTCTTTGACGTGACCGGGCTAAAATTTTGAAAAAAAAAAACACCCCTTAAGATAATAGAAGATTATTCCAGAATTTGTCTGCCAGCGGAAAACCGGCCGGCCTCGGAGCCCGGCCCTACAGCGCTCGTACGGACACCTCACCGTCGACCTCCGTGGTCCGTGCCGCTGCGTTCCCACCTCCCCCGCTGGCTAGGTCACCAGCGCTTCCGTCCTCTCTCGCTCCTCCGGCCAAGATCGTCCTTTCTCCTCTCCAGGCGCCGGATGTCACGTTCCTGCGCTCCGTGGCAGAGCCAGAGCAAGAGTCCCAAGCCGGCGTGGGACGCCTCCTCCCTCGCCGGCGCCCTGAAGGACGCGGCTTCCCGCCGCTCCGCGCCGCACGTCCGGCCACTCCACGCGGGTGCTCCTCAAGCTCGGGCTATCGGCCTCTGCCATTCTCGCGACCTCCCTGGCGCATCTTGCCCTGCGGTGCGGCTTCCCCGAGTACGCACGGGACCTGTTCGACGGAATGCCCTGCCCGGATGTGGTCTCCTGGACGTCCCTCATCACCGGCCACGCGCACCAGGGACTTCATCGAGACTCTCTGGCCCTGCTGCGGCGCATGGCCACCTCCGGTGTTGCACCCAACGGGTACTCCCTGTCCGGAGGATTGCTCGCTTGTGCTGGTGTTGGCCAGGACGCCCTTGCTCTCGGGAAGGAGATCCATGCCAGAGTTTTCAAGTTGAGCTCGCATGGTCCAGTGGATGCTGTTGTCGAGAACGGTGTACTTGACATGTACGCAAGGTGTGGGAGCATTGAGTACGCAAGGAGAGTGTTCAGTTCCATGCTGGTGAGGAACATTGTTGCTTGGAACTCGATGATGTCTGCGCTTCTTGGGACTGAGCAGGCAGAGGAGGCTCTGGGGTTGTTTGTGTCTATGGTTTCCTGTGGCATTGCTGTTGATGGGTTCTCATTTTCCATTATTGTCGATGCTTGTGGGGAGCTGGCCTTGTTGAAGCAGGGGATGCAGGTGCATGCTCAGATTGTTGGTGGCGGATTTGAGGCGGATGTCGTTGTGAGGAACTCCTTATTGAATATGTATGCAAAGTGTGGCTGTGTCGATTCAGCAGAGCGTGTTTTCATGGCGGCACCATCACGTGATGCTGTTCTTTGGACTACAATGATTGCAGCATATGGAAAGTTTGGCTGTGTACTGGATGCTGTGTGCATGTTTGATAGAATGGCACAGTTGGGCATAAAACAAGATGGGGTAGCATATCTTGCAGTATTGTCAGCTTGTAGCCATGGCGGACTTGTCAGAGAAGGTTGGAAATATTTCAAATTGATGTCTGATGGTCAAAGCTCAGTTAGGGTGCAACCTGAGCACTATGGATGCATGGCTGATCTTCTTTGCAGGAGAGGTTACCTGAAAGAAGCTCTTGAATTCATTGAAAGTATGCCGTTCGACTCGAGCGTTGCTGCTTGGAGTTCATTACTTAACTCATCTCGAATCCACGGGAATGCCAAGATGAATCAACTTGCGGCGACCCAATTGCACAAGCTTGATCCAGAGAACCACAGCAACTGGGTTGCTCTATCAAGTGCACATGCACTGGAGGGCGATTGGCATGAATCCTGGATGATCAGGGAAAGCATGAGCAGAGAGTGTGTGAAGAAAGAGCCTGGATGTAGTTGGGTTGAACTGTATGATGGAGTTCATGTCTTTCTACTGGCTGACCAGGCTCGTCCAGAATTGGTTGATATATTGCATACTCTTGATTCCATGAAGGAGGATGTTTCAGTGATGCCTTTGCAAGGAACATAGCACTGAGAGTGATTGCCATGAAATCTGGACGATTAGGGAAAGCAAGAGCAGAGTAGTTGGGATAAACTGTATGATGGAGTTCATGTCTTTCTAATGACCGACCAGTCATATCCGGAACTGGTTTATATATTGCATACTCTTGATGCTATGATGGAGGATACGCTGTTGATGCCTATGCAAGGAACGTAACCAGCAATTTCGTACAAAAGCTTTACCATACGTGGTTTAGCTCTCACTACAAAGTGTGAAGTTGTATGTGACAATGTATCATGAGAATCAGCTTGGTCAGATCATCATCCCAGTATTTGACTACAGTGAAGTTTTATTTTTGAATCTGCTGTTGGTTACGGAACTGGCATTCTTCAGTTTTTATGATGTCTTGGCAGTTTGAAAAGCAACTATATGTTCCACATTTAGTATATTTAAAGGTATGTTACACTTGCTTTAGCTGCTCATTCTACTGTTTCCCTTGCATTAATTTTGGGAGTTCTAATTAGTTACAGTTTGCATCGGCAATTCCGCATCATCTAATTTTTGACAAGGGAGTTGCTCTCTGCCTACACCTTGCAAAGCAAAGCTGATACATTTATAGCATTTGGACCACACCTCTCTCTCTCTCTCTCTCTCTCTCTCTCTCTCTCTCTCCTTGATCATCAAACTTTATAGCAACCTCCCTTTTGTTTTGCCATAACTATTTTTACCTTCTGAGATTTTATGTTTGCTAGATTAATATGAATGTGGCTTAAAAAAAAAATATGAATGGTCCTCCAAAAAGGTATCCAGTATTCTAAGAGTGCATTAACATTGTACACTAAGAGGTCATCAGTAATTTGTCATGTTTGCGCCTGGTTTTCCTAAACGGTTTTATACGGCCGTCTAAACGCGTATAGACGGTAAACGGCATGCTGCCGTCGAGTTTAGGGGGTAATCGGTCACTTAAACGGTGGACCCGTTTAGTCGGTCAAAGACGTTGCAAAACGGGCAAAACGGCCAAAACGGGACGGCTTCGAAACGCTTTTGGACGCCGATTCGTCTGTCTCACGCAGCGTTTGCGCGATGGCCGGACTCAATCGAGGAGGGGGAGTCGCTGGAGAGAAGGGAAAGAAGCGGGACTGACCCCGTATGTCCCAGCGTGGGGCTGGCCGTCCAGCAGCGCCGCCTCCAGCCGTGCGCCGGGCCCGCCATCGAGCTCCTGTATCCCCACCAGATCTGGCGACTGTGGCTGCAGGGAGGAGCAGGGAAGGAGCTCCGGAAAGCGGCAGCGGCGGCTACAGCAGCTCCAGCCTCGAGCGCTCGGCCAGGCCATGCATGCGCCGCCGTCGATCTGAACGATGCGGAGAGGAGCAGAGAGAAAGAGGAAAGAGAGGAGAGGGAGAGATTGTGCGGTTGGTGGCTGACTGGCTGCTGGACTCGATCTGCTACTAGCAGATAAGGCTAAGGGGTAGGTGGGCCTATGTGTTTGCTGATGGGCCGGGCTAGCAAAGCAAATTCCCCTATCCTTTTCTCCTTTTTCCTCTATTCTTTTTCCTTTTCTTTTCTTTTTAGCTGCTACAGTAACAAAACGTTTAATCCGTCTAAACGCGTTTAAACGCCGTCTAAACTGTCTAAATGGTAAACGGAGGGTCACCGCCCGTGTACCGTTTAGCGTCTACCAAAACATGGTGTTTGCGTCTGCTTTCCTTTCTGAAACAGAAAATATTTTGTGAGCTATAAGATACTTTACACCAGTAAAGTTCACTGACTGCATGGTGAGTTTTAAGAAGTACATATCCCATGCTGCATTTAATTAAATGGAAGCTTTGATGATCTGTGCAGATAGTAATTTTTCTGGAGGACAGATAAGCAGAGAGCTGAAAATGAATGAGGCAGCCCACCGGCCCACCCACCCACCACAAGTACACACACTAGTGAATCTCATGCTCACTATAGTTGAGTAGAACCAAAAATATGAGGTGACTTGTAGTTCTCACTCTTTTATTTTTCAGTTCATTGTTAACTGTTGATGATATAGCTAGGGAATATACGTGACAGCAATTAAATATGTAACATGCAAAATGGAAAAAGGTGCTAGAAAGTATATAATTGAAAAAACTCCAATGACTATGCCTTCTTTCATTCTTAGAAATGTTCTCTAACATATACCAACTATCCAAAGTTATCCAATTATGCAAAAACTGAAAAAAAATATTTGAGGGCTATTCCTTTTTTAGTTGAGATATACACAAAATTTTGTAGTAGCAACAAGTGTCAGGGAGCACAGAAACTGATTGTTGGAAGAACCCATAACAACCTGTCCAATGAGGGATCACTATACAAGACCTAGTTATAGCGTGGCCAGCTACTGACAATGCATATTTGTTGTTCACGAATTGCTAGCGCGATAATCAATATCTATCTGATACACTAGATGCATATTAATTGGCATGAAGGTATTATCAGGATAATGTCTCTATAGTCTAATATCTTCGATCCCTGTGGTATATGCTATTTCAGTCATCAGAAGACTAAACATGCATAAGATTGGATGATAGGATTCCCTGGAAGAGTAGGGATGCATACTGCACGTACTCCTTCCAGTGTCAAAAAACTTGTCGTTTAGGACATTGACACGGTCTCCAAAACACAACTTTGACTAATACTTTTTGCTATAAAATATCTATAAAATATAGCTAAAGTGTACTTTTATGAAATCATATTTCAATACGAATCTACTCATATCATTTTCACATTTCTAAACTTAATGCATAAAAAGATATTTCAAGTCAAAATTTAAAAAGTTTGACTTAAGACAACCTCCAAATGACAAGTTTTTTGACACTCGAGGGAGTACCTATTTAGCTTTCTGTGCACTGTTTTTTCTAATTGTGTATGATAGTGTTGGTTGGAATACCCATAGGAGAGAATATTCCTGATGTTGTAATATAACTTGTGTTATGGGCATGGGCCAATGGGCCCAGCCCAACCCGCTGGCGGCAGCCCTGCGCGCTAGGGCTGCCGCCCTTGCTGTGCCGCCGCCGCCAGGAGGGTGGCAAGGTGGGGCTGCGGCTCCACCTTCCAAAAGTGGCTAGATAGAAAGTCGTGTGGGTTTAGGATTGTTCAGATTGTTTAGGGAAAGGATTTGTTAAAGATAGGAAGGAGTCTATTTGAGTTAGGAAAGTCAAGAGTCCAATCGGATTAGGAGTAGGAGTTGAGTTTGCTTGGGAGTCAAGTTGTCCACCCTCATATACATGAGGGGCATTGTAATCTGAACAATCAAGAAAGAAGTAAGGGTTTATTCCCTCATGCCTCTCTCTCTCTCCAGCCGCCGCCGCCCCCTGCCCCTGCGCCCACGCCGCCGCCTCCTTCTCTGCCCTAGCCGCCGCCCTCCCTCCTCCTAGCAGCTAAGGGGCTGCTGCCCCATCATTGACCATAACACCTGGTATCTAGAAACCGGGGATCCTCGGCCGCTGCGATGACGAAGGGAGACCCCGCAGCCGCAGCTGGCAAGGACGCCACCGCCGCCGCCGCCGGCGACATCAAGGCTTTCTAGCGGACGTTCAACACGTTCCGCGAGAGCCTCCACATCGACATGCAGCACATCTCCTCCAGGCTCGACTCCATCGACATCACCGACAAGGTGAATTCCCTGGAGGCCACCATCACCAAGCTTGTCGGGCTGTTGGGACAGCCGGGCGCCGCCGCCGGAGCACCCAGCCCGGCCACGCAGCAGCTCTCCGACGACGATCGGCGCGCCCAGGAGGAGGCCGCGCACCGTGATGCTGCTATCCAGGCCGCCCGGGACGCGGTCGCCAACATTTACGCTGCTACCAACATCCCCGCTATGGGGGATTTCGTCTCCAACGTCGCGCAGCATGCTTTCGACTCCGTCGCCGCCAACACGGCGGCCGCCAGCCGTCCTGGGGTGGCTACTCGTCCTTCTCCAGCGGTCGGCCAAGCTGTTGGGGGCTCTACATCGACACCGCGCCCCGACAGCCAGGCCGTCATAAGCTACCACAAGCTCTCATTCCCTACCTTCGACGGCAAGGACGACCCGCTGCAAGGCTTAACCGCTGTGAGCAATTCTTCGTTGGGCAGGCCATCCCCAACAACGAGCTCGTGTGGTACGCCTCTTACCACATGACGGGAGGCGCCCGTCAGTGGTATATGCGCCTGAGCAAGGAGCATCCAGCCCTCTCTTAGCCGTCCTTCTCTCGTATGGTGAACGGGAGGTTCGTTTCCCCCACTCGCGCCAACCCCCTGGGCGAGCTGGCTACTCATCGGGCGCACCGGCACGGTGGCAGACTACACCGACAAATTCCTTGCACTTGTCGCACGTGCGGTGGATCTGCAGGAGCAACAACAGGTAAATATCTACACTGCCGGTCTGCAGGAGCCATTGAAGACTGAGGTGGAGCTTGCCCGCCCCACCGACATGTAGCACGCCATGAGCCTGGCGCGTGCTTATGAGCAGCGTGCCAACATCCTCGCCGAGCACTCGCAGCAGCAGCCCAAGTCTACACCGCGCTCTTCTTCGACTCCTCGCTTCACCTCTCCGACGCCAGCGCCCAAGGCGCCAACGGGTGCCGCGTCGGCGACTACGACGGAGGGCACCACAGGAGGTGGCGCCGTTGTTGCTGCTTCGTCTACTCCAAACCGCCTGGTGCGGCGGTTGACGGCCGATGAGATGGCCGAACGTCGTCGACGGAACCTCTGCTTCAACTGCGACGAGTAATTCTTCAAGGGACACCGCTGCAAGCAACTCTTCTACATAGAGGTGCTCGACGACCTGATTGAGTTCGAGGGCGAGGGCTCCCTCATGGTGATGATGGGCGACGGTGGGCGCCCTATGCGCCTCGACGGGTCTCTCCACGGTGAGCAGGTGTGCGTTTTGGTGGATAGAGCCTCCCACAACTTCATCGACTTCCCGCTCGCCAACGCCATGCACCTCTCTCTACGGCGTGTGGCTCTTGGAGTGACTTTGGCTTCCGGCGAGCGCATCCTCAGCCGAGGACTTTGCCATGGTCTCCCTCTTGTCTTGACCAGCGACACACACTCCGTCGATGTCTTCACCGCCGACCTTCCCGATGGTGTTGATATTGTCCTCGGGACGCCATGGTTGGCGACCCTTGGGGCAATTGTGTGGGACTTCGCAGCGCTCTCCATGAGCATCTACTTCGTGGGACGCCATCGCTTGCTGGTCGGTATTGGCTCTCCTCTTCATCAACCGTACCCGACTCTTACACTGCAGGAGCTTGAGGAGGATGACACACCTTGGCTGGAGCCGCCCCAACCTACGCCTATGGCTGGGGTGGCGCCCGCCCCTGCTGCTCCATAGCCTCTCTTGGGTGTGATGGGAGGACCTCGTCACGTGCACTCCATCTTCGACTCATCGACTCGACGAGCGCCATCTACGCCGACCTTCGTCGCGACATGAGCAAGGATCAGGAGCTTGGTGGGTTCTTTGCTCGTGTCGTGGCGGGAGACGCTCCCCGCGCTTGGACGTTGCGCGAGGGACTTCTCTTCTTCGACGAGCGCCTCTACCTCCCCGCCTCTTCGCCGCTGCTACTTCGCTTCCTCAACACCATCATGCATCACGGCGAGGAGAGCTACTTGCGGCAGCTAGCCGTGGGGTTCCACATGCCGGACATGGTGCTCTCTCCGCGTTGTTTCCCTGCCTCGGTGCTGCTACTTCAGGAGCTTCCACAATCTTCGGTGGACAATGTGGATGTCAGGTTCGTGGATCTGTCCGGTTGCGAGTTTATGCTTGTTAATGGAGTTTCTTTTGGCATTCCACCGGGCATGGCAGATCCTTCTATTGCTGCTTCCGACTTCCACATCCTCTTCGGTCATGCTCTGGACTTGATGGCGCGACATCCTCGTCCCATGAGCACCTTCTCGGTGTTTGTGGACGCGCACCTTCTACCGACTGAGGAGATCATGCACCACCACTTTCCTATGCCTCCACTACCGGGCTCAGACTTCGCCATCGACATGGGAGCGCCACGGCGTTTCTTCCCACGGCTCCAGGGACGCCGGCAGTGAGGGGGCGCGACCCTCGCCCCTCCTCACGGCTTCATCGGCACTCTACGGTAGTCCTTCATGCTGCACGTCGATCGCACTCGGCGTAATCTTCGCGACGACATCATACTTGGCGTGGTGGTCGTCGACGTGGGAGTCCGTTCTACACCAGCTTCTTCCACTGCGCACTTCGGACCGGAATGGCAGCCTTCCCAGCGCGTCCTCGCGCTGGATATCAATGGCGGGGGAGATGTTATGGGCATGGGCCAATGGGCCCAGCCCAACCCGCTGGTGGCTGCCGCCCTTGCAGTGCCGCCGCCGCCAGGAGGGCGGCAAGGTGGGACTGCGGCTCCACCTTCCAAAAGTGGCTAGATAGAAAGTCGTGTGGGTTTAGGATTGCTCAGGTTGTTTAGGGAAAGGATTTGTTAAAGATAGGAAGGAGTCTGTTTGAGTTAGGAAAGTCAAGAGTCCAATCGGATTAGGAGTAGGAGTTGAGTTTGCTTGGGAGTCAAGTTGTCCACCCTCATATACATGAGGGGCATTGTAATCTGAACAATCAAGAAAGAAGTAAGGGTTTATTCCCTCTTGCCTCTCTCTCTCTCCAGCCGCCGCCGCCCCCTGCCCCTGCGCCCATGCCGCCGCCTCCTTCTCTGCCCTAGCCGCCGCCCTCCCTCCTCCTAGCAGCTAAGGGGCTGCTGCCCCATCATTGACCATAACAACTTGATTTACCAAGTCAAAATGGCAGCCCTTTTCATGTTTCATACATTCATCTGATACGTTGTGGAAACATGAAGTTAATTACTGATATCAACTGGACCTATTGCAACTTCTGGTTTTAACTGGTTTCTGTGAAGCTGGGTTGGACTCTGCAAATACTTAATTAAGGGGTTGGCTTGGTAATTTCCAGTAACGAATGTAGTCACGCCCTAGCCCAACTGCATAAAATTGATGCCAGAATTTTGTAGATGTCCATGCACAACAGACTGGACGCCTTATGTCCTTTAATTATCTCTTAAGATCAGCAGATTATATAGACAAATCAGGACAAGAACGCATCATTGGTACCCTGACTTGGGGCAGTTCAATTATTCTTCACTCACCGGTATGTAGTAAAGTACCTTGTAAATCTTATCCAAAGAGAACAGCTGTCTTTTGAATTTCTTTGGGCTATCTTTTCTTACTCACTAAATGTTTTCAGTTAAAAATGTTAGTGACATCTCACACTTGCGATCTTTGCTTGTTATGATTCTTTTATCTTCACTGTTGGGTACCTGAACATGTTCAAGCAAAAAAGCAGGGGTGCAGATTAGGCTTTGGAAGCCTCGGAGGAGTTCCTTAATGAAATAACATGAACTTGGTCCTCATGGCGATACGATGGATGCAACTTGAAGTACGTCTTACAGTTAAGCGAATACCTCTGATATTCACTCGTCTTAGCTGGCTGTGCATTGACTTTGAAGGTGGATGATACCAAAAAAAAAAAAAAAAATGGTAGGCAGTAAACTTACTATGATAGTTATGTGTTCAAAGGAGATAGGCTTTATATATGTGTTCTGCTACCTGGAACTTTTTGATTTAGTAGAGTAAGCAAATCAAAGAGAGGCACCCTCTCTACTAGAGTGTATACTTTTAGGCGTCTCATCGCTTTTGATCTTCTTGCTAGTCAGTAAGGAATCCTCTGTATTTCCCCTATTTCCCCTTCCCTTGTCTGAGCTCACAGCCTGCAACTCTTAGAGACGTATGGGCCTGGGAGGAATCGGGATGACTAGTTTTTTCACACAGTTCTGGGGGTCAAGAATGTTTGTGGGTGATCGGTTGTCTGATGCGTATTCGTGGCTAGTGGTTGATCAAAGGACAGGACCTCAACTGTGCGCCAAAGCTCTGAGCAGGAGCTGGGCCTAACAAACAATTAGATTGAAAACCAAATCTTGAACTAAGGCTTGTTAGATTATGAGAGATGTATTCAGTTTAGGATATGCCATGAGCAGTTGTAATCCTAACCAACTCCTGATCGTATGAAAAAAGGCATGCGTGCCTTGAATTGCCGTGACCTTCAAATCACGTGTGTATATCTGTAACCACTGTCTATATATGTAACAATGCCTTCAAATCATTGAGAGCATTGCGAGGCAAATCAAATTTTCAGCCTAATGATCTTGGATTTTTCTCCCTTTTTTTTTTTTTTTTTTTGATTAGACAGTACAACTCAGACACTCACAGTGTACGCGCGATCACTCCTATGAACGCACACACACAAACCATACTTTCATGAGCATCTTCGAAAACCGAGCTGGCAAATCCTTGATATTATTGACAAAGTCACTAATAGTGCATCGCTTCGTTGTCGACGTCGCCTACCACTGAAAGCACAACGCCGTTAAATTCTAAAAAATTCGCTCCAACGAAGAGCTCAGGATGTAGGGTGCTACTGAAGCTCTTATAACCACTAAGCTACATGTCCTTTCGCAAATAATCTTGGATTGTGCTAACGAACTGCCGACAACTTCGTATTTTTCCCATAAAATATTTCTGAAACATGAGATACTATTCGAGTCACTATTAATCCAAAAGTACAACATTTTATACTGAAACATTTAAATTAGCATATTTTTCAAATTTACATATCTTAAACATTTTATACTGAAATATACAAGAATCTGAATAATTTCATCAGGTATTCTACCCATCGATCAACTATTTTACAGCTTAATGACTTGTTTCATTGGTTTTTGTATCCCCGTGCAGTATTAAGAATACTTTTCATTCAAACATTAAAATATTTGCATTGCCTGCACTTTGCATGTTTACAATAGACCTGAAAATCATATGCAGTTTACTTCTTGTGTTTGTAAAGAGAGAACAATCAATTTTCATGACAAAACGGAATGAACCACACTGAACAAGACCAGAGCTCGTTGGTTCATAAATCTGTGGTATCTAGACACACAAGAACAGTGCTGAGTGGATAGACTACAGTTCCTCATCATAGTTGCTCTTCATGCCGGAAAGTAAAATTTCCTTTTTCTAAAATGGTTGCTCTTCATTGTGTCAGGCTTCAGCGCAGAATTAACCTGGGAGGTAAAATACCGGCCGGGGCTGTATGACCATCGTGGCAAACTGTGATTTAGACACATGGTAGAACTTGTTCCCCTGATACCACTCATTCCGAAACGATGTGTGCTTGCAGCTTTTTCGACTGGTCGATACTCGATAGGTTGTCCACTGAGTGGAGATTATAACCATACGAAAGAAAATTACTTTTTGATTGTGTCAGTTCCTTAAAGGCATCATATCTGTATAAAAATGGCTTGTTCATGCACCACTCTCATCTTAGTTTATTTCCAGTCCATCCTGTTCGTAAACAAGCCTTCACTTCCCTTCACTCCATTACACTGTGTCTTAATGCAGAGTGGCATACTGGCATACATTAATTTGGGGGTGGGAGGTGCATGGAAATGTTAACATGTGGAAGCACCACTCCGTAGTACATGTCCGAGGCTTAGGTTTCAGCCAGTGATATTCAGGAGGAATGATCTGACTTTTCTTATGCATGACTTTAGTGCAGCGAAACCATTGCGCGTGGTTCGCGGGAAGGCGTCAAGCCTTCTCACAACCTTGCTGTCTGAGTTCGGGTTTAAAGAAGCAATGTGTTCTTTAAGCGGCAACAATATTTTCTTTGGAAATATGGCCGCAACATCAGAGGCATGGGACCCACCATGGCATGAACCGAGTGAACACAGATGTTAGTTGACTTTTCCTCTGACGACGGATGCGTATCGGACGGTGTAGGCAAGTCATTACCTATTCGGGTCCGGTTGACAGCTTGACGGACAACATCGTGGCCCGTTATCTGTCTTCCTCCTTCAAAGTAACGTACTTTTTTGAGGCCCATTACCTATTATTTGGTTCGGTAAAAGGTGACGGGTAACATCTAGACCCATTCACTTATTATGTTAAGGTTTAAAGCTACACACATTATAAAATAACGGGTTTTGATATAGCCCGTCACCTATCTGTTTGAGGTGACGGGCTACAAATACCCATCACCTATTTAACGTCACCTATGACAGGTTATTAGTGACATGTCCACTTCATTAATCTCTTTATGCAATCCCCAATTCAAGCTGCAGTGCTGCCTCGCTATAGGCCGTTAACTGACGCTCTCTCCTCTGGTCGAGCTACGTGTATGTAGCCGTCTCGTTACCCACTACTCCTGCTTCAAGTGACATCATGGCCCAGAGTTTAATAAGATTGATAGAATATTTATATCAAACAAACTGCACTTTCTTTTTCGGAATCTCATCTCGAAAGAACTCCAAGGTTAACGTGTTTGCCTGGAGTAATTTCGGGATAGGTGACCGACAAAGAAGTTTTTTACGGGTACGCACCAGTGAGGCCAAAATACGCAGACAAGACATGTGTTAGTCTGTGAGGGCAGTCTTGAGATCTCAGAGAGCTGCCAGGTTTAAGCGGGCTCGGCTCGGGGAGCGGGACGTTACAGTGGTATCAGAGCCAACTCTCGAGGTTTCACGGGCGCGTGTGGGTGCAGTTTCGCAGGCATGGTGCGCATGGCTGGTGTGAGCCCAGAGTGGCCACACAGCATGGCACATGCGCTGGCTTGGACACACAGACGTCGCTAAGAGAGGACGTTCCTAGACTGGGGTTGACCGACGAGTATACATCGGTCTTCTAAGGGGTGAGTATGTGATATCCAGGCCAGGGCTTGATAGGATTGATAGAATACTTATATCAACAAGTTGCAACTTCTTTTCCAAAAGCTCATCTTGAAAGAACTCCAAAGTTAAGCATGCTTGCCTAGCAATTTCTGGATGGGTGACCGACCGGGAAGTTCTTCTCGGATACCACGAGTGAGGACAAAATACGCAGAAAAGACTTGTGTTGGTATGCGAGGGCAGTCTTAAGATCTTAGAGAGCTGCCAGATGTAAGCGGGCCCGACTCGGGAAGCGAGACGTTACACTTCACACCACAATTTTTCGAGGTTTGGCTATGGACGTGTGTTTGGGGAGGAAGAGGCACGGGTTTCAGTCCATGATATTAAGGAGGAAGAGGAACACCATGAAGAGGGCAGCTAAGCATAGATAAATAGCTCAACCGCCAAGACCCTACAACTTGCAGTGAGGACAGAATAGATTGAATTCTGTACGATGGGGCAGCTATTTTAGGCTTTTTAGCTGCTTCCCTACTTCTATAAAACTGCTCTTGTGCATATTGGAAGCCAAAGCATGGCAACTATTTAGAGCATGCATCCACTTTCGCTGCCTTGAGTTCGAAGCGACAAAAGAAAAGAGGCAACAATATATATATAGTACACAGTGTTACCACGGCAGTGCCGTATCTAATTAGGCATGAGATGAATCAGGATTTGTCTTATCGGTGGCTCATTAAGAACTCGAAGTTCCTACCTATAAAATTGGACCCAAAAATACTGCCAGACAGAGTTAGGCTCTGTTTGTTTTGGCTTCTTCACTAGCTCCTCCACCGGCTTCAGCTGAATCACTGCCAACGAGGTGAGAAACCTCCGTTGTCTCTTGAACTTCTGGAGATGATAGAAGGCTGCAGAAGGGTTGAGTTAGTGCGGAGTAACATATTGTTCAACTCCTCCTCGTCTCATAGCATCTTCCTGCACGATCCACGAGCACGACGAGATCGGACCGCTCCACAGTGGCTACACTTGTAAAGCTGACTGTTGAGACTAGGAATATATATTCCCATTCCAGTGAGTAGCTACGGAAAGTAAATAGCAGTATGTTCTCATCCATTAATTTCTTTTATGATTAAGGCCGAACTTTACGTTACCTTTTTTTAGTGAGCCTAAACTTTTCATTGCTCAATGAACTCATCTCAAAGGTTCATTGTATGATTCATTGGCTTAATGAGGGGTTATTACATCACATTCCTTTTTTTTACTACTTGACCAATTTTACATCACATATATATGTGTCCCTTGGAAAGGTTGTATGAACAGCGATAGTTGACCATTGCAGAGGCTTAATAGTACTTTCTCATACTTTTCTCAAGACTAGGCAAATAAAACGATAAATCTACAAACTACTTTTTTTCATGTTTGTGGTCACAACACCTTCAATTCCTCTACCAGGGGATGAATAATTCGATGGCACTCACTAAGCATATGGAATTAAGCGAACCCTCAGCTTTCTCATGTGCCTCAATCTTGTCCATTCACTAAAAAATGATGTCTCTTGTTAATATAGATGGGGCCACAGTAAAGACTGTCGGCATAGGTCTGCCACGGTGTAAAGCTCACTACGGGAAACCCTCAATTTGCCGAGTGCAAGAGCGTTTGCCGAGCGCTTTTCTTCGGACACTCGGCAAACAGAGTCTTTGCCGAGTGCCGCACTCGGCATACCCTAGGCACTCGGCAAACTCGGGTTTGCTGAGTGCCACGTGGCCTGCACTCGGCAAAGGGCACCTTTTGCCGAGTGCCACGTGGCCGGCACTTGGCAAAGTTGGCGGCTAGCACTCGGCAGGAAAACCCTCTCGGCAAACTTTGACGCCCGTTAAAAATTTTGGACGTCTGTTGGACAAGGTGGGCCCGGGTACTCGGCACAAATGGGACACTCGGCAAAATTTTTACTTTTTGCCGAGTGTCCCAGTGTGGCACTCGGCAAAGAGGCTGCTTTGCCGAGTGTTGGCACCATTACACTCGGCAAAGATTATTTCAATGAATTTTTTGGACTCTAAATTAATTCAAATAAAAAAGTTTTGAACTACAAAGTTGTATATTTTGTCAACATCTACACTTCTTTTTTTCATTCGACAAAGCGCTAGTAAATTTGTTCACAAATCCTAGAGCTCCCGGATAGTTTCCCGAAACACGAAGATGGATATTTGGAATTTGTGGACAACGTGTCTATAATTAGTTTAGAAAAAAAGACCAAAATAAAAGTTGTAGATCTGAATAAGCTGCACAACTATGCTGTTGAACACTTTTTTATTTGAATTCAAATTGTCAGCTGAAAAATTGTTTGAATTTCTGAAATTTGAAAATTTGAATTTGGAAACAATCTCAGGATGGAGAAATACTAAAAATAAAAGTTGTAGATCTCGAGAAGTTATGAAACTTTCATGTTGATAACTTTTTTATTAGAAATTAAATTGTCAACGTAAAGTACGTTTGAAATTTCTTAAATTTTAAAATTTGAATTTTTTTAAACAATCTCGGATGGAAAAATTGTGAAAATAAAAGTTGTGAATCTCGAAGTTATGAAACTTTCATGTTGACAACTTTTTTATTTGAAATCAAATTGTCAACGTAAAATACGTTTGAATTCCTCAAATTTTGAAATCTGAATTTTTTAAACAATCTCGGGTGGCAAAATTGTCAACATAAAAGTTGTAGATCTCAAGAAGTTATGAAACTTTCATGTTGACAACTTTTGTATTTAAAATCATATTGTCAACCGAATAATTATCTAAAACCGAAAACTATGTGTTGTAAAAAAAAAAAGACAAATCTTTGCTGAGTACCACGTGGCGGGCACTCGGCAAACTATTGAGTTTGCGGAGTGCCGGATCGCGGGCACTCGGCAAACTCTTTTTCCCCCTTATCCACGCGCGGTCCCTTCTTCTCTTCTCTCCTTCTCCATTTCTCTCCTCTCCTTCTCTTCTTCTTCACCGCGCCCGCCCCCCGGCCCCGCCACCGCGCCCGCCCCCCGACCCCTCCACCGCGCCCCCCCCGGTCATCGCCACCGCGCGCCCCGCCCCCGGCCAACCTCGCCACCGCGCCGCCCACCCCCACCGTGCCACCGCACCAGCTCGCCACCACACTCGGCTCGGCCCCGCCCCTGCCGGCGAGAACTGGGGGTCCTCGGCCCAGCCCCGCCCCTGCCGGCGAGGACCAGCCGCCTCCGCCTCCCTCCGGCCGACGACGCCGGACTCGTCCCCGCCACTGCTGGCGAGGACCGGCTGTTGACGGTCATTACGGCATGAAATGACCATCAACATATCGGTAAATAAATAGCTTTTCACCAAGATTCCATGCATATTAGTTTAGATTAACATAGTTCCACAAGTTTTGGTGATTTTTGGATGCAGGAGTAGATAATGGAGGAAAGTGGGCCCAAGCCGAGGAAAACCTTGGCCGGCCGGCCCCATCATAGGCCGGCCGGCCTACCCCGGTGGCCACCGGCTACGATCTTCCTCCAGTGGGCTGTAAACAAGCCTAAACTTCATAATTTGAAGCCCACTCACGTGGATTTGCGCCGACTTACCGGTAGTGGGCCATTTGGGCCTTAACTTGGCCCTCACTGCAATCCTGCCGCCCCCACGGAGTAACCGACCTTCGGACCGACTCCAGGAGGCGATCAGGAGCGTCCACAGGCGAGGCGGTTGCCAACCGCCACCATGGACAGCCGGCCGGCCTAGTAGGGTGGCCGGCCGGCCTACCTTCGCGCCACCGACGTCCCAGCTTCGAGCATAAGTATCCCCCCCCCCCCCTGCTGGGGAGGCTATAAATAGAGGTGGCCGGCTCCATTTCAACTCGCACCTCACACTTGAGAAGAGAAGACCCCAAGTAGGGTCACGCTCTTTCTCATGGAAGAT
Organism: Eragrostis nindensis; assembly: GCA_012490785.1. Taxonomy (NCBI): domain Eukaryota; kingdom Viridiplantae; phylum Streptophyta; class Magnoliopsida; order Poales; family Poaceae; genus Eragrostis; species Eragrostis nindensis. The sequence goes on from JAAXCT010000070.1 coordinate 488,064, forward strand.
CATTCCACTTGTGTAGTTTAGAATAGGATTAGTATTTTAGTCATGGGAGTTAGAGTAGAAGTGAGAGCTTCGCTCGGAGCTCCGGAGTTCTCTTCGGAGTTTGGGTAAAGTTCTCGTGTATCTTTCTTTTATACTTTCTTTAATATAATTATTTTCTTATTTATTTATTTTCTTATTTATTTAATTTAGTTTTCCTTTTAGTTTATATTTATTTATTTAAGTAATTATTATAGAGAAATTCTTGTGTTGGATCCACGTCTGTGTATGGTAGATACGAATGAGTTGTTTGCTTGAGGACTAGCAGTAGGGACATAATTGCGTTATTGTCACGTGTCCCGCACAATTTGTTTGGATTTATTGTTCATGGGTGGCTTGCTCTTTGGCCAAGAGTAAGTTACTAGGATAGTTGTAAGCAAGGTGCTTGGAATTGTTCTAGCGTGTTTTGCCCTCAACCCCACGGGATGATGTGGTAGCCGCGAGTGTAGGTGACAGCTACACCGGTCTCTGTAGTCCACCACGTTCGGGTTGAGTGTGTAGGGGCCTAGACGCGGTCCGTTGACCGGATACGTTGAACCTAGTTCTCGGGTTGCGTGTCTTGGCGGCGGCCGTGCCCCTGATGCACTTGAATGTATCTGTAATGAAAGCTTATGTAAATAATGGTAGACTATCGTGAAACTAAATGCTAACCCCTAGGCTGACTGATACCTTCTTCTCGTTGTCCTCCCAAACTAAATGCTAACTCCTTGTTATCTATATCAATGGATGTTCTCCTGAGTGCCACACATATCAAACATCTGTCCCCCTGCTTTGGTCTAGTTTGCAAGTTATAAATAATAGATGTTTCTTTGTTAATTCATGATATTCTTAGCCCTGCTTCCCTGTGGAAAAATATAAATACGATAACCTTGGAATACTCCCGGGTGAAATGCTACAATGGTGTTCCGTGCGCTTGCGGAATTTGAATTAAATCTTTTTGCGTAAGAAACGCCAACAAGCATTTCTGGCGCCGTTGCCGGGGAAGCAATGGTTTAAGATATCTTTGATTGACATCGACTATCTGTTATGATTAATTTGCTGCTAGACTAAGCATCCACCTGCATTTTGTTTGAGCATATCACCAACGCATTTGCATTGTTTTCTTTTCAATCCATCTGCATATTTAATTCCCCTCCATCCCACCCCGCTGCATAAAAAAAAAACCGAGTGCCCAATCATAGGCCTCGGGCTTTAAAAAAAAAAATATTTATAAAAAAAAAGAGAAGAACCCGAGTGCCCAATCATAGGCCAGGGATTTTGCAAGAAAGGTTAGATTTGTATGACAGGAAGAAGGAACCATATGTGGCGGAACCAAGATGTTCAATGAAGAAATCTATAGCTTAGCCTTTACGATTGCAAAGGCTAAGCTTGGGGAGGTACCGCCAGGTACGCATATGCAATTATTCCTTATTTTTCTTGTCATATATCCTCTCCTTTCATAAAAAAAATAAAAAAATAAAAAAATAATAAAAATGCTGCCTGAATCGTTCCATGCTTTGTGAATGCAAAGATACTTTGAGTTGCTCTCTGAAAATATGCTGCATCTTTTTGACCATACCTCTACTCTTGAAGTTTCTTTTCATAGATGGGTATTGGTTGAGATGTTAATCATCAATCAATCGCTTGCGTCTCTTTCTGTTGGTTGGGTGAAGATCACTTCTGTGCCTCTGTTCTCCATTGAGATTATGCCCGGTGGCCGTTCAACCAACAGAAAAATACATGCCTCTTTGATGCTTTCATGACAAAGGAGAGATTCAATTTGCTCTCCTTACACAATTGATCGAATTAGACGTGGTGTCTAGGTTGATTAATGGAACTATAGAGATATGCCCGATGTAGACGAATGGATTTGTACTAACCAATGCAGGATCCTTTTGAGAGCAAACCAAGTACGTCAGGCAACATGAAAGGCACATAATTCAAGAAGGAGAAACCAACCAGGCGGACCTAGTTCCTCCAAATGAAGATTTAATCGCTTAGCTTTGCACATGGTTGCAAGAGCTAAGTTTGAGGAGGGACCGCCAGGTAAGTACTTTTATACGATATTATATTCTTCTTGAATTGTGCCCTTTCTTAAAAAAAAAAAGAACCAAAAAAATATTAGGTTCTCGGCAAAGCCCAATAGGGGCTAGCCACCTGTATCACCCTCATTCTTTTTGCAGACACAAGAAGAATGGAGGAAGCGGCCTATTCAAGCTTAAGTCTTGCGAAGACTCAAGCTTGGGGAGGACCCCCAGGTAAGTATCCCTATCGATCAATAAAATACTCCCTGTTTCGAATAAAATGCTAGAATATTGGTGAATGCTGCACTTAAAGGAAATGATGATTAGTTACATGATAGCTCCCCTTGTGTCGCATTGATGCAACCTCTACTCCTGACATGTGTGTTATTTATACTCGAGCATAGTCACATCACTAGTGTTGCTACATTTTTGTGGGTTGCATTCATCACACCAAGTCTAAGCATTGTGGATTATGATATGGCATGATTAGGACTTGTTGCAATTTCTTAGCATGGTGAAAGTCCAGAGATGTTTTCATTTTAATTGCTGCAAGTACCTAAAAACCCTTTCGTTTTGGAACACTTCCCCTGTGAGGACTTATTTACCTACCAGAGCCATATCATGACAATATTCGAAAAAGCCCCACTCATAGCCATTTGCTCATGCGTTGAGTTTAGTTAAGGTTTAAATGCTTTTGAGAGTAAGCACTCCTTTTTCCGGTCATAAACTCCTTCGCGTGTGTTCTTGTTTTTCTTTCCACCACAAAAAAAAAAAGGAAATGCTTGGAAAAATCGACCAAGCATCTTCCTACATTTGCAAAACTTTTGGTCCATTCAAAAAAAAAAAATAAGGCTCAAGAATATTTCAAAATGTTTTTACAGACCATGCAAAAGTTATAGCCTCATGCACCATGGAGTATATCAAAAAAAAAAAAAAAACATGGTTGCATCCCAAAATAAAAGGCTACATGGTTCTTATCATAAACATCTTGAGCAGAATAAAAGGACCAAAGTTTTCAAAACCCCCTTCCATAAGTGTGAGTTCATCTTCTCCCCCTCCATCACAATTTTCCCTATGACCGGAATACAAGGAGTTGCTATGTCTCTTAAGATTTATTCTTTAGCTTTACAACATATGCATGACATTTGTGCATTCCTTACCAAGCTCCATATAAAAGCCTTATCTAGTAGAAGGTAGGAATGAGTGAAGCTTTGTAGGGATAGCCTCATATTGAGGGAGAGGGGAAGTGTGAACCAAACAAAGGAGAATTTTCTTTACCTTGTCTTGCAGCACATAAAAACTCTGGACGTACACCTGCTAAAAAATTGTTTGACTTGTCCAAAAGTGCTGTTCTAATCTTCAATGCTATATGACAAGGTGAAGCATACACGCCCCACACATGTGCAACACTCGTAAATATTCCGTGCTCTTGTATACTTACCACCATTTAGGGAGTACGTTGTTGCATCCTTATTACCCATGGGGCGCTTTCTTTGTAACTCCTGATCCGCCGGTACCCTGAGTTTAGTTTGCTCGAGGACGAGCAAAGTTTAAGCTTGGGGAGATTTGTTGACGGTCATTACGGCATGAAATGACCATCAACATATCGGTAAATAAATAGCTTTTCACCAAGATTCCATGCATATTAGTTTAGATTAACATAGTTCCATAAGTTTTGGTGATTTTTGGATGCAGGAGTAGATAATGGAGGAAAGTGGGCCCAAGCCGAGGAAAACCTTGGCCGGCCGGCCCCATCATAGGCCGGCCGGCCTACCCCGGTGGCCACCGGCTACGATCTTCCTCCAGTGGGCTGTAAACAAGCCTAAACTTCATAATTTGAAGCCCACTCACGTGGATTTACGCCGACTTACCGGTAGTGGGCCATTTGGGCCTTAACTTGGCCCTCACTGCAATCCTGCCGCCCCCACGGAGTAACCGACCTTCGGACCGACTCCAGGAGGTGATCAGGAGCGTCCACAGGCGAGGCGGTTGCCAACCGCCACCATGGACGGCCGGCCGGCCTAGTAGGGTGGCCGGCCGGCCTACCTTCGCGCCACCGACGTCCCAGCTTCGAGCATAAGTATCCCCCCCCTGCTGGGGAGGCTATAAATAGAGGTGGCCGGCTCCATTTCAACTCGCACCTCACACTTGAGAAGAGAATACCCCAAGTAGGGTCACGCTCTTTCTCATGGAAGATCATTCCACTTGTGTAGTTTAGAATAGGATTAGTATTTTAGTCATGGGAGTTAGAGTAGAAGTGAGAGCTTCGCTCGGAGCTCCGGAGTTCTCTTCGGAGTTTGGGTAAAGTTCTCGTGTATCTTTTCTTTTATACTTTCTTTAATATAATTATTTTCTTATTTATTTATTTTCTTATTTATTTAATTTAGTTTTCCTTTTAGTTTATATTTATTTATTTAAGTAATTATTATAGAGAAATTCTTGTGTTGGATCCACGTCTGTGTATGGTAGATACGAATGAGTTGTTTGCTTGAGGACTGGCAGTAGGGACATAATTGCGTTATTGTCACGTGTCCCGCACAATTTGTTTGGATTTATTGTTCATGGGTGGCTTGCTCTTTGGCCAAGAGTAAGTTACTAGGATAGTTGTAAGCAAGGTGCTTGGAATTGTTCTAGCGTGTTTTGCCCTCAACCCCACGGGATGATGTGGTAGCCGCGAGTGTAGGTGACAGCTACACCGGTCTCTGTAGTCCACCACGTTCGGGTTGAGTGTGTAGGGGCCTAGACGCGGTCCGTTGACCGGATACGTTGAACCTAGTTCTCGGGTTGCGTGTCTTGGCGGCGGCCGTGCCCCTGATGCACTTGAATGTATCTGTAATGAAAGCTTATGTAAATAATGGTAGACTATCGTGAAACTAAATGCTAACCCCTAGGCTGACTGATACCTTCTTCTCGTTGTCCTCCCAAACTAAATGCTAACTCCTTGTTATCTATACCAATGGATGTTCTCCTGAGTGCCACACATATCAAACATCTGTCCCCCTGCTTTGGTCTAGTTTGCAAGTTATAAATAATAGATGTTTCTTTGTTAATTCATGATATTCTTAGCCCTGCTTCCCTGTGGAAAAATATAAATACGATAACCTTGGAATACTCCCGGGTGAAATGCTACAATGGTGTTCCGTGCGCTTGCGTAATTAAATCTTTTTGCCAACACCGGCCGCCTCCGCCTCTCTCCGGCCGACGACGCCCATGTCCGGCCGGCCTCGTCCCCGCCCCGCCCCGACCGTCGTCCACCAGGCCCGTCCCGGACGCCGGCGCTGCCCCCCTCTTCCACCACCCCTTCCCGGTCGCCCCTCCCCGCCCGCTGCCCCGGCCCCGGCCAGCAGCCCGCCGCCTTCACCTTCACCGCCTCGTCTTTGTTAACTCATTGGTGAGCACATCAATGCCGTTTTGAATGGTAGCTAGATGTGGTTGCTTAATTGGATGTTAGCTACGATGCAATTGCTCAATTGGATGTGGTTGTCGGCTATCGTGCCGTTGGTTTCAATTGGTTGTCAGCCATCGTGCCGTTATTTGTTGTAGGGGAGATGCTGTCGAATGTCCATGTTATTCTCCGTGTAGGGGAGGTGCTGTCGAATTTTGCCAAATGATGAAGTAGGATGGCCAACCTGACACTTCCCCGAGTCGACGTGGCTGGTTTTTATCAAGTGATATTCATTTGGTCGACACTTGCCACTCGACTCGGGGAAGTGTCACGTTTGCATGATGAGAAGGCTATTCCCGATCTAATGGCACTATTTTTTTCGCTATCTTTTGGCTTTGAAAAATGAACTTGAACCTAGCTATTGTATCCAAGTAATCATTCGTATGTCAAATTTGAAATTGACTCAATTATGTTTCGTTCTTAATTTAAAGGACATGCTTTTGTACACTGTCCTCCACTCGTCATTTTGCAGCACAGCAAGGTGAGGCATAACCAACCCCCTTTTCCATTCATGTTCATAGGTCACTAGTAACCTAGGTAGGCGTCTCCCGTTCGAAAGAGATACAGTTGGAGATATGCAGATCTTTTCATATCTAAGACCGTATCTGTTTCGAATTGTCCAGTTTTTTGGACAGACTGAGGATGCGTAGATGGGGTTAGTTTCCATGGTCTATTCCGGTTCGAGACAGAGTTTCGGCATCATCTCCCTGTTGTTCTCCGGATACACAATCTCCCTGACTGGACGTGTATCTGGAGAACAGCGGGGAGGTGCTGTCGAAATTCTGTCTCGAACAGGAGTTGACCTTAGAAACTAACCGCGTCTATGCATCCTCGGGTGGGATTAGGACCTATCTTCACCTATTAGACAGTTGGAACATCATGTAGATCGATGCAAATGAATTAATTTTATATTACTCGTTGATATATATCTGTTAGAGGATGGAAGACCGTGAGTGGATATACACGGGCCGCTTAAGTCGGACTGAGTTTACCGACGAATGGATTGAGAAGTCCGAAACTTCCATGGAACTAGCATTTGCCAAGGCTAAAGGAGGGAGTGTCACTTGGTGTCCCTGCAGCCGTTGTAACAACATGCGTCGAAAAACAAAAGATGTCATGGCTAAACATCTATGTCTGAATGGATTTACGCCAGGCTATACCCGGTGGTTGTACCATGATGAAGCCGAACGTGTGAGAGACGACGTCGTGAGACAAAGCGTCGATGATTATGATGCTGATGGTGGGGTAGAAGACATGTTAAATGACTACCATGAAGCACATTTTGATGTGGATGAAGAACGTAGAGAAGAGGAGCCAGAGGAGACTGCAAAGGCGTATTACGACATGTTGTCTTCTTCACAGCAACCTCTTCACGGGCAAACCAAGGTTTCTCAACTGGATGCCATTGCACGCCTAATGGCCGTAAAGTCCCAGTTCAGCTTGAGTCGAAACGCCCTGCTTCCGGAAGGTCACATTCTGCCAAAGAACATGTATGAGGCACAGAAACTCCTTCGTCATATGAGTAGATACATGCGTGTCCGAAGGGATGCATCTTATTTAGGAAAGAACACGCGGAAGCAAAATACAGTCCAAAGTGTGGATCCTCTAGGTTCATGGAGGTAGACGCTACTGATGGCCAAAAGAGGCAGCTCGCGGTCCCTGCGAAAATCCTACGGTACCTTCCGTTCATACCGAGGATCCAACGCCTTTACATGACCAAGGAATCCGCGAAACAGACGACATGGCACAAAGATGGAGTCCGATACAATCTCGATAAGCTTGTAATCCATCTGATGGTGAAGCCTGGAAACGTTTTGATGTGATTCACGACAGGAAAGCTCTGGAGGCTCGTAATGTACGTGTGGCATTTGCAACAGATGGTTTCAATCCTTATGGAATGGGAGCTGCCCCGTACAGTTGTTGGCCCGTTTTCGCATACCCCTCAATCTGCCCCCCGGCGTCCTCTTTCAACGACAGAACATATTCTTATCGCTGATAATTCCTGAAAACCCGGGGAATAATATGTGTGTGTACATGGAGCCTCTGATCGATGATTTGATCCGTGCTTGGGAGGAAGGGGTATGGACATACGATCGAGCTAAAAAGGAAAACTTCAGAATGTAGGTTAATTACCACTACTCTCTACATGATCTGCTAGCGTATGGGACATTCTGCGGCCATGGTGTGTAAGCTTCATGACCATTGGAGCTAGGGAAACCCCAAGGTATGAATGTTTTGGTGATAGGATGAGAACCATGAATGTGACTAACACTCTTTGTGAGATCCTATAGGTCACATACAAAGAAAGCTCCGTCCGTTGGTGGTGAACGCCAACACACCATGAACTTAATGAAAAGGATGATTGGTTGCCTTCATCTACACAAGAACGGACTTGATGGAGTCGCGGAGAAGACATGGATCAAGGCTAAGGACATGCTAGATCCAAGCGGGTGTTGCTTGGTTAGATGTTAGCTTGAGTCCATAGGAAAAACCGGACTATCAAGAGGGTTTGAGGTGGTTCTCTTAGTACACACTAGTTATAGAGATCATTGGATGCATGGTGAGTCTCTCAGGGGCTAGAGTGGCAGAAGAGAGTTGAAGGAACCAAGAAGATCAAGTGTTGAAGAAGAAGATCAAGAAGAAGATCGAAGCTGCGAAGGCAGAAGGGACCGGACAGTACGGTCAAGGAGACCGTACAATACGGTCTACAGAGGAAATCCAGACAGAAGAGCTTAAGTTTCTGGAAGTGGAGAAATAGAGACCGGACAGTTGACCGGACAGTACGGTCCTAGGGACCGGACAGTACGGTCTCTATTGGAAGATCCAGACAGAGAAGCTGAAGTTTCTGGAAGTTGAAGAATGAAGACCGGACAATTGAGAGGATGGTACGGTCATGGAGACCGTACAATACGGTCTTACAGGAGAAGAGCAACAGAGAAGGAGAAGTTTCTGTTGGCTGATGAAGAAAGGAGACCGGACAATACGGTCCTAGGGACCGTACAATACGGTCTGGTCTGAGATGATGAACAGCACTCCCCGGACGCCAGTCTGGTAGAGACCGGACAATACGGTCAAATGGAGACCGGACAATACGGTCTATTGTACGGTCCCTACGCAGACTGGGTACTTTTGGACAACGGCTAGTTTGAGGTTGGAGGCCTATATATAGTCGGTTGTTTACCTCTTTGAGGTGCTCTTGGACCCAGGAAAGAGGGGAGGTGCTGCCAAGAAGCCAAGAGGAAGAAGTGTGAAGCACTTGAGAGGGATTTGGAGTGATCCTAGTGCTTGAGAGAGTAGCAAGTTGCATCCTTTGATCTCTAGGCTAGTGTGGGCTTGAGAGAGTCATCTAGGGCTGTTACTCTTGGTCTATGGCAAGGCCTAGACCGGTTAGGCGTCGGTGTTGAGCTGTCCAAGGAGATTGTGGAAGTCAACACAAGTTTGTACACGGTCTTGGAGCTTCCCGTGCGAAAGAAGCATCACTAGTGGAGCGCCCTTTGGCACGCATCAAGTGCGGAGCCTTACCTCCGGAAGAGTACCCGGGATCGAGCCCGGCGGGACGTGCCCGCGACTTCACTCGGAGGGTGAAGTGTGCTCTAGGAGGGATCGCCATCGAGCGGAGGGACGGGGTCGAGACTCCGGCGGGAGTGACCCAACGTGGAGTAGGGGAAGGCGCCATCCTTCCGAGACCACGGGAAAACATCATGAGCATTCTCTATCCCTTCTCCTTTACTACTCGCATTTACTTATCGCACTTCATATGATTGCTTGTAGTACTTGAGTTGTGCTCTTATCTTGCTTGTGTGTTTACCTTGGTACCTACTAGCTTCACTAGGTTTGCTTGATTGCCTTGCTCGTGTGCCTACTTGTTATAGCCTATCTAATAGCTCTAAGGACTCTACTTAGTGTGCCTAGTATCTTGGTTGCCTTGTCTCTAGTTATCTTGTTACCTTGCCTTGCCTAGCTTAAGTCTTCCGCTATCTATCTATCTTGTGCTAGGTTGCTAGTGTGGTATGATTGTGTTATCTATATGCACTAGCTATATAGGTTAAGGATACTCCTTAGTGTGCTTTACCTTGCTACTAGAACTACTCGCTAGGAGTTGCTTGGGTGTAAGTGTTTGGAAATAGATTCTAGAGTGCACCGATTCACCCCCCCCCTCTCGGTCACACGATCCTTACAAGTGGTATCAGAGCCAAGTGCTCATTATTAGGGCTTTACCGCCTTGAGTCGTGACCGGGATTGCGTGTGGGAAAATGGAGTCCACTCATGATGACGTTTCTAACACTTCCATCGCCTCTACCTTGATTGAGCCTTATGATTGTGTGCTTAATGATATTTCCTACTATCATGTGCGTGATGAGTATGATGAGCTTGTTTTGAATGATAATGAGGATATCACTAACTTCGCATCTCGCTTGTATGTTCTTGCTAGGAAACTCATGTCACGAGGCTATCCATCTATTATGCACAAGCATGTTGTGAAGAAGCTTATCCGATCTCTACCACTCTCGCGGTTTGGTATTCTTGCTTTTGCTCGAGTGGATGAGTTTGTGAACATGCCCTATGATGAGGTGGTTGCTATTCTCTCCTCTCTTGAGGAGGATATCAAGAAGGGCAAGGATATCTCTCATGCAAGTGAAGATCAACACATTGAAGCTCAACCTCTACCCCAAGCTCAATCATCATCTCGTGTTGGTGAAGGTTCTTCTTCTCGGGATCAAGAGGATGGATATCTCAAGCTATGTGATGAGTTGGATCACATCTCTATGGAGCCGAATGAAGATCTTGTTGAGTTTGCTCTTCGGATGGATTCTCTCATCAAGAGGATAAATGAGAACAAGCTTTGGATAGTCACTAAGGGTCAAGGTCTTAGAAGGTTTCTTGATGCTCTCCCGAAGGACAAGTATGGTGATCACATTGAGTTTGAGAGCTTTGAGCTTGAGTCATATTCAATTGAGCAAGTCATTGAGATCGTCACAAGAAGAAGGGCTCGCTCTTTGCTCTCTAACACATTCAAGACCCCAAGTGATGATGAGGAAGAAGAAGAAGATGATAGAGTTCCGGTTTTCTATTGTGATGATGACTATTCAAGTGCTAGTGATGATGAGCCGGAGCCTATCAAGGAATATCACATGAAGAAAGAAGTCTTGCCATCCCTCTTTGAAGAATACTACATCTTGTATGAGCCGGATCTTGCCGATCGGCCTCACTATCACCTCTTCGACATGTATGATGTGTTCTATAGGGAAGATGGAGAGTCTTGGCTTGATTGTTGGAAGAGACTTCTTGTGTTGGTGGCTAGAGTGAACTCTTTTGAAGGAGAAGAAAAGATTAGTGATGAGCATGCTATTCACACGGTGATCTCTATGATACCATACAATAGGAAGGTCCACATTCTAAATGATCTCAATGATGATATTAGTGGTATGACTCTCAAGGACATGATCTTGATGGCACTATCCTATGAGAATCAAATCTACAACATTCTTGAGTACTTCAATGCTAGTGGAGATGTGGGAAGGTTTCAAGGTCTTCAACTTGGAACTCATGTCACACACATGGGTGTTGATCGGACCATGTGGAGACACAATGGAGTCACCAAGGCAATGATTGACGCCTTGGATGCATTGGACTTGGATTTTCTAAATGGAGTTCCTATGGCCTACATCAAGAGCAAGCAAGAGGTAAATGATATGTCAATTGATTCTCATGATACTAACCCTCCTCTTTGCTTGATGGCTACTTCCAAGGTGAACTACAAGATTGGTGGCAAACATTGGGTGTTGGATAGTGGGTGCACTCAACACATGACCGGTACTTCATCCATCTTCACCAACTTGGAAGAAAATGAAGATCATGACAAGGTCACATTTGGCGACAACTCCAAGCACAAGGTGAGAGGTCTTGGTAAGGTGGCTATCTCAAATGACCTCTCTATCTCTAATGTATTGCTTGTTGAGTCCCTAAACTTCAATCTTCTATCCGTTGCTCAAATATGTGATCTTGGCTTTTCTTGTAACTTTGATGCTAATGGGGTGGTTCTTCATAATGATGCTATGGGTCTCACTATCAAGGGCTTTCGTCATAATAATCTATATGTTGTTGATTTTGAGACTAACATTGTTGCCCCTAGCACTTGTCTCTTCACTAAGTCCGCTCTAGGTTGGCTATGGCATCGGAGGCTTGCTCACATTGGTATGGGTCAACTCAAGCGTGTGATGAAGAACAAGCTAGTGAGAGGAGTCAAGGATGTCACCTTTGAGAAGGACAAGCTATGTAGTGCATGCCAAGCCGGAAAGCAAGTGGCTTCACCTCATCCGTCCAAGAATTTCTTGTCAACTTCAAGACCTCTTGAGCTCCTACACATTGATCTCTTCGGGCCTACAACTTATGTGAGCATTGGTGGGAATCTCTATTGCTTGGTGGTAGTGGACGACTACTCAAGATATACTTGGGTATTCTTTCTTGAGAACAAGGCACAAGCAATTGGGATATTCAAGAAGTTTGCTAGAAGAGTACAAAATGAGTATGGGCATCGCATCAAGAAGATTCGGAGTGATAATGGAACGGAGTTTAAAAACTCTATCATTGAAGACTATTGTGATGAGATTGGCATCAAGCATGAGTTCTCGGCTACATACACTCCTCAACAAAATGGTGTTGTTGAGAGGAAGAACAAGACACTTATCACTCTTGCTCGTGCTATGCTTGATGAGTACAACACTCCGGAGAAGTTTTGGGCGGAAGCTATCAACACCGCATGCTACACCTCCAACCGGATCTATCCTCACAAGTTGCTAAACAAGACCCCATATGAAGTGATTGTTGGGAGAAGACCGAATGTTGCCTACTTCCGAGTGTTTGGTTGCAAGTGCTACATCTACAAGAAGAGGGAAAGACTTGGCAAGTTCGAGAAGAGGACCGATGTGGGCATTCTTGTCGGCTACTCGGGCTCGGCTAAGGCTTATCGGGTTTACAACACCTCTACCGGCTTTGTTGAAGAAACCTATGATGTGCAATTTGATGAATCTCACGGGTCTCAAGAAGACCCTCCTTCTTCTCATATTGTAGGTGATGAACCCGTCGAGGAAGCTTTGGAGAACATGCCCATTGGTGAAGTTATTCCTCGTGAAGATGAACCTCCGACACCTCCTCCAACAACTTCATCAAGCGGACCTTCTACGAGCACATCTCAAGTGAATCCAAGCTCTCCCTCAAGTGAACAACATCAAGCACCTTCAAGTGATCCGCAACAAGCATCTTCGAGTCAAGCTACTCCAAGCGAACCGCAACAAGCGCCATCAAGTCCACCTCATGCATCTACGAGCCAAGCTTCACCGAGCAATCAAGAACAAGCACAATCTACTTCAACTCAAGATGATGGCTCGGGTTCACCTCTTCGACAACAAGACACTCACATCTCAAGGGAGCAAGCCGCAAGAGACGCGCAAGACACTTCGCCGGCTCCTCCTCCTCCTCGACAAGAACCTTCAAGGAAGCACAAACCCATTGCGGGATCATTCACGTGATCTCATCATTGGGAGTCCTTCTCAAGGGTTAAAGACTAGGAGAAGTCAATATAAACCTAATTATGTTGACGAAGCTAACATTGTTGAGAACTTCTCTTTTGTCTCTACCCTAGAGCCGAAGACGATCGAGGAAGCCTTGAAAGACCACAAGTGGGTGCTATCCATGCAAGAGGAGCTCAACAACTTCAAGAGAATGATGTTTGGAAGTTGGTGAAGCGGCCCAAGCGATCCAATGTCATTGGCGCTAAGTGGGTCTTCAAGAACAAGCAAGATGAGAAGGGAGCAATCGTGAGGAACAAAGCAAGACTTGTGGCAAAGGGCTACTCTCAAGTTGAAGGCGTCGACTTTGACGAGACCTTTGCCCCCGTCGCTCGTCTTGAGGCTATAAGAACACTTCTTGCTTATGCTTCTCATTTTGATTTTAAACTTCACCAAATGGATGTGAAAAGTGCATTTCTCAATGGACTAATCAATGAAGAAGTTTATGTAGAGCAACCTCCCGGCTTCGAGGACCCCGAGCATCCGGACCATGTGTACAAGCTTAAGAAGGCTCTCTACGGACTCAAACAAGCACCAAGAGCATGGTATGAACGACTTCGAGATCATCTCATCACCAAGGGCTACAAGATCGGTAGTATCGACAACACTCTCTTTACTAAGCATATTGGTGATGATCTCTTTGTTTGTCAAATCTATGTTGATGATATCATCTATGGCTCCACTAACGAAATCTATAATGATGAGTTCCGTGCTCTTATGAAGAAAGAGTTTGAGATGTCCATGATAGGTGAACTTCATGTCTTCCTCGGTTTTCAAGTCAAGCAAATGAAGGAGGGCACGTTCATCTACCAAGAGAAGTACACTCGGGATCTTCTTAAGAGATTCGGCATGGAAGACTCCAAGCCCTACGACACACCTATGGCTACAAGTGTCCCTCTTGATGTGGATGTAAAAGGTATACCGGTGGATCCTAAACTCTATCGCTCTATGATTGGTTCACTTCTTTACCTTACCGCATCTAGACCGGATATCATGTTTAGTGTGTGCCTTTGTGCTCGTTATCAAGCTAACCCCAAGGAGTCCCATATGAGTGCCGTGAAAAGAATTCTTAGGTACATCAAGAGTACTCCTACAATGGGCCTATGGTATCCAAAAGGCTCGGACTTTGGACTTGTTGGCTATGCGGACTCGGACTTCGCCGGATGCAAAGTGAGTAGAAAGAGTACCTCCGGTGGATGCCAATTTCTTGGACAATCACTCATCTCATGGAGTTCCAAGAAACAAAATTGTGTGGCTATCTCTACGGCGGAGGCGGAATATTTGGCGGCCGGTGCTTGTTGTGCTCAACTCCTATACATGAAGCAAACCCTATTGGACTATGGATTATCTTATGGGCAAGTACCTCTCTATTGTGATAGCGAAAGTGCTATCAATATGGCTCTCAACAAGGGTGATCACGGCCATGCCAAGCACATTGAAGTCAAGCATCACTTCATTCGAGATCATGTGGCCAAGAAGGATATTGAATTGATTGGTGTTCGAACTCATGAACAATTGGCGGACATCTTCACCAAGCCACTTGACAAGAAGACCTTTTGTAAGCTCCGGGGAGAACTTAATGTTCTCGACCTCTCCGACTTCACTTGATATCCTTGAGCTTACATATGTATATATGTATATATACTTTGCTTGTTTTTGTTTGTGTTGTTGTTTTTGTGTGTTCTTCTTGTTTTGTAGGACCGACGACTAACCTTCTTGAGATAGCAATGAGCATGGGTTAAGCTTGGGATTGGTGGCACTTGGCTCCCGAGGCTTTGAAGAATGGCTCGTTGTGATCAAGCTCATGGAGGGCTCAAAACTTGTTGTTGGTAACTTCGCTCTTAGCTTTCTCTTGTTTTACCCTTATAGCATCATGCATTGTACACTTATCATTGCATTTGCATCTTGCATATTGCATAAGTGTCTCGGCGCCGAGCACCCATCTAGGGGGAGTTGCTTATTCACAATATGAGTATATGACCTCCTATGATGAATTTATAGCAATGCTATATGAGCTTCATGCCCATTGAACCAAGATTTTTGAGCTCCAAGGTTAAATCCACTTGCGCGGCTCAAAGTCTAAGGGTTCATACATTTCCATCATCATCAACTAACCCCTATGAACTTCAAGACAATATTCTTTTGAGAATGTGTGTAGGGAAATTGTTGGGAGATGGAGAATCACGGATCAAGGGGGAGCTTCACGCCAAATCAAGTAACTCATTTTCCCACTCGTCTCATACATTTACACTAACCTTTTCTCCCTTGGAAGATTTCTTTTTGGATGATAGATGCCAAAGGGGGAGAAGAGTTGGGCTTAATGATCGAGCAAGAATATGGGGGGAGAAGAGTTCGAGCGGAGAAGAATACGGGAAGAAGAGTTCGGACTTACAATGAGTTGGAAGATGTCACCTCAAGGGGGAGTTTGTACAAGAGAAGATCAAGTGATCAAGACGATCGATCTTCGCACAATCTTGAGGTGATGAAGAAGAAGCAATGCCGTCTCAAGGGGGAGTGTGCGCGAATGAAGATCAAGTGATCAAGATGATCGATCTTCACACAATCTTGAGATTGGTGCACTTGTCAAGGGGGAGCGGAATTCTACAAAGTAAGTATGAAGGTAAACCCCTTGCAAACTTTTGCTTGTCATAGCTCCATGTGCTTTCATTCACTTGTGATATGAGTTTTTGCTCTAACTTGTGACTTCTTTTGAGCTATGACTTGCCTCGACCTAATCAACAAGGTAACTACCTCTCTATCATATACTTGTTGTTTTAGTGTCTTGATCGAGTTGCGCTTTTATCTTGGCTTTTGTCATTACATTCTTTATCTTCTCGATCATTTTTATCATGGTTGTCATCCATCACCAAAAAGGGGGAGATTGTAAGCTTCATGACCATTGGAGCTAGGGAAACCCCAAGGTATGAATGTTTTGGTGATAGGATGAGAACCATGAATGTGACTAACACTCTTTGTGAGATCCTATAGGTCACATACAAAGAAAGCTCCGTCCGTTGGTGGTGAACGCCAACACACCATGAACTTAATGAAAAGGATGATTGGTTGCCTTCATCTACACAAGAACGGACTTGATGGAGTCGCGGAGAAGACATGGATCAAGGCTAAGGACATGCTAGATCCAAGCGGGTGTTGCTTGGTTAGATGTTAGCTTGAGTCCATAGGAAAAACCGGACTATCAAGAGGGTTCGAGGTGGTTCTCTTAGTACACACTAGTTATAGAGATCATTGGATGCATGGTGAGTCTCTCAGGGGCTAGAGTGGCAGAAGAGAGTTGAAGGAACCAAGAAGATCAAGTGTTGAAGAAGAAGATCAAGAAGAAGATCGAAGCTGCGAAGGCAGAAGGGACCGGACAGTACGGTCAAGGAGACCGTACAATACGGTCTACAGAGGAAATCCAGACAGAAGAGCTTAAGTTTCTGGAAGTGGAGAAATAGAGACCGGACAGTTGACCGGACAGTACGGTCCTAGGGACCGGACAGTACGGTCTCTATTGGAAGATCCAGACAGAGAAGCTGAAGTTTCTGGAAGTTGAAGAATGAAGACCGGACAATTGAGAGGTTGGTACGGTCATGGAGACCGTACAATACGGTCTTACAGGAGAAGAGCAACAGAGAAGGAGAAGTTTCTGTTGGCTGATGAAGAAAGGAGACCGGACAATACGGTCCTAGGGACCGTACAATACGGTCTGGTCTGAGATGATGAACAGCACTCCCCGGACGCCAGTCTGGTAGAGACCGGACAATACGGTCAAATGGAGACCGGACAATACGGTCTATTGTACGGTCCCTACGCAGACTGGGTACTTTTGGACAACGGCTAGTTTGAGGTTAGAGGCCTATATATAGTCGGTTGTTTACCTCTTTGAGGTGCTCTTGGACCCAGGAAAGAGGGGAGGTGCTGCCAAGAAGCCAAGAGGAAGAAGTGTGAAGCACTTGAGAGGGATTTGGAGTGATCCTAGTGCTTGAGAGAGTAGCAAGTTGCATCCTTTGATCTCTAGGCTAGTGTGGGCTTGAGAGAGTCATCTAGGGCTGTTACTCTTGGTCTATGGCAAGGCCTAGACCGGTTAGGCGTCGGTGTTGAGCTGTCCAAGGAGATTGTGGAAGTCAACACAAGTTTGTACACGGTCTTGGAGCTTCCCGTGCGAAAGAAGCATCACTAGTGGAGCGCCCTTTGGCACGCATCAAGTGCGGAGCCTTACCTCCGGAAGAGTACCCGGGATCGAGCCCGGCGGGACGTGCCCGCGACTTCACTCGGAGGGTGAAGTGTGCTCTAGGAGGGATCGCCATCGAGCGGAGGGACGGGGTCGAGACTCCGGCGGGAGTGACCCAACGTGGAGTAGGGGAAGGCGCCATCCTTCCGAGACCACGGGAAAACATCATGAGCATTCTCTATCCCTTCTCCTTTACTACTCGCATTTACTTATCGCACTTCATATGATTGCTTGTAGTACTTGAGTTGTGCTCTTATCTTGCTTGTGTGTTTACCTTGGTACCTACTAGCTTCACTAGGTTTGCTTGATTGTCTTGCTCGTGTGCCTACTTGTTATAGCCTATCTAATAGCTCTAAGGACTCTACTTAGTGTGCCTAGTATCTTGGTTGCCTTGTCTCTAGTTATCTTGTTACCTTGCCTTGCCTAGCTTAAGTCTTCCGCTATCTATCTATCTTGTGCTAGGTTGCTAGTGTGGTATGATTGTGTTATCTATATGCACTAGCTATATAGGTTAAGGATACTCCTTAGTGTGCTTTACCTTGCTACTAGAACTACTCGCTAGGAGTTGCTTGGGTGTAAGTGTTTGGAAATAGATTCTAGAGTGCACCGATTCACCCCCCCCTCTCGGTCACACGATCCTTACATGGTGTTCACTCCAAGTTCCATGCCCAGTATGCAAGACAATTGTGAGGTTCATTTGGTTGAAGCAGGGTGGCAAGTTTTCTTCGTTCGACCACCGACAATTCCTCCCTCCTGACCATCCATTCAGAAGAGACAAAAAGAACTTTACGAAAGGTGTCGCAGTGCACCACCAGGCACGGCCGTTCATGACAGGTGCCGAGGTGCGTGCTCAGTTAGATGCTCTCGTGGTTGATGAACAAGAAGGTGGTTTTGTGGGATATGGTGAGCTACATGCCTACACTCAGATCTGCAGCTTGTGGAGGCTTTCCTATATGGAAGACCTTCTTCTTCCACATAACATTGACCTAATGCACACTGAACATGGCATTGGCGTTCCACTTTTCGGAACAATCATGGACATTCCTGATAAGACAAGGGACAACATGAAGGCAAGAGTCGATCAAGCAACGTTATGCGATAGACCTAAGCTAGACATGGCGCCTCCTAAACCCGGCAAGTCATGGAGAAAGCCCGATTTCGTTCTTACGAGGCCTCAAAGGAGGGAAGTACTAGAATGGTTCAAAACGTTAATGTTCCCTGATGGGTTTGCAGCGAATCTGAGTAGAGGGGTGAACTTAACAACTATGCGAATCAACAGGGCAAAGAGTCATGACTACCACATGTGGCTTGAGCGGCTTCTTCCGGTGATGGTTCAAGGCTATCTCTCTGATCATGTGTGGCTAGTGCTAGCAGAGTTGAGCTATTTCTTCTGCCAGTTTTGTGCCAAGGAGGTATCTAAGACCGTGATTGCAGACATAGAAAAAATGGCGCCTGTGTTGCTCTATAAGTTGGAGAAGATCTATCCACCCTCCTTCTTCACTCCAATGGCGCAAATGATTTTGCACCTTCCGTATGAGGCACGAATGGGGGGGGCCTGCGCAGAACCGTTGGTGCTATTCAATTGAGATGTGTCAGAAGGTTCTTCGAACGAAATGCAAGAATAAATGCAAAATGGAAACTTCCATTGCAGAGGCTTACGTTCTGGAGGAGGTGTCAAACTTCACATCAAAATACTATTCTGACAACCTTCCGAATGTGCATTATCCAGCTCCTCGTTACAATGCTGGCGAAAACGAATCGAAGCTCAACCTTTTCCTAAGATATGTGTTGACCAACCTTTCCGAAGTGTTGCCGTACATGCAGTAAGTTACTGTCTAATTTTTTTTTCCTAGTATTCAATATTTCGCGTCCAACCAACTTGTTCCTTGTTGGTACAGAGAGTTTATTCATGAATTCTGGCGTGGATCAAGAACACCAACCGCACAGGAAGTTGATACCCTTATTTCAAAGGGTGCGGGAAATGAAATGCCTGATTTCATTTCTTGGTTCAAACATAAGGTATTCAGCAATTTTTCGTATCACTTACAAGTTGCTCTTATGTGCGAATAATATAACTAACGATCCTTCTTGAACTTGCAGGGCCAAACTGATGTGTCTATGAGTGCCGATCTAATACAGGTTGCCGATGGCTGTGCCTATAGGGTTAGGTCATTTCGAAGCTATGACGTTAATGGGTACCGCTTTCACACAACAAGCTACGAGCAGAGTCGGCCCAATCGAAGAACCACCAATACCGGAGTTTTACGCCGGGGGACGATGGGGTCGAGTATTATGGAAGAGTTGAAGAAATATACGAACTCAAGTTTCATGGGTCCAAACCTCTTACTCCTGTCATATTCAAATGCCATTGGTTTGATCCTCAAGCAGTGAGACGGACCCTTAATATTGGCTTAGTCGAAATTTGACAGTCATCAGTGTACCCAGGGGACGATACATTGTGGCGCAACAGGCCACACAAGTTTATTATCTCTCATACCCGTGCCAAACCGATGACCATCTCAAGGGTTGGGATGTTATGTACAAGGTAGCGCCACACGGCAAACTACCTGTCCCAAACAATGAAGATTACAATATAGTGCTAAACCCATACAACGGAGAGTTCTTTCAAGAACATGGGCAAGAAGAGGGTTTTCAGATAGACTTAACCGAAGAGATCGGAATGGAAGTAGAGAATGAAACTGTTATTGACGACCATGCCGGAGATGAGGCTCATAATATGAACGATTTGAATTTACTTGAGCGGTTACATTTAAACAATGAGGACCAAGGCGACATTCCTCCGGTGAACGTGCAAAATGATATCGACATGCCTGATAGTGATGATGAGGCATATGATGAAGCTAATCCCGATTATGATGATTATTTCTGATACATGTATGGTATTTTTTAATTATTTTCATATTTCCAATACTATATATATGTTACTTTCTAATTATATATGCTTTATTTGTTTTGCATCTATTTGGAAGTACTGATGGATTTCATCTTTTCAACTGCAGGTGATTGATCGAAGATGGTGGGCAGGGTTGTGTTGAGGTCGGTGTCGTCGTTTTACAAAAGAGCGACTGGGAAGGGACCGACGCAGCTGAGGGGTCCGGGAAGGGGCGAGGCAGAGGTGGAGGCAGAGGTGGAGGAGCTGGACGAGGTGGAGGAGGAGGAGAAGGAGGAGGAGGAGGCGGGGGTCGAGGAGGCAGGAGGGACCCGTCGCCTGCACCTTCCGCGCATGAGGAGGAGGAGGAGGAGGAGCACCAGGGGGAGTCCGAGGAGGAGGAGGAGCAGCACCAGGGGGAGGAGGAGCAGCACCAGGGGGAGGAGGAGGAGGAGGAGCAGCACCAGGGGGAGGGGGAGGAGGAGGAGGAGGAGGAGATGCCTTCCGCCCACGGCTCCGAGGAGGAGGAGGACGCGGACGAGGAGGCGGAGGTAGGGGGGTCCGGTTCCGCTTCCAAGGACTTGCAGAGTGTGTGGTTGCGAGGTCCCTCACAGCTCCCGACTCGGCCGATTCCTCCTGCGAAACGGCCGATGGTTCGACCCGTACCGCCTAAGTACATAACTTTCTATTTTTTATCGGCTAATATTTTGTCTCCTTTATTTGGGCAGGAGTTGGGACGTGATCGAGGCAGGTGATCACAAGCGCCTTCCCAATGGCATCCTGGGTCTTTTGTGCAGGCTACACTTCCCTGGCATGGTGCAGTACGCCGGCAAGCAGGAGCCGGCCTTCACGTGGGAGCACTACAAGAGCACTGCTGATTTGGCAGATCGGGACAACAGGGTTTTTTGCAACAAGGCGGACAGGGTGATGGAAGAGATGTGGGTAAGTCTTCGTTGCACTGCATTGGTCAATACATCACATTCATTGGATATTATTCAAATAATGACAGTGTACATTGCGTCTTGATGCAGGATTTCTTCAGATGCGAGCCTGGGAAGGAGGAGACGGCGGCTCGTGTGGCGAACAATGCATGTCGTAAACTCGTTACGGACATGCATTACAAGTCGTGCGTCCAGGCCGTCATAACCTACTACGCTAATTTCCGTCACATGAGGGTGGAAAAAAAGGAGGCACGAACCATTAAGCTTACCCGAGAGCAATACCTGCACGTAAACATGAATACCAAACTCTTATGAGATTTAGTACGTTTAATTTGATCTTCTCATATTTCTATACTTGATGACGTGTAGGTGACTCCGTGGTGGTGCGCCTCCCATTGGACGGCCTGGTCCTATATTGTCAACAAATGGTGCGACCCCGAGCGGCATGAAACACACAACGCTTGCCGGGAGCGGCGCTTGATGATGCCTGGGGCACCACACCATCAAGGCAACCTTACCCTTTCCCAGTACGCGGCTAGATGGGTACGTGAACTCAATTTCTTTATTTAAACACTCAATATTCTCTAAAATCTCTAATCATCTTTCTATTTTCTTTGCAGTCGGCGGCACATGATGGCCATCCTTGCGGGCAATTGAAGGCCTTTGCTCTGTCCCACAAGGGCAAGGCGACGTCCGACGTCGACTACAACCCGGAGGACCCGCCCGAGGCGTACAGCAACGCCACCGTCCACAGCCGCATCAGTGAGTACACATCAGCGGCAAGGGAGGTCCATGGGCCAGAGTGGGACCCAAGCACTGAAGACTTTGATGGAGAGGTCGTCACGAGGGTGGGTGGAGGTAAGAAGCATGGCCGGTACTGGATTAGCGACAGCACAATCGACACGGCCTCTACTCCCACCCTCTCCCAGATCCGAGCAAGGAGCACGGACTCAGCCCCGCCCATACGCCCACGGCCGAGCGCTTCACAGATCCAGCTTGAGCAAACCAAGGTTATTATGTTTGTTTTATTCGTCGTTCATTGATGTTTATATGTTTTTACTTTGCATTGTAACACTGGGATGAAATATTGTAGGCCGAGCTACGGGCGGAGATGGAGGCGAAGTTGGAGGAAGAGCGGCAGAGGATGAACCTGATAATGGACCAGCTATGGGCGCAGATGTACCACTACATACAGACTCATGGTACGATGCCGCCGTCAGGGCAACTCCCTCCTCAACAGATGGGCGGTACTCCTCCGATCGGCGGTACTCCTCTTCCTTTCGGCGGTACTCCTCTTCCTTTCGGCGGTCCTCCTCCCTTCGGCGGTCCTCCTCCCTTCGGTGGTACTTCTCCTCTCGGCACTCCTTCTACGGGCACTCCGGTGAGTCACTTGAGATTCTTGTACTTTAAATTCTTACCTTCAAGTATGATATAGTGCAGTAATTGAAGGGTTTAGCTATGCTAGCTTGTAACCTATATTTTGTCTTACAAGTTTTATTACTACGAACCTCTATTACTAAAACTTAAATATTTCTATTACATTTTAGCTTATATGTTTGTAACCTACACATGCAATCTCTTCTCTTCCTCGTGTAGAGTTAATTGGCGGGATCCAACAATCCGATCTCCCCGCCGAATGTTTGGTCGCCGTGGCCACCTCGTCAATAAACTTGTAATTGTATTTCAACTTCTATAACTATGTGTCGTGATCGTGTGCGAGTTTGTGATGATGGTTGGTGGACTATGTGTTTGTGATGATGGTGGACCTCTATGTGATGTGTTTATGATGATGGTGGAGCTTTTTATGTGATATGTTGAGTTTGTGATGATGGTGGAGCTCATTCATGTGATATGTTCAGTTTGTGATGATGTGGACTCAAATATGTGATATGTGATGATGTTTTGGCTCATATATGTGATATATGATGATTTTTTGTGATTGTGGTCCAGGTTGTAGTCGATTTCAAATTTATATTGCAATCTGGAACAAAATTTTGCCGCGTAAATAATTTGCCGAGTGCCATAGACAAAACACTCGGCAAAGAGGCCATTCCTTGCCGAGTGTTTCCCCTGGCACTCGGCAAAGTGGCCAGGGTTTTCCGAGTGCCTGGGCCCACGACACTCGGCAAAGTGTGGGTTGACGGCTGCCGGCTGTCAAAACCTTTTTTTTTGCCGAGCGCCACATAGGGCACTCGGCAAACCCTTTGCCAAGTGCCCGATAAATAGCTCTCGGTAAAGCCTTGTTTGCCGGCACCTATTTGCCGTGTGCTCTTTGCCGAGTGTGACACTCGGCAAACCCTTTGCCGAGAGTTTTTGCCCCTAGGCGCTCGGCAAAGGAGGGGTCTCCCGTAGTGGCTTTAGTGTAATACAGTAGCAAAGAAACAATGCAAAACGTTGTCACGCACCATCTAAAAAGGTCAGCTAGTGTTTGGTTACAGGAGTTGACTGAAAGAAGACAAAACTTGCTATGAGTATACAAATTAAATTAACTTTTGTGTTCATAACATTTATCGATAATACAACTTTATAGCTGTGAAATTCTCCATTAGTCCATGCTGGAACCAATTGGTAGGGGAACATATATATCAGCTGGGGGTGGAACCACATAAAAAATTGAGGACCAAGCTCCATGCTTTTGGAGTTTATGGAACTGTGTGACAATGATGCAAAACGTAGGGCCACGGTTTATTTTACAACTATAACTAAAAGGGCTCAGCTTCCAGTACCCTGAGATAATATTAGGCCATTTATATAGTAAATTTGTACATGATACTATTTTTTGAACGGGGGTGTCAAGAGTACTTGAGAAAATGTTATTTTGATTGCATACATACTATAAAATGCCCCTCGGGAGCTATGACATAAAGTATTTCCAGACAATTTTCACCACCCATGAGAGAGCATCCAGTCAATTTTAACTATCTAGAGGTTGAATGAAGAAACTAAAAGGAAGCTGCAGTCTCCATCATATCTTGTGTAGTAGCATTCAGATGTGGATGCTGATTAAAAGTGTTGACCTAGCTAGGCATGAGAGGATTCGGGATTAGAACTCTGATAAGGCCCAGTTTTCTCACTGTAATCCAAAGTAGAAACTTCCGACATATTGTCCCAAACCGGAGAAAGTAGAAGGCTTGAGGATGGGATTGGCAGGGAGGGGTGAAGAGATAAGAGTTGCCTGCCCAAGAAATCGAGCTCAAACTTAGGCATCCCGAGTTCCATCCGTGCCAAGAATGCAAAGCGTACTTCATCACGTGCACGTAGATTTTTACATCCCACCCATTTTGCCTTCGCCTTGGGGCTCCCACCATCCCCGTGCCAGCGTGGTCGTCATCAAGCTCTTACGGTCACCATTGCTGGACGGAGCTCCGCAGTCCCTGCCATCCTTGACTTCGCGAGAAGCAAGAAAACAACTCCGAATGGCATGGCAATGGAGGAGGGGAGATCACCTCCGTGGATCTCCATCGCAGCCGCCTTTGGTATCATGTACAGCAAATCCTCCGTTTCCCTTTCCTGAAGTCCAAAAAATCCGTTGCCTAATAAAATCGATCTGTCCAGTCCAATCCACTTGCTATTGGTTCCATTTTGGAGGTGACGCCACGCTAGTCGTGCTATACCCACACGAGCTGCGACAGGTTAGAGAAGGTAGTGAAAGCACGTTCTTAGTGTTTACATATTCTCGATGACAAACTGTATTTTCTTGTCTTCGTATTATTCTCAGACAGAAATCTTCAACACAACATACAATTTCTTGCGTGCCTGATCATGCACATCTTCAGGCTACAGTTTTTCTCCGTCACGCACCTCACAGCACCATCCAAATAAGCCCTCTCGACTATGGAGCTATCCCTGCATATGTTCCTGCGTCTCCCTATGCCTTATCCAAAAATTTACCTAGCGATACTATTGGTTGTCCATGTGGATGCCAAGGGTCAGTTGACCTGCAGGCTAGACTCGCTAGGAAGAAGCATGCCCGAATTTTTCCCTGCACTCTATAATAGAGGAAAAATACTTCAAATGAAAAAGAAGCCTTCAAGAGGAAGTCGAGTATTGTGGTAGGTTGAAGATTGAATAGTCGTGTATTTAGCCTGGAACCAATTAATAAAAGAAAATTGTCTAGTTTTCGTCCATTGATCTCCTTGACTACTGAACCCAAAATTTGCGCTGTATTTTTTTCCCCATGACTAGTTTTCTGCCGGATACAGATTACAAAATGAGGAAATCTTATCCTACTTAAACCCTGATTGTCAGGGCTCAGGCCAATATGCTATGACGGACAAAAGATGTTTGCTTGCTTATAGAATGCCCTAATATGTTGAGGCTGGCAAAAAGGTTCAAATCTCACAAGACAGCTCAGTTTGTTCCTAATTTTAGATCGGTTCAGTTTGGCTTGTCATTTCCAACGAACAAAGCCGAGCTTTTATTCACAACTCGTTTTGTAAAAGCCAGCTCATGAGCTGCCCATAAGTTTTTTTTTATTAGCTCAGTTGGTTTGATAATATAGAAATCATTTTAATTCGATAGGAAAAATGATATATTTATGTTGATGTAAGCGAGTCAAGTTTAGTATTGATAAAAGTTATGTTAGATCATGGAGCATTGATTTTTTTTTTTGTATTTTGCAATTATTGTCCACCTTTTAATTACTCAAGTTGATAGTTTTTGCAAAATTGTCTTAAACTATAAATTATATTGTCGAAGTGCTAACTGACCGATTCGTTGTCCAGGAATATTTTTATTAATGGGTTGTCCAGCATATTAAATAGATGCTTTGGTTACAGGCGTACTATAAAATGGCCTTTGAGAGCTAGATGACAAGCATATAAAAAAACGTGTAGTTTTAGGTCTGTTTCCTATATGTGTTACACCTTTTTTTTAGTTATAACGGTATTACAACAATGGTATGTTAATGGTTGCTACGAAAACAGGGTAGGTGGATGGATTTTTTTTTTTCTAGGATGCACTGAATGCTTTAGTTGCATCTTCTGACTATAAAATGCATCCGGGGAGTCAAAACGAGGCAAGCCAGAGATATCAACACATTATAGAGCATCTTGTGGTAGGAAAATCTCTGGATGGGATCTTCCTAGGAACATCTCTGATATTTTACTCGCAAGAAAAAAAAATCTCTGATATTTGTTGATACATCAGAAGTCCTACATGGTTCCTGATAAAGGATTCATCTAGCAAGGAATGAGAGGCATCGGGATAACAAATCCAACTGTGTTCCACCAAGACAAGGCTGCACCAGTGAGCTGGTGAGTAGCGAGACGCAGACGAACATCACCCTCGCATTGCAGAACGTCCAGCTTCTTCTCAATATCACGCAACCAGTCAAAAGCAACAAGTGGATCTTCAGAGTGCTCAAAGATAGGGGGCTTCAGATGCATGAAGGTGATTAGGTTCTCCTGAATAGCCTGAGACATCTGCCCTTGCGCTTGACTTCCAAGGTTGCGTCTAGTGCTGTGAGCCACTAGTTCAGTGACAAGCTTTGTCTAGACAACCATGGCTTCCACCAACTTGGAGTCATCAGGAGGTTCATTGTCAACACGCGGAAGCGTGCACTTCTTCCTCCTTGCTCGCGGCATCTGTTGATTAAGATAAGATGCTTGCGTAAGATAGATATTAAGGGCTGATTGAAATAATAAAACGGTAGATACTTGATATGATGCACGATGTGATAATTAGATTGAACATGATAGACATGATTAAAGTTGATGAGAAAAAACGTGATATTAAGCCCTAGGTTATCCTAAAAGATATGATGTAGATTAGGGAGAATAAAACCGTCTTAGGTCTGTAAGATTGCAAAAGGCTCATAGTAGATAAGTCTTCAATCTTCAACAAGCATGGGGAAGGATTTCAAAGACATTTCAAGGTAGGATGATCAAGGATAGTTCAAAGGTACGGCAAAAGCAGAATTTGGATTTCTAGATATTGTCCTTAGTAACATCTATTTCTAGGGTATCGTCTTACAGTCAAGAATGGCTCTGATACCACCTGTAACTGTGTGGAATATCTATCTACCCCTCTTTTGCTAAAGGGTTGGGTTTCAGTTTTCCCCGTTGGAGATAAGGATGATGGTGGTGGATGGTGAGATGACCGTGTTTGTTTAGATCGGAGTTTTCGTCCGTGACATATCCATTTGGGTATGGTGATATTAGATGGTGGAATTTGCGGTACTTTCAAAGTTTATTTTCTCTTATCAATGGAGTTGGTGTTGATTGGGATGTTTTTGTAATCAAAAGATATAATGTGCTTCAATATTAATGGAATTCCTTTTTCGCAAAAAAAAAAGAATACAATACTCGAAAGGAGATTACTCACATTGACCTTCAGTTTAACGAGATGCCAAAAAGCATAAGTAACGTGAGGATGTGTAATTCGAAGCCTTCCACGATGATGGCCAGCCAAATCGATTAGTCTGCAAGCAGCTGAAGAGAAGCAAGGCTTGCCGTTGGGTCAGGACACCGATGCCACGAGGACCTTGTGCTAGTAAGAACCCGGTAAAAAAAGATGCAACAATGCCCTGGCAACTGAACTCATCGACCTGCAGACCCCAGTTACATTTTATCCTAGCTTCGCTCCTGTCTGCAGGGGACCCAGGTACATAGGCAATGCAGAAAGAAGAGACTGTCCATCTGGATGTAGTGGCATGCCGAGTATGGTAGCGGCATGCGATCCTCGTCGGCACAAGGATGCTAATCCAGCCCAATGTCTCTAGCTAGCCTTTTTCTCGGCACATGAATACGACAACAAAAAAAACATAGCGGCACATGAATAAGGGTCTAAAATCTTAAATTAGACGGCAGATGGGAAAAAAAGAAAAGGTGTGTTTCTTGCTACCGTGAAAAAACGTCTGATGGATTGCTGAATAGTACTACAGCGTAAAGCACAATGTTATCAGTAAGAGCTACGTACAGTCACGTTCATGCAAAAACCGAAGTCTGTTACACGCTTTTTTTCCCTCTTGTTTAGGTTCAGACCTTTTGTTTCAATCAATCAATGATGCGAGGGTGATTCATCGTTGCATCATTATATCACATCCTTATTGAGAGGACACCTCGGCATGTGAAGCTTCAGGATCACAGTGAATGATCACCAGCTGCGTCTGTGGGTTGAAGGATATCGATTCCGGAATACTCTCCAAGCGGCTAACATGACGGACGGTGATGGAAGGCGACCGCATTGCGATTGTGACAAAAAGTGTGCGGTGGCGGTCCGGTGACAGAAGCCCACAGTGAGGTGCAGAAAAGGGCAAGATATACAGCAGATGGAGGCGGTACAGCTAGCGACCTGGAATTCGAGTACCACTCTTTGAGTTGCACCCAGGCACTGTTTTTGTGCGCATGAGCTATGGGGTGCGGAGTGAGGTGCAGCTGCAATAAAATTGGTGGTGCACACAACTCCGGCTCGCTGCAGTGCAGCGAAAATGATCTGGGATTCTGCAGAGAAGTTTTAGGTACCTGTGCGAACGGCTGGGTGTACTCTGCTAAAGAAGCTGCAAGGGGACAACGGAGAACCAGGTTACATCGTGGCTTCAAGCATGTCCTCGGAGCACAAGCTGTAAGACAGAGCGTGACAGAGTAGTCGGCCCGCATCGATCGTAAGTTGGCACACAAAATAAACCGCACGAATGGCTCCCAGCGGCAACGTAGTATAGTGCTTATGTGGCTAGTGGCTATGAGGTACCTATATTGGGCATTAGCTATCATGAATTTCTGGAAAATAAGCTAACATTGCTATATGAACATACCATTGTAACTATTTTTTTTGCTGCTCATAACATTTACTGATCATACAATTTTATAGCTACAAAAATTCCCCTACAATCCTTGTTTGCACCCAATTGGCAAGCCACATCAATGCTAATTAATTAAGCACTAGTATGAACGGCAATGGATCAGCTGGGTGGAACCACATAAAAAGTTTGAGGACCCAGCACCATGTTTTTTCAGTTAGTGGAGTACCCATGTGACAATGAAGCATAATAATTTGGGGCCAGATATATTTTACTCCTAGAATTAAAATGGCCCGCTACCAGTACTAGTAGATAATAATAGGCAATTTGATCGATTTGTTGTACATATACTTATTTTAACGGGATGCCCAGAATACTTAAGTAAATGTTTTGGTTGCACATATGTACGTAGTACTATACAATAGCCCTCGGTTGCTATAACAAAACAGTGTTGTGGCGAGCTATTGAGAGAGCATCCAGTCAGCTTAACTGTCTGGAGGTTGAGGAACGAAAAGTATGCTGCAGTCACTAGCATATCTTGTGTAGTAGCATTCAGATGTGGACGCTAATCGAATGTGTTTGTGTAGCTAGGCGTGAGAGGAATCGGGACTAAAACTCTAACAAGGCCAATCCTTGTTACCGTAACCCATAGCAGAAACTTCCCATCAATTTTCCAGAATAGGAGATAGTAGAATGCTTGAGGATGGGGTTGGCAAGGAGGGTCTGTTTGGTTGGTGCCCTCGAAACCATTTGCCTGGCGAGCAGTGAGCCGGAGACCTATTTGTGCTGTAAGTGTACACGTTTGGTTGGAGCCCTGAAGCGTTGCCCAACTCAGACATCGAGCTCTAGATTAGGCGTCGACAACTCTTCGCTTGCGAAAGAGTGCCGGATGCACCTCATGAAAATGAACATCGATTTCAAAGTTGCACCCATTTTGACTTCATCTTGGGTCTCCAATCATCGCCCTCTCCATGTGGTCTTTAGCAAACAAAGTTAACTCAGAAAATATTACAAAAGAAATTTAAATAGAAAGAGGCATAGACAGAATCAATAGTTTGCCTAAAAAATACGCTGTCACAATTTTTTGGTGTTGTTGGTGATATTTGTGTTGCTTACATGCAATGCCATGATTTACATGATTTTTTCATTCTTTGATTGAATTTCCTGGAATCGCAATCATGGAACAGATGGATGAGAGGAGCACATAAACGCCGCCACAGATCATTAAACCAATACCTTTGTTCGTGATCTCCGCAATGTGCTTGTCCATGGCTAGAAGCAACCATGCATCTACCATCTATCCATGGCTACGAGAAACGTAAAGACATGTTCAGGTAAATCATCAAAACTAAGTAAACTTGGCAAAATAATGTAAACTAGGAAGGTTAGATGACTTACCGAGGGCCTATACCAATTTTGTTTTGGCAAAAGTTAATTTTCGTTCCTTTCCTTCTATATTTGCAATGATAAAATTACTTACTCATCCTTCCTACTTAAGTACCTCCATCAATACTTAAATACGAAAAAGCTGATCCACGCGCGAGCGCGCGGTGCGCGCGCAGCGTGCGCGCTGTAGCATGGGGCCAGCCCACGTGGGTGGGCCCCGAGGTGGGGGAAAGTATGGGTAAAAAGTTCTGTTGCAACTTTTTGAGTCAAAAGTTTCGAAAAAAGTTGTACCGAAACTTTTTGAGACCAAAAGTTTTAAGAAAAGTTGCATCCAAACTTTTGAAGATAAAAGTTTCCAGAAAAGTTGCACCGAAACTTCCCTAAAATGGAAACTTAGTGGGAATGAAACTTTCCAAAAAAGAAAAGTTGTTGGAGCTGGGGAGGAGAGTGCGCGCGCGCGGAACAGCCCTCCCCACTTGAATCCTTTCTGTTGGTACCTCTAATCGTGGAGCATTAGATTTGAGGCAACCGACAGCCCACGTTATCCGCAAACACCATAAAACATCTCTATTTGATTGTATCATATGACGTGGAGCCTTACGATATTGTGCCAACGCCACAGTGACACTGTTCATGAGAGCTGCTTGACATTCTCGCACTTAGCTCGGGCCTCTCAAGGAAGAAGACACTCGGTTATCTCTCTATTACTCGAGCCATGTCGCGATCCTGCACCCGCTTGGAGTTGCAGTCACTGCCTCGTATAGTAAACAGGGAGCATTTCTCCCCGTGGTGCCCGATGCAGTTCATCATCCTTGAGTCATTCGTCGGCGCCGCCATACTCGGCAATCCATTGTTCTGCACTGAGAATCCAATTATGCAAGGAAAGCGGCGGGTTCTCCGGGGCAAGACGGAAATCGGCAGGTTCTCTGCAGCATCATTGTTTCGGCAGGAAGAGGATGCGTCGGCCATGCAGCGGCGATGCCCCCACTGGTCTTTGTCTTTTCTCTTTTTCTTTGCAAGAATAGTCTTTTTCTTTTCATTCGTTTTTGCTTCTGTGTAACAAAATTTCAAAAATTCATTGTTGGAGTAACAAAATTACAAAAATTACTCTGCGCCTGATGACAAGCTTCCAATACAAGTTTGAAATATCTCCAGACCTATGTTTAATTTCCTCACAGTATTACCTCCATTTTCATTTTGTCGACGTTAGGGCAGCTTAGTACTGATATCCTAACGTCAATAAATACAAAACAGAGGTAGTACTGATATTTCGAAAATACAACGTGAATGTCAAGTGACTACTGAAACCTGCCCGTCACTGGCGAATAGGTGAACCATAAATTAAGGGCGTGATGTCAGAAATAGTGCAGCATAAATAACATGAAAGAGTGAACCCTGGCTTCCATCATGCTCGTGTCTCTGAAACCAGAAGCTTGCAATGCCTATAAAATGGCTCATTTCTTTCTCGGTTGGTATCTTCAACGAAATTAAGAACCGGCAATAGTGAGTTGTGCTCACTCTGTTGTGTTTTCTTTCCTGCCCACTGTGGAAATTAGTTCTCGCCTGTCTAAAATCCTCCCAGTTTATATTCTCACGGTGAGGATGGTAGGTATCAGGAATCCGGATCGTCACATCGTTTAGAGATAAAGAGCGTCCATGGTTCTTCATTTCCGTGACACATCGTCTTGATTCACAGTAAGGTCGAGTGCAACCTGAATGTTGATCATATATGCAGCTAGCAGAATCTTCCAGTGGTGTGGATGAGGTACTGTTGACACAAACAGGGTGGTAGAGGCAAAATTTCATTCTCCTTTTGTTCCAGGATGAACGTATCAAAGTCGTCAATATGTGAATGGGAGGTCACAGGAATTTGATCCAGCAAAGAAGACGACGTCTCCAGACGGCATTAATCCCTTACTGTCACGTGCTCGTATTTGATGATAGCAGGGCTTTTCATTTTCACTCTATCAAACAGTGATGTCGTATCGCCCAAAAAAAAAAAAAAAACAGTGATGTCGTATCGCGATTCATCCGTTCAGGTCACGTGGAACAGAGGCCAAAGCTTAAGAATGTGGGAATTGTACTGTGCCTTGTGCCTCTCAAAGGGCTACTTTGCTTCACAGGGCTAAAGTGCTCGAACGTATCGAGCTGTAAATTTGGACGAAGTTCAAAGTTCATAGCATCAAGGGAAGCTTTACTCTGAAGAACTCAGTATCCGTAATTTTCAGAAAAGATACTTATTTTCTTAAAATAACAACTTGACGAAAACAGAGGCAGGTTAGAGCGAAACATGTGCACGCCTATGCTGCAGTCAGTGCCTCGTGTGTTGGATCGCACATGACTTTTCTCACGGAACTCGAGCTAGCAACAATGGCGCACAGTACACAGACGCACGACCGTCGACACAAAGATCACACGGACGGCCTGCATCTTGGTTCGCAAAGCACGGCTGTGCGTACCCCCCGGCTGGGCTCGCGCACTCGCATAGCTTGGCTCCAGCCGAACCAAGGGCAGCTTCACGCATCATGTCCAAGGGACGGCGGTCGTAGCCTCTTCCAGCTCCCACACTTGGTGGTTCCACCCACAGCATTCCCGGCTTCCACGCCTACTTGCAGTCGTGCAACACACTGAACAAATTCCGTCGGCACACTGGTGATGCAAAGACACAAGAAAGAATCTCCTAGGTCAATGAGAGGTCTAGGGAAACATTTTTTATCTTACAGTTATGTCACTTCTGTGATTTTTGCTGCTCGAGTGTTACAGGTGCAAATCCGTGGGCAGGAAATTTATGAAACAAATCTGCAATTACAGATAAGAGAATCATGAACAATTGTTGCTCTATCCAAGTCTTCTAGGCTGCGTTGCTTCCTGCAGTCAGCTTCACTGAAGTCGATGAGATTTGCAATGCCGTTCCGTGGGCATTTGCAAACTGGCACCCATCCATTCAGAACACGCTCCTCTTGGCTTTGCTCTGGGTGGTTTGGAAACCAAGAAACAGAAAAAAATTTGGCGACATAAACATGTCCCTTCCAGCCACTGCTACTCTTTTGCAGGAACACCTACGGCTTTGGGTGGTTCGCACCCCCCGATCCATGCCCACTGATGTACTAGAGGACTGGTGCACGCTGAACGTCGATGTAATCAGATAGTAGAGATATTTCTTTCCCCCTCTATGTATCTCTTTTGTGGCTGCGCTTGGCACTCTTTAAAACAATCATTATTGCAATGAGAAATTCAGGTGGGGAACTCCCCCACCGTAGATTCCTCGAAAAAAAAAAAATTGTCCAAGAGAAAACAATCAAACTGCCAATCCTTGTCATTCTAATCACAATCCATCTAGTTTCTAGAGGGGGTTCCCATCTAGATAATCTGAGAAAACGAATCTGAAACCATGGGCCGCTGGGGGCACAAGAAAAATCCTTAATTGAAAGAAACTAAGTTATCCAGATCCTTGATTCTCACCTCAGATAACTGCTGCCCTTGATTCATCTGCCCAATCCTTGCCGTTCCGCCGATCTGCAGGAATATAACCAAAGAAAAACAGACCGGGGGGGCACAGAGAATAGTAGAAGGAGGGACACTGGCATGCTGTAGAACCGGGAGGAAGAGCCATCCGTCGCTCCCTGCAGGCTCTCCCAAGCAAGGTTTACAATTTCGATTCTACCGGAAAAACCGGACGCCACCGAAATCACCGGTAAACCGAAAAAACTGGTCCGGTAACTGTTCAAAATTCAAATTCGAATTCAACACAATGGTGCAACAACAACACGAAATTCAGTTGTTTGCTTGGTCAAAAAATTCGAGGAAGGTTGCCAGTTGAAACAAAAGAGATTTTCTTTTTTTTTCTCTGTCTTTTTCAACCCAGAAAGTCTGCGTGATTTCTTTGACACATCGAATAATCGAATTTTCATGTTCTTGTTCCACCATTGCGCTGCAAATTTCCTCCAGTTTTTTTTACATATTTTTGTTTCAAATTTTCAAAAAAAAAAATTTAAAAACAAAATTATAGGCGAACCAGGTAAACCGGACCGGACCGGTTTTTCCGAAAACGGGTCCAGTTTACCGTGGTTTTGAAAACCCTACTCCCAAGGCGCAACAGCTGTTCGACGAAATGCCCATGTAACCAATTCGAAAGGCCTGGCAAGACTCCCTCTAGTGTAGCTTGAGCAACCTTTTAGATGTCACATCTTGCTCAATACATTAGTGGTTGAGAAGCAGTGTACTACCTTCATTCCAAAAATATAAGCATTTGTTAACTTTAAAACTTCACGTTTGACCACTCCTCTTATTTAAAAAATTTATGAAAATATTATTTATTTTGTTACAATTTGTTTTATATTTGTTTTTATATTTTCATAAAAAATCAAATAAAACGAATAGTCAAACATGATTTCCAAAAGCCAACAAATGCTTACATTTTGAAACGGCTGAAGTAGTGGTTGAGAAGCAGTGTAATACAGACTACAGAGTAGACGGATGAATACCGACTATAAATATTCCTTTAGACTTGAGAGTTGAGACTCGAACACATTGCATACCAGAGCAGGCGAAACACTAAGACAAAGCATCCAGTTGGGGTTCAGTTATCAAATGGAATAGGGACAAAAACAAAGAGGGTGATCACCTAATTCAGGAATAGTGAAGTGTGTGCTTTAATTAACCGATTGCGGAGCTAGGCGTGAGAGGAATCAGGATTGAAAATATCACTGGGCAGCATAGATTGGCTATTCGGAATAAGGATGAAGACAAGGCGGTAGCTATGAACACCCATCGAAAGTTGCTGCGAGATTCGCAATGAAAGCAAAAAAGAAGATGCCAGCAGTAGCAGATACATATACTTGGCCCTGGCAGCATCCACTGCTACTCATGCCGAATGCCACTGGTGATCTCTTCCACATAACCATGCGACCTTGGCGCCACTGAGGAGCATGGACAATTTTAACGCATTGTGGCTGGTTTCCAGCGGACCCAACGCCGAATAGGCAGTGTGGCATGAGTTGTTGGTGGAGGACAGGCGGGAGTTCTTGGCAGTACAAACTTCGGCTATTTTTTTTTTTTCGAAAGATCCGGAAACTAAGTGTTCCGGCATGTATTAATAAGAAGAAGGCGCCTCGTATTAAGGGAAACGAGGCCAAACCGTACAGCTTATGAAAAGGAAAACCAAAACTAACACTACAAAGCTCCTGAGCGGTCAGCCATCTAACAACCAACATGAACAACAGGAAAGCACCAGCAACTCACACCCACGACGCGGCAGCTTCAACTTCATCCCATCAACACCGATGTGAAGACGTCTTGAAATACAACTCCAAGGAGTCATCAGCCTCTCCATGACCAAGCTCCAAAGCACAAACAAAAATCCACCTGAATGAACACATTAGAGTCATCGTTGCCAAGCTCATCGCACACACGATCGAGCAGCTCCGACTTCCCTAAGCACAATCATCCAAGAGAACCCGCTGTGAGATGAGGCATCACACGGGAGAGACCTCGTCCGATGGCTTCGATGTTGCTGTTGTCGTGAGGATGCGCCGACTTCTCCAAACGAAGTCATCGTTGCACCCAAACAACCAAGACGGCAATGTCGGTGGTTGACCAACGGTGAAGAGCAGCTCTAAGGTGACGCCTTCAAGAAGGATATGACGTCGGAGACGCCAACGTCACCCGATCCGACTAGGCCGGATCAGGGATTTCTCCCAAAGCCATCTTCAGTGTGGGGCGAGCATGGCACCTCGACAAAGCCTTCAACAAGGAGAACGGCGCTCGAAAACGTCGTCATTGTCGGCACCGGCATACTGCCGGGCAAGGTTACCCCCGGAGCTCTTGCAACACCCCACAACAGCCGCCAGCCTCCATGCCAAGCATCGCAACACAAGCAGCAACACAATGCCACCCTCGCCAAACAACTGCATCATCACATCACCCTGCGCCATCGCAACTGGCCAGCTTTGACGCCCTCACAACACCACAACACCACCACCAACTTTGCAACTGGCCAGCACAGCCGCCTCGCCGCCTTCTCCTTGCACGCACGCGGCCTCTGTGCCAGCCACGCGCACGCTGCGTGCCTGGCGAGGCAGCCGCGGCCGCCATGCCGCACCCGCTGCACCGAGCTACCGCACGCAGACCCATGGACCCGCCGCGCCAGATCCACCAGACCGGCAGATCAGGCCGTCGGGGCGCGGGATCCATTGCCGGACCACCAGATCCAGCCGTCGGGGCGCCGGATCTCGTCGCAGCAAACACCCGACGCCGACCATGTCCAGCACCAACACCTCCACCGCACCAATCCGCATCTGCCGCAACGCCGACTGGCCGTCGCCGCTGCGCCCCTGTAGGACGCCTCCGCCACCAGCGGCCGCAGCCGCCGCGCCCCTGTAGGGCGCCTCCACCACTAACGCACGAGGCGGCCCGCGTCGTCGCCATGGAACCCAACTCCCACGCACGGGAGGGCATCTAGAGCCATGCCGTCGCCATCCCGGCAACCCGCTCGGGTTGTTCCGGCGGCTTGCTCCGGCGACGGCACGGCGGAGGAGTGGAGGGAAGGGTGGTGGCGGCTAGGGTTTTCGTCGCCGCCCGAGTCGCCCGCTGGGAGCGACGCGGGGGCCGAGTCCACTTTTTCCCCGTTCATTACGGACCACAAACTTCGGCTATGGAAGTAGTCAGGCAAATTCAATGGGATCCAGAACTTTAGATAAAGGTTTTTACTACATTATGGATGGTATGGTCTTCCAGAAAAGATGTCAATGCTGAGGAGCTTCTGAGAACACCAGCAGGTACGGCTAGTGCCATCCTAAGACAATTTACTGAATTTCTGGATCATTTGGAAAAGTCCGCAGTGAGTAACAATCAAGTAATGAAGTAGTGGAAACCTGAGGTTGACTATGTTAAGTTCAACATCGATGGCTCCTTTTCTGAGCATCATGGTGCGGGAAGATGGGAATTTATGGCCCAAGATGATCAAGGTGCTGTATTGGGTCTGGAGCTGGGAAAAATGATATTGAAGTGCTGCACTACAAGTTGCCGCTATCATCCAAGCTCTGAATTTTGCCTCTGACGTGGGAATGTCAAAAATTGAGTTGGAAACTGATGCGGTGAATCTTAAGACAGCCATTACATCGTCGTCAATTAATAGATCATTCACCGAATGGAGTCTTGCTCAAGGACATTAAATTTCTCATGTATACGTGTGTGTATGTGTGTCAGGGTTTTGCATAACCCTAATGTAGTGGTTGATGGGCTTGCGAAATTAAGAGCTAGCTTAGGGCAAGGTGCTGTTCATATCTAGCCGGATTGTACTCCAGCTGCTGTAGACCATCTTGTGGCCGCCGATTATGTGTCGGCCTTCAGTTAATGGAATAGCTATTCCACTTCAAAAAAGAAAATGCCGAATATCCAAAAGTGGCACTGCCGGTGATCAATGGCGATGTACCGCATTTCATTAAGCAAAATAATCTCTATGAATCGCTGCAAAAATTACAATGCAGAGTAGATACCACAGTAAATGTTTTCACGACATAAACATATAATAAAATGCTCCTCGAGTGCTGAGAATCTATAAATACAGCCACACGAAGATGGAGAACTGTGCCATCGAGAGGCATCAGTTAGCTTCTCCGTAGTTCGGCTACCAAAGGTTGGAGGAAGTAAAAATATGGAAGAGGTAATCTTTAGTATTGTCAGATGTGGATGCTAATTAACCGGTTTTACCAAGGTAGGCATGTGAGGAATCTGGACTAGAAGTCTGATGATAGCCATCGACACCACTGTAATCCAAAGTAGGAACTTCCCTTCTCGTCTCACATAGCAAGTGGAAGCAGTAAAGGGATCGAGGATGGCGTCGAGTCCCCGCCCGACGGCGGAAGACACCGTGCAGCAGCGCGCGTGCGCAGGCGGCCATCGTGCGTCGTCGCGGTCGGTGACGGCCAGGCTGCCAGCGTCTCCGCGTGCAAGGAGGGCAGTACCAGTTGAGCCACGCGACTATCCATTGCGCGTGCGGACACGGCCAGATGGGTCCGCATCGAACTCATAGGAACTGCTAGAATGCTGTGGCTCCTTTGCTTCGACTCGCGCTACAGGGATGCAGATCAGCCAGGGACTCGCCGTGAAGGAGGCTGCCCTTAATCTCTGATTTGTTTTCCGCTAGTAAGAGAGAAGAAAGTCATAGGGAATGCCAACATCGTCCATCTGTTATCTTGTTCATATTTTTTTAAAAAAATAAAAAGCCAAAACAGGAATGGGAATGTAGCTTTTTGCCCGTGTTTGGAAGCCCTGTATTTCTTTTCCCCTGTAACTGTGTTACACACACTTGTATTTTCTTGTGCACAAGAAAACACCTGTCATACATTGCAGTTTTTCTCCCCCGTTGTTTGGGTAATCAGGAAAGGTTCACACATGTTTGTTTTGGCATTTAAAAACAAAAGAGAGCTAGGCCTCGAAACTGAACAAGATTTGTGTCATCACCCAAATCTGAGCAAAAAATTCAAATCAAATCATTTTGAATACAAGGCGATGCAATTTGTTTCCAGAGCTCAAGCAGAAGTTTGAAGAAATCAGATCGACCAGCAAACTGGAATGAAAAAGGAGGTAGAGGTCACTGCGATTGATTTGAGGAAGCCGGACTTTTAAGTCAGGGGCTCAATTCATCGATTCGGGTTGTGCGGGGTCAAGATACGCCTAGACGACGACGTAACCACGGTGGCGTGTACCGGATGGGAACGAAGGTGCTAATGGGAACGACGATGAGCGGACCTTCATTAATCAGATTATAGCTTTAAGCCACTGTCAAAACAAGAGCCACCGTGTTCCCAAGCTTCCACACCTGCGCTTGTACACAAGCACGCATAGCCGAGCTGCCACGTGCCTGCGAGCTGATGGCATCCCGTCCCTGGCAACGCCGTCCCTAACCAGCCGCGCGATGCCGCGCCGCCGTGGGAGCGTCAGGCCGCACCCCCACCCCCCGCCCCCAGCTCCATGTGTTATGGGTCGGGACGTGATCGACGGCAACAAGGAGATGAGCCGCAACGCGACGACGACAGCCCAACATATTGATGACAGGGAAGAAATGGATTGCACCATGAAGCTGTTCCCATGAGATAGGAGTGTAATGATTGACAAACAGATGAGCAATAGGTCCGGGATTTTCTTGGTTATTCCTTATTTTGAAACTTATATACTCCTTTTGTCCCAAATTGCTTGTGGTTTTAGCTCTGGACACAGGACTTAAGCAAAACTGAAAAAAAAGGTGCACACGAAACGAGAAGGACAAAGATAGAAATAGGTGTATTGGAAATAGAAAAATGTGCATTGTGATGCGAAGATGACAAGTAAATTGAGAAAACTGGATGAATGTAGAATGTCAAGTAATATGGGACGGAGAGAGTATCTCAGTGATTCATGTAGGAATGGTAATTTTAGCTTGTATTGGAAGAATGCATTATGGCTTTTTGAAATTTGAATTGAATCTTTACTCAAATACATCATGTTAGTTACGTTTACTCGATGAATTCACTAGAGAAAATGCAATGAAGTTTGTCAAAATGATAGTTTGAAAGAGAAAATTAAGTACAGAAGTTGAAAGAAAAATTTACTCCTCTTCCGTCAGAAAGTATTCTCGGACCCTCTGTCCCACCAGCAAAACGTGGCTGCATCCTTACACAAACCTATAAATGGTCAGTACCCGTCTTTTTTCCAAGCAAAGACATAAACTGTAGTCTTGATGTGACAAGT
Organism: Eragrostis nindensis; assembly: GCA_012490785.1. Lineage (NCBI taxonomy): Eukaryota > Viridiplantae > Streptophyta > Magnoliopsida > Poales > Poaceae > Eragrostis > Eragrostis nindensis. The sequence continues at coordinate 528,031 of JAAXCT010000070.1, forward strand.
CCCCATTTGTGTAGCAGATAGCTGCTTCTTCTCCTCTTCCCCTTCAGAAATTCAGCTCCAAGCAACTACATGCAGAAGAAACAAACTATTTTTGCGAAGAGGATAATCGGAATGGTAGGTATTGGGATGCAAACCTCTACTTGTGTTTGTCAACTGGCTTCATGGATTGAATCTTTATCAATGGCGATGTACCGTTACCATTGTTGTGGATGTAACGCCCGTAAATCAATTTTTTTAATAAACCTGTTATAAAAGAACATTTCATTAAGAAAAATAATCTCTGTGAATCGCTGAAAAAAGTATAATGCAGAGTAGATACCACAGTCAATGTTTTTGCCACATTAAAAAAATGTTTTTGCGACATAAACATATAATAAAATGCTCCTTGAGTGCTGAGAATCTATAAATACAGCAACACGAAGATGGATGACTACGCCATCGAGAGGCATCACTTAGCTTATCCATAGTTCGGCTACCAGAGATTGGAGGAAGTAAGAAAACGGAAGAGGTAGGCATGTGGATGCTAATTATCGGGTTTTACCTAGGTAGGCATGTGAGGAATCTGGACTAGAACTCTGATGATAGCCATCGACACCACTATAATATATCCAAAGTAGGAACTTCCCTTCTCGTGTCACGTAGGAACTGGAAGCAGTTAAGGGATCGAGGATGGCGGCGAGTCCCCGCCAGACAGTGCAAGAGCCCGCTCAGCGGCGCGCGTCGACTCCGAGTGGGCATGCACGGTCGAGTGCCGATTGCGCAAGCGGGGGCACGATCGTGCGTCGTCGCGCTCGGTGACGGCCGGGCTGCTAGCGTCTCCGCGCCAGAGGAGGGAAGTACCAGATGGATCCGCATCGTTCTACTCAGAGGAACTGTCAGTGCTGTGGCACCGTGTTTCTTCGAGTCGCGCTGGGCTGCAAATCAGCCAGGGACTCACCGTGAATGAAGCTGCCCTTACTCTCTGATTTGCTTTCCGCTAGTAAGAGAGCGAGTCATCAGGGAATGCCAACATCCATCTATTATCGTTTTTGTTTAACAAAAAAAAAGCCAAAATTAGACAAGGCATGGGAATGTAGGTAAAGGTCTCGGCGATTCATTTGAGGACGCCGGACCCTGTAAGTCAGGGCCTCGATTCATTGATTACAGTTTTGCGGAGTCAACACCCAGACGACGGCGTGTACTGGATGGGAACGACGATGAGCGGACCTTCATTAATAAGATTACAGCTTTCAGCCACCGTCACCACAGGAGCCACCGCGTTCCCCAGCTTCCATACATGCGCTTGTACACAAGCACGCGTCGCCGAGCTGTGAGCCGATAGCATCTGGTCCCTGGGGACGCCGCCCCTGACCAGCCGCGCGATGCCGCTGTGGAGGAGCCTCCCAAATTATACACATAATGACCAAATATGTCGGCTAACCATGGGATGAGAATCAACACGCGTCGACCACTCGACATTACACGTGTCAAAGCTCATTCCAAGCAGCCAACAAAACAATATTTGATCACCACATGTATAATTCCGGTATTCCCCGGTATGCATTTACAACGCCCAAGATCGACGTGCATACCGCTACGCCACAATTGTAACCACCATCATCACAAGATAAAAATAGAGAGCCATTTTAATGTCATCACAAGTCTTCATTAAATACAAAAGCAACAGAAGAGAGAGAGTTCAACTAGTTTAGCTCTCATGCCATCATAAACACTAGCCAAGGAAATGTATCATGAAAGTTTGATTCTTGACATGAGAGTGATACGCAGCGGAACCTAGAAACAAAAGGCCAATAGTGCTCAGCCCACAAGCACTACTGGAGTTAGCACAACCACCACCATCTACTCCTGCCCATCACCGTCTCGGCGGGGTAGAAGTAGCCATACACGTACTCGTCCTCACCTGCAAAAACTTAAACAATAGCACCGTGAGTACGAAGGTACTCAGCAAGACTTACACATAGAGTCATATAGCTCTCTGTACAACGGAAGATGAATTTGGCATTGGACAAGGATATGGCAAATAGGATGACATTTTGCATAAAAGCTCTTAATCATTTTCAAAGTGATTAACTTACAATCCTATTTAACATAAGTGAAGCTAAAGGGCGACACATATATAACCATAATAAAGAACAAGTAGTAACAACGTAGCTCATCTCATCATCAACCCAAAACCATAGCTAGGAAAATATACCGATGAATGTTGCTGTACCAAGGCTTGTTCATAACCGAGAACGCGGCAATTCGAATTGTTTTTACACCCTGCAGGGGAGTACATCTTTACCCACACGCCACACGACCACCAACCATACAACCCGTCGGAAGCAAGTGATGATTCAATGTGACAACCCACTCCAAATACGCCCCGACCATTTAACAGACGTCGGTTAAGGCAAGTCGGTCGCACTAGGCCCTCACATGGGGTCATCCCTAGCACATTCTACAGCCCCCGAACTCGCAAGCTAAATGGTCGCAGCTAGATAAAGAGGAAGGCTTACCTACCATTAGATCGGCATGTGGAAGTACGATAAGTGCCAAGGACTAGGAACAAACTATCAGACTTTTCTCCCTAATCCACATTTCCAATTCATCATTTATCTTTCAACTGAGCATGGTCAATTTTCCCAAATAACCACCTATATCGCGCGAACGTTGGTGACCTTCCACCGTTCGACTTCTACCGTGACATGTTTCAGCATAGCTAAGCAAATACCGTACACCCCAACACCTTTACTTACCCCAGCTCATCAACAAGGAAAGGTGATAACAAGTACAAGGAAGGTAAATGCAGCAATTAGGATAAAGTATCAACACCTAAAGCCCAACTAATGCAATTATACATATTGACCATAATTCATTCACATGATCCCAAAATAGTTTGAGGTATGCATAGATGCTTGCCTTGAGCTGCAGGATCCACACTCACGTTCTCCGGTTCAGATTCGCCCTCAGCACCACCCACGTCAGACTCCGGCGGTTCGTTCTCTAAGGGAAAGAACGATGCGACACAATAAATATGCTTGCAATGATATGATATAAAGTGCAAATGACATGACAAGGTGGATATGGTAGACATGATAACAGGAGTGCAATGCAAAAGGAATGACATAATTTGATAAATAATTTCTTGAGATACAACCTGTAGTTGTAATTACATTAGGAAAAAGATTTTAATGAAACTGATGGGGGCATTTAAATTATTTTCAAAAATTAAACCCGTGTATTCTTTTAGCACAATCATTTTTACTGTAAAGAGTAGACTATTCAGATTTGTGAACAAGGTTTCACTATTTTTGAGCAGGACATTATTTAATTATGATTTATCACATGAGAAATGTAAAGAATTAATTTGAGATCATTTCAGAGAAATGTCACCAGTGCTAATAATTTTATATGGTACGGCAAGGCATGAGAGAGCTAGTGACCAAGTTTCAGGAATTTTGGAGCTGCTATGATTTTCTGGTGATTTTTCAAAGAAAGAAAATGGACTAGTACAAAATAGAAAGGCAGCTTCAGCTAGCTTCTTGTTGCCTTTGCTGATGTACAGCGGCGGGTGTTCTGTGTTGGAATCTAATTCATTTCCTTAGGCGTGAAGCAACTCTGGAATTTTCCAGGCTACTATAGAGAGCACCTAAGTCAAACAAATGGTGTAAATGAGGTGCATGTGTTCAGTATATGGCAGTAATATTTTTATGCTTGTGTGCATGCCGGCAGCACATGCATGTGCTAGTGTAGCAATAGTCAAAGGCACAAGATAGTTCTGGAGCACTCAAGCACTCTGCCGGCATGAGAAAAAATCAGAGTAAGTCGGTTGAGTAGAAATATTCTGGAGTCCTCTAGCCTTTGTATAGGAGTAAAAATCTGGTAGTAAAGTCGGTGGTGTAAGGCTATAAAAAGCCATGTAACCAGCTATGTATGAGACTTTTGGATGAATGAAAGCTAGGCAGCCTTTAGCTACCTCGACTCCTCTGTTTTGCTAGTAAGCTGAAAGACTTCTCCTCTGTTCTGTTCCCTGCCGGCCAAGCTCTCCAACAGCCAACACAAGCAAGTAGTGGTGCTCGGTAGCACCAACAACTGGTATCAAGAGCCTTCAGGTTCGAGTTTCAAAATAGCGAGGTAGCACGGCGCATCGGAAGTTCGGTGAAGCCAAGGAGATGGCTTCAGATTCAGGCGTCGGGATGACGCAAACAATGGTGCCTGTGTTTGCAGGTGAGAATTATGAATTTTGGAGTATCAAGATGCGTACATTGCTACTATCGCAGGGATTATGGAATATTGTTGAGGAGGGCTACAAGACATATGGAGAAGGAGATGTTCTTACGGCAGAGCAAAAGAAAACTCTGTCTAAGGACCAAATGTTGGATGCCAAGGCCTTGTTTCTGATACAACAAGGTCTTGCTGATAACTTATTTTCGCGGATCATTGGCGCGAAGACTTCAAAAGAGGCATGGGACACATTAAAGGAGGAGTTCCAGGGGTCTAAAAAGGTACTCGCTGTGAAGCTGCAAACTCTGAGAAGACAATTTCAGAATTTACAAATGAAGGAGAATGAGAAGGTAAAAGACTACTTCTCAAGAGTTATTGAAGTGGTAAATCAGATGCGTACCTATGGAGAACAGATTAATGATCAGAAGATAGTTGAGAAGATTTTAATAAGTCTGCCTGAGAAATATGAGTACATTGTTGCTGCTATTGAAGAGTCAAAAGATTTGGCTACTCTCACTGTTCAGCAACTAATGAGCTCATTGGAGTCCCATGAAGAAAGAAAATTGCAGCGTGAAGGACATTCAGGGAGCTCCATAGAGAGCGCATTTCAGTCAAAGTTGAACTTCAAGCCCAAGAATTCAAAGTTTCATGGGAAATTTCAGAAAAGGGATTTTCCAAGGCGAGATACTCAGAAGGAGCCATCCCAAAATAGAGGTACGTCTAGTTCCAATCTGTGGTGTGATATTTGTGAAAAATCTAATCATTCCACAGATAGATGCTGGAAAAATAAGACATGCAACAAATGCAAAAAGAAGGGTCATATTGCAAAATTTTGCCGAACTCGAGATGATACTCGGGCTAACTTTTCTGAAGAGAAAGAAAATCCAGAAGAGTTGGTTTATTCTTGCCACACTGCACAAGGAGAAAATGATGATGTTTGGGTCATTGATAGTGGTTGCACAAACCACATGGCTTCTGACCCAAAAATATTTCGAGATGTGGATTCGTCACATCAAGCAAAAATCCGGATGGGAAATGGCTCCATAGCGCAAGGCGAAGGTAAGGGCTCTGTTGCTGTTCAGACTGAAGACGGTCCAAAATTTATCAAAGATGTTCTGTTGGTGCCTGATCTAAAGCAGAATCTGTTAAGTGTTGGGCAACTTCTAGAACATGGGTATGCTGTTCATTTTGAGGATTTTTATTGCAAAATTTGGGACCGTAAAAATGGAAATCGTCTTATTGCCAAAGTGAAAATGGAGAAAAATCGGAATTTTCTATTGAGAATGAATCATCCATCTCAACTTGCTATGAGAAGTGAGGTCGGTGACTACTCTGATTTATGGCACAAGAGATTTGGTCATCTCAACTACAGAGCTCTGAAATTATTGAGAGCAAAAGGTATGGTCCATGGCTTACCCTATATTGAGTTGAAGTCTGATCCATGTGAAGGTTGTATTTTTGGTAAACAAGTTCGTGCATCTTTTCCACGCACTGGAGCATGGCGTGCAAAAGCACCATTGGAGTTGGTGCACAGTGATATAGTTGGTAAAGTACCAACAATGTCAGAAGGGCATCACCGGTATTTTATCACTTTTATTGATGATTATACAAGAATGACTTGGGTATATTTTCTAAAAGAGAGATCTGAAGCACTTGGTATTTTCATAAAGTTTAAAGCAATGGTGGAAAATCAAAGCAACCGAAAAATCAAGGTGCTTCGGAGTGATCAAGGAGGAGAATATATCTCTAATGAATTTGAAGAGTATTGTAATAGTGTTGGCATCCGAAGGCAACTTACTGCAGCCTATAGTGCTCAGCAAAATGGTGTTGCCGAAAGGAAAAATCGTACGATTGATGACATGGCTAATTCTATGCTTCAAGAAAAAGGTATGCCTAAATCTTTCTGGGCTGAAGCTGTTAATACTGCTGTTTATATTTTAAATAGAAGCCCAACCAAAGCTGTCCCGAATCGTACACCTTTTGAAGCTTGGTTTGGACAAAAGCCTGTCATCAGTCATATGAAAATATTTGGTTGCATCTGTTATGCTCAAGTGCCAGCACAGAAGAGAACAAAATTTGACACTAAGAGTGAGCGTTGCATTTTTGTTGGCTATGCTAATGGCACTAAAGGCTATCGGCTTTATAATTTGGAGAAAAGAAAAATTGTCATTAGCAGAGACGTTATTTTTGATGAGAATTCCTCTTGGGATTGGGAAAAAGAGAAGGTCCAAAAGAATTATGTGGAGCCTTCCAGAATCATCTCAATGGACCAGCCACAAGCTCGTGATGAACAAGAAGAAAATGATGCCTCAATTCAAGATGGTTCAGACTCAAGTCAAGGATCTAGCCCAAGAGCTAGTGAAGGGCCTTCAACACCGGTAAGGTTGAAACCTTTATCAGAAATTTATGAATCCTGCAACTTTTCTGTGGTTGAACCACAAACTTTTGAGGAAGCCGAGAAACATGAAAATTGGGTAAAAGCCATGAAAGAGGAAATTCATATGATTGAGAAAAATAATACTTGGGAATTGGTTGATCGTCCCAAGGATCGTGAGGTAATTGGAGTTAAATGGGTCTATAAGACCAAGCTTAATCCTGATGGCTCGGTTCAAAAATACAAGGCAAGGCTTGTTGCTAAAGGCTTTAAGCAAAAGGCAGGTATTGATTACTTTGAGACTTATGCTCCAGTTGCAAGGCTTGAGACAATTCGTACAATAATTGCTATGGCAGCACAGAAGAAATGGAAGCTCTATCAACTTGATGTTAAATCTGCATTTCTTAATGGGTATCTTGAAGAAGAAATATATGTTGAGCAGCCAGAAGGGTTTTCAGTTGAAGGGGGAGAAAACAAGGTTTTCAAGCTTAAAAAGGCGTTATATGGATTGAAGCAGGCCCCAAGAGCATGGTATAGTCAAATTGATAAATATTTTATGAAGAATGGATTTGAGAAGAGTATGAGCGAGCCAACACTCTATATCAAGAAGAAAGGTATGGATATTCTCATCATCTCTTTATATGTTGATGATTTAATCTATACGGGAAATAATGGAAAAATGATGCAAGACTTCAAGACTGATATGATGAATACATATGAAATGAGTGATCTTGGCTTGCTCCATTATTTTCTTGGCATGGAGATATTTCAGAATGATAAAGGCATTTTCTTATCTCAAAAGAAATATGCTGAAAATATTTTGAAGAAATTTAAAATGGATGATTGCAAGTCAGTTGCAACCCCCTTGATGCCTAATGAGAAGCAAAAGATAAATGATGGGGCAAGTAAGGCCGATCCAACTAAATACAGGAGTCTGGTTGGAAGCCTCTTGTATTTAACTGCCACACGACCAGATATTATGTTTGCCACCACCATGCTATCAAGATATATGTGCAGTCCTAGTCATCTGCATTATTCCGCTGCGAAAAGAGTTCTACGCTACATAAAAGGGACTACAGACTATGGGATTTGGTATAAACCAGTCCAAGACTCAAGATTAATTGGCTACACTGACAGCGACTGGGCTGGATGTCTTGATGACATGAAGAGCACTTCGGGCTATGCCTTTTCACTTGGATCAGGTATGTGTTCTTGGTCCAGTAAGAAACAAAACATTGTGGCTTTATCTTCATCGGAGGCAGAATATGTAGCAGCCGCAAGAGCCGCTTCACAAGCTATATGGCTCAGAAGAATAATGGAAGATATCGGTGAGCCGCAAAATGAAGCAACAACAATATATTGTGACAATAAGTCGGCAATTGCAATCGCTGAGAACCCGGTGACAAATGAGAGGACTAAGCATATTTTAATCAAGTATCATTATATCCGGGAAGCAATGGAGCGCGGAGAAATCAAAATGGAATTTTGTCGGACTAATGAGCAGCTCGCAGATATCTTTACAAAGGCACTCTCAAAAGAAAAATTTATCCACAACAGAGAGCTGATTGGGGTGTCTAGGAAATGAATTAAGGGGGAGTTTGTTGGAATCTAATTCATTTCCTTAGGCGTGAAGCAACTCTGGAATTTTCCAGGCTACTATAGAGAGCACCTAAGTCAAACAAATGGTGTAAATGAGGTGCATGTGTTCAGTATATGGCAGTAATATTTTTATGCTTGTGTGCATGCCGGCAGCACATGCATGTGCTAGTGTAGCAATAGTCAAAGGCATAAGATAGTTCTGGAGCACTCAAGCACTCTGCCGGCATGAGAAAAAATCAGAGTAAGTCGGTTGAGTAGAAATATTCTGGAGTCCTCTAGCCTTTGTATAGGAGTAAAAATCTGGTAGTAAAGTCGGTGGTGTAAGGCTATAAAAAGCCATGTAACCAGCTATGTATGAGACTTTTGGATGAATGAAAGCTAGGCAGCCTTTAGCTAGCTCGACTCCTCTGTTTTGCTAGTAAGCTGAAAGACTTCTCCTCTGTTCTGTTCCCTGCCGGCCAAGCTCTCCAACAGCCAACACAAGCAAGTAGTGGTGCTCGGTAGCACCAACATTCTGCAGCTCGCCACAACAGCAGCGATGCAGGAACAACGCGACAGAAAGAAAAGCGGCCAGCATGCTCGAGATGTCGGGGAGCTCACCAGCCTGCTGGTCGACGCGGAAGTGCTCAGGCAGGACAATCGGCAAGGGGCTCCCCGGCAGGGACGGCGGCTCGCGAACGGCAAGGACAACGGAAATACAAATCGCGGCCTGCTCAGCTGCGGATCGAGGAAGGAAGCAAGTCAGGGTAGAGCATAAGGAATCTAGGGAGTTGGGATTTTAGGGAATCGACCAGTATCTCACCACAGAGAACGGATTTTTGACGGCAGATGGAGTTGCTTGGTGTCCATTGTCGAGGCACAAACCGAGCTCGATCTACACACTGGATGCGGGAGAGGGAAAATGTGAGCTAGGAGCACCTCGGGGACTTCCTTCTGCCGCTCCCCAGCAACTCGACCTCGCCTGGTACTGAGAGCAGCGGCGGCGCGCGGCGGCGTTGAGCAGCGAGGGGAAAAGGGCAGGGAGAGGAGTTTCAGACGGGGTGGATAAGGAGGAGCTGCAACTGGGAGTCTGGGAGGCCAAAGGTGGGGGAAGAGGAGCGGCATGGCCGGGCGTCGGCGTCCACGCGGCGCTTGGCCGCCCTCCATGGCCAATCGCTGGAGCACGAAGGCAGGACGAGAGACGGACAGGCGGGCCCGACGTCGAGTTTTGTCTGCCCACTCCAGAGAATCGAACGGATTTTGTCTGCCTCTTCCAGAGATCCAACTGAAAAATTGTCTGCTCCCCACAAAATTGTCTGTGCGGTACAGACGCTTGGGCGTTTTCCTTTTCAGACTTAACATTCTTTTCTCTTCCAAAAATCCGAAAGATGCACTTAGAGACTTCCAAAAATCATGAGAATTTGACAGCTCAGAGAAGAGATGATGGAGAATCCATTTGAACAAGAACCACTCGAAAATATTGAACAGAGATTTAAATAAAACTCCTCAAAGATGCAGAAGTCGGTAACTTTGCTCGAATTTTAGAAGCATCAAAAACACTCCTAAAAATCTGGGAAAATTCATCATAAAACAAGGTTTGGCATCTAGTTATTTGTGGAGTTATTTCCCAGCATAAGTTCTTCACAAGAATTCAAAGTTACTTAGGAAGATTGGTTTTCTCGATTTAGTTTGTCATTTTTTTTTTCACTTTACAATTCCATTTACTTATGCAATGAAGATGCACAAATGATGCACATGATGATAGACAGGTTCAATAACATGCACTTAGAAATTTGGCATGTTACAGCCGCACCTCCGTGGGAGCGTCAGGCCACGCAGGCACTCCCACCCCGCCCGCGGCTCCATGTGTTATGGGCGGGTGCATGATGGATGACGGCAACAAGGAGTTGGGCTGCGACGCGGCAACGATGGCTAAAAAGCATTGACGACGACAAGGAAGAAATGGGCCCCATGAAGCTGTTCTCATGAGACATGAGTGTAATGATTGACAAACAGATAAACAACAGATCAAGGGTTTTCTTGACTATTCGTTATTTTGCAACTTATATATTTCACAAATTCATGCAGGAACAGAAATTTTATCTCGGATAGGAAGAATGTATTATGGCTTTCTGAAGTTTGAATTAATTGAACCTTCATGTGTGAAATGCCTATGTTTAGCCCACGAATACATCATGTTGGTTGCATTTACTCGATGAATTCACTAGAGAAAATGCAGCAATTAAGTTTGTGAAAATAATAGTTTGATAGAGGAAATGAAGTACATAAGTTGAAAGAAAACTTTACTCCTCTTCACTCGGACAAGTATTCTCGGACCCTCTGTCCCACCAGCAAGACGTGGCTGCATCCTTAAACAACCTATAAATAAGTGGCCAGTGCCTGTCTTATCTTGAAGCAAAGTCTTGATGTGACAAGTCCTCATTTGTATAGCCGATAGCTTTCGTCTCCTTGATGCTCCAGAAAACCTATTCCCTTCAGAAATTCGGCTCGCAGCAACTACAAGCAGAAGAAATGAACGGGCGAAAAAGCGGCGACTTCGGCCAGGCATGCGTTCCAGGGCGTGCGCGTCGCGTGCGTCGCATTGAGTCGGTTGTGCGTGCGTCGCGTGAGTATGCTGCTTGATCCCTTCGAGCATGCCTGTTGGTGCGGCGTCATGCACAGTAGCGTGCGTTTCTACATCGTGCTTATCATAGAGTCGGAGATCCGTGTGCATCGATCGCGTCGGGTGTATAAATCGGCTCGTGTACAGCTCCGTTTTCAGTTACCACATCGAGATATATACAAAAAGAGTCCAGCGTTCGTCGCTGGGGGCGTTCGCCGCCATTATCTGAGTGTCCAAGCTTTTCTCGCGTTCGTATGCAAGTGTGTTTCCTGGCTTCCAACAACCTTTTTTTTTTTTTTTTTTTTTTTTGTGCGGGTATGGGTTCCAACAACGGTGAAGCTGAAAAATTGGTGCCTGATTCAGGCTGTTGGTTGTGTGCGCAGCTCCGGAGCTGCTGCAGTGCTGTGATCGGAGCTGGGTTTATACAGAGAGGCGTGAGTTACCTGTTGGAACTGTTGGTTGTACTCTGCTAAAGAAGCTACAACGGGACAACGGAGAAGAAGAGGCAGGCTTGGCAGCTTAGGATCCGTTGACACGGCTTATTCTGTAACGCCGTATTGATCAGAGATGGCATCTGAGCTCAAGCTGTAAGACAGCATGACATAGTAGCCGGCCTGCATCAATCGTAAGCTGGCTCACAAAAATAATCTGCATCGATGGTGGAAACTTTTTTAATGTGTTTTTTTCCATTGTGGTGACTTTAATGTGTATTAATTGCAGTGCCCTATGTGACTGAACATAAGAACATTTATCCATTTTCACTTCTAGATTTTAATCCACTTTCTTTAGTCATTATCAGCAGCTGGATGATGGTTTGTAAACTGCATATTTATGTAGTTTTCAAAATTACAAGAAATGTAAATCATAGCTCTATGATTAGACTTAACTAGATTAGAAGCTCAAACTGTAACCTTGCTCTTGCAGTCTAACTTATACATTTCACTGCAATTCAACATCAATTCCTGCAATATATGCACTTTTCTCATGAGACAGGAGTGTAATGATTGACAAACAGATGAGCAATAGATCAGGGGTTTTCTTGATTATTCGTTATTTTGCAACTTATATATTTCACAAATTCATGTAGGAATAGAAATTTTAGCTTGGATAGGAAGAATGTATTATGGCTTTCTGACGTTTGAATTGAACCTTCACGTGCAAATTGCCTACGTATACCCCACACGAATACATCATGTTAGTTACATTTACTCGATGAATTCACTAGAGAAAATGCAGCAATTAAGTTTGTGAAAATAATAATTTGATAGAGAAAATTAAGTATAGAAGTTGAAAGAAAACTTTACCCTTCACTGAGACAAATATTCTCGGATCCTCTGTCCAACCAGCAAGACGTGGCTGCATCCGTACACAACCTATATGGCCAGTGCCCGTCTTTTCTCGAAGCAAAGACATAAACGATAGTCTTGATGTGACGAGTCCCCATTTGTATAGCAGATAGCTTTCTTCTCCTTGATGCACCAGAAAACTTCTTCCCTTTCAGAAATTCGTCTCGCAGCAACTACATGCAGAAGAAACAAACTACTATTTTTGCAAAGAGGATAATCGGAATGGTAGGTATTGGGATGCAAACCTCTACTTCTGAAAGTCAACCGGCTCCATGAACTGAATCATGTAGGACTAAACCACGCCATGATTGGCTGATTCAGGCTCTTGTTGTGTGCACAGCTCCGGCGCTGCTGCAGTGCTGTGAATCGGGGCTGGGTTTCTACATAGAAGTGTACTCTGCTAGAGAAGCTACAAGGGCACAACGGAGAAGAGGAGGCAGGCTTGACAGCTTAGGGTCCGTTGACACAGTTTATTCTGTAACGCCGCATTGATCAGGTTCCATCATTTAAAAAAAAAAAGATCAGGTTCCATCATGAAAGCAAACATGTCCTCTGAGCTCAAGCTGTAAGACAGAGCATGACAGAGTAGTCGGCCTGCATCTATCGTAAGTTGGCTCTCAAAATAATCTGCATCAATGGTGGTAACCTTAACGAGTATTTTTTTATTTAAGTGCCTTATTTGAATGACATAAGGACATTAATAATGAAAAGCTTATCCATATTCACTTCAAGGATTAATCTAATCCACTCTCTTTGTCATTAATTATCTCCAGCTGTTTGGTTAGCGTCGCTACAATTCTGAACATCTGCGTGGTAATTGTACACTCTGTTACGTTGAATTTTGCATGACCCTTAACTGTGTGACCCGGCATAAGTTGAGGACGATCGCCGTAGTTCCTTCAGGAGGGCGTAAGTAATCTGTATCAACTGCACTGCAGCATAAGTTGAGGACGATGGTCGGCCAGCGCTACTAGTGCCTCGCCGTCGTCGCTCTCTCCGCTGAAAGCCCGGCCGACATCCGATGACAAACCGGCGTCGAGAGAAAAGCCATGTCGAACAGCGCGGAACGTGTACTACCAGACCGGCCTCCCCTGGTCCTGGCCAGGACGTTGCCTCCTCTGCACGGCCGATTGAACGCGCCGCGGGATTCGTGTCGCCGGTGCTCCCCGCGGTTGATCCGCGTGCTCACGATCCCTTCTCTTGCCGGCCGCTCGGCCCGTTGTCCTCGGCAACCAAGTCGACGATCTGATGCATCTCTCCGCCGCGTCATCGATCGCTGGCCTTTGCAGCTATGCAAGGGTCAAAGAACGTGGGCTGGCGCGACGCCGTGGCGCTCGTCGGACATGCCATGGCTTGTCAGAGCGCCGCCAAAGTTCTGAACGACTCGGGTGGCATGTCTAGGATTGAGCGATAGCATGAGCCGAGATCTAATTCGGCTGAGACTGACTCCAACAGACAATACCTAAATCGGAGACCCAAAGAGCCATATAGGTATCTACAGTCTTTAAACTACAACACCTAAAAAGATGTATCTCCAACAGACGACCAAAACCAAGACCTTCCGCGGCCATGTGCGCCGCCGCGCGCCGGGGCCGCGCGCCGCCGCCCCTTCATGGCCAGTCGCGCCGCCGCTCGTTGGGTCCCGCGCCGCCAGCCCGCCCGCTCCTGAGGACCCGCGCCGAGGCCCTGCGCCGCCGCCCCTCCGCGGCCAGGCCGCAACGTTCCCTTTTTCCCAATCGGCCTCCTCCCTCCTCTCGCATCCTCCCCACCGAATCAACTCGCCCAAGCAAATCCACCTCACCCGCGGATCCCTAGCCCTAAACCCAAATCCAGCCGCGCGGCCAGCTCCTCACCCTAGCTATGGCGACGGCGGCGGCCAAGACTCCGACGAAACCCTTGGCCCCTGCGGCGCCGAGGACTCCGATCAAGCCCTTGGCTCCCGCCGCGACGGCGAAGACGCCGACCAAGCCCTTGGCTCCAACGGCGCGCGCGGCCGGCAAGACGCCGTCGAAGTCCCCGTGTTCCTCGCGCGCCCGGTTCTCCCACGCGTCGGAGAACTCCCACCCCAACATCCCGGGCTCCCTCCCCAGCCGTCGACGCCGTCCAAGCCCGCAAGTCACCGGAGGGCCCGCAGATCTGCTCGCTCCGGGAGCTCCGGCCGCAGGGGAGGGGGAGTGGGGGAGGAGCTCCGGCTCGCCGTCGATGACGCGACGGGTGACGTCGCCCGCGAGGGGAGGGCGCGGCCGCGATGGGTCGACGCGCGCGAGGCTCGATTTGTGGGGTGCGGGGTGTTTGTCGCCTAAAATGGGTACGGGCTTTGGGTAAGCTGTTGGAGAGATGTTTCTTCTTTTTTTTTGACCCATTTTGGATATGGGTGTCCCAATGGGACTCCTCTTGGAGTCAGTCTGACGAGGGTAGGCCAAGAAAAAAAACAAAAAGATAAAAAAAAAAAAAATCTACTGTTCACGGGGGGTGATACAGTGCTAAACCAGCAAGCCGAGCTGGATTTGGGGATGGCCCGAAGCCCACCCTCCTCTTGGCTGCAAGAAGAGCTGTTCTTAAGCATTCCACTTCCCACTCTTCTTGCAGGGCCGTGCTGCTGCACGAGAGCCGAGCATGTTGACACTGGCGTCCGTGATGCTTTTCCCTGGCTACACAAAACAAAACAAACTCGATCAAAGATATACAGAGCACAGCTTTTGTGGTGGTGACAGCACAAGAAATCTGCTAGTTGCATCTATTGAACGACAAGGTCAATCTCCTCTCCAGAATTAGGAGAAACCAAAAAAACAGAGCACTGATAAGGCACCTCATTTGTGTGATGGTATGCCGTACAGTTCATTCCTGGTGCTTCCCATGCCTAGTAAACTTAGATGATGCAACGTGAAGATGAGCCAAGGGCTGAATCAAAATCAAAAGTAAAACTAGCTGCGACTGGAAGGAAAACATTTCGTGGTTGAGTCCTAATTACGCGACCTCTGGAGCATCGAGCACCTCTTACTATTTATGACCCAACCTCGGTTTCGAGCAGTACAAAACAACTAATAAAATATATATCGTCCTTTTTCTTCTTGCAATTACAGTACGTTTATCAGAGGCTACTTAAAACCGCCTGGAGCTTGCCAAGTGCGTCGTCCTCTCTATGTTTGCTCCAAATGTCCTATTGTTTCATGTTATATTGTTGCGTCGTGCAGGGACAGCAGTCACAGCACGGAAGCTTTGTTTAAATTTTTCTCATGGTCGCCCAAAGTACTGCATTTGTTCTTGCCCATCCTCATTTCGGGGACTGACGGGATGCATGTCCTCTCCCTCCCTCGTTTAACGGCTTTGACTTTTTTTGTTTGTTTCATTCATGCACAAACCATTTTCAAAAAACTTTTGTCCCCACATACCTCGCTACGTAAACGATTGCTACAAGCAAGCTTGTTTTACATCAGTTTGATTTTAAGCCTGAATGTGTCAATCGGTAACAAAAACGTAGTCTTAACTGGTAATTCAGTGCACAAGCAAGACATCGAGTTTCTCCCCCTACCCAGACATCAACAGCCAGATTTCCAAGCAGAGTAAGTGAACTGCACTTCGCCTAACAACTTTTTTCATTCTTTTTTTTTTCTTTGGAGGAGAACTACAGTGAGGTTTGCCCACCTGAATTTTTCTTATTGTTGAAAAAGATGCTACAACGGTGTTTGTTGAACAGTCTCTCCCCCTAGTCGAGTTTCTTTTTGAAGTCTGCCAGGGAGGGCAGTGTTTTCCTTAAAAAAATGGGAGGGCAGTGTTACAAAATGGTTCGGGTGAAGCACCATAACAGAGCAAACGAGAGAGAGGGCGGTAGCATCACAGGAGGTTCACGTTACACAGCAAACATTTTTTTTGTGTGGAACGATGGCGGGCCTGAACTTTCATTCATATGCAAGTGGGAGCATACAAGAATTATAGTAAAATGGATATTAGCCACCAAGGTACTTGATCACTGCATGTGCATTCTTGGTAACAATAGCTATTTAGTCACAAATAAGCTTGGTCACGGTCCGGTAGTTAAAATCTTGTCACTAGTTGTATATAGTGACTAACATTTGTATATGTAGGTCACTAAAAATATATAGTAACCAACACAACCTTGGTAAATATATATGACTTTGGTCACTAAAACCGGCAAAGTGTTGTGTACAAAAAGAAAGAGAACTCAGATAAGCTAAATTAAATCACGAATTTACACCACAAAGCACAAACATTGTCACATCAAGATTCAAGATGCAGAGACAGGGATCCACTAGGAGCTCAGTTCGGCCACACGTTTTTGTGATCAACCAGCCTAGTTGAACGCCTGTACAAGCAGAACGAGAAGCCTTCTCAACTTAGCTCTGCTTCTCCTCGCAGTTTCTCCTGACTCCCGAGCAATCACCAACTTCACCCCCGTAACACATGAGTTGTGATTTTGAATTCTAGTTAATGGACACTATGACACTACAAGTATGTGCTGCTGGCTGTGAGTGTGCCGTAAAAGATTAAGACCCATATATGTTCCCAACAGATTCCCGGTGACTCTCATGCCTAGATAGGCTCAGTCAGACGTAGAGAGATGGAGAATCAGCTGAACGTTGAGACGGAAGCAAAACAAGCAAAGCGGCTAGGCAGGAACTAAAGTTTTGGCATTACTGTGTTAGGTGTGAAACTTTGAAAGCATCGGGCGTATGCTACTTATAGCCAAACACATGTCATATTTACTTCATGGTCCTATTCTTCGTAGAATTGGGGCAAATCGATGTCCTTCAATTATTTAGCACATAAAAACATGAACCATGCCAGGTACCGTCTCATGCAAAGACTATTCCGGTCACTAGTTTTTGAGTTCCGTCCGGTCGTTCTCCATTTTCGAGTTTCTTTTCTTATTTGGTAATTTTTATTTTGGGATTTGATGACACATTTTGAGAAGTGAAAATGCTAAGTATTTTAGGAAATCTTAAGGATGCTAGAATGCTAAGTATTTTGGAACGGAAGAAGAAGTGCTTATTGGTCAGGGACGGACGCAGCTGGTTGCTTGGGTATTCGTAGGAATACCCAACAATCTTGCATACTTTTAGTACGTATACGCATGTACGCTGCTGATCGATTCGCACAAAAAAAAAATTTGCGTTGCTGATCGTTCGCACACGAATACACTGCAACGTAAAGCAATCAACGTCGGCCCACCGGAGACCGCTCTTCAAAGAATAAAGACCAAGGCTTGGGAATACCCAAGTTTCAGATGCTGCGTCCGTCACTGTTCTTGGTGATTGCTGAAAGTGACGCGCCGGCAGCCGGCTTTTTCATTAGCCCTGCTCATAGCCGCCCCTGGAACTTTTGCTTGTAAACTACACGTAAAGAGATACTTCATGTTCATGGTAGTAGAATATTGGAAGCCCCATCACCACACCAAAAAGTTGGTGCGGCCTTTGCTCTGCAACTGCATTGAAGCTTGCACCTTACTTTCCTCTCGTGCAGTTCCTTACTTTCCTCTCGTGCAGTTTCCAGGCAGCTTCTTTCCCCTGCTGGCTCGTTTTGCATATACTCTCCTATACAGAACGCGGCATGTTGGATGTGTCTGTCGCGCAGCACAGCTCTGTCTGCGTCGAGAGAAAACGAAAACAGGCAAAATCGGTCAAGCTCGGTGAAGCGTCCTCGAAATCTATGGCTTCGACCTCCTCAACCTCTTCTTCTGGTGCTTGATCTGAGGCGACCGCCGGGCGGACCACCGGTGTGTCAATCGATCTGCACCTTGAGGCCCTCTTCCCATCTTCGCTGCGGCTGCTTATCGACTCTATGTTGTTCGGGCCGACCGGTCCTGGCGAGGATGGAGGCATCGTTGGCAGGAGTTTTGTGGCGGCGATCCTGGCTGATGATTCAGCGGCGGCGGCGAAGGTTTCTCTATTGGCGCCGTCATAGTAGTCTCCCGTTAGACCTTGATGTAATTTGTATTTACACTTTTGTCCTCTGCATGTTTGAAGACCTTGGTTCTATTGTAGAATCTTATAAGGGTCTTTATGCAAATGTACTGATGTTTCCAGAGTAATGGAGAATTTCTGCCCTTGTGGGCGTTCTGCCAAAAAAAAAAAAAGGCAAAATCGCTCGCCGTACAGAGTATTTGGATTGAAGCATCGTGTTGTAAGTTGATCTCCTCTGTCTGCTAATTGCTTGCTTTTTTTTTTTTAGCCTCTCAAACTGAGTACAACTGTAGTATCTATTCATATGCGTACACACTCACTCACTCCACCACACACACCCCAACACACACCCCCGCACATGACCAGCCCTACAGCTACACACAGCTTTTAAGACAGCGTTCTTCGAAAGATCATCAGAAACCATCAAGGTCTGATGCGCGACGAGAGACGTCGCACTCCCGTTGTGGCTCCACCCTTGAGAGGCACCTGCAAATTATTTTTGGGGAAAAACCCCGGTGAGACACCCAGAGTGCGATGCCGAACATCGAACCCGGGTGGGTGAGCTGCCAACCGCAGCACTTCACCACGCGGCCACTGGCCCGTCCTCTGCTAATTGCTTGCTTGGTTGTCCATCGTTCCGCGAGTTCTTGTGCGTCATAATTCTTTGATTTGATTGGGTTTGTTGTGGATGTTTTATTTCTTTGCAGGAACGAAAATTAATTAGGTTCTAGCAAGACGCGGGACGTGCCTTTGATGCTGCGACAGACTGTTGGGGATCGGTATTTACGATAATAACGACACCCCCTTTGCCTTTGATTTTTTGACTACAGGTGAGTTAGCTGCCGACGTTTCAAGTTCTCGGCCGAGAATTGGCGACAGCCCAGGGAGCCGCAATTTCGGGCTGCCGACATTGTTCGGGGAGAACGCAGTCTCCCCAACTGCTGGCGATGAATTGGCGGCGACTAAGAACAGCGACAATCCCGGAAGGAGATGAAGTCCGGCACGACAACGTCCGAGAGTCAGTCTGGCGAATGACGTCACCTAGCTAGGGTTTCCGTCGTCGTTCGGAAATGTCATTTGTACCCTTATGACAATGTTGTACAGAATATTCCGCGAATATAGTGGGTGGCCAAGGGTAATTTGATCATGTCAAAATAACCCTTGGCCTTCCCTATAAATACTCGCCCCCGGGCTCCGTAGGACGGGACGGAAGAGGAGAGATTACACTCTTGTAATGAAATGCTGCTCCGTTGTTCCTTGAGTGTCATTTGATTGTCCGTGTCGGGATTCTTTGTTGCTACGATGAAGAATTCCCAACATTGGCGCCCACCGTGGATCGGTTGCCGAAATAAGATGAACGTCACCCCCCTCCCCCTGGCGATTGAGGTACGGAGGGCGCACTAAATTTGCGACGCACAAATCATACGGCGTTCTTTTATGTGAATTTCGGAGGGTGCTGTTGTCGCCGCTATTTTTGGTTGGCTCTGGTGCTTGTCAGATGTTTAGTAGTGCCGCTATTCTGGCTTAAAAAACGGCGCTCAACGATATGGGCCCATGGCACCCTTATTTTTTGCAAGTTAAAAGCTTCACTTTTTGTTTAATGTACGGCGCTCATCGTTGCTCGATTGACTGAATGAAACGAACGTCACCCCCCCAGCAATTGAGGAACGAAGAGCGCGTTGAAATTACAAGGCAGGACTCATGCGGCACTACCTTTGGAGAATATTGCGAGTAGAGCATTGGCTTGCCGCAATTTTTCGGTCGGCTCCGATGTCAGTCGGATATTGAACAATTGCCGCTATTCTTGGCCGCTCGCTTTTGTTTTTGCGAGATTGTTTTACCTCCATGGTCTTGAGTCCCATCCTTGGATGGGTGTTTGTATTGAGTCCCTTAAGACTTCGATCTTGCTGATCTGTTTCTGTTGTGTTGGATTTTGTCCGGAGCCCCTTGGGGGTTGAAGTCTGTCTTTTTCCTTTAAGGAAATGGATGACTGAGCCCTTGGGCTGTTAGCGTTCCGAACTTTCTCGATTTTGTGAGAAAGATTGGAGAGATGGCCCCTTGTGGCGCTTTTTCTCTAACGCCGCCGTTTCTCAATTTGATGAGAAGGATTGGAGAAGTTGCCCCTTGAGGCGCTTTTTTCTCAATTGTCATTCTTTCTCAATTTTATGAGAGAAATTGGAGAGATGGCCCCTTGAGGCGCTTTTTTCTCTAAGTGTTTTATAGAGAAGGAAGCCTGGGAGAAAGGAGCTGAAATCTTTTGCTTCCTTTCGAGTGGCTTTGGCTCAGGAGTCGAATCCTCCAGCATCGATGTGGCGATATTTTTGCGAATATAGTATCGACTACTTAAGAGATGAAGAGTTTAGTTTTTCCGGGGAAGATAGCATTATATTGAACTGCAAGGGTTACAAAAGGTCCCACCTCGTTAAAAACCTCACCCCCGATATGGGGTTCCCCTGTGAGGAAAAGAGTATGGGCCTTGAAGGCTAAGAAAGAAAAATTACGACAACTGCTGGCTAAAAGCGCGGCTTATAACTGCGCGTCGCTATTAGCCCTTACATTTTAGGTGAAGTACCTCTTGAGGTTGTCCACATTCCAGGCGTGTGGGAGCTCGTTGCCTTCACTGTCTGCCAAGTGATAAGATCCCGAGCGATTGCTCCTGACGACAATGAAAGGGCCCTGCCACTTGGAGTTTAGTTTTCCAGTGTTTTCTGTTTTTGGGCTTCGCAGGAGGACAAGGTCGCCGGCCATAAATGCTCTTGGCACCACTCTGGCGTCCCGCCATTTTCTTGTTTCTTCCTGATACCTCTCCAAGTTAAGGATTGCTTGGTCTTTGTCTAATTCCGACATGTCCTTTGAAACGGCGTCAAAATCGTGGCAATTTCGCCCGAGAGTTGCCCTCATGCTGCGGTGCTTTATCTCTTCTGGTGACATGGCCTCTTCGCCATACAAGAGCCTGAAAGGTGTGAATTTGGTGGTTCTTGATACTGTTGTGTTATGCGACCAGATCACTTTGTGCAACTCGTCCATCCATTTTCCAGATCAATTTGGTGGTTCTGTCCTTCCAGACTCTTCTTGACGCTTTCGAAGATTTGCTTGTTCGCGTTTTCGACGGCACCGTTTGACTCTGGGTGATAAACAGATGCAAAATTTACTTTGGTGCCTATCGAGTGACAAAATTCGCGGAACTCTTGGTTGTCAAACTGTTTACCGTTGTCCACGGTAATTTCGGCAGGGACTCCGAATCTGCATACAATGTTTTGCTAGAAAAACTTCTTGATTGCTGGGCCAGTGATATTTATGAGTGGCTTGGCTTCTATCTATTTGGTGATGTAATCGAGAGCTACTACAGCATGTGTGTAATTTCCGGCGGCCGCTGGTAAAGGACCGACTATGTCAATTCCCCATCGCTGAAGTGGCCATACTGGCTGGATGAGCTGAGTGAGCTGAGCTGGTCTGTTGACTTTTCTTGAGAATTTCTGGCATGCTTCGCATGTTTTGACAAGGTGTTGGGCGTCCTGGAGTGCAGAGGGCCAGTAAAAACCCTGCCGGAAAGCTTTGCCAACTAAGGCTCTGCTGGATATATGAGAGCCGCAGATTCCCTCATGAATCTCGCTGAGGAGCTTTTTCCCTTCCTCTTGATCAATGCATCTCAAGAATGGAGTGGAGGTGCCGAATTTGTATAGGAAGTCGTCGACAAACGCGTAGTTTCTTGCCCTTTGTTTCATACGCTTGGCCTCTAATTCCGACTCAGGCTCATAAAAATCTCGGAGATATGCCATAATGGGGCGCGCCAATCTTCACTAGAGATGGCATGTATCATTTTGGGTTCTTTCTCTGTCGCTTTTATGGAAGGAGAACTCAATGTTTCGAAAAAGACGTCAGGTGGCAAAGGATCTTTCCTGGCTACCGCTTTTGCTAGCTGATCAGCTTCCCCATTCAGGTTTCTGTCAATGTATTGA
Organism: Eragrostis nindensis; assembly: GCA_012490785.1. Lineage (NCBI taxonomy): Eukaryota > Viridiplantae > Streptophyta > Magnoliopsida > Poales > Poaceae > Eragrostis > Eragrostis nindensis. The sequence goes on from JAAXCT010000070.1 coordinate 550,038, forward strand.
CAGGTGAAACCTTTAAAGTGCTTTTCCAAGCCCCGTACATGTTCCAGGTATCTGGCCAATAATTCATCTCTGGCCTTGTAGGTTTTGTCGACATGCCCGGCGATGATCTGAGAGTCTGTTTTGATGATGAAATTTTTGACTCCTAATGCCCTCAGCTTTCTTATGGCTAGCAAGAGGCCCTCATACTCTGCCACATTGTTTGTGCATTTGTCAGTGTCATGGTGGAACTGCAATCTGATCGCGTACCGCAATTTGATACCAGATGGTGAAGTCAAAATTGCGGCAGCCCCTGCTCCAAGATGGCACCATGCGCCGTCGCAATGGATTTCCCATGGAACTTCAAAGACTGGACCCTCGGTGTATGATGAGGGCTCTGTCCAGTCTGCGATGAAATCCGCCAGCACCTGAGAATTTGTGGCACTTCTTGACTCGAAGTCAACAACGTGTTCTGATAATTTCGAAGCCCATTTTGTGATTCTTCCTGATGCTTCTCTATTTCTGAACATGTCATTCAGTGGTTGATTTGTCAACACTCGGATGGTGTGAGCTTCAAAGTAGTGCCTCAGCTTCCTTGACGCCATTAGGACTGCGTATTCTATTTTTTCTAGTTCAGAATAGAACCTTTTTGATCCTGAGAGAGCTTCAGATACATAGTACACTGGCACTTGAACTTTCATCACTTTGCCCTTCTTCTCAATTTGTTGCTCTTGCACAAGTGCGGCACATACTGCTGAGTGTGATGCTGATACATACATTAGTAGAGTTTCATTTTATTTTGGACTCGCAAAGGTAGTCATTTCCTTGAGATACTCTTTCAATTCTGCGAAAGCTTTTTTCTCCTCTAGGCCCCACTGAAAGTTATTTGCATTTCTGAGGACCTTGAAGAAAGGAAGGTTTCTTTCGGCTGATCTAGAGATAAACCTGTTGAGTGCCGCAATTCTACCGGTGAGCTTCTGCACATCTTTGAGGCATTGCGGTTCTCGCATATTGATGAGTGCACTTATCTTGTCGGGATTGGTTTCGATGCCTTTGATTGAGACTAGGCATCCCAAAACCTTTCCCTTACGAATTTCGAAAACACATTTTTCAGGATTGAGCTTGAGGTTTGCCTTTCTGAGGTTTGCAAATGTTTCGGCCAAGTCAGAAATATGATCTCCTTTCTTGCCGCTTTTTACCACTATGTCGTCGACATAGGCTGACAAGTTCCTGCCTAACTGATTCTCAAAGGCGATAGATGTCATTCTGCAGAAAGTTGGTCCCGCGTTTTTTAGGCCTTCCGGCATTCTGACAAAACAATAAGTTCCGAAAGGGGTGATGAAACTTGTTTTCTCTTCATCCTCTTTGTACATGAAGATTTGGTGATATCCGGAGAAACAATCCAGCAGCGATAGGAGTTCTGAGCATGCCGCTGCATCGACGATTTTGTCGATTCTGGGCAGTGGGAAATCGTCTTTGGGACAGGCCTTGTTGAGATCTGTAAAATCTATGCACATCCGCCATTTTCCGTTCTTTTTCTTTACTGGCACTGTGTTAGCCAGCCAGGTTGGATATTTCACCTCCCTAATAACATTTGCGTCAAGCAACCTCTGCACTTCAGCCTTGACTGCCTCAACCCTGTCGTCGGACATTTTTCGGAGTTTCTGTTTCTTTGGCCTGATGTTTTTATCAATTCGCAACTTGTGCTCTATTACATCTCGGCTGACGCCTTTTAGGTCGCTCGCGGACCAAGCGAATACATCCTTGTTTTTGCGAAGGAACTGGGCAAAAGCTTTTTCCATGTCCTTCGGCATTCCTGCCGCAATTATAACTTCCTGTCCTAAGACATGCTTGTCCAATGGAACTCTCTTTGCTTCCTCGTTAGCCGCAATTGCTGGTTCTTCCTTGTCCATTTCTTTTTCCAACTGAAGGACTTCTTTCCCTGGCTTTCTTCCTGCCGGGTACAAGACATGCACATTTGGGTGAGCATACAAAAAGTGTACATTTTTCTGCCCGGGGGGCTGCCGCCCTTTCAATATTTCTGGCCTCTTGCTGATCGCCAAAGACTGAGATGACCTCCTTGTGTGCCGGCATTTTCATACAGAGATAAATGCTGTGCAAAACTGCTTCAAATGCATTGAGGACTCCTCGTCTGAAGATTGCATTGTAGGGGTAAGGCATATCGACCACATCAAAAGTGATGTGTTCTGTTCTTGCATTGTCGAGGGTGCCAAAGGATACTGGGAGGCTTATTTTGCCGAGAGCGCGGACTTCTCTCCCGCCAAAACCATACAAAGGGTATTCTGAAGGCTGAAGTAGAGATGAATCAAGGTTGAGCTGGTCAAATGTTTTCTTGAAGAGGATGTCTGCCGAACTTCCGTTGTCTACAAGGATTTTGGTGACTGACCAACCATAGGTGTTTGCCTGGATGACCATGGCATCTGTATGAGGGTAGCTGCGGAGGTTTAGATCGGCTTCTGTGAATGTGATTGGATTGTGCGACCACCGTGATTTCACCACGGGTCCGTTGCACACAGCATTGACGGCTCGGAAGTAATTTTTCTTTTGTTTCTTACTTTCAAACTCGGATGAAGATCCGCCGGTGATTGGCAGGATGACTCCATAAGTGGGAAGGCTCTGAGAGGAATTGTTTTGGTTTGGCCGTTTTGGGGAATGGCGGCGGAGGTGGTAAAGGCGGGTCCTCAGAGGCGGTGATTCTGGGAATTTGCGGCTGGGGTGTGTACGAACTTGCTTGGGATGTCGCCAAATGCTGAATATGCGGCGAGGGTGGTGGATGTGGTTGGTATGGGCTTTGGAAATGGTGGTGAGGGTTGTAAGAATTCTGGAAATATTGATATGGGTAAGAGGCACCGAAAGGTGGGTTGTTCCAAGAATTGGCGGCAGCCGTGTGATTGACACTTCTCTGTGTTTCGCTTCTTTGCTCCTTGGCTTTCATTCTTTCCATGGCATCTTTCGTTTCTGGGCATTCCTTGGAGGTATGACCCTTGTCAAGTCCGTGGAACAGACAGTATGGCTTTTTTGGTTCTTGGTTTCGCGAGTTTTGCGAATTGCCGCGACCCCTTCCTCGAGAGCGATTGTTTCTTCCTCCTCTGTGCGGAAAATTGCCGGCAGGGTTGCATGTGTCTGTTTTTTCTTCTTGGTTGTCGATATGATTGACTAGGTTGGAGTTCTGGCTTTGATTATTGTTGGCACCCCTCCTAGACGAATTCCAATCCTGCTGCCTTTGGCTTGATTGGTTTTTCTTCGCCTGGCGCTGCGCGCTCTGCTGCTCTAATCTTCTTCTGTGGTCGTTGTCGGCTCTACAGAACTGATCAACCGTTGAGAAGAGCTCTTCGAGTGTTGAAGGGCGGTGCATGGAAAAATGAGTGGCACAAGGGCCGGCTCTCAACCCTCCAATTGCGGCATCAATAACAATTTGATCTGGAATATCATCTGTTCGGGCTTTGAGCTTGACAAACCTCTGGAATAGTCTTGCAGGGGCTCTTTTTCTTGCTGAACACATGCTCTGAGTTCATCTGCAGATATAGATGTTCTGTGAAAACCTTGGAAGTTTGTCGTCAATTTATCCCTTAGGTTCTCCCATGAATATATCGATCCAGGCTTCAGTCTAGAATACCACTCGAGGGCTTGATGCTCAATTGCAGTGACAAAGGTCTTCGCCAATACTGTGTCATCTCCTCCAGCAGATGCTACAGCAGCTTCAAATGACATCAAAAATTGCCTGGGGTCGGTGGAGCCATTGTACTTTGATAAGGAGATGGGCTTGTAGGTTGCTGGCCATGGGGTCAACTGGAGGCCTTCTGACAAGGGGGAGTTCTTGTCGAATTTACTCACGAAAGGTACAGATTGGCGGTATACCGTCCGAGGCCTATGATGGCCCTCGCCATTGTTGTTTGTCTCAAAGTCGGGAGTCACCCGGTAATGCTCTCTCTTTGCTTCGCTATTTTGCCCTGTGGCGCTTGTCATCTCATCGAGCTCTTTTGCAGTTCCGCGACTGCCGCCTTTGCTTGTTCAATCTGCAGCCGAAGCTTTTCTTTCTCTCTAGTCCTCTCTTCAGAGATTATCTTCTCCTTTGTTAGCTTGAGTCTTTTCCCAAGTTGTTGCAAGTTGGAGAGCTGACGCATTTGCTTGTCGACTTCATCTTCCTCTGGATCACTTTCCTCAGGGTTGATTGTTGACGGTGGTTCCGCCTATTTCTTGCCGGCTTTTGCTTGCTTCAACTTTTCTGCCTCTTCACTAAAAGTGAGGTCGATGGAGCTTTTGGCGGCGATGTCCTGATCACCTGGCCGAATTCCGGCGGCTTGGCTTCCTTCCGCCGCGTCGGAAATTCGGTTGGCCTCGTCGGCCATTTGCTTTTCTTGAATGAACACCCAGCGAATTTCTTCTTCCGAGAATGCCGGGTTGGGAGGGAGAATTTCTTCCTCAAAGTCCGGCAAGTGGGGGCTGATGGCGGTTTTTGGACTAGGTGCTCTTTTCTTTCTCTGTGGCATCACGGGTGGTATTTTCCTCAAAGAAGCATGAGCACTAACGGCGCCGCTAGAGAAAGTGCGGGCAAAATTGCGGCCAGCTTTTTTGGCGCTCTCGGCACTCTTCTCTGCCGCAGTTATCCTCTCTTCCGCATTTTTCAACTCTCGCTTCAGGCGAGCAACCTCATCCTCGCCGCTCTGGATGACTTCCTGAAGCACACCCAACGCTTCATCTTTCTTTCGAATCTGATCATTAAGATCAGCTTTAACAGCTTCGAAAGATGCGCGCTCCTCTTTCAGCGCCTCCGCAGTTCTAACATATCACCGGATGAAGAGGCGGCCTCGGACCCATAAAAGCGTCGACTCAGAGCGCGAGCCGCCGCTAGAGTCTGCACAAGAGCAGCAAAATCACTCGTTAGCGCCAAACCCATTCGAAGATAGAATAAAAAGCGACACAAAAATAAAAGAAACAATTACCATCGTCGCATTTTTGTCCAGAACTTCAGCGACTGAAGCATTATCGGTCCTGGCCAAGAAGTCATAAAGCTCTGCAAATCAAACGAAGTCAAATCGATTGTCAAGTATTAAATAAAAGAGAAGTAGCGGCGAGGTCAAAAACCTTGAGGATCCACCGCCTTCGTCGTCTCGACAAAAGCGGCCAATGACGGATTGCCGGCCTCGCCTTCTCGCTTCCCCGCACCAGGAGATTTTTCACCTGCGTCAGAGGAACTAGTCTCAGAAGAACCGCTAGACATACTCCCGTTAACCGATGAACTAGAAATATTATCATCGATTCTAGTCAAGGGAGAGGAAGCTGCCGCAGATTCTGTCTCGCCCAAGGAATAGTCGGCACCTTCATAAGAGCCACTCATCTCCGCAAAACGCGGCATCGAGCTCATGGCCAAGCTTAGCGCGTGAATCTTCGGAGTCGTCCAGCAACTCACATTCATCATCCGATAAAGCCGGTAGGAGTGGTTTCCGCTTCATCGGCGTAGTGCTCGCAGTAGGGCACCGCGGCAATTCAAAACCGCCAGAGGGAGCCGCAGTGCTATCAACTTCAGCTTCACGTAATGGCGAAGGCTGCTCCCGTGTGTTCCCGAGTCACGCTCTTCAGGCTCGTCGTCAAGAAATTCATCATCAGAATCGCCAAGTGCTGAAGCTAGTAACTTCCGGCGCCGTTTGCATTCTTCCCGCACTGACACCTCTTTAGCAAAATCAGCGGCACCCGCGGCGCTGGAACCAGTCTCCATCTGCTCAGCAACAGGGCCTTGTTCTATGTCATCCCGCCGCCGTTTTACAGCGGCACCGGCTCGCTGTTCGGCGGCGGCTCGAGAAGCAGGCATCTTCCGCAGGCTCTGGCGTTTAGCTTTTTCGGCAGCCTTCGAAGTCCCAGCAGGCGTCTTTATTATCCCAGCAGCCTTGCCAGACGCCGCAGATTTTTTGGCGGAACCCTTGGTTGAGGAACCAGCCACCGCTCTTGGGGCTGCCGCAGATTTCTAGGCGGCACCTGCGGCCGAAGAACCGACTGCGGCCTTTGGCGCATCAAGTGCAATGTTTTGAGCGGGACCTGTTTCCCAACCACGTTTCTCAATGAACGTCGCTCCGATAACAAGATCGCCCTTCTTCCGCCGCCCTTTCTTAACGGACATCACAGCACGAGGACCGTATTTCACTTGCATCTCGTCAAAAATGCGATTCACACGCTGAGGGAAAATCAGCATGTTCTCGCACTCCTGTTTTTCCAACATGGTGTAAGGACCGCAAATAACTGTGGCAGTCAGCTCGACGTAGCGAACGAAGTCCTTATCCGATATCCCGTCAGGTTTCTTCACACCAAAAGACGGCACCTGGTAGCTAAGGTTCAGTCTAGCAATCCGCTTGGCCTTCAATTTCAGCGGGCTCCAACCACTCCGGATGGGCCAAATACAACAGGCCACAAACTCTTCCACCAAGTCTCTGGCAGTACTCATCTTAATTGCGTTAAGGAAGGCATCACAGCACCTCCTAAAACCCTCCGACTCGCTGAATTCCAGCGACAGCACCGGTCGTAGACCTTTAGAATGACTAAACAGAGGATAATGTGAGCTGCCGTCGCCCTTCTTCCCCTCCGGAACCTCCGCATAGAACCAGTGGTTTCGCTAATCTCCAAGCCACTTATTCCGGCGACCACCAACTAGCTCAACGTTCTCATACTGAGATTTCTTCACAAAAGTGCGAGGCTGAAAACTGCAACAGCCGTACTGGGGAAAATACTTCACCCCATCGAAGCTTACGGGTTTCATATCATATTTCAGATCATAAAAGCGGCAGAAGGCATCAGAATGAAGAGCCGAACCGTAGCTACGAACAGCCCATACGAATTTCGACACAGTGGCGACAGCATTGGGGGTCAAATGGTGCAAGTCCAGCCCATATTTATCCAAAATGCGAGCGAGAAATCCAAAAGACGGCAGCCTGAAACCAGCCTCGTAGAAATCGTGATATACTATAGCTTCATTGTTGTGGGGTTGGGGAATCTCCTCCCCTTCAGAAGCGCGAGCTTTCCCAGACTCAAAATACCCAAGCGCGACAAATCTCTCGATATCAGCGGGAGTGACCTTAGACGGTCCAAACCGGAAAGTTGGCTCAATGCCGCTTTTAGCCCAAGAGTCCTCCCCTACCAGCTCACTAGGAGAGGCCGGCACCCCAGAAAGATCTTCGCCTTCGTCGTCGATATTACCAACTGCTTCCTTCTCGCTAGAGCCAGTATCTACCGCGCTCCTCACTCTCTTGGCTGCAGACCCAGCAAGAGCAGACTCACGATATGCAAGAAAATAACACGACTCCCCCAAACCCTTACCTAAAAAAGAGGCAGATTTAGTACCTCCGTTGGCGCCGGAAACTCCGGCAGCTTTAGAGGCAGCTGTCGCTAAAACCTCCAGATCTGCGGCGGGGTTGGGTTCCTCCTGGGAGCCCCTGGGAGTCGCGGCAACATCAGAATCAACCTCAACCGGTTTACTCGCTCCGCCAAGGCCGGCGCCTCCCTCAACATCAGCGACGGGCAAATCAACAAGAAACTCCTCGTCGGATTCGTCAACGCGGCGACGAGCGGTTTGCTTAACGCGAGGCATCTAAAATGGAAAGCACAACATTACAAATAACCACAAAAAGAGAAACATCAGAGTTCGCAGACGAACTCACCTTTCAGCAAGGAAATGGCGACAAAAGAAATCAGCGACACCAAGAAAACCGCTACTGCTCGACACAAAATTCCGGAAGCAGAAAAAGGCGGCGCGGAATTCCCAGCAGAAAAAGCGGCAGCAATTCAGCTCGAAAACGGAGGCACGGGGCTTTCCGCCCCCTCCCCCGTATATATAGGCCACGGCGCCACATTTATTGCGTCACCTCGATCCTCGCAAAAAAATCATTCCCTCGGGAAACTTCGGAGGGGGGTGACGTTCGTAAATCTCCCATCCTGTGTCGCGGTTTCTGCCCATCGAAGTTGGCCCTCAACCGCGAGGGGCTACTGTTGGGGATCGGTATTTACGATAATAACGACACCCCCTTTGCCTTTGATTTTTTGACTGCAGGTGAGTTAGCTGCCGACGTTTCAAGTTCTCGGCCGAGAATTGGCGACAGCCCAGGGAGCCGCAATTTCGGGCTGCCGACATTGTTCGGGGAGAACGCAGTCTCCCCAACTGCTGGCGACGAATCGGCGGCGACTAAGAACGGCGACAATCCCGGAAGGAGACGAAGTCCGGCACGACAACGTCCGAGAGTCAGTCTGGCGAATGACGTCACCTAGCTAGGGTTTCCGTCGTCGTTCGGAAATGTCATTTGTACCCTTATGACAATGTTGTACAGAATATTCCGCGAATATAGTGGGTGGCCAAGGGTATTTTGGTCATGTCGAAATAACCCTTGGCCTTCCCTATAAATACCCGCCCCCGGGATCCGTAGGACGGGACGGAAGAGGAGAGATTACACCCTTGTAATGAAATGCTGCTCCGTTGTTCCTTGAGTGTCATTTGATTGTCCGTGTCAGGATTCTTTGTTGCTACGATGAAGAATTCCCAACACAGACCTCATCATCCGTCGCAATCAATGTCGCAGCGATGACGAGGCAGACTCGGGATTTTCTGTAGCTCCGGATGACGAGAACTTCGAGGGGCTAGCAAGAAAAAGGCGCTTGGACTGCTTACGCCTCCTCGGCGGCGGCGCAGGCATCGCGGCCGCGCTGGCGTCAAGCATGGAGAATGGCGTCCGCGGGGACGAGCCTGATTTGAGGCGCCGCCGGGAGATTTTCGGAGCGAACACGACGTACCCGAAGCGCAAGACCAAAAGCTTGTGCACTCACTTTTGGGATGCTGTGAGGGACGTCTTCCTCCTTGTGCTCCTCGCTTGCGCTGCCTTGTCCCTCGCCTTCGGCATCAAGACGCACGGCGTGAAAGACGGGTGGTACGATGGAGTCGGCATCTTCGCCTCCGCCTTCATCATCGCGGCGGTATCCGCGGTCGGCATGCACTGCCACGCCATGGCCATGCTCGACCACGGGCTGCCCAGCGAGTCGGACAATCCTCTCGTGACCATCATCCGTGGTGGCGAGAGGCAGGAGGTCACCACATCCGATGTCGTCGTTGGCGACGTGGTGGAACTGAAGATCGGCGACGTCGTGCCGGCAGATGGCGTGTTCCTTTCCGGATACGCCCTGCAGGTGGACGATCCGAGGAATCACCGCCCCGTGGATGTCGACGCGGAGAGCCACCCGTTCTGTGTGTCTGGTGCCAAGGTTACCGACGGATTCGGAATGATTGTCATCACGGCCGTCGGCACCGACACCGCTTGCGGAGAGTGGATGAGCGGGATTATCACAAGATGCAGAAACACCGACCCAACCGGTCTGCAGAAGCGCCTTGATGCCCTCACGTCCAAGATCGGCAAGGTCCGAAACGCCTTGGCCGTGCTCACCGCGATGTTCTTCGCCGGTGGAACCAGCGACGTGTCCAGCAAGGTGGCCTGGTGCGGATGCTCCAGCATGGCTTGGCCATGGTCGTCGCTGCAGTCCCTGAGACCCTCCCGCTGGCGGCGACTCTCACGCTTTACTTCTCCACGAAGCGCATGTTGAAGGAGCGTGCGCGTGTGCGCCAGCTCTCCGCTTGTGAGATGATGGGCTCCGTCACCACTGTCTGCACCGACATAGCTGGACTGGTCACGCCAGACCGGATGATGGTTACCGAGTTCTGGGTAGAGCCAACCGAGTGGACGAATTAGGTGCCAGGAGCAGGATCGCTGGTGACGTTATTGACCTTGTATGCCACGGCACTGGGCTCAACACCACCGGAAGAACCATGGAGGAGGAGGCGCTGCTGTCATGGGCCGTGGCAGCGTTTGGCATGGATGTCGACGTTTTGAAGACGAGCTGCAAGATCCTCCGCGTGGAGGAGTTCAGCAAGGGGTGCAGGGGAGTGGTGATCAAAGGCACCGCGACAAGCGCAGTGCTCGTTCACTGGAAAGGCGCCGCACATACCATCTTGGCAGACTGCTCCAGGTACATCGATGCAGACGGTGCAGCGCGCGAACTCGGTGCCGACAAGAGGAGCAAGTTGGAGGAGATCATCAACGATATGGCGGAGGCCAATCTGAGTAGCATCGCCTTCGCCTTCAAGCAGGTCGATTACTTGTTCTCGGAGATGAAAGGGGGGCTAACACTGCTGAGCCTTGTGGGCTTGAAGGCGCCGTGTCGTCTAGATGTCAAGCACTATGTAAGAAACCCAATTTGGAGACGCGGGTCAACAGTAATAGCAGACGAAATTTTTTTTCGTCTCCAAAATCACGTCTGTGATTAGGGCTAATCGCAGACGCGCATTTCCGCGTCTCCAAATAACCAATATTAGCAGACGCGTCTTGTTCTCACGCGACTGCAAACTCTGCCACATAGCAGACGCGTCAGGACTAATCCGCGTCTGCTAAGGTCGGCTATAGCAGGCGTGGATTGTTGAAACGCGTCTGCTATCTTGGAAGGTAGCAGACTCGTCTGGTCAAAACGCGTCTGCCATTCTAAATTAAAAAACAAAAAAATAGAAAAGGTTACAGATATACATGCTGCTCATCACGGTCAAAATGGCTACAGATACACATGCAACTCCAATGACATTCGTATGCACATACAAGTTACACCAGCTGCTTAAATCATACACATGCTCCATTCATGATATACATTACAAATACACAAGCTTTTGTAGTTTATATCAATGCAGAACAAGTTTATGCCAAACAGGAGCTACTGAATTAACATGGCTAACCGGGACAGGAAAAAGAAAATCCAGTGAGCAGACTTAGCTCTAAAATTCTACTAGCACACTGTAGAATTATAGAAGCATGCCTAGGTCCACTAAAAATAAACAAAGCAGCTGCAAGGAGCGACCTTAGATTCTGAAATCCTTGCTTCTAGCGCATACAAGACATCATATACGCAGATGTAGTTACCAGTTATTACATACACTTTGCATCAGGATAATACACAATTCTACTCTTAGTTGATTCTCAGGCAAGATAAACCACCTACTGATGGTACTACTATCTAAGCTTACAACCCATGTTCAGTTCATTGCTTCTAGAACATCAATAACTCTTGCTTCACAGTTCATACCAAATTCTGTGATAATGAGAAGATAGTTACCGGTCATACCAGAGTCTATACTACTGCTGTAGGGACTGCAGACTGACCTGCTGTAGGGACTGCACTTGCATGAGAAAAAATCTGTAGCCTGTCTTCACGTAAGCTCTACTGCAGACTGCACATTTTCATCAATCATTTCATTGTTTCAGTAAACAATCATAGAAGATTCAGTATACCAGATCTTGTAGTTTATTGAGCAGCAGTAAACTAGAAATTTCATATTGCAGTTAACTGAACCAAGGAAACCAGATCAGTTGAAGTGATGTGCATATTAACTACGAGGCGAAAACTCAAGCAAAAGTTGAAATAGCTCCACCAAATCAAAAAGGGCAGAATAGGTTCTGTAGTTAGGATTATCAACTAATCAACTTGAAATCACTAACTTGTTTGCATAATGTTAGAAATTATATAATCAGGAATCAAATGGCTCGTGCCTTCAGTTCAGCTGTTTGCCATGAATCACAATAAAACTCAACATAATAGGAGCAACAGGCTTGTTTTTAGAACACTTCAGCATAGAAACAATGGTAGTGACATAACAATTCACAGCAATGTATTATTTGTTCCAGAATTCAGGACAGCAACCAACTACATACTTGAAAGAATTTCAGTACCTTTAACATTCAGTTAGCCTTGTTCCAGAATTCTGGAACTTCTGACTGCCTCAGTGACTTCTTATGCTCCTTCAACTGTATATACTAGAATATGAGTATTTAGTAGGTGGCAGACCATCAATTCACTCGAAAATAGAGGTATAGAATATTAGTAATCAGTCGCAAGTCATTTAAAAAAAGCAGAACAGAAAATATCAATGTTTGTCATACCACCACATTCCTATGGTATGACTCATTAAGAAGAAAAACAAGGCACCCAATATCACATTTTCCTAGGGACAAGAATAGGAAGCATGCAATCGAAACTGAACATCAGTCAAAGAAATAAGAAACATACCAAAGTGAAATAAGAAGCATGCAGGTTAAAGTGTGCTTGTCAGTTATGTCACCTAGACATCTCAATGCAGCACATAGTGTACTTTAACTCATCAAAGTGAAAGAAATCCACCGATCATCTAAACACACGTAATGTTAATTAATCATGCATCAATCAATGAATTTTGCATAAGATGTAGGGTCACAATAATGTATGCACTGAAAATTCATGATCTAGCAAGTCACATACGCATGTATATAATGAGTGTTCATGATCAAATTCACTCACACATGCATCCAGTAGATGAGTGATGCAGAATCTCAAGAGTAAACTATCACATATTTAGTGAATAGACAATATCAAAAATCCATGAGTACAAAACACAAAACCAGGCAGCTAGATTAGACAAGCTAAAGAGGCAAAGCACACAAACATGCAGACTGAACAAAGTAAAGGTCTGTTACACTGCTACATATGGAGTAACTAGATAAGAATAACAAAACTGTACTACAATAGCTGCAAGATGTGCACTTATGAAGTTTCAGACATCACCTAGCTGCTGCCAAAAGGAATAGGAAGTCATCAGGTCATAATGTACCGTTCATGCATTTCACAGGCCTAATCTGTACAATTATGCAGTATGCAGTAAATTGTTCCTGAAAAACAGCTAAGAATTACTAGTGCAACTCTTATAATGATAATGCATAGCCACCCTATACAGAGTCTATGTAACGCTAACCTGAAGCCTCAACTTAAAATAACCAGGACGCACAATGCTAGCAGTGCAGATTGCCTACCACGTGTGTGCTGCAATTCTAATGGAACACAACTAATGGAAGTGTTAAGAGAAACAAACATCATTTAACAGAGCTAATGGTAGTGCTCGCAAACTGCAGATAGTGCCCGCAAACTGCAATCAAAATACTGCTGATTGGAAGGAACGATTTACAATTGCTGAAGGTGATGTACGAGTGCATAGATAGTTAATTAACTGAGATGTAAATCAATCAATCGAGTAGTTCTGCAGGCATGCCTATCATACCATATCTGCTACTTTCAAACAAAGTACTTTAATCTTCTTCCGTATCCAGATTATAGTGAATGCATATGCTCAATGGATAAAATTCTGAATCTAGCAACAATTCACAACTACTGCGGAAGAAGCAGACCTTCAAGCAATTCACTTAACAGGGTAAACAAAGCCAGGAAACAGAGGAAGAAGCAGACGCAGAGCTCGATGATTCATCAGGAGAGAGAGAGAGAAGAGGAGAGAGAGAGAGAGAGAGAGAGAGAGATGAACTCACCGGATCTGAAGAGCTCAGTCCTCGTGTCACCGCCTTGCACTGCAGCGCCGTCGCGCCATTGCACCCGGCAGCCGCGACGAGGTCGACGTTGGGGAGCCGCGCCGTCGCGCTGAACCCTAACTCGCTGCCACGGAGAAGCACGCTGAAGAGATGGAGCCGCCAGATCCACGCCGCCCCGCCTCGATCCATGCCGCCCCGCCTCGATCTTGGATCTAGAACAGAGCATGCACATCTTACCTGGGATGACGATGGGGATGTGGGGAACCTAGTGCTGGAGCTCCGTCACCGCCGGATCCATCTTCTTCCACCTCAGGTCCGGCCCCATCAGTTCATTCGTCGCTGGATCTGCCTGAACCCTAACCCTAGTCCTTGCCGCCAACGCTTCATGGACGAGGGGGCCGCGGTGGCTTGGACCGACGAGGAGCAGGCACGAGGCCGGGGCGAGGTGGAGGCACAGCTGCTCCGCCTCCGGCGAGGTGGGGGTGCGGCGGCTTGGGTAGACGAGGAGGCACGACGACGTGGCGAAGTGGAGGGGCCGCTGCTCCGGCGAGGCGGGGGCGCGGCGGCTCGGGTCAACGAGGAGGAGGCGCGACTGCTCCGGCGAGGGCGAGGTGGGGTGCGGCGGCTCCGGTCGGCGAGGAGCAGGGCGAGGTGGGTTGAGAGCGGGAGGGGAGGGGAGGGGAGAGGATGCGGGAGCAAATGGATAAGGGAGGGGAGGGGAGTGGCTGACGAGAGGGGAGAGGGGCTCGGACGCGAGCGCCCTTAAGCGAATACAAGTAAAATTTCGGGTCCGGTTCCTTTGGTTGGCGACGCGTTTTGAGGGAACGCGTCTGCTACAAAGCTGCCTGTGATAGCAGACGCGTTTTGTTGCTCCGCGTCGCCTATATTATCACATAGTAGACGCGTTTTGTTTATTAAAATCATATAGCAGACGTGTTTTGTTGATACACGTCTGCAATCTATTATCACAGACGCGTTTTTAAAACGCGTCTCTGAGTGCCAGTGTCTAGTTTTAGGGTTTCTTACATAGTGAAGTACGCCATTGAGGCCTGCTTGAACGCAGGTGTCTCCGTCACGATGGTCACCGGAGAGCATACCGCCACCGCCCAAGCTGTAGCGAGGGAGTATGGCATCTTCTCGAGACACGACCCCTACGGCATCGTCATCGAGGGTCATGAGTTAGCGCCATGCCTTCGCAGCAGCAGCGACAAATCTTGGGCCGCATCCGCGTCATGTCTCGGTCTCTTCCCAAGAACAAACTCTTGCTGGTGCAGCTTATGAAGCAGTGGAGCCACGTGGTCGCAGTCACTGGAGACGACACCAGGGACGGTCCAGTGCTCACGGAGGCCGACGTCGGCCTGTCCATGTGCTTCCAGTTCGCTGACATCGTCACCCTCAACGACAGCTTTGACACCGTGGTGATGGCCATTGGCTGGGGCCGCTGTGTCTACAACAACATCCAGAAATTCATCCAGTTCCAGCTCACCGTCACGGTTGCCGCGCTCGTCGTCAACCTCGTGTCGGCGGTGACCAAGGGCAAGACGCCGCTGACCACCGTGCAGCTCCTGTGGGTTAACCTGATCGTTGACACCATGGGCGCGCTGGCGCTTGCGACGGACACGCCGTCCCACAAGGCGCTTATCAGGCGCCCGCCCTTCCTCCAGCTAGAGCCGCTCATCAGCAATGCCATGTGGCGCAACCTCACCGCGCAGGTGGTGTTCCAGGTCGCTGTGCTGCTGGCGCTGCAGTACCGCGGCCGTGACGCCTTCGGCACAAGTGAGGACACCATGATCTTTAACACCTTTGTGCTGTGCCAGGTGTTCAACGAGTTCAATTCCCGAGACATCGAGCGGAGGAACATCTTCGCCGACTTGCCGCGCAACAGGACGTTCCTCGCCATCATGGCCGTGGCGTTCGCCTTACAGGTGGTGATGGTTGAGGTGTTGTCGAAGTTCATCGGCACTCAGAGGCTTAGCTGGGCGCAGTGGAAAGTCTGTGGTGTCATCGCCGCCATGTCCTGGCCTATCGCGTGGGTCGTCAAGTCCATACCCGTGCCGGACAAGCCGTTTCATGAATTTCTACGGGAGTTCCGATTCGGAGTCTTCTCACAGTAGAAGAAGACTATTATGTTTCACATACCAGCTACTAGTGTTCTTTATGTTAGTTTGGAAATTTACTTCTACCGGTTCCGATTCTTCCCAGAGTACGTAGAAGCGGACTTTTATGGTTCACACCAGCTAGTATTGTTCTTTACGTTAGTTTGGAAATTTGCGAACGTATTGACTCATTTAAACTCATCAAGTAATTTTGTTTTGTAACACTAATATTATCTATCTACTTTGAGTCCAGGATGTGCAGTGGTGGGTTACCCCGCCCATAATTTGTAACTAAGAATTTGAACTTTTTCAAATTTGAACTGGCTTGGTTGATGTGTTTAGTGATATTGTGATGTGTTTAGTGATATTGGAGGTTGGCCGTGGTAGTATATCATTTTTTTTATCAGCACTTGCAATATGCCATACTTTGCTTTCAGTAAAGTTCTGTATCATGCACTCTCACATCTCTAGTTCTTTGCTTCCAGTTGTCAGACATTGCTTCGACTTTGATATATGTTCCTGTTAGAAAGAAGAATTTATCAAAGGCCCCATATAGAAACATTGATGACACAGTCACTGTATTCCTCCCCTTCACTGATTATATACTGAACAGTAATAGAACTAATCATGGCACTAAAATCCTTAGTTGTTTTGTAGTGAGATGCCTCCGACCCATCCAAGCCAAATTACTAACCGAGCAAGCCATATATGGCAATATTCCTTGTCCTGATTTCCTCTAAAAAGAGAGCATTTTGTCTCTACGAAAAACAGAGTTTGCGTGATGCATGATTTATAGTCCTTCAGCACGCACTGAACAGAGATAAGATGGCCACCCTCTTCGGTTCTCAGCAGGTCGCGTCTTCCAGGAATCACCGTCTCCGCTATTTCGCCATCTCTATTCATCTCCCATTGCCTACCTGCCCCAGATCAACAAATAACCTAAGTACTTGTAAGCTGTTTAGTACGTGGGTAGAATCTTCTCAGCAATTTCATACTACTACTCCAACCCTCGGCTGGTTCTGATCAGCAGCTACCACTGACGTAAAAATATTGCATTGCACCGTCAGCAACGCATTATATCTAGATTTTCTACTTCCATGATGGAGACAGTTTGGCAGCCTCTCCCTGTCACTAGTCAAGCCGTGACTCGTTTTAATTAACTACGTAACTTTTCGTTTGTCTTTTCTAAGAAAATACAATAAAAGACACCCTAATATGTTACTCCCTTTATCCCTTTATATAAGGCATCCTAACATCCCTTACATTTTGATACAATATTCAAACCCTTGGCATTCAATTCTTTATAAAAAGGGATAGCGGGAGTACTCCATCCGTCCTAAAATACTTGGCATTCAATTTTTCTCAAGTTTTCTCAAATAGCATTCTCACTTCTCGAGACACATTTCTCTTTTTTATGCAACTCTATCTCTATCTGTTATGGTCGATCTTCGATTCCGGCGGAACGGCGGCGGCGCGGCGCTGGGGCTGCTGCCCGGCGGCGCCCTAGGGTTTGGGGCGGCGGCGAACGGCGTGGGGGAGGCGGCGGCGCGCGGCTAGGGTTAGGGAAGGGGGCGGCGGCAGCAGGAGGGCGAGAGAGCTTTGGAGATAAACTCCTTTTCTTTCTTAATTGAAACCTGGTTACATGCCCCTATATTTATAGGGTGGACCGACTTGGACTCTAAGAAAGACTCCAACCAGATCTAATCTCGACTCTATCTCGAATTACCTAATTTAAATGACTTTTCCAGGTTTATCTATTTATTTCCAAAACCGACTCGATCTACCCTAGCCACTTTTAGGAAAGTCGGGGCCGCGGCTGGCCGGCCCCCCTCCTGGCGCGTCCAAGGGGGCGGCGGCATGGGCCGGCCCCCTTCCCGGCGCGCCGTCCAAGGCGGCGGCTGTGTGGGCCCTCTGGGCCGCCGCCACCACTTCGCCGTCCTCCTCCGCCGCGTGGTCGTCGATGCAATTATGGCCCATAACAGTATCTCTCTCTCCTCCTCGTTTCATGTGCACCTTCTTTATTCCTCTTCTTTTTAATCTTGGTGTCTTGTCTAGAATGCAATTAAATTGAGAGCGTGTTTGGCTGGGCTCATTGCCTAGTTTCTCCACCGGCTTATGCACTGTAGCACACTGTAGCTACAGTGCATAAGTGGGGAAAAGCCTCCAAAACGTTGCTTATTCCGGCTTCTTGTCAGATGAACAGTGTCAAACAGTAGAATAAGCCGGTGGAGAAGCCAGTGCCAAACACACCCTGAATCCGTGCCCCACCCCTCTCCACTGCTCAAGTAGGCCATCACACCGTCTGCCTGAGTTGACCGCACGTGCCATTGCCATTTGGTCCCACTATCCTGAGTCCGTTTCTTATTTAGTGTTGTCCTGGCCTTCACAATTTTTGCCCTTTTAAGTGTCATCGCGAATTGATGCACCTTTTCACCCAACTTTCCACTGCTACCCCTGGTAAATGCGTCGTTTCCTCTCTCCCACCTCGACCTGTCCCTGTCCCGGCTTCCTCCTCCTCGCCATGTCCTCCCCACCTCTTCTCCTCCCACCTGCTTGACGCAAGACCGGCCAGCCCCCGCCTCACCCCCGCCACCCCGGATCCCGCCGCGACGCCACTGGCTGAGGCGCTCGTCGCCGCTGCGCCCCCGTCCCGGAGCCTCCGGCCACCGCCCCCACCAAGCCCGCCGAGACCACAGCCCAGGCACCGAGGTCACAGCCCAGGCGCAGCCGCCAGCCATTCTCTGCCCCCGGCTGCGGGTCCCCCTCCTGCCCCATCCCCGGCCGTCGCTCCCTCGCCTGCCCCGTCCCCGACCGTCGCTCCCTTGCCTGCCCCGTCCCCGGCCGTCGATCCCTCGCCTGCTCCGTCACCAGCCGCCGCTACCCCACAAGCTCGGTCGCTCCGAGGGTTGGGGGACGAGGTCGCCCCGGGCTGTATCATCGTTGCAGGGGCGGCGGCCTCGTCGCAAGGGCCGCGGACGAGATCTGACGACAGGCGTCGGCGACGTACAGGCCGGCGGACGGCGGACGGCGGCTTCGTCCAATCGCGCAGACGGCGGCGGCGGCGCCATCCTCGTGCAGTCCCGGGGACGGCAGCGACGGCGGCCTCGTCAAGTCCTGCGGACGGTGGCGACCTTGTCCGGGCCCGCGGACGGCGGACCAGGGGTTGGCGGACGGCGCCTTCGTTCAATCCCGCAGACGGCGGAGGCGGTTGTGTTTTTCCCTTTTGTTGTTCTTCTTTGGGCTGCCTCGTGACCGGACATTATGAGGGGTAGCAGTGACTTTTTTAGCTTGGTCGGCCAGTTCCTTGGTTTCTCCCCTCCATTCCAGAACGACACATATTGTGGAACGGAGAGAGTATATCTGTGTGTGTGTGGGCGCGCGCGTGTGTGAGGGCTTGCTGGGCTGGGCCTCCTCCTATGGTGCTTGGTGCGCAGCATAAGCACAACTTTAGTACCATATTAATAGTCTAGAGTGAGAACAACCAACTTAAATAGATTGTGCCTCAGAGCGTTGTAACTTTGGATTAGTCCTTTTACGCGAAGCAAAGAGGAAAGCATAAACGACTTACTATGTAAGTGTGATTCGCACAGCACGTGCGCGAGCATGAGCCGTAAACGTCCTAGCCAGAATAGTGGACTGGATTTAGCAACTGCGCTGAAGCGGATACCTTTTCCTTCACTGCCGAATCGCGAGAAATACAATAGGGTGGGCCAATGTCTCGTCGCGGCTGATGCAACGCGCCTGAGAAAACTGATCACTTCTAGATGTCCCTGGTGCCAAAGCAAATATTAAAAGTCTCTTTGGTAGGATTATGGTTTTGTTGGCTTCGGTTGTGGCTGTGGTTTCTTCGTAAAAAGATTGCACTGGTTGTCTTTGTGACTGTGCCTAAACATTTGGCAAAACGGCGTTTCCTATAACATCTTATTTTTAGAGATAATTATGTAAAATGGAGAGCACTGTGGGAAAAAAAAAGCCAATAAAGCTACTATTTTATGGCTTCTTGCTTCACCATTTTTTTTTGGATGCGCCTTTCTCCTTTTTTGAAACAGAGAAGCACCAGAGATATGACACATTTTGGTTGGAAATTAGGTGAAACTGCTGGAGAAGCTACGGTAAAAGCCCTTCCAAAAAGGCTTTAAATTATTAAATAGTATTCCATTGCAGCAGAGCAGTGCTTCTTGGTGATGACTGAATGTGACGTATTAGTGGTAAAGCGCGGGCGGCCGGCCGTTCATTAGCTCTGATCTTAGCCGCAAAATTTTGCTTTTAGATTACACGAAAGAACCTAACAAACCAATTATGGTAGTAGAATACTGGAAGCCCCATCACGACCCCAGAACTTGGTGCGTCCTTGATCTGCAACTGCATTGAAGCTTGCACCTTAATTTCCTCTCGTGCAGTTTCCAAGCAGCTTCGTTCCCCTCGTGACTCGTTTTGCCTATACTCCAAGAGAACGCCCGCGTGTTGGACGAGCCTGTCGCGCAGTAGAGCTCTGCGTTGTGAGATATCGAAAAGAGGCAAATCTCTAGGCAGCACGTAGTATATTTGGATTCAAGCTTCGTGTTGTAACATGATCTCCTCTGGCTGCTACTTGATTGCTTGGATGCAAGGTTTATAAAACCATGGTAAACCGGACCGGTTTCGCGAAAACCAGAAAACCGGTCCGGTCCGGTTTACCCGGTAGTCCGGTTTTTAATTCAAAATTCAAAAAAAAATTGAAAATTTGAAAAACTTTGAAAAAAAATATGTAAAAAAACTAGATGAAATTTGTAGCACAATGGTGAAACAAGAACACGAAAATTCGATCGTTTGATGGGTCAAAAAAATCAAGCAAGATTTCTGGGTTAAAAGGAAGGCAAAAAAAGAAAAAAACCTTTTTTAAAAAACCACAAACTTCTTTGATTTTTTTTGACCAAGCAAACGATCAAATTTTCGTGTTGTTGTTGCACCATTGCACTGCAAATTGTATCTATTTTTTACATATTTTTTGTTCCATTTTTTCAAATGTTTATTTTTTATGATTTTTAAAATAAAAAACCAGCGAACGTGGAATATTGGAGCGGGCTGCAATTTATTTAATAAATCGCGTCAATCAGGATTCGAACTCGAGACCTTTGACCTTGATACCATATTAAGTTGCATGCACTAACCAATTCACCTAAAAGTCTAAGCTGATTGGAAAAGGTGAGCAAGCCATATTGAGTTGCACCGACCATGGCCTAGCCTTATTGAGTTGCGTGCACTATCCACCTTTCTAGACACAGGACACGTCGATGGTTCCGCTGGCGAAGAACATCGCGGCGAGCACCGCGAAAGGCATTTCAGACCTTGGGCATCAGGGCGCTTCGATCTGCAGACGGGTTGGGTCGGTGTTTCTGCTTCTTGTTCCCGCTCATCCCCATATGAACATGTTAGATGACCTACTGGATTGATACGAACTAGATGAGACCCCGCGTTGCCGCGGGTGTTAGAATAAACATGCATATAAAATGTTGCAATGTTAAAAACTAAATCGGCTTCAAAAATTGTCGAGGACATCTATTCTTCAATTGTGGTTATATTTTCTTAAGATGAGATCATTCGTTTTTAATTGTGTTTGTGCCCACATTGGCAATAAGATGAAATGCTCGGAGTCAAGCGAATGTTTTAACACAAAATAGGTAACACTGATATTGACATAACTTGGATCCTACACACAGACTATTTCGTTTAGATAAGAAACTCTGATTTAAATTCTGTTAGCATTAGGATAGGATGGTATGGTGTGATTACATATTCATATCTGATAGGAAGCAAAGTTACTTGGTGATACAGATCCATGACACCAATGACAGTGCCGATGTCATTTTCATCAGTACATATTACATTGTCGATCAGCAAAGATTGATTTACCCGGTTGGAACATGTATTCACCATCCAAAAGACATTACAGATCGTCCCCAAAGGAAAGAAATTTTTCTGAATACCTTGTGAAGGCTGCAACATGTATTCACAAAACTACTGAAGAAGTCCAATGTGAAACTGGAGGGAAGAATACTAAAATTATTATTTGTGAAATACATACTGAATACCCTAGGATACTCTTGTCAGGGTAAAATGTTTTATTGACTTATCACTGAACAACTACAAATGATATGCAGAGAACCAATGTAATCAGCAGTTGAAACTTTGGTCTGTTTGAAACATATCATCACAGTAAATAAACCTAGCTAAGAAAATATGTATATGATACACTTGTGTATAAATCAATATATGCAGTGCTCTATGCTCCAAAGTAATATTCAGGTTGCAAGACAACATTATGCAGGCACTTGTATCAAAATGTTTTTTTTTCCTACGATATATAATTGTTTGGGCAAGGCAATATGAAAATCACAGGGGCCAAAATGTATATATTTGTCTGAACAGGTCAGTGAAGCCTAACCTCATGAGAAAGATTTGGAGCAGGTAGGTAATGGAACTTCTATGCAATTTAATATACTACTCAGGAGTGGAATCATTGCTGACAGAGGGCGTTAAGTGACTTTGCTTCAGTGGACTGAAAATAAAACCAGGCATTTGTCAAGATGTGTTGTCCACTCAGCCAGGTGATTGGACAACAAAATTATTGTGGCATTGCATGACCAATGTTAATAAGAGTGCTTCATTCACTTTGTTGTCCTGTCAAACATTATTTGTTACTGTCAAATTAATGTTTCAAGCAATATAGTAAATAGATGTAACAACAATAGACAGAATAACTTACCATTAAGCTAGATCAGAAAAGATTTCAGTATAGACAACATTGTGAGTGCTATTTGCACGTTCAGAGGAGTTATTTTCAATTAAAACACGAAGACCTTCTGGTGATGTTACTCGTGAAAAAGCAACGTATAACTGCCCATGTGAAAATACTGGGCTCGGCAAATAGACACCAACTCTACTAAGTGTTTGCCCCTGGCTTTTGTTTATGGTCATTGCATATGAAACTCTAACAGGAAATTGGCGTCGTTTTATTTTGAAAGGCCACTTGTTACAGTAGATGTAGTGACTATTCTAGGTATGTATGCCTTGGAGCCTTTAGCTTTTCCTGTGATTATTTGTCCTTCGATAATTCGGTGAGTCAGCTGCGTCACTATTAGCCTAGTTCCGTTGCAGAGGCCTTTTGATGGATTCAGATTTCGAAGAAGCATTATCGGTACCCCGACCTTTAACTTCAAATGATGTTCTGGTAAGCCACTCATCTCTATGGTATTGAGAAATTCTGTTGGATAAAGGGCATCAAGCGTTGCGCGGTTACTTTTATCATCATCAATTGTGTCAAAACTATAATATGACATTTCCTCTGTTGTTAGCTGAGATATCATCTGGGAGTTTATAGCAGCAGCTATCTCATTTGTTGGTGCTAAGATTGCTCGCTCACAAAGATAGGAAGCTTGATCAGTTATTGTTGGAGTATCGTACACAAAAGATATCAAGCCTGCAAGGTTCCTTGATTCAGGAGGCAATAGCAAATACTCTGGAATGTCAATCCATGAAGCGTCACGTTGGTCAGCAGGAGAGGACCCAGGGACTGTTCCTTCTCCAACTTGGAGTAACCAATCTGCAAACTGTTGAAGGTGTTCTCGTTGATAATCTGACAAAGAAGGGGACTGGAGCCTCATATTTTCAGTGAGATTCATAACAATACATTGAGGCCACAGACGGGAACGTGTGATTGATGCAGCTAGCACTTGATGTTTCTTTGCATTTGGTAGAACTGGAAGTGTTTGTCTGAAGTCTCCTCCGAGCACAATTGTGATGCCACCAAACTGTTTGTCACTTAGAGACGGTACATT
Organism: Eragrostis nindensis; assembly: GCA_012490785.1. NCBI lineage: Eukaryota > Viridiplantae > Streptophyta > Magnoliopsida > Poales > Poaceae > Eragrostis > Eragrostis nindensis. The sequence continues at coordinate 573,306 of JAAXCT010000070.1, forward strand.
TGCTGATAAGATGTCCCTCAAGGTGCGATCAAGAGCTTCAAAGCAATGTCTATGATTGACAGGTGCTTCATCCCATATGACTAAAGCTGTTTGTTGTATAAGCTGAGCTAAATGGGTATTTTTCTTAATAGCACAGACTGAGTGCTCTTCAATATTGAGCAGTATCCTAAACTGAGAATGAGGTGTCCGTCCACCTGGAAGTAACAATGCAGCTATTCCAGAGGATGCAACAGCTAGAGCAATTTTCCCTTGAGACCTTATGTTATTAAGCAATGCATTCCATAAAAATGTTTTTCCAGTGCCACCATATCCATAGACGAAAAATGTGTGACCATTTTTGTTGTCAACAGAGCTAAGAATCGCATCATAGATAGTTCTCTGATTGGAATTTAACATCCGGCGCTGTTCAGCTGCTTCTATTGATATTATGTTCATGTCATATGATTGTTCATCTATTAGAAGTCTGTTGATATTAGCTAAGGATGTGTTACTTGTAGTCGGGCAAGGTAAACCATAGTGTTGCAAATTGTATCCATAATTTTTCAACAGCTTGTCTATTTCAGCAAGAACGAAAGATCTAACATGTATTGTAGAGGGCATATGAAACAATGATGTGCTATGCTTTATATGATAAGCAATATCTTCGGCCATTGCAGAAAGATGTTCTTCAAACAAAGCCAAGGGATTTAAGACATGGCAGAAGAGGAGGAGTGTAACAAATAACTCACGAAGTTCGTAAGGCATAGCCCAGCGAGCTGCATCAATCATTGCATATGACCACTCACGATCATCACCAAGGAGACCTAAAGCTTGGCAAGCAGCCTGAAATGTTGGATACTTGACACCTTCAACAGTTCTGATATCAGAATATGACGTTGCTCCTTTCACAACATGCAGCAACATACGAAGATAATATTGCTCTCCCTTGTTAGGAGCAACATGTGCCACTCTTCCTATTCTGCGCTTATTACCTTCTCGTGAGGACCAAAATTTGCCATGCCAAGTAAATTTCTCAGGGAACTCAGCATATGTGTACTGAGGAGCATGAGGAAGAGTCTTGTTTGCTTCAAACCATGCAGTTAATTTTGTGATACGATTGTTTGGATTCTGCAACACCTCTTCCAAGTTATCATCTTCAGTATAGGTAATATTGTTCTCAAAAGGCAAGTGAACAGTAAGTCGCTCTACAGATGGATCAGTGTAATGAATCTCAAACTCAAGTAAGCGCCATGCTCCTTCATTAGGCGCAATACATCTGCATGCAAGGTAATTCTGAATCTCATTGACTGCTTGATTAGGTGAAGATTGAAGATCTATTTTTGCACAATCAGGTCCCTTTGTAAAATATTTAAACAGGTATTTTTCCATGCCATCTCTATTGACCCTCTCAACATTAATATGTGCTTGATACTTTACTAATAAATCCACATTGTGAGGGACAACAAACCGATTGTCTACATCAATTCCATTTTTTCTAGTAGTTATCCCGTTTCTGGGTCTAGCATATTGAATATGGCCATTCTGCAGCACAACTGTCTTCTCACAATATTCTTTTGGATAGGATTTTGAGCACTCCCCATTTATCATGCATGAACAGGATGGATTTGCATTCCCACAGGGTCCATGAATCATAAATTCTGAGACAACATGGTAGCCTATTGGATCAACAACAGGATCAGGTAGCTGCGCTGATATGAATGCATCAACTTCTTCTGGCGTTAATGGTTTGTTCCTTGCTAACCATAGTATAATATGTGCATGTGGAAGACCACGCTTCTGAAACTCAATTGTGTATACAGCTGGAGAAATATAGGTAGTAAAAACAAATATTTTATTAGTAGAAAGTTTTATAAGCTAAGTTGAGCAGAAATTGAGTGTAGCGAAACATATTTGTGTTGTTTAAAGGGGAACAGAGACTCGGCAAGCAATATTGTTTAAAGGTTACTTTTTTTATTCTTGATATTTTTATTGAGATGTAATCTTGCAACATGAGGACCAATAATTTTGTTATCGTCATTATCAATTTCGAGAAGAAAGTAGGTGTGTTATATAATCAGAGTGCAAAAGTGCTGAAACTACAAAGGCAGGCAGCTAGAAATAAGCACACTTCTGTAGCCATCCCAATCTAATCTCGGATTAAAAGATGTAACCTTACAAACATATGCATGTAGCGCTGGTAAGTATGAGATTGTGTGGTAGAATATGTTACATCAGTGGTCTATAGAAACTCATAGAGCTAAGCCAGTGTAAGTAAAATAGATTCCTGAAAAACTACAGAACGTGCATAAAATTGCTAATAAAAGGTAGAAAATAACCTGCAATAACTGGTCCAAAAAACTCTTCTTTTGTCATATCATCCATGAATATTTGCAGCTTCATATGAAAAACACGATCAACAATCTCTGGCCTATCTGATGGATGTTGTCCTGGAATTAATGATAGAGCTTCCGTCACCTCTGACCATAATGGATTCGATGTAAATGTGATAAACAAATCGGGGCAGCCATACTTTCCACACAGAGCTACACAATCCAAATAATTTTGGTACCAGTAACGTGGGCCTCCAACAAATGAGGAAGGTAAAATAACCATTTGACCAGCCTCAGAGCCATCTGTGACTCCTCGAGCAACTGCATCACGAATTTCTTTGAAAGAGGCTGCTCTGTATTTGCTTTGGAATGATTTTTTCCTGTAGTGACTCAATCGGGATTCTTCCACGCAACAATATGCTTCAACTACATAAGATTGTGTTAGTCTCTTGCAACGCATTGGAGTGTTGAAATCATTTGCTCTATCATGAAGCCTAAAAGCATAGCACTCCAACATAGTGGCATGCTTTCTTTTAAGAGATTCTGATCTTGAACATCGACGATAAAAATGTTTTCATGGAATCCATCCTCCCCATATGGGAATAGAATTGGATATTGCATTGCCATGAATTTGCAATGGTTTTCATGTACCCTACATAGCTGACCAGCCTGCTCCTCAACTATCAAGTCACGGCCCACATCAGTTGTGGCAAAATCATTCACCACTAAACCAACAACTTCAGATGCTACAGGCGCACTAAACACGTCGCCATGCTTATCAGGAGTTCCAAAAATCCTTATGCAATATTGGTCATCAGCGCTGCTGGAAATTCTATCACGGGCCATTCTAAACAACTTCACAATTGGATTGTGTGTGTTAAACATGTCTATAAGACCAGAAACTATCCCTTGATTAGGTCGGAAACTACTATTTGCATAGGTACCAACCTGCATTCTATTTCTGATTTCATTCTGAGTGTCAAAGATGTATAGCTGAGCATATTCTGGACGTTTATCATGATGTGGCAAAAGTGATCCGATGCGGTGACAAAGTTGTCCACTTATTTTAAATATATGTGGGCCTCGACCATCGTTGACTGAATCAATTACTTTAACACCCATCGATGTGAATGCAAACATGGAATTGTAATACCTAATATTGCAAAGAAATGTCAATGTTAAGTATTTAAAATATCAAATTAATAACAGTGTGTGGATAGGTAGGCAGAGGCTGGCACCTGATATTTTCAAAGAAATGATTTGATAACGACGAATGCACTCTAGTCAGCAGGCTATATAAAGGCTCCGGAGGTGGCTCATATAGAGGTAAAACAACACTGCCTTCTCTACAACATTTGTTATACGACGGTGATGATGTGTTCCGACGTCGATTAACACGCTCCTCATACCAGAAGAATGCACCATAGTATCAACATGTGCATGAAGGTGGTCCAAGATCCAGCTTGGAGAAAATGGTACCTAATTAAGGAGGAGAAGGAAGAGACATAAGCAATATATTTTTAAACTTTGTAGACTCAATTAGTAAACCGAGTGAGTTTTATACAATGATAAAAACAGTCAGCAAGAATCGTGCATTCAATATAAGCAGCAAGCCTTTAGCATTGAATATCATCGACATCTCATTTGCATCAAATATTATCAAAATGTCCTTTTGGCATTGAATACTATCAACATGTTCTCGGTATCATATAATGATCTGATAGGGTCATGAGTATCGAGAAATATAATTGTCAAAAGCAGGAGGAAATATGTCATCATAGCTGTTACATGGCATAGAAGGCAAAACAAATGGTATGCTGAATCTTGAATCCATGTAAATACTTTAGCAGCAGATACAATCACCATATCTTGGTTGCACAACATTTTGATCGAGTATTTATAATCCACCATTCAAGACGGTATACAGAATCGAGCATTAAGTATTTATACTTAGCATGGAGCATCCTTGAATATCCGTAAAAAGATCCAGCAATCCCTCGAACAACAAAAAAGAAAAGAAATCAGATGGTCAAAGTAATAACATATATTTAAGAAGCATTGTTATAAAAAAAAAAGGAAATGGGGACAAAAGAGGGGTATCAGAAGTAACCTACAGCCATGAGAGTTTGCTGGACCAGATACAGAAAAAGATGACTCTTCACCTGCACTGAGGAAGACAAAGCTATTAAGTGCGTAAAGAATGTACATGAGGAAATAAGCAATGAGCGATCACATATCATAGGTACCTTGATTATTCGCTGAGCAGCCCATTGGGCAAATGGTCCTGAATTGTCCAGCATACATGATCTATGGTCTTTAGGGAATTGATCAGTGAGCAAAAGATTTGATGATTTTGGTATCGTAAAAGTTGAAGCTTCACCTGCACATTAGAACATGAAGAAAGTAAGGATGTGCCGGTATACATTGGTTCCTTCATAAAATAAAATGAGCACACATATTTTGTACTCTAATGTAAATAAAGAGATAATAAGAATAGCAATAATCACCTTAGAAAGCATGAGATCACTAAGTGGTACCAGGTTAAGAAAGAAGAGGGAGTGGCATAAAGAATAAGTTTTTAAATTTGGGGGACTGATTAAGCAAACCAAATGAGTTGTATACATTGGCAAAGGTATTGGGTCAACATTTGGCATCCAATAAGTCTTTGACATCAAAATTACCAGGATATCATTAACATTGAATACATTAACATGTCATCGGCATCGAATATTAACACATCACTGACATCGAATATTTTCAACATATCTCTGCCATTGAATAGTGTCACCATGTTCTTGGCATCAATGTTTGTGTATCGTGGTCTGATATAAGGTTCTTGGCATCAATATTTGTATATTGTGGTCTGATAGATGAATGGGTCTCAAGAAATACAAATGCCAAAAATATAATTAAAAAAGAGGCATAAAGGATCCATCCACTTACGTCTATGAGTGATACTTGAGGTTGCAGATCCTGCAGAGAAATTAAGCTATTAAGGATACCATTCATCTGTATAGAGAAATATGAAACATCTCGAAGGTAACAGATAAACAGAATAGGCAAAAAGCATACCCGCTCCTGTGGTAGCCGATACACATGATTTGTACTGTTGCTCCGGCTGAGTAGCAGTAGGAGTGTCCAGCTGTGGGCAGTCTGAAAACAGAAGTGGTAAAGGTGAGGGATTAAGGTGGGTAACAGGCCAAAATCAACTGTAATGTGAACTATGTTGGCTATAACTCTATGAGGAAATGAGGCACAAAGAGGTAAAGGCTGAACATGAAGTATACCTGAAGCCAATTGTATTTGGCGTGAACGCACACGGCGACTGGATGAGAACTCAAAATCTGTAGGGAAGTCACTGGTGCTCTCCAACAGTTGCTGTTTTCGAGACCGTTTAATAGGAAGCTTTGAATCTGTTTGTTGCGGACCTAATAGGTGAGGAACAAAATGCTAAAATGAGATTTATTGCTTAAAGAAGAGAATTAAGGGAATAAAAGTATTTAAGAAATCTCACATCATAGCTAGGATGGTACCTTTAGTGAATATACCACTGAGAAAGGAACTGACCAAATATAAAGAAGAGAGGGACATCATTTATAGAGGAAGTTGAAAAAACTCACCAGCAGGAGCAGCACCAAGGCACGAATTGGAGGCTGGAGCAGATGACATGGGATGCGACAGTTCTAATTAGAAAGAAAGACATTTGAATGAGCACTAATTCAATATAAGGTGAAATAGTAGATAGCGCCAGCAATGCACATAAACGTTAAATGCACAATACATGTATGCATCAGAAAGATTATATGGTACAATACTGAAGGTTCTCAAATTTAACAATGAAACAATACCATTGCTCTGAGATAATAAACGACGCCGAATAGAACGCCTAGAAGATGAATGGAAGCTGGTAGGGAAGCTCGTGTCATGATACAATGATTCTGCATCGGTTGTTTCATTACCGCTTTGAACTGAAGGGGTGGCTGCCAAAGAACCGGCCAAAAAAAAAAAAGATATGAGATACTCTGCAGGAAACCGATAAATAATAAAAAACAGACATTGAGTAAAGGGAAAAAAAGGTTTAAGTGAGGGAAAGCGGTGTACGCTGTTTGCGTTTAGAACTTCGAGTATTCAGTGATCCTGACGAAGATGCAGAATGGCTATAGCTCTGTAGGGGGGGAAATGCATGGCACGGCAATTTAGTACAACTATAAACAATAGTTTGGGATATAACTGATATAAGCAAAGCTTCATGGGAATGCACACATTTAATCCTACATGAATGGTCAATCTTAATTTTATTGTGTTTTCTTTCTGCAAGAACTGATATTGATGTAACCAAAGGTTTATGTGAATGCACACATTTAATTCTACATTTTCTTTTCGCAAGCAGAACTCCTATATGAAGTACACACTGCGTCCACAATGCCAAAGAAATAGCCAGTTGTATATCCAGTACGTATGGCACAGAGAGGTATGCGATAGAAGAACACTTGAAACAGCATCACGCCATGGACAGGAAAAATAAGAGGTAACTAATTTGTATGGTTGAAGATACATAATATTTGTAACCCTAGATAAAACCTATATCAGGAACACATAAACACACACTGATCTCCCTTCCATCAATAGCAGGAAGCTAAAAACTCCAGGTTGGGTTCGGAGGTGAGGCGCGGGGAGCAGTCTTTTCTCTCACCTGTGACCTGTAGATGGGTAAGAAACAGTGCGAATCGATCTCCCACGCAGCCTCCTTGACTGCAGGTACCGTCGGGCGAGGCCAATGCGCCAAGGCCTTCGCCGGAGGTCGGAGATGAATGGCAGGGACCGGGAGTGTCGATTAGGGAGAGGACCGGATGCTGCGAATCAGCGGGCGGCGGCGTGAATCAGCGAGGCAGCGAGGGCGATAGCGGGCGGCGGCGCGAATCGGCGAGGCGGCGAGGGCGAGGCGAGTCGGGGATCGGGCGTCGGTGAGGGGAGGACGGGAGCGAAGCGAGAAGCATCGAGAGAGTCGCTGATTTTAGACGAAGCAGCACGGGCAGGGCGGGACTGCCGCCAGCGGATGGATCACGATCGGACGGCCGTTGGGAAGAGCTACAGGGTAACAGTAACGCACAGTAGGCATGCGGGGCCCGTCCGCGAAAACTGAGGAAAGAGTATGATAACATATGAATAGTTGTTCATACTTCTCTTTTTCATCTGGAATCGAAACTTGTAGCTAGTACTTCATCCTCATAAAAACTCCAAATTTAATGGCTCTTTTCACTACAACAAATGTGACTTTCTATGACATTTTTCTAATGACAACATACCGTTATGTCATAAAGCTTGTTAGATTTATGACATTTTTGAGGAAATAGGGTGTTTTATGACAAAAACCAAGATCTGTCATTAAATCTGATCACAAAATTGTCATAAATCAAGACGTCATTATATTATGATAAACAAAAATGTCATAATTGACAAAAAATAAATGTCACAACAGTTATGACAAACATGAATTGTCATTAGCAAATTTTCTTTATTTTACACCAAAATTTATGACAGATATGAATTGTCATTAAGTGGCACACTTGTCAAATACCTATCACGCGGGACCCACAAATAATTTTTGTTTGAAAAATAAAAGCAAAATGTAATTGATAAAATGTGAGTTTTTGGTAAATAATTTTTTTAGATCATGCACACGTGGCCCACATGTGGATTGGTCCCACAACATAGCAAGTGGGACCCACATGTCATGTTTTTAAAAAATAAAAATATTGCAAGTAATGCTAGAGATTAAGCACAAGAGCACTAAAAAGGCAACAACCCTAAAAAGCAAAATATAATTGAGGTGGGACCCGCATTTTAGTTTTTTAAAATATATAAGAAAATGTAATTTGTGTTTTTTAGGATGTAATATTAAATTAGATAATATAGGTTATAATAAATATTATTGATGCATTCATGTTGGACTAGTTTGCAGTAGGGATTTTATTGTGTTGAAATTGTATTTAAAATTTCGTTAGAAAACATTTTTGTTTGAGGTAGAAAATAGGAGAGGAAAGAGAAATAGAAAAGGAGAAGGAAACCCCGGACAGATCGTGGGCTGAATCTTACTCCACGGCCCATTCCTCTTCTTTTATTTTTCTTTTCTTCTTTTCTTTTCCCACTGGGCCGGCCTCTGTTGGTATTTCTTACACCAAACAGAAAACACCACCTTAGGCTGGTTAGGCCTAGGGTGAATATTCCCGGTTCGGTGCCAGAAATACCTGGGGTTAAGTTACTTGCTTAGGATACATAATAATCCGCAACTAGCACCGAGTGCCAGAAATGTTTTATTAGTATTTAATCATAAAAGATAATCCGCAAGCGCACGGATAACCCGTTGTAGCATTTCACCCGATAGTATTCCAGGGTATCGTTATTTATATTTTTCCAAAGGAAGACGTGGTTGACAAGTATGTACTTATACTCATGGTGTTACTGTCGATGATATGAGACCCGGGTATACTCAAGATACAACAAGGCCGAGTGATCCAGTAATGGGGATTCGGTTTAGCCCAAGAAGGCCCGGGTGGCCCGACGGACCTAGATTCAGTCGGCCCACTCGGCTAGGAGATAAACATCAATTAACTTGTACTACATGGCTGTTTACTATGTAACCGACTAGGTTTGGATCCATGTAACCCTGCACCCCCGACTATATAAGGCGGGCAGGAGGCCTACAGAAAACTCTCTCGCAATACATCATACCAGCACAGGACGTAGGGTATTACGCCTCCGGCGGCCTGAACCTGTATAAACCCTCGTCTCCTGTGTTACCATCGTGTTCTTGATTCTCGTACACCCGTAAAATAACTATCGAGGCCCTAAAACCTCGACAATGGCGCGCCAGGTAGGGGGAGTACGAGAGTCCACCATGTCGAGCTCGATGGCTGTCAACTCCATCAACGACTTCATCGCCGGCGACCGGATCTCTTTCGGAAGCTGTAAGGATCGTGTGACCGAGAGGGGGGGGGGGGGTGAATCGGGCACACCATGAACTAAAACTTTTTGCACTTCTAGCTACTCTAACTAATTGCACAAGTAAGGATACATAACTAGAGAATACATGTGCACTATGTGATAGTGATCAAGTAAGGATAACCATGTGCTAGGACTTGTACATGCTAGGAGCAAGGTATATATGAGCATATAGAACAACCTAGCATATGATACAAGATAAGCTCAACAAGTCCTACACATGCTAGTGTATAAGGTAAAGGCACTCAAGCATTCTAGCAAGCATATGGGTAACACATAAGGAAGCTCAATTAAGTCCTATACATGCTAGTGTATAAGATAGATAGACAATCAAACTAGCATGCATACAAGTAACACATGGGGAAGCTCAAGCTAGTGATCATGATAACAAGATAGATACAACATAAAGCATAACAAGATCACTAGATGATGTCAAGCAAGTGTATAAGCTATGAGCAAGTAAGTACACATAAGGAAAACGCATATCACTAGAGATAACATAGAGCTAGCACACGGAAACAATCATCAAGCAATCATATGATAAGCACAAGTCTACTACATGCATATAAGATAAACAAGATAGTAAGTGCAAGTAGTAGAGAGTAAGAGTAAGAGATTGCTCATCGATTTTTCCCGTGGTCTCGGAAGGATGGCGCCTTCCCCTACTCCACGTTGGGTCACTCCCGCCGGAGTCTCGACCCCGTCCCTCCGCTCGATGGCGATCCCCTCTAGAGCACACTCCACCCTTTAAGCCGGTGATGTCCCCTAAGAGCACGCTTTACTCCTCGAGTGAAGTCACGGCTTCACCCCGCCGCACACACCGGCGATGCTCTCCTCCTTGGGACCATCCACCGCTCTTGAGTGAAGTCGCGGGCACGTCCCGCCGGGCTTCTCCCGGGTACTCCTCCGAAGGTAAGGCTCCGCACTTGATGCGTGCCAAAGGGCGCTCCACTAGTGATGCTTCTTTCGCACGGGAAGCTCCAAGACCGTGTACAAACTTGTGTCGGCTTCCACACTCTCTTTGGCAAGCTCAACACCGACGCCTAACCGGTCTAGGCCTTGCCATAGACCAAGGGTAACAAACAAGACCGCCTCCCTATGACCACACTAGTCCTAGAGGTGGATGGATGCTCTCAACCCTCTCAAGCACTAAGCTTCTTCTTCTTCTCAATCTTCAAGCACCAAGATTTCTCTCCAAATCTTCCCCAAGTGCCTCTCTTTCTTCCTCTTGGCTCCCACTGTGTTTCCCCACTGATAACAATGGCCAAAGGCGCCCCAAAGGGCCAAGCAACCGGCTATATATAGGCCACCAACCCAAAACTAGCCGTTGCCCAAAAGTGCCCTGCGAAACTAGAGACCGTACAAAGGACCGTACTGTCCGGTCTCTTCCAGACCGTATTGTCCGGTCTCTATTTCCAGGCGCATCTCCATCTTCTTCTTCATCTCCAATGAAGACCGTACTGTCCGGTCCCTAGGACCGTACCGTCCGGTCGATTGTCCGGTCTTCATTTCTTCCACTTCCAGAAACTTCAACTTCTCTGTCTGGAAATCCTCTGATGACCGTACTGTCCGGTCCCCTTGACCGTACCATACGGTCCATTGTCCGGTCTTCATTTTCTCAGCATCCCGAGACTTCACTTCTCTGTCTGGATCTTCAATGAAGACCGTACCATACGGTCCCTAGGACCGTACTGTCCGGTCTCTACCGGATAAGCTGAAAACTTGATCCACTCTTGATCCTTGCTTCCAACTTCTTCATCCTTGGTTCCTCTTCTTCTCTGCTGTCACCCTAGTGCCTGAGAGACTCTTTGAGCATCCACATACCTCTACCACTAGTGTGACCTAAGAGAAACGACTCGATCCCCCTTGATAGTCCGGTTTTTCCTATGGACTCAAGCTAACATCTAACCAAGCAACACTCGCTTGGATCTAGCATGTCCTTAGCCTTGATCCATCTCCTCAACCGCGACATCCATCAAGTCCTTGATCCTTGTCGTCATCCATCGTCGAGGAAACCAATCACCGGGATATAGAGAATAGGTTGGCGCACTCCTTCAACGACGAAGCTTCTTCATTGTGACCTAACGAATATGCTTTTTGAACACCTTTCCTACATCCAAAGATGTTAGTCACAATGATCTAGTTGTCACAAAGGACAACCCGACCGAAGCATCATATAATGTGCATAAGATATGAAACAAGAGCATCATCACATAATAGACAAGATCATCATGGCATACGATATAAGGCAAGACCAACATGATGATCAAGAGTAGTCAAGATATATGATACATACAAAGACACATGACATACTCACCTTGTCTCTTACCTCATGTGCGTAGTAGTCACCTCAAGTAGTCCTCATGTTCACTTCTCATCTTTATCAACTTCCTTGCAACCTTTGAGGTGTTGGCACTCTAATAGTGTGTCACTACATCCATGAGACTAAACATCTTGCAAACTAGCAAACCTTGTTAGTCCCATTGACCATGTTGACATCAATCACCAAACCTATGAACCATGCTCTAGGTTCATTGATCTTACAATCTCCCCCTTTTTGGTGATTGATGGCAACACAACCAAAGCAAGAGATAATAGATAGAATGAAGCACAACTCCTTGCCTAGGATGTATTGACAACATAGAATACTTTGCTCATACCTTGCCTTCTTGGATGTATCTTCACTCCATGGTTGCAAGTACTTCTCCCCATTAGCATGTTCTCCCTATTTGTGCCTCATGTCTCTTCTCATTCCGCAACTACTTGCTTTGGAGGATATACTTCTCCCCCTTTGACATCAAGCACCGAAAAGGGACAAACAAGGCAAACGTTAAAAGCACAAGGGAGCTTCATAGATAATGATCCTTTGGATGTGGATGGGATATGGATCAAAATCTCGAAGCCTCATAACATAGACTAAACTCCCCCTAGATTTGTGCATACATGTGATGGAAGGCAAAATATATGCACAATTTTAACAATTAAGTCAAGTGGGGGACCTTAAGCTATGTTATGGAAGGTAGCTAGATAGATAATGCAAGAATAAAGGAAAACCATTACCTTCTTGCAAGAATGATAAACTTAGCGTACCTTCGGGGATGTGATTTTTTTCCGATGCCATAAAGAATGTGTCGTTCGAGTATCATGGCACCTCAAGTGAATCATCATTTCTATCAAGAGACTACATAGATAAACTTGCAAACACATTAGTCTCAAGAATCTCAAGACATAGGATAGACTTCCCCTAAAGTTGTGCATCACACGCACTTTGTCAAGAAAGACAAGTCAAGGAGACTACCCTATATCTCGGATCATGACATATAAAGAGATATGAAATAAGTGCATAAATAGTTGCCACTTGCGAAGGATATGAGTGAAAGCATGCAAGACTTTACCACTTGTAAAATCATATAGATATGAAGCACAAAACAAGGGTAAAGCATTTCAATCACAACAAGGCATTATGCAAGAAATATAAGGACACTACACACATGATGGTAAGAAGACAAGCATGCAAGTCATAGCTCAAGATAAGATACCATTTGAAAGATAAGCAATATAGCAACAAAGGTACCACAAGATAAAGCTAAGCACATAGAGCAAATGACAAGCATGAAAGAGCGATGATATGAAAGGAAACAAATAGCAATTAAGCACAACCATATCATCACGGGATATACATACAAGAGGCAATGAGGGATGAAGGAGATGTTACCTTGAAGTTCCGATCGAGGCAAGTCATAGCTCATAAGATATCACAAGTTAGAGCAAAAACTCATACAACAAGTGAATGAAAGCACAAGGAGCTATGACAAGCATTAGGACTATGGTGACAAGTAAAAGGATAACTAGCAAGAAACGCTCATCACCATAGGGTCAAGGAGATTACCTTCATACTTACCTTTGTAGAATGTCGCTCCCCATTGACATAAGCTTCCATCTCAAGAATGTGAGGAAGATCGATCAACTTGATCAACTTGACCTTCCTTTGTGCTAACTCCCCCTTGAAATGTTCGTCGTCTTCTTCTCCACCTCAAGATTGTGAGAAAGACCGATCATCTTGATCTTCGTGATCTTTCTTCATGCAAACTCCTCCTTGAGGTGGTCGTCATCTTCATCTTCTTCACCTCAAGATTGTTGTGAAGATCGATCATCATGATCACAAGATCTTCAAATGCACACTCCTCCTTGAGGTGATCTTCATTGTCTTCACCGTGTTCTCTCCTTTTTCTTGTGTCTCCTCCTTGTTCCTACAATTGATCTTACAATAGAGAAAAGAACAAGAAGGGCAAACGTCAAATGCACAAGAGAGCTTCATGAACCATGTCCTTTTGCGTGGAAGGCATTTGGACCATGATCATGAAAGCCTCATAACATAGGCTAAACTCCCCCTAGAGTTATGCATACTTATAGTGGATGGCAAGATATATGCATATCATTGTGTGAAACACATGGGGTAGTTTAAACTATGTTATGGATGGTAGCTAGAACAAAAGATAATTGAAATAGATCGGTTCTAGGCATACCTTTCGGAGAGAAGACATTATGACATGTAATCTCATGATAGAAACTAAACCAAAGAACACAAGTGAAAGACTCCTTTGTGATTTCCTATATGCAATGCATGAAATAAGCATATAATACAAATGCAAGGAGAAATTAAACATGCCATGATGAATGCATGCAAGATTAAAGACAATGCATAAAGGAAACCTACTCAAGGTCAAGTTTGAACCTCTCTCAAGCTTACTCACTATGAGCCAAACCTTGCCTTGAGTCCATCGGTCCACCAACTCAAGCATCCCCCATGCTTATAGCTATCTTGAGAAAGTTAGACCTCGAACTAATACTTTTGTGCGTTTCTTTTAGGTTTTTGGATGATGCATGAAATGCACAACATACTAGTTCACAAAGGAGCTACTAACAAAAACAAAGGAACTAGAACGAAAAGAAACTACACTAAGATACAAGATACCTCCTTGAAGAGTAGATGTTCTCATTCATGCCCTTGACACTTGTGGTGGACTTCAATGATCTCCATGAATTGTACTCGGTCCACCACCTCCACCACTTCAAGTCTCGTACTTGGGCGCCTCCATGTGATTGGCCGGCTTCATCCGGTCCATTAAGTTCTTTGGCACCCAAAGCATCCTCATCTTTCTCTTCTTGTCCAAAGCTCCTATATATTGACTTTGCCTTCACAACACTACATTCACATCTCATAACAAAAAGTGAGTGTTGTCAAGGTAAAGTAAATAATCAAATGCAAATGTAGGAGCTTTAGGAATCAAACGATCTTTTGTTGAATGGCCACTTATGCAACAATGCTTGCAATAGTGATCATTGGCCGTCAACGGTACTTCTTCACTCGGTGTGGCATCATCTTGCCAATGGCTTCTATGTTCACCGAAGAAGTACACTTCCTTCCTTCTTGCGAGTCTTGTGAATGCTTGCATTATTGACTCACTCTTCTCCTTGAGCTTGTGGTATTCCTTCAAAACAAAGACTAAAGAGAAAGAGCTCTCACAAGAGATGGTTAGTTCATCACAAATAGTAAACGAATGCGAGATAGATGAACTAGGAGTAGTGGATGAAGAAGAAAAGAACTAGATGAGGTTGATAGCTCGATAAGAGATCTCAAGGTTCTCATACTTCTCATGAAGCTCAATGTTATCCAACTTGAGCCCTCAACTCACATGTAGAGCCTCATGAGATGACACGGGATCCTTGAACTCCTCATCAAGCTCACCAACACGAAAGAATGGCCATATCATTCTTTCCTTACCACCTTTACCTTGGAGGTACTTGTGAAGATAAGACCAACAACATGTTTGCATATGCTCTTGAAGAAGAGTCACTCTCATAGTCTTCATCATTGGCAATCCTCTCACCAACAAAGAAAACTCTTTGTGAGATGACCTCTTCTACTTCTTGACCTTGGTCTTGTCCCACAATCTTCTTCTTGTGTTTGGCCTTGAAATCATCTTCTTCTTCATCACTCTCATTGATCCTTCCATCACCACCTTCTTCTCTTGTCGATGACCCGCAAGTCATGTCTTCTAGTGAGGCACATAGGTGGAGATGGAGAAGGTGAAGTCTCCATCTAGATATCAATAGCAACTTGATCTTCACCATCGGTTCATAGTCACCTTGCTAACAACGAGACACAAAGATGAGTTAGATAAAGAATTGAAATACGGTTCTAGGTATACCGTCATCTTTGCATTCTCCGAGGAAGATGTAGGTTCACTTGAGTGATCAAGGAAGTGAGTATCCCGAGCTTGCATTATCTTCTTTACAATTGCTTGCTCTTCAAGTGATGGAAGCTTGCTCACGGTTGTAGATTGATCTTCAATATAACCACCATCACCAATGGAGATGTCCTCAAAATGAGAGACATTTCCTTGAGTGCTCATCATGTGAGATGGTCATGAGCAAGACTTCTTCAAATTGTAGCTTCTCAAGATCTTCATGTTGAAGTGCAAAAATGTTGTCGCCAAATCTTGAATGAGGAGGTGCTTTCAAGATCTTCATGATAACCTCACCACTTGAGTTCTTCCACTTGTCATATGAATCGATCTAGCACAACCAAGCGAAGACAGAAGTAAGTGATTCATTAAGAAATATGGTAAGATTATCCAAATCACTCCTCAACAAGAAAAACTAGCAACAACAACATCATGATCATCATAAGATATAACAAGAACAACAAGATCATCATGATAACATGGTTATCCGTGAAAGTGCTAGAGAATTTATTCATGGTATCCCACAATTCATTTGGAACTATGGACATAAGGTAGCTATTCAAGCGATTCTTTCAACGTCCAAAGTCCAAACCCATAAGGGATTGTTGGTATTTCTTACGTCACGAATAAATCCGCAAGCGTACGGAGAATACCGTTGTAGCACTTCACCCGTGAGTATTCAAGGGTATCGTTATTTATATTTTCCCAAAGGAACGGAGTGGAATTATCTTCTAGTCTAGCTCGTCCAAGGACACAAAGAAGGATGGTAGGTATGGGTAGAGAGGATTCCTATGGATGAAGTTCTATCTGGAATAAGGAAGAGTAAACACAGCAGGGCTGTCACCACCTACTGGCAAACCCCCCTACTAGAACACGTGACACTAGGGCAATTAGGTGCCTAGGCCAGTCCTAGGGTCACGTGACAACAAAGCAATTAAGTCTTCGCTGCCAGACCGATTCCAAGAAGTCAATTCACTAGAACAGAGAGGATTAAGCAAGTAGGGCTGTCACCACCTACCGGCGACTCTCTCTTAGGACACGCGACACTAGAGCAATTAAGTCCCTATGCCAGTCCCAAGGTCACGTGACAACAAGGCAATCAAATCCTAGCTGCCGGACCTATTCTAGTTCACAAGACTAAAGATAATTCCGCCTCTAAATGCTTACTTGAATGGAACGATGATCATGCAAGCAAGTAAAAGAAGAACTTATACTAGAATAGAAATATTCAATCCAATAGAAGATCAAGAATACTCACTTGTAATGAAGATGAACGACGAACGAACGATGAACGAACGACGAACGAACGATGAACGATGAACGAACGACGAACGAACGATGAACGAACGAAGAACACTTCACTATGAATAAGTATCCTCCAAGGTACAAGATTTGGGCAAGGTCCTCACAAGGGGAGGACTACCCTTCTCTCCTACCCTACTCTCTCCCTATTCTACTAGTGTACAAGGGGCTCTAGGCCCTTGGGGTGGAATGAGGCTCTCCTTCTTGTGTGTCTTGAGGGGAGGGGGGTACCCCTTTATTTATAGCCTCCAAAGGCGGTGGAATTGAGGCGGTTCCTTAGGTCGGTGGCATTGATTGCAGGCAGAACCGACCTTGGTACGTCGGTGGGGAACCGCCACAGAAAAATGGGCCAGAAAGGCTACTGTAGCAGGTCGGCCGACCTACTGTAGCAGGTCGGCCGACCCCCCCTTGGCCCCTATGGCCTTGGGCCTTGGTGTAGTGGTCCATGGGGTCCTCATAAGGCCTCTCCCCGGTGTATGGCCCAGGATGAGTCCAGATGACTGTATTTTGGCCTTTTCTCTATCCCGGGTGATTTCTGCGATGACCGTGGACTTGCCGGAGTGATATCCTTCTTGGGCTTGGCCAAGGAGTCTCCCTTTGGGTTCTAATGATGTATTCAATGTGTTGACCCAAAGTGAATAGGGTTTGTATCCCTGTTGGTGTATGTCATCCTTGGCTGCCGATGCTGATTACTCGGAGTGGTGTCCTCTTTGGAATATGGTATGGGTTGATTTGGTGGGTCCATATATCCTTGCCATTGTTGAGGATCTCCAAGGGATGATCTTTCTTCATATCTCCTTGATATTGGGCTTTTGGGGAGATTTCCTTATGAAGGGGAAATTCGGTGTTTGCAGAGTGGGCCTTTTATGCTTCCTTTTCCCCGGTTTCCTATGAAATGCAGCTGCACTCACAAATTCACCAACACTTATGGAATTGGTTAGTAATAAACTCCTACCACTATGTTTGGTGTTCATTTTAATTCTTTTATGAAGGTAAATGACGGTAAAATTCTTGCTCTAAGGACCGTCAACAGGGATGAAAACCCAAACTCATTCGGTCACATCTCAAAGGCGGTTAAGCCCTAAATTGAGCACTTGGCTCTGATACCACTTGTAAGGATCGTGTGACCGAGAGGGGGGGTGAATCGGGCACACCATGAACTAAAACTTTTTGCACTTCTAGCTACTCTAACTAATTGCACAAGTAAGGATACATAACTAGAGAATACATGTGCACTATGTGATAGTGATCAAGTAAGGATAACCATGTACTAGGACTTGTACATGCTAGGAGCAAGGTATATATGAGCATATAGAACAACCTAGCATATGATACAAGATAAGCTCAACAAGTCCTACACATGCTAGTGTATAAGGTAAAGGCACTCAAGCATTCTAGCAAGCATATGGGTAACACATAAGGAAGCTCAAGTAAGTCCTATACATGCTAGTGTATAAGATAGATAGACAATCAAACTAGCATGCATACAAGTAACACATGGGGAAGCTCAAGCTAGTGATCATGATAACAAGATAGATACAACATAAAGCATAACAAGATCACTAGATGATGTCAAGCAAGTGTATGAGCTATGAGCAAGTAAGTACACATAAGGAAAACGCATATCACTAGAGATAACATAGAGCTAGCACACGGAAACAATCATCAAGCAATCATATGATAAGCACAAGTCTACTACATGCATATAAGATAAACAAGATAGTAAGTGCAAGTAGTAGAGAGTAAGAGTAAGAGATTGCTCATCGATTTTTCCCGTGGTCTCGGAAGGATGGCGCCTTCCCCTACTCCACGTTGGGTCACTCCCGCCGGAGTCTCGACCCCGTCCCTCCGCTCGATGGCGATCCCCTCTAGAGCACACTCCACCCTTTAAGCCGGTGATGTCCCCTAAGAGCACGCTTCACTCCTCGAGTGAAGTCACGGGCTTCACCCCGCCGCACACCGGCGATGCTCTCCTCCTTGGGACCATCCACCGCTCTTGAGTGAAGTCGCGGGCACGTCCCGCCGGGCTTCTCCCGGGTACTCCTCCGAAGGTAAGGCTCCGCACTTGATGCGTGCCAAAGGGCGCTCCACTAGTGATGCTTCTTTCGCACGGGAAGCTCCAAGACCGTGTACAAACTTGTGTCGGCTTCCACACTCTCTTTGGCAAGCTCAACACCGACGCCTAACCGGTCTAGGCCTTGCCATAGACCAAGGGTAACAAACCAAGACCGCCTCCCTATGACCACACTAGTCCTAGAGGTGGATGGATGCTCTCAACCCTCTCAAGCACTAAGCTTCTTCTTCTTCTCAATCTTCAAGCACCAAGATTTCTCTCCAAATCTTCCCCAAGTGCCTCTCTTTCTTCCTCTTGGCTCCCACTGTGTTTCCCCACTGATAACAATGGCCAAAGGCGCCCCAAAGGGCCAAGCAACCGGCTATATATAGGCCACCAACCCAAAACTAGCCGTTGCCCAAAAGTGCCCTGCGAAACTAGAGACCGTACAAAGGACCGTACTGTCCGGTCTCTGTTGGTATTTCTTACACCAAACAGAAAACACCACCTTAGGCTGGTTAGGCCTAGAGTGAATATTCCCGGTTCGGCGCCAGAAATACCTGGGGTTAAGTTACTTGCTTAGGATACATAATAATCCACAACTAGCAACGAGTGCCAGATATGTATTATTAGTATTTAATCATAAAAGATAATCCGCAAGCGCACGGATAACCCGTTGTAGCATTTCACCCGAGAGTATTCCAGGGTATCGTTATTTATATTTTCCCAAAGGAAGACGTGGTTGACAAGTGTGTACTTATACTCATGGTGTTACAAATGATAGATCACAACCAATATCCAAATACAGGGGTAAGGCAATGTATGGATAGAGGATAGTGCGACACACACAGCAGGCATTTCCACTCTCTGATAAAAGGCGAGAGGCGGCTCTAAGCTAGACTAAGGTTAAGTAAGAAGAACTGCCACTCCTAATGTACATCGTCAAGTAGCGTGCGTAGCATCTACCTATAGCCTAAGCTGCACACAAGCCAAGACTAAGCTGTTCTACTGCCAAGCCATCATCGGGAGATCCAGCGATCAGAGTCTGCTCCAATCTCCGGACATTTCATATATACTCCTACGCCATACCCGAACGTGGAGGATTACAAGGGACGGACAGGGCTGTCACCACCTGCCGCCTACCTCTACAAACCGTGGGGCACGAACACGCATCCAAGGGTGGAAAGGAAGCCCTAGCACCATGCTAGCGTAACTAACCACAACTCTAGATCCCTCGAGGCACCTCGCAAGGCGATAAACCTAGAGCACTCTTGCAAGACAATGGACCCGATGACTAAGCAAAAGGAACAACTAGGTCTAGCAAGCGATTACTTAGACAAAGGATCAAAGCTAGCACTACGTTAGGCATAGGCGTTCGTCGCTCAAGAACGAGCGACGAACGATGAACGATGAAGAACGATCATCGTTAACCGATGATCGAGTATGAACGAACGACGAACGAACGATGAACGATCATGAACGAACATCGATGAACGATGAACGAACGATGAACGAACATGAACGAACGAAGAACGTTCATCCAAGATCAAGGATGAACGATGAACTAGCATAAGCACATAACTACTACAAGAACGATGATATTCCATTGATAAAGAAATAAGTCTTACAAAGAGAGTAAAAGGATACAAGGGAGTATACCCCAAACTCTCCAAGGGACTTAGGAGCCAAAAGGGCAGCCCAACTACTCAGCCTAAGCCTAACTAGAGAGCCCCTAGCTCTGGATGTGTGGAGGAGGGAATGAGCCTCTTGTGTTGTGTGTCTTCCAAGGGGAGGGGGTACCCCTTTATTTATAGCCCTCAAAGGCGGTGGAATTGAGGTGGTTCCGTAGGTCGGTGGCATTGATTGCAGATGGAACCGACCTCCTGAAGTCGGTTGCAAACCTCCATAGAAAGGTGGACCCAGGGGGCCTCCCTGTCAGGTCGGCCGACCTAGGTATAGGGGTCGGCCGACCTGGCCCTGGCCCCCCCTGGGCTGGGCTTTGGCAGGTTGGCTCTCCTCGGCCTTTTAGCCTCTTTTCCAGGTGCGTGGCCTCAGTTGATATTCTGGGTGATTCTGGGCCTTTAATCCTTGAATTATATTCCCGCGGCGAGCGTCGTTTGATGGACGTGTTGGAATCGTCGCCTTGGGCCTTGTTTACACCTGGAAATCCCTGTTTTCCACCTGCACATCCAAATCTAGAGGTACACGTGGAAATAGGTTATTTGATAACAAAATGCAAGTAACAAGTGTTAGTTCTTCCTTATTTATAGAGCTAATTGACGGTCAAAAACTGGGTCTAAGGACCGTCAACAACTCCCCCAAGCTGTCCTCCTTGCTCGTCCCGAGCAAGAAGTAGGACTTAGGATGTTGATCAGGAGTTGCTACAATGTTTCATATCTCATAGGTACCATGCACACAACAAAATACTCTCCTTTGAGTTGAAAAAGTTGGCATGGTAACTCACCCTTTACCTTACTCCTTATGGGGCGTATGGCTTTTTCCTTGTCTTGGGTGGTTGAGAGATAGAACGGTTATAACAGAGCACCAATCACTTGTCCATTGTTTGACTTTTATTTTCCGGAGGTTTTTCAAAAGTTTTGAAATAAAACCAAAGTTCCTCAAATGATGCTCTCGAATCGCTCAATAAGTGTATATTCCTCACCAAGGCATTATTGTGTTGCCTCTTTGTCATCCTACTTCTAAGGCTTGTATGTGGAGCTCAAGGTAGGGATGATATGAGGCATACTTGCATCACACATATTGCTGAACCAAAAGAGTGGATCCATGGAGAATGCAAGTCATACAACCTTGATCAAGATGTGCATGTGTGTATATGGTGGTGGTGAGGTGGAAGAACTATACTCCTTTTTATTTGTTTCCTCTCTCTCTTTTTGAATTTTTTTTTTTTTTTGAGGAGATCATGGCTATCTTTCTTTCTTTCTTTTTCTCAACATTTTTCTTTCTTTCCCCATTTTTTTTTCATCATGCTCTACTTTTGTATGAGCAGGGGATTATTCTTTTTCTTTCTTTTGCATAGCCATGTCTCCGATGATAAATTTTGAGAGAGAGGTAACAATGAATTTTTGGAGTATTTATTTTGGTGGAAAGTGTGGTGGTATTGCTTAACTTCCAGTGTAGAAGTTTAGCATGCGAGGTGGAGTGTACGTGATCTTGATCAATGAGAGTATGACAAGCTTCTCACTAGGGTCACACAATTTTGATAAAGCTCAATGCAATGACAAGCAGCATATGTGTGAGGTTTTGCAATGTAGGAACAACATATGGCTTTGGTAGGAATTTTGATCATTGAGGAACTTTATCAATTTTTTTGTATTTTGTAAAATAAAACTCCGGAAGTCAAGTCTTACTTTGAACAAGATCATAGCAGCCCTATTTGTACCATATCATATCTCACAACAACTTAGACTTAGACCAAGCACTATGCAGCCCACAAGTTTCAAGTTCTAGGTAAGCATAAGCCAAAAGTCTCAAAACTTGGGAGAGCACTAAGTTGTGACTAGGTACAAACGAGAGATAAAACAGAGCAACTATTCATCATCTCAACATAAGGAAGGCTAAACACTCATACTCGCATATAAAGAGAAACTACGAAAAAAACTGGAAACCACACTAAAGACTATTTTTGTTCTTTTTAGTTTTGTCATTTTTATTTTATTTTCAGATTTACTATTTTTTTTGGTATTTTTTCATGAGAGGTGCAAGAACAAGCAAACAAAAGAAATAAAAGGATACAAGTTGCGATACATGATAACTTAGCGGGGGGTATGGCATCCCCCCCAAGCTTGTTCTTGCTCATGGGTGATGTCGAGGATCGAACCCGGTGTGGCGAAAGTAAGCCAACATATCGGCTTGGCCCTGCTGTGTCATGTTGGTGAGGTTGGTGAGCTGGGCATTTGTGTTTTCTTGCCACTGATGGGTCTGCAGGACGTGTTGGTTGAGAGTGTGCTCAACGTCCTCTCCTCGAGTATCAATGCGTCCCATTTGCTCGGTGAGCGCATTCATTTGCTGCTCAAGATATGGATCACGAGCTGCAGACGAACGCCGCCCACCGGCCCGTGGTGAGTTGGACGTCGAATCGGAGGAGATTTCCTCCCATTGCGCGCGGGAAGGGTGCGTCCATTGGGCTTGGCCCGCACCCTGCTGCGACGAGCCGCCGACCTCAAATGGTGGTGGAGTGGTGTACCCACCGGGACCATACCCGGCGTGACCGTAGCTTGGCCCATATGCATAGGCCATGGGCTGCGGTGCGGGCACCCCGGTGTCGGCGGTCGGCTCCGGCCTGCGCGTCCTCCAATCTTTTGCAGCAGTTCCGTATCAAATGCTCGCGTAGGAGCAAATGTACGGAGTCGGAGAGCTTCGTAGGCGCCCGTCTCTTCGTCGCCCACCAAGTCGAGGTCGGTGTCGACGAGAAGACGATGCTCGGTGTTGGCTTGTTCCTCCGTTGCGGCTTCATGTTGAGGGCTTGACACTTGCTCGGTGGTGGTGCGGGCGCGAGTGCGAGGTCGAGATGAACCCGAACCTGTGCTCCCGGACCGGAGCAGCGAGGCAAAGGCCTTGCCGGCGCGCTTCATGATGCAGCGAGGTCGAGCAAGAACGCAAGAACGAAAACTCCGAACGGGTTATGATAGTGAAAACCAATCGATGAAACCGTCGGTGTTCTTGCAAGCGAGAAAACGCAACTTGAAAATCCAAACCAAATCAAAACTGCAAAGCAAACCAAAGGAGAAATATTTTTGCAGAATTTTGAGGCAAGAACTCAATGAGCACAAAGGAGAACTTGAGAGCAATGGAGTGAAGTGAGTTGAGGAGTGGAAATGAGAGTGAATGAGAGGGAGAGAGCTTGTGGCCGGCCACCTCCTTATATGGGCGAGCCATAACGGCTCATTTTGAAAGGAGCAAAGGACAGGTGACCGTTGAAGCAAAGGAGAGCGCGCCCAACGGCCACCCTGGGTCGGCCGACCTGGAAAATGGGGTCGGCCGACCCCCTGTGGGGCCGTCCTGTCATCCCTCTTGGCCCACAGCCCCCAACGGCCAAATGGAGATTGACCATGGTTGCTATGTCCAGAAACTCCTCAAAAATATTTGCTCAAAAAGATTTCCAAATAAAAGGTTGCCTCGAATTCAAAATTTTTCCAAAAAATCAAAAATCGACATGTTGATGAAAAATTTCAACATGCAAAAATATTTTTGGCTTTTCCATGATGATACAAGGGTGGTCCAAAAATTTCATCCAAAGATGAGTCTTTTTGAACGCAAAAGTGTTTTTGAAAATTTTGATTTTTAAATGCATGGCGAGGGAAAAATTCAAATATGCTGGCGGAAAAATCCAAATAAATTTTTGGTGGAGGAAATAAATATGCAAAGTGGTTTGGAAAGAAATCCAAATGCAAATGTGGTGGAAAATTCAAAGAGAAGATCAAAAAGAAAAAGCAAATAAAAGCAAATGATAATGCCGGTTAACCTGCCGGCCAGGGCCGTGTCGTTTAAAGTCCGACGGGCTAAGACTTCTCCAACGGGTTTAGCTTGGTGGCGCGGGCCCGGTCCTTGGAGATGAGGACGTAGAGGGCTGCGCCTTGACTTGCCACACTTGTTTTATCTTTGGTGGTGTAGGTGGCTTTTCGGACTTTGGGACGGGTTTCTTGGCCCATAATCCCGGCCTCGTGGTCGCAGGTTTCTTTGGTTGAAACTGCGATGGATTCTCAATTTTTGCCAAGCTCTTCCATAGAGCAATGAGGCTGTCCGTTTTCCTGGCTGTCACTTCAACTTCTTGAATGTTGGAGGTGTTTGGCCCATACTTGACCTTGATCATCGAGCATTGTTCTTTCCGAGGTTGGAACTCGAACTTCTCCTCCTTCCCATTGATGTAGAGGCGGATTTCTCCAACTCTAACATCAATTTGGGCCTTTGTGGTGCTAAGGAAGGGACGTCCCAAGATGAGGGGCGTTTCCTTGTCAATATCCATGTCAAGCACCACAAAGTTCACCGGGACGGTGTGGCCTCTTATGAATACCGGCACATCCTCCGCAATCCCCATTGGAAAGCGAAAGGATGAGTCGGCCAATTGTAGCCGCATCGCTGTTGGTGTGAGGAATCTGTACATTAATTGCTCGAAGATTGCCTTGGGCATAATGCTCACGCTGGCCCCAAGGTCACACAGTGCATAGTCGAAGTGGAATCTTTTGATTGCACAAGAGATTACTGGAAAGCCTGGATCAGATTTTATTGTAGAAGGTTCTCCTCTTATTTGCCTGTTCTCCCCTGCATGGTTAGTCCCACGAGAGAACATTTCTCCTCTCGTAGTGATCACATTAGCCTTTTCAATGGGAGATTCTGGTTGCCCAGGAATCTGCCCAGATTTAGCAGAAGGAACAAGAGCAGCAAGCTGAGCTAACTGAGTTTCTATCATTTTATTAAAGCTCAACTGATTTTTGAAAGCGGAAGAAAGACCTTCTAATTTTGAATTTAAACTTTCTAAACTTTGATCATTGGCAGCAAGCTTTTTGTTGATTGATTCGTTGATTTTAGCTTGGCCATAAACCAAATCTTTCAAAGAAGGCTGATTATTATTAAAACCAGAGAAATTATTACCTCCTTGATAAGATTGGCGGTTTTGGTTAAAACCTTGACCTCCACTTGGACGATACCCATTGTTGTTGTTTATGTAGAATGCTTCTTCATGGGTATGGTTGGGGCAGTCCTTCCCCATATGGCCAGTTTTGCCACATTCCTCACACGTGATGCGTGAGTCAAGTGAACGAACACTACCATGCGTGTTGAAGTCGTCCAAGCGCTTCATGACGAGGTCGAGCTTGGCGGACAATAAGTCCACCTCCTTGATAGGGTGTACGCCTTTAGAGCGTGGTTGGAGACGTTCATCGCTCCACCCTTGATTGGAGACCATCTTCTCAATAAGTTCTTTAGCTTGAGCAACGGTCATTGAGAAGAAGGCTCCTCCAGCAGCGGCATCCATATGTCCACGGGTTGTTGGTGTCAACCCGTTGTAGAAATGTTGAAGAATGAGCCATTCTTCCATCCCGTGGTGTGGGCAGGCGGATATGTAATCTTGGAGCCTATCCCACGCCTCGGCGATGGTTTCATTGTTGGCTTGCTGGAAGCTTGATATTCTTCCACGAAGGGCATTGGTTTTGCCCAACGGGAAAAACTTTGCGAGGAACGCGGTAGAACAGCGGTCCCAAGTGTCAATGCTGGCACGATTGGCATAGAACCATTGTTTCGCCTTCCCAAGGAGGGAGAGGGGAAACAAACGAAGTCGAATGGCATCTTGGTTGACTCCGGCGGTTGCCGATGTGTTGCATATCTCAAGGAATTGCTGGAGATGAGTGTTGGCGTCCTCCGTGGCCTTTCCACAAAAGGGAATGGCCTGCACCATAGTGATTAGGCTTGATTTGACTGCAAACCCTGCGTCACCGGCGTTGACATTGGGCCCAACGGGAACATTGGCAACGGAGGGAGCAGAGTAGTCACGGAGGGTCCTTTGATCAGCCATGTCAATAAGTGATGATGGTGCGGATGATGTGGGTTCGTCTGTCGGGAGTGTTGCTTGTGAGGGAGAGTCGACGCGGGGTCGGACTTTCCTTACAAGCGACTCTGGATTATCAACGAAGTTTTCCGGCAAGTTGAATCCACGCATACACTATCCTGTTTTCACATCAAAGAGAGAAAACAGATCAAGGTTAGCCTGCAATGGAAATGGTTAATTCCCATCAAGTGTAATCATGAGTAATCATTGTATACACTTGTCAACAATTGTCTTCCCTGGCAACGGCGCCAGAAATGCTTGTTGGTATTTCTTACACCAAACAGAAAACACCACCTTAGGCTGGTTAGGCCTAGAGTGAATATTCCCGGTTCGGCGCCAGAAATACCTAGGGTTAAGTTACTTGCTTAGGATACATAATAATCCACAACTAGCAACGAGTGCCAGATATGTATTATTAGTATTTAATCATAAAAGATAATCCGCAAGCGCACGGATAACCCGTTGTAGCATTTCACCCGAGAGTATTCCAGGGTATCGTTATTTATATTTTCCCAAAGGAAGACGTGGTTGACAAGTGTGTACTTATACTCATGGTGTTACAAATGATAGATCATAACCAATATCCAAATACAGGGGTAAGGCAATGTATGGATAGAGGATAGTGCGACACACACAGCAGGCATTTCCACTCTCTGATAAAAGGCGAGAGGCGGCTCTAAGCTAGACTAAGGTTAAGTAAGAAGAACTGCCACTCCTAATGTACATCGTCAAGTAGCGTGCGTAGCATCTACCTATAGCCTAAGCTGCACACAAGCCAAGACTAAGCTGTTCTACTGCCAAGCCATCATCGGGAGATCCAGCGATCAGAGTCTGCCCCAATCTCCGGACATTTCATATATACTCCTACGCCATACCCGAACGTGGAGGATTACAAGGGACGGACAGGGCTGTCACCACCTGCCGCCTACCTCTACAAACCGTGGGGCACGAACACGCATCCAAGGGTGGAAAGGAAGCCCTAGCACCATGCTAGCGTAACTAACCACAACTCTAGATCCCTCGAGGCACCTCGCAAGGCGATAAACCTAGAGCACTCTTGCAAGACAATGGACCCGATGACTAAGCAAAAGGAACAACTAGGTCTAGCAAGCGATTACTTAGACAAAGGATCAAAGCTAGCACTACGTTAGGCATAGGCGTTCGTCGCTCAAGAACGAGCGACGAACGATGAACGATGAAGAACGATCATCGTTAACCGATGATCCAGTATGAACGAACGACGAACGAACGATGAACGATCATGAACGAACATCGATGAACGATGAACGAACGATGAACGAACATGAACGAACGAAGAACGTTCATCCAAGATCAAGGATGAACGATGAACTAGCATAAGCACATAACTACTACAAGAACGATGATATTCCATTGATAAAGAAATAAGTCTTACAAAGAGAGTAAAAGGATACAAGGGAGTATACCCCAAACTCTCCAAGGGACTTGGGAGCCAAAAGGGCAGCCCAACTACTCAGCCTAAGCCTAACTAGAGAGCCCCTAGCTCTGGATGTGTGGAGGAGGGAATGAGCCTCTTGTGTTGTGTGTCTTCCAAGGGGGGGGGGTACCCCTTTATTTATAGCCCTCAAAGGCGGTGGAATTGAGGCGGTTCCGTAGGTCGGTGGCATTGATTGCAGATGGAACCGACCTCCTGAAGTCGGTTGCAAACCTCCATAGAAAGGTGGACCCAGGGGGCCTCCCTGTCAGGTCGGCCGACCTAGGTATAGGGGTCGGCCGACCTGGCCCTGGCCCCCCCTGGGCTGGGCTTTGGCAGGTTGGCTCCCCTCGGCCTTTTAGCCTCTTTTCCAGGTGCGTGGCCTCAGTTGATATTCTGGGTGATTCTGGGCCTTTAATCATTGAATTATATTCCCGCGGCGAGCGTCGTTTGATGGACGTGTTGGAATCGTCGCCTTGGGCCTTGTTTACACCTGGAAATCCCTGTTTTCCACCTGCACATCCAAATCTAGAGGTACACGTGGAAATAGGTTATTTGATAACAAAATGCAAGTAACAAGTGTTAGTTCTTCCTTATTTATAGAGCTAATTGACGGTCAAAAACTGGGTCTAAGGACCGTGAACAGTCTCTTCCAGACCGTATTGTCCGGTCTCTATTTCCAGGCGCATCTCCATCTTCTTCTTCATCTCCAATGAAGACCGTACTGTCCGGTCCCTAGGACCGTACCGTCCGGTCGATTGTCCGGTCTTCATTTCTTCCACTTCCAGAAACTTCAACTTCTCTGTCTGGAAATCCTCTGATGACCGTACTGTCCGGTCCCCTTGACCGTACCGTACGGTCCATTGTCCGGTCTTCATTTTCTCAGCATCCCGAGACTTCACTTCTCTGTCTGGATCTTCAATGAAGACCGTACCATACGGTCCCTAGGACCGTACTGTCCGGTCTCTACCGGATAAGCTGAAAACTTGATCCACTCTTGATCCTTGCTTCCAACTTCTTCATCCTTGGTTCCTCTTCTTCTCTGCTGTCACCCTAGTGCCTGAGAGACTCTTTGAGCATCCACATACCTCTACCACTAGTGTGACCTAAGAGAAACGACTCGATCCCCCTTGATAGTCCGGTTTTTCCTATGGACTCAAGCTAACATCTAACCAAGCAACACTCGCTTGGATCTAGCATGTCCTTAGCCTTGATCCATCTCCTCAACCGCGACCTCCATCAAGTCCTTGATCCTTGTCGTCATCCATCGTCGAGGAAACCAATCACCGGGATATAGAGAATAGGTTGGCGCACTCCTTCAACGACGAAGCTTCTTCATTGTGACCTAAAGAATATGCTTTTTGAACACCTTTCCTACATCCAAAGATGTTAATCACAATGATCTAGTTGTCACAAAGGACAACCCGACCGAAGCATCATATAATGTGCATAAGATATGAAACAAGAGCATCATCACATAATAGACAAGATCATCATGGCATACGATATAAGGCAAGACCAACATGATGATCAAGAGTATGTCAAGATATATGATACATACAAAGACACATGACATACTCACCTTGTCTCTTACCTCATGTGCGTAGTAGTCACCTCAAGTAGTCCTCATGTTCACTTCTCATCTTTATCAACTTCCTTGCAACCTTTGAGGTGTTGGCACTCTAATAGTGTGTCACTACATCCATGAGACTAAACATCTTGCAAACTAGCAAACCTTGTTAGTCCCATTGACCATGTTGACATTAATCACCAAAACCTATGAACCATGCTCTAGGTTCATTGATCTTACAGAAGCCTGCACTTCATCGCCGACCGCCGAGGTGAGCTCCACCCCGTCAACTCGGCGGTACCAGAGATCACTCGGCGGCCAGCCCCGTCGACTCGGCAAGATCCAGATCCAGCTAGTCTGCGCTCCGAATCGAGCCACGTCACCCTCCCTGCAAAGAACTACGCGGATTACTCGCTAGCCGAGTTGCGCGCTTGCATGGAGGCGGTCAAGATTGAATCTGCTACACCGAGCTTCGCTCGAGGTCCCGTTCGGTTTCCGTTCGGGCTCAACAACCAGGCCACGATCTGTCTTTTTTTTTTGAACGGAACGGCAGGGGAGCCCCCTACCTATTTTTCTATTTTCATTAACCAAAAAGAACAAAATATGTACAGAGTTTTACACGGGTCGTAGACCCAAAAAAGACCCTACATAAGAGTTCATAGAGTACTACTCATCCAATTCTCGACTGCCACTTTCAGAGAAGGTCCAGCTCTAAGCAGAACCTTTTCCATTTCTAGTTTGAAACTATTCCTCCAAGCATTGAGAGACAGATTTTTGTTATCAAATATAATACCGTTCCTATGGCACCAGATTGTCCAACAAGCTACCATAATCACTTCTCTGAAGATGCACGACCTGAAAGTATTTTTTGCCTGCTGGAACATATCATTGGGCTGCAAAGTCGTGTCCCAGACCACGTTAATAAATCTCCAGCACCATTGACTGAATGGACATGAGAAGAAGAGATGAATCAGAGTTTCTTCTACATTGGAGCTGCAAAGAACACAGTTATAGCTCGGCAAGTGCATGTTTTTTTCGTCTGAGTAAGTTTCTTGTATTGATTCTATCTCTGGGGACCAGCCAAAAAAAGAATTTAATTTTACTTTGACAGCTGGACTTCCACATCCACTTGAACCATGGGGACGCATTACAATAACCCATCAACTGCAAGTAAGCTTTTTTTGAGGAGAACTCATCGCTACCCCATATGTAGATCCATTTGTCTGGGTTATCATCACTCAAGACCATATGTGCCAGTGTGTCTTGTAACTCCTCTAACTGAGCAGATGCAATCATTGATAAAGGAAGCCAAAATATTTCTTCTAATGGGTCAGTGAAAAAGCTCTTGACAGACATATCTTTTTTTAATGCAAATGAGAATAATTGGGGATACTTCCATTGAAATACATTAGTACTCCAAACATCCTTCCAAAACATGCAAGTGTTACCTGCCCGTACTTGACATGCAGCAACCATTTGGAATTTCTCTGATTGTTTCATAACATCTTTCCACCAAAAGGATCCTCTTGGCCTGCATGTGTGAGGTGGTTTATCTGTATGGTAAAAATGTGACCATGTCAAGTGCACCCAAGGCAAATCCGTTTTATTGTAGAATTTATGCAGAAACTTCAACAACAAAGCAATATTCTGCGTTTTCAGATCAACAATGCCGAGACCACCCTGATCCTTTGGCCTAGTAGCCTTTCTCCAAGCAACGAGACAACCTCCTTTTTTGTTTATATCTCCATTATTCCATAAACAATGCATCCTGTATTTGTCGATCAATTTGATGACAGCTGCTGGCAGTTTCAATGTGCAGAGATAAAAAGTAGGCAAAGCTGAGAGAACTGAGGTGACCATTAACAATCTGCCCGCGTATGTTAAGAATCTGTTCAGACCATTCATTCGCCTTTCAATTCTGCCAACTAATGGTAGATACTGCTCGAAAGTGGGCCTAGTAGTGCCGAGAGGTAGACCAAGATATGTAAACGGCATGGAGCCAACAGAGCAGCCCAAGGTATTGGCTAGATGTGTGGCTCTATCCTCAGAGATATTAATTGGCACTAGAAAAGACTTTGCAAAATTGACCTTTAAACCTGTAGAATCTGCAAAACTTCTTAATAAGGCTTTCAGGCAGTAGAGTTGCGGTGCATCCGCAGGCATAATAATAAGAGTATCATCAGCATATTGGACTATAGGATAGTCACCACCATAATTTGCACCTAATGGATGTTGTATGAGATTCCTGTTGGCCGCTGAATTTATGATGCTTTGGAGAAGATCTGCAGCCATTACAAATAGTAGAGGGGAAAGGGGATCCCCCTGTCTAACCCCTCTCTTACATTCAAAAGGCTTGCTCGGGATACCATTTAACAAAACCGACGAAGTACCAGAGCACAATATATCCTTCATCCACTGAACCCATTTGTTAGTGAAGCCTTTTGCCTTAAACATGTCCAGAATAACCTGATGTTCCACTTTGTCAAAAGCCTTTTCAAAATCGAGCTTGAGAATAACAATTTCTCTTTTGGATGCATGGCAAATATGAAGAAACTGGAAAGACCAAGCTAAACAATCTTGAATCGTTCTACCCTTGATAAACCCATATTGATTTGCATGGATTGTTCGAAGGATGACTGATTGCAACCTGTTGGCAAGGATTTTGGTGGGAAGCTTCAGAGAGTAGTTAAGCAGAGATATAGGCCTATAGTCATGGACTGTCTTGGGGTCGTCCTTTTTAGGAACCAGCACAATGAAGGACCCATTAATGCTTTTAAGATCCAGATTGCCTCTAGCAAAATCATTGCATAGTCTTATGAAGTCATTTTTAATTATGTGCCAACACTTTTTAAAGAAGCAGCCATTAAATCCATCAGGCCCGGGTGCATGATCCAGTGGCATGTCCTTGAGAGCTAGCTCAATCTCTTCCATTGTGAAAGGAGCATCAAGCACAGGCAGGGGCACTACATTGATAAGCTCATCTAGATCAAAAAGGATTTCCGAAAATTCTGATATGCCAAGTCTATCTTTAAAAGAATTCCATAGTGCTCCAGCTTTCTGATTATGGTCCATGGTGACTGTTCCATCATCAAGAGTGAGGCTTGTGATGTATTTCTTCCTGTAGCAGTAAGTTGCGATTGCTTGAAATAATTTGGTGTTTTCATCTCCAAATTTAACCCAGCGAATTGTTGATCGTTGTTTCCAATAGATTCTTTTTGATTCCAATAAAGATGCTAGGTGCTTTGATATGATTGCCCTAAAATTCTTTTCAGCCAGAGAGAGCAGTCGCTGATCTTCTAAACCATCAAGCAGGGCCAAGAACCAACTACAATTATTTATGTATTTGTTTAACTTGGATAGTTCCTTCGACCAGGCCCTTAGACCTCTCCTTACTTGTTTGAATTTTGCATTGATGGTTTTTGCAGAGTTGGCAAAAAATGGAGATGTGTTCCAGTGCAGTTCTACAGTCTCTAGGAAGTCATCAAACTCAGCCCAATAATTCTCAAATCTGAACGTGTTTGATTTTGGCAGGCTAGTACCAATTTTGATCATGATAGGAGTGTGATCTGAAATAGGCCTTGAAAGTGGCAGCGCAACAGTGTCGGGATAGGATAGAGTCCAATTAGCAGAGGTGAAAATCCAATCGAGCTTTTCCAGTAGGGGAGGGTCCTGCATATTACTCCAAGTAAAGCTTCGACCTTGCAGAGGAATATCCACCAAATCTAGATGATTAATCAGGTCATTGAATAAAGCCATATCAGAAACTGAGCCTCCGGGTCTATTTCTGTTTTCAGAGCTGCGAATAAGGTTGAAGTCGCCAACCAGTATCCAGTCATCGAACTCACTTGCATCGAAATTGTATAACCAGTGCACAAATGCTGCCTTTTCAGTTGCAGACGATGGCCCATATATGTTTGTGACATAGCAACTGTTTCCAGACAGCAGAGAAGTAAGCTTCACTGTTATTGAGTATGAGTTAACAAAAACAGTCGTCCCATTAAACAAAGAGCCATTCCAGATAGTTAAAAGTCCACCAGAAGCACCCACTGATGGAGAGAAAGCAAAGCTTGCCAGATTACGAGGACAAAAGTTCTTCAGATAAGCAGCATCAAAATTGTCCCTTTTTGTTTCTTGTAAACATACTATGTGACAGCTACTTTCAGCAATTTTTGCACGGATGCCATCCCACTTAGCTTGTGAATTAATACCTCGCACATTCCAAACCAGCATATTCCAGTTTCGCGTATTATCCATAAAGATAGAAAATGGATTGGGCACTAAGGGAGCTCAGCAAAGCTAGTCCCCACATCATCAACACGAAATTAGTCATCAGGCATGAAGCACAGATCTCACCATAGAAATCACAATGATGGTCATCAGCAATAAAAATCAAGCCAAGATAGAAAGGCAAAGCCATCCAGTAACCAAGCACACATAAACTGATTAACAGTAATTCATAGTTCAACCAGCTAACAGGTGGAATAAGACCCATTTTAAGACCACACATCAATGACCAGAACTGACCAGCTGAAGAGTCTAAACCCAGAATAAGACCAAACATCGACATCCTGAACTGACCAACTGAGGAAACTAAAACAAAAAGCCAGGACAAAGGCTGACCCCTAGGACAGACGAAAATAACTAAGGTTTTATTCTTCATCGGTAACCTCGTCATCAGAGACCTCCGCATTAAGGATGTCATCAGTGACAACCTTAGGATTCATGCCGAGGAAGCCAGTAGCCACCGCCTGAATGTTGGACGTGGAGAGGAATGGCGGCGCAGAGGAGCCCGGGGTAGCAGTGACCAGAGCAGTGTAGCGAGGGGCTTCAACAGGAACAAGAGCTTTAGCTGCATCTGCACTCTCCTTGTCCTTGTAACCATCTAGATTGTCATTGATTCTACTGCTGCGCCTCAGGTTGCGAACATCAGTGAAGGGCCCTTTGAGTGGCTTAGTACGGCGTTTTTTCTTCTTGTTGCGCATCACCGAGGCCGCATCAACCTCCCCCACATCATCGTCGTCATCTCCACCATCTTTCAGCACGTCCTCCAGGTCTTCCACTGTGGCACGCTTTAGGAGGCTCGGGTTCTGATCATCAGGGTCAACAGTACATTTGACAAGATGCAGGGTCATATCAGTGTCTTTGATATAATCGGGCAGAACAGTATCAAGACTGATGGAGATATGATTGGCAGTACGATAAGGAATAGGTTGATGAAAATTCTGAGGAAAGGCGGGGACAAAAGGCAGTACCGCAGTAGAGCCAGTAGTATCAGCCAGGGGTGCGGGAGCAGTAGCAACAGCCAAAGGTGCAGGGACAGCAGCAACCAGGTCCGGCATCAGAACAGAGTTGGCCTCGATACAATCTTTTTCAGTTTCAGCAGTTGCGACCTGTTTTTGGGCAGGGGAAACACCTCCTGAGGCAGCAAAGTCGGCAGCAGCACCCGAAAACACGCTGTCGTCCCGTTGCTCATTATTCAGGTGATCTTCAATGGGAGCTGCATTCAGGTCGATAGCCGCAGCTGCAAGAACAGGATCTTCCTGCGCGTCATCCTCCTGCAGATGTTCATTGGCGGGGTCGTGTTCCATCATGTGCTCATCCATCTGATCAACATGGGAGTCATCCTCAGGACCAACAGCACGATACCCAGCCCAACGGGGGGCAGGAGCTGGTAGGGGAAACAGAGGACCCTGCTGTGGCGTCGGTGCTTCATCTCCTCCAAGGTTGACATTTGTGGCACAGAGAGCTTCAATCTGAACTGTCCAAGATCGAATGCGCGGGGCGAGACCAACCGAAACCTTGACTGCATTTGGAATTCTAGCATCATCATGCATCTGGGCGTGAACAACAATCCGGGATAGCACATCTGAGTCATGCCAGTGAAGCAGCTGGGCAAAGCCACCAATGGCCTTAGCAACCCCAGTAGTGGAGCGAGCATCAAGAGGATAGTTTATCAACATTAGCCAAACGGATCTATCAGTATCAAGCCCCTTGAAATTTTCTCCCTCATCATGCTTCTCAAAACTAATCTGATAATTACCCATCTCAAAAGGACCATTGATCAAGAACTTTTCACGAACCATCGGGCAACTGAATCTAACATAAGCCTCTCCCATGGCACAGGGTTTGATATCAAGACAACAGACCTTGTGGGCTTGCAGAAGGTAACGACGGAGCTCTCGAGCCATGGGCTCGAAGTCCACCTTGGCGACAGGCGGCAGGAAGTGCACGATGGCCAAGTCCTCGTTGCTGCGCTCCATGGAGTGCCCAATGAAGGCGCGCAGCACCACCGGAGGAGCAGCAGGATCACGGACACGGAGAGCGTATCCCTCAGGGACATGCGGACGGGGATCGCAGGGAAAAAACGCCATTGCCGCCGGGGAAGGATCCCGGTGGCTCGAGGAAATGGTGGAAGGGAACTGTAGCGAAGACGGGTTTGTTGTGATTATAGGATTCACCGCTGCCGTCGAGGGGTTTATATCAGGAGGAGAAGCTTGTGCCGTGTGGGCCGTGAAAATCTGCTCGGCCTGATGGGCCTCAGGACGCTTAACACGGTAAGTGCGAAGAAGACGGGATTTCGCCCGGCAGAATCGCGATATATGCCCATAAACAAAGCAGACTTTGCATCTAACCTCACTTTTGCAAACGGAAATTTTGTGATACGGAGATAAGCAACGGAAACAAACCTGACCTTGGCTGATATTGCGGCCAGAATGACGTGAGAGAGAATCCCGAGAAAACCGCTCATTTGAAAATTGGGACGGGTCCACACTGCTAGCAGAGCGATGAACACGGGCATCAGAAACAGGTTTCGAAAAAGCCTGACGATGAGCATTAGACGGTCCAGCTTGATTAGGATCAATCTTAGAAAAATTCAGGCCCTCAGAATCACTGAACAATTTCTCCTTTCCCTTTGAATGAGCAGAGGCAGACGATCCTTTATGCACATCAGATACCTTCCTTGTCTGTAAATCCGGATAACGAATACGTCTGAACACAGAAATCTTGCAAGGAGAATTGGACTTGACAGCATCAGCAAAGCTTTTCTTCGACCTATTAACCGTGTGCCATTCACTGTCCTGAATTGAATCCCATTTAGCCTTTTCACGAACATAATCTGGGCCACCATTACGCCATAGAGTAAAATGCAGATGAAACAGATTACAATTCACTGATCTCAGGTGATACACCATGAAACCAACCCATTTCGAGGAGACCTCAAAACGAAAGCACCAATCCCTGAGCAGGGAGACATTGAAATCCTCCGCAACACCACCAATCACGGACTGAATGATTTGACTGACCGAGCCCTCATCGAGACGAATAGCAGAACGACTGAAGGAGGCAACTAGAATGAAACCAGAGGAGGAAGAGATGGGGGAAACCGTGGAAACAAACCTTGACTTGATCAGATCCTGGAAATGGAGTCCCGGAGTGGGATCCAGATCCGAGATCGCCACCATCGTAGGGATCGCGATCAGAGGCCATGGAGGGAGATCATCGAGGTGGGGTGGAAGGTCGCCATCGCCATCACCGAGGTGTACCCTCCTCCGCCGCACGCACGCACCTTCCCCGATCGAGAAATCCTCAGGTGCATAGTGGTCTGTCACCTGACCAAGGTAAGTTTAACCTAGGCCACGATCTGTCAAGATCTGAGTCCTGAGATCTTCGGATCCTTAGCAGATCCAACACCCGAGCAGATCGGATCTTTCGAGACCGACTCGTTCGGAGATTACCCCGATGAATCCGTGTTACGCACGCTTCCTTGGGAGAGCACAACCTTGAGCGGTACACCACCGTTCGAGTGCTTCATGGTGCAGATTACTGACCCAGCTGCTGCAGCGGCTGCCGGCGCCAACGGCGAGGAAGAAGAACCCCCAGCCGCCGAAGACTCTGCGCAGCGTAACATCAGGTTGCGCGGTCGGCAAGTCCACAACGACCTCATGCAAGAATACGACGGGCACCAAGTCTTCACGACGCCGCAGGATAATGTAGTCGGCGCTACTACACTCCTGGATCAGGTTGTCCGGCAAATGGCTGCAAATCCGGATCCTGCCACACTCACTCCCATGGTGGAGAAGGCGAAGGCAATGACGGCCGCGGCAGCCCAGCAAGCCGCTGCCGTGACCAACGCTGCCCTAGCCAGGGAGGACTCGGGAGCACGAGTCGCGTCGTCCCACAGCGTCGATAAAACCGCTACCTATTCGGATGGTCGGTCCCAGACCCCAGAAGATGACCAGAGACGCCAAGCTCATGAACGACGTCCGGAGGCGCGCCGCAGCGCCCTGGATCGGCTTGGCCGACCTGAAGACCGCCGTGACAGGGATCGACAACGGTCACCCGCCAGGCGTCCCGTGCTGGAGCGCCTGACTTTTCCCAGAGGCGACCCCCGGCATGTGACTGCTGGGGACCGGGAAGAGGATCGCAACCACAGGCGCCACAACGAACGTCGCGACGCTGAAGTCGCAGCTCCAGAAGCTCCTCGAGGGCGGAACGACCGGCGTCATAGAGACGACCGAGACCACCGGCGCCCCAGGGGTGATCGAGATCACCACAGCCAAGATGATCGTCATCACCGCGGTGGTCGTGACGACAACCGCGGCCGTGATGACCGCGATCGCCGACCTCGCCACGACGATCAAGATCGGCGGCGTCGTCGCGACGACCGCTCACCGACCTACTACTCCGACGACTACGAGGAACCGGAACCCCATCCGAGGCGCACCACCCAGGCTCGGGGATTGCGCTGCCTCGCTGGCGACCTACGTCTTAATGGCTCTTGGCCGTCAGGCTTCAAGCCGAGTGCCACTTCCATTGAGAAGTACAACGGCACCACCGAACCCGAAGAGTGGTTTGGCATGTACGCCACTCAGATCTATGCAGCTGGAGGCGATGACAGTGTTCTAGCCAACTATCTCCCGGTGGTCCTCGCCCCGCCGATCAGGAGATGGCTCACCAACCTACCGGCAAACAGTTTCCATTCGTGGGACGACCTCAGTGAAGAGATGATCGCCCACTTCAAACCCATGGCTGACCGCTTGCCGGCCGAGTACGATCTGTACCGAGTGAAACAGCGAGAAGGGGAAATCTGCAGGATTACATCCAGCGCTTCACCCGCAAGAAGAACGAGATCCCCAACATCTCCGACCACGATGTCATCAAGGCATTCAAGGAAGGCTGCTCCACGAGGGAGCTCGTCGAGAAGCTGGGCCGCAAGCGCCCAAAGACTGCAGGCCACATGCTGATGATCGCCAACACCTTTGCTGGAGGTGAAGACTACTGATCCGAGAACGCCAGAGAGGGCTCCCACCGCCGAGAAGAGCGCCGCCAGAGAAAGCAAGACGACCCCGAGTCATCCCGACCTCAAGAGGCATCCCGACCTCGCGAGCGCAAGCGGAAGGGAGACAACCTGGTGGCAGCCGTCGACAGAAACCGGCAGAGACTTCCCGCGAGGCAGGACGATTTTGAAGATCTTCTGGACAAACCATGCCATTTTCACCCCAACGTCTCGCGCCCACACAAGTTGCGGGACTGCTACAAGTACAAGGCTCTCATCGAGTACAGCCAGGGCAAGAAGCCGGAGGAGCAACAGAATCCCAGGAGGGATGAAGACAGAGACGGCCAGGGTTCGTACCGCGACCCACTCAAGGTACTGAGCATCTTCGGCGGCCCTGCAGCATATGAGTCCAAGAGGAAGCAGAAGCTAACTCTCCGGGAAGTTAACACTGTGGTTGAAACACCACGGTACCTCAAGTGGTCTGAAGTAAGCATCACCTTCGACCGCAAGGATCACCCCGATCACATACCCCAGCCTGGGAGGTATCCTTTGATACTATCGCTGATCGTAGGCACCGCTCGGCTCTCCAAGGTGATGGTCGATGGAGGCAGTGCCCTGGACATCCTCTTCATCAAGACTCTGGACGACATGGGCATCCCACGTTCAGAGATCCAGGCAAGCTACGCGCCGTTTCACGGCATCATACCGGGCCAATCATCTCTACCACTCGGTCAGATCACTCTGCCGGTCGTGTTTGGTGGCTCCGAGAACTACCTTAAGGAGTTTATCACCTTCCAGGTGGCTGACTTTGAGTCGGCTTACCATGCCATTATCGGCCGACCTGCTTTGGCAAAGTTCATGGCGGTGCCTCACTACACGTACCTGGTCCTCAAGATGCCAGCACCCAACGGAGTCATATCCCTCCGTGGAGACATCAAGCAGTGCCTTGCACTGGAGTCCGAGTGCCTCGAGCTGGCCGCGTCCGCCGAGGCTAAGCTGGGGGCTGCCCAAATTAAAGAAGCAGCCGCGTTCCTTGAAGACCCGGGTTCTGTCCCTGCAAAGAAGTCGGCTAAGTCGGCCATACAGGCAGGACCGGAGACCAAGAAGGTGGCCATAAACGATGAAGACTCCACCAAGACGGCGGTCATCGGGGCAGCACTGGACCCCAAATAGGAATTCGCGCTCACCAACTTCCTCAAGGACAACCGCGACATCTTCGCGTGGGAACCGTCTGACATGCCAGGTGTCCCAAGGAGGTTGGTTGAGCATTCTCTCAAAGTCGACCCCACCGCCAAGCCGATTCGTCAACGTCTTCGCCGCTTCACCCCTGACAAAAAGGAGGCCATCAGGACTGACCTAGCCAAGTTGCTGGCAGCCGGCTTTATCAAAGAGGTCTTCCACCCAGAGTGGTTGGCTAACCCAGTTCTTGTAAAAAAGAAATCTGGAGAGTGGCGTATGTGCGTAGATTATACAGACCTGAATAGGTTCTGTCCTAAAGACCCATTCGGGCTCCCTCGCATCGATCAAGTTGTAGACTCTACTGCTGGTTGCAAGTTATTAAGTTTTCCTGATTGTTACTCCGGCTATCACCAGATTCCACTCAACGTGGATGATAGTATTAAGACTTCGTTTATTACTCCCTTCGGGGCATATTGCTATCTCACTATGCCTTTTGGCCTGAAGAACGCAGCAGCAACCTACCAGCGGTGCATACAGGGTTGCCTGAAGGATCAGCTCCGCCGACGCAAAGTCGAGGCCTACATCGATGATGTGGTTATCAAGACTCGGGAAGGTGACGATCTCGTCGCTGACCTGAAGGACGTCTTTGACGCTCTACGACAATACGACATGAAGCTGAATCCTGAGAAGTGTGTATTCGGCGTGCCTTCGGGCAAATTGCTCGGATATATACTCACTCACCGGGGTATTGAAGCAAACCCCGAGAAGGTGGAGACGATTCTGAGGATGCCGACTCCTCAGAATCTCAAGGACGTGCAGAAGCTCTCCGGGTGCATGGCGGCACTCAGCCGTTTCATCTCGCGACTCGGCGAACGCGGACTCCCCTTTTTCAAGCTCCTCAAGAAACACGACAAGTTCGTCTGGAATGATGAGGCCAAGCAAGCTTTCGAAGATCTCAAACTACACTTAAGTACACCACCGACCCTGGTTCCGCCAGGAGACAAAGAGCCTTTGTTGCTGTATGTTGGCGTCACCACTCATGTGGTTAGCGCGGTGCTTGTGGTGGAACGAGAAGAAGACGGCCATGTCCAGAAGGTACAACGCCCTGTATACTTCGTTAGCAAAGTTTTGTCGGCATCCAAGGTGAAGTACTTCCACATTCAGAAAATCGTCTATGCCCACCTCATGGCATCACGCAAGTTGATCCACTACTTCCAGTCTCACCCAATCACCATGGTTACCTCTTTCGGGATTGGAGAAGTGCTCTTCAACAGAAAGTCTACAGGCAAGATCCCAAAGTGGGCCATTGAGTTGAGTACCGATGATTTATCGTTCAAGCCACAGACGGCTATCAAAGGCAAAGCTCTCGCCGACTTCGTCACCGAATACGTGGAGATCCAAGTACCGGCCAAGCCTGAGACGTCCGAGTCCTGGACGTTGTTCTTTGACGGCTCCCTGCAGCTCACGGGTGCGGGGGCTGGCATTCTCCTCGTTTCTCCTCAAGGCGATGAGCTTTCCTATGTTCTCCAGCTCCACTTCAAGGCATCCAACAACGCAGCAGAGTATGAAGCGTTACTCCATGGGTTGAAGATCGCCGAGTCCATTGGCGTTCGTCAGTTGACTGCCAGGGGTGACTCCATGCTGGTAGTCAAGCAGGTCAATAAGGAACGAGACTGCCTTGACGATACAATGGGGGCCTATCTCCAAGTAATTCGCAAGATGGAATCCTGCTTCGACGGCCTTGAAGTTGTCTACATCCGCAGGGAATTTAATCACAAAGCCGACTCCTTAGCCAATAAAGGTTCGAGTCGAGACCCAGTTGCTCCAGGGGTTTTTCTTCAAATAGTACACCACCCTTCGGTCACGAAGGAGAAAGCCGAGTTAGCCACTCGCCCGCCGACCGACACAGGTACTCCTGAGGAACAGCTTGAGGCCATGAACATCGATTTGGCGACTCCATCAGAGCAAGACGACTGGATGGCACCGTTTACCGAGTGGTTGGTTCACGGAAGACTGCCGACAGACACAGCACAAGCCGAACAGATCCTCAGGAAGAGCAAGCTTTATTTCGTCGTGAAAGACACATTGTACCGCAAGAGTGCCAAAGATATACATATGAAATGTGTTCCCATCTCCAAGGGCAAAGAGCTGTTGCAGGACATTCACTCGGGAGTCTGCGGCAATCACGC
Source organism: Eragrostis nindensis (assembly GCA_012490785.1). Taxonomy (NCBI): domain Eukaryota; kingdom Viridiplantae; phylum Streptophyta; class Magnoliopsida; order Poales; family Poaceae; genus Eragrostis; species Eragrostis nindensis. The sequence goes on from JAAXCT010000070.1 coordinate 615,449, forward strand.
AGCTGCCAGGACCTTGGTTGCCAAGGCTTATCGACAAGGTTTCTTCTGGCCCACTGCCAGTCGGGACGCGAAGCACATCGTCAGGACCTGTGAAGGATGCCAGTTTTTCGCTCGGCAAGCTCATGTACCGGCACAGGAACTGCAGACAATACCCCTGTCACGGCCATTCGCAGTCTGGGGGCTAGACATGGTCGGTCCTTTCCAGAAGGCCAAGGGAGGCTACACTCATCTGCTGGTCATGGTTGACAAGTTTACCAAGTGGATTGAAGCTACTCCGATCAAGGACCAGACGGCAAGCAAGGCAATCGAGTTCATGCGCAGCGTCATCTTCAGGTTTGGTGTTCCTAACCGCATCATAACGGATAATGGGCCCAATTTTAAAGCCGCCGAGTTTCAAGAGTTCTGCGACGACGTTGGAATCAAGGCATGCTACGCCTCACGCTCCCACCCCGAGTCCAATGGGCAGGTCGAGCGGGCCAATGGCATGATTCTCCAAGGTATCAGACCACGCGCCTTTGACCGGCTGAAGAAGTACGCATCCAGGTGGATTGAAGAGTTACCATCCGTGTTATGGGCACTACGCACCACCCCAAGCTCGGCAACCGGTCAAACACCCTTCTTCATGGTCTACGGTGCAGAGGCGGTTCTGCCGACTGAGCTGGAACACGATGCTCCCAGGATCGAGTTCTTCGATGAAGCTAGAGCAGAAGACCTGCAGTCATTAGCGATTGACATGCTGGAGGAGGAGCGGGATCGCGCTTTCTTCAAGTCAGCCAAGTATCAGCAAGCAATGAGGCGATATCACCAGAACACGTTCATGAACGTTCGTTCCGAGTTGGTGACCTCGTCCTCAAGAAGATCTTAACCACCGAAGGTCGCCATAAGCTGTCCCCCGTGTGGGAGGGGCCTTATGTCGTAGCTGAAGTCACTCGGCCGGGCGCTTATCGATTAACTACCGAAGACGGTACCCCGTTGCAGAGTTCCTGGAACATCAATCAGCTACGTCGCTTTTTTGCTTGAGTTATTTTGTACACACCATTTGCTCAATAATAATCACCCCTGTTTCGTCATATTTGTGTTTTCGCCTTTGTCTTGTATGTTATGTTTTGAGCCTCTCTTTAAGCTAGCAAGTTGGTGAATTTTTCCCTGTCACGCCAACTCACATCAGGCTCATGCCCACACTCTAACACTGACGGGTTAACGCCATCTGTTGCTAACACCTAGGTTAAAGAGTCTGGCTGAGTCACAACCGAGTTCGTCGTCCGTGGAGTTCATTTATACTTAACGCTTTGAGAAGGGCAATATTGAACTACACATACGAGGCATCATAATATAATTACTGACTACCTGTTCCAACGATATATATACACCCTGCTATTTTTACAAGTGTTTTTGCAGACTCGGCATACACCCCGAGTTCACGGATCCACCGATACTTCAGAGATCATGGCGATTGCTGTGGCCTTCATCTCCTCGATGGTCCGCCGAGCGGTCGCTCGGTCCCCGGCGAAGCCCGTCTTCAAACGCTCCTCGTCAATCCGAGGATAGTGGGACTTTACCTTGCCCAGCACCACGCCAGCACACATGCGAGCGACGAACTCGCAGTGCCTCTTCATCTCCGACGGCACCTTTTCCAACAACTCGGCCAATGGGCGATCTCCTCTTCGCTCGGCGGTCGGGTAGACGTACTCCACGACCTCCTGTCCGCTCAGCTCAAGCTCTGCGTACTCGTCCTTGAGTTTGTTCAGCTCCTCTGCAAAACAACAAGAGTATGTTAGCAGTCTTCAAGTACAAGGATGACTGATGTTACACAACTTACGCTTGTGGTTCGTGATGAGCAAGGCCCGCTGCACAGTCATCTGTGAGAGTTCTTCTTCTTTCACAGACAGTTGTTTCTCCAAGGCTTCTGCAAGGTTTTTGCTCTCCTTCCATCGACGTTTCGCTTCAGTATACTTCTTCTTCAATGTGTCGATTTCGAATATGGAGGACTGCCATTCAGCTCGTTTGTTCCTCAATGTTTGCACTGCTATCTTCTCGGCGTCAATGGCTTTATACAGCTCCTCAAAATAGGTTTTCTCTTTTTCTGCCTGGGACTCTATTTGAGTTTGAGCTTGGGTGAGCCGGTTTTGCATTTCGACAAGTTCGGCCTCTTTAGCTTTGTAAGCTTGGTTCAGCTTGCCGACCTGCTCGTTCAGTGCTTCGACCCTAGACCTCGCGCGCTCCAAGTCTTCTGAAGTTGCCGGAACTGCAAATTCGTTAAACTCCCATCACATAACAGCCTTGCATCGTCGAGGCTTGGTAAAGCTTTACAATATACTCACCTGTCGTCGTCGTCGCCAAGTTCTTCTCCTGCTGCAGCTGCTGGATGAGCTCGTCCTTTGCTTTGGCCTCGGCCAGCAGAGTCTTCATTTGCTTCTCCATGGCTGCTTGCTTCTCCAGCTGCGTCTTCATGTCACGGATCATTTGGTTCTTCGTCTTCAAGTGCTCCTCCGTCACCTACAACAACAGGTGTCAGTGTCTTCGACAACAGCAAAAATACCTCCCAAGATTAAGACAATATGCTGTACTCCACTTACATTAAACATAGTATGGAGGGCAGCATGATGATGATGGAAGCTCGTTGCGTTGTTGAACTCTGCCTGTGCTCCGTTCTGCAGATGGTCATTTACCTGTTTCAACAGTCGGCAGAGCTCAGAGTCTTCAACCGTTTGCTCTCCTTCCACTCGGGAAACTGTTGACGGCTCTTAGACCCAAAATAAACCGTCAACTAGCTGCACCTTTTGCCATCTAATCAAACACCAAAGGTAGACTTAGGTCTTGAAACTAATGATTTCCACGAGTCTTGGTGAATTTGTGAGTGCAGCTGCATTTCATAGGAAAACGGGGAAAAGGAAGCATAAAAGGCCCACTCTGGAAACACCGATTTTCCCTGGAATAAAGATATCTCCCCAAAAGCCCAATATCAAGGAGACATGAAGAAATATCCTCTCCTGGAGATCCTCAATAATGGCAAAGATATATGGACCCACCAAATCAACCCAAATCATATCAAGAATATTCCAGAGGATCCATATCAGAATCATATCCAAGGATCATATCAGAATCATATAAAGAATATCTCAGAGGATAGCATCTAGAATCAAATCAAGGATATGCCAGAGGATGTGCCAGAGAAGAAGGAAAGCAAGAGGCGGCAAAGGCAGGTCGGCCGACCCCACAGGGCAGGTCGGCCGACCCAGTAGCTTAGCCTCTAAGGCTCATCTTTTTATGGAAGTTTCCCACCGTCATACCAAGGTCGGTTCAGCCAGCAATCAATGCCCAAAGGCGGTGGAGGACCCCCAAACCAACCTACCAAGGCTATAAATAAAGGGGTACCCCCCCTCCTTTCAACACACAACACAAGACACAAGTCATTCCACTCCCATCCAGGCCAAGGGCCTCTTGTATAGTAGTAGAGTAGAGGAGAGGGCAGGGGAGAAGAGAGGGGTAGTCCTCCCTTTGTGAGGACTTAGCCCAAATCTTGTACCTTGGCGGATATTATCTTATTTATAGTTCATCGTTCGTTCTTCGTTCGTTCGTCGTTCGTTCTTCGTTCGTCGTTCGTTCTTCGTTCGTTCGTCGTTCGTTCTTCGTTCGTAGTTCGTTCATAGTTCGTTCGTTGTTCTTATTCATAAGTTAGTATTCGTGGTGATATTGATCTAGCGAGCATTGTTTACTAGTCGTTATTCTTGTTATACTTGTTTGCGGGATCATCGCTCCGCAAGGAGTGCTCTAGCCTTCTGAATCAGTACCAGGACCGGGGTTAGAGTAGTAATCGACGGCATAGACGTGGTGTCTAGGCTAGAGGTTACCTTTGTTTGCAGCGTGCCCCACGGTTTGTAGAGGTAGGCGGCAGGTGGTGACAGCCCTGTCCGTCCCTTGTAATCCTCCACGTTCGGGTTCGTCGTAGAGCTACAGGCTGGCGTGACTTGGCAGACCAGGTCTATACCAGTGCCCGAAGTAAACAAGTAGAGCTTGAGTGCGTCTATCCTAAGGGATAACTAGATCTTTATTCATCCTCTCAATCCTACGCTACTATCGTTCTTGTGTGTCCTTGGGTAAAACTAACCTTGCTGCAGGATACCTCCGTTCCTTAGGGAAAACAAATACGATACCTTGGAATACTCCCGGGTGAAGTGCTACAACGGTATTCCGTGCGCTTGCGGATTTATTCGTGGTGTAAGAAATACCAACAAGCATTTCTGGCGCCGTTGCCGGGGAACGGTTGCTATCTCTGCTGCGAACCAGGTTTGCCCTCGTATTGTATCCTTTACCTTTTTCCTTTACCATCATTAGAAAAAAAAAATTTCCACCACCTATCCTTTCCATCCTTGTCACACCTTCACCTATCCACTTAAAGAAAAATACCAAAAACATTTACCATGGAGCCACAACCTATGATTCAATCATTCTCTGCTCCACGGGGCGAGCTCTTAGAGCCACCTTTATCATCACAACCAGTTTGTTCAACAAGCTATGAGCTTTGCCCCAGTTTTATTGCTTTGATCAAAGGTTTATCTTTCTCTGGTCTTAAAAATGAAAATCCTTTTCAACACTTGCGAGAGTTTGAGCAATTGTGTGCATGCCGGTTGATCAATGGCATGACACATGAAACCCTAAAGTGGACATTGTTTTCCTTCTCCCTCAATGGGAAGGCGAAGCAATGGTACACTTACACCGCTAAGAGAGTGAACGGCGATTGGAAAGAATTGCGAGACAAATTTTGTCTAGCATTTTTTCCCGTATCTCGTATCACTGCTCTACGAGCGGAAATAATTAACTTTCGCCAAGAAGAGGAAGAAACCCTTAGTGCGGCTTGGGTTCGGTTTTGTTCATTGACCGATTCCGGCCCAGAACTTTTGCTCCCCGAACCTGTTTTATTGCAACACTTTTATTCGGGGTTGAGCAAAAACACCGCACTTTATCTCGACAATGCTGCTGGCGGATCTTTCTTTCATAAAACCTTAGCCGAAGGAAAAGAACTTTTAGAACGGATCGTAGAAAACACTCCCTTTTCCTTTGAACCGCCAGAAGAACCCAAGTCGAGCTGTGAGGAGACTCCAACTGCCGAATGCAAGCCTTTGATCTCTAAATCATATCATTCGACCGTTGAGCCCTCACCCAAGCCACGAACAATGAAAGAGGATGAAAAACCTCTGGAGTTCCCATCCAAGTTTGGGGATGATATCTTTGGAGGTTGCGGAAACACCTTGAATTCTTCCTATCAAAAACCACCAACCTCTACATCACCCCCCAAACCACAAATGATGGAGGAGGAAGAAGAAGATGAACCCTTTGAATATCCGATGTTTGAGGAAATCATTTTTGAAGATTATGGGAATACCTCGAATTACACTTGGGTCAAGAAATCACCTCCTTCTCCTACCGATCCTCCAAAAGAACCTTTTCACAAGGAGGATCCAAAAGAAAACCCTTGGAAACCCTCTTTTGCCACCACTACCACTCAAAATCCTTTGGTGAAACCTCACCTTGATCATGTACCACTCGAGCAAGTAAAGTTCATATCTCTATTCATATCGCCCGATCTTGCTCTTCATGAGGATGAGAAGTTTTCCAACCAAGAAGAGGACAAGAAGGAACAAACACTTCAAATCCAACGATCCTCTTCTTCTGCCTCATTTGAGTCTTTTCCCTCTGGCCCTCCTTGCATCATTCTTGATGATGATCAAGAACTTCTCGAAGAAAATCCTTCGGCCATGGAATTTCTTGAGGCATCGACTCTAGAATCCAAAGATGAATCATTGAATGAGCATGAGAGCTTCTTCTTTGAACAACCTTTTGATGCATGCTCATATCATGAATCTCTAGAGTCAAGCATAGTTAGTTCCAAAACCCTGCATAAGGCCTACAACCACCTTGTCTATCTGTTTTGCTACTTGTTCTTCAGGATGGTTGTAGATGCTTTCATTTACCATAAATATTGCAAATCTCGTGGTTGCATTTTTTGGCACTAACCATGCAGATCATTCTCCGGGACTAAATTATCAAGAACATGACGGAGAAAAGTCTTGCTCGTCGGACTTAAAATGATGATGCCCTTGCCGACAGGATAATCGGTAGTTATCTCATATTTGCTTCTTCCATATTTGATTTCTCTTTCAACATGCATATTTGATTTTCCCCCGATTTGCATCCATGCATGTTTGAAATTTTCACCTGCATTGTTTTGCATATTTGCTTTTTCCAAAAAAAAAATGCATATTTGATTTTCACTTGCATTCTTGCATGTTTGAATTTTTCTAAATCATGTTTGGGATTTTTCAAACCACTTTGCATTTTGCATGAAAAAAATATTTTATTTCTTTTATGGGAATAAATTTGGAAAATGATTTTTGAGACTACTTTTTGATGGAAAAAAATGCGTTGAGCAAACTTTTGGTAGAAATTTGGCACAACCTCCTATGGCTGTCTATAGCCAAGTGGGGTTGTTGACCGAATTGGACTTCATTTCTTCACACCTTTCTCCAAAGTTTTCATTGGATTGTGTCTCAAAATTCAAGAAAAAAATATTTCCATCTTTCATTGATTTTTCCATTTGTATTTTTCGGAAGTTTCCAAAATAATTCTCCAGCAAGTTGGACCTCCTCCAACTCTTTTTTTTTTCTTCTTTGAAAAAAAACAAAGAGATTTTCATTTCTTTTGAAATAACAATTTTTTGGAAAATGAATTTGAGATAATCTTTTGTTGGAAATGATTTGAGCAAAATTTCTGGAACATTTTGGCACAGCCTCCTATGGCACTTTATAGCCAAGTGGGGTTGGTGACCAATTTGGGCTTCATTTCTCTATAATTGGATGCAAGGGTGTTTGGACTCTCCAAATTTCACTCAAGCACCCTTACAACGAAATTCTTGCTCTCGCATTTCCCCAATTTTCCATTGTATTTTATCTCAAGTTTAAGAAAAATGTTTTCTCTCTCCCTCTTTGCTTTTCCATTTTCATGTTGGGGAGTTTCCCAAAATAAGTTCTTCGTTGTTGGAAGTGTTCCAACTCTTCTTTTTATTTTTTTTTCTACTTGAAAATCATTCAAAGAAAAAGAGGAGAAATAAATTTGAGACAAATCCTTTTTGCGTTTTGCCTCAAACTTAAGAAAAAGATTTCCCTTTTCTTCTTTTAGTTTGTTTTCATGATTTGAGTTGCGAAAAAAAAAAAGAGCCTTGCAAGAGCAATCCATGGGTGTGCCACTTTTGTTTACACTAACATAACCCATTCTCGAGTTTGCTCTTGTGTTCTCGCTCTTGTGTGCAGCTATGAAATGGGCCAACAAGTGGCTCATCGATGCGTTGAAGAAGGCGACAAGCTCAAAACCAAGTCACTCTCGACGTAACACAAATCCGTACCTCTCCATCGAGCTCATGCCAAGCTTGAGAAGGTTGGCATGAAGAGCTTCAAGAGGATCTCATGGAGGTGGACCACGATGAGAACAACACGTCGAGACTCCTCTCTCACACCAATCCATCTTGGTGTGCGATGAGGAGATGCAAGCTTACAACACTCACGGAACCGTGTCCATGCTCACACATGAGTATGTGACGCGGAATTGCTGCACAAGACAGGTATGAATGTTAACTTTGCCAATGATGAGAAGCCATAGGGTGAGAAAGTTTTGCTGGAAGGTTCGCTCCTACTTGCCATACAGTTTTTATGCACCCTGCTAGTAGTAGACAATGGTTTTATTCTTCGGTTCTTGCTGAATGAGTATCAAGTGCTTTCATGGAACAATCTTAGTCTGCTACTAGGTTTCCATAAGCATGGCTTGCTTGAGCTTTTCTACAACTCCTAATCGTTGCAAGCATGCTCTTTGGCAAAGTGTCACTTTCCACCTTGTGCTTGATGCATGATTGGCTTGCTATGACTTGTGTTCCTTAAGGCAATCTTTGACCTATCTTTGAGGATGAGCTTTGTATTCCTGCTGCCATGGTTTACAACTTAAGAATCTCTCCTCTGCAATGCACTGGCAATGGTTAGAACCTTTCAAGCATCAAGGACCTGTTGAGTGCACCTCGTTGATTGCTCATGTTGCTTAAAGAGTCTGGGCTTTAGAAAATGCTTAAGTTTCTTATATCAATGAGCCCTGCCCTTTTATCAATGAGAATTATCATTTTTATGATCACGCTCACACATGGTCACATGATTCGCTTATGCTTATCTTCCTCAGCTATACAAATGAGATCCGGTTACCTAACCCGGGACTTTATTGGTATATGCTGTGAGAGCTAACCATCCCTCTCCAAGCTGGATGAGGACTGCTTGCAGGAGTAGTGTTTTTTGGCAGGGATTACTTGAAAAACGCTAGGGAATGCAGCCATGAAGGTGCCACAACCGCAGCCCCAGCCTATGAATATCTAAGCGAGGTGGGAAACAACTAAGCATCACTTGGTTGGGACCAACCCGCGCAAGGATATGAGGCTTGAGGTTCGTCGTGGCACAAGATGGCAGCAAACCATTGAGAACCAATGTGCCAACATCAACACCGCGCTGCAACAAAGTCCGGTCAATCTCAAGACCCACAACCAACGCATGGGGTTCAACCCCAAATCAAGGGCTATGAGCAAAGAACAAGTGTGGGGGAGGTTCCCTCCCCCACTAAGGTAAATTGTATCGCAACTTGTATCTTTTCACTTTCACCTTACATGATAAAATAAAAAGTTGAAAAAGAATCTAAAGTGAAATAAAGAAATAAATAAATAATTTAATAAATAAACATATGAATAAACTAGGCGCTGTTATTTCCCTCTTTCATACACATAACGCGCCTTGAGCTAGTTTCCACATTGAATAAATTAAGGCTCCCCGGTCTTTAACCCCGGTAGAGTCCTTTTTGCTTTCATATTCTTTTGTTTGTTTTGAATAAAAAGAAGCCAGGTACAAGAACAAGTGTGGGGGAGATCTCTCTGTCTTCATCACGCACACATTCGAGATCTCCCACCAACACGATGCACAACATCGCACTGAGCAACGTGCTACGGAGTGGAGCCATCGGGCACAAGAAAACAAAAGTATGGTTTAACCCTCTGGTTCGATCAAACATCCAAATGTCCCACATGATCTCCACTTCATCCACGGCGATGGTTTGCGCATCCTATCCCCTATCTCTTGAGTTAAAATAATCTTTCATGAAAATCTTGTAGATTTAACTCAAATATAAAATAAACCAACATACTTCCACCTGGTTGGCCTGCATACTCTTTATTCCTTGCATCATACACCTGTTGCTTGTGAACACCAATCTCATAGGACCCCATGTTTATCTAAGTTGTTGGCGAATGAGATATGGTTGGATGAGAGGAAATCTTGCTTATTCTGCATAAAGTGCTTGGGAATTTTTCTTGCAAAATTCAAAATCCATAGCTTTGCACTCCTCAATGATCCTATATTCCCACCAGAGCCAAATAATGATCATATTGACCTCTACAAATGCTGCTTGTTATTGCTTTGAGCTTTGTCAAATTGTTGTGACCCTTGTGAGATGCTTGTCATACTTTCATGATCAAGATCACGTACACATACACCACCACCACAAAACATGCTAAACTTCTACACTGGAAGTTAGCCACACCATTTCATCCATCCACCAAAATAAATACTCCGTCGTTTGTCGTTGATGTCTCTCTCCAAATATTCTTGCAAAAGAGACATGGCTATCGAAAAAAAAAAGAGAGAAGTTGAAAAAAAAAAAAAGAAAGAAAGAGTGCTCATATGCATGAGCGTGAATGAAGAAAGACCTGCTCAAACATCTTGAGCATGATTGAAAAAAAAAAAGAGAAGAAAAAAAAAAAAGAAGAGAAGAAGTGATAGCCATGTTCTCAAATAAAAAGCAATCAAGAGAGAGACATCATCACATCAAGGAGTATCCACCATATTCACTTTTCCATACACTTATCCACACACGTGCACACTCTTGATCAGATTGTATGACTTGTTATCTCCTTGGATCCGGTTTTTGACTTAGCAACATAAGTAATGCAAGTATGCTCCTTTTCATTCCCTACCAAGCTCCACATAAAGCCTTACGTAGAAGTAGGATGAAAAGAGGCAAATCAAATGCCTTGGTGAGGAAACATACACATTGAGCGATCTGAGAGTTATCATCTGAGGAGTATAAGCTATGTTTTTACTTTTGAAAATCTTTCAAAAACCCAAGTTACTCAGCAGATGCAGCTATGATGACTTGAATCATGACCGTTCCATTCCTCAACCGCCCAAGATGACATGGTAGACACATCAAAGTTCACGGGTGCAGGTATGGCTTGGAATAACTTGTATGCTAGCATCATACCAAAGAAAGTTATGTTCCACCTTAGTCCTTCAGCTTTACTCGAGGACGAGCAAAGGCTAAGTGTGGGGGAGTTGTTGACGGCTCTTAGACCCAAAATAAACCGTCAACTAGCTGCACCTTTTGCCATCTAATCAAACACCAAAGGTAGACTTAGGTCTTGAAACTAATGATTTCCACGAGTCTTGGTGAATTTGTGAGTGCAGCTGCATTTCATAGGAAAACGGGGAAAAGGAAGCATAAAAGGCCCACTCTGGAAACACCGATTTTCCCTGGAATAAAGATATCTCCCCAAAAGCCCAATATCAAGGAGACATGAAGAAATATCCTCTCCTGGAGATCCTCAATAATGGCAAAGATATATGGACCCACCAAATCAACCCAAATCATATCAAGAATATTCCAGAGGATCCATATCAGAATCATATCCAAGGATCATATCAGAATCATATAAAGAATATCTCAGAGGATAGCATCTAGAATCAAATCAAGGATATGCCAGAGGATGTGCCAGAGAAGAAGGAAAGCAAGAGGCGGCAAAGGCAGGTCGGCCGACCCCACAGGGCAGGTCGGCCGACCCAGTAGCTTAGCCTCTAAGGCTCATCTTTTTATGGAAGTTTCCCACCGTCATACCAAGGTCGGTTCAGCCAGCAATCAATGCCCAAAGGCGGTGGAGGACCCCCAAACCAACCTACCAAGGCTATAAATAAAGGGGTACCCCCCCCCTCCTTTCAACACACAACACAAGACACAAGTCATTCCACTCCCATCCAGGCCAAGGGCCTCTTGTATAGTAGTAGAGTAGAGGAGAGGGCAGGGGAGAAGAGAGGGGTAGTCCTCCCTTTGTGAGGACTTAGCCCAAATCTTGTACCTTGGCGGATATTATCTTATTTATAGTTCATCGTTCGTTCTTCGTTCGTTCGTCGTTCGTTCTTCGTTCGTCGTTCGTTCTTCGTTCGTTCGTCGTTCATTCTTCGTTCGTAGTTCGTTCATAGTTCGTTCGTTGTTCTTATTCATAAGTTAGTATTCGTGGTGATATTGATCTAGCGAGCATTGTTTACTAGTCGTTATTCTTGTTATACTTGTTTGCGGGATCATCGCTCCGCAAGGAGTGCTCTAGCCTTCTGAATCAGTACCAGGACCGGGGTTAGAGTAGTAATCGACGGCATAGACGTGGTGTCTAGGCTAGAGGTTACCTTTGTTTGCAGCGTGGCCCACGGTTTGTAGAGGTAGACGGCAGGTGGTGACAGCCCTGTCCGTCCCTTGTAATCCTCCACGTTCGGGTTCGTCGTAGAGCTACAGGCTGGCGTGACTTGGCAGACCAGGTCTATACCAGTGCCCGAAGTAAACAAGTAGAGCTTGAGTGCGTCTATCCTAAGGGATAACTAGATCTTTATTCATCCTCTCAATCCTACGCTACTATCGTTCTTGTGTGTCCTTGGGTAAAACTAACCTTGCTGCAGGATACCTCCGTTCCTTGGGGAAAACAAATACGATACCTTGGAATACTCCCGGGTGAAGTGCTACAACAGTATTCCGTGCGCTTGCGGATTTATTCGTGGTGTAAGAAATACCAACAGAAACAGTTTCTTCACTCCGCCCTGTAGGAGTTGCAGTCTTCTCCACTTCGGCTGCGGCTGTTTCTGGAACGGCTGTCTCGGCAGCCCCAGCGATTGCAGGAGGGATCGTGGAGGTCTCCGGTTGCATGTCACCTTGTGTATTTGCTTCGCCTTCACCACGGATCCCCTCTTCAGCAGCACTCTTCTCTCCATGGTCGGCGCCAACTTCATGGTGTTCTTCTTCGGCTTCGTCTCCGCGCGCTTCTTGGTTGCCTGCTCCAGCACTCGTCCGGTCGGGCAACTCGGCACTTCTCTGCGGGTTCCCCTCTTCAGGCATCTCTTCAGATTGGCCAGTTGTGCCCTTCCCGTCAGGATCCAAGTCCTTGATCAGCATTCCTCCGCTCTCGAGTACCTGCTCTGCAGCCTCCTGGATCGGAGTCTCACCTCTTCGTGGACTTGGAGGAGCGTCTTGCTCTGGCTCACCAGTCGGCACTTCAGTACTGGGGGCTCTGCAGTTACACAAGTCATCAATTGGATTCTTCTTTGCAATTATCACTTTATATCACACTGGTGAGATTTACTTACAGTGTGGAGGGGTAATGTTGATACGGTCTTCATATGATATTTCCCTGGAAACTGAGGCCATCTTTTGGCTATCTTGCTCACCAGAGGTCCCTTCGGGGGCTTGGCCTTCTTGCGTCTTCGGTAGCGTTCTTCGACTTCGTGGCGACGGCGATGCAGTCGGGCTCACAGTCAGAGTGGCCCTGCGTGTTTCATACACGATTGTTCCGCCACTCGGCTTTGAGCTTGGGCCTCCCCGAGTGGTCGGCCGTCGCACTTCTCTCTTCGTCTTCTACGGTAGAGGTGGTACTGGTTGGGACTCCTCCACATGGTCTTCTCCAGCATCTCGCTGAGGAGTCTATTGACTCTCCTCTTCATCGTCACTCGGTATAGCTGCATCAATGGCAGCGTCTGTGGAGTTTCTCTCCTCTTCACTCGAGTCGATGTCCATGATGTCCTTTGCCCTTTTCTTCTTGGGAGCAGGCTTGGCATGCATGGGCTCGCTAGGTCCATCCGAGCGAAATTCGATCTCCAAAGCCTGCGCGAAACCATATACATGGATGCATTACAACATAGGCAGAATGAGTAACATTGGTATTGACTTCAGATGAGAATACTTACAGGTGGAGGAGGATTCTTGATGTGATAGCCAGTGATAGGTGGCACCTCTACTTCAGCTCCAACGGCGAAGAACTCCCTCACTCGGTTTTCATTGATGGTGGCTGTGTTCCCAGGGATATTCTCATTGCTGGGATCGTCTTTGCCGCGCCATCTCCAACCTGGCTCAGCTCTGTCCTTCAGAGGCTGGAATTTTCTGCCACAGAATGTAACAGCAATGCTCGGACCAGTGAGTGCATCATGCTTTTCACTATCCTTCAAGTCATCGATCATCGCAAGCAGATCTGTCACTTCAGATTTCTCAGTAGCTGTTAAAGGCTTTTTCCAAGTATCTCGCTGCACAGGAGCTACACTTTTGAATATTGGCAGACTCGGCGAGTGCTTCTTCACATAAAACCATCCAGAGTGCCACCCCTTGAGTGTTGACGGGAACGGCATATCAAAGTAGATCTTCTTGTTCCTTAATTGGAACCCACAACCTCCAACAATTGCCGGGTTCACGTTCGTCTTCATCTTCAATATGAATAAGTGCCGGAACAGATTGAAGTGCGGATGAATACCCAGGAAGACCTCACAGAGAGTGATAAAGACGGCGATGTGCAGGATCGAATTAGGGTTCAAGTTGTGCAACTCCACACCATAGAAATGCAGGATACTCCGGAAGAAAGCATGCGTCGGCAACCCTAATCCACGGCGCACGAACGCATCGAAAATGACGACCTCGTCAGGGGAAGGAGTAGGAAATTGCTCACCGGCCGCCGGACGCCATCCAATCACTTCACGGTGTGGCAACAATCCAGCGTCGGTCAGCGCCTGGCACTTCTCCTCGGTCATGATGGATTCTGGCCAACGGTTGTCTTCGTCGGCCGGCGGCGGCGGGCTCGCCTTTTGCTTCCGCGAAGCGGTCCTCTTCTTTCCGGCCATGGTTTCTGTCTTTTCAATGGCGGCTTCAACGACGGCGGATCTTCAACGGCGGCTTCAACGACGACGGATCTTCAACGGCGGCTTCAATTTCTTCACCGGCGACTTCGATCCCTTCAAACGGCGGCGCGATTTCTTTGGTGGCGCCGATTGGCGGATTGTGCGATTGTTAGATTGGATCTTGGCGGAATGAAAGGGGATAAGGCAGGCGCACTGTCGCAAGTGTGTTGAGGAAGATGAAGAAGGTGAAGCGATACAGCGATTTAAAGGAGCGGGAAAACTTTCGCGAACGGTTCAGATCTGTTGACCTAATTTGGACGGTCCAGATTTTCTGCCCATTATAGCGCGTCCATTTTGTCATTTTCTCTTCAGCAACTACCAAATTCGGTCGGCTGGCTGTTTTTTGAGGCCGTAATCACTCGGCTATTGTTCTGGTATCTTCAAGATGGCAAATGACACACACATGTGGTCTTTATTCTTCACATGATGGTACATAACAAGTGGATACAAGTTTACAGCAAGCAAGACATTACACATGGTTGATACAAGGTTTTTGGTGGATATCTTCAAGATCTTCATTCTTCATTCCCTCCTTGGTGGCTCCTGACGAGTACGGCTTCGAGTACGACTTGCAACTGGACGATTGATGGGCTGCCATGGAGGTAGGCCATTGGGCAGATAGCGACGGCGCGGATTTCCAGTGGCTTCATCTCCAGATGAGACATCAATGTATTCAGGCAGAGATGGATCGTATGGACCTGGAGGTGGCAGAACAACATTCAGTGGAGGTAATATTGGTGGAGCTTCAACGATGGCTAAGTTCTCAAGGTTTGGCATGGCTACATTTGGTGGTTGTGGTTCAGCTGGGGGCTGATTGTTGGAACTGGAGGCACCTTTCTTCTTGGTGTTCTTAGTATTCTTCATCTCCAGTTAACTTCGACGGAAACTCGGGGGCTGCAGTAGCAGCTTATTTATAGCAGAGCTGTGACTGTTTTTGATAAGGATGCTGCGGTGAAAAGGAAGACGACGACGATTCAAGCAGTATCTCAGGCATTGTTGGTTTTACTGTGTTCCCGTGAGTCAGTGGGGACAACACACCCGTGGTCGGCACAGTCAAATTTTGGCAGCACTCTGATGGCATTCAGTTCACTCGGCAGATTCTGAGTTTGGTACCACTTCTTTTTAGCTTCTTTGGAGTCTATGAACAACTCTACGACTTCTTCATAGACTCGGGGGCTAGCCCACGTGGGCTCACTTGCGTGAGCCCACGTCGCACTTCTATGCTTCTTCACTCGGACAGTCGGCAGTCGGATATTCAGGATTGTTTTCTTCAGCTACTCTTGGAGTCTATGAACAACTCTACGACTTCTTCATACACTCGGGGGCTAGCCCACGTGGGCTCACTTGCGTGAGCCCACGTCGTGCTTCATTCAGTTCGGCGAGCAAGTATTCCTTCGCAAGATCTTCATTTCAATCGGTTCAAGACTGGTCAGGTGTTTTGGATTACACTTCAGCGGATGTCTTCATGCGTATATGTTTCTTCAGCTTCTATTAGAGTCTATGAACAACTCTGCGACTTCTTCATAGACTCGGGGGCTACATCCATAGGATGCACTAGGCATGCACCCTATACTTCTCCACTCGGCCGGACAGTGGATATATTCTTCGAGCTACAACGCCACAGGATCTTCACTCGGACATTGAAGGCCTACGGGAGGTTATTCCCAGAATTGAACTCGTTCTTTGAGTCGGTTTTCTGAACTGCAGTGAAGAACGAGGCGGTCACCAAAACCAACGAGCTGTCATCATCCTGGGCACAAGTTGCTGGATGGGCTTAGATTCCGGCCGAGTGAAAGCTCGGTTCGAGACTCGCAACTCACTTCTGATTTTTAACAGCTGTAGTGCACCAGTTGTGGGGAGTTCCCATAACTCCCTTCCCTTTACGGTAATAGATTTTTTGTCTATATGCCAGGCTCTTTTAGATCTTCTGCCTAATCCTTTGGATTACCCAGAAGCTCGGGAGCTGCACCTTACAGGTGTGTTTTAAAAAATCCTGCTAGTAAGCATACTTTTTAAAGTCTTGGTCAACTTCGAGTTGAATGCTACTGCCAGGTAGGACACGCTTAATAAGCCCAGCCTTTGTTCCCGACGTCAGTCGGCATTGGGTGTTCCTTCATCTTCATGCCTAATTCGAGGCCTTGCTGATCTTGGTATTCCCAGAATTCAGTTTCTTCATCGGGTTATTTCGGTAACTGTTACTCTTTGAGTTCTTTTTTTATTGACCAGCTATGCTGAGAATTATTATACATGGAGTCGGAACCAGTCGGAAGTCTTCAAGATCAATCAAAAAGAACTTGGGGGCTACTGTTGATGATATGAGACCCGGGTATACTCAAGATACAATAAGGCCGAGTGATCCAGTAATGGGGATTCGGTTTAGCCCAAGAAGGCCCGGGTGGCCCGACGGACCTAGATTCAGTCGGCCCACTCGGCTAGGAGATAAACATCAATTAACTTGTACTACAAGGCTGTTTACTATGTAACCGACTAGGTTTGGATCCATGTAACCCTGCACCCCCGACTATATAAGGCGGGCAGGAGACCTACAGAAAACTCTCTCGCAATACATCATACCAGCACAGGACGTAGGGTATTACGCCTCCGGCAGCCTGAACCTGTATAAACCCTCGTCTCCTGTGTTACCATCGTGTTCTTGATTCTCGTACACCCGTAAAATAACTATCGAGGCCCTAAAACCTCGACAGTTACAATCATAGATCATAACCAATATCCAAATGCAGGGGCAAGGCAATAAATGGATAAAGGATAGTGCGACACACGCAGCAGGCAGTTCCACTCTGGTAAAAGGGCGAGAGGCAACTCTAAGCTAGACTAAGGTTAAGTAAGAAGAACTGCTGCTCCTAATGTACATCATCAAGTAGCGTGCGTAGCATCTACCTATAGCCTATGCTGCACACAAGCCAAGACTAAGATGTTCTACTGCCAAGCCATCATCGGGAGATCCAGCGATCAGGATCTGCCCCAATCTCCGGACATTTCATATATACTCCTACGCCATACCCGAACGTGGAGGATTACAAGGGACGGACAGGGCTGTCACCACCTGCAGCCGACCTCCACAAACCGTGGGGCACGAACACGCATCCAAGGGTGGAAAGGAAGCCCTAGCACCATGCCTCGAGGCACCTCGCAAGGCGATGAACCTAGAGCACTCTTGCAAGACAATGGACCCGATGACTAAGCAAAAGGAACAACTAGATCTAGCGAGCGATTACTTAGACAAAGGATCAAAGCTAGCACTACGTTATGCATAAGCGTTCGTCGCTCAAGAACGAGCGACGAACGATGAAGAACGATCATCGTTAACCGATGATCGAGTATGAATGAACAATGAACGAACGATGAACGATCATGAACGAACATCGATGAACGATGAACGAACATGAACGAACGAAGAACGTTCATCCAAGATCAAGGATGAACGATGAACTAGCATAAGCACATAACTACTACAAGAGCGATGATATTTCATTGATAAACAAATAAGTCTTACAAAGAGAGTAAAAGGACACAAGGGAATATACCTCAAACTCTCCAAGGGACTTGGGAGCAAAAAGGGCAGCCCAACTACTCAGCCTAAGCCTAACTAGAGAGCCTCTAGCTCTGGATGTGTGGAGGAGGGAATGAGCCTCTTGTGTTGTGTGTCTTGAAAGGAGGGGGGTACCCCTTTATTTATAGCCTCCCAAAGGCGGTGGAGTTGAGGCGGTTCCAGATATTCTGGGCATTGATTGCAGGTGGAACCGACCACCTGAAGTCAGTTGCGAACCGCCACAGGAAGATGGACCCAGGGGGCCTCCCTGTCAGGTCGGCCGACCTAGGGTTTGGGGTCGCCCGACCTGGCTCTGGCCCCGCCTGGGCTGGGCTTTGGCAGGTTGGCTCCCCTAGCGGGGGGTATGGCATCCCCCCAAGCTTGTTCTTGCTCATGGGTGGTGTCGAGGATCGAACCCCGTGTGGCGAAAGTAAGCCAAAAGATCGGCTTGGCCCTGCTGCGTCATGTTGGTGAGGTTGGTGAGTCGGGCGTCGGTGCTTTCTTGCCACTGATGAGTCTGCAGGACGTGTTGGTTGAGGGTGTACTCAACGTCCTCTCCTCGAGTCTCGATGCGTCCCATTTGCTCGGTGAGTGCATTCATTTGCTGCTTGAAATATGGATCACGAGCTGCAGACGAACGCCGCCCACCGGCCCTCGGTGAGTAGGACGTCGACTCGGAGGAAATTTCCTCCCACTGCGCACAGGGAGGGTGCGTCCATTGGGCTTGGCCCGCACCCTGCTGCGACGAGCCGCCGGCCTCAAACAGTGGTGGAGTGGTGTACCCACCGGGACCATACCCAGTGTGACCGTAGCCCGGGCCATATGCGTAGGCCATGGGCTGCGGTGCGGGTATCCCGGTTTCAGCGGGTGGCTCCGGCCTGCGCGTCCTCCTGCGAGAAGAAGTACTCCTGCGTGCAGCTTCCTCTTTTTCGAGAGGTGTGGTTAGGTTTTGACAGTCATACAAACGAAGTCTCTGGTTAGGTAACGGAAATTCATTTGTATAACCGACATAATAAAACATGAGAGAATTATTTAGACCATGCTTAAGTGTATGACCTTGAATAAGATAATCCTCGGTGATAAGAGAGCGGGGTGTATTAATATATGCAACATTAGCATCATGCAAAGCACGAACACCCGCAGCAATACGTGTAATTAACGAGGTGCACTCAATCGGTCCAGTCATTCTAAAATTTTCTAACCACTGAGCAATCATGAAAACAACAGGAGCAATCTTTATGTTCTCAACCATAGCATAAAGAATTTTCAAATCATCCTCGCGCACAATCCTAATCTCACTTCTAGGAAACAAAGTAATGCCAAGCCACATGTGCAACAAGCGCAAGGTAGGATGATGGATATGATTAGTTCGGGGTTTCTCACAAGTAGGAGATGTAGAAATTCTTTGCCAAAAAGCTAATTTTGAGTAACCCGGTATCGAACTATCAACATCAATGGTGCAGCGAGAATTAAAGCCGATGCATTGACTAAGATTTTTCCATGTCAAATGATATTCCTCCCGAAAAAACCGAAAGGTAATACCGTCATCTACCACGCGTAGGGTGAATAAAAACTGTAGTGTAAGTAAGCGGGAACCCTGCTCATCTACACATGCAAACTTATCCCACCCTATTGCTTTAAATACTCGAGAAAATTCAGCATCCATACCAATCTTTTGCAGCAGTCCCGTACCAAATGCTCGCGTAGGAGCAAATATACGGAGTCGGAGGGCTTCGTAGGCGCTCATCTCGTCGTCGCCCACCAAGTCGAGGTCGGTGTCGACGAGAAGACGATGCTCGGTATTGGCTTGTTCATCCGCTGCGGCTTCATGTTGAGGGCTTGACACTTGCTCGGTGGCGGTGCGGGCGCGAGTGCGAGGTCGAGATGAGCCCGAGCTTGTGCTCCCGGACCGAAACAGCGAGGCGACGGCCTTCCCGGCGCGCTTCATGCTACAGCGAGGTTGAGCAAGAACGCAAGAACGAAAACTCCAAACGGGTTATGAGAGTGAAAACCAATTGATGAAACCGTCGGTGTTCTTGCAAGCGAGAAAACGCAACTCGGAAAATCAAACCAACTAAAAACCGAAAAGCAAACTAAGAGAGAAATATTTTTGCTGAATTTTGAGGCAAGAACCAAGTGAGCACAATGAAAACCTTGAGAGCAATGGAGTGAAGTGAGTTGAGGAGTGGAAATGAGAGTGAATGAGAGGGAGAGTGCAATGGCCGGCCACCTCCTTATATGGACGAGCCATAACGGCTCATTTTGAAAAGAGGAGAGGACAGGTGACCGTTGGGGCAAAAGGGAGCGCGCCCAACGGCCACCATGGGTCGGCCGACCTGGGTACTGGGGTCGGCCGACCCCCTGTGGGGCCCACTTGCTTCCCTCTTTGGCCCACAGCACCCAACGGCTATATTGGTGATGACCACGGTTGCTATGTCCAGAAATTCCTCAAAATTATTTGCTCAAAAAGATTTCCAAATAAAAGGTTGCCTCGAATTCAAAATTTTCAAAAATCGCAAAAAGGAGATGTCGGAGAAAAGTTCCAACAAGCAAAATTGTTTTTGGTTTTTATAAAGGGATACAAGTGTTGTCCAAAATTTTCTATGGAAGATGAGAAAATTTGGACGTAAAAGTTTCTTTTTGCAAATTTTGAATTTTAATTGCTTGGCGAGGGAAAAATTCAAATATGCTGGCGGAAAAAATTCAAATAAATTTTTGGTGGAGGAAATAAATATGCAAGGTGGTTTGGAAAAAATTCAAATGCAAATGTGGTGGAGAAATTCAAAAGAAAGGCGAATCAAACCAAATGATAATGCCGGTTTTCCTGACGGCCAGGGCCGTGTCTTTTAAAATCCGACAGGCTAAGACTTCTCCAACAGGTTTAGCTTGGTGGCGCGGACCCCGTCCTTGGAGATGAGGACGTGGAGGGCTGCGCCTTGACTTGCCACACTTGTTTCATTTTTGGCGGTGTAGGTGGCTTCTCGGACTTTGGGATGGGTTTCTTGGCCCATAATCCCGGCCTCTCGGTCGCAGGTTTCTTTGGTTGAAACTGCGATGGATTTTCAATCTTTGCCAAGCTCTTCCATAGAGCAATGAGGCTGTCCGTCTTCCTGGCTTTCACTTCAACTTCTTGAATGTTGGAGGTGTTTGGCCCGTATTTGACCTTGATAATCGAGCATTATTCTTTTCGAGGTTGAAACTCGAACTTCTCCTCCTTCCCATTGATGTAGAGGCGGATTTCTCCAACTCCAACATCAATTTGGGCCTTCGTGGTGCTAAGGAAGGGACGTCCCAAGATGAGGGGCGTTTCCTTGTCAATATCCATGTCAATACAAAAAAAAATTAATAAAGTTCCTCAATGATCAAAATTCCTACCAAAGCCATATGTTGTTCTTACATTGCAAACCCTTACACATATGCTGCTTGTCATTGCATTGAGCTTTATCAAAATTGCGTGACCCTAGTGAGAAGCTTGTCATACTCTCATTGATCAAGATCACGTACACTCCACCTCGCATGCTAAACTTCTACACTGGAAGTTAAGCAACACCACCACACTTCCCACCAAAATAAATACTCCAAAAATTCATTGTTACTTCTCTCTCACAATTTATCATGGGAGACATGGCTATGCAAAAGAAAGAAAAAGAATAATCCCTTGCTCATACAAAAGTAGAGCATGATGAAAAAAAAAAAGGGGGAAAGAAAGAAAAAAAAGAAGAAAAATGTTGAGAAAAAGAAAGAAAGAAAGATAGCCATGTTCTCCTCAAAAATTCAAAAAGAGAGAGAAGGAACAAATAAAAAGGAGTATAGTTCTTCCACCTCACCACCACCATATATACACATGCACATCTTGATCAAGGTTGTATGACTTGCATTCTCCATGGATCCACTCTTTTGGTTCGGCAATATGTGTGATGCAAGTATGCCTCATATCATCCCTACCTTGAGCTCCACATACAAGCCTTAGAAGTAGGATGACAAGAGGCAACACAATAATGCCTTGGTGAGGAATATACACTTATTGAGCGATTCGAGAGCATCATTTGAGGAACTTTGCTTTTATTTCAAAAATTTTGAAAACCTCTGGAAAACAAAAGTCAAACAATGAACAAGTGAATGATGCTCTGTTATAACCGTTCTATCTCTCAACCGCCCAAGACAAAGAAAAAGCCATACGCCCCATAAGGAGTAAGGTAAAGGGTGAGTTACCATGCCAACTTTTTCAACTCAAAGGAGAGTATTCTTCGTTGTGTGCATGGTACCTAGGAGATATGAAACATTGTAGCAACTCCTGATCAACATCCTAAGTCCTACTTCTTGCTCGGGACGAGCAAGGAGGACAGCTTGGGGGAGTTGTTGACGGTCCTTAGACCCAGTTTTTGACCGTCAATTAGCTCTATAAATAAGGAAGAACTAACACTTACTACTTGCATATTGTTATCAAATAACCTATTTCCACGTGTACCTCTAGATTTGGATGTGCAAGTGGAAAACAGGAATTTCCAGGTGTAAACAAGGCCCAAGGCGACGATTCCAACACGTCCATCAAACGACGCTCGCCACGGGAATATAATTCAAGGATTAAAGGCCCAGAACCTACCAGAACATCAACTGAGGCCACGCACCTGGACAAGATACTTAAAGACCAAGGGGAAGCCACCTGCCAAGGCCCAGCCCAGGAGGAGCCAGGCCTGGGTCGGCCGACCCCCAATCCTAGGTCGGCCGACCTGGCAGGGTGGCCCCCTGGGCCCATCTTTCTATGGCGGTTCACAACCGACCTTGGGAGGTCGGTTCCACCTGCAATTAATGCCACCGACCTATGGAACCGCCTCAACTCCACCGCCTTTGAAGGGCTATAAATAAAGGGGTACCCCCTCCCCTTAGAGGACACACAACACAAGAGGCTCATTCCCTCCTCCACACATCCAGAGCTAGGGCCTCTCTAGTTAGGATTAGGCTGAGTAGTGGGCTGCCCTTTTGGCTCCCAAGTCCCTTGGAGAGTTTGGGTATTTCCCTTGTATCCTTTTACTCTCTTTGTAAGACTTATTTATTTATCAATGGAATATCATCGTTCTTGTAGTAGTTATGTGCTTATGCTAGTTCATCGTTCATCCTTGATCTTGGATGAACGTTCTTCGTTCGTTCATGTTCGTTCATCGTTTGTTCATCGTTCATCGATGTTCGTTCATGATCGTTCATTGTTCGTTCATCGTTCGTTCATACTCGATCATCGGTTAACGATGATCGTTCTTCATCGTTCATCCTTGATCTTGGATGAACGTTCTTTGTTCGTTCATGTTCGTTCATCGTTCGTTCATCGTTCATCGATGTTCGTTCATGATCGTTCATTGTTCGTTCGTCGTTCGTTCATACTCGATCATCGGTTAACGATGATCGTTCTTCATCGTTCATCGTTCATCGCTCGTTCTTGAGCGACGAACGCCAATGCTTAACGTAGTGCTAGCTTTGATCCTTTGTCTAAGTAATCGCTCGCTGGATCTAGTTGTTCCTTTTGCTTAGTCATCGGGTCCATTGTCTTGCAAGAGTGCTCTAGGTTTATCGCCTTGCGAGGTGCCTCGAGGGATCTAGAGTTGTGGTTAGTTACGCTAGCATGGTGCTAGGGCTTCCTTTCCACCCTTGGATGCGTGTTCGTGCCCCACGGTTTGTAGAGGTAGGCGGTAGGTGGTGACAGCCCTGTCCGTCCCTTGTAATCCTCCACGTTCGGGTATGGCGTAGGAGTATATATGAAATGTCCGGAGATTGGGGCAGACTCTGATCGCTGGATCTCCCGATGATGGCTTGGCAGTAGAACAGCTTAGTCTTAGCTTGTGTGCAGCTTAGGCTATAGGTAGATGCTACGCACGCTACTTGACGATGTACAATAAGAGTAGCAGTTCTTCTTATTTAACCTTAGTCTAGCTTAGAGCCGCCTCTCGCCTTTTATCAGAGAGTGGAACTGCCTGCTGTGTGTGTCGCACTATCCTCTATCCATTTATTGCCTTACCCCTGCATTTGGATATTGGTTATGATCTATCATTTGTAACACCATGAGTATAAGTACACACTTGTCAACCACGTCTTCCTTTGGGAAAATATAAATAACGATACCCTGGAATACTCTCGGGTGAAATGCTACAACGGGTTATCCGTGCGCTTGCGGATTATCTTTTATGATTAAATACTAATAATACATAACTGGCACTCGTTGCTAGTTGTGGATTATTATGTATCCTAAGCAAGTAACTTAACCCCAGGTATTTCTGGCGCCGAACCGGGAATATTCACTCTAGGCCTAACCAGCCTAAGGTGATGTTTTCTGTTTGGTGTAAGAAATACCAACAGCTAGTTTATGGATGGAGGCTTATAAATAACCGGTTGCTTGGCCCTTTGGGGTGCCTTTGGCCATTTGTTATCAGTGGGGAAACATAGAGGAAGCCAAGAGGAAGAAAGAGAGGCACTTGGGGAAGATTTGGAGAGGAATATTGGTGCTTGAAGATTGAGAAGACGAAGAAGAAGCTTAGTGCTTGAGAGGGTTGAGAGCATCCATCCACCTCTAGGATTAGTGTGGTCATAGGGAGGCGGTCTTGGTTTGTTACCCTTGGTCTATGACAAGACCTAGACCGGTTAGACGTCGGTGTTGAGCTTGCCAAAGAGAGTGTGGAAGCCGACACAAGTTTGTATACGGTCTTAGAGCTTCCCGTGCGAAAGAAGCATCATAGTGGAGCGCCCTTTAGCACGCATCAAGTGCGGAGCTTTACCTTCGGAGGAGTACCCGGGAGAAGCCCGGCGGGACGTGCGCGCGACTTCACTCAAGAGCGGTGGATGGTCCCAAGGAGGAGAGCATTGCCGGTGTGCGGTGGGGTGAAGCCCGCGACTTCACTCGAGGAGTGAAGCGTGCTCTTGGGGACATCACCGGCTGGAGAGTGTCGTGTGCTCTAGAAGGGATCGCCATTGAGCGGAGGGACGGGGTCGAGACTCCGACGGGAGTGACCCAACATGGAGTAGGGGAGGACGCCATCCTTCCGAGACCACGGGAAAAATCGATTAGCAATCTCTTACTCTTACTCTCTACTACTTGCACTTATTATCTTGTTTATCTTATATGCATGTAGTAGATGTTGTGCTTATCATATGATTGCTTGATGATTGTTTCCGTTGCTAGCTCTATGTTATCTCTAGTGATATGCGCATTCTTTATGTGTACCTACTTGCTCATAGCTCATACAGTTGCTTGACACCATCTAGTGATCTTGTTATGCTTTATGTTATATCTATCTTGTTGTCATGATCACTAGCTTGAGCTTCCCCATGTGTTACTTGTATGCATGCTAGTTTGTTTGTCTATCTATCATATACACTAGCATGTGTAGGACCTACTTGAGCTTCCGTATGTGTTATCCATATGCATGCTAGATTGCTTGATTGACTTTACCTTATACACTAGCATGTGTAGGACTTGTTGAGCTTATCTTGTATATGTCATAAGCTAGGATGTTCTTTATATGCTCATGTATGTCTTGCTCCTAGCTTGTACAAGTCCTAGCATATGGTTATCCTTGCTTGATCACTATCACATAGTGCACATGTACTCGCTAGTTATGTATCCTTTACTTGTGCAATTAGTTAGATTAGCTAGAAGTGCAAAAAGTTTTAGTTCATGGTGTGCCCGATTAACCCCCCTCTCTCGGTCACACGATCCTTACAATACGTATTGCTCATGTTAGTTATTTTCTCTCTTTTGGTTCAGAGTTATTCAGAAGTATTGTCTTGTTCAGATTTGTTCAGAGTTATTTTGGTGGTTAATTTGTTGCCAGACTACTATGCCCTATAAATTGATTTCTTTTCTCACTTTTGGTTGTTTTGCACGGCGCTATAAATTGCTTGTTTACTTTGACTTAAGCTTTGAATTGCTTGCCATTGACGACCTCTAATTTTTTGTTGTGATGATGCCAGGAAGTAAGGGGGGAAAGAGAAAAGGAAGAAAGAAGGGATGGAGGGAGTGAACATCGAGAACAAAGGGCTGATGCTTATATCGGACTATGCCTACTCTCAAGGATTAACAAGAGTGAGATCTCATTAGCATTTAGAAACTGGTGATTTGCTCTATGTTCATGTAATGATTGACTGATGGCTGTGTGATGAAATATAATGGGCTATATGTTGAATGTCTCTCCGTGTAAAAGTGGTCGGCCCACAATATTGTTTGCTTGGTTTTTTGTGATGCGAAAAAAAAGTGTCACAAAATTAATAGCCCAAAAAGATGGCCAAAAATTTGAATTAAGCGGGCCGGAAGTAAAATGGCATGCTAATTAAGCAGGCCGAAAGTAAAAAGGCCTGATAATTAAGCGGGCTGAAAGTAAAAAGGCCTGCAAAATTAATGGGTCAAAAGTAAAAGGACCTGCGAATTAAGCGGGCTGGAAGAAAAATGGCCTGCTGATTAAGCGGGCCGAAAGTAAAAAGACATACGAATTAGGTGGGCTGAAAGTTAAAAGGCCTGTGAAATTAATAGGCCTGCGAAAATAATGGGCCAAAAACCAGCCAGGTCCGGTCCAATAGGTAATGACAAAAATCACAATTGTCATGCAATTCTATGACATATTTATGAGTGTCATAAACAGATTGTGACAATTCTTGAAGTGTCATAAATGTTGTAAAACTCTTATTGGGCCAGGCCCACCTTCTAGAAGAAGGAGTCCTGGCCCATGTGGGCGACTTTATCGAATCCAGGCCCAACACGCAGTTAGGGTTCCCCCCTATAAATAGTTGAGGAGACCCCCCTGTAACCTGACACCAGAATTTCGCAATAAAGAATTTCGTCTCCTCTATTCCAGTTTTTACCTTTCGTTATCTGTCGTGATCTACGTGCCGTCGTTCCGCCGATAACTTAACACGTTATCAGCACGCTCTAATCGAGCAATTCGTCCAGCAAAAATCGGTGATGTACGGTACGTTTTTGTTGTTTTGCGTATGATTGTTGTTTATCTTGACTCGTTGCAGCAAAGATCTGTCCATGTAAAGGCTTGCCACGTGCTGCCTGGATATATTCAACATGCAAAACAAGGCGAACAGGAGAAAAACATGGTGGGCGCAACGTCGCCAGGACGCCGAGCCTCCGGTGCAACGTCGCCGGAGTGCTCAGCTCCTTAGATCTAATTCTAGATCTACACCTCTAGATCGCGATCTACTGAAAAAGCAAGAAAAAGGCGTCGAGATCAAAACTTAGATCTACTGAAAAAGCAAGAAAAAGGCGTCGAGATCTAAACTTAGATCTACTGAAAAAGCAAAGAAAAAATCCAGATCTGAGGGCCAGCTTCGGCCGCCCGACGAAGATCTGGATTCGAGATCCGCATCACAAGCAACAGAAGCAAAAAGGGGAGGGGTCCTAACCCTAACCCTAGAGCTATCGCCGAGTTCAGATCGAGAAGGGGAAGGGGATACTAACCCTAACCCTAGATCGAAGAAGCACAGATCCAGATCGCCATGAAATAGGGCCTAGGGTTTCCTAACCCTAACCCTAGCCACGGGCCGCCGCCGCACGCTATGGTCCCGCCAAACCCTAACAGATCGAGATCCAGATCAAGCAAAAATCCGTCGGATCCGGGGCTTTTATGCCACCCTCCGGCCAAATCGACACTCCACGAAGGGAGGTTGCACCACATCAAGCATCAAA
This sequence comes from Eragrostis nindensis, assembly GCA_012490785.1. Classification (NCBI taxonomy): domain Eukaryota; kingdom Viridiplantae; phylum Streptophyta; class Magnoliopsida; order Poales; family Poaceae; genus Eragrostis; species Eragrostis nindensis. Next base: position 642,726 of record JAAXCT010000070.1, read on the forward strand.
GATCGAGATTCGAAACAAGAACATGCAAGGAAAAAGAAAGAATCGCCGTCGAAGACGAGCCGAGCCGCCAATAGGGCCAACGCGTTGTTGATGCCGAGCCGGGTTGCCGATGTCGAAGCCCCGGCCGCGCGCGGGCCACCGAGCCCGGCCGCGCGAGCCACCGAGCCCGGCCGCGCGAGCCACCAAGCCCCGGCCGCGCGCGGGCCACCGAGCCCGACCACGCGAGCCACCGAGCCCGGCCGCGAGAGCCACCGAGCCCGGCCGCGCGCGCCTAGACCAAGCCGGGCCATCGCACAGGCGCAGCAGGGCGGCCGCGTCGTGGGGCCTTCGCCGGCGCTGGCGCGCGACCCACGCCGGACTCACTCTTCCCCGATCCAGATCTAAGAGAAGGAGCAAAGAAGGAAGAAGAAAGAAAGAAGTGGCGGCCGACCGGGTGGAGGAGAAACTGAGAGAGAGTGAAAGGAATTAGGGTTTCACCCCGTTTATATTCCCTCACTCACCTTTTTATGAAAAGAACCTCCAAGAATTCGGAAATTATGAAGAAGCCCTCCCGCAGCTCCGAATATTACGAAGAAATCCTCAGGAAGATTTGAATTATGAATAAGTCCTCGGCCGTTTCTGAAAATTCCAAAAATTATGAAGAAGTCCTTGGCGTATCAGAAAATTATGAAATTATCCTATGGACCCCTGGAAATTACCAGAAAGTCCTTGAAATATCCAAAATTATGAAAATATCCTCGAAAAATCTGGAAATTACCAGAATATCCCTGGAATCTCTGGAAATTACGAGAAAATCCCTGTTAATTACGAAAATTGACATGGATACTCTGAAAATTGCCTGAAAAATAGAAAAATTGCTGGATTGTGTTATTTTTGCATATAACACCCCAGATTTTGGTGATTTTACGCAAAAACACCAATAATATAACTTAAACACGCAGTTTTTGTTATATTTTTGCTCCCTATTACTTGGATATATGAAATAATCCTTGCACCATGATATCTTGCAGATGTCTGACCTCGTGAAAAGAGAATTTGAAGTGTTGACTCCGCATGGAAGCAACTATCTGTCATGGGCACTCGATGCTGAGATACTCCTAAGTGGCAAAGGCCTCTTGAAGACGGTCCTACCCAAGAAGGGAGATACTGCTGCAACAGATGTGGAGATGGCTCAGGCTTTGCACTTCCTGCGCCACCACTTAAGTGCTACTTTGAAGAATGAATACATGACGGAACGTGATCCCAAAGTCCTGTGGGAGTCATTGCGTGTACGCTTTGAGCAGATTGAAACTGTCTTACTCCCCAAGGTCGAGCGTGAATGGCAAAACCTACGCTACCAAGACTACAAGACTGTGGAGGATTACAATACCGCACTCTATGGGATTGTCACACGCATGAAGCTATGTGGCAAAGTGCTTGAGCAAAAGGATCTTATTAACAAGACCCTCTCCACCTTTCACCCTAAGTTCACTCATGTGAGCCGCCAGTACAAAAAGGAGAACTATGAAACCTATGCCGCCCTGAGTAATGCATTGCAGCAAGATCAAGGGGAGGACGAATTGATCATGGAGAATCATAAGAATCGTCCTACTGGCTCCTTGGCACCTCATGAAGCGAATGCTATCTCCTTCAAGAAGAAGAAGAAGAATAAGGGTAAAGGTGCTTCCAAAGCGTCATCAAGCGCACCCCCGAAGGCTCAAAACAACCCTAATACGTTCAAGAAGAACAAGAAAGGGAAGTCAAAGAAGAAACCTTCAGGGGGAGAGTACGGTGAACAGGATCAAGATTGCTACAAGTGTGGTCAGCATGGCCATTGGTCCAAAATATGTCGCACACCACAGAAGTATGTTGACATGTACCAAGACCTCAAAAAGAAGCTTGCTCAGCATGAGGCTAACTTTGTTGAAGGCACGAAGTCAACAACAAAAGCACCAATGGGCCAACCATCACTAAGCAAATCCTCTGATCTGGAGTTGGAAGATGACCTCATGAATGAGGACATTGATGATGAGGAAGATGTGCATGGAGATTCTGCGTAGTCAAGTAGACTATTATGAATCAATTAGTTATCTATTTGTAATAGGAGTGCAATAAATAAAATTCCTCGAAGGAATTAGTTCGTTCGTGTAATCTCTCGAAGAGAAGACATTTGTTTTGAATAAATCAGTTTGTGGAATTATTTGTCATTACTCTCTTGTTTATACATTTCTTATGTATGAATTACAGAACTGTGGAGTTAAATGACCATGGATGAGGACCTCTGTCTCGTAGACAGTTGTACCAACGCTACTATTCTAAGGGACACTTGCTATTTCCAGACGCTTCGAAAGTACACTGGAGATATTCTTACTATTATTGGCAATAATAATAAGATTGTTGGCCAAAGAAGAGCCACATTTGTTCTACCGAATGGTACGCAATTAACAATCCAAGAAGCATTACTTTATTCGGATTCAACCCGGACATTGTTAAGCTTTAAGGACATCCGTAAAAATGGGTTTCACGTAGAAACCAATAACGATGAACGTGAAGAACGTCTTATCATGACCAAGAAAGAAGGAAAGAAGAAGACCATTATTGAGAGCTTTCCATCGATCAAAGACGGTTTGTACTACACGTACATTAAGCCAAACAAAGAATTTGCTTCATTCAAGACCATCTTTACCAATCAAGAAGAATATAGACTACGGCATGACCGTCTTGGTCATCCTGGCCTTAATATGATGCAGAGAATTACGAAGAATGCAACAGGGCATAACTTGAAAACAAAAGATTTCCCGAATCAAGCAGATTTCCTGTGCATTGCATGCGCAAAAGGGAAGCTTATTACTCGACCCTCGCAGCTTAAGATTCAAGCAGAATCTATGCCATTCCTTGAACGAATTCAAGGTGATATATGCGGACCAATTACTCCCATTTCAGGACCTTTCCGCTATTTCATGGTATTAATAGACGCTTCCTCGAAGTGGAGCCATGTATGTCTATTATCTACTAGAAACCATGCATTTGCACGATTGACTGCCCAGATCATACAATTGAAGACACATTTTCCGGACCGTAGAATTAAATCCATCAGAATGGACAATGCCGGAGAATTTACCTCGAAGGTATTTGATGATTACTGTATGAGTATGGGCATCAAAGTGGAACATTCTGTACCACACGTGCATGCACAAAATGGTCTCGCAGAATCATTAATCAAGAGAATCAAATTGATTGCTCGACCATTATTACAGAATTGCTTGTTGCCTACCTCTTGTTGGGGGCATGCGGTGTTGCATGCAGCAGCACTTATCCAATTACGACCATCTGCTACACATGAAGAATCACCATTAGCATTGGTGCGTGGTAGAATACCAAATGTTTCCCATCTACGGAGATTTGGATGTGCTGTATACATTCCGATCCCTCCACCTCAGCGAACAGCAATGGGCGCACAACGGAAACTTGCAGTTTACGTTGGTTATGAAAGTCCGTCCATAATCAAGTACTTAGAGCCCTCCACTGGAGATTTGCATACGGCTCGATTTGCTGATTGTATCTTTAATGAAGACCATTTCCCGGCATTAGGGGGAGGAAAGTATCTCTCTAGGGATGAATGCCGGCAAATAGATTGGGATGCTAAAGGAATCCTAGGAATGGATCCTCGCACTAGAGAAGCTGAACTTGAAGTTCAGAATATACTCCACTTGCAAAGAGTTGCTAATGAATTGCCTGATGCTTTCACCAATACAAGAGACATTGTGAAGTCTCATATACCGGCTGCAAATGCTCCTGAAAGAATAGAAATCCCATTTGAAGGGAATGAATATATGGAATTCCAACCTTCTTCCATAAAAGCAACGTATGCTAGGAAGAGGGGGAGTGAGCCGGTTACAAGGGCATCTAAGAAGCCTAGAGTACAAGCTCCAGCTAAAACTCCTAGGAGACGTCCTGTGGAGAAGAAGCCTAAGCAAAATACTCAAAAGAAAACTAAAGAAGGTGAAAGTGATCCACATGAGTGGTGAGACTTGAAGAAACAAACCCAAGTGAGAATGTCTATGAAACTCATGAGGGGATACCGGACATTACTGACCTTAATATATCTATCGATAATGAGGATCAAGAAAATGAAATCTCAACGAATTATGTTGAGACGGGAGTGGTATATAATAGAAAGACAATTGAAGTCGATACATACTGTTGGTATTTCTTACACCAAACAGAAAACACCACCTTAGGCTGGTTAGGCCTAGAGTGAATATTCCCGGTTCGGCGCCAGAAATACCTGGGGTTAAGTTACTTGCTTAGGATACATAATAATCCACAACTAGCAACGAGTGCCAGATATGTATTATTAGTATTTAATCATAAAAGATAATCCGCAAGCGCACGGATAACCCGTTGTAGCATTTCACCCGAGAGTATTCCAGGGTATCGTTATTTATATTTTCCCAAAGGAAGACGTGGTTGACAAGTGTGTACTTATACTCATGGTGTTACAAATGATAGATCGTAACCAATATCCAAATGCAGGGGTAAGGCAATGTATGGATAGAGGATAGTGTGACACACACAGCAGGCATTTCCACTCTCTGATAAAAGGGCGAGAGGCGGCTCTAAGCTAGACTAAGGTTAAGTAAGAAGAACTGCTACTCCTAATGTACATCGTCAAGTAGCGTGCGTAGCATCTACCTATAGCCTAAGCTGCACACAAGCCAAGACTAAGCTGTTCTACTGCCAAGCCATCATCGGGAGATCCAGCGATCAGAGTCTGCCCCAATCTCCTGACATTTCATATATACTCCTACGCCATACCCGAACGTGGAGGATTACAAGGGACGGACAGGCTGTCACCACCTGCCGCCTACCTCTACAAACCGTGGGGCACGAACACGCATCCAAGGGTGGAAAGGAAGCCCTAGCACCATGCTAGCGTAACTAACCACAACTCTAGATCCCTCGAGGCACCTCGCAAGGCGATAAACCTAGAGCACTCTTGCAAGACAATGGACCCGATGACTAAGCAAAAGGAACAACTAGGTCTAGCAAGCGATTACTTAGACAAAGGATCAAAGCTAGCACTACGTTAAGCATAGGCGTTCGTCGCTCAAGAACGAGCGACGAACGATGAACGATGAAGAACGATCATCGTTAACCGATGATCGAGTATGAACGAACGACGAACGAACGATGAACGATCATGAACGAACATCGATGAACGATGAACGAACGATGAACGAACATGAACGAACGAAGAACGTTCATCCAAGATCAAGGATGAACGATGAACTAGCATAAGCACATAACTACTACAAGAACGATGATATTCCATTGATAAAGAAATAAGTCTTACAAAGAGAGTAAAAGGATACAAGGGAATATACCCCAAACTCTCCAAGGGACTTGGGAGCCAAAAGGGCAGCCCAACTACTCAACCTAAGCCTAACTAGAGAGCCCCTAGCTCTGGATGTGTGGAGGAGGGAATGAGCCTCTTGTGTTGTGTGTCTTCCAAAGGGAGGGGGTACCCCTTTATTTATAGCCCTCAAAGGCGGTGGAATTGAGGCGGTTCCGTAGGTCGGTGGCATTGATTGCAGGTGGAACCGACCTCCTGAAGTCGGTTGCAAACCGCCATAGAAAGGTGGACCCAGGGGGCCTCCCTGTCAGGTCGGCCGACCTAGGGTTGGGGGTCGGCCGACCTGGCCCTGGCCCCCCCTGGGCTGGGCTTTGGCAGGTTGGCTCCCCTCGGCCTTTTAGCCTCTTTTCCAGGTGCGTGGCCTCAGTTGATATTCTGGGTGATTCTGGGCCTTTAATCCTTGAATTATATTCCCGCGGCGAGCGTCGTTTGATGGACGTGTTGGAATCGTCGCCTTGGGCCTTGTTTACACCTGGAAATCCCTGTTTTCCACCTGCACATCCAAATCTAGAGGTACACGTGGAAATAGGTTATTTGATAACAAAATGCAAGTAACAAGTGTTAGTTCTTCCTTATTTATAGAGCTAATTGACGGTCAAAAACTGGGTCTAAGGACCGTCAACAACTCCCCCAAGCTGTCCTCCTTGCTCGTCCCGAGCAAGAAGTAGGACTTAGGATGTTGATTAGGAGTTGCTACAATGTTTCATATCTCATAGGTACCATGTACACAACAAAGTACTCTCCTTTGAGTTGAAAAAGTTGGCATGGTAGCTCACCCTTTACCTTACTCCTTATGGGGCGTATGGCTTTTTCCTTGTCTTGGGCGGTTGAGAGATAGAACGGTTATAACAGAGCACCATTCACTTGTCCATTGTTTGACTTTTATTTTCCGGAGGTTTTCGAAAATTTTGAAATAAAAGCAAAGTTCCTCAAATGATGCTCTCGAATCGCTCAATAAGTGTATATTCCTCACCAAGGCATTATTGTGTTGCCTCTTTGTCATCCTACTTCTAAGGCTTGTATGTGGAGCTCAAGGTAGGGATGATATGAGGCATACTTGCATCACACATATTGCTGAACCAAAAGAGTGGATCCATGGAGAATGCAAGTCATACAACCTTGATCAAGATGTGCATGTGTGTATATGGTGGTGGTGAGGTGGAAGAACTATACTCCTTTTTATTTGTTTCCTCTCTCTCTTTTTGAATTTTTGAGGAGATCATGGCTATCTTTCTTTCTTTCTTTTTCTCAACAGTTTTTTTTCTTTATTCCCCATATATTTTTTTTCATCATGCTCTACTTCTGTATGAGCAGGGGATTATTCTTTTTCTTTCTTTTGCATAGCCATGTCTCCGATGATAAATTTTGAGAGAGAGGTAACAATGAATTTTTGGAGTATTTATTTTGGTGGAAAGTGTGGGGTATTGCTTAACTTCCAGTGTAGAAGTTTAGCATGCGAGGTGGAGTGTACGTGATCTTGATCAATGAGAGTATGACAAGCTTCTCACTAGGGTCACACAATTTTGATAAAGCTCAATGCAATGACAAGCAGCATATGTGTAAGGGTTTGCAATGTAAGAACAACATATGGCTTTGGTAGGAATTTTGATCATTGAGGAACTTTATCATTTTTTTGTATTTTGTAAAATAAAACTCCGGAAGTCAAGTCTTACTTTGAACAAGATCATAGCAGCCCTATTTGTACCATATCATATCTCACAACAACTTAGACTTAGATCAAGCACTATGCAGCCCACAAGTTTCAAGTTCTAGGTAAGCATAAGCCAAAAGTCTCAAAACTTGGGAGAGCACTAAGTTGTGACTAGGTACAAACGAGAGATAAAACAGAGCAACTATTCATCATCTCAACATAAGGAAGGCTAAACACTCATACTCGCATATAAAGAGAAACTACGAAAAACTAGAAACCACACTAAAGACTATTTTTGTTCTTTTTAGTTTTGTCATTTTTATTTTATTTTCAGATTTATATTTTTTTTTTTGGTATTTTTCATGAGAGGTGCAAGAACAAGCAAACAAAAGAAACAAAAGGATACAAGTTGCGATACATGATACCTTAGCGGGGGGTATGGCATCCCCCCCCAAGCTTGTTCTTGCTCATGGGTGATGTCGAGGATCGAACCCGGTGTGGCGAAAGTAAGCCAACATATCGGCTTGGCCCTGCTGCGTCATGTTGGTGAGGTTGGTGAGCTGGGCATTTGTGTTTTCTTGCCACTGATGGGTCTGCAGGACGTGTTGGTTGAGAGTGTGCTCAACGTCCTCTCCTCGAGTCTCGATGCGTCCCATTTGCTCGGTGAGCGCATTCATTTGCTGCTCGAGATATGGATCACGAGCTGCAGACGAACGTCGCCCACCAGCCCGTGGTGAGTAGGACGTCGAATCGGAGGAGATTTCCTCCCATTGCGCGCGGGGATGGTGCGTCCATTGGGCTTGGCCCGCACCCTGCTGCGACGAGCCGCCGACCTCAAATGGTGGTGGAGTGGTGTACCCACCGGGACCATACCCGGCGTGACCGTAGCTTGGCCCATGTGCATAGGCCATGGGCTGCGGTGCGGGTATCCCGGTGTCGGCGGTCGGCTCCGGCCTGCGCGTCCTCCTGCGAGAAGAAGTACTCCTGCGTGCAGCCTCCTCTTTTTCTAGAGGTGTGGTTAGGTTTTTACAGCCATACAAACGAAGTTCCCGGTTAGGTAACGGGAATTCATTTGTATAACCGACATAATAAAATATGAGAGAATTATTTGGACCATGCTTAAGTGTATGACCTTGAATAAGATAATCCTCGGTGATAAGAGAGCGGGGTGTATCAAGATAAGCAACATTAGCATCATGCAAAGCACCAACACCCGCAGCAATACGTGTAATCAACGAGGTGCACTCAATTGGTCCAGTCATTCTAAAATTTTCTAACCACTGAGAAATCATGGACATGACAGGAGCAATCTTTATTTTCTCAACCATAGCATAAAGAATTTTCAGATCATCCTCGCGCACAATCCTAATATCACTTCTAGGAAACAAGGTAATGCCAAGCCACATGTGCAACAAGCGCAAGGTAGGATGATGAATATGATTAGTTCGGGGTTTCTCACAAGTAGGAGATGCAGAAATTCTTTGCCAAAAAGCTAACTTTGAGTAACCCGGAATCGAACTATCAACATCAATGGTGCAGCGAGAATTAAAGCCGAGGCATTGACTAAGGATTTTCCATGTCAAATGATATTCCTCCCGGAAAAACCGAAAGGTAATACCGTCATCTACCACGCGTAGGGTGCATAAAAACTGTAGTGTAAGTAAGCGGGAACCCTGCTCATCTACACTTGCAAACTTATCCCACCCTATTGCTTTAAATACTCGAGAAAATTCAGCATCCATACCAATCTTTTGCAGCAGTTCCGTATCAAATGCTCGCGTAGGAGCAAATGTACGGAGTCGGAGAGCTTCGTAGGCGCCCATCTCTTCGTCGCCCACCAAGTCGAGGTCGGTGTCGACGAGAAGACGATGCTCGGTGTTGGCTTGTTCCTCCGTTGCGGCTTCATGTTGAGGGCTTGACACTTGCTCGGTGGTGGTGCGGGCGCGAGTGCGAGGTCGAGATGAACCCGAGCCTGTGCTCCCGGACCGGAGCAGCGAGGCGAAGGCCTTGCCAGCGCGCTTCATGCTGCAGCGAGGTCGAGCAAGAACGCAAGAACGAAAACTCCGAACGGGTTATGAGATGAAAACCAATCGATGAAACCGTCGGTGTTCTTGCAAGCGAGAAAACGCAACTCGGAAAACCAAACCAAAACAAAACTGCAAAGCAAACCAAAGGAGAAATATTTTTGCAGAATTTTGAGGCAAGAACTCAATGAGCACAATGAAAAACTTGAGAGCAATGGAGTGAAGTGAGTTGAAGAGTGGAAATGAGAGTGAATGAGAGGGAGAGTGCAATGGCCGGCCACCTCCTTATATGGGCGAGCCATAACGGCTCATTTTGAAAGGAGCAAAGGACAGGTGACCGTTGGGGCAAAGGAGAGCGCGCCCAACGGCCACCCTGGGTCGGCCGACCCGGCAAGTGGGGTCGGCCGACCCCCTGTGGGGCCGTCCTGTCATCCCTCTTGGCCCACAGCCCCCAACGGCCAAATGATGATTGACCATGGTTGCTATGTCCAGAAACTCCTCGAAAATATTTGCTCAAAAAGATTTCCAGATAAAAGGTTGCCTCGAATTCAAAATTTTTCAAAAAATTCAAAAATCGACATGTTGATGAAAAATTTCAACATGCAAAAATATTTTTGGCTTTTCCATGATGATACAAGGGTGGTCCAAAAATTTCATCCAAAGATGAGCCTTTTTGAACGCAAAAGTGTTTTTGAAAATTTTGATTTTTAAATGCATGGCGAGGGAAAAATTCAAATATGCTGGCGGAAAAATCCAAATAAATTTTTGGTGGAGGAAATAAACATGCAGAGTGGTTTGAAAAAAAATCCAAATGCAAATTGGTGGAAAAATTCAAAGAGAAGATCAAAAAGAAAAAGCAAATAAAAGCAAATGATAATGCCGGTTAACCTGCCGGCCAGGGCCGTGTCGTTTAAAGTCCGACGGGCTAAGACTTCTCCAACGGGTTTAGCTTGGTGGCGCGGACCCGGTCCTTGGAGATGAGGACGTAGAGGGCTGCGCCTTGACTTGCCACACTTGTTTCATCTTTGGTGGTGTAGGTGGCTTTTCGGACTTTGGGACGGGTTTCTTGGCCCATAATCCCGGCCTCGTGGTCGCAGGTTTCTTTGGTTGAAACTGCGATGGATTCTCAATTTTTGCCAAGCTCTTCCATAGAGCAATGAGGCTGTCCGTTTTCCTGGCTGTCACTTCAACTTCTTGAATGTTGGAGGTGTTTGGCCCATACTTGACCTTGATCATCGAGCATTGTTCCTTCCGAGGTTGAAACTCGAACTTCTCCTCCTTCCCATTGATGTAGAGGCGGATTTCTCCAACTCCAACATCAATTTGGGCCTTTGTGGTGCTAAGGAAGGGACGTCCCAAGATGAGGGGCGTTTCCTTATCAATATCCATGTCAAGCACCACAAAGTTCACCGGGACGGTGTGGCCTCTTATGAATACCGGCACATCCTCCGCAATCCCCATTGGAAAGCGAAAGGATGAGTCGGCCAATTGTAGCCGCATCGCTGTTGGTGTGAGGAATCGGTACTTTAATTGCTCGAAGATTGCCTTGGGCATAATGCTCACGCTGGCCCCAAGGTCACACAGTGCATAGTCGAAGTGGAATCTCTTGATTGCACAAGAGATTACTGGAAAGCCTGGATCAGATTTTATTGTAGAAGGTTCTCCTCTTATTTGCCTGTTCTCCCCTGCATGGTTAGTCCCACGAGAGAACATTTCTCCTCTCGTAGTGATAACATTAGCTTTTTCAATGGGAGATTCTGGTTGCCCAGGAATCTGCCCAGATTTAGCAGAAGGAACAAGAGCAGCAAGCTGAGCTAACTGAGTTTCTATCATTTTATTAAAGCTCAACTGATTTTTGAAGCGGAAGAAAGACCTTCTATTTTTGAATTTAAACTCTCTAAACTTTGATCATTGGCAGCAAGCTTTTTGTTGATTGATTCGTTGATTTTAGCTTGGCCATAAACCAAATCTTTCAAAGAAGGCTGATTATTATTAAAACTAGAGAAATTATTACCTCCTTGATAAGATTGGCGGTTTTGGTTAAAACCTTGACCTCCACTTGGACGATACCCATTGTTGTTGTTCATGTAGAATGCTTCTTCATGAGTATGGTTGGGGCAATCCTTCCCCATATGGCCAGTGTTGCCACATTCCTCACACGTGATGCGTGAGTCAAGTGAACTACCATGCGTGTTGAAGTCGTCCAAGCGCTTCATGACGAGGTCGAGCTTGGCGGACAGTAAGTCCACCTCCTTGATAGGGTGTACGCCTTTAGAGCGTGGTTGGAGACGTTCATCGCTCCACCCTTGATTGGAGACCATCTTCTCAATAAGTTCTTTAGCTTGAGCAACGGTCATTGAGAAGAAGGCTCCTCCAGCAGCGGCATCCATATGTCCACGGGTTGTTGGTGTCAACCCGTTGTAGAAATGTTGAAGAATGAGCCATTCTTCCATCCCGTGGTGTGGGCAGGCGAATATGTAATCTTGGAGCCTATCCCACGCCTCGGCGATGGTTTCATTGTTGGCTTGCTGGAAGCTTGATATTCTTCCACGAAGGGCATTGGTTTTGCCCAACGGGAAAAACTTTGCGAGGAACGCGGTAGAACAGCGGTCCCAAGTGTCAATGCTGGCACGATTGGCATAGAACCATTGTTTCGCCTTCCCAAGGAGGGAGAGGGGAAACAAACGAAGTCGAATGGCATCTTGGTTGACTCCGGCGGTTGCCGATGTGTTGCATATCTCAAGGAATTGCTGGAGATGAGTGTTGGCGTCCTCCGTGGCCTTTCCACAAAAAGGAATGGCCTGCACCATAGTGATTAGGCTTGATTTGACTGCAAACCCTGCGTCACCGGTGTTGACATTGGGCCCAACGGGAACATTGGCAACGGAGGGAGCAGAGTAGTCACGGAGGGTCCTTTGATCAGCCATGTCAATAAGTGATGATGGTGCGGATGATGTGGGTTCGTCTGTCGGGAGTGTTGCTTGTGAGGGAGAGTCGACGCGGGGTCGGACTTTTCCTTACAAGCGACTCTGGATTATCAACGAAGTTTTTCGGCAAGTTGAATCCACGCATACACTATCCTGTTTTCACATCAAAGAGAGAAAACAGATCAAGGTTAGCCTGCAAAGGATATGGTTAAATCACATCAAGTGTAATCATGAGTAATCATTGTATACACTTGTCAACAATTGTCTTCCCCGGCAACGGCGCCAGAAATGCTTGTTGGTATTTCTTACACCAAACAGAAAACACCACCTTAGGCTGGTTAGGCCTAGAGTGAATATTCCGGTTCGGCGCCAGAAATACCTGGGGTTAAGTTACTTGCTTAGGATACATAATAATCCACAACTAGCAACGAGTGCCAGATATGTATTATTAGTATTTAATCATAAAAGATAATCCGCAAGCGCACGGATAACCCGTTGTAGCATTTCACCCGAGAGTATTCCAGGGTATCGTTATTTATATTTTCCCAAAGGAAGACGTGGTTGACAAGTGTGTACTTATACTCATGGTGTTACAAATGATAGATCGTAACCAATATCCAAATGCAGGGGTAAGGCAATGTATGGATAGAGGATAGTGTGACACACACAGCAGGCATTTCCACTCTCTGATAAAAGGGCGAGAGGCGGCTCTAAGCTAGACTAAGGTTAAGTAAGAAGAACTGCTACTCCTAATGTACATCGTCAAGTAGCGTGCGTAGCATCTACCTATAGCCTAAGCTGCACACAAGCCAAGACTAAGCTGTTCTACTGCCAAGCCATCATCGGGAGATCCAGCGATCAGAGTCTGCCCCAATCTCCGGACATTTCATATATACTCCTACGCCATACCCGAACGTGGAGGATTACAAGGGACGGACAGGGCTGTCACCACCTGCCGCCTACCTCTACAAACCGTGGGGCACGAACACGCATCCAAGGGTGGAAAGGAAGCCCTAGCACCATGCTAGCGTAACTAACCACAACTCTAGATCCCTCGAGGCACCTCGCAAGGCGATAAACCTAGAGCACTCTTGCAAGACAATGGACCCGATGACTAAGCAAAAGGAACAACTAGGTCTAGCAAGCGATTACTTAGACAAAGGATCAAAGCTAGCACTACGTTAAGCATAGGCGTTCGTCGCTCAAGAACGAGCGACGAACGATGAACGATGAAGAACGATCATCGTTAACCGATGATCGAGTATGAACGAACGACGAACGAACGATGAACGATCATGAACGAACATCGATGAACGATGAACGAACGATGAACGAACATGAACGAACGAAGAACGTTCATCCAAGATCAAGGATGAACGATGAACTAGCACAAGCACATAACTACTACAAGAACGATGATATTCCATTGATAAAGAAATAAGTCTTACAAAGAGAGTAAAAGGATACAAGGGAATATACCCCAAACTCTCCAAGGGACTTGGGAGCCAAAAGGGCAGCCCAACTACTCAGCCTAAGCCTAACTAGAGAGCCCCTAGCTCTGGATGTGTGGAGGAGGGAATGAGCCTCTTGTGTTGTGTGTCTTCCAAAGGGAGGGGGTACCCCTTTATTTATAGCCCTCAAAGGCGGTGGAATTGAGGCGGTTCCGTTAGGTCGGTGGCATTGATTGCAGGTGGAACCGACCTCCTGAAGTCGGTTGCAAACCGCCATAGAAAGGTGGACCCAGGGGGCCTCCCTGTCAGGTCGGCCGACCTAGGGTTGGGGGTCGGCCGACCTGGCCCTGGCCCCCCCTGGGCTGGGCTTTGGCAGGTTGGCTCCCCTCGGCCTTTTAGCCTCTTTTCCAGGTGCGTGGCCTCAGTTGATATTCTGGGTGATTCTGGGCCTTTAATCCTTGAATTATATTCCCGCGGCGAGCGTCGTTTGATGGACGTGTTGGAATCGTCGCCTTGGGCCTTGTTTACACCTGGAAATCCCTGTTTTCCACCTGCACATCCAAATCTAGAGGTACACGTGGAAATAGGTTATTTGATAACAAAATGCAAGTAACAAGTGTTAGTTCTTCCTTATTTATAGAGCTAATTGACGGTCAAAAACTGGGTCTAAGGACCGTCAACACATACTTTGCTGAAACGATTGCAACACAAATTGATTTGGAATCTGAACCAAAATCAATGAAGGAATGCAAGAAGCGTCCTGATTGGCCAAAGTGGAAAGAAGCAATCTGTGCAGAGTTAAACTCGCTAAAGAAAGAGAAGTGTTTGGCAATGTAAACCTTACACCAACTGGCATTAAACCAGTGGGTCACAAATGGGTGTTTGTCAGGAAGAGAAACGCTCAAAATAATATAAGGCGAGACTCGTAGCTCAAGGTTTCACGCAGAGACCTGGCATTGACTACGAAGAAACCTACTCTCCCGTAATGGATGGAATTACTTTCCGGTATTTGATCTCAATGGCGGTGAATATGAACTTGCAGATGCGACTTATGGATGTGGTCACAGCATATCTATATGGAACATTAGATACAAAAATCTATATGAAAGTTCCAGAAGGTATTAAAGTCCCAAATGAAGATGACCGCAAATTATATAGTGTCAAATTACAATCAGGAAGAATGTGGTACAACAAGATCAGTACATTTCTCTTGCAAAAGAGATTTGTGAAGAATGAAGATTGTCCTTGTGTATTCATAAAGAAATCAGAGAAAGGCTTTTGCATAATCTCTGTTTATGTTGATGATTTGAACATCATTGGTACTACAAATGAAATTGAAGAAACTTGCTCGTACTTGAAGACTGAATTTGAAATGAAAGATCTGGGCAAGACTACCTATTGTTTGGGTTTGCAACTTGAACATACTCCAGAAGGGGTACTCTTGCATCAATCGAACTATACCAAGAAGGTATTAGAGAGATTTAATATGCACGAAGCATATCCACTCAGATCACCTATGGTGGCGAGATCACTTGATATAGATGAAGATCCCTTTAGACCCAAGCAAGAAGATGAAGAATTATTGGGACCTCAATATCCATATCTTGGTGCTATTGGTGCCTTGATGTATCTTGCAAATGGTACACGATCCGATATTGCTTTTGCTGTTAATCTACTTGCAAGATATAGCTCAGCACCGACTCGGAGGCATTGGAATGGTATCAAGCAAATCCTCCGATATTTGAGAGGAACTGAAGATCTTGGATTATTTTTCACGAAGAATGGAGAATTGACCCTTGTGGGTTATGTTGATGCTGGATATTTATCTGATCCACATAAATCAATATCTCAAACAGGATATGTGTTTTTATATGGTGGAACTGCAATTTCTTGGAAGTCAACGAAGCAACATTGGTTGCTACATCGACAAATTATTCGGAGATCATCGCATTGTTTGAAGCTGCAAAGGAGTGCGCCTGGCTCAGGAGAATGACAAGCCATATGATGAATACTTGTGGAGTGGCGTATACTCCATCCCCTACAATTATCTATGAAGATAATAAAGCTTGTATTGCACATGTACAATCGGGATACGTAAAGTCAAATAGGACAAAGCATATGTTACCTAAATTCTTCCACACGTATGAAATGCAAGAGCAGGGAGAGATTTTAGTAACACATGTCCGATCTTGTGACAATCTTGCAGATATGTTCACAAAGGCATTACCTGCTCGCACTCTCGAAAAGTGTCGACGTGGTATTGGCATGAGAAGACTTAGAGAAGTGCTTGGAACAGGGGGAGAACTTCCCTAAGTACATCACATTCCCGAATTACATGAGTTATCTCGAAGATAATTCATATCAGTCATGCAGATTGATAATCATTAATCATGAAGATTAAAACATTGTACTCTTTTTCCCTTATGAGTTTTTCACATGAAGTTTTCTCAATAAGGTTTTTAACGAGGCAATGTGTGCAATATGAGTGGTGGTAATATGTGCTCTTTTCTCCATTTTGCCCACTGGGTTTTTAGGAGTTTTTATGAGGCATACTTATCACGATAAAGAGCCCAAGGGGGAGTGTTGTAAAACTCTTATTGGGCTAGGCCCACCTTCTAGAAGAAGGAGTCCTGGCCTATGTGGGCGACTTTATCGAATCCAAGCCCAACACGCAGTTACGGTTCCCCCCTATAAATAGTTGAGGAGACCCCCTGTAACCTGACACCAGAATTTCGCAATAAAGAATTTTGTCTCCTCTATTCCAGTTTTTACCTTTCGTTATCTGTCGTGATCTACGTACCGTCGTTCCGTCGATAACTTAACAATAAACAGTTATGACATTTCTGCAAACAGTCACAAAATTATGACAAAAATAGCGAAAATTTTCACAGAAGGTATTTAGCTACACACCTTCTATGACTATGTGATTTTTGTCACCGTTGAGTCATAGAAGGTCAGTTGTGACAAATTTCAGACCTTTTGTGACTAAATTGCAATGTCATAGAAAGTCAAAATTGTTGTTTTTTAGAAGTGAAGCATCTCGAACTTGAATTCCTTAATATTTCTAGTTTTTAAAAAAGCTGTCTATGCATACAATTTTGGTTCCCATCCCGGTTCCAATAAACACGAAGTGAGGTGCATCTTATCTCCATGATTCAATGTGTCTTTCTGAATTTTATTACATCCATGCCGAGCTTCATGTACGTAGCGCCCCTCCTCCTGGCTTAACGACGGAGGGCCTCATACTTGAACTCATCTGAAGACTTCAATGGATTCATATGCCGCCATCTTAAGCTTCGGTCTGCAGCCAGAATCTGACTCCGGCTCTGTGGGTTTTCTTGCTTCTCCGCGTGGGTGATCACGTCCAGGATGGCCGGCAGCAAGAGCCTGAGCTTCGCATGCTGCCCCTCAGTGGCGGAGCCAAGACAACTCTCAAGGAGGGGTTCAGCACCCTTCTTCTTCTTCCAGCCCCCCTTCCTCTTCATTTTCCTCTTCTTCTCTCCCCCTCTCCTCTCTTCTTCTCCATGGAGCTTTAGGGGGTAGGGGGGGCTCCAGCCCCCCCGCTCCCCCGCTGGATCCGCCGCTGCTGCCCCTCCATCACCTTGTATAGATCCAGGGCGGAGCTGACCGGACGCCTTTTGCATCAGCGTTAATGACACCAGTGGCCCGACCACCATGGACGTCACCAGCCCAGGCGCCATATACAAATGTAGTACACATGAGCGCGTGCGTGCAGAAAACAGGAATCAATCACAACGGCAGAGTGGAAAAGAGAACGGTCTGACCAAAGCGTTTAGGGAGTAGATGGACAAGGACGCCGAGCCTTTAGACTGTCTGGGAGCCAAGTGGTTGCGTCTGATTTCCATTTTTAACTGCGGTCGCGTCTGAATGGTTGCACCTGCCCACAATACAAAATGACGTTCGTACGACACTCTTTTGTAAGTGCTCGACACCTTTAGAATTAAACTACTGAATCCATCTCGCAATAGCTCCGCACGCGGCACCGAACAGAGTAAACATCAAGCAAGATATTATTAGAGACATTCAATCAGGTGCGCACTCTGACGTATCTTGATTTGCAAATCCGCTAGCATGATACCTTCCACCACTCCACTGGCATGTGAGAACATGCTTATTCTGTGATTAATCTATTTATTTTTCTAGAGTTCCAGAAGGCAACTTCTGATTAATTTATACTAGCCATTCAACCCGTGCACATGCACGGGTTAGAATTATAGTCACCGTTCTCATTTCAGCGGTCTCTCTCTCTCATTGTCATTTTGATTTGGATAGTAAGTTTAGGAATCCGTGGTAGCTGTTTTATTTCGAGCTTCTTAGTTTTTTGCCTGCAAGATGTTTTCTGTATTGCCTCAGTAAGTAGTGATATTACAGATTGTGTTTGTTTCGTTACAGTTTAGTTGTAATAATTTGTATGAGTCGGGTGAGTTCTTGCTCTGCACCTTTGTAGTTTGGTTGTTTAAACTGAGTGCTTGAAAGGTGCTTTTTGAATTGCCTCACAGGTTATGATTTTCTTTTTTTTGCAAAATGATTAATCGATGGTCTTTTTAGTGGTACAGTTTACTCAATAAAGTATAGGTAAGCAAATTAGTAGTAAGACATGGCATTTCCTATGTACTTTTCAACTTTTTTTTTTTTGCGAAATGAAGGGATTTATTATATATCAAACTCAGTACATAAACATCCCCAAATTACAAAACGCACCCTGAAAAAAAGAAAAAAAATACATTGAAGTCCTTCAAGGTACTGTTCATCTTCTCCAGAGAAACGAGCATTGGCAAGCAACATCCGATCCCCAATAAGCTCCTCCATGGAATCGATATGCATCTCTAAGAACTGCAGAAGACCAATAGGTGAACAACAAGCTATATGCATGATCATATTTATTTCTGATTCTCGTTATTTGGCCAGCAAATGAGTGTGTTAGAATCACTTACTACATTTAACGGGGTGTCATCTTGGTCTCATGATCTGAATAATTATTTTTGCCCAGAATCTGCATCAGAATTCATGATGACATGAGAGGATATAATATTTTTGCGCCATTATTGGACTGTTTTTCTCTTAAAGTTTTTTTTGGCTCATGATCTAAATAATTATTTTTGCCTGGTTTTATTTTTCTTAAAGTTTTTTGCGCAATTGGACTGTTGGTAACTGAAACATAAAGACATGACATGAGAAGATATAAATTTTGCATTATCATGATTAATGATGATCGTGTGGTGGTACTAAGACTAAATTGTTCTGCATGCAGAATTAAATTATGCAAACCTAATGATAGATGATCGTTCCTGATGATTGAATCGGTAGCAATAAATCCTTCAAAGAAGAAACACAAACATGTGATGGCTAGAATTTGTCAAGTTCAACATGCAGACAATAGAAGAGGAAAGCATCTATCGATGAAAGAATTAGATGAAAGTAGAAAAGGTTTATGCCTGGCTCATACCTGTGAGATCGAGAATCCTGTGCTGCCTGAGATGCGTGTCTGCTGGTTCTCTCTCTCTCTCTCTATATATATATATATATATCATTACGTACTGATATCTCTTGTTTGATTTAGAGTCCGATTACAGTTCCTGATATTATATGAGTCGTGGGTTTTGAGGGCTGTTAGAATTACTGACTTATGGCTGCCGTAGATGCCGAATTGGTAGTCCGTTTCTTAGACGAAATCTCTGCCAGGCTGCCGTAGATCCGAGTTGGTAGTCCGTTTCTTACACAAATGTTTTATGCACCGGCTCCTTCTATTCTTGCTGGTTATGAACATCTAATGGTCACAATTTGTTAAGCATCTAAATATACGGTCGGATGTTTTGTTTTTTTGTGGTAATTTCTAGGATTTTTCACTGATTAACGTGAGACACCGAAAGGAGCCTCCAATTACTAGTAAATATATAAGATATAGGCAAGTCTAGTGTCAATATCTCTGTTATGATGTTTTTTTTCCGAATAAGGGATCAAACCCTTCCGCCTCTTTAGATTCACACTCGATTCACACGTCTTTTTTCCCCGCTTAACTTTCTCAGACGAAAATACCCCTTGTGGCGATTTAGACTGGGCGAACATGGGCGGCAGCAACAGGTTGAGCTTCTCATGCTGCTCCTCCATGCCTTTTGCGTCACGGTCGACACCAGTGGCCTGACCACCATGGCGGTCCCCAGCGCAGCCACTGGAATTGGAACATTCACCGTTCACAAATGACAGAGTAGGGTACAGAATAGCGCTAGCATTGGCAATCGTATTCGTTGTAAGTGGACTCGGCGCCCAGCCTTCTTTTTCTTGGAGCCAAGGTTGCGCGCATCTGATTGATTGATTGCACTAGCCACAATGTAAAATGATGTTTAGACAAAAGGATCAACCATCCGACTGCAGTCACTCCACCGAACTTAATTAACTATCCACTTGCAGAAGAAAGGAAGTACTAGCCCCCCCCCCCCCCCACCCCCCACCCCTTTTTTTTTTTTTTTTGCTAACCTCGTCACATGCTTTTCTCCGAATATAAGAAAGGCAAGCCATTCATACCTACTCCATTGTATCATGAGGTTGCTTATTTTGGGTGGAGCAATACTGGTGGGATTTATGAATTTATTTTGTAGGATAAGTGGATTCAGAAATGAGATTTTTTTCCCTGAAGTTTACAGGCCATTCAAGTCTAGTCTAGTTTGTTTTTCTTTTGGCAACGACGCCTCCATTCTTACCGCACATAGAAATTAAAAACTAAAAACTAAAGACTCTTTTGTTCTTTTTAAGTTTTATTTTTTTGGTTGTTTTAGCATTTTATCAATTTTTTGTTCCTTTCATATATGCATGCAAAAACGAAGCTAATTATGATACAAGTTGAAATGCCTGTTGCCTTCATGAGAGTGGTGCCTCTCCCAAGCTTGCTTCTTGCTCACGGTTTTTGGGATGGAAAGAACCCCATGTGCTGAAAATAGGCGTGAAGAACCGCTTGGCCTTGTTGGACCGTGCTGTTGATGTTGGCGAGCTGCGTGTTGCTGTTATTCTGCCATTTGTGTGTGCGGGAAATGTGCTCATTAAGAGCGACATTCCAAGTTGGTTTTTTAGCTGGCTAAAGAGATGTTCATGTCATAAAATTCAAAGTTGAAGAGTGATAATGAAGAAGAGATAATAGGGTGGGCCAATGTTTCGTCGTGGCTGATGCAACCGGCCCGAGAAAGTGGTTTTTTTCGTTAAAGTTTTCATATTTGGACCCCTATTGAACATTTCCAGGAATGGCCCCTTTTCTGAGTGCCTTATAATTTGGCGATGAGGTTGCACGGGTGGGCGCTGGTGTCCACCCACAGGACCTTGGTCGCCAATGGTTGCGGCGCTCACCACTTTAGTTCAGCATTCACGTGCATGCCTGCGTCAAGGGGTGGGCGCCAAAAGACATGACGCCCAGAAAATATGTCCATTCTCGAAAAATTTTGTGAGGATCCAAAAGTGAAAAACTTTGTTGAAAAGGACCACTTCGTAAAAAAACCACCCCGGAAAAACTGGTCGCTTCTAGCCTGTCCCCGGTGCCAAAGCAAACATTAAATAATTAAATATTTCATTGCGGCAGACTGGTTAGTGGTAAAACCTCTTTCATTAGCCGTGTGATCTTAGCGGCCCATGGGAACTTTTGCTTTTAGATTACGCGTAAAGATATACCTTACAAACCAATCATGGTAGTGGAATGTTGGAAGCCCCATCACGACACCAAAATTTGGTGCGTCCTTGCTCTGTAACTGCACCTTAATTTCCTCTCGTGCAGTCTCCAAGCAGCTTCGTTCCCCTCGTGACTCGTTTTGCATATACTCCTTGAGAACGCGGCATGTTTGATGTGCCTGTCGCGCAGCAGAGCTCGGTGTTGTGAGATATCGAAAACCGGCAAAATCTAGCCCGCCGCGCGAACAGATTCTTCAGATCCAAGCATCGTGTTGTAAGTTGACCTCCTCCAGCTGCTAATTGATTGCTTGGTTTTTTTTTTTTTTTTTGAGATAAGATTGCTTGGTAATCCATGGTTCCACGACTCCATGAGTTCTTGCGCGCGATAATTCTTTGATTTGATTGGGTTTGTTTCAATGTTTTATTTTCCATGCAGGCACGGAAGATTAGCTTCCAGCAAGGGCTTGCTGGCGGTGAAGCTATCAACATGGGCAGCGACCACGACGTTTCGGAGGCAGGCCCTGTATTTCATACCGGCCCGGACGACGAGTACTTCAAGGGGCTAGTCAAAGACAGGCGCTTGGACTGCTTCGCCCGCCTCGGCGGCGGCCGCGGCATCGCGTTCGCGCTGGCGTCAAGCAGGTCGGGTGGAATCTGCGGGGACGCCCCAGACTTGCAGCGCCGCCGAGAGCATTCGGCGTGAACACGTACCCGAAGAGCAAGACCAAAAGCTTGTGCGGTCACTTTTGGGATGCTGTGAGAGGCGTCTTCTTCCTCGTGCTCTTTGTTTGCGCTGCATTGTCGCTCGGCTTCGGCATTAAGGAGCACGGCGTGAAAGACGGGTGGTACGACGGAGTCGGCATCTTCATTTCCGTCTTCTTCATCGCCGCGATCTCCGCGGTCGGTAGTCACTGCCATGCCAAGCTCTTCTACCAGCTCTGGAGAGACAGCGAGCCCGAGGACAACAATCCTGTCAAGGTCATCCGTGGTGGCAACTATCAGGATGTCCTCACATCCCAAGTCGTCGTCGGCGACGTGGTGCCACTGCACTTCGGCGTCATCGTGCCGGCGGATTGCGTGGTCATTGAGGGACACGACCTGGAGGTAAAGAAATCGATGAAGCCCCACGCGGTGGTCCTTTACGGGAGCCGCGAGCCCTTCTGTCCGGCTGGCGCCAAGGTTACCAACGGATGGGGCAGGATTATGGTCACAGCCGTTGGCAAGGACACCGATTGTGGCGAGTGGATGAGCAGAGACACCGAGGCTGCAACCCCCCTGCAGGTGCGCCTTGACAGCCTCAAGTCCAAGATCAGCAAAGGCAGAAATGCCTTCGTCACGCTCACTGCGCTCTACTCCACCGGTGACACCAGTGGCGTGATAACCACGATGGCCGGGGTGTTCCGGCATACCTTGGCCATCTTCATTTCTGCGATCCCTGAGGCCCTCCCGATGGCAGTGTCCCTGACGCTCGCCTTCTGTACCAAGCGCATGTTGAAGGAGGGTGCGCTTGTGCAACGGCCCTGCGATTGCGAGACGTTGGGCTTGGTCACTGCTGTCTGCACTGGCATACGTGGGCTGCTCACGCCTGACCAGATCATGACGGTGACCGAGGTCTGGGTAGACACCAATCCAGTGGAAGAAGCTGCCAGCGTCGCTGATGACGTCGTTGAACTTCTTCGCCTGGGCATGATGTGGTCCAGCAAGGGAAACAGAAACACCATTGAACAATCCGCGTTGTATTCATGGGCGACGGCAATTTTCGGCGTGAAGAGGCATTTGATAGACTCTGTGTTAAGCATTGCCTACGACTTATCCAGTGGCGACGGGAAGCGTTTTGGTGCGGTGACCTGGAAGTGGGTGATCAACGACAGAGCTCACTTGAATGGCGCCGCTGATGCAGTATTGGCTAACTGCTGCAGGTACGTCAGTGCAGACGGTGAAGACCACGAGCTCGGTGTTGACAAGAGGAGCAAGTTCGAGAAGATTATCAGCGATATGGCAGACGCCAATCTGATTAGCATCGCCCTCGCCTTCAAGCCGGTCAAAACAGAGCTCTCGGACAACGAGAGGGACCTTACACTGCTGTGCTTGGTGGGCTTAAAGGTGTCGTGTCGTCCGGAGGTCAAGGACTCCATTCAGGCCTGTGCCACGGCAGGCGTCTCCGTCAAGATGGTCACCAGCTGCATCCCCTCCACCGCCAAAGTTGTAGCAAGGGAGTGCGGCATCATCTCCAGAGACGACACCGACGGCATCATCATCGAGGGTCGCGCGTTCCGGGAAATGTCAACAGGTCAGCAGCGAGAGATCGTGGACCGCATCCGTGTGATGTCTCAGTCTCTTCCCACGGATGGACTGTTGCTGTTGCAGCGGCTGAATGAAAATGGCCACGTGGTCGTGGACACCGGCGACGGCATGGAGGAAGGTCCAGAGGTCAGGGAGCTCAACTTCGGGTCGTCCAATGAGGTCGACCAACCCAGTGTCATCATCAACAACAACAACAACTTAGACGCAGTGGTGCGGGCCGCTGG
Organism: Eragrostis nindensis; assembly: GCA_012490785.1. Lineage (NCBI taxonomy): Eukaryota > Viridiplantae > Streptophyta > Magnoliopsida > Poales > Poaceae > Eragrostis > Eragrostis nindensis. The sequence continues at coordinate 666,373 of JAAXCT010000070.1, forward strand.
CTATGGCCGCTGTGTCTACACCAACATCCAGAAGTTCATCCAGTTCCAACTCTCCTTCAACATCGCCGCGGTCGTCGTCAACCATGTGTCGGCGGTGACTAAGGGCAAGATCCTGCTCACCTCCGTGCAGCTTCTGTGGGTTAGCCTCATCATTGACACCATGGGCGCGCTGGCGCTTGCAACGAACACGCTGCCGCCCCTCAAGGCGCTCATGCGGCGCCCACCCATCAGCCAGACAGCGCCGCTCATCAGCAACGCCATGTGGCGCGATCTCACCGCGCAGGCAGTGTTCCAGGTGGCCGTGCTGTTGGCGATGGCGTACGGCGGCCCCCACTTCTTCGGTACAAGTGCCGTCAATGCCATGATCTTCAATGCCTTTGTGCTGTGCCAGGTGTTCAACGAGTTCAATTGCCGACAAATCGAGCGGAAGAACATCTTCGCTGGGTTGCACCGCAATTGGATGTTCCTCGCCATCGTGGCTGCGACACTCGCCTTGCAGGTGGTGATGGTTGAGGTGTTGGCGAAGTTCGTCGGCACTCAGAGGCTAAGCTGGGCGCAGTGGGGCGTCTGTGGCGTCATCGCCGTCATGTCCTGGCCTATCGCATGGGTCGTCAAGTTCATACCCGTGCCGGACAAGCCGTTTCATGAAATTCTACCCGAGTTCCGATTCTTCTGAGAGTACGTACAAGAGGATTTTTATGGTTCATATATACCAGCTAGTATTGTTCTTTATGTTAGTTTGGAAATTTGCTTCTACTGTTCCGATTCTTCTCAGAGTTGAAGAGGACTTTTATGGTTCATACCAGCTAGTATTGTTCTTTATGTTAGTTTGGAAATTTGCGAATGTATTACTCATTTACATTTGGTGCTGAGAAGGGTAAGGTCCTGCCTGATGCAACAAACTAAGGATCCGAAATGGTAGTTAAACTCATGAAGTCATTTTGTTTTGTAATATTAATATTATCTATTTTAAGTCATGGATGTGCAGGGTGGGTTACCCCGCCCATGATTTGTAACGCCCTGTGTTTTGCCATCTATTAAAAATTTGAACTTTTTTGGAATATGAACTGGCCTCGTTGATGTGTTTACTGATATTGAAGGTTGGCCATGGTAGTATATCATTTTTTTATTAATACTTGCAATATGCCATACTTCGCTTTCAGTAAAGTTCTGTATCATGCAGTAATGGTTCAATGATGTTTAAATTAATTCTCACATCTCTAGTTCTTTGCTTCCAGTTGTCACCAATTTGCCAACAGATTGTTGCCCATTTTCATTGTCATTTTGCTGCTTCATTATCGATTGAATCTAGTGGCAGTTACCTGCTGAGAAATCAGATCATTGTCATTCCACAAAGCGAGGTGGCCAAGACTACAGAAACAGTTCTGCATCAAAGTTTTGCTGTAGAAGAATACAAGCTTTTAAAAGACAGAAAGCAATCACGATTCAGATATGAGATATACCTTTCTTGCATCTTCTTCGAGTATCAGCAACAGTTTGCAACACAAGTGAAGCGTGACTGAGAGTCACCGCCAGCGGGAGGGCCTGAAGCGACGACCATGGCCAACCCATTCTGGAGCATCCAACTTGCTGGACACGTCGCTGGTTCCGCTGGCGAAGGCATTTCGGACCTTGCCGATCTTGGACGTGAAGGCATCAAGCAGACGGGTCGGTTCTGTGTTTCTGCTTCTTGATAATCCACAAGCAGTGTCTGTGCCGACCGACGGCCGTGGTGTCCATTCCTCGGATCGTCCACCTGCAGTGCGTCTCCGGAAAGTAACACGTTGTCGACATCCACTTGGACCACCTCATACCCATTGCCCTGTTGATGTAGTGAATTAGCGAGTGTGACGAGTGCCAGCTGATGACCAGTTTGTGCCTCAAAGCCGCAGAATGTATCAGCTTAAGTTATTGGGAAGCTCTCTCAAAGATTCCAGGTTCTAGCTTTTAAACAGATATGGCACCTAAATGTACAGAAGAAAAGCAGAGAATTTATATACTCGATATATCATCGGCAGTTCAGTCTATCATCGTTCCATATGGGGGGTCAATGAGTGTGATGCTGAATGGGATAGAGAGTAATACTTTTAAGACAGGGAGAGGGCTCAGGCAGGGAGACCCTTTGTCCCCTTTGCTTTTTCATTTTATTGGTGATGTGTTAACTAGAATGTTAGTAAAAGCTTCTAGGCAAAACTTGATAAAGTGGATGTTGTCTGAGTTGAGGTCAGGGGTGGTGGTGTCACTGCAATATGAAGATGATACCATTATTTTCTCTGAGGTTGGGGCTGATAACCTTAGAAACCTGGAGTGTTTGCTGGTGTGTTATGAGAAGGTCTCCGGGTTGAAAATAAACTTTAGCAAGAGTGAAATAATCCCTTTACATCTAGAGGGAGAACAGGTTCATGAAATTTCTCATATGTTTGATTGCCCTGTGGGATCACTCCCACTGAAGTACCTAGGAGTCCCCCTTCACCATAGTAAGTTAAGGAGAGAGGATATACAACCTCTTGTGGATAAGATAATCAAAAGAGTTGCTGGTTGGAGAGGGAGGTTGCTGTCCTATGCTGGTAGATTAGTGTTGGTTAAAACCTGTCTTGCTAGCATTCCAGTTTAGTTTCTTTCTTTCATTAAATTTCCTAGATGGGCATTAGATATAATTAACTCTCATGTGACAAACTGCTTGTGGAATACCTTTGATGGTCATGGGACTTATCATTTGACAAATTGGCCAAGTGTTTGTTTGAAAAAGGAATATGGGGGTCTGGGAGTTCCTAATTTGAAATAATTGAATTTGTGTTTGCTTGGATCATGGACAAAAAGATATTTTAGGGACGAAGGGAAGTTGTGGAAGGAGGTGATAGATCTGAAGTACAAAACAAATAAACCGAATGGTCTCCACTATAAGGATAGGGATGCTTCTCAGCTTTGGAAGAGTGTTATGTGGGCAGCAAAAGCTGTTAAGTTAGGATACCGTTGGAAAGTGGGGAATGGGAGGACTTTCAAGGTTTCAATTCCAGAATCACACAAGAACTACTAATGCATTTGTTATTATTATTTTCTGATTTATGCAGGTTTTGTACAGCAGACAAGTTTTTGCCTATGCATTTGTGAGTGCAATTTGTGATGCAATATAGAACTTTCATCTTCTTCAGATAATACTTCAACATTCATGGTTATGTTCTTCAACCACTGCCCCAGCACAAATGTAAGTCTTACAACATGTAGTTCCTTCTCCGTAGAGCCAGTTTATATGCAATTTTTTGCATTATTTATCAATTTGTTATGATTGATTGCAGAAAATCTAATTATACATTACAGACTTTTTATATTCTTTTTTTTTTGTGTATGCCATTATACCATGTCAATGTCTAATTAGCTCTTTGATGAAAAAGTAAGAAAGAATCTGTTGCTCTTGATCACATCCAAATATCCAATCTGATAATTACAAGCGATTCAACAGTTTTTTGTCACTACTTTTACTTTAGGAAATATGTTTGATCCCATACATGCTTTTTGAGTAAAGTATCTTTTCTTTGCCACTCTTTCAAATTGTGTCTTTTTTTTTCTTTGGGACAGGCAAGAATATTACCAGTTAACTTGAGTAGGTGTGATGGTTATAGGCCTAAACCATTGCAGTCAGAATGAAATATATTGTTTTCATTCTGTCAAAGCTAATCCAAACAAAAAAGAGAACATTTTGCATTCTTAGGTTCAGATTATTTTTGTGGATAGGATCTGCTGAAAGATGCATGCCTTTCCACTTTTGCCATTAATTGGCTGTGAACTAATGTGTGTTTCTCCTTATTAATACTAATTTATGTACTGAGGCCAACCTACGTAATCAATACCTTGCATAAAATGCGTCTGTAAACACTAAAGCCACTCTACGCGATCCTTATGGGCTGAAGTTGTCTTCTAACAATTTTTGTGCACCTTTCCATGTAGCACTGAAAGGGGTCTTGGCCTAGTGGTTAAGGCATCCGAGTAACACCTCTCAGGTCCTGGGTTCGACTCCCCGTGGGAGCGAATTTCCAAGGATTTAACGGCATTTGTGCTTTCAGTGGTAGGCGACGCTCCCGTCGACAGCGCGGCGCCAGTGGTGACTTCGTATCTCTGGATTTGCCGGCTCAGTCTTCGAAGATGCTCATAGGGGTAGGGTTTGCGTACGTGTGTTCATAGGGGTGAGTGTGCGTGCGTTGTGAGTGTCTGAGTTGTACTGTGTAATCTCAAAAAAAAAAAGTAGGACTGGAAACAACAAAGCACTGCAGCACTTAATTTGGTTTGCACATGCAAAAACTACTTGATGGGTGCAGAGTTACAGCATCTTAGTTTTACTTTCCTGATGTGTAGAGCCTGTACATGATTTTTGCTATTAGAGCTGTGTTAATCTATATGTTGCTTTTATTCTTAACCTGCAACAATGTAAAGATAAGACTTTTGCTATCTGAGGGCTCTGTACATCTATGAAACACCATTTTCCAGTGAAGTCAGAGCTTGACTTATTGGTCAATTTCTCCATTCTTTCCAAATATTCTCATTCTCTTTTTGTGAATATGCAGTGAAGATATATATATTTTTTGTTTCTTCTGCCCAAGATAACTGCGAGCAAATTCAGATGATTTTTTCTGTGTGAGGAAACTGCTAGAAAGTTTTTTTTTTTTTTTGAACGGAAGAAAGTATAACTTTTCACTATGGAAAAAATATCAAAATTTAACAATGAAGTATCTTTGTGTGTAAAAGATCGTCAGATGTGCTCCCAATCACTGACCGCAGCGAAGCGCGGGTTACCAGCTAGTATGTTCTTGTAAATGGAGAGATGCACACACACCTTTCAGGCCAGGAGTAACAGCCTCCAATCTACTTTTGTAATTGACAACGCAGAAACTTGAAAAAGAACATCATATCTGAACTGATAAAATCTATTCTGCACTTATCAATCGTTTACTTTCGTTTACCTGAACTCGATTCAGTAAAAATCCATGTACCTGGTTAGCTAACGGTAACAGGAAAATGCAATAAAAATTTAACATGGAACTTGACTTGTGCTTTGTTGAACTGGCGCCGCCACTAACACATCCTATACCCTTTGCATCTATCACAAGCCCAGAGTACACTTATCAGCATTCTCATGATCATATATAAAGGTCACGAGATTATCTACAGAAACAGACACAGTAGGTGCATCTTACTAATAAACAGTCACATCCACCTGAAATCTGAATGCTCTACTTCCCCTATAAATCATCGGACAGATAGTATCTCATCGAAGTTACAGCTCCAGATCAGAACATCAATTTTGGCAAAGCAAACGAGTTAACACGGATCGAACGCCATTCCAACTAGAAATATATGGGGAAGGCACTCGCTGCTCACAGAGGAGGAATCGAACAACACTCACCTTGCCGGTAGCCTCGTGGTAGTCGTTGAGCTCCCACTGGTATTGCTTCCCAGCCATAACTCGCCACGCCATGCCTTCGGCGGCGCCGAAGATGCGGCGAGGAAAATCGATCGGCGCCACAGGTTTGGCGAGAAAATGTGTAACGTCCTGAAAATTTACCCTAAAAATTTAAATACAAATCGAAACTGTAATCGGAAGTTTTCAAAACTTTTCAAAACCTTTCCTCTCTATTTTCCGTTCTAGGCCGTTTCCAGTCCAACTTTCCGTCTCCCTCCTTTCTTTTCCGGCCCAACCTCCACCTGCACGACCTATCCCATCGCTCTGTACCGTTCAGCAGTAGACGACACACTGACTGGCCGCTTTTCTCGCTGCACGCTCGAGTCCCGTCGCTCCAAAGTCGCACGCCAATGCTGGCCGTGCCCACTTGCCGCAAGCGACGCACCGCCCCTGCCCTGCTCTGCCTCCGTGGTCGCATCGCACAGCTGTGAAGACCCGGGCACAGCAACGCCATCGCATCACCATCACTGCCGGGCGTCCACACGCGAAGCCGTCGGCCCCGCCATCAATCCTTGCCGGCGAGCTCCCGCCTCGCCTCCGGCTATAAATAGCCCCTCCCGCGAGCTCCTCCGTCGCCCAGAATCACCACCGAGCCACCATCCCCTTCCCCAGCTCCGTTGAGGCGAAACCGGTCGTCTTCCCCGATCCCGGCGACCGCACCGTCGATCTCCCGCCATAGCTCGTCCCAGGTTCGATTGAGTCGAAGGTGAGCACCTCCAGCACGAGCTCCACCTCCCCAGTCCATCCCCACACCATCCCGCTCACCCAATCGAGCTCCTCCATGACAGCCATGGCCGCCTCTTTTCCTCCTCGCCGCAGCCGCCGTTCCCCAACAGTACCTCCCCAAATTTATGCCTCAAATGGAACCGTCGTGGACTCCTCCTTCGATTCCCCCACTCCCTGGCCACCCTCCTCTCCTTCCCATGCCGGATTTGGGAGCTCTTGGAGCTGTCAATGGTGTTCTGAGCAGAGGAGGAAGAACTCCTCTGTAACGATCCCCCACTGTCTTTCTCCCGATCTATTTTCTCCTGGGCCAGCAACGTGTGCACAACCAGCCACTAAATGTTTGTGGGCCACTTGTCCGTCCAGCAGGCCCATACTACCAGGCAGCACCTCCCTTGCAGCCCAAACACCAGCAGCAGCCCAGCACACGTGCTGTTTTTTCTTTCTTTTTATTTTCGGATTAATCCAACAGCCTTCACTGTTAAATCCATATCTCCCTCGTCCGAGCTCCGAATGACCTCGTTCTTCCTCCTAAATTCATCTAAAATCAAGCTCTATCCATTCCTACCAGTTTCATCTTTTATAGAGCTCACCCTCTATTTCTTTTGTATTTATTTGTGTTTGTTGCTTGTTTGCCGGTCGCGTAGCTAACGGAGAGTACGAGTACGCGGAGGAGGAGGAGTAGGAACCAGGAGCCGGAGACTTCGAGCAGGAACTCCCCGAGGACGTCAGCGAAGGCAAGTCACAATCCGTTTTCCCTTTGATCATATTGCTCCTATGTTTTTTAAACACAACCGTAGAAGCTATTTTATTGCATGAAATGATTGACCTGGTGTTTGCAAAACCTTTGTTTAGTATGATCAAGACAACTGAGCCTTATATTATCTGTCCTAAATTATTCCCTGTTAAACCTAGGATATCCATGTATGAATATTATTTACGCATGGATGATTTCCTTGTTATAGAAATGCTTAGGACTGTGTATCACTAAATGCTCTACTTATACTTAGTTTTTGCAAATGTGAAAACCGTGATTTGGTGTTGTGTGGTAGTAGTAAGGTTGGGTGATAACTTAAGAAAGATGAATGAATGAACTTGGGTTAGAGCTGAGGTGATCCTGATGATATTTATGGAAGATTAAATGTCGCCTCTGTGGTGTGCTTATGATAAGTGATATGGGAGATGAATGCTGCCTCTGTGGTGGGTTCATATATGTGGAGATGATTGCCTTGGCTCGTATAAGGACCGAGTTGCTTGTGACATCCTACCTAGCCGTTTTTCCAGTGCGACCACACTACCGTGTATGCGGCACGGCTTAGTCTAAACCCCGCCAGCTAGTCTGTTAATCGCCTGGAGGCTGGAGATGCAATGGGAGCCCATGGAGAAGGTGGACGTGATGCAGACGTGTGCGACCCGGTCGAGGACCTAGATCAGAAGCTATACCCCTGGATAACTCCCATGGCGATTAGTCGGGACGATGCTGTGATGGGTAACGGCTTTGTGAGTCTTCACACCCACGTCATGGGTGGCTTGTGATGCACTCAGATTGTGGGTACAGCGTACAACCTCTGCAGAGTGTTAAAATCTATTCGAATAGCCGAGTCCACAGTCACGGACATGTCTTTGGTTCGGTCCAAGAACTAGCATGGGATGGGTGCTTATCTCCTTGTTGCGTGAGTTGTTTTTGAGAATAGGTCCGGCCTTCCGCCGAAGGTTGTCGTGGACGGGGTGTCCGGCAACGTAAAACTTGACCAACCCCTTAATATCTTAATTTGAGGCTTTTGCTAAAATGCTTTATAAACGGAACCCTTGCATGTGTAAAACTTGCTTTATTGCAATGTTAAACCTGATGGCCTTTACCTTGCTACTGCCAATTGCATACGTTTATCCATTGATGGTAGGGTAAGGGTTGCGACTTGCTGAGTACTTTTGTACTCATTCTTGCTTGCTGATTACAGAGGAAGATCCAGACTTCGTCGACGCCGACGGTGAGGAAGACGTTTGAGCTTGGTCACGTCCGCACCCGAGCTGCCTGTGGCATTAGTCTACCGCTTAGTTGCTTCCGCTATGCCGTTTGATGACCTAGAAGTCATCTTCTGGTTTAGCTTTGTGTTTACTGTTGTCTATCTACTAGTGCTCTTGTTGCTTCTTAATCGACCCCTGCCAGGTCGCGACTTGTAATATCCCCTGTTGTAAGACTTGATTGTACCAGCGACTGATCCAGGGACTGGTATAATAAAGTGTTTAAGCTCCTGGGATAACCGAGGCGCTTCAGGTGGTATCAGAGCCGTGCTTGGCTGTAGGACGTGACCTTAGGCTTGGACGTGAAAATTATTTGCAAAAACTATTTTGGAAAACTCCTTAACTCTTTCCCTCTCTTTTGCAAAACTCTTATTTAATCCCTCCTATACAGATGGAAGAAGATGGATGAGTGACCGACTACTGCTTGGAGACCCCTGGCTTCCCAAAGGTGCTACGTGATGCCATGGTCAGACTTGGCATTATGGAGCCTGCCGAGTATGTCGGAAGAGAATATGAAGAGTTTGGCACTGAGCGCTGTGAAGTCACCATTCACATTGGAGCCAGTGATGACCACCCGGAGATGAAGCCCTGGAACGTGACTACTACTGGGTCGCGATTCCCAGACACCTACCAAGCTGTGGCACGCAAGGCCCTTCGGTACTTGTGCCAGATGTATGAGAGGCCTATCGGTCGCTCGCCAATGAGGTTTTTCCCTCCCATGGAGAGAAACCGCCCCACTTGGCTTGCAAGGATGAGGACAATTGAAGGCCTGAGAATGGCTGAAAGAGATCCCACAGTGGTTGCCATGACCCGTTATTTGCTCGTCTTGGATGAGCTGTATGACGGAACCGCAGCCAGACTGCGAAGGTGCATCACTCGAGCCGAAGAAACCGAGACACAAGTTAGGACCCTACGTGTTCAGCTTGCCGAAGCCAAAGCTCGTGAAGCAGAAGCAGAAAGCCGTGTTGTTGCTGCCTCAGAAGCCTTGAAGTCCGCAGAAGACCGCTACAACAAGCTAGTTGGCACTGCCTATCTCACTGGGCGTGCGCACTGCAGGACTCTGCATATCCCCGGAGTAGGAGAACGTCCCGTTTTGGATGGGACTCCTATCTGCTCTGCGGGAAGCAACATCAAGAGGAAGTACGCAGAAGATCTTCCTGCACCACCGCCCTCTGAAGCTGAGGGTAAAGAAGAAGAAGAAGAAGAGCCCCTCCCTTTGACCCAGCCTTTTCCAAGGGAGAATGAAGATCGCCTCCACACCGCTTCGGATGAAGATTCCTCAGTTAGAGGCCTGGAAGATGCCTCCAACCTCATGGATGCCCAGGACCCCTGAGTGTCTACCGAGATGAAGATCCAATCATCATGGGATGAAGCTACCGGTCCGAGTTCAAGAAAGTGTCTGTGGAAGTCTGTACCCCTCGAAGTTTAGTTTGTCCCTTGTAGTCGCAGTGTAACCGCTAGTAGCTCTTCGCTAGTGTTGTACCCCTGTTGTTTTAGTGAACCTGTGAGTGTTGCTTGGTTGTGTGAATTGCTTGTTGTGTGTGCCAGCAAGGCCCTTGTGCCCTGTGCCCTTTTTATAAAAAAAAATATATAATAACAAAGAGAATTAAATGATAACATAAAGAAGATCTTAGGTTCTTCTCTCATCTTATGCTTTTTCCCCTTATCCTCAAAACAGATGCCGCCGAAACGCTCTGCAAGGATCCAGCAGCGCCAACGGCGCCAGCGCAACAACCGTAGGGAAGAAGAAGTGAACCAAGATGCTGAAGTTCAAGCTGAGAACTCCAACCATGGACCGTTGCCTAACCCTCCGCTCACTACCCTGGCGGAAGTTATGGCACAACAAACCCGTCTGTTGGAAGCACTTGTGCAGAACAACAATAACAACAACAACCAACGCCGTCAGCAGCAAGCACATGGTTTCCAGAGTAAGATGGCTGAGTTTGTCAGAATCAAGCCACCAACCTTTGGAGGATCTGAGGACCCACTCGAAGCTGATGACTGGTTAAGGAACATCCAAAGGAAGCTTGATGCTATCAACTGTGAAGGTAGAGATAGAGTTCTCCTGGCATCCCATCAACTCACTGGGACAGCCTTAGCCTGGTGGGAGAACTACTGTGAAGCCACTGATGATCCCACAACCATCACTTGGGAGGAATTTGTGGAAGAATTCCGCCGCTACCATGTTCCAGAAGGTACCATGCAACTCAAGGCAGATGAGTTTCGTAGGCTGAAGCAAGGAAGCATGTCTGTTAATCAGTACATCCGCAAGTTCATTGAACTTTCTCGCTATGCTCCTGAGGAAGTTTCAACTGACAAGAAGAAGCAGAACAAGTTCAAGAAAGGTTTGTCAGGAGAGTTAGGAACCCAGATGACTCCTCACATCTATCCTGACTTCAATACCCTGATGAACCAGACCATCCTGGCTGAAGAAAGAATGATGGAAATGTCCAAGGAGAAGAAGCGCAAGTTCGCAGATCATGAAGTCCGTCAGCAGGAGAGATTCCAGAGGCCTAGGAACTCTAACTTCCAAGGTCAGAAGAGTCAAGCCCCAATGCAGTTCAGGACTCCATCCAATGTCTCTCATCAGCCCAGCTTTCCTCAGAAGAGTCAGAACAACTCCAAGACTCAGCAGTACAGCAGTGGACAAGTGACCAACCAACCTAAGGCCTGCTTCAACTGTGGTGACCTTGGTCACTTCATTGCCAACTGTCCCCATAAGAACAAGCCAGCTGCTTCCATTCAGTCCAACACTGTGAATGGACCAAGGATGTCTGGAGCCACTCGTGGAACCAACCAAGTCTCCAACCAGCCAGCAAAGACACAGCAGTCCTTCGGACGCGCCCGCGTCAACCACATCCATGCTCAGGAAGCCCAGGACGCACCCGGAGTTGTGCTTGGTGAGTTTCTTGTTGAATCAGTTCTTGCAACAGTTTTGTTTGATTCTGGAGCATCGCACTCTTTCATATCATCAAGTTTTGTGGAAAAGCATAAAGTACCTACAGTACTGCTTAAAACCCCCTTAATAACCCGATCGCCCGGAGCTGACATCAAGTGTCACTTGGGTTGTTCGCGGATAAGAATCACCCTAAGTGGGGTAGCCTTCCTAGCTAGTCCAGTGGTACTAAAATCCAAGGGGATAGATCTAATCCTCGGAATGGATTGGTTAACCAAGCATGATGGTGTCATAGCATGTTCAGACAGAACAGTTACAGTGACCAACCATGAAGGAACCCGAGTAGTCTGCCAAGCCCTTGGAAGTAAACCTGACTCGATGGTGTTTGCAATGGAAACCAAGACTGTAGAAGAAGTACCAGTGGTAAATGAGTATCCAGATGTGTTCCCTGAAGAGTTACCTGGAATGCCACCAGATAGGGATATCGAGTTCATCATTGACCTTATCCCTGGAACAGCCCCAATAGCCAAGCGACCCTACCGCATGGCAGCCGCAGAGTTAGCAGAACTCAAGGAACAGTTAAGAGAACTCCAAGAGAAAGGATATATCAGACCCAGCTCTTCACCTTGGGGAGCACCAGTTCTGTTTGTCAAGAAGAAGGATGCAAGTATGAGGATGTGTGTAGACTACAGATCCTTGAATGAAGTAACCATCAAGAACAAGTATCCTCTGCCCAGGATCGATGACCTGTTTGATCAGTTAAAAGGTGCTAAGTACTTCTCCAAGATTGACTTAAGATCTGGGTATTACCAGCTGAAGATCAGAGAAGCAGATATCCCAAAGACAGCCTTTGTATCCAGATATGGTCAGTATGAGTTCACAGTTATGTCCTTTGGACTAACCAATGCCCCTGCATACTTTATGAATCTCATGAACAAGGTGTTTATGGAGGAATTAGATAAGTTTGTCGTTGTCTTCATTGACGACATACTGATCTATTCAAAGAGTGCCGAAGAGCACGAGCAGCATCTGAGAGTAATTTTGGAAAAGCTCAGAGCCCACAAGTTGTATGCCAAGTTCAGTAAGTGTGAATTTTGGCTTGAGAAAGTTGCCTTCCTTGGGCACATTCTGACAGCAGAAGGAGTTGCTGTAGACCCTGAGAAGGTTGAAGCAATCACTCATTGGCCTCAGCCGACAAATGTGTCAGAGATCAGAGCTTTCTTGGATTAGCGGGTTATTACCGCCGATTCATTGAAGGATTTTCCAAGATAGCCAGACCCATGACAGAACTTCTCAGGAAAGACAAGAAGTTTGAATGGACCCAGTCTTGTGAAAGAAGCTTTCAAGAGTTGAAGAGAAGACTGACAACAGCACCAGTGTTAGTCTTACCTGACATTCACAGAGATTTTATTGTCTACTGTGATGCATCAAGACAAGGCTTAGGATGTGTCCTAATGCAAGATGGTAGAGTTGTTGCCTTTGCATCAAGGCAATTGAAGACACATGAGCAGAATTATCCCACTCATGATCTGGAGTTAGCAGCAGTAGTGCATGCCCTAAAGATTTGGAGGCACTACTTAATTGGAAATAAGTGTGAGATCTACACGGATCACAAGAGTTTGAAGTACATCTTCACTCAGCCAGATCTGAATCTGAGACAACGAAGATGGTTAGAGTTAATCAAGGATTATGATTTGGAAATCCACTACCATCCTGGAAAAGCAAATGTTGTGGCAGATGCTTTAAGCAGAAAAGCCTACTGCAACTACCTCATGACCCACAATGATCACCTGTCGACCGAGATGAAGAAGCTTTATCTGGAGATAGTGCCTCGAGCTTGTGTGAATACTCTAAGTGTGCAACCAACACTGGATGAACAGATCAGACAAGCCCAGCTCAAGGATCAAGAGTTAATGAAGATCCGCAGTCACACGGGAGAAAACAAAGCCCCAAACTTCAGAGTAGATGGTAAAGGCACTCTGTGGTATAAAGACAGAATCTGTGTACCACAAGAAGGAAAGTTCCGAGAGATAATCATGGATGAAGCCCACAACTCAGCTTATTCCATTCACCCAGGATCTACCAAGATGTATCTTGATTTAAAAGAAAAGTACTGGTGGAATGGAATGAAGGCAGATATAGCCAAGTTTGTTGCAGAATGTGATGTCTGTCAGAGAGTCAAGGCAGAACACCAGAAGCCTGCAGGATTACTCCAGCCCTTACCAATCCCTGTGTGGAAATGGGATGAAGTCGGCATGGATTTTATAGTTGGTTTTCCTAAAACAAAAAAGGGATATAACTCTGTATGGGTAATAGTGGACCGACTCACCAAAGTCGCTCACTTTATTCCTGTACGAACCAACTATGGAGGAGACAAGTTAGCCCAGTTGTACATTGACAACATAGTGAAGCTACATGGAGTACCAAGCAGAATTGTCTCTGATAGAGGTACCCAATTTACCTCTAGGTTTTGGAAAAGTTTACACGCTGCTCTGGGAACTAAGTTGGATTTCAGCACTGCTTATCACCCTCAGACAGATGGTCAGACAGAAAGGATCAACCAAATACTTGAAGATATGTTGAGAGCTTGTGCATTGACCTATGGCAAAGACTGGGAGAAGAGTCTAGCTTATGCTGAGTTCTCATACAACAACAGTTACCAAGCCAGCCTCAAGATGTCACCTTTTGAAGTGTTGTATGGCAGAAAATGCAGAACACCTCTGATGTGGTCAGAAGTTGGAGAGCGTTCCCTTACAGGACCCTCCATCGTTAAGGAAGCAGAAGAAAAAGTTGCAAAAATCAGAGAAAAGCTCAAGGAAGCACAGTCTCGTCAGAAGAGTTATTCGGACAAAAGAAGAAGGGATTTAAGTTTCCAAGTTGGAGACTATGTGTACCTTAAAGTTTCCCCAATTAGAGGTACACGTCGTTTCCAAGTCCGTGGCAAGTTAGCACCACGCTACATCGGACCTTACCGAGTGTTGAAGAAGATCGGTGCGGTGGCATACAGGATTGAGCTACCACCAGAGTTCGCAGATGTGCACAATGTTTTCCATGTGTCCCAGCTCAAGAAGTGCTTAAGGATCCCTGAAGAGCATGTCTCTGTAGAAACTTTGGATTTGCAAGATGACCTCCGTTATCGGGAAGTGCCGATTAAAATTTTGGATGTAACAACCCGTCAGACCAGAGGATCAACAGTTCGTCTGTACCGTGTTCAGTGGAGTCGGCACACAGAGGCAGAAGCCACTTGGGAGCGAGAAGATGCTTTAAGGAAGGAGTATCCCCACCTCTTTGAGGATCAGCTTGAATCTCGAGGACGAGATTCTTTTAAGGGGGGTAGGTTTGTAACGCCCTGAAAATTTACCCTAAAAATTTAAATACAAATCGAAACTGTAATCGGAAGTTTTCAAAACTTTTCAAAACCTTTCCTCTCTATTTTCCGTTCTGGGCCGTTTCCAGTCCAACTTTCCGTCTCCCTCCTTTCTTTTCTGGCCCAACCTCCACCTGCACGACCTATCCCATCGCTCTGTACCGTTCAGCAGTAGACGACACACTGACTGGCCGCTTTTCTCGCTGCACGCTCGAGTCCCGTCGCTCCAAAGTCGCACGCCAATGCTGGCCGTGCCCACTTGCCGCAAGCGACGCACCGCCCCTGCCCTGCTCTGCCTCCGTGGTCGCATCGCACAGCTGTGAAGACCCGGGCACAGCAACGCCATCGCATCACCATCACTGCCGGGGCGTCCACACGCGAAGCCGTCGGCCCCGCCATCAATCCTTGCCGGCGAGCTCCCGCCTCGCCTCCGGCTATAAATAGCCCCTCCCGCGAGCTCCTCCGTCGCCCAGAATCACCACCGAGCCACCATCCCCTTCCCCAGCTCCGTTGAGGCGAAACCGGTCGTCTTCCCCGATCCCGGCGACCGCACCGTCGATCTCCCGCCATAGCTCGTCCCAGGTTCGATTGAGTCGAAGGTGAGCACCTCCAGCACGAGCTCCACCTCCCCAGTCCATCCCCACACCATCCCGCTCACCCAATCGAGCTCCTCCATGACAGCCATGGCCGCCTCTTTTCCTCCTCGCCGCAGCCGCCGTTCCCCAACCGTACCTCCCCAAATTTATGCCTCAAATGGAACCGTCGTGGACTCCTCCTTCGATTCCCCCACTCCCTGGCCGCCCTCCTCTCCTTCCCATGCCGGATTTGGGAGCTCTTGGAGCTGTCAATGGTGTTCTGAGCAGAGGAGGAAGAACTCCTCTGTAACGATCCCCCACCCCTGTCTTTCTCCCGATCTATTTTCTCCTGGGCCAGCAACGTGTGCACAACCAGCCACTAAATGTTTGTGGGCCACTTGTCCGTCCAGCAGGCCCATACTACCAGGCAGCACCTCCCTTGCAGCCCAAACACCAGCAGCAGCCCAGCACACGTGCTGTTTTTCCTTTCTTTTTATTTTCGGATTAATCCAACAGCCTTCACTGTTAAATCCATATCTCCCTCGTCCGAGCTCCGAATGACCTCGTTCTTCCTCCTAAATTCATCTAAAATCAAGCTCTATCCATTCCTACCAGTTTCATCTTTTATAGAGCTCACCCTCTATTTCTTTTGTATTTATTTGTGTTTGTTGCTTGTTTGCCGGTCGCGAAGCTAACGGAGAGTACGAGTACGCGGAGGAGGAGGAGCAGGAACCAGGAGCCGGAGACTTCGAGCAGGAACTCCCCGAGGACGTCAGCGAAGGCAAGTCACAATCCGTTTTCCCTTTGATCATATTGCTCCTATGTTTTTTAAACACAACCGTAGAAGCTATTTTATTGCATGAAATGATTGACCTGGTGTTTGCAAAACCTTTGTTTAGTATGACCAAGACCACTGAGCCTTATATTATCTGTCCTAAATTATTCCCTGTTAAACCTAGGATATCCATGTATGAATATTATTTACGCATGGATGATTTCCTTGTTATAGAAATGCTTAGGACTGTGTATCACTAAATGCTCTACTTATACTTAGCTTTTGCAAATGTGAAAACCGTGATTTGGTGTTGTGTGGTAGTAGTAAGGTTGGGTGATAACTTAAGAAAGATGAATGAATGAACTTGGGTTAGAGCTGAGGTGATCCTGATGATATTTATGGAAGATTAAGTGTCGCCTCTGTGGTGTGCTTATGATAGTGCTGCCTCTGTGGTGGGTTCATATATGTGGAGATGATTGCCTTGGCTCGTATAAGGACCGAGTTGCTTGTGACATCCTACCTAGCCGTTTTTCCAGTGCGACCACACTACCGTGTATGCGGCACGGCTTAGTCTAAACCCCGCCAGCTAGTCTGTTAATCGCCTGGAGGCTGGAGATGCAACGGGAGCCCATGGAGAAGGTGGACGTGATGCAGACGTGTGCGACCCGGTCGAGGACCTAGATCAGAGGCTAGACCCCTGGATAACTCCCATGGCGATTAGTCGGGACGATGCTGTGATGGGTAACGGCTTTGTGAGTCTTCACACCCACGTCATGGGTGGCTTGTGATGCACTCAGATTGTGGGTACAGCGTACAACCTCTGCAGAGTGTTACAATCTATTCGAATAGCCGAGTCCACGGTCACGGACATGGCTTTGGTTCGGTCCAAGAACTAGCATGGGATGGGTGCTTATCTCCTTGTTGCGTGAGTTGTTTTTGAGAATAGGTCTGGCCTTCCGCCGAAGGTTGTCGTGGACGGGGTGTCCGGCAACGTAAAACTTGACCAACCCCTTAATATCTTAATTTGAGGCTTTTGCTAAAATGCTTTATAAACGGAACCCTTGCATGTGTAAAACTTGCTTTATTGCAATGTTAAACCTGATGGCCTTTACCTTGCTACTGCCAATTGCATACGTTTATCCATTGATGGTAGGGTAAGGGTTGCGACTTGCTGAGTACTTTTGTACTCATTCTTGCTTGCTGATTACAGAGGAAGATCCAGACTTCGTCGACGCCGACGGTGAGGAAGACGTTTGAGCTTGGTCTCGTCCGCACCCGAGCTGCCTGTGGCATTAGTCTACCGCTTAGTTGCTTCCGCTATGCCGTTTGATGACCTAGAAGTCATCTTCTGGTTTAGCTTTGTGTTTACTGTTGTCTATCTACTAGTGCTCTTGTTGCTTCTTAATCGACCCCTGCCAGGTCGCGACTTATAATATCACCTGTTGTAAGACTTGATTGTACCAGCGACTGATCCAGGGACTGGTATAATAAAGTGTTTAAGCTCCTGGGATAACCGAGGCGCTTCAAAATGTGAAGGAAACTGTGGCGGCGCGGTTGTTCTCCTGTGGCGCGCGTCACCAACCAAGCAGTGGCCACCGTTTGCGGCGCCGCCTAACTTTTGCTGTGGCTTCCTGTGGCCGGGAAGCAAACACTCCCTTGGACTGATCTATTCCGAACCAGTTCGTCGCCTACTTGTCCAAGCTCGCGTGCGTTGCGACCATTATTTTCTCTGAGGTTGGGGCTGATAACCTTAGAAACCTGGAGTGTTTGCTGGTGTGTTATGAGAAGGTCTCCGGGTTGAAAATAAACTTTAGCAAGAGTGAAATAATCCCTTTACATCTAGAGGGAGAACAGGTTCATGAAATTTCTCATATGTTTGATTGCCCTGTGGGATCACTCCCACTGAAGTACCTAGGAGTCCCCCTTCACCATAGTAAGTTAAGGAGAGAGGATATACAACCTCTTGTGGATAAGATAATCAAAAGAGTTGCTGGTTGGAGAGGGAGGTTGCTGTCCTATGCTGGTAGATTAGTGTTGGTTAAAACCTGTCTTGTAGCATTCCAGTTTAGTTTCTTTCTTTCATTAAATTTCCTAGATGGGCATTAGATATAATTAACTCTCATGTGACAAACTGCTTGTGGAATACCTTTGATGGTCATAGGACTTATCATTTGATAAATTGGCCAAGTGTTTGTTTGAAAAAGGAATATGGGGGTCTGGGAGTTCCTAATTTGAAATAATTGAATTTGTGTTTGCTTGGATCATGGATAAAAAGATATTTTAGGGACGAAGGGAAGTTGTGGAAGGAGGTGATAGATCTGAAGTACAAAACAAATAAACCGAATGGTCTCCACTATAAGGATAGGGATGCTTCTCAGCTTTGGAAGAGTGTTATGTGGGCAGCAAAAGCTGTTAAGTTAGGATACCGTTGGAAAGTGGGGAATGGGAGGAAAATAAAATTTTGGGAAGACAATTGGCTAGGTCCATCGTTTACTGCTACAGTATTGGGAGATTTACATTCTGGTCAATGAACAATCAGCTTCCATTGCAGATTTGTGGGATGGAGTCAATCTGAAATGCACATTTAGGAGAACTATAGATGAAAGATTGATGAGAAAATGGGAGGAACTGCTACTGATAGCCTCCACTCTGACCTTGTCTGAGGAGGAAGATGTCCCAATCTGGCAGTATACATCTAGTGGCATTTATTCATCCCAATCAATGTATGGGATTGTGAATTTTAGAGGCATAACTCCAGTTTTCCAACCTGTGCTGTGGAAACTGAGTATACCACCCAAAGTGCAAATCCTTTTGTGGCTCATGTCTAAAAACAAGTTGCTCACCAGAGACAATTTAGAGAAAGGGAAAAAACTAGATGATAAATCATGCCCGTTTTGCTGTGAACATGAAAGCATCCATCATTTATTCTTTGATTGTGCAGTAGAAAGTTTGAATGTGGATGGAGTTAACCTCAGTTTTCAGTTCAGTGGCCATTAATAGTTTTGAATCTATGGCAACTTTCTGGTTAAGTAGCAACAAGTTTGTAGTTCTGAATATGTTCATAGCTGCTAGTCTCTGGGGGCTCTGGAAACTAAGCAATAGCCTTTGTTTTCAGAATGTCTTGTGGAAGGATATGGCAACTTTCAGTACATGTTCCTTGCCAAGATGAAGGTATCAATCAAAATGGTGCAAATTATAAGTATTTTACACGTTTCCCCACGGTTGGTTTACTGTCATTATGTAATTTTAATTGCAAAATACTTGTGTATAGGACCACGGACAAGCAGAAGATTGTAAAATCCTTGTGTGTAGGATCACGGACAAACAGAAGAGTGCAGAGTGAAATGTAATAGCTTCGTTATCTCGTGGTGTGGCCACGTGTCCATGCGGAGAAAACAAGCGGATGGGCAAACACTATGGAGACAGGGAAGCCGCTCCCAGATGGAAGGGACACGCGACTGTATCCGACGAATAAGAATCACTGATGTCATGGCGAGCTGACTGAGAATTGAGCTTTAGAGAAGTTATTGCTGTTAATAGGGATGATCCATTATATAGATTATTTTATACCGAAAACGAATGGATGGTAAATGATCACCTAGTCACCTAATCACTCTATTCCGTGCCAAGCAAATCTGTCTAATCCCTTGATTAAGTCGTTAATAGATCCAATTATAAGCCATATGGCGCGGCAAAAGCGCTCCTATGTTCTAGTCAAACTTATTTTCCGAAACAGTTTTCAGTAGGTCTCAAGGCAGTCTACTTTACAAGCTAAGTACTGATTAAACAATTAAAACTGTGGGAATAGGTGCCGAATGTTGACCTAAAAAAGCCGGCCGTCTAGCGCCTATCAAGGCCGTCGTGTTGCTTGATGTGGCCCACAAGACAGGACAAGGACAATTGAGTGCGACCGGAACTGGATGAGTGGTAGAACCGGTACGCTATTGACCAAAGTGGTACTGGTACGCTTTATTTTTTATTTTGCTTGGAAACGTTGAAGAGTTCTGCTATTGACCAAAGTGGTACTGGTACTCGTTCATTTCTTTTTTTAGCAATATAAAAACAAAAGGAAAAAAGGACAAAAATTAGAAAAAATGGTTTTATTTAATATATAGCATTTGTAGTGGTGCTATTGCTTTTCACTAGAACTACTATGTCATCTTTTATTGTGTGCTCTGTTAACTAAGTGACGGGATTCATTTTCATTTTTGTTAGGTTGTTTTGTATGTAGTCAGCTTAGATTCATTTTCGTTGGTTGTTTGAAAAACAAGCCTTGTTCTTGCAACAAAAAACAAAGAGTACAGTGTTAGTGACCCCAGTTACATTTCATCATCGGAGATGCTAACCTAACAATAACGGTGTGCTCTATGCAAGAACTCTATCGCTCTCCCTCTCTCCCGTTGAGGTTTTTATATATTGTGTATCCCATCCTTCTTATAATTATATATATATATATATATATATATATATATATATAGTGAACTACTATTCTATAGCCAGCCATAGAATAACTTATTCTATGGCCAGTTATGTATCGTAATTTACGATATTCGTGTATCGTGATTTACGATATTTTTCTACGTGATTTACTACACTTTTACCATGATTTTTCTTTCAAAATTGTGTGAGCGCTGATGTAGTAAATTTGTTTGAATTTATCGTAAATTCGTGATAAATTTGTCGTAAAACTGAAGTGGCTATAGTAGCTATTCTATAGCCGGCTATAGAATATACTCTCCGTATATATATATATATATATATATATATATATATATATATATATATATATATAAGGCAGCGCTAATTCACTCCCTGGGTGTGAAATATTATATCACACCCTGCAACCCGCCGAGGCGTCTCCCTGAGCCCACTATTCAAACCGGACGCCCTTCCCTGGTGAGGCTGTGCCAATAAAAAACCAGCGCTTTTTCCTCCTGCCTTCCGGTTTGGTCCACCGATCTTTTCTATAAGCTGATGGGCAGTCGGTTATTGGAGCAAATTAAGCCACGTATTGAGGCAAAGTTGGACCGCATTAAAATATTTGGAATGTCCAGCCGCAAATACTTCAGGAAAGATCGTAGTTACCATAGTAAAATATTCCGAATTTGTGAAGACAGCGTGTGCATGAAATAAATATTTACGTTTGGGTTAAAGAAGAATTGCGACTTTAATTTGTGACCACATCTGATCATATATAATCGTGTAACATACAAAGGTTGCCAGGCTGAATTTTACAACCTTGCGAGTGTAAAAACGCAAAAGGTTTTTAATTCGGTCATTTTAGGACCTTGAGCTTAGAGGTTCCATGACTCCGTGACCATAAAAAATCAGTGGATTTACATAATAAATTTGATAGCATGGAATCATAAATTTAACAATCCGAATCCACAAAGTTCATACGTATTTAGCGAATAGTAAATAGTTTTGTTATTGGCAAATATAAAATAGAGTGGGTGTAAATCATAAATTTCATATCAAGGAATCATAAAATTCACAATCCAAAACGACAAAATTCCTACGTATTTGGCGAATGATTCTGTGCAAGCTGTCGCATTGAGGTAAGTTTCTTTTAACAACCCCCGATAGGAACAACGTGGAGATTTTTATAATGCCAAAAATAGATGTGAATGCAAATATTCCATGCTGAAGCATAAAAAATAGATAACGTTGTGTCCTGGTGTCAGAGTGAAGCTGGTCACGATAAAAGACATGACTAGTTTTGCTGATCACAAAATTCAAAACTATATCAATAAAAAGTCGCTTATGTTTCCTAAGCACAAATAGTGAGAACTTTTTTTACGCAAAATTAGTTTTGCTGACCTTAACTTTGTTTTGGCGTTGGAATATCCTGATAGCAAACACTGCCATGTGTGAACGTAAAACTAAACCTGAATGAATAAACAACAAACCTCACAATAAAATATTCAATTAGTTTTGGTAGTAAGAAGTTGATGTCCCTGGCCTGCGTTTTCTTCACCAATTGAAATATTAAAATAAGAACTAGTGAGATCACTAAACAAATAAGTGGGATCGTAAAATCTTAAAAAGATACATGACAGTAGAGATGCCAACACTTCATTTAAAGCGTGAAAACCCTTAAGTTATTTGCACCCAAAGAAGTTTGATCGTAAATAATACCCGTAACGAGATTTTGGAACGCTAAATTTGTCAGCATTTATGTACATATATACAATGTATATGGCCAGAGGTGTCATCGTATAATTGAACCCGCGGTGAGCATAGAAACCCGAACAACTTTTGGTCCGGTGAACTTTAGATAATCATAAAATTGATGTTAGGGTAGAGCTTTGAGCATAAAACATGACTAAATTTGATCATAAAAACCCTGACTTGGGGATCCTTGAAATTATAACTTTTATGAGTATGAATTAATATTGTGAATGTAAAATGTTAATGTAGTTGAGTGCAATAGATGTAGATGAACGGAATGTAATGATTTAACAATTTGATGCCACAAAATATGTTTGGGTTTTATTAAATATCCAGGCTTTTGGTAGTATATCGGGATCACAGAGGTTTTGGAGATTTTGTGAGTTTTTCAAATATTTGAAAAACCCTTTATAATAAAATGTTACCAATTGTTGTCACTGAAATAAACATGTCATTTTCATTAAAATGTACGGTTGGCTCAAACTTCTTGTGTTCATATTTTTTTTTGTTAACTCAAGTAAAATAAAAGATATTTTCTAACAATGTTTGAATCATAAAAATCTTGATAGCTTTTACCATGGAAACTTGACTAGAAAGACTTCAGTTTTATTAGTTACTTTTGAATTTGTGTGCAAATAGTAGGGGTGGTCGTAAAGCTGCCCTGTTGTGATAATATTTCTTTTATCGAGGAACTCCAAATAGTACTTGGTTTAGTTTTGATCATAAAATGGCAGCTACTGAGATCACAAAAACAAGTAGGTGTGATCACAAATTCTTAAAAATAAATAAATGAAGGCATTCTTGCCCGTGAACGAGAGTCGAGTGTAGCTCATTTGGTTAGGCTCCTTATGGTTTAACTAGGCCATTTGCATGTTTGAGGCCCCTGAATCATCTTGCATCCTCAAACTTATGGATATATTATTATTTTTGAGATAGAAGATGTGTCCATCAAAACAGAGACATTATGGCTAATATTCCATAGTTGTGATCATAAAATGTCAATCATCGATTTGAAATACGTACAATGTCTAATCGTAAAATGTTTGTCGAGGATGTGTGGAAACGGAAGAAGGGATCATGATCCTTCGTGGTCGCAAAGTCTAATCATAAATCACAATGTGCGATCAGGAAAAGGTACCCTTTTATGTCACAAAAAGTAAATGCATTCCTCTCAAAGATACATTAGAAACGTACTTCCTCTTTTATTAAACATATATTGGAAAGTGTTTACAGTCATAAGAGATTCTCTTTGAATCAAATCTTATTTTTGTTGTGATCGTAAAATGCTAACAGTGCGATCACAAATTCCTTGTTGAGACTGTAGTTGATCAGGATATCTTAAGACTATAATCACTGAGCGAAGAATTGCAGGCCACTAGGATAATCATTCTGATGTCAAATCCTGTTTGTCTATCATCTTTTGTCGTGTGTCATCACAAAGTGTTATACAATGAGATCACAAAAAGAAGGCATTCTTATCATCAATATATAAAAATGTATTATTTGCGTGAGTATCTATCCAGCATCTACTTTCAGTATACTTTAAATTTTGTTTCTTCAAAAAGGAAAAACACTGCTGCTCTCTTCTGGGCTCTAGCTCGTACTTCTCTCTCCAATTCTCAATCAATGTGGGCTCGATTGGTTTCAAGTTTTTCATACTGTCCATTGGTTCCATTGCCTGGTCCTACGCCGTCACAGAAGCAAGGTTCAGATCCTTCAAAATTCAACTCAGATTATCAGGAATAGCAACGATCTTTCAAAAAAAAAAAGATTTACCAGGAAAATAACCAACAGAGTTTCATGGGAGAGCATTCAATTTACTTGAGGTACTAACCTGTGCAAGGGCATATTCAGCTTGCTTCCAGTCGGGATAACTCGGCTCAATTCCGTGTTCTGCGCCCTTAAGATTTTGCCATCACGCCGCTCTGAAACACAAATCTTGTACATGCAAATACTTGTGGATGAACGAACATCGTGGAAAGGACAGGAGAAACACAAATCTTAAAGGCGCGGATTATAAAACCTGGTTCGTCGCTATTTCAATGGATTCGCTTCGTCGCCGGGGCAGTTGTGTGCTCCGCCATGGATCAACCCATTTGAAGGCTCTACTGGGTTTTCTTGCACCCCGATCAATTGGTTGAGAAGCTCTTCCGGCATGCAAGAGGATTTGTTCTCAAGATTGATCCATATGCAAGAACAGAGGGCTTTTTTGATCAGCAAAAAATGAATGCATTAGAGATCGCGAGAGTCTGTATCCAAATGGAAGGAGATTTAACTCGATTGAGCACAGAGCATAAATGGATCAGCCACCGTGATTGCTTGGTTTCTAGGCGCCTGCTTAATCAGGAAAAGGACAAATAATCAAGATCCTTGCAGGGTAAAACAAATGCACGCGTACCTTTTGAGTAGGCTACGGGGTGAAAGAATAGACGCGTGTGCCTTGCCAGGTGACGAAGCAACGGCCGCTGCCGACCTGCCGTCCAAGATGAAGCAACTGCAGATCCATCGACAATCGCCGAGATCTCCCGTTTGGGCTTGAAATCACCAGCAGCTTGGGGTTCTCCGGCACCTGATCAACAAGGCACGATCCACCCTCCATTGAAGAAACAAACGCCTAGGATTGTTCGAGCAGTCAAAAATAGTGCAAATTTAGATCCGCTTGCTATCAATCGGAGCAGAAATTTCAAGATTCTGGTGGGAGAAGAGAAAATTGGTTCTGTACCTTGGCAGGAGAGACGGCTTCCAGTAGCTAGCACGCCTGCCGTCAGTGAAGACGAGGTCGTCGCTGTAGAGATGGACGAAGCAACTGCCGCCGCTGTCGAGAGCCGAGGCAGACCTGCATGCCTCGATCGCCAGATTTGGGAGGATAATGAATGGAAAAACCACGTCTCTTTATCACGGGCCCATCAAATACTCATAATTGTTTGCATTAATCACGAATATTCATATGGAAAGTCCGTGCTCTGATGGCAGGTCGTGCATGAGCACAAAATTCACGCAATATTTACACTTTGGTCTAATATGTGTTTGTGCTTCTAAAAAATGGTCCGGTTTCTTTGGGTTTTTTTATTGGCTGGTTTTGTTACCATGTAGGTGCGGCCTGGGTGATATTTTTGAGTGGGTTCGTCCGGGTTTTGGTCTAGTCCGGTTGCTGGTGGGTTGGGTGGGGTGTGACGTGGCTGGGTTGGTTGGCTGGGGTGTGAAATATTATTTCACACCCAGGGAGTTATATAGAGTACCTATATATATATATATATATATATATACAGATTGATTCTTATATTTGGAGGTTATTCTTCAAGAAGATTATTGGAAATACTAGACCCTACCACATAACAACATATCTTGCTGGATTTTTTTCTCTTAGATGGTAGAGGGCTCTTTGGTACGTAGGGCTTAGGTTGTATTTTGTTGAGCTGATGCTTTTGGCTTTTCTGAGAAGCTGTTATTGTTGATTGGCTTCTGTACATATAAAATATTCAATACATATAATACCGCTTGAAACAGCATGCTACAAAGGCCAGCAAAAGCCACTCAGAACATATTTACAAGTTTTTAGCTCTGGTTTTTCAAAAGCCACACAAACATCTAACTATTTGCTTGGGCTTTTAAGCTTGTGACAAGCAGAAGCCAGCAAAAGCCCAACCAATTAAACAGGGCCTTAGACAAGACTCTTATTAAACGCTGGCGTCAAGCAAGGCGGGTGGCATCCGCGGGGACGGCCAAGACTTGCTGCGCCGCCGGCAGCTTTTCGGCGTCAACACATACCCGAAGCGCAAGACCAAAAGCTTGTGCAGTCACTTTTGGGATGCTGTGAGAGACGTCTTCCTCCTCGTGCTCCTTGTTTGCGCCGCCTTGTCCCTCGGCTTCGGCATTAAGGAGCACGGCGTGAAAGACGGGTGGCACGACGGAGCCGGCATGTTGGTTTCCATCTTGCTCATCGCCGCGATGTCCGCGGTCGGCAATCACTGCCATGCCAAGCTCTTCGACCTGCAGCTCTGCATAGACAGCGAGCCCGACAACAATCCCATCACCGTGATCCGTGGTGGCAAGAGTCAGGATGTCCTCACATCCGACGTCGTCGTCGGCGACGTGGTGGCACTGAAGATTGGAGACGTCGTGCCGGCGGATTGCGTGCTCTTTTCGGGAAGGGACCTGGAGGTGAAGAAATCAATGAAGGACCGCCCAGTGGTCGTTGACTGGAGACGTGAGCCCTTCTGTCCGGCTGGTGCCAAAGGTTACCAACGGACACGGCAGGACTGTGGTCACGGCCGTTGGCAAGGACACCGATTGTGGCGAGTGGATGAGCAGAAGCATCACAATCAGAAACACCGAGCCAACGCCCCTGCAGGTGCGCCTTGACAGCCTCAAGTCCAAGATCAGCAATGTCCGAAATGCCTTGGCCATGCTCACCGTGCTGTACTCCACCGGTGACACCAGCGACGTGACAACCAAGGTGGTCGGGGTGTTCCAGCATACCTTGGCCATCCTTGTTTCTGGGATCCCTGAGGCCCTCCCGCTGGCAGTGTCCCTGACGCTCGCCTTCTGTACGAAGCGCATGTTGGAGGAGCGTGCGCTTGTGCAACGCTTCACCGATTGCGAGACTTTGGGCTCGGTCACCGCTGTCTGCACCGGCATACGTGGGCTGCTCACGCCCGACCAGATGACGGTGACCGAGTTCTGGGTAGATACCAATCCAGTGGAAGAAGCTGCCAGCATCGCTAGTGATGTCGTTCACCTTCTATGCCAGGGCATCTGGTCCACCAACGGAAACACCATTGAGAGTTCGGCACTAGGGTCATGGGCCGTGACAGCCCTCGGCATGGATAGTGACGATTTGAGGATGACCTGCAAGATCCTGTATGTCAAGGATTTCGCCGATGACGGCATCTGTGGTATGCTGACCGTGGACAGCACAAGAGACGCGGCACTCGCTCACTGGAATGGCGCCGCTGATGTACTCTTGGCTCGCTGCTGCAGGTACGTCAGTGCAGATGGTGAAGAGCACGAACTCGGGGTTGAGAAGAGGAGGATGTTTGAGAAGATTATCAGCGATATGGCGGAAGAAAATCTGTGTAGCTTCGCCCTCGCCTTCAAGCAGTTCAAATGCGAGATCTCAGAGACCATGATGCTGAGACTACAGGACGTCGAGAGGGACCTAACACTGCTGTGCTTAGTGGGCTTAAAGGCGCCGTGTCGTCCAGAGGACAAAGACGCCATTAAGGCCTGTGCCAGGGCAGGTGTCTCCGTCAAGATGGTCACCGGCTGCAACACCACCACCGCCCAAGCTGTAGCAAACGAGTGCGGCATCATCTCTAGAGACGACACCGATGGCATCGCCATCGAGGGTCACCAGTTCCGTGACATGTTACCGGATCAGCAGCTAGAGATCGTGGACCGCATCCGCTTGATGTCTCGGTCTCTTCCCACGGATAGACTGTTGTTGGTGCAGCGGCTGATCGACAGAGGCAACGTTGTCGCGAACACCGGCGACGGCACCAATGAAGGTCCAGAGGCAATGGTGCCCGACTTCAAGGGCCCGTCGTCCAATGAGATCATCCAGCCGGATGCCATCACCATACACAACAACTTGGACACGGTGGTGCGGGCCGCTGGCTGGGGCCGTTGTGTCTACACCAACATCCAGAAGTTCATCCATTTCCAACTCACCTTCAACATCGTGGCGGTCGTCGTCAACCTTGTTTCGGCGGTGACTAAGGCCAAGGTTCTGCTGACCTCCGTGCAGCTTCTGTGGGTTAGCCTGGCCATTGACACCATGGGCGCGCTGGCGCTTGCGACGGACACGCCGCCGCTCAAGGAGCTCATGCGGCGCCCGCCCATCAGCCGGACAGAGCCGCTCATCAGCAACGCCATGTGGCGCGACATCACCGCGCAGGCTCTGTTCCAGGTGGCCGTGCTGTTGGCGACAACGTACGACGGCCGCCACTTCTTCGGCACAAGTGACAACGCTATGATCTTCAACGCCTTTGTGCTGTGCCAGGTGTGCAACGAGTTCAATGCCCGACAGCTCGAGCAGAAGAACATCTTCGCCGGCTTGCGCCACAATATGTTGTTCCTCGCCATTGTGGCCGCGACGCTCGCCTTGCAGGTGGTGATGGTTGAGGTGTCGGCGAAGTTCGTCGGCACTCAGAAGCTTAGCTGGCCGCAGTGGGGCGTCTGTGGCGTCATCGCCGTCATGTCCTGGCCTATCGGATGGGTCGTCAAGTTCATTCCCGTGCCAGACAAGCCGTTTCACGAAATTCTACCCAAGTTCCGATTCTCCTCAAGGTAGAAGAAGACTGTTATGTTTCATACCAGCTAGTATTGTCCTTCTGTTTGGAAGTTTACTTCAACCGTTCCGATTCTTCTCAGAGTAGAAGAGGACTTTTACGTTTCATACCAGCTACTATATATTGTTCTTTATGTAATAGTTTGGAAATTTACGAATGTATTAACTCATTTACATTTGGTGCAATGGTGGGTTACGCCGCCCATGATTCGTAACACCCTGTGTTTTTGCCATCTATTAAAAAACCTCTAAAAATCTGAACTTTTTGGAATTTGAATTGGCTTCGTTGATGTGTTTACTGATATTGGAGGTTGGCCTTGGTAGTATATCATTTTTTTCTAAGTACTTGCAATATGCCATACTTCGCTTTAAGTAAAGTTCTGTATGATGCAGTAATGGTTGAATGATGTTTAAATTAGTTCTCACATCTCTAGTTCTTTGCTTCCAGTTGTCAGACATTGCTTCGACTTTGTCAGACATCTTCGGGCACATCAATGATGTAAACACTAAGTTGTTGTCTAAGATCCTTCAAATTCATTGTACTAAAATCAGAAGGATCAAGTTTTGCCAGGATCATATTTAAACTTCTCTTCCCAATTAATATCATCTTGAGATGAACTCCCTCCATTATAGCACTATCTGGCTCTAGCGTTTTTCTTTTATAAAATTGCACCATCTGTTCACTGGCCTGTCATCATTGAATGAATAGAACTCTCAACTAATGTTGATCGGCTACTATCCAGATAGAATCCTTAGGTGTGGAAAATAAAACTATCATATCTTGCAATTTCTAGATCCGCATAATAACCCCTAAAAACAGAAATAAATAAACGCTAATCTTAATCTAGCATTTGGTTGTTACCTTTGGCAAGTCCGATCAGTAAAGAGTAGCAGGCCGCAAGGCGCAAGCAGTGTCTCGAGATGATGCCACTTCCCTCTCCTCCATTTGCTAGTTAAAACTGGGCTGAAACTTGATTTTGGGGTGGGGGCATTTGCCTAACGTAGCCTCGCCACTTCCCTCTCCTCCATGACGATGCCGTAGGAGTCGTGTCTCGAGATGATGCCACACTCCTTTGCTACCGCTTGGGCGGTGGCGGTGTCTTCTCCGGTGACCATGACCTCGATCGATGGCGTTTTTCATGACCTCTGGACGACACGGCGCCTTCAAGCCAACCAATTAAGCCGGTGCTACTCGGATTGGCCTCCGCATATGGCTGATATAATCTCGTCCTCTTCTAGATGCCTTTCCAGTGAACGAGCACCGCGCACGCGCTTTTGTCGCGGTGCCAGTTATCACCGCGCCCCTGCCCTGCACCACTTGCTGAACTGAACTGAATCGGCACGGAGGATCTTGCAGCTGGTCTTCCAAATGTCTACGGCCATGCCGTACGCTGTCACGTACGGCCCGTGACAGCAGCGCCTTCTCCTCGCTCCATGGTTGTTCCGGTGGTGTTGATGGATCGAGCCCGGTGCCGTGGCATATATAAAAGATGTATCCAGAACTCGGTCACCATCATCTGGTCTGGCGTCGTGACCAGCCCAGCTATGTACTCCTATATATATATATATATATGTCGGCGCAGACAGCGGTACGGTGACGGAGCCCGGCCATCATGGATCTCACAAGAAGAGAGCTGCTGGCGCACACGCGCACGCTCCTTCACCACGCGCTTCGTGGAGAAGTGAAGCGTGAGAGTCGGACTCCTTCGGTACCACCACATCGCCGCTTATGATTTCTTGGTGGCCACGGGCACAACGAACGGCGCCCCAGGAGCGGGAGGCACGGGGTTCCAGAACTTGCAGCCTGTTCGGCACGGCTGGAACGGCTGGGCTGGCGCTGGCGCTGGTGACCGTTGCAAGACACGCGGTCACTGTAGCTACAGTGAAATCAGCCGTCCAGCCCCAGCGACTTCCATCCATCCGAACAGGCCGTTGGTCCATCGCTGGAGCGTGCGGGTCGTGTGGATCGGATCGTGCAGGTACAAGGTAGAGGTCGGCAAGGAGCTAGTCCGTTGCTGCCCCGGCCTCTATAGAAGTCACTGTACGTACTACGTACACACGTTTGTCTTTCTTTTTTTTCTCTTTTTTTTTTTTTTAGGAAGTCGATCGGAAAAGGGGAGGCCCCTACCTAACCTAAATTTTCATTGCTCAAAATAAACCAAGTACAAGTGGGAATGCGTACATGCAGGGAAGCTGGCTAAAAAAGAATCGTACGACAGAAGATGAAACGCAGGAAATAAGAAACAAGTTTGGGCAGGCACACGCAGCAGCTAGGGCGTGAGTTGTCGACAACCCGACAAATAAGAAACGTACTGGCTACTCGTCTGTCGATTGTCAAGGCGCGCGCGAGGGCGTTGGTCGCCATTGCCGTGTGTTCAAGCTCTTGCCATCTATCTATTATATATATATTTGACGACGAAAAAGAGCCACCACTTTCGTTCTAAAATGCTAGAAATTTCCATGTTAATCGAAGAAAATAAGAAGAGAAAATTACCCACCACTGCTATTATGAAAAAAATTAGTCACAAAACTCCCAAAAAATTTTTATAAAATTACTAAATTCGGAATAATAAAAAATAGCCAAAAATACCCCTCGCATCTATTTTTAAATTACCCACCATGCCATTATGAGTCAAAAATAGCTAAATTCAGAATAATAAAAAATAAACAAAAATACGCTTCACACCTATTTCTAAATTACCCTCCATGCCATTATAAGTAAAAAAACTAAATTCAGATTATAAAAATAGCTAAAAACATCCCTAATTCGTATTTTAATTTACACACCATACCATTATGAGCCCAAAATAACTAAATTTTGGAATAATAAAAATATCCAATATACGCTCAGTTCTGATTTCTAAAAACACCGTAATAAAAATACGCCGTGATACGTCTAGCATGGCATATTTTCTTATTTTTAGCATGTTATTTTCTTTGAAATATTTTTTATAGCATGAAACATTGTTTTTCTATCACGACATATGTTAGTTGTTTAGTATGGCATGTTTGAACCGACCTATTTAGATTCACAATCCAAGATAAATGATGACTCATCTCACACTCAAATTGAGTGATGGTGAGAAATTCGCCAATCTATTTTCTACTATTTCATAAATATAGAGTATAAAATAAATAACAACAATAAGCTATGTTAAACTTTTACAATAATATAAAAATATTTTAAATAATATAGTAAGTCTAGCCGCGCAAATGCGCGGGCAGCCATACTAGTTATATATATATTTGACGACGAAAAAGAGCCACCACGTTCGCTCTAAATGTTAAAATTTCCACGTTAATAAATAAGAAGAGAAAATTACCCACCACTGCCATTATGAAAAAGTTAGTCACAAAACCCCTTAAAAAAATTCAAAATAATAAAAAATAGCCAAAAATACCCCTCGCACCTATTTCTAAATTACCACCATGCCATTATGAGTCAAAAATAACTAAATTCAGAATAATAAAAATAACCAAAAATACGCTTCACACATATTTCTAAATTACCCTTCATGCAATTATAAGTAAAAAAACTAAATTCAAATTATAAAAGTAGCTAAAAATATCCCTAATTCTTATTTTTAATTTACCCATCATACTATTATGAGCCCAAAATAGCTAAATTTTGAAATAATAAAAATATCCAATATACACTTAGTTCTGATTGCTAAACACATCGTTATAAAAATATACCGTGATATGTGTCTAGCTAGCATGGCATATTTTCTTATTTTTAGCATGTCACATTTTCTTCAAAATATTTTTTTGTATGACGACACATTTGTTTCCTACCACGACATATGTTAGATGTTTAGCATGGCACATTTGAACCGACCTATTTAGATAAGACACAATCCAAGATAAATGATGACTCATCTCACACTCAAATTGAGTGATGGTAAGAAATTCTCCAATCTATTTCTTCTATTTTATAAATATAAAGTATATTTTCAATATAAACATATTTTAAATTGTATAGTAAGTCTAGCCGCGTAAATACGCGGGCAGCCATACTAGTTAATTGTGTTCTCGATCGCGTGTGTTCGTGACTCGTGAGCTGACGAACTGCGTGCGATGGCGCTTCAATTCGGGGCGCCCAGGGCGACGAGCTCGCGGAGCGGCGCGAAAATGAAGGGTGCTGCAGCGCCCTGCTCGCGCCGGTGCCCTTGCGCGTTGACTGGGTGCATGTCCGTCCTGGTTGCTCGCTCGTCCCGCCCACGCCGGCCGGCTGCTGCTTAATTTGTAACGACGTTTTTCTCTTCACGGGACAGGTGTCGTCGTTTGGAATAGCGGGCAGTGCATGCCGACTCCGTCATGCCACCCGTCTTTCACGCCGTGCTCCTTGAAGCCCAAGCCAAGGGAAAAGCTATAGGAGCACGAGGAGAGGAACACGTAGGTCTCTCTCGCAGCATCCCAAAATTAACAAGCTCACTTTTGGTCGCGCTTCGGCTACGTCATGTTCACGCCAAAAAAAAACTCCCGGCGCCGCCGCATCTCAGGCCCGTGTACCCGCGAACGCAGCTGCGATGCTCTCCATGCTTGACGAACGCCAGCGGCTCCCACGAGGCGGCGGAAGCAGTCCAAGCGCCTTTTTATTCAAAAAAAAAAAAACCTAGCCCCATGAACTTCTCGTCGTCCGGGATGTGCGCTGCGGCTCTGCTCCCCTCGGATTTGGGTACGTTGCTTCCTCAGAGTGCTGCTTCAATACATTTCAACTCCCTGCAATGTACCAAGACATATCCTCGCCCTTCTTCTTCAACCCAGTTGTCATCACTGCCCAGGAATGGGCCTAGGTCCATCCATGCTTGATCGCGGTACGACATGTTGGAGTATAAATGAATTGTCCATCTTTCTCCATAATCTTAGATTTTTTGTTGAGTTGATTGGTGTATGCAACTCAATATGGTATCAATATTAAAGGTCTCGAGTTCGAATCTTGGCTGACGCGATTTATTAAATAAATTACGGCCCATCCAATATCACATTTGCGGCTTGAGGGAGCCTGCACTTGAGGGCTGGAGATAGGAGACACGAAAGTGTTAATTGCCTTGGATTAAACAAACTGGCGATGCTTGATTAAACAAACTCGTCATTTGGACGAGGTCAGCTTTTACTGGGTTTGGGTTTGGGAAGTACTTTTCGGATTTGTAGCAAGTTTCAGGCCTAGATGAAGGCACGGGAGAGGCAATTGGACAGCCAATGGGTGGTGGCGAGACACTGCAGCAACGCACCGGAACCACGGGCGGTGGGCATGGCTGGAGGCCGGTAATTAGAGCAACTCTAAAGAATAGCTAAAACGAATTGTAAAGTCAAATATAGCTATTAATTAGTAAAAAGTTTCTTCAACAGATTGTCTCATTCACTCTCTAAATTTGGTGGCTCTCCATTCCAGAATTCTCGCTAGAAACTTTTGGAGAGCTAATGTTACTGCTAGTCTTGTTATCAATTTTATAGATGCTGTTGGATTAGAGTAGTTTTTTTTCAATGTTTTATTTTAGAGAATAGCTAAATCAAGAAGTTTAGAATAATTTTGTAGCTATTCTTTTGGAGTTGCTCTAAACAAAACACAGTAAACACTACGGGAAACCCCTAATTTGCCGAGTGTTTGAGGGTTTGCCGAGTGCATTATTTCGGGCACTCGGCAAACAGGGTCTTTGCCGAGTGCCGCGCTCGGCAAACCATAGGCACTCGGCAAACTAGGGTTTGCCGAGTGCCACGTGGCAGGCACTCGGCAAAGGGCACCTTTTGCCGAGTGCTCCCTACGGGACACTCGGCAAAGGTGGAGGCTAGCACTCAGCAAAAAAATCCTCTCGGCAAAGTTTGACGCCCGTTAAAAATTTTAGACGGCCGTTGGACGAGGTGGGCCCGGATACTCGGCAAAAAAGGGCACTCAGGAATTTTTATTTTTTTGCCGAGTGCCCCCAACTCGACACTCGGCAAAGAGGACCCTTTGCCGAGTGTTCTCACGGACACTCGGCAAAGAGGTCCCTTTGCCGAGTGTTTTCCCAATTACACTCGGCAAAGAATATTTCAATGAATTTTTTAGACCTCTAAATTAATTCAAATAAAAAACTACAAAGTTGTATATTTTGTCAACATCTACACTTCTTATTTTGGTATTTTTTTCATTTGATAAAGCGCTAGTAAAGTTGTTCACAAATCCTATAGCTCTCGGATAGTTTCCTGAAACACGAAGAGCAGTATTTGGAATATGTAGACAAACGTGTCTAGAATTATTTTAGAAAAAAAGACAAAAATAAAAGTTATAGATCTTCATAAGTTATACAACTTTTCTATTGAGCACTTTTTTATTTGAATTCAAATTGTCAGCGAAAAAATTATTTGAATTTCTCAAATGTGAAAATTTGAATTTTGGAAACAATTTCGGATGGAGACATACTAAAAATAAAGGTTTTAGATCTCGAGAACTTGTGAAACTTTCATGTTGACAAATTTTTTCAAAATGTCAACGTAAATTACGTTTGAATTATTCAAATTTGAAAGTTTGAATTTTTTAAACAATCTCGGATGGCGAATTTGTGAAAATAAAAGTTGTAGATCTCGACAAGTTATGAAGCTTTTATTTTGGCAACTTTTTTATTTAAAATAATATTGTTAACTAAAAAATTATCTAAAATCGAAAAACTACGTGTTGAAAAAAAAAAGAAAAACAAATGTTTGCCGAGTGCCACTTGGCGGGCACTCGGCAAAGTTTGTTGTTTGCCGAGTGCCAGATCGTGGGCACTCGGCAAACTTTCCAAGCACTTAACCGCGCGGCGCCTTCTTCTTCCTCATTCTTTCTTCCTCATTTCGCATCTCCCCCACCGCGTCGCGCCCCGCACGACGCCCACCGCGCCACATGCCGCCGCCGTCCCCCACCGCGCCGCCCCAGGCCGCCGTCCCCGAGTGCGCCGCCCCCGCCCTGCGCCTCCACCTCCGCCCCCGCCCCTGCCCGACGCCCGACGCCCCTGCCCCGGCCCCCCAGCGCTGCCGTCGGCCTGCGTCGCTTCCGTCGACCCTGCCCCGCTCTTGGCAGTCTTTAAGCCTAACAGATAAAATCCGCAAGTGTACGGATACCGATGTAGCTTTCACCCGGGAGTATTCCAGGGTATCGTACTATCCACAGGGAACGTGAAGTGTACTATCTCAAATCTAATCAAGTCCGGGCAGACGAGCTAAAAAGATAAATAAAGCAGTCAGCGAAAGAGTCCTAGGGCCAGACAATCTGATGATAAGGAGCTATGCAGCTGGGCAACTTGGTAAGGTCCTTACTCTACTATCTATTTCGGGGCACATGCATGCCAGAGCAGCAACCCGAGAATTAGGTTCAGCTACTAAGGGGAACTACGTGCTATTGAAAACCCTACTAAAAACAATAACCCGGACGTGGTAGATTACAGAGACCGGTACGCCTGTCACACGTACTCGCGGCTACCATCCTCCGTGGGTTAAGAGCAAATCAGGGATAACTCCAGATATAAACACCACATTTACATCTATCGTCACAACTAGCGAGATATCAATAAGCTAGTCTATCAATAAATAAATAAAAATTTAAAGCACACCTGAAACCCATAAATAAATAGAGCAGAATACCTTACTTTATTACCCTACATATAATCTCCTTACATGTTACCCGGCCCAGGAGACTCGGAAAACTACTCCCAGGCGAGGAGCATACCCGAGGCGACGAAGAAGTATTGTCCCGGCATTCCAGGACTACTCACTCTCCTAGCCTCTCACTCACTCCCTACACTACTATGTGGGCAGCGCTTCGCTTCTCACTTCTCTTCAAAACTCAAGTGTCAAGGTGCAAGTTGAGAGTGAGGGGGAGGTCCTCTATTTATAGTGTGGAGCTTCCTTGGGAGAGTGGAGAAGGTTCCATCATGTTAGGAGAATCTTGTGAATATTCCTTACTTGCAGACGTCTCCTTACTCGTCCGGTGCGTCAAGTTTGCTTGCCACCGACTCTGGAACAGACTGGAAAAAGATTGGCCGATTCGGAGAAAATAGTTGGCCGGCCGGCCTAGGGCCTAGGCCGGCCGGCGGGCTTTTTTCTCCGAGTGCCTCAAATTTTTGTGGACTGGCCCTTCTTGGTGTGCCCATTAAGATCCACGGTCTCGCTATGTGATTTGACGCCTTTTTGAGTGGTTGATGGGCTTGTTTGTTGGGCCTGGCGCAGTGGTCGATACTCTGAGCTGGGAAATACTTATTGGCCATTTGATCCTTGATGTTTGAGCCCACTGGGAGAAGCCCGGGGTTGCTGGACCATGTTGAGATCCAACATAGGCCGGCCGGCCTATGATGGGGCCGGCCGCTAGGCTTTTGCTCCCATTTGCGATGAATTTCGTCCTGCAGTCAAAATATCACCAAAACTCGTGGAGAGGCACTAGTTATAAATAATATCCTATTTATGTCCTTGTGTGAGCCTCATTTCATAGTATGTTGGCGGTAAAGATTGATCAATAACGACCGCCAACACCCGACCCGGAGACGCCGCCGTCGTCGACCAAGAGCCCAGGGACGCCGCCACCGCCCACCGCGGCCCCGGCCCCTGCGTCCTGGGCGGGGCACCGCGGCCCCGACCACCGCGTACCGAGCGGGGCACCGCGGCCCCCGGCCACCGCACCCTCGGCCCCCAGGGTCGCCGCCCCCAAACCCGCCGCTCCCAAGCACGCCCCCAAACTAGCCGCCCCCAAGCACGCCGTCTCGCCCAAGGGGAGGAGGTCTCCATCCCATATTCAACATGGAAATTACTCCAATTTGATGTCCCAACACGAAAATGAACTAGGTACTAGCAAAATGTTAGGATTAGACTTGGATTGATAGGCCGCATTGGGTGTGATTGTGTGAATTGGGTTGATGTTGAGTGAAAAAGACTATTGTTAGTTGTTTCGAATAGTTGATAATCATCGTAATGGATGTGGTTGTTGGCCATCGTGCCATTGTTTTGTTAGATGTGGTTGTCGGCCATCGTGCCGTTAGTTCGTTAGTTTGTTGCAGATTTTGGGAAC
Organism: Eragrostis nindensis; assembly: GCA_012490785.1. Lineage (NCBI taxonomy): Eukaryota > Viridiplantae > Streptophyta > Magnoliopsida > Poales > Poaceae > Eragrostis > Eragrostis nindensis. Next base: position 703,662 of record JAAXCT010000070.1, read on the forward strand.
TTCACCGTGTAGGGGAGGTGCTGTCGAATTTTGCCAAGTGATGAAGGAGGATGGCCAACCTGACACTTGCCAGAGTCAACGTGTCTGGTTTCTACCAAGTGAGATTCATTTGGTCGACACTTGCCACTCGACTCTGGCAGGTGTCACGTTTGCGTGATGATAAGGCTATCCCGATCTGATGGCACCTTTTATTTTTCTATCTATTGTATGCAAGTAATCATTTCTATGTCGAAATTTGAAATTAACTCTTGTATGTTCCGTTCTTTGCAAGAGAGACTTTTGCACACCGTCCTCCACAGGTCACTTTGCAGCACAGCAAGGTGAGGCATAACCAACCCCTTTTTCCATTCATGTATGTAGGTCATGCGTAACCTAGTTTAGCGTCTCCCGTTCGAAAGAGATACGGTTGGAGATATGCAGATCTTTGCATATCTAAGACTGTATATGTTTCGAATTGTCCATGTTTCTTGGACAGCCCGAGGATGCGTAGATGGGATTAGTTTCCATGGTCTACTCCGGTTCGAGACAGAGTTTCGGCATCATCTCCCTGTTGTTCTCCGGATACACAATCTCCTTGACGGGACGTGTATTTGGAGAACAGCGGGGAGGCGCTGTCAAAATTCTGTCTCGAACAGGAGTAGACCTTGGAAACTAACCGCATCTACGCATCCTCGGGTGGGATTAGGACCTATCTTCACCTATTAGATAGTTGGAACATCGTGTAGATCGATGCAAATGAATTAATTTTATATTACTCGTTGATATATATCTGTTAGAGGATGGAAGACCGTGAGGGGATGTACACGGGCCGCTTAAGTCGGACTAAGTTCACCGATGAATGGATTGAGAAGTCCGAAGCTTTCATGAAATTAGCATTTGCCAAGGCTAAAGGAGCGAGTGTCACTTGGTGTCCCTGCAGCCGTTGTAACAACACGCGTCGAAAAACAAAGGATGTCATGGCTAAACATCTATGTCTGAATGGATTTACGCCAGGCTATACCCGGTGGTTGTACCATGGTGAAGCCGAACGTGTGAGAGACGATGTCGTGAGATAACGCGTCGATGATTATGATGCTGATGGTGGGGTAGAAGACATGTTACATGACTACCATGAAGCACATTTCGATGTGGATGAAGAACGTAGAGAGGAGGAGCCAGAGGAGACCGCAAAGGCGTTTACGACATGTTGTCTTCTTCACAGCAACCTCTTCACGGGCATACTAAGGTTTCTCAACTGGATGCCATTACACGCCTAATGGCCGTAAAGTCCCAGTTTAGCTTGAGTCGAAACGCCTTCGATGTTATGTTGACAGTTATTGGCACCCTGCTTCTTGGAAGGTCACAGTCTGCCAAAGAACATGTATGACGCACAGAAACTCCTTCGTGCACTTAAGATGCCATATGAGCAGATACATGCGTGTCTGAAAGGATGCATCTTATTTAGGAAAGAACACGCGGAAGCAAAATACTGTCCAAAGTGTGGATCCTCTAGGTTCATAGAGATAGACGCTGCTGATTGCCAAAAGAGGCAGCTCACTGTCCCCCGCGAAAATCCTACAGTACCTTCCGTTCATACCGAGGATCCAACGCCTTTACATGACCGAGGAATCCGCGAAGCAGATGACATGGCATAAAGATGGAGTCTGATACAATCCCGATAAGCTTGTACATCCATCTGATGGTGAAGCCTGGAAAAGTTCTGATGAGATTCACGACAGGAAAGCTCTGGAGGCTCGTAATGTACGTGTGGCATTGGCAACAGATGGGTTCAATCCTTATGAAATGAGAGCTGCCCCGTACAGTTGTTGTCCCGTTAAAGGTTTGCCGAGTGTTTTTGTCCCTCGGCACTCGGCAAAAGAGGGGTCTCCCGTAGTGAAAGAATCGCCTACAGTCAAGAAATACAGCGATTCCGGCAAATGTCATTTGGCTAACAGTATAAGCGAAGTAGACTTGTCCTCCTAGCTGATGTCAGTGCAGAGCTTACGTGTAAACTATTTAGCAAGATATTTATGCCAGAATTTTATTTATGTATACATGTTGTAGAGTCTGGTGTGGTAATGTGCTATATGTCATCGTTTTGGCGTAAGACATACTATTTTTTCATTTAACAAATGGAAACCATCGGACCAGGTGGAGTATATGGGGTTATGCTGAACTCAAATCCAAATGGCCAGAGGTCCAAGTAATTAATAGTAATACCTCTGAAACTTATGCACTGTTACTTCTTCTATTTCTATCTTACTCTCCTGCCATTTTATCATAAAAAAGGACAAACCCTGAACCAGACAGAATTATTTCTTTAGCATCAACTTATGTGCTAGCTGGCATAAAGATAGCTAAAACTGAGATGGAAGAAGATAAAATGCGGTACGAGACATCCAAACAGGGATATGTATACTTATTTTGTCCCTGATCGATTTGTGGAACAATTACAACATTAAAGATGAGGGATTGAGGCGACGGATTATATAGATGCCGTGCATGAAAGTGAGAGCATGCATGCATGCGCAGACGCGATTAACTTACGGGCGGCCGCGGACGCCATCGACCATGAACCGATGAACGCCTGACGAAACGCTGGCATATTCTCCGCCGGCATTGCCACCATGGCGTGCACAGAGCCCGGCTCCCTCCCTGCCATGAGGCACGCCTCGCTGTGGTAGCCAAGGCACGCCCTCACGATCCTCGCCGGCCTCCCAAAGCCCAAGTCTAGGTCGTACCCCAAACCTGGGCGTCCCCGACACGACAAACATGCGATCCCCCGGGTTCAAAGCAATGACCTCCGCCTTGTGCTTGAGTGGATCCGCCTTGGCTTCCTTCACCGCCTCCGTCAGCGTCGAGAGCGCTCGGGCGAGTCCATCCGGCGCCGTCAGCTCCGACCCCTTGAGGCCTACCTTGCAGAAGACGACGCAGTTCCCGGCGTAAACTTGGTCCGCCGGTAGCAGGGACGACGTGAGCGCCGGCCGGCAGTCAATCAAGAAGACGATGAACAGTGGCCTGCTGTCGTCGTCAGCAGTACTGGATCCGCTGCAGGCGCGGGAGAAGGAAACCCACCCGTGTGCCGCAATCGCAACGAAGGTGGACGGCACAAGCTGGTTCGTAGAGGCGATGTGCCCACGTTGTTGTTTCAGGTGCTGTAGTGCCGTCGTAGTGAAGACAAATGTTTGTTGAACGACGGGGCATTGCTGCTGTTCTTAGGCTGCAGGATGTAGCTTTGGTTCCCTGATCTGTTGGAGATACATATGGTCAACATCGATATTGTTTTTTAGATAAGGAAAATGTCCTAAATATATTTCATCAAGCAAGCAAATGAAAAATTCACCCACCCTGGCTAAGTTGGGAGTAAAATGGCGCAAGACCGCCCTTTTGAGTTCCTCGTCACCGTCAAACCGGACAAGGTTCCTGTCATGTAGGGGCAACGGATTGATCGGATTATTACAACTAGATCCGGACGTCTTTCCAGTTGCAGTTGCCGCAGCAGCCGTCCAGGCATTCAAGAAGTGAAACAGGCCATGCCCATCCGCCACCGCGTGGTGCAACGCCAACCCAACCACCACGCCGCCCACGGCCAGCCGCGTCACCTGCACAGCCATCACAGGCGCCGGCAGAGCATCACGCCGGATGTCCGGGACGAGCAGCCGGAGCGCCTCCGTGTCGAGTTCCTCCGAGTCCAGGAAGACCAGGAGCCCCTTGAGGCCGATGTCCGTCGTCTCGACCTCGAGAAATGTGACACTACGCGCACCCTTCTGATCCGGGAAGATGATGGCGATGGTGCGGGACGAAAGCAAGTAGGTGAGCTCACAGGCAAAGGGGTGAAAGGATTGTAGGGCTTGGGCGAGCGAATGCTTCAGTGACTCGGCTAGCTCAGGGAACGACGCTGTGGTGGTAGGCGAAGAAGGAACATTGTGGAATTGTGGAAAACGCCTCACGGCTGGAATTGCCTGGGCGATCACATATATACGCGGTGAATACCGCTGCTTGTACAAGTCAAGAATACAATACGATCTCAAAGGATCGGGGTTAGCCTAACTAACCTAGATACATATCTCTAATAAACATGTAGACGTAGTTGAGCGGTACTTCCGAGGACACGAACATAGCATCGAAGGCGGACAGAGGGAGTACTGGTGCCAAGTTGGTGGTCGTCACTGCGGAGGTGCGGAGGACGCGGACGGATGCCATCTTGGGCACAATCTTGCTGGAAGCTAATAATCGTCGTGCCTGCAGGGAAAATAAAACATCGAAACAAATCCAATCAAATCCAAGAATTAAGAACTCGCGGAACGATGGACAACCAATCAATCAATTAGCATTTTATAGCAGCCGGAGGAGAGGAGATCAACGTACTTACAGCACGATGCTTGGTACGTAGTTTCTCACAACGGAGAGGGGTTGCGAAGAGAGAGAGCTGAGGTGCGCGAGATGCAGATCGATCCAGCAAGCCGCGTTCTGCACTATACTCCTACGCAACACGGGAACTTTCGGTGCTGCGTCGTCTAGCTAAGCTAGCTGCTTGACAGCGACGACTCGTCAGATAAAGACGACGGCCGTGGAGTGTGGCGGGGCCGGTGTGCGCGCTCGATCGTGATCGTGATCGTGATCGTGATCGTGATCGTGGTTTTTGAAATCGTGAGCACTACAAGCTAGGTCGTTTTCCAACATCGTGTACTACACCACCACCATGCATCTTCCTCCGGTGGCTCATGCATGATTTTTTCTTTTAAGGCTAATCATCATTCTGATCTAACGAAAGCTTTTTTTCAAAAAACAAAAAGGAATCAAAGCTTGTAAATATGGCAAACTAGCTGGTGCAAAGAAAGCTTGTAAATATGGTAAGGCAGTGTCACCCATCCGTTCATAGGAACAAGTCCATTTTACTCCTCCAAACAATTCAATTGTCTGTTTCACACCCTAAACAAAATGATGGCTCACTTTACTCCCTAAAACAATTCCAATCGGTGCAAATATACACCTTATTGAGGTTTTTTTTTTTTGTTTCTGGCCTACAAGTGGAATTTGAATCTCAAACTTTGCGTGATGACAGCTCCCATAGTAACCTATGTTAAAATAATTTTTAATTATTTTTTAATATGATTTGTATGCATATATGGGTAATCGCAAAAAAATATGTTAACAGTATCAAAAAAAAGTGTCATAATTATATTTACATAGGTTGTTGTGAGAATTGTTATCATGCAAAATTCCATATCCAAATTCCACTTATAGGCCGAGAAACAAAAAAGACAAACCTCAATAAGGTGTATATTGCACCGATTGAAATTGTTTGGGGGAGTAAAGTGAGCCATTATTTTGTTTAGGGTGTGAAACGGACAAACTGAACTGTTTGGGGAGTAAAATAGACTTTTTATATTCTTGTGCTGATTGAGTGCATAACGTGTCTAGCTTGGTACTGTTCCTGATATGTACCCATTACTCTTCGTTGAAGGAAATCCATGCTCCATCTCGTTGTCCGGATCCTTTCAACACTGCCTGCCTACCCGAGATGTACCTCGGCCTCTCCACTCCCAGACACTCGACTTTCCCCATCTCTGTTGTAGGCAAGGTGAGATATTTTTAGACCTCGGGATTGCCCCTTTCCATTATGATAACGGAAAACGGATTTCAGCGATTACATCCCAGGCATTGCAGAGTTTGCTAGACAGAAAAGAAAGAGCTAAAACCCAGACAGAAGTTCCCAGACGAGAAACTAGAACTGTGAGGAGTAGCAAAAGACTACCAGGGTTTCTGAAAAGACGAGCATAGCAGATAACTCGAGGCTTCGCACACTAAAACACAGAAGTTAGGCGAGGATGTAGTAGGAGATCATTGGAGCTGCATCATTCGTCAGGCTCTTCGTCATCTTCTTCCGTTTCTGATTCATTCCTCAGCAGCAGCATTGGTTGGCGCCCTCCAGCAGCATTTGAGTCCTGTGCTTTATTCATCCTTGCCACTGTGCTCAGCAAGTGATGAGGACCTCAAAAGCATCACAGCTTCTGATCCAAAACAAGCTGAAACCATATACATAGGGCCTATGACTCGAGCACGTACACGGGAGCTTCAAAACAAGGTGAATCTGTTCCTAAGTAGTTTACATTGTGAAAATGATGAGAATAGTATACTACCTAATGGTTCTACTTTACTTGTGCTCAGCTATGTAAGGTCAGTACCATTCGGAGTTGAGGAACAAGGAGACAAGCTTGCTGATTTGAAGTTGTGCTTAACTGCACAAGTATGTGCAGGTGGAATCATGATGGAGGAGAGGGAGGCCGGTTCCAGATGTCAAGATGAAGATTTTAGAGTCAACTTTTCAACAAAACAAATGGTGCAGGATTTGGATTATTCTTCTATGAATTACACTCATTTCAATGGCGGCAGTCTATGTTGTACAAAGCGACACGCTGCTGATATGGAACTCGTGGCTTACAAGGTGCTCAGCGACATATGCTCCTGCCCTTGGCTTGGACGTGGGAGAGCTACCTTTCGTGTTCTACACGGACTCAAGGGGATCCAATCACAGAATTGCAAGATATGGACGTCACAAGTCGGTTCGGATTCATCTCGGTGCAGCCTGACATACATGGACGAAAAATACCATAACTCCCTCATAGTCGGTTTGCTAAGTAAATACTCGTTGGAAAGCTTATTCCGTAATCTTTCCAACGTGCATGACCCCATTGTCAGATTCGACGCTATCTGTTCCCAGTAATCAAAACAAAGTGTCGATTGTAACACAGTTTTTCTGTTTTCTTTTGTAATCGAGTCCAAGTCGGTCCCACTTGTAATATTGGTCATATAAACTCATGTGTACGACCTGGAGAGGTCAGACCACGTTTATTCTAAAGATATTTCGCAGCTTATTGCTCTTGTTCTCATCTAGGGTTTAGCCTCTTGCAAACCACAAACTAGAGAGGGAATTGGGAATTTCTGCCACAAATCGTTCTTGCTTTTCCGCTGGGAATTGAGGGTTCGATATAATCCACGTGTGGTCTCGTGGGTTTGTCTACAGAGCGTGTGGTTGGGCGAATTTCAAAGAGGTGCAAGTCCTTGCATTGGCACAGGCTGATCCTATGTCGAGAAGATCGGGCATAAGCCTTCCAGGCTTCCACGTATATCGACATTCTGACGTCGCTCCCGTACATGAAGCAGTTCGCTCTGTTCAAGGCCCGTGTTCAAGGCCCGCGAGTAGACCACCGAGGGCGCCGTCCATGTTCCGCTGCGACAGTATTCCTGCCTGACGCGGGAAGGCAACATCCGCTTCCTCATCACGTGTCTCGATCAACGCTGTCAACCGAGCCTCCTCGCTGGCCATCAATGCGGCCCTCCGCGCCCCGCACCTCTCTGTTCGAACCGCCCAAGATCCCTCTTCTCACAACGCACGCATGACAAAGAGAAGAACTCGCTCACACAGCAATAGCGGCGAACGCTCCAGGGACGAACAATAGCGATTTCCTGTCCATTTCATCTTGATCATATTGTCCCTCAACGCCACAGGATAGTATCATAGTTCCATATGAAATCTCACTGACGAGTGATGAGTCCACAGTATTAAGCCATAGACTTGCTGCCCCAAGAAACCAGACAGCATTTTAAAAAAAAAACAATGCAGAAAATATAGACAAGCCAATATGTACACAACACCAACATCATGACGAGCATAAATCACCTATAATTTGGCTTTCTGGGACAGGCAACCAGCACACTCATAATTTACATAAAATCCAATCTCCTCCATTGTCCACGCAAAGGCGTCACGATGTTAGATGGGAGCAGCAAGGCAGCACACCGTACCAGAACCCCGTGTACATCTCAAGTGATGAAGTGAAACTGTTACAGGTGGGCACCTGAGGTACTTGGGCGCAGCCTGCCGCCCGAATTCAGTACTACCTTTGCAGTCGTCTATTACCGAAAAGAAAAGTCATCAAGTTAGAAATGGAGAGATGTGTGTATTGATATTTGATACAGTTCACATTACCCTAAGTAGTGGAACAAACCTCGAAGAAAGAGTTGAAATTCAGTCTCATTAGGAGTTGCCTCAGGAAAGGTGCTCGCTGACTTCCTGCGAGGCGACTACTCCGTAGTATAGTGTACAGCGAATTTGATTTCTTGTTGAACTCCTGCTTTTCATCATATCATGGTAAGTATGGTTACTAGAAACACATAAACGCTAGACTTTCTAGAATGTTGTGCTAAGCACTGACATTTTCTTGTGGAATGGTTGGGACAATACCTCTGTTATGTGATCAATCTCAGCAATGTTTGGGCGAGTTTCATATTGCTCGATGCTCCAGCAGAATTGCAAACAAAGCTTCATTATGCTATCCAGTATTCTAGAGACAGATCCAATATCCAAGAAGGATTGTGAAATCAATGCTGACAAGTACCTGCAATGTTTCATCAGTCAAAACACCAAAACAATAGACATGAAAGTAAATCACAGAAAACAAAAGGAGCATTGTAATATCTCCATGTAAAGTGTTCTTCTGGGTTTTGTTTCTAGCCCGGCCTAGCTTGCTTCGGACTAAAACGCTTCGTTGTGGTTGTTTTGGTTGTTGAATGAAAACTATAAGTCCCCAATTTATGAAATAAGAGTACCGCAGCAAACATTGCAACTCTTAACAAACAAAGGATCCACAAAATGTATGTTAGCAAACAAAACATGCTTAAGCTTCAGGCCACAGATTACAGTACTACGCACTTTAACCTGTTGGGTTGCTAGAAACGAATACCAAACATAAAGGTTCCCCAACCGACAGCAGAGTTATATACCGCAAGAGCAAATGGAAATTGAATGAAGAAAAAATAATGAATTGCTTCGTGCAGCCATGTCATGTAAGAACACGAATGCAGCAACATAACAAACTTAACATTATCAGTGATGATGATCAAGACAAATGTTGGTGACATTCTTTTAGTGTTGATATTCTTGTAATTTAAATTTATCTTGTAGAAGTGGGATATTAAAAAAAAAAAAACTCGACCTCGGGGGGGGGGGTTATCGAGGAAACCCTAAAAGGAACATCTAAATGTGTGATTGTCCGGGATAAATGAAAATTGGTTGCTTACTCTTGATGAAAGCTCACGAGCTCTGTAAAATCATGTGAATCTTGCACATGCGACTGTAGAACATTCCACTGCGACTCAATTACATCAACCTGAATAGTAAGAAGGTCAAAAATAAAGGACAAGTATATTGTTGGAGTGACAAAAGTGAATAGAACAGAGAACAAAAGAACTTCGCAGAATCAATGAACTATTCACCGGCATATGTCAATTAACTGCAAATAACTCTGTTAGAAGACATGTTGTAGCCTATAGGGACTAAGCAAGTGCTACAGCATTTTTTTTTTTTTGACACACGTGATGAATACAACACTTTGCTTCAGTTCTACTAGATTAGATTATAAGAAACTCATCACATTAGACAGACCTATATATCCATGCAGATGAGTAACATTTGGGTGGGACATCATTCCAAGCTGGACGCAGATGCAAATGTTTCCCCAAAAACAGAGATCGCAGAAGTTGCTAGTAAGAACTGAAATGCTTGGTTCATGTAGGTAATCTTTACTACACTTAAAAACGCGAGTTCGTGGCTTGCGTTGGACAGTCGCCGTCCAACCCGCGCCGACAGGTGGGTCCCGCAACACCAGCGAATTCGACACCGACTTTCCCCGTCTCTCGCATCGCAATCCACGGCTCCCTCGCTCAACCAAAGATGAAAAATATCCCCACTCCCCCACCGCAATTCCCGGATCGATTCACCGTAGGTCCGCCAGGAGCTCTGTTCCTTTGCTTCGATCTGCAGCAAATCCAATGGATCCCCACGGTGCTTGACTCCAGATCGTCTCATCTAATCCGACATGGAGCCATGGGCTGGCGGATCGATGGCGGCCAGGGAAAGGGGACAAGGAAGACGGCGCGCGGTTATGCGGTCCCACCCCCTCCCGCAGCTTCCCCCGTCGCCACCTCCTGCGTTCCCGTTCTTCCCTTCCTCGTCGGGGGAAGCTGATGACGGAAGGTTTCATAAGGTTACTCTATCGGGACTTGCTCCTGCAGTTGCGAAGCACAAGCGAGATAAGAAGCAGGCAAGCGTTGCTAGCCGGTGGAATGGCTACTTCACCACCACGTTCTCATTGATTCAGATTGCCAGCGTATTTGATTGAAGAAGTTCGAGGATTCGCGGGCAGCAAGTGTAACACCCCAGCCCAGAGTACGGCTCCAGCTCCAGGCCCGTACGCCTGCAGTGCGGGCCCCACCTCACAGTAGCAACTCTTACGCTTTCGTCCTCGCTTCGCGTAAAAGGGTTAACCCGGTTACTACTGCACCCTAGACTGAGTATTTAAGCTGGTCTAGCTCCTGGTCGATTTCCAGTATGGGACTAACCCGTGGTGCTACAGTACCGCGCTGCTACAGTGTTCCACGGCTACAGTGCCCAGGCGCAACAGTAGCCTCGCTACAGTGCCCAGCGCTACAGTACCGCGGCCCAATGGCCCGGCCCACGGGCCGAACAACTGGCCGATTCTATTTTTGGGCTTGAATTAACATCCCGGATGTTACAGCAAGAGCAAGCAAAGGGCAAATATGGGTTTCTATAGGGAAATCGGAGTGGGGAACGGAGGAAGGCTGGGCTTGCCGGCTTAGAATTCTTGGTGGCAGGCGGCGAGATCAGCCATCGCTGTGGTTGCACGCGCACGAGCTGCGGCAGCTTGTCCTCCGAACCGGAGAGACACAGGAGGATGGCTGGTGAGTGGTGAGAATGGAATGGAGACGACTCGTGAGCTGATCCTGGAATTTGTTTAATGAGTATTGGGTCCCACCTCCTTTAAAATAAAAATGTGCTGTAAAGAAAAATCACGGGCGTTGTTACATGTTATGTACTGTAATCGTTATTTCTCAAAAACATGTTAGTATTTGTAATCATGAAATAAAAACTTTGTCTGACACTTAATAAAAATCAAACATCTTTACTATCTTAAGAATGTGGCTGGTGATAGTGGTTGGACTGAAAAGATACTGTTAACTTATGTTTAGTCGTAGCAAAGCACGGGCACACTGCTAGTTATATTCAAATTCAAATGCATCGTTTGGTTACAAGTCTGGAACTGCTATCCAAAACAAAAGTTATGCAAGGATTTCTTTATTTATTTTTCTATTCAACAAATATAGGGGAGAAAGGGGAAAATAATAACGAATTGGAAATTAGTGTGCATTGACACGGTGTATGTCCAAATGGCCGCACAGCAGTGTTGATGGAAGACAGGGACAATACAGTGAAAACTGACACAAGTTTGTGTACATGTCCGCTTGAATGACCATGTAGTCTGACTAATCAGCGTGTAGGCACTACTTGACAGACAGCCGTGTGCTCGCCTAAATGGATGATTACTTCTAATCGGCCACGTAGTCCAACTATTGACTAAACTACGGACTAGGGTTGACCACCATTTCATGTTTATCGTCTATGAAAACACTGCCTGCAATCTAGCAAAGGCAACACGACCATGGTGGCCTGAAGGAGCGTGATTGCTTCTGCAGCAACACACGGAAGAAGCCTAGCAAGGCTTGCAAAAATAGAAACCTCGACAATGGTTAGATGCCATGCGAATCCCAGTGCCCCCAATCCAGAGTGCAATGAACCTTCCTCCGAGGTTTTTTTTTTTTTTGGGGGGGGGGGGGGGGGGGGGGGGGGGGGGGGGGGGGGGGGGGGAGCCTTCCTCCAAGTTGGTATACGGGCCAACGCTTACTAATGGTGTCTGATTTCAATGTGATATATTCGCAACCCAAACCATCAAGCCTAACATGGTAGTGTATATCATTATTACCTGTATGTAAAACTGCATATTTCTGATCAGGAAAGCCATATGCTCCCTTACATGCCACAAAGGCTTAGAGCGCTGTCCACGGAGCTGTGTTGCTGAGCTATTTTTTCGATCCTTGCAGTAATCAGAAAAATCAGCATGATCTTTATGCATTACAGCTGCCCAGGATTTCTCCAATTCCATTTGTGTCCTCTTCAATCGGATGAGATACTGGAAAACCTTGCGATACCTAGATAAGATTTACATATCTTAAGAAAGAAGGAAAGTAAATAGCAGAAGCGACTATCCTGTGTTTGAAATCCAACAACCAAGCTTACTTATGTATTATGATACTTACTTAGACAGAACATCAGGGGTAAAGAAGAGTTGAAGTGGCCAGCCAACAGAATACTCTAGGGCAATGCTATCCCACCCATCAAGTGCCAATTCTGATGAAGCTTTTCCTTGTGATGGAAGCTCTGAAGCATTAGGCTTTTGGAGGTCTTTCTGTGAAGTACTACTTTTCATACCATATGATGACATCCTACACAATAGAAATAAATTTAGTTAGTGAGCACAGAGCTGACATGTGACATCCACTAAGTAGCATCTGAAATTAACAGCTGTGGCTCTTTTAGAAATACGACCTTAATGAGACTCTGGTGAAGTATTTGTCTTCCTCGCCTATAGTCTTCAGTGCAGCCTGCAGGAATTAGAATAGAAAATTTACCATGACTAGAGAAATTAAATATTTTTTGAAGCGATATAGAAATTAAGTATTTGCTAAGACGAGGTACCATAGCACATAAGAGAACTGTAATTACTATCAGGCAAGTTAATGAAATAAAATTACAGTATCATCAAGATTTGTGAACACAAAAGGAACATGTTACTTACCAACTGAAATGGGATCATGAGATCTGCTTCAGCTGTAGATTGGCGAGGTGGTAAGCGCATTAATTGGCGGCTTTCCTCAAGAAAACACTGACCCAGAAGAATAATCACATATGTCAGGAAATATTCCAAAAGGATAGTATGGCACAAATAAATACGTCTTGGGCTAGCGGGAAACATACATGTAGAAGGAAGAAATAGAAAGGATATTTTGATGGATTAAGTGCATCCTACCTGGAAAAAATCACCTTTTGCTAATAGAAAATAATCTTTCAATGCCTTCAGGTGACCATTTAGATCAGCACGCACAACCACTAGCTTTTACCAAAATTAAGAATAGGTGATTAGGTGATGACCCACTTCAATGCAATATAGATAGAATACATAATGCTCTAAGCAATCAGTACCTGCCAAAGATGACTAGCTGCGATTGTGCGGATTGAGCCAACAGCAGACTCAAATGGCCGCTTGTGGAACTCAGAAGAATGCTGTGGAAGAATTCAACATATGCCCACATCAGTATCGGTCTTTAAATAGATAGGTCCAATAAAATGTTGTTGTTTTTTTCTCGAACACGCAGGAGAGCGTGTATCATTGCATTAATAGAAGAACAGAGTACAACCCACACGCACACCTATGGTTTCTCGGATTACATTGGCACCTTTTACACAAATAAAACTACCCGACCTCTAAAGACGAATGATTTAATCAACAGAACCATAAACAGGGTAGGTTAGAAAGGAGCCTCTTTGCTCCAGTCATATAAAATGTTGTATTCAGCAATACAAGAAAATGTGCATAGTACATAGGTGGTGGTAATATAAACAATGCCAACAGTGGTCGGGACCTAACCTTTAGCTCCTTGAGCATGGCATCAATTCTATCAGCCTCAGCTTGTGGCAATAGTTCTTCTGCGCTGATGTTACAGAAGTTTGTCAGTTCCGTCGGAGCACCAGGACCTCCTGTAAAACTTTGTATTCTATGAGAACCCTTAGAGTTCTGACTCTGATTAAAGGGCTCCTGCAATGTAGCACCAGGACTTGGGTTCCGAAGAACTCTTATTGCTTTGCCAGCAAAGAGAATTGATTCAGCAACTCGCATGTGGATATATTCAGGCAACATGTCCTGTCAAGTAAGGAGGCAAGCAAAACAGCTATGACTATCCAATGCTAACAATTAATACATCACATGCATGCACTTCATAGTAGAATACAAGCATACCAATGATACATGAAATCCTGTATGCCAACTAGTCAGTGTTGTATCTTTAGCTAATTTCTGCATGAACTTATCTGAACCATCTCGCTGAGAAGATTCATTCTCCCCATCCCTGTCATCTTGTCTGAAAATGAAAACAAGAAGCTTTATTTTTCAGGAATGATAGCAAGGCTCAGTAATTAGGATGCATGTGGCTGTTGCTACTGAATGAGCCAGGCAGCTTGCACCAGGGCTGCATCCAAACAGCCCCTAAACCCTCGCTATTATAATTTTATATTCTGACTTAAATGCAACACCATATCTGGCAGCACAATTATTACTTAGTTTGGCAACATTAGACTGATCCTGATCCAAAAATATCACACAAAAATAGTGATATGTTCGGGGAAAGGAAAACGAAGTGAATATGCTCTATGAAGGAATCTATCATACTATGACGAAAACTTGTGCAAGATAAATGAAATGATAGATAAGAAGCAGGACTAGCATGGAATAAACAAGATAACTTAATGGAAGCTATGTAGCCCATGCTGACCTTCTAATGAAAAATTCGCTATACTGATCTTGAAGAATCCCATAAACCATCCAAGATGTCAACTCGTTGAACATGACCTGGTGCCCATGCCAAAGTAACCTATTCTTTTGTTCAATCAATCAACAAAGAGGAACGAATACCACAGTTAAGGAGCATATGAAAGAAAATATGCTGGAAGTAGCTGCAAATAATATGGAAGCACAAAAGGAATCACAATGGAAGTCATTTTTCCCTTCAACCATCACATTTGCAAAAGTAGTTGAAGTAACACCTCTGAGTGCAGCTTTGCAGTTCTGGGACCCCACAGTGGCATCGTTTGTGCAAAAGGTTAAGAAGTTGTCCTCCCTTGATATCTTTGTGCTCGATTTCCATAACAAGCTCGTAAAGCGGGGGAAGAAGAACCTCGAACTACAATTTGACACAGAAACAAATGTGGTAATCAAACATGTCAGTACATTATGGATCATAGCATAACGTGTATTAAGATATTATAGCATAGAAATGCCACTCTCGAAATGAAATCTATGGTTGCAAATGATAAGCAGATGTTTGTCAGAAAGTTAGAAAATGGTATTTGGAACAGGAAACAGTAAAGCGGTATATCAATAGGCATACCTTATTTAACCCATGAGTTACCGTCGCGAGAATTGGCAATGGATCTGATAACAGGTTTTGCTCAACCTGCAGAACAGCTGATCTATAAACTGACAGAATCTCAGTAATACCATTGGCAATTGCCCTCCTGTACACACTGCCTTTCTTCACTTTTCCCTTCAGAGTTTTATCAGCACTTGGTGTTGAAAGGTCTAGAGAAGAGTGAATCCAGCTCAGGTCACGAGATTCAGTTGCAAAGCGGTTGAGTTCTCTGTAATAAAATCCCAGAGATATGAGCCGTTCGATGGCACTCCTGCAAACAAAATGAGCCATTCAGGACACAGCATACCAAGTTCTATTCGTTTTCAGATTCCTTTATGCTTGCAATGTTACATTCATCATAATGCTATCTGCCTAACTGTAATAGCGGTTGTGAATACATCTGGGTCACCAAATCTACAAAGTTATATTCGAGCGGATATTCAAGTGCTGTACATTACACTCGTCTTACATCAAAATGAACACTTAGTCCTGAGTAGGAATGGATATATGATTTTGCGATTATGTTAGATTGTGCCCTTCTCATGTAAAAGGAAAAATGCAGACTCTTTTATATATGAAATTTCGTAATGATCAAAAGGCAGCGCAATTTACTGCATTGTAGAATCAGCAATGCTTAATTCGTTGCGGCTTGCATCGTGTGGGCAAGCATAATTTTCACAAGCAATTAAGGAAGCAAATTGGAGCTTTGTCAAGCACCGCAACCGAAAGCAGAATTCCCCGATTTCTCCTGAATTCGCTGGACACGCACCAAACACAACTCACCACCCACCTTACCCGCCCCCCCCCCCCCCCCCCCCCCCCCCCCCCCCACACACACACACACACACACAGATAGATCCCATTCCCAGGCAGATCACAGCCGCCGCCACAGCAAGGTAACAATTCACAGCCGCGGAGGGAAGGATGCGGGGTGGCGCCCTTACCTCTCGGAAGGCTGGAGGAAGGTGAGGTCGGGGGCGAGGCGGAAGGCAGGGCCCACCTCGCCATCCCCGTCTCCGTCCCCGCCGCCGGCCGCGGCCTCCGTGGGCGCGGCGCGGCGGCGAGCGGGCGAGGCGTCGAGGACGAAGTCGCCAGTGAAGCCGAGCAGCGCGAGCAGGAGCTCGTGCAGCATCACGGGGGGCTCACGGCGGAGGTTTCACTAGGGTTTCCGCGGGGATGGCGAGGAGAGAGGACAAGAGAGTGGGATGCGGAAGAGTGGGGGGAGGAAAGGGCGGGGACAACGGAATTTAGTCGAATTCTTGGAATATTCAAATTTTTATTTTCTTAACCAGGGATTTTCAAAAAAAAAAATACTACTCTACAATACTACAACTACATAGGGGTGATGAAAAACAATTCAGATGTAAAAGTACAACTGTCAATCAAAAATGATAAAGATAAATTTTTGTTGTTCTATTCCGAATATTTTTCAATTCTGAAACAATTGGGAGCAGCTATGCTCACCATCCAGGCACATCCCAGCAGACACATCTGCCGTTGTCAGTAGACGGGGATGATGACGCCAATGATTTCCACCATAGATATCTCTCCCAACAGCGCAATTTACTGCATAGTTATCAGAAAAGGGTTGTGCTCATAACTATGTCAGTAGACTCTTTGCTCTTGTCTTCTCTTGTGCTTCGTGATAACTGATAACCGAAACATAGTAAACGACAAAGGCATTCCAAAGTAAAATGTCAGCGTTGGATTTACATGAAGAGCCAACGAATCCATGACGTGGCCATTGGATCGATTCCACTCCTACTTGTTGAATAGCACAATACTAGTTCTTACTCAGTCTTCTCCTATTGAAGGTGCAGAAGGCATTGATGACCTTCTATTTGTGATGCAACAACCTTAATGAAGCTTAGAGCAACTCCAGCAGAAGCCCCTAAATCAGAGCCCCTACATGCCATCTAGGGGCCGGCCCCTAGAATTGAGTCCCTACATTTTGCTTTCAACTCCAGCAGCACCTCCTACATCCAAGCCCCTACATTTACGTGGGTCCCACTTGTCATTCTCTCTCTTCCCTTTCCCTCTTCTCTCTGCCCCTGCTCCATGGCGAGGACGCGGCGCGGAGCAGGCGAGGCGCCGGCGCGCCGCTCCCTGTCGCAGCACCACCGCATAGCGGCTCCACCGGTGGAGGAGCATGGCGTGCCACGGGCGCGGGCCGTCGCGGGAGCACGCGCGGCCTGGCGGGCACGGCGCGGGAGGGGATGGGCGCGCGGGCCATGCATGGCGACGGCGCGGGAGCAGGCCATGGCGTCGCAGCGCGCGGGCTCTGGCTTGGTCGGGGAAGGCGGCCCGCGCGAGGCAGCGGAGGCGGCCACAGGCGAGCTCCACAACAGGCTCCCCGCGCGCAGGTGGCGTGGCTGGGCGCGGCTCCCTGGAGTGGAGTCCCCGCGCGCCATGGCGTGCGGCATCTTGGCACGCGGCATGGGCACGGCGCACGCGGCCATGGGCGAGCAAGCGAGCGGGCCATGGGCGCGGTGCGGCCTCGCGGGCGAGCAGGCACACGCGGCCATGGCCACCGCGACGCGACTCTGGTTTGGCCGGGGAAGGCTCGCTGCGAGCACGCGCGCCATGGGCGCGGCCATGGACGAGCCCCGGCTCGAATCGATGGAGGGCGGGGGCAAATCGATGAATCGAGGCTCGAATCAACGCGGGAGCGGCGTGCAACACCTCAGCGAGCTCGAATCGACTGAGTGAAGCTCCCAAGCTCGAATCGGTGGGGGCGAATCGACGAATCGAGGCTTGAATCGATGGAGGGCAGGGGCGAATCGAGGATTGAATCGATGGAGGGCGGGGGCGTGCAGCACCCCTGGCGAGGTTGGCGACGCGAGGAGGAAGAGAGGGCGTCGACGACTCCATGGCGGAGGGGCAGGGGAGGCGGAGGCACGCCATGGTGCCCAGATGGCTCGAGTCAGGGGAGGCAGAGGCGCGGGCGGGGGTGGGGGAAGGGCGACGGCGGCGGCATCGCGCGGGAGGGAGGACTGGGGCGCGCGCGTCGCGAGCGATGGTGAGCCCCGCGTCTAGCGACCCCAGAGCGGGTCGCCACATCTGGCGACTCTCGCGGGAATTGTGGCGACCCCATAGCGGTAGGGGCCTTGCTAGGGGCTCCGCTGGAGTTCGTTTTTCTGGCTCAGGCCCCTACATCCCATCTAGGGGCTCATGTAGGGGCCCTGCTGGAGTTGCTCTTAGATAGCTAAAAATCTATGTCGTTGCACTTTGCACTTGGTCTAGATTCAACAGGATATAGTTTGTATCGGCCGCACATCAGCTTGTCAAAACGTTTTCATGGTGGCTTTGCTGCATTATCAAGATAGGGCCTTCACTTTGGTGTGTGTTTCTCTTGAGGTAGGAGATCATGGTGCTCAAGATCACTGCGCCGGGCCTTGTTATGTGAGATGTATCTGGTGGGAGCCTAGTTGCTCATGTGTTGTTTCAGATCATTGAGCTCACCGATAATAATTCCTTTTGACTTGTAGTTGTTGGAGTCTCGTGCAACGAAAGTGTTGTGTTTGTGCATGAGGTGTTTCACTCACACACCATCTGGCGCGGTTGATCATCAACCCTCTTTGTCTGCTTCTAATAACAACTGCTAGTATGTGCGTCAAGTAGTGAAGGACTAAAAGCATAGTGCTGGTGCACGGATAGTTATATGCCTCCAGTACATAGGCGAGTTCAGCCCACCACTTACCTATCTACCAACGTCTCGATGCTTTTGGGGTGCCGCAAGTTATGTTATACTAGTTGGTTCCTTCTTTGTACTATGTTTCTTCCATATTCCCACCTTTGTAGCATGTCATGTTTGACGAATAATTATTATTGCTCATCTTACGTAATGAAATTCAGGTGACCATGCTCATCTCATCCTCTCTTTACCATAGGAAAAGACAAAGATAGATCCATGTTCAGAGTTCCACACAGAAAGATACTTTAGGAGCTCTTAAAATTTTGGGAACGCCACATTGTAAAGTTGGAATGAAAAAACATGGCCTCCCCTTTGCCGTACGTTACTGCTGTCCTTAGACGAATGAGATCAAAACGAAGACACGCAAGATGCAAAGGCGGAAGGTAAATGTGGTAGCTCCTGCTCCGAAAGGAAATTCTCAAATAAAATTGGTACTTGAGCCATATGACACTAATGAGGTGATTGGAATCTTGCAGCATCACAGCTTGCTTAACTGACGAAGCCAGTAAGGTCGTTACTACTAGGCTATATGTTGCAGCATTCAATATTTACCGTACATTTTATTTGCTAATAAAAATCACAATGTGGTATTTAAAAACATGATTATTAAACCATCTTTCAAAACCACGAGAAAAAAATGTCACATCGACATCCATCAACAGAATGCTGGATCAGGATCAGAAATCATGCCATACAGTGAACATCCGAATATCCCACTTGATTTTGAAATATGTACGAGATGGAATTCACATAAACCAAATCAAAATATTCTCTCTCCGGGTAATTTCCTGTTTCTCGCCCCCTCAAATTTTGTCCCCAAGTTTACGGCGCAGCCCGGCTTAATTTAATACAATTGGTTTTCCATCTTTTCTTACAAGCAACTCAGATTCAAATTATCTCGGATTCTTGCAGTGAGGAGCTACATCCGAGGTGTGTGCATTTGTCGATATGAAGACCCCTCAGGCGATCTATTTTCAGGTGATGATCTGCCGACGCCGATCCATTGCCCAAAAAGTCTCCTTGGCGCAGGTGTGGGTTCTGATGTGTTGTGAGACTGCTGTGACGTCCACCAGCTTGTCTCGCAGTCCACGGGCATCAAGGGATATGGGGCGAATCGATCACGCTCCCAGGCATAGAACCGGTTTCCGCCCACATCATCAGTCTCCATTGAACTATGACCAGATGACCCTGGTGGAAATAGCGAAAAGGTGGGGTTCTCTGGTAGAGGAGTTGGGGCAGGTCGCATGCCTCCCGACCTATGAGCCCCAGCAAATAGACTAGATGATGAATTCTGCTGGTACTGTTCGTTGATGCTGCCATGAGCCCTCATGAACTGAGGCATGAGAGGAGGAACATTGGGCGTTCTAGATCTAGAACCGGACCTGCGAACAAAATAAATCATTATAACTGCAGAACTGACACTGATTAATCAGAGCTGGATTGTATGGCGATAGTTTAGTCGTAACAACAATATTTGAACTCTGAACTAATTCTCCGGAGCTTATTATGTCATTAAGCCCCCACATGAAATTTGAATAAAACCGACAAGGTATTGCACTAATATAACAAGAGGAAATATGAAAAGAAAAATTACGGCAACATTTGTAGGGTAATACTCCCTCTGTTCAGCATTTGTTTTGGTCAGGAAACTTGTTCTGACCACAGGGTAAAAGTTTTGGTCATAACATCATTCAATCATGAACGGAGTGAGTATATGCTGGCAGCCCAGAGCTTTCTATAGCTATTTTAGCTCATTTCAGAAAGAATATAAAATGATGGATGTTATGATCAACTATGATGCAAAAATTTTGGAATTATATATGCTTTCTAGCAAAATCATACCATAATTTGCACAAGGGGACAGAGACTTGAATTTACCCATTACTGAAGTACGATGGAGAAACAATAGATGCTCGACGCTGGCCATCACCATCAACCCTTGCAGCCCTTGTTCCAAAAGGGATACCTGGCTGCTCGGTCACGCCATTATTGCTGTTGGGTGGAGCATAGGAATTGGGCATGTGTGCCCAAGGATTATGGTGGAAATCAGCAGGTTGCACTGTTGGAACAGGCCTACCATCTGATGGGCCAGCCAAGGGGTTCCAATGATCATGATATGCAGGACGATCCATAGTTCTCTCAGGGACATGAGAGCTTGACGATGATGTCAGCGGTGCAAGAGGATGCAAATATGCCACATAAGGGCAAGGATGAGTTGCCCCTGGCGCAGCAGACACAGCTACATGCTCAGTAAACACATGTTGTCCCATGAAGTCATGAACTGCATGACCAATATAAAACATATTCAGCATATAACTTCAATTTGACAATTATCTGGGTCTAAATGAAAACTTACAGGTAACAGGAGGTGATGATTCTCCTTCCCTGATAGAAAATGGGAAAAGTGTTAGTTAATGAATGGCACCAATTTTCCCCACACAGTAAAGGCTATTCATATAGTGATATGTAAGCCATGCTCTATTCCATGTCGACAGAATTGGATATGATCTTAGGATTAAGGAGATAAATAGAGTAGCCATGTTACTGATGGCCAGAAGCAAACTGACAGTGCCTAACACAACCCAACAGCTTGTCAATCATTACTTGAGCTATGCTTCGGGGAAAATGACTCGTATTGAACAAAAAAGGAGCCATGGAGATCATCAATGACCACATGCTATAAATTACTTCAGCGTTAAGCCAATGAACAGTTGTGTATCTTTCAGGATTTCACAAAGAGGAAACAACTGATAAGCTCTTCATCTATTTTTGTTTACACAGTGACACCCTTAAATAGATTATCTCATTATACTAGGGTCCCTCTTTGTTTGTGCATTTGTTTAGTCTATTCAATGTAATTAACACACCTGGTTTGGCATCTAAAGTTTCCAAATGTGATAACTGTTTCACTAGAAATTTGTAAAGCTATTGGCACAATATTTGTTACATGAAAAATTAAACACCAATAGTACGTTTATTAGGAGCTTTGGATGTGAGGTAGAATAAAGTGGTAAACAACAATCTGAAGAGCAGAACGTACTCAAATAAAGATGGAAGTTGTGCTAAGCGACCAAATGGACACCAGTGGAAGCGAAATGGCTGCGCAAAATAGAAATACAAAGTTATCAGATTAGTTGTGCAGAAAAAATGCAGCTGTCATATAATAATGATGGCAAATGAGAAATAAAATCAATATATACTCAACTAGGAGTTCAATAGAGTACTACTATTCACATGTCATAAGCACAAATGCATTGAAAAGGCAACAAGAAAGCATAGAAATGCCTGCTAGCTCCTAAGATTGTTCATGCATGTACCAAACTGTTGCTAAGTAACCAACCCCTGAACATACAGAACCAGCAAACAATACGCCAGTTTACGAGGCAGATGCACCAAAATGGCAGACAGCATTGTTATATCGCCAAGGAGTAGGCAATTTTTAAGTCACTGGTCAACCAAGCATGATCTACTAGCTACAGAATATCCTAATATCATATCGCCTGGACTCACACTAAACAGCATCCGTAGCCATGTTTTTAAGGCGGAAAGGCGATGCGAGGCGACTGACCCCCCTCCAGATGCCTAGGCGACGCTTAGGCATGCATAAGGCGAAGCAAGGGGACGCCATACGAATCTAAAAAGAAGTCCATACGTGCACCCTGGAGGAAAGAAAAAGGAAAAGAAAAAAGAAAAAGATGGACAGAGCTGGAAAGACAAGGAAGCCCAGACCACAACCAGCCCAATATGCTTCACCAGCCCACACCACGACCTATACAGCAGCCACGCACGCCCACGCGACATTCGTTCTCGTCTTCTCGATGACTACCAGCGCCGCCGACGCCTTGAAATCACAGTTCCGTAGTTCTACACCTTTTTGTTCCTCAGCTTCCAATCAAGATACCCAGCCATCATCCAATGCCAAGAATGGGTGTAAATGCTAAGACGACAGTAGCCATTAGTTCAAGGGGTAACTAGTTCACACCCCAATTATTCAGCTCAGGTAGGGAGAAAGTAAAGAGATAAGAAGGTGTTTCTGTAAGTCATCAACTCAAATATTACTCCAAAACATAATATTGGGTTCTGTAAGTCATCAACTCAAATATAAGCCCCCTCGTAAATGATTCATTGATTTTGGAAAACCTACCAGGTGCCTACAAGGTTATTTGACATTAGAGAAGTCCACAAAGGCGCATGTTAGCGAGGTGTTTCTAACACACTAAATATGTTACTGAAAGCTCACGATCTCAAGGAAATAATAGTCACTGAACACATGTTTACGTTGCAATATAAGCAAATCCAAACTAAAGGTTCAAATAATTTAGGATGACGAAGGTATTACAGCAACAAACACAAGGAATGTGTTAAGCGTCAGGCAAAATGAAGGCATTAAAATGAAACGAAGGACGAAGTATGTGGAAAAAAGGCATATTGCCAACAGAACAAGGAAGAGGTAAATACTCCACACAACTACGAAAAATTCAAGAGTCAGGTTGACATAGCTATGTACCATCTCTGAGTAGCTAACGTCATAAAGTTCTTCATCATGAGCCCATTCATCCATGTTAACATCCTGTGCAGGTCGAGAACCATTTGCATAAAGCCAATTCCCTTTCTCAATTTTGCGGCAGTTGGGGCATTGCATAACCCCTTTGGCATTGAATGCAGATCCAATGCAGTCTGGAGAAAAATGATAATTAGCAGTTAGCATATAGAATAAGCAGTATTGTAGAAAGTAAAGTAGCATGCCTTGTGCCTTGTATATGCATATCTTTTGCAGGACTGTTCTAATCTAAACCAACAATGCAGCACCTAATCGCATCTTACAAGCTGCATAGTAGCTTAGGTTCTATCGCTCTACTGTGGTATTGCAATTACTTCTAAAGAAAACAGAAAATTGAAAAAAGAAAATGAAGAATAGGTAGCACTCAAATGGACAGCCTTCGTTATTTTTTTATCTATGATAACTTTTCTTTTATAAATCAATCATCCAAATGAGGATTTAGTATCCCATGACCATTGGATGTTACGCATAACCATGTTCAGTACCAGCTAAAGAGTGAAAATGATGAGCAAAAGCATGCTCCATGCTCCACACTTCTCAAAGCACCAATTTCTATTTGAAGACCATGTAAGAAAAGTAACCATTAATTACATCAACAAGAATGAAAATCCACTGTGCATCTTCAAACATTAAGGTCAAGAAGTAGAATTCAAAAGCACTGAGAATCTAATACAAGTGTAGGTGATTGAAAAGCGAATCATATTTGATCAGGAAGGAATGCAAACTGCTAACACCAGCAAGATACCGAATTACCAACCAAGCATGGACAAGTCTATAGTGAGTAAATTAAATAGTATACACATCGTATACAAGATATGAGCGGTTCAATCCATCAAGACTCGGGGATTGTTTGGTGTGATGAAAACTGTCCACGATCCCTTTGGACAGCCTCGGATAGAAGTTCCGATTCACTACCTACCCAGACCGGTTTTTCCTAATTCTTATCAATCCAAGGAAGACCTGACAGTAACTCAACCATAAAGCTGAAAATTTGCCTCTATTTGCCATTTTATCTCAAAACTGCTGGGATCTACTTCACCGAAATGTACAGAATTTACACAAATTAGGTCACAGTGAGTTCGTGTACTCCCCCAAATCCTCCAACGTCAAACTTAGAACGCAATATTTGGCGATAAAAACTTCAACAGTATCACAAAATTCATTATGCTTCCGTCCCAAAACAAAAAGATCCGACCTTTGGAACCTTAACCCAAAATTCAGTATCATGCTGTCTGTAAAATCGTAAATCCGCCCAAATTCCACCAAATTGAACATTATTTGACGATCCCAGTCACATTTTCGGGTCCTCCACACCCAAATCCCCTGTCTTGGCCTATAACTGCACCAGCCCCCGTCTAATTCTAGCAATGGAACCGCACAATTGCGCACCAAGAAACGTATCACTAGATCCAGTGCCCGCCGTCCCTTACCTAGGTGGAACTCGTGGCCGCACTGCAGCCTGGCGGTGGACCTCTCCCCGCCGGCGGCGACCACGGCGTCGAGGCAGATCGAGCAGGACACGGCGGCCGCCTTCTCCTCCTTCCCGCCCCCGTCCTCCTCCTCCGCGGCCCCGGCGGCCGCCGCGCCCTTCGGCTCCGTCCCGGCGCCCATCCGCTGACGTCCCTCTCACCAACCGCGGAGTTTCTTGGCCGGATCCCGCCGAATCCGAGGCGAAGCGGAGCTCGGAACGGCCGCACGGACGACGGCGAGAGGCTGCTGCAGCACGGGCGCCGGGACCGGGGGCCCGCGCCTCGGGGATCGCGCGGCCTCGGGGTGCTCGCGCGCTGTCCAATCGCTCGCGGGGGTGCGCCTTCTCTCTCTTCGCTATCTTCTCGCCTCCACGAGAAATTTGAGGAAAAACGGAATTTGCTGGGGAAAACAAACAAGAGGGAGGGAATAAGCTGGCGGTTTCGCAGAGAAGCCCTCTGAGAGTTGGGTATTACAGGAAAGCTTGCTTGAGGTAAATTTGTGGTTGGCCGTGGTTTCCCAACACGTTTCTCAGCTGGATTATGACCGTAATCTATGTTCTTTTTTTTTCTAAAGTTTTATATCAAACACTTTTTGGATGCTTTTAGATTCATTATAATTATGTTACTTTTTGTCTGAGTGTACTCCTTAGCTAAAGAAATATTTTGTAAATGTTATTATATGCTCATGCGGTGGCGGAGCCAGACACGAAACCAAGGAGGGGCCACTTTCAAAGCTAGCAAAATTAAACTCGCTGAAGTCCGGCATCTAGCTTGTTTAATGTAGATGAACGCCGAGAACAGTAAAGAAAAGTAGAGAAGAGAAGGACCTAATATGGTGCACCAGGTTGATGCGCTTCTACAGCTGAGCATGCATAAAGGTCAGAAACGAGCGGATGTTGATTAGCTGAGCTCTTTTTCGTTCGTTCTGGGCTGGCCTCTAGTATTAATAGCCATCAAAAATACATCACCTGCCTGAAAATTTGCACCGGGCAAGGGGGGGGCCGCGGCCCCGGCTGGCCGACGCCTGGCTCCGCCAGTGTGCTCATGCACTATCTGAGGTCCGAGCAAGAGCAAGAAAATTGAGGTATTCAATTCAATTATTAAGGCTTGTTCTTTGACAAACTTCTTTAGCAACGTTTGGTTCACTACCACAGGTGAGATGAGCGTCGGGGTCAACACCACCGGCCGGCCATGAAAGACAATGTTATTTCCCACTAATTTTCAAAGAAGTTGAGCTGACCCAAAAGAAAAAAGTCCTAGCTAGCTCCGTTCTTGGTTGTGACTGTGAGATCACTTGTCATTTACCACATTTATTTGTATATGAATCCTTTTGTGAGATAACTTGGCAAGGCTCAACATAGGATGTGCGGTGTGCGGTGATGAATTAAACATGCCCTTATATCGACGCTAACATGTATATGAATCCTGTTGTGCATTTTTCAACGTGTGTTTCCGTACCATGCTAGTCCTTCTGTCTCAAATTATTTGTCATCGTGTCTTTGTATCATGTTTATTGAACATTCTCTGAACCTAGACAAACCATCCGGACAAACCGCATGTCCAAGTTTATGGAACATTATGAATCTGGACAGGAAAAAACACATCCAGTATGACAAGTAATGACGGAAAGAGTTTAAAGGATGACATAATTTTGAACAGCGAGCACTTCATTGCATAAAAAAATATTGAAATGTATGAAAACACAATCAGGATTTGTCATATTTTCGCTAGGAAAGTCGCCGTTTTTACCACTAACAACAATAGCCGTGATGCCTCAGATGCTCACATTCTCATTCTGACCCGTAACAGTGAGATAGTAGTACTACAGTTACTGAAATATTCAGCCACTTGATTTGTAAATAAACGGAATGAAAACCACTAGAGTACAATCCAAGTAAGGACCATTTCTTGATTTACCAAACCGTTGGGGACCGTTAACAAAGAAAAAAAAACTTACCACCGTTGTTCCAGCGTTTAAAAAAGGAACAAAAGCCGGTCCCACACCCCCCTCTCGTCGCGTGGTCCGATGGCCTGCGCTGCGCGGGAGGCCGCTTCAGCCAGCGCAGCACCCCACCGCCACCACCAGCAGGAGCTATCCGCAGCCGCCCGATGCTTGATCCGACGACATCACAGCGTCCTACGCATGCCTTTCGTACGGGCCAGGAAAGCAAGCGGCGGCGCGTCCTCCGCACCGAGGGACCGCGGAAAGGAGCGACACACTTTCTGACCGCGTGGGGCCGGGTTATCTGGGTCCCGTATGTCAGTCTGTGGTACTATAGGACGTTAGAGCATCTCCAACCGGTCTTCTATCCCATCCTCTATCCTTGATTTTAGAGAATATGGACCAACAGCCTCCAACCGTACTCTATCCGATTCCAAAACACTGTACCGACCGGTATCTCTCTCCCTCCGTGCTCTAGAAGTAGAGACTCCAAACTGGATCGCTATCGCAACTGCCGGCTGGATTCGGCCGTCCGCGCCATCTCGGTGAAGCTTCACCGCCTTCCCCAGCAACTCTTCTCCACGCGCGTCCACCGGAGCCTCCATCGCGCGCCGCCACGGAGCCTCCATGCCGCGCCCGCGCCGCGCGCGCGGCGTTGTTGCGCGCCGCCCGCGCTCGCCCGCGTCCCTAGCCCCGCGCCGCGCGCCGGCGTTGCGCGCCCGCGTTCCTCGCCCTGCGCCGCGCGCCGGCTTTGCGCGTCCGCGTCGTGCGCCGGCGTCGCGCGCCCGCCCGCGCTCGCCCGCGTCCCTCGCCCCCGCGCCGGTTTGTGGGAGTGGGTTTGGGGAGTTCGTGAAGGAAGGAGCACGGTTCGGCCCGCGTAGAGCCGCCGCCGCGTCCCCAGCAACTCTTCTCCACCGCTCGTCCAGGTGATGTTGAATCGATCTCTAGCCGAACCATGATTTTCTTCTTTTCCCCATTCCAAACCCTAGCCGCAAATCCTTGAAATCCGCAACATATACCACAAATTAGATCGAATTGATTATATGATTGTCTTCTACATCTCCCAAAGAATCCATTTTGGTGGTCACCAACTCCTGCCGTCCATCTTCTCCAGGCGGTCACGGATCTTCTCTCCAGGCGGGCGTTGGTGGAGAAGAAGGAAGTGAAGGAAACGAAGAGTTCTTTTTTTTTTTTTACGTATCCTTGATAAAAGCGTATTCATTGTTCCAGTGCTTTGGAACAAATGTTCCAACGTCTTGGAACAAATGTTCCAGCACGTAGTAACAAATGTTCCAGCAGTTTGGAGGGGAGGAAGCAGTTACAAATAGTAATAAAAAAAGTGATGAATGGATATAGAGATTGAGATTTAGAGTATCGGTTGGAGTGGGTTGATAAATAGAGGATGAAAACAGGATAGAGGATCCTCTATCCAGCCATATAGAAGATGAAAAATAGAAGATCGGTTGGAGATGCTCTTAGGTGCGGTCGTCCCGGCAGGTTTGACCCGGGAGGGTGAGGAGGCGGTCAGCGGCGCGATGCGATGCCGATGCCGCGGCGCAGCTGTCTTTCGGTGGGCGTCGGCGACGTCATGGTCTGGCTTGCGCTCGCGTACGCGCGAGACCGACCGACGTGCTCATGCCTTTCGCGTTTGCCGTGATCCAGAGTGAGAGCGCATTGCGGTGCACCTCAGCTCCCTTCTGGCACACGAGACACCACAGGGTGAATACGTACATATTTTTGCAAACTACACTTGTACTGACACGCGGAAGGGATAGAGGCTTGATATGGATTCTAAGCAGTGTATCAAATAGCATTCATAGCGGCTGCAATAGCGCCCGCTATAGCGGTAGCGGTGTCTAGACGCTACCGTTATGAGGTAGCGCTCATCAAATAGCGTATTCTAACTTAGTGTCCGCTATTTCACTTTTCAAGCCGCTATAGCGCTTCAAAAACTGCTATAGCGGCTGCTATTTGGCTGTGATAGCAATTTATTGTCAAATAACTTTTTTAAATACTATTTTTAAATAAAAAATAATTGAATTGACATTATTTGTACATGTTATGCTCCTAAATTTGAAGCAACAATTGGCTAGGCAAGTGTATATATTTTTGTGATGAGAAAAAGTAATATTATACTCACTATTACACATACTTTTTGGTCTTTTTTGAGTTATCGCTATTGGAACTTAGCGTCCGCTATAGCACCCGCTATCTGCTATCCGCTATGCTGGTGCCTATCTGCTACAAACCCGCTATCCGCTATTTGTTACCTTGATTCTAAGAGAAGAGTTGCCATTTTACTGGTAGTAGCTTCGTACTAGTATGATAGATTCCGGTACCTGACTAGTACAACGATTTTTTTCCCATGTGTAGTACAAGTAATTTCATGTGCATGTTGCTGAAGTACTAGTAGAAGATAGATTGTGACATTCAAAAGTTAAAAGAGAACAAGAAAATCTAGGTGATTTGATCTTCATCTAATGGTTTAAAAAAATGATCAGGAAATTAGCAAAATCTTAGTTAGCTAAGAAGGACACACCTCTTTTGTTTTATTGACGAAATCATTCCATCAGCAGCAGCCTTTACGTTAACTTTTTATAGAAGAGATTGTGACATTCAAGTCTATGTAAAAGAATTGTCTGATCGGTTTTGAGAAATTGGATATAAGGTTGTCCTGTTATGATCCTCTCTTGCTTTTTAAAGCTAGTTTCTCAAAAAAAAAAAAAAAAAATAAGTTGAATCAAATATAGTAGCCATGCATAGATGCTCGTGAGTGAGATGGATAAATAGATAGATAAGCGTGAAGGTTTCATTCTAATATGAACTTTTGGAAATACAAAGGGATTCATCCGTCAGTTTGGAGAAAAATCAGTTTTACCCTACCAGATTACACCCACCTGTATACCCACCGTTGATTTAGATCGTACCTTCCTTAAAAACCGTCCGATCCTGCAAGGCTAGGTGAGTCCAATCAGGGAGGGGACAAGGGGACGGGACAAATGTCATTGCTCAATAGAAAAAACGCGACATCCTCCTCCTCATGTGTAATTTTTTCTCACCATCCCCTTTTGGCTACCCTTCATTCGTAACCCCCACCTCCATCTTCCACCGTGAGCATTACTTTCCTTTTCCAAAACATTGCTTTCCCTTTTTACAAATCAATTTGTTTTTTAATGGAAAGTTTGAATCAATTTCTATCTCGGCAAATCAGTTTCCATTAAGGAAACCGTCTCCGTGATTGCCTCCCCCTTCCTCCTCTCTCGGATCCATTCTCTTCCTGATTTCCATCAGATTGCTACGCAGATGTGCCTGGGCGACTGAGGCTCTGCGTTCCCTCCACATTGCATCGTCATCGCTCCGCCATGATCTGCTAATTCCTCGGTCGCCGGCCTCCGCCGTTGTCGGATACCTATTTTCTAGGTACCCTATACGGTATACACGCGGAATAACGAGGTACGGGAGCCACCCGAGACCCAAAGGCCTTGTATATAGCTAAGAGATGGAAAGCTGGGCCCCTGGAGCGGCCCAGTCGGGCGGAAGGCACAACAACGGCCTTTGGCCCACAGAGCCTCCGTTCCTCACGGCCTGTTAAGGGACCGGGCGCACGTGGCTGCACGAGCGCAGCCCCCCACACTGGACCGCGATTGGTCCAGCGTTAAAGGAGCCCGCCTTGGACGTGGCAACGAACCCGACTCCCCGCGGCAGGAGTCGGGCGCCGCGGAGTCGAGCGACGTCTCCGACCGGGCTCCGGCCAGCCGCCGTCCGCCGTCCATGTACCCCGGCGGTGGTCGGGATCGGTGGAGGGACACGACCCGAAGCGAACCCGACCACCGCGGCTGGGAAGCGATCTCGGCAGCGGCATGGAAGCAGTGGTCAAACCCAAGTGTACGGCCAGCCAGATTCGGATAAGAAGACGCTCCATATCCACTCCTGGACGGTGCGAAGGTACACTATGCCTGACGTACGGCCGCGTGGGGGCGTCGCATCCGGATCAGGCGTGGAACGGCGAATGCGTGCACCAAGTACGCTACACAGTAGGAACAGCGCGCGAAATGACCGTCGCCCAACTCCACAGGTATCTACAGCATACCAACAGTGATCAACAGCGCGGATCAGGGAATGGGCGCTCCATAGCGCCCAGACAAGACACGGGTGACATCATCACACCACCGGTCGCGTGGATTGCGGCGGAAGAGACCGGAACCAGCGAGGACGGACCGGCTCCATCTTCACCGCCTTCTCACTTATCTTCCTTTTCTTTTCTTTTTCTTCTTTCCTCCATCTGTACCGTTCTTCCTTGTTGTATAAAAGGGAGAATTGGGCCCAGGAGGGAGGAGAGAGTTCTTTGGGCTTACACAACAGCTCATTTTTCACACAAACGAACACACTCACACACGACGCAGAGACAGAGACTTGGGAGCGAATCCCTCTCTCGCCACAGCTTGTAACCCCTGCTACGAGCAACACGAGCGAAACCTCAAACTGGACGTAGGGCTTCTCTTGCCTGAACCAGTATAACCCATTGTGTCGAGCGTAATCACCCTGATCGCCGTCGAACCGCGCACAAATCTACTCGTCGGCCGGTTACCAAACACCGACAGCCGTTGCTCGATCATGCCGTCCGTCTGAGCGCATGCCGCGCCGCTTCGCCGCCCCGGGCATCAGCGCCGTCTTCGGGTGACCCGGACGCGGTGGTCGCCCGTGACCAGGGGAACGCCGGAGCCGCCGTTACCTCCAAATCTTGGGGCATGGACGTGCCAGGAACCACTCCAGGTGGTCATCATTTAGTCGCTTGAAGGTCGCTTTATCTCTTTGCTGCTTCCCACTTGTATTCGTACCTCCCTGCTTAGCGTCGTTGTTGCAGTATGGATTATAGTGTAATCGCCACACCAGCGAACAATTCGATGGTGTCATGTATCTGTGCCAAATATCTTCCCTAATGCTTGTCATCTCCGCCGTACCTGGGTGAGTCTTCTATTTTATGCGGAGGTTCTGTTTGCTTGTTGCGAATCATATGTGGTTATTGCTGGATGCTGTTGCTTCTTGTAGATGCACGGGTAAGAGAAAAGAAAATCGAGGCCTTTACAGTCCCTTGGAAATTCAAGGCCATTGTTGTTTTTGTTGAGATTTAACTTCTTGATTGCCCATATCAGAGCAATACCTAGGCGTAGACTGGATCCAGATAAGTGGCATCAAGATTTTTCTATAGCATTTATATCCAATAATTTATAAGCCTACTATTTTTTTTGTGCACGGCTTTTTTTTTCTTTCCTTTGAATGACCTGTACATGTGCTGCATGGACCTGCAGGTTGCAAAAACTTGAAGTGTTGCAAGTGTTTCGACGTTCTGGGCATTGTTCAGAGTTCCTCTGGAGCCTCCATGTGAATCTGACCCTCTTCCTTGTTGGTAAAACTGGGAGGCAAGACGCCAAGAATCCTCAGGTAAATTCTCGAATACACTTTTCAGCCTGTTGATCTGGTATTGATTTCTTTTAGCCATGCATATGTGTTTTGTAATATTGCTAGCATTTTTGAAAGAAAATGATTAACCTAAAATTTCACTGCAGAGGGAAAACTGTTTTAATCCTACCTTTGTATTGTGGAGCTTCTTCCATAAAACAACATTAAGGTAAGCCAAGTTTTTTCTTCAATTTTACTTGGTTATTGAAGCAGAAGCTATGAAGATGGTTTGGATTTAATATCTATATGATATACTTTATTTTTCAGTAACTATATGCTATACTTTCACAACAACCAATTGATAAATTATTTTGATATTTCTCTGACCCTCTTGGTAGGTACCTCGATATTCTTGACCATTCTTTTGTTGTTCTTATAATTTACTGAACGTCCAATCTATCACTACGTTATATATGGAGTAATTATCATTATGGACATCTGACCATTATTGCAGCGACATTTTTGTTAGTTTATTAATAAAACTTGACTGGTATGCTTGACACCTTTGTTAGTTTAGTAATAAAACTGGGTATTGCTTCTCTAACATATGCCGTAACTCTTCCTACAGATGTTATTGGCGTGGTTGTCTATATATCTGATGTCCATGACACGAAACGCACCTGGAGACGACCAAGCAGGCATGTCGCCATAATGAACACGTGGTACGTTGTGTATGCAATTGTTTAAAATACATGCACGTGAGTCTCGTTAAATATAATGTGATTATTTGATGCGCAATATGCAGATTCTCGTCATCCATGTCCGCAATCCACATATTTTGCATCACGCTGGAGAATGGCGACCCAGCACAATATTTTCTCCGTATTGCTGCACTCCATGTGCAAATGAACACAAGAAGAGGTATCGAATGAACACATATTTTGAAATGAACATAATATTTTCTCACCATTGCCTGCTTACCTCTCATATCCTCAAATTATTTAAATGCAGGTGTTCTTGTCACTACTCGATATAGCAAAATTATTTTTGAGCCTGACATTGTGTTCTGGTCTATTTCATTTTTTGTAACTTACAACTGAATTG
Source organism: Eragrostis nindensis (assembly GCA_012490785.1). NCBI lineage: Eukaryota > Viridiplantae > Streptophyta > Magnoliopsida > Poales > Poaceae > Eragrostis > Eragrostis nindensis. The sequence goes on from JAAXCT010000070.1 coordinate 736,913, forward strand.
GCGTTGATTTTTTTCTTCATTAAATTGTAGGATTCAAACGCGTCTAACAAATGCGCCTCATCAAGCACATCAGCTTGGCCGTGACCGCCTGAAAGATATGAATGTGCTTTGAAATTGCATTAAAATAAAGACTCAATTAAATATGGTCATCATCGTTACCGACAATGAATAAGAACTATGCGCCACGTCATGTCTTTTATGTCTCAAAGTCAATTAGCGTCTTTAAGTTCAAACAATGTCGTTATTTTATCAGATTCTTGAGCTTGTCGTGTTAATGTCGTTATGGTACTTAAATGCAATGATGTGTCAAAAGTGTGTTTTTTATGATACGGTATATTATATTATTTTTATTTATGATAAAGTCCTGCTAAGTGATGTCATTTGGGCGGACACGTGCGTGGCGCACGTGCATTTTTACTAGTGCTTTCTAAAGATTTGTTATTGTTCCAATAAGAAATCCCAAACCAAATATGATTGTACATACCAAAAGGAATTTCTTTCCACAAAAAGAATCTTTGCTTCATTGTTAACTATAGTTCAAGGGAAAGAGACGTCACTTATGATTGTATCGGACATTTACAACCTAAAAAATGCTACTAGTATTTTGAAAAAACGGCAGGGTACAAGAAGGTCTTAGCAATTTAACGAGCATCCGTAACAAAAATGTTCTAGCTTCAATAGAAATTTGTTCCACCTTCAAGAAAATAAAGTTGTAGACGTTCCCTATTTTAGTCAAATGTATTTTTCATCATCATTAAAAAATGTTACATCCGCACAAAAATAGATGTTTCACATGAATATTTTATTTGTTTCGTAAATGCGACGAGGAGAATTGCAGGATATCAAAGGCAAAGCCATTGGAAACGAACAAATTCTCTTGAAAAAAAAGGAATATATCCCCGTGTAATAAATGCGTGCCTAGCATCAGTACATTCGCAGTCGACCTGCTGCTATTCTCGTTTTTCTTGTCGGTTTTGATGCGTGCGCTAGCGCTCGTGTTCTTGTCAGGGCAGTTCAGTCAGCTCAGCTGCTGCCGAGTGCCGTTCGCTGTTGTGGCCGTGGAAGTGCGCGCCGCCGGCAACTGACGGGCTTTTCCTGTTCAAGCGCCTGCAGGAGACAAATCACCCAAGGAAGCAAGGTCAGAGCCACAAAGTCGTCGGCCGCAGACGATGGCCCGTCACTACCCACGGCGCTTTCCGGTGAAAGAGTGTTGCCCGGCGTGAGGTGCTGTCCGCTCGGATTCTCTGCGGCGTGGTTAAGAGCAAGCCCAACGGACCGGCGCATCGACCACAAATGTCAGAAAAAGCATGCGCAGAGGAGAGAGAAAGGCAGTCTGACACGGCCTTTGTCGCCGCAGCCAGCGACGATCGCGTCCTGCTCTCATGGGCCCCGCCCTCTCTCCCAACCTCACACGCAGCCTCTCTCATCTGCATGTGGTAGGACTATTTGAGTGGTGTTTAATGGGCGCGTCGTTGGACGGCCTCGGCGCGCGCGTGGTCTGCTAATCGGCGACGCGCCCAGGTTATTGGGCTTGCTCTAATTAACTAAACCGATCGGTCCTTGTTAATCTCCGGTTGGTCCGGGTGCCAGAGGTCCTCGTCTCCGATCGAGTCGTCGTGAGGATGGCCGTACCATAGCAGGCTGCCCTACCATCTGCTGTGCCTGGGCCCACGTTGTCAGGGCAGAGGGTGCGGTGCAGACTGCAGAGCAGCTGTAGAGCACGGCGGATGCATGCATGGAGCGGTTGGTGGTGACTGGTGAGTCGGTGAATGGTGATCAGCTGGATAAGCGAGCCGTTGCATTTGGTGGTGGCCAGTTTATCGCTTTATCAGAAACCTACGGTCGGCCCCCTGATAAGCTAACATCAGCGGATGGTCACTTGATATTGTCAAGCTTTTGAGAATGAACAACAAACACAAGAACATGAACAAACAAGAGAAGTGGACAAGCTGGTGATTACAACGTCCATCTCAATGCGAGTGCTATTTGCTCACATCTACTCCTACGGGCGCCCTGAAATTTCACTCCCTCACTCGAAATTTTGACATGCCGCAATAGGTGTTATATATTGTATGTTTCATTTGTTTTTTCATTTTTCAATGGACAAACACTAGCTAGGATACGGAGGAATGCAGTATAAGGTATACTGCTTAATTGATTGCAATTGCGTCATAGGAGTTTGACCGATCGAATGTAGTGTCTTTAGCAAACATTTTGGTGGATACAAATTATCATATTGGGAAAAGTTCGTTACACCTCCTCTATTTCACTCGTATTCTTACCTGTGCATAAATAGATGCTGTCTTTAGAACATTTTTTTTATGTTAGCACATGAGGTACCATTTAATTAATGTGGTCTACATGCAAAACACCAAAAAAGAATGCCTCGATGAACTGTATTTTCTTCTGTAACTTTATTACATTTTCACTGTGTTGACAATACAATACAATAATTTTACATTTTATCCTTTTTTTGCGAGAGATTTCGCATTTTTACCTGCATATAGTGTCAAAGTAACAAGATGCTTGAATCTCATGTTTTCTTAATTCATAGAGTTTCCACCGTGCACCATTTGTGCTGCACCGCGGTGATATCACCGTGCCATTTGTTGCCATTGTAATACCACAAATGAGTAGTGACACGCACCATCTTTAGATAGTGCAAGCCGGCCATCCTCTTGCCCAAGTGCACAGATTGACACGTCCTTGTCAAACACACACAAATGAACAAAAATTTGAAGCAAAATAACATCCCTGGTCCGGTTGATTCCTCAAATATCTAGTACCCGTTTCTTGTAAAATGGTAAATCCCATTTTTAAAAAACTAAAGAACTCCATTTTGGAGCTACCTTTTCTCCCTCGTATTATCATTTTTAATTAACTCTCTCATCAGCATATCTAGGCGCTAGAGAGAGAAGAAATAGAAAAGCAGAGAAGCCAGCCAGGCAGGCCAGGCAGCCCAGCTCTCTTCTTCTTCGTCTTTCTTCCTCAACAAATTCTCATTCCCGATTCGCCCTTCAAATCCGGCGCCCGCATTCCCGAGCCACGCAGATCTGGGATCCGCCGCCGCCGGATCCCCCGCCACCCGCGCCGCCTCGAGATTCGCGTGATCTCGCTCACCAAGCCGCCAAGTTGGCGCCGCAGCGGAGGTCGCAGCGCCTGGCCGGCGGCGGCGCGGGCTCCGCCGCTGCCGCCGCCGCCGCTGCGCAGGCTCCGGGGGCCTCCGGCGCCGCGCAGGCCGCGATGGGGGACTCGGGCGACGCCGTCATGGCGCGGTGGCTGCAGTCCGCGGGGCTCCAGCACCTTGCGGGGTCCTCCGGCACCGCCCCCGCTGGAGCCGGCGGAGACTACCGTGGTGGCATGGCCGGACTTGGGGGCGCCGGCGCGGGAGGCATGCTGCCGAGCTTGCTCATGCAGGTGTGGTTCTTTTCTTCTTACTGGTAGAAATGCTTGATCTAGTTCCTGGAATGCGGATCGCTAAGGTGGCGTATTTGGTGCCCTTTAGAGCTAGGTGTTCCGGATCGAGCGGGTATCGAAATTGAGGTATTTGAATCTCGCGATTCGTGATAATATTGGTCCTTTATGGTGAATCGATTAGAATTGGATTTGGTCTGTAATGTCCCGCTGCGTGGCATGATCAGAATGCAGAAGCATTGTGAGTCAGATGAATCTAGCTGGAAGATATACTCTTTTATTGACACACTGTTTGAAGAAAGAACCGGCATAATTGAATTGGAAGCTAACATCTTTTGTCCCCTCGCACTAAAGTGTACTACAGCTTATTTTGTTTTGGCATTCAGTGTGTGTGCAATTTTTGAAGTTTGTTGTAGCTTTACGTGGACGATGGAAATGCCATGGTTGAAAAGAATGGGGAATGTATTTTGCTAGGGATAGTACCTTTAGATATCCACAGATGCTGCCAAGTGCCAACATGTGCCATTTCATAGCTAATGGTCGCTATTGCTATTATTATTTGACAGGGCTATGGGCCACAATCGATTGAAGAAAAACAGAGGCTTTATACACTGCTAAGAAGCCTTAATTTCAATGGAGAGTCTGCACCTGCAGCAATCTCTGAGCCATATACGCCTACGGCTCAGAGCTTCGGTGGTGGAAACCCTGTAGAGGGGTTTTATTCACCTGAACTTAGAGGTGAACTTGGTGCTGGTCTTCTGGACCTTCATGCCATGGATGACACTGAACTTCTGTCCGAGGTATGCCATGAAAACCCGGATGATACGATCCTATTTTTCTTTTTCATTTGGCATTGGTGAGACAATTTATATCTCCATTCCCATGTTTTTTTTTCTTTTTTTCTTCTGCGCTGTCAAGCTGTTACCATATGATGCATGTTATATTGTTTTTATGCCCACACAGAATGTTTCATATCTATTCATTGGTTTGAGGTCTTTATACAGTCTATTTGAAGCTTACTATTTTTCCTTTTGACAGGATGTAGTTTCAGAACCATTTGAGGCTTCACCCTTTATGCCAAAGGAAGTCGATGATGATGAGGAAGATCTGGTATCAGGGAGCCAGCAAGTCCCAGCAGATAATTATGGTGCTATGAACAATGAAAAAGAGGGCACTGTGAGAGAAAATAATGTAGCAAAGATTAAAGTAGTGGTATGTTAATCTCGCTCTCAAGTCACTGACACATGTGTCAAATGGCTATCGCTTACCTGTCTTAGTTTATTGCATATTCAGGTAAGAAAGAGACCTCTAAATAGAAAGGAGCTATCTCGAAAAGAAGAAGATATCATAGACGTGCATGATTCATCATCTCTGACAGTTTATGAGCCTAAGCTAAAGGTATCCACTGCTGATCTTCAGGAATTTTGTGATGTTTGCAGTATTAATTGTGGAGCTACAATCATTTCTTTAGTTTTTTTTTTCTATTTACATGTTATGGAATTAGATCATTTGCTTAAATGTATGTTTAATGAAGTATAACATAGGAAGTAATACTCCTTTCGCTCGATGATGGTTATATTTGATGACTGCCATATAGTGCATCCATTTGGAAACTCTTATTACTTAATTGTTGCCAATCAGATTCAATTGGATAGTAAAAGAACTAAAATGTTGTCAATACCTTTTCCATGACTATCGGTACCATTATACCATTTGGATAGAGGTATACTTGTAGTTCCAGTGATTTGAGTATATTTGTGGCCGGAAGTGTTTGTTCCTTATAGTGGGTAGGAAGGTTTGACATCATCTTGGTCTAATATGTTATATTGTTATATGTGACTAACATGTTGGGCATAACTTTGCTGCTCCACATTCCTGATGCCTGAAAACTTGAAAATGAACCCCAATTACATACCTGGGTCGCCTAAAATGATTCTTTAGGAGTGCCTATTGAGATAAACTTTGGAGCTAACTAAAATCCTGATGGATGCCTTGTTTATACTTTATAGCTGCATGTCTAAATTGCTTTTGGATAAACATGAATTCATCTGTCATGGATTTGAAATTGCTTCTTTGAACTTCTTTTCCCCCCAGCTCCTGTTGTTTACTAATATATTCTCTCCACTGGAAGGTGGACTTGACAGCTTACGTGGAGAAGCATGAATTCTGTTTTGATGCTGTCCTGGATGAGCGAGTTTCTAATGATGAGGTATTTCTGTTTTCTTTTTGTTTGTCCAGGTTATCCTCGATTATTCTGTTAAATTGATTCTCTGGCGCTTCAAAACTGTAATTTCATAGCCACATTTTTAATTCAGTCCCAACTTGTTGCAAACTTGGTTACATGAAGAAATTACTGCCATAATTACTGGATTAATAAATTGCTAGGGTGAATTCCTTTATTCACACTGACAGAGTACTAGCACCCATTATTTTGGTAACTTGATTGCAATTTCTTTTTATATGGCTACAATTGCAAGCTGTTGAACCTTCCTCTTCACATAAGCCATGCATACATATAGTGAAGAATAATTATCTAGGCATATTAAATGGCGAACCTATTATCCTCAAGTTGAGGGATTCATTACTATTAAAGTGTGCGACATGCTTGTAGTTCTCACCACGCTTTCTACTCTAAGTGCTCTCACATATGTAGCTGTCCCTCTTAAATTGTGTGTTTCATTTCTGAAATCTGAAGAATTGCAGCCCCTCTTTAGTTCTCTGGTGTAGCATATGCTCCACTATATGCCCAAGCAAGCTTTCTCATCACGGAAAGGCTTGGATTGGGTGCTTAAGTCACTTGCTCAACAACCAATGTACTGCCCTAACAGCCTTCTCCTGCAACTGTTTGTGGCCCACAAGCCACAATAGCTAATTTTTTTTACACTCACTTGCTGGCATCTAACCACTTAATAGTTGACCACTTAGCTCAGCTCAACTCAGTTACTTCTGATCAAATTATTCCATGGCATGATATAATAACTGTTGCGGCATTTAATAGTATTTCATTTCCCTCATCCAACTCGTTAACGTCAATGAATTGATGCTAAATTTGTTGACCCCAGTTTGGATGTCACATGGTTCTTAGGATCATTTTGTTTCGTGCTTTTTCACCATCATTGTGAATACTATACACTCTCATTGAGCATCTGTAATTTACCATTTTATTAACCTTTGCATTCTCTGGACAGGTGTACCGTGAAACAGTTGAGCCCATAATTCCAATTATATTTCAGAGGACGAAAGCAACATGCTTTGCTTATGGCCAGACAGGTTAGATAATGGATGCTGTTGTTAGTCTTATAGTTAGCTTGACATATATATTGCATCATTATGCATACATGAAAACATCAATAGCATGTTGCAAACATCTTCAGTATTGGCATATTGCAAACTTATTTTGCAGTGGCGTATTGCAAATAACTAGTCATGAGATCCCAAAGTACAGTTCTTCCAGAAGACTGAGATTTTTTTTTTCATCCTTAATTATTGTAGACTCTTATATTATGTCTCTGATGTGCTAAATTGAAACATCTCAGGTAGCAACTTATTGCCCTTTTTCAGTATCGCCCATCTTGATTCTCTCAATACTTGCTTGGATGTCTGATCATCCTAATTTATGAGCAGGCAGTGGCAAGACATATACGATGCAGCCTTTGCCTCTGAGAGCTGCGCAAGACATGGTTCGTCTTTTGCATCAACCTGTTTATCGGAATCAAAATTTCAAGTTGTGGCTTAGCTACTTCGAGATTTATGGTGGGAAGCTCTTTGATCTTCTATCCGATAGAAGGTTGGTTGCTGCATTTCATTTTATATGGTTTTGTCCTGCATGCTAAAACATTTCAAAATGGCTTACTTTTTGGTCTGATTTTAGATTATACAAATTTTTATTTAATGTTTCGATGTACTCAGTACCACTATTTATATGTTCTACTTTGTCCCCTTCCTTTTCTGGGTTGAGTGCGAGCATGCGCCTTGGTTGCGTGCCTGCCTTTCATTTTGTTCACTATCTCTGGTCAAAAAGCATGTGCTGTCCTTTGAGGTTTCTTGGTTTTTAGAATTCAACTTTAAACCACATTCGTTTTGATGTTTGGGTGGTTAGTCAGGTAGGTTTTGCTGTTGCCTAGTCAAAATCTTGGCTTATTAACATATTGATTTGATTTCCTTGAATTAATTTACTTAAACTTAACTTCCGTATCCTTTTTATAGGCAGCTACTGATGAGGGAAGATGGCAAGAAACAAGTATGCATTGTTGGTCTACAGGAATTTGAGGTTTCTGATGTCCAGATTGTCAAGGAATATATTGAGAGAGGAAATTCAGCAAGGAGCACAGGGTCAACTGGGGCCAATGAAGAATCATCAAGGTCACACGCAATTCTGCAACTGGCTGTCAAGAAACACATCAAAGTAGCTGATACCAGGAGACAGAGAGATCGTGATGCTAATGAATCTAAAAATACAAAGGCTGTGGGCAAAATATCATTTATTGATCTTGCTGGAAGCGAGCGTGGTGCTGATACAACGGACAATGACAGGCAAACAAGGTACTAATATGTAGATTTGTACTGCTACCTTTTGCCATCTAATTATTATTGTTGCCTTATATTCTAACCATCAACCTGTTATCAGGATTGAGGGAGCAGAGATAAACAAGAGTCTGCTGGCTCTCAAGGAATGTATTCGAGCCCTCGACAATGATCAGATACACATTCCTTTCAGAGGAAGCAAGCTTACAGAGGTTCTCCGTGACTCATTTGTCGGTAACTCTAGGACGGTGATGATTTCTTGCATTTCTCCAAATGCAGGTTCATGTGAGCACACACTAAATACATTGAGATATGCTGACAGGTAACAATGTAAAACCAACTATTGATACTGATATTCATGGTTAAACGTTTCTGCCTGTACTAACTTGGTAAGTTACTGATTGATTGACAGGGTCAAAAGTCTTTCAAAGGGTGCAAATACAAGAAAAGAGCAGCCAATGGGGCCAACTGGAACTTCTGTCAGGGAGTCTTCATCAGCTCCATCATATCCTTTATCTGCTGAAGCTGAAGAAATCCCTACTCAGATTCAAGAGAAGAGACCAGTTGATACTTATAGGAAGGCTGCTGAAAGTTTTGCCTCCAACTCGGAGCCTGACAGAAATTCCTTTAGTACGATTCCAAGTTATTCTAACAGAGGGAAAGAGGAAAATGGTGCAGCATCTGGTTTTTCTGACAAGGAGAGGTTTGATTCAAAGTCCAGCCAAACTGCTCACACTAGTAAAGCACAGATGGTCCAGAACTCATCAAACATACAAGAAGAGGAGAAAGTCACAAAAGTCTCTCCACCTAGGAGAAAGGCTTATAGAGAAGACAAATCTGAGAGGCAGAGCAACTACACAAAAAAGGATAACGGACCTGAGACAGGTCGGGCTGGGTATAAGGTCCAGCCGGCAAAGCAGGTGCAACAGCAGCAAAGGCCGCCATCGGCTTCAGCTTCACAGGCTTCATCCCGGCAATCGGAAAAGGAAAGTTCTTGTGATGATGTGGAAATCGATGCAATTCTTGAGGTAAGCAATATTCATGTATAGCTTATTGTGTTATTTGATGCCAAATAGGGCTGTGTTATGAACTTCCTTTTGTATGTCATTAGGAAGAGGAGGCCCTCATAGCAGCTCACCGGAAAGAAATCGAAAATACTATGGAGATCGTGCGGGAGGTAAGTTTCAGTTCCACTTAATGTACTAAATAATATTCATTGTTGATGGTCCTAGGACAATTTGCAGTTTTTTGCATTGTGCTGTGCTGAGCTTATTTTTGAAGCCACTATAGAAGAAAAATCGTGACAGATCTCTCATAGTTTGTTAGGGAGATTAATTTTAGTTTCGATAATTCTGTAATACAGCTGTTCCTTTTCTCACACTTATTTAATCTGAAACACATCAACATCTCTCGCTTATAACGAGGTGGAAAGGAAAAAAAACTAGCCAATCACTGATATCTCCAGAAGTGGTTTTACAAAACAAGATCGTAATAATCCACCTCAATGCCAAACAGAGCCGTGGATGGGCTGCTTGCACTTCAAATCAACGTTTTGCTATATTAGGTTGTACAATAATCTGTCATCCGCATAATGATGCCGATGTGTCCCTAGGAAAAAACATTGGTTTGGCTAATGTTCGTATGTGTCCAGTGATCACTTGAGTCCAGATGGTTTAAATGAATAGTTTTTCTTTTAAAAGATATACTACTCTTATTAAATACTTTTTCAACTCGTTTTTTTTCTTTTGTTTGGAGGTGGCTGATTAAAAATGCTGCTAATTTACATTGTAATTAGTTTTTACCATGCCACTTATATATGTACACTTTTATCAGGAGATGAACCTTTTGGCTGAAGTGGATCAACCAGGTAGCCTTATTGACAACTACGTGACACAGTTGAGCTTTCTGTTGTCGCGCAAGGCTGCGGGCCTGGTAAGCCTCCAAGCACGCTTGGCTCGGTTCCAGCACCGCCTCAAAGAGCAAGAAATCCTTAGCCGTAAGAAGCCACCCAGATAGTATGATCATCGGTGATTTCTGGTTTTGGCCTTGTCGTTTGATTGCTAGGAGCTCAAGTGTGGCCCGTCAGTGGTTTTTCTCTTGTTGGGTCAGAGCAAGGTGCTAAAAGAAGTCACATGAGTAACTTTACACATGAGTGGCTTAGGGCGGGCTGGGGCCGAGCGCGGGCTCTGGTTGACATAATCTGGACACTTGGTTTGTCGGGTTTGATCACCAATTTGCTAATAGTCCTTGTTACAGTGGGGCTGCTTGGGCGTGTTTTTTTGGCAGATGCATGGCTTGCCCTCTTTACCTTTTTCCCCTTCGTTTGTACGAGGTGAACTGTAACTGTTGTTTGCAGATAGCAATGGGTCGATTTTGGCTATGAAACTTCTATGGACATAGATACATTATTGTTGTATATTCATTGCTGATATTATTTGCATTGGAAAAAAAAGGAAAGGGTGTGTATGATGGACGTTTACCTATTTGATCGCCGTTTGAGACAGTTTAAGTAATTTTCATGGACCTCGGCATCCTCAGATCTGGAAGCATAGCTATTACGCTATCGGTTGTGAAATTGCAATGTTCCTCTGTTTTCTAATATTTTATTGAACTGGAGAGTACCGACCGAGCGAGCAAAACTGTATAAACCTCGAGTAAAAATAAATAACGAGCACCCAAATAATACAGGACACTTGGTTGTTTTCTAATATTTTAAAATGAGATGACACAGGATTATAGCTTACTTGTCCTGTATTAGTGGTGAAATAAAGTGCGTGATATCTTTTGTGCATTTAGATGGTTTAAGAAACAAATTAAAAAACTATGCATTGGAGGGGACAAATTATCTATGTTACTTATTCGTGGTTTCATATGAGGTGACAGCTTTGTGAGTGTCTAAGTTGTACTGTGTAATCGCAAAAAAAAAAATATTAAAAAAATAAGGTGACGGTTTTGGAAACCGTGACACAACTTAGGGTACATTGCTAACGAAGTACCTTTTAAGTCCGGTTTTGTTATTATTTGTTTTATTATTAAAGAAAATTTAAGTTTTACTTATAAGTTTCAAATTTGAACTAATATTTTAAATAAGATGAATGGTTAAATATAGCTTAAAAAGTCAGCAGCGACATCAATTTAAGAACGGAGGTAGTAACTGCTAAAGCCTAAAACTGTGTATTAGGGAATCGTATTCGAGCTATATTGGAGCCAAAATCAAGTGAGCTGGAAAGTTTAAGAACAAAATCTTGCTCGTTTATAATGAAAGCACTGAATGTTCCAAAATGTCTATTGCATTCGAGCTGGAAAAGAGAAGTGAATCATGAACTTTTGGGATTTACTTTACATTAGTCTATTGAGATGGAGCCATCTCAGTCAATTGTGTGAAGATGCCGAGTCATCTGTTTAGGTACGTGGGTTTTTGTTGGTGCTAGTCTTCATCTATGATCATAGGACCAAGGTTTACAAAACCGCGGTAAACCGGACCGGTTTTCGCGAAAACCAGAAAAACCCGTCCGGCCCGGTTTACTCTGTAGTCCGGTTTTCGAATTCAAAATTCAAAAAAATTTGAAAATTTGAAAAAGTTTGAAACAAAAATATGTAAAAAAAACTAGATGAAATTTATAGCACAATGGTGGAACAAGAATACGAAAATTCAATCGTTTGATTGGTCAAAAAAATCAAGCAAGATTTCTGGGTTGAAAAAGAAAGGGAAAAAAGAAAAAACCTTTTTTTTTAACCAGCAAACTTCTTTGATTTTTTTGACCAAGCAAACGATCGAATTTTCGTGTTGTTGTTGCACCATTGCGCTGCAAATTGCATCTAGTTTTTTACATATTTTTTGTTTCATTTTTTCGGATTTTTAATTTTTATGATTTTTAAAATAAATAACCGGCGAACCGAGCATAAAGCGGACTGCATCGGTTTTCCCTTTTTTGCTCCGGTTTTCCAGAAATTTCGTCCGATTTACCGGTCGGTTTGCAAATTTTATATTCAAAATTTGGATTTTGAATTTCGTGCGGTTTTCGGACCATTTTTTCCTGTTTTCGCGAAAACCGGAAAAACCGGTGGGAAACGGTTTGAGCGGCCACAACGGGATTGTAATCCCTGCATAGGACTTGAGGAGGCTTTGGGAGAGGGCGGCTGACGAGGCGGAGGCAACGATGCGCGGGCGACCGGTGGAATAGAGTTGAAGTGATGCTCGTTGACAATTTAGCGCGGCAAAGAGCATGGTAGGGAAACATTAGTGATGTCACATTACATTACGAAAACATTACATTACGGTGCACGGAGGCATGCAGGGGAGTGGATTGCAATGGCTTTGTGTGTGTGAGAGAGAGAGAGATTAAATGCAAATGAGGGTTTGATCCGACTAGGGATACGACGTCTTTGAATATTGATCTAAGATACGACGTCAACTGATCAGTGTATCTGATTTTGTTGGTGCAAGCCACTGTCATCGTAATTGCTCGCAAAAATACCTTAATGAACTCTCTACAGAAACTAGATACACAGTGCTTCCTTCATTTTTTTTAACGTTTCGGACAGCATGAATGAAAACCGCAGATCCTTGTGTGAACGACAACAAAAAGAATGAGGGAGTAGTACAACAGAAACGGCACAAAAGACAAACGAAATGGAGAACGATCCACCTGTCATCCATCAAGGACCGTCCGTTCCGAAACGGACGGCGGATCCCCGTTCACGCGCTTTTGAACGCTTCAACTGTAACGATTTGTTCGGTTCGTCGTCGACAACCTCCAGAAATCCCACCTCTCTCCTCCCCGCTTTCTCTCTCCTCCCCTCTCTTCTCTCTCCTCCCCTCCCCGCTCCCTCTCTCTCTCCCGCCGCCGCCGTCGCCGGGGAAGATGATGATGACGCGGGCCCCGATGGGGCCGATGGAGGGCGCGGCGGTGGACGAGATAGTGCGTCGGCTGGTGGATGGCGGCCGCGGCGGCCGCCAGGTGCAGCTCTCGGAGGCGGAGATCCGGCAGCTCTGCGTGGAGGGCAAGCGGGTGCTCCTCTCCCAGCCGAACCTCCTCCGAATCCACGCGCCCGTCAAGATCTGCGGTAATCGCCACGTTTTCACAAGTCACATCGTTTCCCGTTTCATTTTGGTGCCTAATTCACGTCGTTTCGCCTTGATCGCGTCCATTCTTCTGAGAAATGGTAACTGTCTCATGTGCGGTTTTCGGATTCAAGGATAATAATCTCGGTACCTAATTCACGTCAGTGCGTGGTCGCAGTGGTGGGACTCGGTACATTTTTGGCCCGGGAGTATAGTTGTCTAGTAGGGAGGATAACCATGTTGTTTAGGTGGTAACCTGCTCAAATTTGTAGCATAGTGCCGAGTCTGGATAGCTTTGTTACATACGCATTATGTTTGCAGCCCCAGAGCATAGGAACGATGGATCATTGACGAGTTGGCAGAATTGATGAAGAGCTGTAGGTCAGATGGCAATGCGATGGATGTTGAAGATAATTCTCATTCATTGCTTTCACAGGAATTACTGATTCGTCAAGTATCAGTTCCATTCGCCGCTCTGTGCCAAGTTGGGTTAGGATGCCATTTTATTCCACATATTATCCATTCTACAACAGCGCTGCGTAGTACCAATTATGATACACCATCTTCTTGTATAAGTCATCTTACACAGTATAGACTAGAGGCCGTTTGACTGTCAGTGAGATCACCTCATTTGTGATTTGGGAATTCTGTTGCCACAAGGATGTACAGTTTGTTTTTATGGCCAAAAAAAAAAAAAAAGATGTACAGGCGCACAACTCCTTTTTTCCCTAAATATGATGTGCTTCTCTTTTTATTATGCCACTACTCATTGCATGTACGACATAAAATTTTTTAATCTCATGAATTGCGTTCTCTTGCAGGTGATATTCATGGTCAGTTTGTGGACCTTTTGAGATTGTTTGATTTGGGTGGTTATCCTCCATCGTCAACTTATGTATTCCTTGGAGACTACGTTGATAGAGGCAAACAGAGCTTGGAAACTATATGCTTGCTGCTGGCATACAAAATCAGGTACCCTGAAAAGATCTTCCTGTTAAGGGGGAACCATGAGGATGCAAAAATCAACAGAGTATATGGTTTCTATGACGAATGTAAGCGGCGGTTCAATGTTCGACTCTGGAAGATGTTCTCTGATTGCTTCAACTGCCTGCCTATTGCAGCACTCATTGATGACAAGATACTTTGCATGCACGGTGGACTCTCACCGGAGTTGAATAATCTGGACCAAATAAAGGATATTGAGAGACCTGCTGAGATTCCTGATTATGGTCTCTTGTGTGATTTGCTTTGGTCTGATCCTAGTCCTGATGGAGAAGGCTGGGGGGAGAGTGACAGAGGTGTTTCATGTACATTTGGTGCAGATAAGCTTGTGGAATTTTTGGAGAAGAATGATCTTGATCTCATATGCCGAGCTCATCAGGTTTTTTCAAGTTTTTGCTTCTGCCTTGTTTTCTTCATTATTCTCTGTGATCTTTATTCTGACATTGCTGGCATGTATCATGAACTTCCGCAGGTGGTTGAAGATGGTTATGAGTTCTTTGCACAGCGAAGATTAGTGACAATCTTCTCAGCTCCAAATTACTGTGGAGAGTTCGATAATGCAGGTGCTTTGTTAAGCATTGATGAAAGCCTAATGTGTTCATTTCAGATTCTGAAGCCGACTGATATGGGTCCACCGCATGCAAGAAAAAATATTCCAAATAAGGTAAATCAGCTAGCTTCATGCAGAACTAATGTTTTGCTTTAAGTATGCATGTTGAATATCTAGGAACAAAATGATTGTTGTAGCGCTATCATATATTACCATATTTCTGATGTAAATAACATATGCTAGTGACACACATAAGATCTATCTCAGTATTACTGTTGCTATAAATTCTTCTGAATATCCAGTCACCCAGAAATGTTTCATCAAGGTATAATAAGAAGGATTACGGGGAATTGATCTTTTTCAGTTTATCCGTTCTACCTTCTTTCAACTTTTTCAGGAAACAAAAGTGGTTTGTAGGTAATTGTTGCCCTCCTGTCAAACAACCTTCCCTACCTGCCAAACAACCTAATAGATCAAGAATGCCATATGCAATAGTAATAATCTCTTGGGCTAGAAGAGTAGAGGATGTATTGTCCTTATTATCTGAGAATTATATTATCATTAATTTTGGCATATCTTATCCCTTCCAACATTATCTATCTAGATCAGTTAACCAGTGACCATCAAATAGCTACATGTGAACCACCCAGGGTGTAAAGAACAATTGATTCCACATCGGATGATTTACCCTGAATAAACTATCACGGCACCAAAAGAGCACTTTGTGATACCTGCTTATATTCAAACCAAACTGTACTTTCCGTCAGACGTATGAGTTGAAGGCAAGCTAACTGATTACATCACTTTGTCTGTCACTTTACAGCCAGCAAGAGGGTGAAGCCACGGTCAGCATCCAATTTTTTCAGTATAACATCGTCAGTCAGCTCAAAGGGGGTGATCTATATTTTGGATAGTTGGATCCACCAGGGCATGACATTATGCATTCAATCCCCTTGCTCAACAGTGGCAGCTCGCGCCAACCGCTTGAGCATTTGTAAAGGCAATTTGGCTCTGCGCGTGTTCTTCTGTACAGCAATGGGTCGGATTCAGCACCATCTGTCCTTATTGTTCTTCCTGTTCTTGCTCGCAGAGACCTGATTAGCAGCATAAGTTCCAGTTTATATTTTTTGTTAGCTCGATCGCGGATGTCCGTCCTTTTTCCTTATGTTTGTGATTTATGTTTCATAACTTTTAGTTTTTACGTTGAATCAAAATATGTAGTTCTGAAGGCAAGATCTGAACAACCCACCTGTCAATCTTTCTACCTCCGTTCTCATCCGTTTGGCCATACCAACAAGGGTTCGATTCCTTGGGTCTCACCAAAAGCCTCCACTGAGATACATGCGTTTAAACCCGTGCAATCTCGTTTGAGTTTCCGACTTGCTGGTATTACTGCCATTACATTACAGCTAATTATTCTTTCAAAGTAGGTGATGTTCAAAAAATAGAAAAATGGTTGAACCTCGTAATAGCGTCCTACGTCGATTTGGACCATTTTATCTTACGTTTTGCAACTTTCAGTGGCATGCATTTTCTGGTCAGCTTACGCTTGTGGGCTGTGGCTTGTGAGGAGGGTGTTCGTGTAATTTCTCCCAACAAGATGTCAACACAACTGAGGCCCGCTGCCAGTCCGGCCTGGCCCAATTTCCTCCTTAAGGCCGATTGTAATAAGGTTCAAATCCCGAGAGGGACAGAGCACGAACAAAGCCCAGCCCAGAGAGAGGAGAGGAGGAGAGCGCCGCGCCGAAGAAAGTTCTCGAGCTCGGAGATGAGCAACGAGGCGGCGGTCGGCGGCGGGGGAGGAGGCGGCGCCGCCGCTGGCGGGGAGGCGGACGGCGTCCCGCCCAACGTGACCATCTACATTAACAACCTCAACGAGAAGATCAAGCTCGAAGGTGCCGCACCCCTCTCCTCTCCCTCCCTTAGCTGCCCCTACGCGTCGCTAAACCCTAGGGATTTACGCGGAACCTGTTTCAATGCGATTCTTGCGCCTCCACTGGTGGGATTGCATCCCTGCGGATTGATTTGGCCATTGCCCTAGCCCCTAGGCAGCCGGCAGTGGAAGTAAAGTAATGATGCCTTTTGCTTGCTGCTAGTAAAGCGGCAGTCGGACGGTAAATTTGCCATCTATGCGGTGACAAGCCGCCCCGTTATGGGTTGCTGCTAGTCGATTAATGTGAGCGTGCTTTGCCCGGTTGGTTCGTAGCGTAAGACAGCATGAGCTGTTACAGAATTAGTGATTTGTTCTGTATATTGTGTTAGTCAAGGGGGTTGTGGGCTTAGTTCAGTGGTAAATCTTCAGCTTTGGAAGCTATAGCCTAGTCATAGAAATTTAATTTTTTTTATATACTGAGAAATACTATAGTCCAATTGAAACTTTGTCCGAATCTGGAAACCAAAGAAATCCAGGAATCTATTTTGCACTAACTCTGCTGCTCTTGCTATTTTCTGTTAAGTCATTACCTTATCGTTTGTTTGATTCGGCTGAGAGTAATAATTGAGTGAAATCTTGACAGAACTTAAGAAGTCCCTCAACGCCGTTTTCTCCCAGTTTGGGAAGATTCTTGATGTTCTTGCTTTCAAGACTTTGAAGCATAAAGGCCAGGCGTGGGTTGTGTTTGAAGATGTTGCATCAGCCACCGAGGCTCTGAAGAGGATGCAAGACTTCCCCTTCTATGACAAACCTATGGTGAGTTTAAAGCTCAAACACAGCAGCTGTACTATTGCCTTTGTATCACACTGATGGCTTGAGATTACTACATATGCAAAGTCTTTGTCCTGTGACTTGTAAACTAGTTTGTTAGGAATTGCACTTGTCTGGTGTTCGTACAATAACTAATCTTATTCGATAGTTATGAACTTAAATGAACTATTCTTGTACTGGTCAATCTGCCCTAGACATTATGTCTCCATCTACTTAACTGTATTGCATTTTGTCTTCAAGTAACTGCCACTTCTGTATTTTCTATCCTGAAATCTTTATTGTGTGAATTCAGAGAATTCAATATGCCAAGACAAAGTCGGATATTGTAGCAAAAGCTGATGGCACCTTTGTTCCTCGAGAAAGAAGGAAGAGGGTTGATGAAAAACGTAAGATGCTGGCCGACAAGTTTACATTTATTGTTTAACTGATGTAGTAATCTCTGCTTAGACATCACTGCTTTTAGCTCTTCCTTGATGTTTATCACTTGGTTTTACTTGGAGAAATTACAAGTGTGGTTTAATTAATCTACCACGTATCAAGTTACCACAACTCCACAACATTGAACTTTATGATCACTATTTAAACATGTTCTGAAGACGGGTTATCTTGCAAGAATTGCTGTTTAGTGTGGACTAAATAGGTTCCACGAGGGTGGCACGAGGTACTAATTTTGCTGTTATGGTTTCTATTTGTTGTTGGACAAATGATAATGGAACTTCAATGTTGAAGTAGTTGGAATCAACATTTTCTGTGGTCCCTTATTCAATAAGGTGTTTTTCTTTTGTATCTAATGGCAAGACACCTATTCTAAAGCTATTTAACAAGAAACTTTTTGAAAAGAAAAGCAATATCTTGGATAGTGTAATGGCTGTTTATGAGTTGTGACAATTGCATTTGTATGGTCAAGGCTGCACTCTCTGTTTCTTCTACTAGGATGTTATTAGTTACTAAATTGAACAGAAGTATTTTGTTTCAACGAGTAGGCTTTGCTCTCAGCTAGAGTGGAGGCTGCACATGGAGAATGGCTGGGGCCAAGGGAATTTCATTCCTGCAAGTGCTAGGTCCAAATTGATTAGTTCGTATGGTCATGGTTGTGTTAAATTCGTAACAGGTGCGAATGTAATCAAGAAAGAACAATGTGGTGTGTGTGTGTTGTTCCTGGGGATCTTTCCCCATCTTTGTTTAATGCAATGATACACAGCTCTCCTGCGCATTCAATAAAAAAGGGGCTTTCTCCCAGCTTGAGAATCAGTTATCTGTTCTGCAACCAATCGCACTAGGTTGAATCAACTGCACACCATAAATCCTTTTCTTTCTATGATGAATGGTAGGCATAGACTTACTGACACTTTGGTTCTGTTGAACGAGTTGCCACTTGCTAGGCTGAAAGTATGCTAGTTATAGACTTATGGAAACTTTGTTGCCTTCCTCTTTTCATTTACGTCATAAGCCTCATCACTTTGCTTGTTCTTAATAATGCAGCTGAAAAGAAGCAGAAGCGCGAGCAGCACCATGATGTCAGTCAAGTTAGCTTGGGCGTGAATGCTTACCCTGGTGTTTATGGAGCTCCTCAGGTAAGAACATGGATAGGCTACATCATATTTCTATTTTCTACATCATTGGTTTTTTGCTTGTGTAAAAATGAAATGCTGGAGATGACTTGTTAAGTTGGTCTTGTTCATGTTCCGAGCCCTGTCCTGCTACCTTTTGTTCACAGTATCATATCCTCAGTTTCTCACATAATTCCCTTATAATTTTATCGTAAATGCCAAATGAATTTTACTTGCCTGTGCATGGTCCAGCAATTTGCCAATTATCTTGTTAGGAAAAACTGTCACTCAAAGAATTGAGCATTCACTTAACAATGCGAAATTGCTTGAGCTATGCAATTTCATAGCTCTGTGGTAATGTATTGCGTAACATCATTTTGATATGAATCCTTGCTATGGATGTGAAAAACATGTTTTCATGTTTATAGTTCTGTCATGATGTGTTCTAACCTTCAGCCCATCTTGAGATAGGATGTCCTAACTTTCATGGTTTTGTGCTTCTGCAGCTCACTCAGATACCTTTTGGTGGAGGCCAGAAGGTCATGATGCCAGAGGTCATTGTACCAAACAATATTCTATTTGTCCAAAATCTGCCACACGAGACGACCCCGATGATGTTGCAGATGCTCTTCTGCCAGTACCCTGGTTTCAAGGAAGTTAGGATGGTGGAGACAAAGCCTGGAATCGCTTTTGTAGAGTATGGAGACGAGACTCAGTCCTTGGCTGCCATGAATTCTCTCCAAGGTTTCAAGATTAGCCCAGATAACCAGATGCTTATCACATATGCAAAGAAGTAAAGAGTTCCTGAGCTGTATTGACTTGATGAATGAATGTTGTATTCTGAGTTTTGCACAATTGGTAGATTTCCGTCTTGTGTTAGGTAGACTGCATCCTGGACAATCTGGTTCAGTGCACCGCTTAGCTGCGGTTATGTGAGCTTCAGGAACTGGTATTTTAATGAAAACTATTTTGTGCAGAGTTTCCTATTAGGGATGCCTGCTTCCCTCCTCTGGATCAATCTTTTCTGTTTGATAGCTCACTTTGTCGAATTCGGTGATTCTTCTTGCTTTGCGGATGACCGACCTCATTTGTTTCCTTAGAAAGATTGGTTCAAACTGATATCCTTCTTCATGGTATTGTTCTCCACAAGAGATATTTTCTTCTTTGTTTACTCTATTATTTTTTGTTTGTCGTTATTGGCTTGTTCGATACCAGTAATAAATTAATATTTTTGCTCTCTACTTCCCAGCTCTAGCATCAACAATGACCAGTTACGGTACTTCCGCTGCTTTACCTTTGCGCGCTGCTGCTTTTCTTTGGAGGAGGCGGCCAGTCGCTGAAGAGTACTTGGAGAGGAGTGCTCACGGCACGTGGTGTCGTCCGACGCAAATCGTTTAGCATCCCAGGCCCAGAGTCGTTTATGGAGGAACTCAAGATATACGCGTACTACACCCCAATGCCCCGCATGGTGGTAATAAGCTCAAAGTTTAATTAATTAACTAATAAGGTTCATGCGCTAGCTGTAACTCCTGACCAGATGAGAGTTACAGCTAGTTCGAGAAAAAGGAGAAAGCCCATGCTGAAACTAATTTAATTATGTTTGCCTCTCTAACTCTCTTTGCTGTTTGCTTTATGCAGGCTTCTGGTAATACTGGATCGGGGCATGAGCTTGATGCAAACTTGTAGACTGCTGCTGTTCACGGTGTTAAACGACGAGATGACCACCGACATGTGCACCCATCATTTCAATGTTCCCTAAATAAATAGTCCTGGTTCTGTGTTTTCGGGATTATTACACACCATAGGGGTGAGTATCTGCTTGTTCCATATCACCTTGCACTTTTGTTGAAATGGTTAGTAAGCGCGTTTAACCTCCCGTACAAAATACTCCTACGGGAGGTTAAATACACCATAAGAATATCTGCTGTCTGTCATGTTTTCCGTCGTCCCATGAGTCCTATCATCAATAAAGTGGTACTATGTTCTGTGTGCCCAATGCATGCATGTTTGCATTCTACTCCAAAATTATTGGTGAAGAGGATGACTTTTGTGAAAATGTTTAAGTAAGCGTTTTACCTCTCGTAGGAGGCCACATCTCTGTAAACAGAGCAATGAAGAGCCCCTTGCATGGCTTATAAGTCGCATATTGAGATTAATTATCTCAACTGAGTCGATCTACAACTACAACAACTAACTGTATGTGTTTGATAACCCTGGTCTGTTACGACTTAGTTGGATAGTCTCAGTTCCTATATATGATTACACTCTATATTCTGTTAACAACTTTCACATCATTGGTGTTCAACATAATGCTCATCAAGTCTTGACCTATGTGTTGCCTTTGCGTCATTAGATCCTAACAACAATGCGTCCGATCCCTATGGAAACTGTTGGCGAAATAGTGATTTTTTGTAAAATGGAAGCCAATATTATCTTACTACTCCCGGTGAGAGTATCACACACATTTTTAAATTTACTACCATATCGAACTATTTGTTGAGTGAAATAGTGATTTTTATAAAATGGAAGCCAATATTATCGTACTACTCCCAGTGAGAGTATCACAAACATTAAATTTACTACCATATCGAACTATTTGTTGATTGGACCATGATCAATGAAGAAAGGGAAGAAAGTAATATCATGCCAGTAGACAAGATATCCAACTTGTCTTAAACTACAATACACAAATGACCCATCATTCACAGTTTCAAACATGTGGAATAATATATTGTTTCACTGGTTCCGATCCCTTCAAAAAGAAAAATTATTGTTTCACTGGGACTCTAAATCCATTCAATGAGAGTGAGAGACTATGCACTGCATGAGTTATGCATACTTTGTCTCACATGACATGGTACCTTGAAGACTGACATATACCAATGATTAGAAGTAGAGTCTGAAACTCTGCTGTGAGGATATCATGGAAGTCTTGTGCTTTGACATACAACAATTATGCTGTATCCAATTGCATATATTACAGTGTGTATACTAATACCATTGTGTCAAACAAGAACCCGGGCTTAGAAAATTATGCCACTCGAAACTGACCTTAGCTTAGTGATGCTTCATATGCTCTTTGCCAGTATATTAGGTTGAAGGGAATCACTAAAGACAACCAAATGCTTGACTTGGTTATGTTGTTGTCCAAATTATTGCACACTTGTTATTTTTCTTTTATATATTATGTAGACTAAATCCTGGACAGTAATTTCTGATGATATATTCTGTCAGTCGCTCTGTTAGTTTTGTGTTATAAGTTAGAATGCATGATTATATTGTTTTCGTTATTTTTAGGTGTTGATGTAAATATGTAAACATGTAAGGACCTATGTGCAAATATGTGGAATACAAGAGAAGAGAGAGAGGAGGTGCTGGTGTGAGAGCACCTGAAAAATTCCCAAAACACCGACTGTCAACATGGTATACAGAGCTAGGTACCTCGGCGTGCGTGGAATACGGCGGCGCGGGTGAGGTCCGGCGGCGTAGGCGGCGCGGCGCAGCCCGGCGGAGGGCGCGCGCGGGCGCGGCGTGCTCGTACGGCGCGCGGAGGACGCGCGCAGGCGCGGCGCAGGCCGGCGGCGGACGCGTGCGCGCGCGGCTCGAGCGGGCCCGCGGCGGGCTCTCGGGTGCGTGGATCTGAGCCAGGAGGGAGAGAGGAAGGAGCTGCTACGGCTGGGCGTGCTGCTGGGGAGCTGAGGTGCTCGGGGAAAGAGAAGAGCAAAGGGGAAGAAGATAGGTGCTGCCGTGTGATGCTGCTGCTGTTGTCGTTGTTGTGAGGAAGAAAAGGAGCCGGACTGTCCGGCAGTTTACCGGACAATCCGGTGGGGAGTCTCTGTTGTGGTCTGTCCAGGTCCGGACTGTCCGGTAGTTTACCGGATTATCCGGCAGGTGTTGCAGGTCTGATCTGTTACGATGAGTACAGTTGAGTTAGAAGTGAAGATGGTGGATAAGACTAATGTGGTAAAGGCAGAAGCATGTAGTTATGGTGGTGATTCACTCATTATAAAAGGTGTGAGGAGTTTAGTTGAGGTGATGGCTGCGGCCAAATGTTTTGTTGAGTTGGGAGCCTCAGGGGATGTGGAAAAAGTCGAGTTGATGAAGCGGTTGGAGGCAAAGATTCATGCTTTGGGGACATTGCTCTTTGCCGTTATGTCTACCAACAAAGAGTTAATGCTCAAGGTGGATGAGATGTCCGTTGAGCTAGAAGTTGTGAGGAAAAGGGAAGCAAAACCTGCAGCTGCGGTTGCGGAGATGGGAGCACCCATCAGTCACTTCGGTAACGTTGCCAACTACGTCCATCTGGACGAAGGTACTCAGGCACAGGCACTTGCATCTACATATAGGCATAAAGTAGAGTGGGTCATAGATTCAGGAGCATCCAAGCATGTTATTGGCATGTCTAGTTCTTTCAAAACATATAGTCCATATACCCATTCTGAATCCGTTCAAATTGCTGATGGCACATCTCAACCCATCCATGGTATAGGGTCCATAGAGTGTACACCATCTCTTAGCCTTGCATCTGTCTTGCATGTTCCCTCATTTCCAGTCAATCTTCTCTCTGTTGGTTCTATAATTGATCAATACAAGTGCACAGTAACTTTTGATGAAACTTCTTGTGTCTTTCAGGAGAGAGGAACTGGGAGAAAGATTGGGACTGGAGTCAGGCGTAATGGATTGTGGTTCATCAATCATGAGGAGTTAGCAATGGTTGCAGATGCAGGAGAAGCTGAGAGGAAAATTGTGTTACTCCATTGTCGGTTGGGACATCTGTCTTTTGACACTCTAAGTAAGTTATACCCAGAATTATTTAAAAAGGTGGACAAAAGTAGACTTGTATGTGATGCATGTGAGCTTGGAAAGCATACGAGATCCACATATCCTAGTATTGGTCTTCGGAGTTGTGAGCCTTTCATGTTAATACACTCTGATGTCTGGGGTCCTTGTTCAGTTACTTCTGTAAGTGGGGCCAAGTCATTTGTCACCTTTATTGATTGCTACACTCGTATGACCTGGATTTATATGCTCAAGCACAAGAGTGAGGTGCCTAAGTGTTTTCAAGATTTTCATAAGTTGATTGGGAATCAGTTCAATGCAAAAGTCAAAATTATTCGTTCTGACAATGGAACTGAGTATGTGAATAATGAATTTCAGTCATATACTTCAAATCACGGGATTATTCATCAAACCACTTGTCCTGGCACTCCTCCACAGAATGGTGTAGCAGAGAGGAAGAACAGACACTTGTTGGAGGTGGCAAGGTCAATGATGTTTCAGATGAATGTGCCCAAGTATTTGTGGAGTGAGGCAGTAATGACAGCTACATATCTCATCAATCGCATGCCCTCCAGAATACTTGTCATGAAGTCACCATATGAGCTTCTGTCAGGCAAGCAAGAGTATAGAGTTCCACCCAAAGTGTTTGGCTGTGTTTGCTTTGTAAGGGATCATCGACCTTCTGTGGGCAAGTTGGATCCTCAAGCAGTCAAGTGCATATTTGTTGGGTATGCTTCTAATCAAAAGGGGTACAAATGTTATGACCCGGTTGGACGGCGATTGTTTGTGAGTATGGATGTGACATTTCGGGAATTTGAGCCTTACTACACAGAGAAGGGTGATCTTAATCAGTTTTTGGAGGAGTTCTCTCCAGTCACAGAATGTGACAGTAGAGAGGAGGAGAATGAATGTGAAAAAAGTGATGACAATGATGGTAATGGTACTCAGGGGGAGGTAATCATTGGAACCATTCCGGTTCCAATGACAACTCGTACTGATGGGGTTGTTGAGACATTGGATAATGATGACAATGAGAATGAGAGGGTTGATGTGGTCGGCCAGCAAGGTGTGGGTGATGGTGATGACGATGAGGTAATGGTTGAAGATGCTCAGGAGGACAATGAGGTGGTTGATGATGGTGATGACAATGAGGTGGTGGTGGTTGGGACAATTCCTTGTCCTACTAGAGGTATGGAAGATAAAGAGAATGATAAGCAGGGGGAGAAACAGACCATAGTGTATCACCGAAAGCGGTCTAGAAATCAGGGAGAGCAGTCACAACCTGAACCAGTGCCTGATACTCCAGTCCCAAACATCTCTCTGGACCCCTCTCCTTCAAGCTCAACACCTCCCACTGGTAATATCTCTCCTCCCCTTGATCATGTAGACTTACCTATTGCACAACGTAGAGATCCTAGAGTCAATGCTGGAAAACCTCCTTCTCGTTATGGTTATGAGCATGATATTGCCAATTACATTTCATATTCTAGTGTCTCACCTGCATATAGGTCATTTGTTGCATCATTACAAGCAGTGTCTATTCCGAAGGATTGGAGGTGTGCTAAACAAGATCCAAAGTGGAAGGATGCAATGAAGGAAGAGTTGAGTGCTCTTCAAAAGAACAAGACATGGGAACTTGTTCGCCTTCCAGTAGGAAAGAAGGCAGTGGGTTGTAAATGGGTCTTCACAGTGAAACAGACTCCAGAAGGAAAGGTGGATAGGTACAAAGCAAGATTGGTGGCAAAAGGGTATAGTCAAACGTATGGAATTGACTATGATGAAACCTTTGCACCGGTGGCAAGAATGGGCACAGTGAGGACTTTGATCTCATGTGCAGCCAACTTTGGTTGGCCTCTTCATCAGTTGGATGTGAAGAATGCATTTCTTCATGGTGACTTGCAAGAGGAGGTGTATATGGAGATTCCACCTGGATTTGCAAATGAACAAACTGTGGGCAAGGTGTGCAAACTAAAAAAGTCACTTTATGGTCTGAAGCAGTCACCACGTGCATGGTTTGATAGATTCAGACGAGCTGTCTGTGATATGGGTTACTCCCAATGCAATGGAGATCACACAGTGTTCTACAAACACAAGGGTTCTTGTATCACTATTTTAGCTGTTTATGTTGATGATATAGTGATCACTGGAGATGATGTGGAGGAGATTAAAGATTTGAAGCTAAGGCTAGGGAGAGCCTTTGAGGTAAAAGATCTTGGACCTCTTCGATATTTTCTTGGGATTGAGATTGCTAGATCACCAAAGGGAATTGTTCTATCCCAGAGGAAGTATGTCCTTGATCTATTGGCAGAGACGGGAATGCTTGGGTGTCGTCCATGTGGTTCACCTATTGATAGGATTCACCGAATATGTGCTGAGTCAGGTGACCCGGTTGATAAGGAAAGATATCAACGACTAGTTGGTCGGTTGATTTACCTCTGCCATACAAGACCTGATATCTCTTATGCAGTGAGTGTGGTGAGTAGGTACATGCATGATCCTAGAAGTGGACATATGGAGGTAGTGTATCAAATACTGAGGTATTTGAAGGGGACTCCAGGGAAAGGTCTCTGGTTTAGAGCAAACCAGCACTTGAATGTGGAAGGTTATTGTGATGCAGACTGGGCGAGTAGTAGAGATGACAGGAGGTCCACTTCTGGATATTGTGTGTTTGTGGGAGGTAATCTTGTTTCGTGGCGAAGCAAGAAGCAAGCTGTGGTGTCTAAGTCTACGGCGGAGGCGGAGTATAGAGCTATGGCATTGGCTCTATGTGAGATGATGTGGGTAAAAAGCCTTTTGAAGGAGCTTCGGGTGTTGAGGAATGAGACTATGAGATTGCACTGTGACAATGTAGCTGCAATCAACATTGCAAATAATCCAGTTCAGTTCGACCGAATGAAGCATGTGGAGATTGATAGGTTCTTCATCAAGGAGAAAATGGATAGTGGGGCTTTGAAGCTAGAGTATGTCAAGTCTCGTAGTCAACTAGCTGATTGTCTCACTAAAGGTTTAGGTCCTAAGGATGTCGAGTTATCATGTAACAAGATGGGCATGTTGAATATATTTGGCCCATCTTGAGGGGGAGTGTTGATGTAAATATGTAAACATGTAAGGACCTATGTGCAAATATGTGGAATACAAGAGAAGAGAGAGAGGAGGTGCTGGTGTGAGAGCACCTGAAAAATTCCCAAAACACCGACTGTCAACATTAGGTTATCAAAGTACGATGGCAAGCTTGAGCCGATTTTGACTCCTGTATACACGCTTGTTTCACAAGGACAAAATAAAAAGCGAAAATAAAGAATCAAATATAGTTAAATAGACTTGTACGTGTCTTCAGAAATAAACAATAAAAAATAAAATAAACGCCTAATGTGGACTGTGCAGAGGACTCGGGCGAAGTAACTAAGAGATGCACAGATGAAATATTTGCCATCAGACCAACAATGTGTAAACAAAATATTGGTGGATGGCCTTGGATCGGGCGATCTTTTCATCTTATTTCTTGGTTGGTCGACCAGATCCTTGGATTGCTGAAGCCTGGAAGTGGCGTGGGATCTCGTGACCAGATCTTTTCATCTTATATCTTGTTAACAGCACTAAGCCAAGAGTACCATCTTTTCATCCCACAGTGAAATTAGTCAATAGCAATGCCCTTGCATAACAAGATACGTATCATGATAGCATGTCAAATTACACGCCAACTTTTATGGTGGCATTTCCAATTCTGCTAGCCAGTGCTTCATTTCTAAAGGCCAGTTAGTGCTATATGTCTAATCCTGCTAGCCAGGGTAAAGGTGGGTATCGCACAAGAGGCATCCCAATCCAAACACTAAAATCAAGGTCACTGTTGACAGACATATCAAGGATGAGTACAACCGAAAATTCCACAACATGTAACAAGCACTTGCAAGCATAAAGAGGTAAACAAACATGTGCAAAATAGGTTATTACAATTTTTCTTAACTTAAGAGGCTAATTTCCACGTTGCCCAATTGCCTTGTCATCAGCCTGACGATGGCATTCTTCTGCCTGCTTCATCACCATTTTCCTGTTTTCAAATTTAAAAAGGGCCGATGAAAGATGATATCTCGGATTAAGAATTATGTGAGTGAGGAATAAGTCCTAACATAGGAAATTTTTCTGTAGAAGAACTGTGGGATATATATATACCATGTTTTCTGGGTCCAAGCTATTCACCGCCTTATGGTTCTTAACACCCCTCTGAGCAATCCAGGCGTTGTATTCCGCCATGTATTCCTCCACATCCAAGGCATCACAGTCGTGTGGGCATTTATACTTCTCATACTCAGCATCCGTCCAATCAGCAAATCTGTCAAGTTTTCCATCTCCAAACTTGTCTGTCCAGCCGGCAGAAATCTTGAATCTTTCATACCGCATCGCTTTCTCCTTCTTAGTCCAGTATATCCTGTTGTACTGCTTCATCCACCGCTCAAACCTTTCTTTCATGACCGATTCATCCGTCGCATCATACTGCTTCGTGGACGACTCCTTGTCAGTGAACTCCTCCACTATACCTAGGTCACATATGCAGCAGAGGAGCAAACCAACATAAATCTAAAGGCCGTAGCCGATTCAAACAAAGAATTGCTTGATCACACATGCAACAGAGCACAAAAACAGAAATCTAATGGCGAATTCGACTTAATTAAGTTCATTCATGCCCAGCTGACGTATATGTAAAGGTGTGTTTTTTTGCTGGGGACACAAGCTTTAGTGTATAGGCAAAAGGATTAAAAGCGAAATCACACATGAATAGTGTGTAGGCAAAGCCAACCTAATCTTACTATGAAACGATCACGCACAAGCTGAATGTATTGCAAAATCTAGACGTCTCTCGTTTGGAGTTGTCAATTCGTACCTGACTCATCTGCACCTTTCTTGAAATAATACAAGAATCCGCCCACTCCAACGAAGCCGGCCACGATTGCAGAAAGTTTAGTGCCATTAGCAACGGCGACATCCCTCTGTATCCGGGGGATGAGAAACGTGAACCCGAGTGAATGAAGAAGGGGAAAAAAAAGCGATCGAATCATGTGCTCACGAGCGTGTGAAGGGAGCGTGCAGGCCTCGCGCCCGTCGCCCCTATGGTAGCCCGGGAGAAGATCGCCGGAGAGGACTCCTGCGCCCGTGTCCTCCTGGTGAGGAGGGAACCCAGGGCTCGGATGTACATGGTATATCGATCCCTCACTCTCCTTCGCCGCCGCCCCGGTCTCCTCCAAGTCGAAGCTATATAATAAGGCATAAATAGCTACGATCATCCAAATCTATATTGTACCTATACGATCATCCAAATCTTTGTTTACTTTTAGTGAAAGAAATAAGCTGGATTTATATAATATAATTTATGGAGTAAACAAACAAGGCCTAAGGAGCGAGTTGGTTTGCCATTGACACTAATCTACGTAAGTCCAAAGCTTAATTGATTCTATCCGTTTTTGCTTAGCTTATACCAGTAACATGGTTTTCTGCCTCTCCACTGAGAGTATAATTAGCTATAAATGCGAGCACTGTGTTAAGTCTAAGACTTGAACCCGGGTGGACAAGCTCCATGACTAGAGACCTTACCAGTTGAGCTAAAGCTCGCTTCGCATACCAGTAGCTTGGTTCACATGACAACAGTTCCATCTCAATGTTCTTCTTACAGATCTCAGTAACATGTGTGTTCAATGGGGGCAGAGGGCTACTAAACCTAAGTACGACGTGTAAGAGGTCTACGTAGAACTTAAGTTAACTCAAGCATCTCAGCTATAGAACTTACTAAGTGCCACTCGAACGGTTCAAATACAGTAATCAACATGTAAAAGGTCTATGTAGCATGCTAAATTGAGTGCAAAGGGGGATTTTATTTGGATCCTGAGTGCGCTATGCCCAATTAGACCTTTTTTTTTTTGAAGCGGAACAGGAGGGGATTCCCCTACTGTGTTTTATTAATTAGTTGTTAGCGGATGTACAGAGTTCAAAAACAAAAAGAAAGTTACAAAGACGCAAGCCAGGTCGTCATAGCGTCATGACGTCGCCGGTTTGCTCTATGGTACAGAAGAGCAAAGATCTCTTTGAAATCCTTCTTCCATTGTGGGAAACTGACATTGGCTGCATTGAAAATAATATCATTTCGTTGTAACCAGATCGCCCAGGCACCAATCATGACGACTTCCATATAACAATCATGGTTGAAATGTTGCTTCTGCTCCTGTACCATTTCCACCAATGACAGCGCAAGGTCCCAAACAATATGGATTGAAGCCCAACACAGCTGGGAGAAAGAGCAGCCAAAGAGAGATGATCAATTGTTTCTTCTGCTCCACTGCCACATAATACACAGTTGACCGAAGGGACACTGAACCGTTTTCGGCGCAGAAGGTTTCGAGTGTTGAGCCTATCATTAAGCAAAAGCCAGAAGAAAACTTTATGCTTCCCTTGACAACATGATTTCCATAACCACTGAATTGGAGCAGCTGCCGCCATATGTCCAATGATCTGCAGATAGGCATGCTTTGATGAATAAACTCCTGATCCCAGATATACACCCATTTGTCATTTTCATCAGCATCACGGTTCCATTCCCCCAATGTTTCAACTAGTTCAGCCAATTGTTGGGATGCAATTAGATCATGTCGGGGGGAGCTTTTTCCAAACAGGACAGCTTCTTTACAGCCAAAAGCTCCAAAGGATATCTTGCTACTAAAAGCGGAAAAGTGAACTAGAGGTTGCTTCCAATTTGGGAAATTTTCAATTTAAAAAGCATGCAAAATACTAACAACATATACTGTACCCAAACACAACATTAAACAATGGGAGTAATTCACATCTTCCGAAATAAAGAAACATAAAAATAATATAGTTTGTTGACTGGTCAGATCCTAAAAGCATGCTACGGTGGGTGCCCTGATGGGCTGGTTGATGTACACAATTTTCATGCCCAAAACATAACATTTCGTCACCTACGTGTTCATGGTCATTGCAAGGTTAACTGTCAAATCACACTCTTTCAAGCTCGGTGTTGTGCTTGCCCAACTGCTCCTTCAGTTCTTTCTGCCACCCTTCAATCAGTTTCTTGTGCTTGGCAATAAGCTCAGCTTTGGTCTTCAGTTCTTCCTCCATTGTAGTAATCTCCTGGGAAGTGCAAAACCAAACATGTCAACAAGACGATAGATCTTGGGTGAATCAGTATCCTAATTAAGATAGCAAATATGATTTCCCTCAAGTCCTACCAAGGTGTTTTTTCTAAACATGTCAACAATGCAATCTAATCCTAGAATTCGATTTACGTTCCACTGGGAGCATGTGTTTTATAGATGTGAGAATTCAGCCTAGCTATCAGTTCCGTTAAATTCTAGGATTTTGTGTTAGCGCATAGCGCATGACGCATAAGAATAGAACAAAAATATTCCACACTTATGTCAGTTTCAGATTTTGCAGAGCTAAATACCTATCTTTCTCTACCAAAAACAGAGATGTCAAAACATAATCAACCACAACTCCACAAGAAAAGAGATGATGTAAGAACAGTATCAAGGAGACTTTGTAATGAAGGTCACAGTCAAGGAGACTTTGTAAGAACAGAGATGACAGAACATGAACGAAGCAAGAAGTAATATGTGATTTCCAAGTCAGCTATTACTAATGATGATGGGCAGTCCTCCTGCCGGCTTGGAAAAGAAAAGAACAGCTATTCCTAAGGATAACAGGAACTACAAATGATTAATTTGGGGGCTGATCAAATCAAGTGACATGCCAAGCGTACGAGCAATTAGTACTTGCCTATCACTCCCCATTTTCCTTTTCCCATCCTCTTAGCCCATGACATGCCCTCAACTCAATGGGTACAGTCCTGAATGGGTACCGTACCCACTCCACCTTCCCTAGCACACACAATCTACATGCCCAACATGGATCTTTACTCTGCTCGCAATTATACAATGAGGTGGAACATACCTTCCGAAGCATCTCTTCTGTCGTCGGTCGGTCCTCACGCTGCAGGCTGATGAAGTAAGACTGGAGCTTCTTCGCAGCCTCCATAAAATCCCTCGCGTGCCTCTCGACATCAACTGCTCCAGACAACACAAACAAAAGCACTTTGAATCAACAGTTTTCTAGTAGCGAACCATAGCAAGGCAATTTAACAGGTGTGACGCAGATTCACAAGAATTGTACACGCACATTCGTTATACGAAATGCCATCATCTCGTACTTGCAAAATGCAATCTAATACAGACACAGCTAACGGAACTGGTCATGGGCAAGGCAAATCATCGAACACCTGGCGCGCGAGGCGCCAGGGGCGAAAACCAAGTACCCCACCCCCACGGATCTCGGCCGGGGGAGGGACGCAACCCGAGCGGATCGAAGTGTTGTTTGCGGGGAGGGAGGGGAGGTCGAGCTGGTGGGGCACGTACTCTGATGGGCGGACTGGAGGGAGCGGTCGACGGCCTGGAGCTCGCGCGCGGGGAGGCACGGCAGCAGCGCGGCTTCCAGCGCCGCCACGCACGCCAGCATGTCCTCGCGCCCTCCCGCCGCGGGAGCCTGTTGCTGCGGTGGTGTCTGCGCCGGCGACTGCGACGGCGGCGGCGGCTCAGCCATGACGGAGACGGACAGAGGTTGGGATCAGATGGTTTCGAACAAGAGGACGGCTACGAACATATAGGAGGTGTTTGGTTGTGGCTAGCACTCTAGTCAGCTTGGGTAGCCCCGGGAAACTACCTTTTGAGTTGTTTGGTTGGCCGGAAATCTTTTAAACCTAGTTTTATAATAATGAAAAAGAGCTTTTTGGTTTGGTTAGCTGAAAATGCAAATCGCCAGCGTTTCTAACAAGTCAAGCTTGCACAAGTATGGGCGACGCTCGATCTCCTCACCGTTTGCATAATTCCTATCGGTCCAAGATTCTACACAAGAGCATGACTAAAGGCCTGTAGTGATCAAATAGAACTAGTGACTAACGGCACCTCGGGCATGTTTTATCAAAAAGACTCAAAAAGAGACAGAAAAGAAACAAGAAACAGGGAGAAGATAACGACGACATACTGAGCGGGCGTAGCAATAGGAAGTATCATAGGAATGCCTCCACTACTGTTTCCTGAATCAGCCATCAGGAAGTAGTCAATCAGCACCACTCGCGAGCAGTTGAGCCGTGCGCTCCAAAAAACCTTATCGCCCTCCTGCCCCGATGCAGGAACGCAAGAGGGACGAGATTCCGGACCTGCTCTCCCAATGCTTGTGCATGCAAACGTCAGGACGAGGATGCTCACCTTATAGCTACTGTTGTGGTTGTGAGTGTTGAACCATAAGTGAATTGCCCATCTTTCCCCATCAGCCTAAGTTGGTATGTGAGTTGGTTGGTGCATGCAACTCAACATGGTATCAAGCCGAGGTCTTGAGTTCAAGTCCTAGTGACCGCATATTCTGCTGTGCCACTCCTATTTCTACGTCTGACGCCGCCTAAGGGAGCCTTCACGTGTGAGGAGTGTATGGTTTACACCACCATTAACACAATTGCATGCATGGTTTACACAATAATTCTTTCGTTTACACATAACTCCTATACCATTAAAGATGGCCTTTGGAATTTCTTGTTTAATGGGCCACTACCCATAAATCCAACAGGACAGGCTTCACTGGAATATCTAATTCGTTTGGTCCATCTTGTACAATCAGATTGAGAATATGTGCTGGACATCTGATATGAAGAAACTTGTCTTATTCAGTTGCTTCTTGAGATAAGAAACACCACTATCATTAGCGCTAGCATTATCAACTGTCACTGTCATGTAGCTATCTTGTTGTTGAGAAGTCCAACTCAGTGGTTAGGCAAATTCTATCACAAATTTATGGCTGACTGGCATATACTTTGTCCCAGAATCCAAACGGCACAAGAGATCTTATCGCAATTTTGAGACCAAACCACTACCGAATCTGCAGAGGCCTGCCAAGGATGTGTTGAACAGGGAAGATGCTACTACAATGGCTGCAGCATTTTCCGTGCCGGCCAGCAACGAGGAAGACTCCAAGTCTCCCTTCCTTCCTATGGATCCCCGGCTGCTAATGGCCGCACGGGACGGGGACTTCAGGGCGCTGAAGAGTATTCTCATGAATCGGCAGGAGGAGCAAACTCCTAATGAGGCACATGTAATTATTCAGTTGCAAGAGGAAGCTAATCCTAATCAGTTTGGGAACAGTGCCACTGCAGCAGCTGCTGATCATCCTGGGGACAGCGTCGCTGAGGCAGGTCCTTGTAGCGGCTATCACACAGATCATAGCGTTGGGACGCATAACAACACAGTTATGCGACCAGATCCAGGTAAACGTACAGCAAACATTTTCCCTTCAATCAAATGTTTCTATTTGTCCTAGTTTTTTTTTTCTCGAGAACTACTTGTAAATCCTGCCATCGAATACAGAAAGTAGGGAAATTAATAGAATTTTCCAGTATAGAATGCTTCTCCTCAAAGTTGACGCGTTTGTATACATCTTGCAGAGTTGTTTCAGATGTCTGAGGAGATTAATATTAATCCTCCTGGCGATAGCACTAGTGAGGGCACTAATCAGCCTGGCAACAGCATAGAAGAAGTTGCTAATCAGTCGGACGACAGCATCTGCACACCACTCTCAGAAACTCTGGGAAATTCTACCGATATAGCTGAAGAAGACGTGGGCTTAATGCAAACTTATTACCAGAGCAACAAGCTACTGCAGATGCTGTTGAGGAAGGCGGTCAGACTTCGGATCCAGGTTGACTTACATTACTCCTTTTCGATACATTGTTTTGTGTGTTTTCTACACCTCATTATGTGCTACTCGTTTCTGAAAACCGGTAGTAAAAATTATTTCGAGATTTATGGTAGGGAAGTAATTTTCATGCACAACACGCTTCAAATGTTGATGGATTTGTTATGTTCAACAGTCTTGCTTCTGAATGGAGTGACCTTCGATTCTGAACAAGATTCAGCCCTGCATTTGGTGGCCACCTTTGGCAACAATGAGCAGTATTTGAAGTGTGCTGAGATTATCTATCAGAAAGCGAAGTACCTACTGGACGCAGTAAATGAGAAAGGGGAAACGCCATTGCAATGTGCTGCAACAGCTGGGAACACAGACATGGTAGATCTTCTCATAAAGATGGCTGAAGGTGAGAACCGTAGTGCGATGAGGGTGAAGGAGCTCCTTAGAAAGAAAAACAAGATTGGGGAGACGGTCTTACATGGGGCGATGCGCAGTCGCAAGATTGACTTGATAAAGAATCTAATGTCTAAAGATTCGGAATTAGCCTGCATTCCCAGTGATGGCACCTCACCTCTATACCTTGCCATTTCGTTAAGGCTATGTCCGAAGTTGGTGCGGAAGTTGTTCGTCAGTTCTAGGTTCTCTTGTTCCGGTCCAGACGGCAGAAACATCCTGCATCTAGCAGTTTTCCGGTCCAAAGGTATGTTTTTCTTTTTCTTTTTCGGAAGGAGCTGGAGGGGATCAGGCACCTTTATAATTTTATTCGTAATTATAATGAACGTATGTATAAACAGAGGCCAAAACAAAAACCCAAAATGAAGAGAACTAGGACCAAGTCTCTATCTATTTTTTAAGCTATTATACATGCTTTGGTCTTGCCCGATGGACAAAGGTATGTTATGCTTGCTTCTTTTTTTTTTGCGACGAAGCTATGTCATGTTTGCTAAAGTTTTACTTTGCAAGATTTAACACACATGTTTTTCATGAAACAAATAAATTCGTCTAAAAAGTTGTAGAAATTCTCACCTTCCCAAAAAGCCTTTGGATTTGAAATGTGCTAACTAGTTTACTGCTTCTTTAAAACATATATCCTCTTTGGATTCCCGCAGATATTGTAGGTCAAACATGTGGGAATATTTTAGGTCACACGTTAAATCTTTCGAAATAAAGGTCACACATGAAATCACTTTTATTTGAAATCTAAACATTTATTGAGATATTGATAGTCAAATACTTGGACCAACTTGGGCCAAAATGTAAAGAAGAATGGGCTGTCATGAGGGCCCAATTTTTCATTTCGCATGGGGCCCCTGAATTCTCGGCGACGGCCCTGTCCTGATGCCTGCCCGCACAACGCTTTGCGCAGGTGCATTGTGCACGGCCCTGCCCGCACGATGTTGTGCCCGCAAGGCCATCAATAAAGCCTCGTTTGTTTCCTCGAAGAAACTTCCTTGTCACATGAAAGAGAATCTTGCTATTTAAGAATATTTCGATTAGTTTAATGACAAAACTTTTTTAACATATGGGTGCTAATTTACGAGATGCATCTAATGAGCCTAATTAATCTATGCTTTACTACAATAATGTCACAGTAATCATCGTCTAATGAACCGCAGCCCACCCTGAGATCCAGCTAGAGGCGGAGCCACCAATAGGGCAAGGTAGGGCGGCCGCCCTACCTAAACTCGCCGTCAAAGACCCCCAGTCCCTACTCCTCCGGAGCTCCGGCTCTGCTGATCGACCGCCATGGCATGGCCTGAGGAAGGAAGAGTCGGCGCCTACTGTTTTTTTTTTAAAAGATGTGCCTACTCTTTTTTTTTTAAGATGCGCCTACTGTTGAATAGAGGAAGAGGAAAGCAGTATAACAAAGAGGTATGGCCATAGGCCCGTAGAGAACTTTAATGGCTGTATTTGGGCCGAAGCGCTAATGGGCTGCTGCTGCTATCGACAAAGAACAGGTTCGATTGGAATCGATTCCCCCCATCAGCCCTTGCCCCCAAAATAAAACCGCCCGTAAATCCAAACATCGACACCAAATTCCAACAACCCTAGTGCGCGAGTTGCTGGCCGCCGCCGGGCATGGCGGTGAGCCACCGACGCGCGCGGTCACGTTGCAGCGACAAATGGCAAGCACCGGTTCAAGCTGTTCAGCTGCCCTTGCGATTGCAAAGAAGAAACTCTACAAAAGCTTAGGTGTGTAAATTTGAATTGACGTTCCATCGTTAGTATTTCCTATAAATGAGAGACGAGGCAAATGGATTATTGATGAATGGCTCCACAATATATAATTCTTGCGCCTTCGGTTCATATATGTGTGCTTGTGTAGTTCGATTTCTATTGTTCGGTTAAATTTGTGTCTTGGTTTCGCCCTACCTAAAATTTTTTGCTGGCTCCGCCACTGATCCAGCCCAACGCTAGTTCTAGTGTTGAAGTAGCATTTTTCTTTTTTTTTTTTGGTTTTTTTTCCTTTTGGCCCACCCAAAACCAGCCGAAGTAGCATTCGACCCACCCTACGCTCTGAGGCTAGCTCTGCCAATGGTTGAGGGCGAGATGACAGCCACAAACTGTATTCTTTGTGACATCAAAAAGCGTGAAACTAATTTGCTGAGAATTTCTTGGCTTTTCTTTCTTCGTGTACATCATCTTCAACTTTCTTCTCTTTGTTCACAATATTGATTCCCTTAAATATCTTACATGGCATATCAATACTAACAAAAAAAATGTTAAATGAGATGTTCTCCCAAGGTTTGACATCAAAATAAAATGGAAAATCCGTTTTACTCTACTTCTAACAGGTCTGCAAATATAAAGGTTAATGTATTTGCTGGGATCTCTTTTTTCTAGCGCATCCCAGGGAGCCTCCAGTTGATAATAAGTACTTCCTCCGTCTTAAAATAATTGACGTTTTAGCTCTTGGCACGTAGATTAAATGAGTGCACAGAAAACGAGAAAGTGAGAGAGATAGAGATAGAGATGTATTGGGAAGAGAGAAATGTGTATCGGGAAGTGAGAATGCCAATTATTTTGGGAAAAATGGATGAGGCTATGATACCTAGTAAACTGGGACGGAGGGAGTAGTATAAAGTTGAACAATCCATTTACTTTTGTTTCATTTTTTGGACAAAAATGACTCGGATGCCTGACTACAGTGCTACAAGATCTGTTGGAATGGTGCCTACCGGCGAAGATCCTTACAAGGCAAGCTGATATATATGGCAGTACCCCTCTTCACTTTGCTGCATCAGTGGACGGTTGGGACTTCAACAAAAGCCCAATTGGATTCATTGGTTTTCCAATGACGTACTACCTAGGTTTCTCCTTTTGGTTTCTTCACCATATGAGAACGGATGGTCCAACCAAGTTGCTGATAGAAGCTAACAAGCATTCATTGTGTCAACCGGACAGAAAGGGTTTATACCCCATACATGTTGCTGCTGCAAGTGGAAGCTTAAAAGCCATCTTCATTATACTTGAGAGCTTTCCCAGCTGCGCCACTCTGCGTGACAGCCGAGGAAGAACTTTCCTTCACATTGCTGTTGAGGAAAAAATATGGTTTGCGGTTGCATTTGTTTGCCAAAGTCCACAATTTTCATCAATTTTGAATATGAAGGACAACAATGGAAACAGTGCACTGCACTTAGCTGTTGAGGCTGGAGATCAGGATATTTTTAGCTGTCTGTTCCAGAACCATCGAGTACGGTTGGATATCAAACAAGGATGGGCTAACGGTGAGGGATCTAGCGGCCATCAGGATCCTAGGAGGCGGCGAAATCTACAATGCATCGGTATGAATTATTTTGTTCTCAAAGTTCGCCCCACAATAAAAGGTGAAATTTATTCACTAATTTCACAACATATATTATTATCTATTATAACATTTACCAGGAAAAAGAGTGCTCACATTTGCTCTCAAACTTTAGAACCGCGCTAATGAACAAAGGCAAGAAAAAGATCCACCGCTGCAATTACGATAAAATTAGATCCAAAATACTGCTGTATTATAAATTAAGAAATTACTCACCATTATCATCAAAAAAATACCCTAAAATGCTTTTATATGTGTTTATAAATTATCCTCGCTGTCATTGTGAAAATAGCCTCGAGTCTATCCACTTTTATATTATAAGAAACTAACCTAAATTCCTTTGTTCATGTTTATATAAAATATATATGTAATTGTCATAAAAGAAAAGTTTGTCTTTTGCACAATGGTGCATAAGTGGTCATGTAGTCTTTTAAGGTTAGCTGATGAGACAGTAAGTTAGGATTGTATTGAATATTTTTTTTAAAAGCGAACGGCAGGGGAGCCCTCTACCTTTTTCTGTTAATTTTCAAAGTTTATGTACAGGCTACAAAGCCCTAGGCCCAAAAAAGATCCTACTGAAAATAAAATTATCTGATATTACATAACCAATCCTCCAACAAAGGCTTGACACTAGATTTAGCCTTTAAGACTACTAGCCGCAATTCGTCCTTAAAACTCTGCTTCCATTCAATGGAGAGAGGGTGCCTTGGTAAAAAATGATGATGTTCCTATGGCACCAATGCACGAGCAGGTGAGCATGAGAATTTCACGAAAGATCCTGGAGCCTGGAGCCAAATTGCAGCCTTGCCTGCAATAACATTTCTCCTTGCCGCAGAGTTAAATTCCAAGTAATCCCCAGAAAACGCCAGCACCATTTGTTTAATGGGGCATTCAAAGAACAGGTGCTGAAGGGTCTCATCACTAGATGTGTTGCATCGGAGGCATGAATAGCTAGGCAAAACCATGGTCTTCCTTCTCAGCAAGACCCGAGTGTTGAGACTGTCTCAGTTGCAGTAGCCAGAAAAAGAACTTTTATTTGCCACTGCAACATGCATGCCACATCCAGCTGAACCAAGGATTGTATTTGAATATGACACTATTATATATCTGTCCGATATAACCCATAACCACAATGCTTGATATTATCGGTATTTCTCTTCTATCTTGGATTTTTTTTTTTTGAAGGCACTACGCCCACAAGGGGCTATCTTGGATTGTCTTGATTGTAGGACTATTCTAGCACTATATACACCAAATAATTTTTTTCTTATAATTAAAATAAGATTTATTCCGTATATTATAGATACAAGATGTCATGACAATTTTCTTAAAATAAGATTATTCTCAAGATGAAAATATATCAATCTAATAATCTTGGTTATAAGTTAACTCAATGAGCGACAATAACAATAGGTATTAATCTTGCTCCTTTAATTCGGTTATCAATAATTATAAGATGCCTTGATATTAGGATGTTGACCACTATGGCAAATTTTACAATGCTTGGGGAGGTATTGGGAGGTATTTGATGTGTCTATGATATGTGGACCCAGGTATTCGGAGGTATCAATACGGAGGTATTAAGAGGTATCGGGTGTGTCTATGGTCAGTGGGCCATATGTGTCATAACACCCTATTGATACCTCCCCAAAAAAGAGAATTAAAAATTATTAGGAATTCCTTTTTTGTAGTTATATTTTTTGATCAAGGGTAAAAGGGTACATTCATAATTAAACAAATAATGTTTGGGAGAGTAATGTTAGAGATGTATATGAATATTTATTGGAGAGAAAAAAAATAAATTTCATCTTCGTATGTTAGGGTTCGTGGGCTCCCGGCGGCGACGGCTCCGGCGATCTCGCTTCGTGGGCGCCCGGCGGCGACTGCTCCGGCGACCTCCGGCCGCGGAGCTCGCCCGGAACCCCTAGGACCTTGGCCGACGCCGCCGAAGAGGTCTCATGTCAATCACCGGGGGATCATCAATCACCGCCGTCACAGGCAGACTCTTAGCGCAGGCGGCGGCTGCCCAGGTGTGGAGGAAGCGCGTGGAGCTCCGGCCGTCGCAGGCAGTGTGGTGTATGGTCAAACCGAGCGCGATTCCCCGCCGCCGCGACAGCAGCGTGGCCTGCACGGTGAGCACGGCGCGGCCCCCGGGCAGCGGCGGCGTGAGCGGGGCGACGGCGTCGACTCGGACGTCGTCGGCGGCGAGGTCATCGACGTCGGCGTCGTACTCGGCCGTGGTGAAGGGGACGCCGTCGCCGGGCTGGTAGAAGAGCTCGTGCCGGACGCCGCTGTCGGTCTTCCCCACCGGGGCGAGGCGGACGCGGCCGGCCAGCGGGTAGAAGGCCCGGAGAGCGTGGGAGAGCGACGACTTGAGGTTGGAGATAATGGCGGCGGCGTCGGCGTCGTCCGGGAGGCGGTATAGCAGCACGCGCTCCACCGGTGGGAGGTGCAGCCACTTGACGTCGAAGAAAGTCAAGGGGACGGCGCAAGCAGCAGCGGGCGCGCCGTCTCCGTCAGGTGTAGTAGTGATAAGGACATTTTCGGTGTCCAGGACTCGGAACTCCGGCTGCGGCGCCATTATCTGTTGTATTGATGCTTTGCTTCTCTGCTTGCTGCGGGTCGTCTCCTAGCTTCCATGCATTATATAGATAGCATAGCCATTGTTGTTGGTTCTGCTTGCTTGCGGCCGGCCCGAGAGTTAGTTGGACTGGCAGCACGAACGGCAGAGGCAGCTAACGGCGGCGTCCTGTCCGACGATTTCGAGCTCGACGGCTTCGGGTGCTCGCGGTCCCCGTCGCCGTACGCCGTCTTCGACGACGACGACGCCATGCCGTGGACGGAGACTGCGGAGGCCGCCCTTGGCCCGTTCACCGGCGGGTGCGTCGGTGAGTGGTACATGGACGGCATGGCCGTGGAGTGGGAGGAGGACGAGGGAGACGGCTTCTCGTTTGGCCCCTACTATGGCGGTGGCGAGGCTGGCATAGAGCAAGTGTACGGTAGCCCACTGTGGGAGTGAACCGATGAACTATGTGGCGCGTTAGTTCATTGTTTAGCAAGTGTACGGTAGCCCATCATGATTACCATACTACCCTTGGTAAATTAAATTAACCTAAAACCATTATTTTGAGTAGGTATTAGGAGGTAATAGGAGGTATTGGGAGGATATTCCAAGCATTGTAAAAGGGCTCACCAAAGGTACCTTTTGTGAATTTTTTTTGGTGCGGTAATCTCTTAAGGGCAGGTTAGGAAGAAAGATTTGAGTAATTGTGGTCCCGGTTTACCTCTCCTGTGCTGAGTTGTGTCTGAGTTTCATATTATTGTGTCTGAGTTGATGCAATGCTCGGATCGTTGAGGCTATATCCTTCTGCATCCTTGAAATTTTATTTACAGAGCGTTGAGTGCTACATCTTTCTGCCAAAAGGGAAAAAAATGATATATCCTGTTCTCCAAGATCTCCAATTTCCAGCAACCAGGGTCTTCTGAAATTGAATTCTGAACCATGCCCACAACAAAAACACGTGATGGTACAATGGTAGAACTCAAAGCCGGGCCTTGGCCTGTTTTGTTGGGGCACTCTGCAAATGGAATAGAAAAACAAAAAATACTCTCAGAAAATGTACACAACAAAATGCTGCAAAATTGGAGTAGGGTATCTAATAACTGAAGTTCATTGAGCCAAGCCATTGTTTCTCAGCACACCAGAGGAACACCGCCAATTGCCCTCTCACACAGGTAGGAGCAAGGCCTGAAGAACTGCCCATACTTCACCTCCCACTCTGACAGAGTCCGCCCAGTCCATAATGCCACCCCTGGTTGCACCATCAGTGGAGAAGAGAAGTTCATAGTGCTCAGGAAGCAATTGATGTCGGCAGTCACGCTAGGAAACCTTTTTGTACAGCAAGGATAATTGGAGACTGTTCAGAGGTAGAGGCAAACATACCTATATGGCGGGAATCCCATGCTGAAAAAGGGAAGAACACCATCTCCGCTATGCTCTCGTCGTCAAGTTTCATTAGCTGACATCAGTTGTAAAAATCTTGCTTCTTAGAAATGGTTCCTGATGCACTTTCAAGAAGAATAAGCAAAGCCTACCTAGTAAAAGATTAAATTTAATCCTCTGGTTCTTTTTCTTTTGTTTTTTTCTTTTCATAAATTTGTATGATGAACTCTCTACTGTGCTTCTTTATTTATAAATATATAATCAGTAGAGGGCGACCCCTCCTGTTCTTTTAAAAAAAATATACAGGAAAATTACATTGAACGCAATATACTGCCACTAAATTTTTATTGCTATCTGTGCTCTTCAAAAACTGAGACATATTCCTGATGTGAAGAACAAACCTCAGGATCAGGCGTTGCACCTGCCATAATCCTAGACATTTCTTATCAAACCTTACCATAAGTATGGCGTCTACTTTCTTTTTCATACTTGGGTTAAAGTTAGGTATAATGAAGTGTGGCTATAGCAACTAAACTTGCTTTAAATACTCCTAGCATGTAGGCGCGCTCCTTGTATACTGGGATCGTACACCGTCGTCAAGGTAACAAATAGCGGATCGCGTAGCGGATTGGTGTTTTGGTAGCAGATCGCGGATAGCGGCCGCTATTGCGGACGCAAAGTTCTAATAGCGGAATTCAAAATTACCCTCATAATTTTGAGTTTACGAACCATCTTCCAAAGACATTATGTTCAATTTAAGGTTGTGAGACTCTAAAAGAGAGCACCGACATCACTAATAGATCTTGATGCCAGCAAGCAATACCTCAGACAGTCATGGCGGCGGCTATAGATGGGTGGTTCGTATATGCTAGTGTGGATCAACGAAGTGGACTGATATTGCGGCCTGACACAACGCTATTGCGGCATGGTAGAACGTAATAGCGGGCCGCAAAACACGATTGCGGCCGCAAAGTTACAACATGCTACCTTCGGGACGCTACCTTGATGCGGTAGCGTCAGAGGTCCGCTACCGCAATTGCGTCCGCAATAACGGCCGCTACGAACGCTATTTGTTTCCTTGACCGTCGTTACTGTGAAAAGTATAGTCCATTTCACAATATTTTGCCTTTCAAGATTGCTTCTCCAGGCGCACACTTGGCGGTAATCATGCGCATTGCCCACGCGGTTTGTGCCAGAATCAGCACTAGTTTTGGTACAGCCTCAATCGTCTTCCTCCTCTCACATCATCCCGACCTCACGCCGCTGCCGCCAAGCGCAACGGAGAATCCCCTAGTGCGTGTGGATTCGTACCCTCTAGATTTAGCATCCTCCCACCGAACATAGAAGAGTTGCCTACAGTTGGATCCAGAAGGAGGAGGCTATAACATGGAGGCGGTTGTCGACGGCAGATCTGATGGCGAGAGATGTCGAAGACGGAGGAGGGTAGGGGTGTGCGTCTTGCCAGAGATGGAGGAGGCAGACGAAGCGGTCGCCATTCAAATTTCATTTTTTTTTTTGGAGAATCTTCAAATTTCAAAGTATGGCACGGGAGATAGCGATACAGCACTAGCGGGTCAAGAAGGGATGAATTTCATAAAGCCCAAACGAACGAACACAAAATGGGCGCGTTCGGCAGCCGGAAAAGCCTCCGGCTGCTGCTGATGCTGCTGCTACAGTATGCGCGTTGCTACAGTGTCTATTTCCTCCGCTACAGTGTTCTCTCTCACTATTCAAACTGCAACTGCAACTGCATCCTCCAACCGAACACCCCGAATGTTCACAATTAATTCTCCATTCCTCAGGCCCATAACGACCTACAGTCCAGCCCAAAAGCCCAGTATCTCAAAACCCTAGCGACTCGGCGCGTTTCCTCCTCGCTCGATATATATCTCCCCTCCGCCGCCGCCACCCTCTTCCCCGAGCCGGAGGCGGACAAGGTAAGCAGCCGCTGCAGGAACCCTAGCACCGCCGTCGCCACCATGGTGAGAGCCTCTCCCGTCCACCCCTATTCTAGATGCTTTTTCCGCTGTTTCTTCTGACGGCTCTAACCTCCGATGTTGCGTTGTGTCATAGGGTATCGACCTCGTCGCCGGCGGGAGGAACAAGAAGACCAAGCGCACCGCGCCCAAGTCCGACGATGTCTACCTTAAGCTCCTCGTCAAGGTACGCCCAGGACCCGCGTCGTGTCATCGTGTCTGTTGATCTATTTTTCGTGCTGTCTGCGCTAGATCTGCCTGCGGTAGCATTGTTGGTGAATTTGAATACCATGTCATTCGTAGCTCAAACTGTTAAGCGTAACATGCAAAGCAATAGCTTCTGATCATTTCTGTTTGCTAGGTGCATTATGTGGGCATTCTTTGCTAGTTATTTTTGAACTGTGGTATGCGATATGGGGAACTTGGATTTGTTGATGC
The DNA here is from genome assembly GCA_012490785.1 of Eragrostis nindensis. Classification (NCBI taxonomy): domain Eukaryota; kingdom Viridiplantae; phylum Streptophyta; class Magnoliopsida; order Poales; family Poaceae; genus Eragrostis; species Eragrostis nindensis. Next base: position 781,400 of record JAAXCT010000070.1, read on the forward strand.
TGTTTACATGTGCCTTTGGTCTGAACACTATGTTCTGCTGGACTGCAGCTGTACCGTTTCCTGGTTAGGAGGACGAAGAGTAACTTCAATTCCGTCATCCTCAAGAGGCTCTTCATGAGCAAGACCAACAGGCCCCCGATTTCACTTCGCCGCCTTTCCAAGTTCATGGCAGGAAAGGTTTGTGGCCTACCCTTCCGCCATTTGTCATTCTGAGGACTTGACAAAATGTGCATTCCGAGGACTTCAAAATGTGCTTCCCACCCAATGTGCGCCTAACATCTGAAATCTGAGACTTTGTAAATTATTTGTAACAGGAGGAGAAGAACATTGCTGTGATTGTTGGTACAGTCACAGATGATAAGAGGATCCAAGAGATTCCGGCAATGAAGGTTACCGCCCTGAGGTTCACTGAGACGGCGAGGGCCAGGATTGTCAAGGCTGGTGGGGAGTGCCTCACATTCGATCAGCTTGCTCTCCGCGCTCCACTTGGGGAGAACACGGTATGCTTCATTGCAATGCTTGCAAACTGCTCTGTTTATGCAGCACATTTTTGAAACCGTAGGAGTTTTGAACATGGTTCTACAAGAATTACTGTTGAAGTAACCATTCATTATAGTAATATGATATTAAATCCCTATGCGTACTGGCCGTTGCCCAGTTTAGCATCATTTTTTTCTCAATGTTTCCTTGCAGAGTAAAGGTTTAGTGGTTGTTAGTTTCACTGATTGCTGTGATCATGTTTTCTGGTTCCCAGTGATGGTAATTTTACCATGCTAATACTGATGTCCATTGACGAGTATAACAATGTGCTGAGGGAACCATCTACATTCATTCTGTTTTGGTTCTCATGTAGAACATATTTGGATTTATTTTGTACCGTTAAAGTTTAGTGCATCAGCTTGTTCGTGAAAGATTTTTATTTATTTATTTTGCAATGATGACACTCTTGCTACCCAGCTCATTATGAGACTTTCCTCTGTGGGAAGTCGTGATATGTGCTTTCCTTTTGTGTCTGAGCACATTCAAAAATGGTTCAAGTTAGTTCTTTATTCTGCTGTATTATCGCACTTGTTTCAGTGACACGAGAATAGCTGCAGTTGTACTTTGTTCTGCGATGATGATACTAAGTTCTAACCCAGCTCTATGAGACTACTCTCTGTGGGTTGTCTGGGATCAGAATATTTCCTTACTACCTGAGCAGGCTTATTTTGTAGTTATTTTAGCAGTGTTTGTAAAAAGTACAACACATCCTTTTCTATGTTGCAAATATTATTGTTATGCATCCCATCTTGACTAATTTGGCAATGATGATACTCTTTCTACCCAGCTCATTATGAGACTTTCCTTTGTGGGTTGTCATGATAAGTGCATTTCCATTGTATCTGAGCTCATTCAATAATTTTATCTTGATTTTGATGTTTATTTTTTTTCCTTAACAAGCTGTGCTATTTTACAAAGCCATTTAGGTTCCTCAGTGAACAATTGTAACTTCGATTGCCTTCTGCAATGATGATAGATAAGTTCTAACCCAGCTCTATGAGACTATCCTTTGTGGGTTGTCTGGGATCACAATGTTTCCTATCTATCTGAGCAGGCTAGTGCCATTGTTATGTTGATAGACATTGTAAAAAGTACCAAGTCGTCCTGTCCTGTCACAGCAAATAGTTCAGAAGGATTACTCCATCGTAAAAATCCGTTTCTGCATTATTTGCTTCTTTATATCATGTCATGCGCTCATCTTTTGGCAATGTTTGCCTGATGTAGATCCTCCTGAGGGGACCCAAGAATGCCCGTGAGGCCGTGAGGCACTTTGGCAAGGCTCCGGGTGTTCCGCACAGCCACACAAAGCCATATGTGCGCTCCAAGGGAAGGAAGTTCGAGAAGGCTCGTGGCAGGAGGAACAGCCGTGGATTCAAGGTCTAATTTGGTTTTGTTCGTGGTTGTTGCCATCGATATTGTGCAACCATGTACTGTTTGAGCAGTTGACAGTAATTAATGATCACTTTCTACTGAGTAGCACAATTTGTTGTCCCGTTTTGAAAGATATTTTAAAGTATTTGTGGCATTACCCACTGGTTGAGCAAGCAGACAATGTTTGGTTGCACCCTATGTGCCTCGAAATTTCTCTTTCCATGGTCGCGATGATGTAGAAGCGTTGGTTTCTGATGTACCGTGGTCGGTAATCGGTCTATTGTACTTGCGTGATCAGTTCTGTGACCCTATTAGTGAGTAGGAATCTACATGGATTCTCTAGCGGTTTTGGACGATATCTGCTGCTGCCATGATGAGGTGGTCTGTTATGATTCTGGAGGCAGCTCACCAAATTGAATATACGATGCCTAAATTAATATAATCTTTGAGCTTATTTCTGTGAAAAATGAGCCAAAAATTATTTCTTTATTGATTGTCGAATCTTGATTCAGCAATGCTCAATACCTTGGGCTGTCTCTTCCGTTTCGTGAACCTAATGTAGAACCAGTAAAAAGACTTGAGTCCCGGAATCGCAGCCATTCAAAAAGCTATCAGCCGGCTCAATGCAAGATCCAAAATTTCAGCTATGTCTCTTCCAGGGCACGTGCTTTCAGTTTTTTCGTAAGATTCTAATTCCTGCCTACAAGCGCCAAGTCTATAATCAAATTCATATGCATTTTAAACTTTCCAGCCGCCAAGCATATGAAATTATCATCATTCTAAAAGAATATTTAGAAAAATCATATTTCTAAAAAAGAGAATCCGGAACCATGCATAAATTGACGTCTAGTATACCCCCGAGGATCCACCTTATGTTCAGAATCTGACAAAGCACTACGGTTAGCCTGTTTGGCCACATTTGAATATTATCATTTGGCACAAATAGATTCTTGTGGTTTGCGTTATGTACAGAAAAGCTTCAGCCTTGCTCTACCAAGGCCACAATGACAGCCCAAAACATCCCTAAACCAACACAAAACCTTCGTGTTACAACCTACAACACTGCAAACGTGCCTGATCACGCCCAGAACTGCTTTTCGCAGGTGTTCTTGCCAATGACATTTCGGCCTCAAGGGAATGAGCAATCTCCACCATACCATCCATACACTGACATCAGGAATTCCTCTAGAAATCTTGATCACAAAATCGGGCTGGTGACCCGCCTCCGGTCAGACAAGGTTGCTTCCGTAGATGCTAGATGCTGGTCATACGCTTGACTGGTAGCATATCGGAAGTGCTACCATGTTGCCGTTTATCATTGACGTATCAGGGCTAGCAGCTCCCTGGATTGACTTGACAGGAGGAGCAATTCTTCGGAGATTTGCATTGGATTTATCAGGTACACCTAGCTTTACAAAGAATGTTGTGGTGCAGCCCTTCCCTACGCCTTCGCTTTCCAGCCAAATATTGCCTTGCATGAGAGCGACAAATCTGAAGGACCAGAGAGAGCAAATGTATAATTAGGTCTTGAGATCCAAGAGTTTCAAAGGGAGTCGCATATGCGAAAAATCAAATTTCTGGTCTACCTTCTGGAAAGTGCCAGCCCCAGTCCATTGCTACTATGCCATTTGCTAGCCGCATTTTCAGAGCGAGCAAATTTTGTGAAGGTGTGTGGCATATCTTGTGGGCTGATCCCGCAACCGGTGTCTTTTACCTGCATCAATATATGCCATTAGTTCTGCTGTATAAATTATACAAAGAGAATCAAATCTCTGTTTGGTTGAATGTTAATGTTAGCCGCACACATGTACCATGTGCAACCACAGTATAAACTACCATGAACCTAATCTCCTGTGGAAAATCTCTGATACTTTGAAGTAATCTTGTTGTAATGAAACTAGATGAAGGCTACATCTATCAAAACATGATACTTGATAAATATGTTTTATAAATTAGACACCAAATTCCCTCCTATTCTATTCAGGGTAATATGTTGAACAATAGGCTCCACATGAGTGTGAATGCTAATTTATATGTCTACGAAAACAACTAGCGAGCCAGTGGTTCATCAGCAAGTGACAGTCAACCTTTTGACACTGCAGCACTGCACTAGTTTACTGGGCATGATAAAAAGTAGTAGACATCAACTTGACATTATTGCAACCACTTATATCAAGGAACATCAAAGATGCACATACATTCGTACACAGCTCAATACGGATTAAAAAAAACACAGTAAATCCTCAGCTAACCTGAACAGCCAAGTAAAAAGACCCATCGGAGAGAACTGGATGGAAGTCAGGAGCATATGGGTCCCTCAAAGAATCTGGCCTGGCAATAGAAGCTGTAATTGAAATGTGACCCTCCTTTGTGAATTTAACAGAGTTCCCGACAACATTTAGCATTATTTGCATCAATCTCTTCTGATCACCAATTGCACCAGTAGGCAACTCTGGAGAAAAATGAACCATTACTGATAACCTCTTGAATGCAGCTACCGGCTTGATTAAACTAACCACCTACAAGATAAATAAGTGAGTTGACAATAACTGCAACAGCAAATTCCCACCTAGCTACTTCCTTTTTGCATAACATAGTAACAAAACGTAACATATAAAGCTGCAGAAAGGCGCTTACATCAGTAAAGGTGGCATGCAGATTAAAAGGTGCAATGTCAAGCTCAAGGCTCCCATCCCCAAGCTTGGAGATATCCAAAACATCATTTGAAAGAGTTGCTAGAAGATCACTACTCTTCAGTATAGTTTCAACCATCATGCGTTGTTCAGCTGTGAGTTTTGTTTCCAGAAGGAGGGAGGACAAAGAAACAATTGCTCGCATAGGAGTTTGCATTTCATGATTCATGACAGCAAGAAAATCATTCCGAGCACAAATAGCCATTTCCGCCTCACGACGAGCTTTGTCGAGAGCAATATTTTGCTCCATTAGCATATCACGGGCCCGCATGGACTCCTCCAAAATGGCAGCATGAGACAGTGCGACTGCCACCTGAATGAAAAAAAAGAAGAGAGATAATATAGTTATGATATAGAAAAAAGTGGAGAACGTTTCATAAAATAGGTGGAAAACACTTCCTACTTTTGCGCTACTAATGTGAACGATGACTTATTATTTGAAACCTGCTAATGCCTAGCCACGCAGTTATGAATTACACTTATACACAAACATACAAGAAACCAATAACTACCTGGTCAGCAACAACTTCAACAAGCTCCAGTTCATGCGGACGCCATTTTCGAGCACTGTCTGGAGGAAGCATTAAAACCATTACTGCAAAGCTTTTTGCAGATAGCTCAGGCCAATCATTTATTTGGAAGTTTGTAAGCTGCAGCAGTGGAACACGGATAGCAACGACCTCTGGCGGCACATACCTGCTTTTCTGAGTCTTTATTGAAGCTAACGGGCAAGTATATGGAATCCTCTCTGCACGATTACTATTGAAAATCTTAGTGACAATTGGAAGATTTATAGGAACAAGTGATCCAAGTGGAACATTGCTATGGAGTGTATGGGAGAGCTGAAGGGTTGTTCCAGAGCGGCATGGCATCCACAAGGCACATTCTGCTAAACCAAGGGTTCTTCCCATCTCAACAAGTGTAGTTCTCAGAATAGTGTGTCTGTCAAGTGTGCTTCTTATCTCGTGTGTGAGCATGTGCACATGTCTTCCTGTCTCCTCTTGAGTTCTTATTATGCCCATCTCCCTATCAAGTTCCTCTGCCTTAGCCTTTAGAAACCTCTCCCTCAGTTTGACACTCAACAAATCAGGAATGATATGAACAAGCATCAAAGCTGTTATGCATGACACAACTGCTGTTGCTGCTTTTGCCACCGTCAATACCACAGCTATAGTCCTCGTATATGTGGTGAAAGTCCACATGTTTATGAGATGGGTTGCACCACAAAGAACGATGAAAGCACCAAACTGTATGAGCACCCATCGGTAAGGGAAGAAGGCCGATTTGTGGACAAAGTATATGAGCTCCAAAGGGATCGAAAAGTAAGCAAGTGCGATAAAGAAGTCAGATATGTACTGATACTTCATTAGGAGATCATCAGCCTGCCATAGGGGCTCGATGCAATCGCACCCATCCATATGTAACAGCGAAAGGGGCAACCAAGAAGCTTCAGTTAACAAGCAACCACCACAATTCACCTGCGAGAATATAGAATCTAACTTGCTTAATTTTAATTCAATAGTTCTCCAATAGAAACATGAAGATCGTGATAACAACTTTCAATATGTAACAGTCCAAACTAAATTTTGTACCTGTATAGCCTTAGTTGACCTACTAAGAAAACATGTAGTCAAGATTTGATACTAGAGACACGAAAAGAAACATGTCATCTGCCGGATAAACATCGCACACTATGATACACCCAGCAGACATGAAATGCACATATGATGCATAGCATGAACTTAATCTCATTGGCAATAACTAAAAAGAGAGTATTATGGCCAGAATCCAGCCAAACAGCAAGCGTTTCAGGGATTAGCATGAACAAATCTGCAACTAATCCTAGAATGAACACAATAACGAGTTGGATGGTATCACTGAAATGGGGAAGTTAAAGTGAAATTATTGTATGCTTACCCTCGAAATAAAACAAATAGCCTGTAATCGCGAGGATAGGCCGCTGGACCACGCGTACGGATAGCTCGAGCACTAGCAGGGCAGATGAAAGTCCGCTCCAAGAACAGCTTGAAAGGACCCAGCTTTGCTCCTCCAATCGCACTAATCCCTCCTCTAGGTCAGAAAATTAGCGCCGGCTCCGGCTCAACGGCTCACCGAAATCAAGAACCGCGCGTCACCGGGCAACCACGCAATGAAGCCGGCGGAAAACACGAGCTTTCGCCGCTAACGGAGGCAAGACCTCGGGAGTTGACCTGAGCTTCCGAAGGTACGAGCTCCTGCTGGGCTGCTGCGATTGGGCTGGCGCAGGGACTTGGGGTTTGGATCGGTGTGGAACAGTGAGGAAGAAGATGCCAATGCCTCGCGGCCGCAAGTGACTAAAAAAAGTGCCTTTTTGATGATGGTTGGATGTGAAAGCCAGAAGAAGAAACTCCGCCGCCGTAAACTGAAAGCAGGGAATGCTAAATTGCTAATTGCTCTGCTTTCTCTTGTTCAATTCAAAAATTAGCAGCCCTGCATTCTGTCTCAAAAGAATAGAAGGCAAATTTAAAATATCAGCAATCCTGCACCCTGAGCAGTGCAATGTTTTCTCGATGATTTTGACTTTCTTTTTGTGTGCGTCTCATGTTGCAGCTTTAAACTGCCATAATATTTTCTGTTGCGTGTTTAAACTCTTAAGATTTATATATGATTTATTGTACAAAAAATAGAGATAAATTACAAGTGTTTTTCATATATGAAAAATGGAAACTACGAAATTGTATCTGCTAAATCATTCATAAATAGATTTCATATGTCAATATGTGTGACAACCACTCTAATAATTCGCAACTTTTTTCGTGTGAAGTTAATTCTATTTTTGAATATATACTAAATCAATCCATTTTTTGAGTAGGTCCGTCTGAATCGACTCCATCCTTGACAATGTTCTAGAAGACCAAATCCTACTTTATTTAACCATATCTTATGGGGGCACAAAATTCTTTGAAGATCGAATTTATAGTTCATCTCCATCCTTCCTTACCATCTACTAATAAGATACTATCGTAGCCAGTACCATCTGAAACAATAATACTAAGTAATTGTATTTGTTTAATGGGTTGGATTAGGCGATCCTTGGTGAAAGCGACGTGGGGGACTGGATGCATTGCATCTGCTCAACTTATGGAGATGTGCTGATCAATCTGAAGGAGACTTTTGGACTTGAACCAGGGAGGCCACGCTTGTTGCTTTTTGACTCGTGCCATGTGTGTCTGCGTGTGATGTCTACGCGGCTTCCCACCCCCATGTATTTTTTTTGGGGCACCCCCGTATTTTTTTTCGTAAATACTCCCTCCGTTGTTCACTCAGAATACAAAGAGCCACTGGCGGAGCCACACGAGGGCCAGCCTGGGCCGCGGCCCCCCCTTGGCCCAAGAAATTTTCTGAAGACCAAGAGCGATCTTGCCCAGCGGCAGCCTGTCCGACAGCTGTGCATGAGTGCGCAAAGCAACCAGGCCGAAAATCATTAGCAGAGCATAGGCCCATGCATCTAACAGGCAGCTATCCACACATAGCCAAGCCCAACTCTCCATGTGCGTTCTTGGGGGATGGAATGATCAGCCACAATCGTAGTCAAGCCCAACTCTCCAGCCCACTGCCCACCTGTAGGTTGCCGTTCCCACCAGCAGGTCCAGCACACCTAGCAGCCAGAGAGCCTGGGACACAGAAGCTCAAGTAGGCAACACTCGAGCGATAAAGGTGCCCGTGTTCCGTCGACGCACGCTCAGATGTAGTACTGTTCATGGCCCCCCCTATTGTTGACTGCTGGCTCCGCCACTGCAAAGAGCCGTGCGTTTTTCACATGTACTTAGTTTGGGGTCTCATGTTTACAAGCTGTAATATTCCACATTGAGAAAATACTAATGGCAAAACAACAGTATGACTAAAATTATTCAAGCAAAATACCATGAATAAGTATTGAGTTAAAAATTAGGAATATTAGTTTGGAAGCCACTAAGCGATATCCATTTCACTTACGGTTGTTTCTATTTGCACCCTTGTCATATGTGCCATTTTTCATCATGGTAGAAATCAGAGTCATTGCAAAAACTAGAATAAACTCACGTCAGGATTCTTCTGTACAAGAAAGATGTAAATATATTAGTTTTACACTAGAAAGCTTTTGCTGTGCTTGTGTAGATTTTCCAAGCATTCATTTAAATGTTAGAGCTATATATTTCTCCTGAAATTTCCAATTGTATTTTTCTGTTGCCATTCTGTTTTTTTTTTTCATTGAGCTTCCTAACAGTCAAGCACTACTGGCTGACTTTTTTTTAAGTAATAACACTACTGGCTGACATTTTTGAGAAGTCACTACTGGCTGACTTTTTTTTGAGCCAACACTACTAGGCTGACTGAAAATTGCAGAACGGAGTACTAACAGAATTATATTTACCTGGGCCGTAAATTTCAATCCCGGGCCAGAATGGTCCAGAAATTAGGCCCATTGGACTAGCCGACCTAAATCGCAATAGGAGGAAGAAGAAGAGAATCACGACAGCGCAACGCAAGCCCGCATCGAGGAGATGGCCATGGCGAGGCGGAGGCTTCTCGCGCTCGCGTCCCGGCTCCAGACCGCGCCGGCGGCGGCGCAGCGATGGCGGCGATGTCTGCCCCGGTCCCTTTCCTCAGCGGCGTCGTCAGGAGCCCTGGACCGCCTGAAGTCGCCGCCCTTCGCGCGGCCGGCGGCCCGGAACCCCGGCTCCTTCCCGTGGGATCGGTTCGGAGGTTAGGTTTCTGTTGACCTCCCTTTTCGTGTCAGCTTTGTTATTGGATTGGAGGGGCGCTTAGGATGCGCTACGGCTAAAGATGCGATTTTTCCGTTGCTCGGAGGGGATTGAATTAGCGAACTAGCGGAGCCTAGGACTGATTTCTTGATCTGATTGTTGTTTGCATACCCATTTCATTCATTCACAGTTGGAATCAGCATGGTTAATGTGATTGTTCTTGTGCATTGGCTGTTACATGCAGATGAGCTATAATTGACTCGGTTTTAGCCATAATTGTTCTTGTAATGAGCCTAATTGCTTGCCTATATTTTAGTAATACTGCTGTTAGGCCCTCTTCTTATTAGCAAAAACCTGTGCTATGGGCAGGAGGGCAGAAGAGGACCATGTTTATCCAGACGCAGTCGACCCCAAACCCACAGTCGCTCATGTTCTATCCTGGAAAGCCAGTTATGGAAGTCGGGAGCTCTGATTTTCCCAATGCTCGTACCGCGATGACATCCCCTTTGGCGAAGGCTCTGTTTGCGATCGATGGTATGTTATGCCTCTACCAGTAGCCATCTGTTTGAGTTCATTTAATATCCCATTTATGCCTTTACTTGTCATTTTGCTTTAGAGGTAAACATTCAGTAAGTTACCCATGGATAGCTACTTGTTGCCGTGAGCTGTGACTTGAAAGACTAGCCATTTTAAGTTTATAGGAATGAGCTTATTTATTTTCCATGCCTTGATTCCAATAAGATATTCAGTGAATCAATTGTAGATTTTTTCCCCTTTTGGTTAGGCAGTTTCAGTTTCCTTACTAAAAATCATTTTCTGTGTTGTATCTTTCATTACTAAAAATCATTTTAGCTCTAAAGAAAAAAAGATATAAATCTAAACCGGGAAGTGGCCTATGCTGATATGTCTTGTGAAAATGCTTATTTGGTTACCGAACAGTTTAGCAGTCAATGCCCAGTTGTGCCCTGTAAATAACGGATACTTCATAGAGTAGATTCAGTGAAGCAACGTGTATTGCAATGTGGCTATTCAACTCATCCAATCAGATAATGAGTTCCTGAGATGAACCCCATACGCCCAAACAGACCCCGAGTGTTATTATTTTTATCAGTGTAATAATTTGTGCATTTGACATGCCATTGGAATTTCTGTGCAGGAGTTACCAGGGTATTCTTTGGATCTGATTTTGTTACTGTAACAAAGTCAGAAGAAACTTCTTGGGATTATCTTAAGCCTGAAGTTTTTGCTGCAATAATGGATTTTTACTCCTCTGGGCAACCCCTGTTTCTGGACTCAAATACTGCAGCCTCCATGGATACAGCAATTCATGAGGTATCTCAGTCGTCTTCCATGTAATTGGAGTTATCGATCCTTAAAACTATCTACATTCTAGTAAGAAGAAAACACACGTTGGCATAACTCTTGGGTTTTTCTAGTAATATTTCTGAAGGACCAGTTGACCATCTATCAGTACAGCGTGTGAAGTAGAATTGCTGTACTGTTTTAGGGAGATATAGATTTATCTGCAAAGCCTCATACTTTATACAATCTTGATGTACAAATGTTATTCAATGGTATATAAAAGTTTCTTGTAAGAGAATCAAATGAACTTTGCTTAAAATGTTTTGATATATCCCTTACATTACAACGCCTCTGAACTTAATCAGTAATGGATCTATAGAGCAACATAGATCCAAAATATTTGAGACTGTAGGTTCTGTTATTGTACCAAGAAGGTAGGTGTCTTCTTGCAACCCTAAATCTGTTTGGCAGACCCGCATTTTGTTAGATGGATGTGCCAAATAATTCAAAATCTGTTTGTCATGTTGGCAAGTGTCTTCTTGCAACCCTAAATCTGTTATACATTCTTTTGTTCTAGGATGATTCAGAAATAGTCGTTATGATAAAAGAATTATTGGAGACCCGCATCCGGCCAGCAGTTCAAGATGATGGTGGTGACATTGAATACCGAGGATTTGATCCGTTAGTCTCCCTCCCTCCCTCACTCCCTCACTCTCACTCATATACAAGTTTTGATTTCAGTCTCATTTTTGTGCTTTTAGAGAGTCTGGAATAGTTAAGCTAAAAATGCAAGGTGCCTGCAGTGGCTGTCCTAGTTCATCAGTCACGTTGAAGTCTGGGATAGAAAATATGCTTATGCATTATGTGCCTGAGGTAAGTCATAATAATTCGTATTCTGTTCTGCAAACATTCCTTGTGCATGTGATTCAATTGTAGTGCATTATGTGGCCGAGGCTTTATATCCTGCTTTTACTGGCATGTGGCTTTCTTTTAAAAGACTTCCTATTTGATAACTGGAATTCTGGATTTATGGTTATATTGAGAAGTCTAGTACAAATTGCTATTGATTGTTCTGATTAGCTTTGCTTTGAGGAGTAATTCGTATGTTGTCTGTTAATCCATATTTTTACTGCCAGACTAGGAAAAAGAATCATTACCTTAATTTTTCGCGCATCTTTGTCAGGTGAAAGGAGTAGAACAGGAGTTTGATGGTGATGAGGAAGCTGAATTGGCTAGCTAGATGGAATGAGAGTTTTTTTTGCGGTCTTTTTAAGAGTGAACCACATCCCTTCAATTTCTTCAGTAAACTTCGCATGTATGGTATGGTTGTGGAGTTTTAACCTCCAAAAACCATTGGTTTGTGATATGTTTGTTTTGCACGAGACCAGGAATGGCCTGAACATTCCGATGAGTAGCAGTAGACAAAAATCTTATGTATGCAGGGGGCAGACTATCATAGCTAGCAGATATTAGGCAGTAAGAGCCTGAACCAACATCAGTTGGAGTAGGATCCGAATAAAGAGAGAGTGAATTGATATTTTACATTGCAGAATTTCTGTATATATGTGGAGTTTGTCTAATCACCAACGAAGGTTACAAATTTGGTGTGTGAAGTGTAATTTTCATGGGGTTCTGCTTCTCTGCTGTCTTCCTATATTACAAGCGCTGTGTATGCCTCTCCTGAGGGTCAAATATTGAAATGTATATTGTATCGTCGTTGAGATGCCAAAACTTTTGTTTTGCTATTATCAGAACTCAACTGCAACATGCAAGAACAGAAATTGCAACTGAAACGGATCATTTTTATTCACTTGATCTCTTATTACACAAAGTGGGGCAATGCTTGCTTTTGATCACCCATCCTCAATCAAGGGACAACAAAAAAGGAAACAAGGGGAATGGGGCAGGATAAACACATACAATAGAATCAGAAAACAGAAAAAGACATAAGAACGGAGCCTATCTACAACACAACAGAGGACCACCCTCTTACCCTGTGGAGCAAATGTTTCTTCTCCGAGGCACCTTCGCTTTCAGATTCAACGACACAACACAAGGTCAGAGTTCTACAGCACAAGAGGTGGATGAATCCAAAAAACAAATCCAGCCCTTTCACATCAGCTTCATCCTGAAAGGAGGCCTTCCCATCCTGATAATCCGAGAAAGTTATATGGTTGGCTTGGAACCATTGGGTGGTCTGTTTGTCTGTTGTGTGATGATGTATCAGGTTATGTACACATTGAGGAGGAACTGGTGGCGGTGTTGAGATCTCAGCCGTGCAGCAGTGTGGGTGATCTAGATGAGGAAGACAAGGCCATGAGCAAGATCGCAGCCTCCTCAACTCCCATCAGGACCCTCCGTTTCTTCACCACTTGTAGGCTGCTGCTACTTATGTTGCTGCTGCTATTGCTGTCTTTTACTGTGCTTGTCGCCTCATTGAGATCTTGTCGAAGATGCTGCTGCCCTTGTTGTCGTTGAGGCGGCTGCAGCATCCCTTCTTGTTGTTGTGGTAGCTGTGGCTGCCCTAGTTGTTGTTTCTTCTGTTGCTGCTTGCTGTCAAGGCCAAGCTCTTGCCTCCTCTTCTTTCTGTATCGGATGCCGCAGGCATTGCAAAGCGACTGAAATCAAGTAGGAAATTGCTTAATGCTCATCCAAAATGTGTCAAACAAGGATGATGATGATGATGATCATTATTTTATTTTTTACAAAGTTTAGCTGTTTGATTGCTTGACAATGTTACTACTAGATATGAGGAACAACCGCGACTAGATATGAGGAACAACTGCGCTGCTGATAAGGGTACCCTCTAACGAATTGACTGGAGCAATACAAAATTGAGATTAGGATAGGAAGCAGCAGGACGGAATCAAAAGCTCGGCCAATGGCCACCCCATTATTTTAAGCGTTCACACTTGGGATTTGGGGACTGGAGGTTAGCACCGTTGGAAGGAACAGCTCACCTAACCACCCAAACGGAATCAAAAGTGGCTAAAAGAATCTCAAGTTCTCTCGCAAGGGGCGGCTAATGCAGCCATGATTGCAACAATCATCACCATATCATTTATCTCCCCTACTACACGCTAGCTTAATCTAAATCACCATCTAGCTCAATCTCTTATGCGATCACACCCTATACAACCCATATCAAGCGGAGGCGCGGCGGCCAATTAAGAACAGCGGCAACGGTGATCAGGCATGATCGAGAGCTCTGATGACGCTGTACCGTGATCGAATAGAGGTGGTCCGATTATCTCCCAACGACAGCGTAAAAAGGAACGAACATCTAGAAGAGGAAGAAGAAGAGAAGGGGACTCGACGCTCACCCTGGGTCCCGTCGGGCCGCCGCGCCACATGGGCGTCGCGGTGGTGCGGCACTCAACGCAGAACGGCCGCCGCTCCTCCGGCACCACCACCCCGATCCCGATCACCTGAGAATTCAAAGAACGGCAGACCAGCTCAAGCACATCAGCCAGAGATCACCCGTAGAAAAAAAAACTTTTCTTTCTTATAACAAGCGTAAATGCAGGAAAGAGAGGACTGATCGATCATGAGGACGAGTGTACGCACGCACCGTGTGCTCGGAGGAATCCATGCCCTGATCCTGGTCCAGATCGATGCTGCCGATCTTGCTCTGTTTTGTTGGAGGAGAGTACGTGAGTTGTTTGGAGAGGTGTGGAGAAGGGTTGGGGAAAGGGAAGGGAAGGGCGAGGAAGGAGAGAGTCCAGCACAAGCGGCAGGAGTGTGGCAGGAAGCCACGCCAACAACGTTTATGAGGGAGAGAGCGAGATGGATGGATAGATAGGCCTCTGCGTGTGGGCCCCGCGGAAGGGGCAGGCAGGTGCTCCTAGGCTGCTTGTTGCCTCGTTCGTAGCCATCTCATCCTCGAGATCACACTCCTGGTGACCCTTATCCGTTAAGCAGACCCCCACGTTGTGATTGTTCCTCGGTAAATTTTCATTTCTGGAATTATTGGTAACTTTTTCTCAATAGCGACTGTGAAACTATGGCGGCACACTTTCTGAAAGAGTGTTGTTAGAGAACTACGCTTCAGTGCCAATAAGGCTGAAATTGACCGGAGTGCAGTAAACTGCCAGCCTGAACATTTGTTGTGTAAGTTAATTGCCGGTAGTTTCGCTAATTATCTTGCTCTGTTTTGTTACTTAGGTTATCCTCTCTTCGTGTCTCTTGACTTCAGAATGGATAAGCTAGTGGGATAAATTAGTTAGAGGAAAATGGGAGCTTCCCATGGCTACGGCAATTTTACTGTGCCCCGTCAGTATGTCTGGAGCACCATCGGCCAAAGTTGGGGTAACGCTTCATGATTTTCATGTGACAGGTTTATACGTTACTCAAACCCAGGCCACATCATCAACATGATCTAAAAATTTTACGAGGAAAAAAGATTAAACACAGGCAAAAAAAAAGTGACACGTCTCGCAAAACAGGTGCACTCTGTCCTCATTTTGCTTGACGCAACACATGCTTCAGAGCACGAAATGAAGAAGATACCAGCTCCCGACACATCATCTGAAGTGATCTTCTTAGAAAAAACAGTGAAAGAGTTGCATGCTTTCACGGAAAGGGAATGGCATGTCCCAAATCATTGCAGTGCACATGCGTAAATAATTAGCACAATCAACATACACATAAAAAATCTGACCTAACCCGGCTGACATACAAAAACAAAAGGGGAGAGAAGTACTGGTATTAATAGACGACCAGCTCAAACTTGGGGTACAAACATTTTTTTTATATACATATAAAAAGAACTAGCGGTACAGATGTTTTAAGGGCAAGATGAATGCATCAACAATAAACATGTTGAAAGAAAGTCGAGAAAGGGGCCAAACAGGGATCTGAAGAGAGGGAGAGAACTCGGGCACCAAGGCAAAAGAATGTCCAGCTAGGACATATGAGATATGAGTAGCTTTGGAGACAGGGACAGCTGAAACAAAGGATATGGTCTTTACACCATGAAAAGGTTCATGAAAAGGTTCTAATCAGTTTACATACTACTGAAAATAGTATGTAATTGCAGTTAAATATCATTTAGATACCCTAGACTTGACCTGTGCCATACATTATAGGCCCTTCATGAAAACAATATGGACACTATTAGAAGGTACCGTGACTGCGTGACAACTAAGATGAAAATGGAAGGAAGAGGCGTACAAAAATTAGAACATTGGAAGTTTCTCCCCATCTAACCACCCAGAGTTTGTCCCTTCCTTTGTGGGGCATCCTCCATGGAACAACAAGGCATCCATCAGCCCAAGAGCAAAAGGGGATTATACCAGTACAAGCTTAGTTTTGCAGGTAGGCCGGGTTCTGGACACCAACTTTCGAAAGGCAAACAAATGGAGGAAGTCTAGAACAGAACAATGGAGACAGCAAAGGAAAGGTAGGACAAAGGGAGGGCACACGGCCCGGTCTCCCTATCGTTGTCCCCGCAACAGATTCCATGAATGAGTTTTGGCCCCGATGTATTCCGTGTTAGCGTGTGGCTAAATCATCACACTCAAGCTGGTCAACTTACTCTTCCCATTGCCGCAACGGAGAGGATACCACTGCCTATTGTCTGCGCTTCTTCAGGACCTAGAACGGAAATGAACGATAAATGGACACTGATAAACCTGATCTAATTCGAGTGACTATTCTCAGCTACTCCTAGCTCCGTTCTTTTCTTTTTAACCTTGAGGCAAAGGTTTGATCAGCGCACGTCAGCTCCAAGATGCTCCAAAACAGAATTGAGTAAATTTCAGAAATTGTAACACACAACTACAACTTTCTATACCTATTTCACAAAACTACAACTACTATTTTGACCTAGTAATTAATTTGTGATTGGCATCTGGAACCATGTCACAGAAGTATATATTCTTGTTATTTAAGCTGAAATAGTTGTAGTTTTGTGAAATAAACAAAAGTTGTAATTTTGTGAGGGCCCCTTTGGAATGGAGGATCGTTTCCTGCGGGAATTGAATTATTGAAATTCCTGTGATCCAAACGAAGCCTAAATAGTTGTAGGTCTATGAAATTTACTCCACAAAAATTGTAGTTTAACCTTGTTATCTCCCGTACAAGCAATGTTGGCTTTCCGAACTCATTATACAGCACGCCAAGCTCAAAGGGTTGAGCATTCTTGGCTTTGAAAACCAGATCTCGCAGGCAAGGGGAGGAACGACATGTCAAATAGCTAAGCCGTCTGAAACAACGAAGAGCCGCCAACATGAAAGAAACTATGAAAAAATGCGCCTAACAACGAAACTGTTTCAGCTCCCAACTATAATGCCTGCCAATCATTGAAGCGATGCGGCTGGCACCATGATTGGATAAAGATGAGATTCTCAATAAAAGAGGCATACAAGATCAGAATCACTTTGGCAACAAGCGTTGTTTCACAGCACAGAATAGAATTCAGATTAGCAGAAAATTTTCTTCCTTTCATTGCTAATTTGCTACATCATGAGTCACAGGTTCATATCCTGACAGTACAATGACAAACCAGGTTCCGTGGAAAAACTAGGAACCAGCTTAAAACACCACGAGTAACTCGAACCAGATAAACTTCACCACAATAGGCAAATACCTAGACATGTGTAAAAAAGAACTGCACACAACAGTAAGTATAGAAACACGCACTGACACACCAAACCTGTGGAACATACAATAAAATGAATGAATAGACTTAGACCAGCATGGGACTCCCAAAACCCAGTTGACATTGATGTTTTATAAGTTGTGCCAAATACTCATGCAACAAGTTATACAGCACCGGAACGCTTTGATAAAAAACTTGACACATTCCTATCTTTCAAGGTTCTTTCTACCTCAAACGGGTAAATAATATAATTCATGCTATATAGGAGGCAAAACCCGACTTGTGACTCTCCCGACAACACCTGCGACCTGGACACCCTCTCCCCATGCTCCCACCATAGGTGCGAGCAAGAGCCCAAATGATCCAACCCACTGACCTTGAAGACTGACCATTGACCAAGCTGCAACACTGGTGATGCAGCTCAAGGACTGACCCTGTTGACTGGGACTGACATGACGACTTCCTGACCAGACCAATGGGGGACTGGACCATGACTTGGACGACACGACTACCCCACATGTAGCTCTGACTAACCCCAAGAAATTAGCCAAGGCACAATGGCACAGTCGCCATTCCAAATGGGCATCTGCATGTACAGTATGACATCAGAACATGCAACCTCCATGGACCACATGCAATGCATACCATCCAATTAACTTTAAGCCGTCATAAAAGAGAACATACCTTCAGCCAAAGTTGAATCCACCCGATGGAACAGAGGGCTGCTGGTTCCCAAAGTTGAAGCCATTCTGAGAATTGTCGCCTGAAGGCATGGCATCGTCTTCCTCTTCCAACCAGTACGACTCAAGCATCTTAACCGCCTTTTCATATATCTCTGTGTTGTCATGGCTCTGAAGGTTCTCAATCTTGTCCAGCCCCTCAGCATCATCAATCATTTGTGCATAGACGTTGACATCACCTGCTCCAAGGTTCTTTTCTGCCTCCCCAACCTTCAAGATGTTCTCAAGACCTTCCAAGCAAACTGTAACAATTCTGGGATCTGGGCAAACAAGCAGATCACAGAGTGGCTTGATGCAACCCTGAGCAACAAGGTACCTACATTTCATTCAATTTCAACATTGTCAGGTATCTTTCCTTTTCCTAAAAGAAGGAACACAGAACAGAAAGATGAAAAAATATACAAGAGAAGTTCCCATACTTAATCTGGTCATGTGTTCCACCAGAAGTGGCATTTGAGATTGCCCAGGCTGCTTCTTTCTTGATGTCAAATTCAGCAGTTTGCAGAAGGTGCACCAAAGGTCCAATTATGTTTGCATTGATCACAGCCTACAACAAACAAATGATATTTTAGTAGGGTGACCATCTTCCTAAAGGTTAAGAAAAACATAACTATTTTCTTCTAATTTATGCTCTCATCGACTACAAGGTACATACTGCAGAATGGCCAATAACAGTAGGTAATGGCCTGTAAATTTAAAGCATATCAAACAATGTTCCAAGCTGCTTCATTTTTCAAAAATACCAGTATGCTAATTCCATAAATGTACAGGTGAAATATCAGCACCACTTTCAAGCACACAAACCTGAATTTGTTCCCTGTTACCAGCTGTGATGTTTGAGATGGTCCAGCATGCTTCTTTCTTGATGCTTTTCTTGTGATTGGAAGTCAAGAGGTTCAAAAGACATGGAAGTGCTTGATTATCAATGACACACTGCAGGACGGGGCAAGTATACCAATGTTATATAAACAAAGAAAATTAAATATCTCAGATTGAGTACAGCAGTAAATGTCAATACGTACCACAGAATCTAATACATGGTACAATTAACCAAGACTACTGGTGGTTTCTCACCGTTAAGGCAGACAGTTGACACAATCAGTTATATGAAAGATTCTCTTAAGAATGTCATCATTACGCCTACAATCTTCAGGATTAGCCTAATGGTACTGTGAACTTAGTTTAATTAATCCCAGGCAAACAGCTAATATTAAAATGCTAATCAATTCCCAGACCAGGACTGTCAAAGTTCCTTTGTGTTAAATACATGTAGCCTTAAAACAAGATGTACTTAAAGCCTTTGGCAGACAAATATCAGATTAGACTGGGTGAGAGCCAGGTAAATTATAGCCTGACATCATGATTAAGGTAGAGGGACTAGGGATGTTATAAAGGAAGAGAAGAGCTCATGTATAGGGTCGAAGACACAAGGAGGGAGTAGAAGACCCAAATCACAATAGGACTACAATAATAGCATGCTTGTTATTATTGTTGTAAACCAATGATTTGATGGAGCCTCGTATATGCAAGTTCCCAGTAGTATACAAATGAATGGACTAACAGATAAAATATCCATTTAATAGATAATTATAACAAACTTCTAAACAGTTTTCATCTTTGTCTGCCACATGCATGGGCCTGTTATGGGCACCATGACTTATTGTCCTTAGAAAAAACACTGAAAAATATAGTAGCTTTGCAATATCTAGACAATATATGAAAGTACCCAAGCCACAGGCATTAAAGATGGATGTATCACCAGTGCAACAAGCTCTATGCACATATTCATTCAGCAACAGCAGTACATGAACTGAAATGAAAATGTCATAGTTAAAAGGAAATTTAACTCAACGAATTTACCTGAGTCTGCAGATCATCTCCAGTTACAATGTTGCCCACGGTGCGCAAAGCTGGAATGAGTACTGAGGCGGAAGGGTGCCTACAATGAACATAAGCAGTCAAGGGCCTGAAGCATCTGTAGTGGACTTTATAACACTACAGCACAAATTCCAAACAGATATGCACTTACATAAGAAGCTCCACTAGGCGAGGGAACACGCCAGAATCAATCACAGCTTGGATCTTGTCATTAGTCCCATCAGATAAGTATGAAAGAGCCCAGCAGGCATCAGTAAGGACCTCCTCATCCTGAGAGTGGATGAGGCGCTGCAGTGCTGGTAGTGCTGGTTTGACCTACACACGCGCACGCACACACAAATACACCAAAAATTATTCTACAAATTGACTTTGGCCAACACACCAAAAAGAAACATCATTTCAGAAAGAAACCTGTTCAAAGTTAGGTTGCGGTTTCCCACGGCAGAAGTTGGAGAGCGTCCATGTGGCATTCCTGAGCATCGAGAGCTTAGCATGCTCATTAAGCTGCTGCAGCAAGGGGAATAACCCACCACTGCCAAGCACAAGATCACGACACTTAGGAGAGTCACCAGCAACATTCCCCAGAGCCCATACAGCCTGCAAACACAAACAACAAAGAAAACAAGCTAAGCATCACTCTACACTGAATTTCATAGAGTAAAGAATCATTCTGCTGTTTCTTTTCCATGCCTGCTCGCGGACATCCTCACTGGGAGAGCTGAGGAGCTTGACAAAGATGGGCACAGCACCACATTCAACCACAACTTTGGTGTTTTCCGATGTGCCTGATGCAATGTTGGTAAGCGCCCATGCAGCCTCAAACTGTAGCAAAAAGCCCCAAAGCTAGATTAGCAAACACACCAGCGAATAAAAGAACAAATGGAATTAAATTGACAACTGAGATTGTTCCCTCACTTGAAGCTGGGGGTGGTCCTCACGGACGAGGAACTCAATGAAGCGAGGTACCACTCCTGTGCTGATCACCTCCTCAATTGGAGGACTACGCTCTACAGAGATTTAATGAAACTAGATCAGTACAGGTCAACTACTGTCACAGAAATATAAGTGGGTATCCAGAAAGAAGTACTCTGCTCCCGATTAGATTTATCAGACTGGTATTCAATAGACTTTCAGGTGGATTCAAGCAATATATGAAGCATATCCAGTGAATCGTAAATCTAGGGAAACAAGAAGGCCGAGGACAATCAATCTAGCCATCACCCGTTCTAAAGACACAAAAACGCTCCCGAAAAATCTAGAACTGACCAAACTTTACCTTATCTAGAGCTACTCGATGAATCATCCAAATCTCACTCCCTAAAGTCAATCTAGTTCAAAATACAACTTCCACACAAGTCAAGTCTTAGCAGCATATCTTAAGATTCGAATCTCACCGATAGAGAGCAGCTTCCTGAACTGCGTGGTGGCCTCGAGCTGCACGGCGGGGTCGTCGGAGCGCACGGCCTGCACCATCGCCGGCAAGCCATCCAACTGCACACACACAGAAGAAAAGAAAAAGGTCAGATCCAAAACCGTCAGATCGAGACTCACCCCCACCCAAACCCTAGCGTAACCGTCCAGATCAGGGCGCACGCACCTTCTGCTGGAGCGCGGAGGAGTGGGTCATCTGCGGCGCGGCGCCGCCGGCCGCGGCCGCGGCGGCGAACCCGTCGCGGCGCTTCTTCTGGAGGCTCTCGTCGCGGGTCTTGCGGCGGATCTCCACCATCTGGTCCTCACGGCGGCGGCGGGCCTCCGCCGCATCCACCGCGACCTTGTAGTTGCTCTTGCGCGCATCCGTGCGCTCGCTCGGGCGCAGCGACATCGCGGCGGCCGCCTCCGGCGCGGAAACCCTAGCCCTGACGGCGCGGGTTGGGGTAGTGGGCTGTGTGGGGGAAGAGGCGAGTCGCGCACGCACGACTCGATTCGATTTCGAATTGGGGAACGGGAGGGGAATCGGAGGCGGAGGTGGGGGAGGTTTATATAGGCCGCGTTCCAGGGTAGCCAAGACGAACCATGGGAAGGCTGCTGCGGCCAACGGGTGGTTTGATGAGTCTGGATGCACACGCGTGTTCGCACGCAGGGATACGGTGAATTGTATAATTTTTGCCCTGATTTTTTCTCTCTTAAAAAAGGGTTTAACAACCCTTTCTTTTTTTTTTGATCGCTTTAACAACCCTTTCTAGCTAAGCTAATCGTAGTGAATTGTATAATATGCGTCACCAGCTTTTTATAGCTAGGAACACGGCCGGAGACAGGTTCACAGGATTGATTTAATATCTTTCAAATATTGCCTCATTTTTCCTCCTTGCCAGTGCGTTCAGCAACCTATGATTCATAATAATTTTCATATGAAAAAATCATCTATGCCATGACGCCTAACGTGCTGGCCTCCGCTAACGCCTTCCACGTTACATACCTTAACCTTTTCCGCCCGGTTTGATGATTTTTCGACATGGATATTTATTTTTTATCCTAGGTAGTTTTCGGCCCACTTATTTTTTTGGCCCAGTTTGGTATAACCTAGTTTTTATTTAATTCAAATTAGTTAACTGAATTTTGTTGTTTTTATTTCATTTTATATTTTTATTTGATTTATTTATTGTGATATTCTTTTCTTCTCTGAAAATCTGTCCATTGGTCTTTCAACTTTGGAGTAGTATTTTTCCCACTTTCTTATTTTTGTAGTGGTGGACGTCCAACAATTTAATAAAATACGTCATCGTACGTTAGAGTGTCTGAGTTGTACTAGGTAATCAAAAAAACATAAAATACATATTTCTTCAACACGATCGACTCACTATTAAAACTCCACTACTTAACTCGTAACATCGCATGCGATTAGTTGGAACATGGAACTCGAGCTTATGGAACATGCATCGTACATATACTTGTACAATGTTGGTGCACAATTAGAATACGCGATCATGGTGCACAATTATGTTACGAGTACGAGAATTGAAAGACATGAAAATCTCAATTCTCTACGACGTCTAGGAGATAGACAGAATATTTTTAGGAACAAGAAAATCAAAAGAAAGATGGCTTTGATATTCACCAAGGAAGTTGAACATTTGTTTGTGTCTAATTAACAAGTATGATTAACATTTTTTATGGCCTCTAGAGAATTTTTCCAAAATAAAACCATGACAAACTAGTGTAAATGTAACTTTCTTGGTAGATAACACATTGTTCACCAGAAATTGACTTGACTAACTCTCTTTAGTCCCTTTGTTGTAACTTGTTAGATTTTTCTTTTCTCCAACACGCCACTAGTTAAAACTACTTATTACCGATACAAAAGTCATTTGATTTTGCTACCGAAATTTTCGTGACTTTTTTACCCACCTTTGAGAATCTTGCACTTTGTCAAAATCACTGGTACCATCTTATGTCTTCCCAAATATTGACCTAGGCCTAATAAGGCTTTGCTATAGCTTATATGGGTTCTGTCGCGATAGAGCGGAGGCAATGGCTTACATATTGTAAATAATCTAGATTTTTAGCACACATTGCAAATGATACTACTCTAATATAAGAAAACTAAGTGTGGGCATATGCCCCCTCACCATAGCTTTGGTGCATCTTGGGGCGAAGCTAGTAAGGCTGATCCGAGTGCACCGGGCCAGGGTAAACTCAAATTTTCAATGAGTAGTATCTTTTCTTTTTCACCTCATAGGCACCACCTAAATTCATGTGTGTGCACTCAACGGCACTAGAGACTTCACAGAGCTAGCTTCGCCACTGGGTGCATCCAGGAGCGAAGCTAGTAGGAGTGCACCGGCACCAGGGTAAAATCAAATTTTTAGAGTAGTATCTTTTTTTCACCTCATAGGCACCACCTAAATTCATGTGTGTGCACTCAGCGGCACTCAAAGATTTCACAGCGCTAGCTTCGCCACTGGGTGCATCAGTGATCACCATTATGACAATTGCCACCGCGATTCAACTTATTACGGGTAACATTGTCGCCACCATCATTGTATTTGTGTTGTAGTGAAGAGTTTTGTTGTGATTAGAGTTGCAATCTATCGAGCATTGCTTGGTGGCGTCATGATGCAAACATATTTGAGTTCACCATTGACAATCGTGCGAGTGTTTACGTCCCGCTATAGCTTCTGGAGTGAGGAGAGGAGAATCCCTATTTAGCTATGAGCTTCATAGCCGGCTAAATCAATTAAATTAAGGTGATTTAGTTAGTTAAATGATGGTGTGGGGAAAGTATGATGCTGTTGATGATGACTGGAACTTAAAAAGGTGATTTAGTTAATTAAATCAAGGTGTTTAAAACTTCTAATGATGATGTCATGAAGCCATTGATTTATTTTAGTCCATGATTTTTATTAGTTCCACATTTTATGTCTAATTATTCATTGATTTTTTAGTGGAATAGTGAAACCGCTAAATAGGCTTAGCTGCCTCTCTTAGCTTTTGCAGACATCAATCACTAAAGGCTTCATCCGCTATTTAAAACTTGGTTATCACTAATTTTGACTTAATTAAGGCTTCCGGTGTCACTATGGTGAACGAACCATTAATTTTTTTAAAGTGATACTAACTCCAGATTCTGCAAAAAAATGTAGGGTCGGTCCCTCTCCTTGCAATGAGGTTTGTAATTTTTTTTGTGAGGACTTAAAAGGAGAAGAGGCAATAACGACTAAAAGCATGATGAAGGACGCCTATTTCTCAGATATAAACTTATAATAAGTAGCAAAAACTGCAGATCGATGCATGCATGTAGCATGTAGTACTCCTTTAGGAAAGAACAAGCGTAGGGGCCTTGGCGAGTGATGTCAATTATCCTTCAGTAATAGTATAATAAAAAATTAATTATACTAGTAATTAATCTGCTCGTGTGTTGCTACCGAAGACAAAACATTCACTACACGAAGCATGATGAAAGCCATGGACACATAATTGCAAATTTAACGCACGTTAAACGGTAGTAATCCATGGTCAAACATCACTCTGCAGATCAAGTTTACACATCAAGTACACAACGCACTAACGACATCCCATGGTGAAACATCTCTGCAGATTATGGAGGGGGTCAGACATCAACTCAAGGAAACAGCCACTAGCAGCCTGGAAATGGTGCAGCGACCTAAAAGCGAAGGATGTCTCGGTGTTCTTAAACTAAGAGTACAAAATGATGCTTTACTCATGAAATCTCTATGTAAATTTTTTAACAAGGCTGATCTCCCATGGGTCCATTTAATATGGAACAATTATTATGGAGATGGGAGGCTACCAGGGGTACAAAAGAGAGGCTCTTTTTGGTGGAGAGATATTACTAAGCTCCTGGATCAGTTCAAAGGTGTTTCAGCGCCACATGTTGGGAATGGAAGCACAATCTTACTCTGGCAGGATTCTTGGAAAAATGTTATACTACAACAGCAGTTTCCGGAATTATTTTCTTTTGTCAAGAATCAGCATATCTCACTTCAGAAGGCAATACAAACAGAGGAACTGCACTCACTATTCAATCTGCCTTTATCAACTGAAGCATACCAGCAATATCTGCAATTGTTGGAGCTACTGAATCAATTGACAATCTCAGAAGATAAGGACACATGGAAAATTATGGGTGGACAAATGACATACTCCTCGGCTAAAGTATACAAGATTATGATGGGACATATACAAATTCATCCAGCGTTTAATTGGTTATGGCAGAGTTCTTGTCAACCTAACATAAGGTATTTTTCTGGTTGTGGCTAAAAGATAGGTTGAACACAAGGGGATTACTCAGAAGGAAAAATAGAGTGCTGGATTCATACACATGTGATTTGTGCATTCTTCAACGGGAAGAAACACAACTTCACTTGTTTGTGAGGTGTAATTTTGCGAGAGCCTGCTGGAATGCTATTGGGATCAACATTCCGAGACATATGACAAATGAGCAGATAGTAACTGAATTGAAAAGAAGGTTGCAAGTCCCTTTCTACATGGACATTGTAATCCTTATGTGTTGGAGCATTTGGGTGACTAGGAACAAATGGGTCTTCGAGAATATAGCACCTGAAGTGGAGAACTGTGTTCAATACTTCTTCAAGGAACTTGCCTTGGTTGATCATAGAGCAAGGGCAAGAGTAAGACATCAATTTCAAGAATGGATACAAAGATGGAGACCATGATCTGTTGTAATTTTAGCTTTTCTTTTTGTTCTTTTCTTTTTGCTTGTTTTTTGTACTGTACTTTCCTCTTTTTTTTATAATAAATAACCTGTAGGGGACTTTCCCCTCCAGTTTCGTCAAAAAAAACATCTCTGCAGATCAAGTTTACTCAATGTTCTAATGGCATCCACCAATCTAGACCAAGGCTCGTTTAATTTCTATTGCCAGTAAAAAGTTTAGGAGAATATCAAAAATTTGATTTCCATTATTACGAAGGCCCTTAAACAAGGCATAACCACACCCCAATTCAGCATCAGTCTCTCAATGGAAGTATGAGTCGTCAGCTAATTCAAGACCATTTATGAAGTTCTTGCAACAACAATGGCGACTCTTTTGTTTCTCTTTTTTCCGAGAACATACAGAATATAAAAGAGAGAAGAAGCCAAGACCAGAGAGACCGGAATATAAAAGAGAGAACAGAATGAAAACATACCAACAAAGATCTGTTACTGGTTGTCTGGATCTTGTACTTCTTAGAAATCATGATTCGTAAAGCTCTGATGACAAGAAATATGAAGGAAAAAAGATTTATAACTGCCCCCACCAAAAAGGTCAAGTCAAAAACTAGTTGCTCTCGTTGAGAGTCGAACTCAAGACCTCCCGCTTACTAAACGGGTGCTCTAACCAACTGAGCTACGAGAGCTTTGATGCTGACAAACCATTTAGTATATACTTAAAAAGTCTATTGATCCTAATAAAGCCCCGCACTCCGTGGCGAGAGGAGAAGATCCCAAAATGGAAGCCACCGTCGTCGCCATCGCCGGCGACGGAGACGACTCCGACCGCCGCCCCCTCCTGCCCCCGAACAACGAGATCCACCCATACCCCGAATCTCCTTCGCTCGACCATCCATCCCCGGATGCGGCGGCGGCGGCGGAGCAGCCAGAGCAGCAGCGGAAGTCGCAGCGGGTGGCCTCGCTGGACGTGTTCCGCGGCCTCACCGTCGCCGTGAGTGCAGTCCTAACCTGTTCTGCTAGTTTACTTGAAGTTTACTGGATTCGGCGTGCGAACTCTGACTTCCTGTGCGCGCGCGTCGGCGCAGATGATGATACTGGCGGACGACGCAGGCGGGGCGTGGCCCGGCATCAACCACGCGCCGTGGTTCGGGGTAACGACGGCGGACTTCGTCATGCCGGCCTTCCTCTTCATCATCGGCGTATCCGTCGCACTCGTCTTCAAGGTAAACTGAACTAGGGGATAACCACTACGAACTGTCCCCTACTGTGAAATGGGGATACTGAGTGACTGATGTTATCGAGAATGGGGAGTACTACTGTGTCTATGCTACCATACTGGTCTGGGGCGTTGTTGAGCTGTGCAATTGTCGCTCAGATTGAGAGGGTAGTTTGAATACACACAATTGCAAAGGCCGATTAGTTCTTGACACCCCTGTGACAAAGTCAACTCTGTCTGTCAGTCAAGCCCAGTGTAAACTTTAGGACATGCAAATAGATCCTATTTTCAAGGGCACTGAATTGATTTAGGACAATCAAGGCTACCGGATTGTTTTAGGACAGTCTGTTGACTATGGCTACCTTCCTGACTTGAAATAGGCTAAACCATTTCATTTCCAGCTTCTGTACCATTTCCACATTGATGGATCATACTTAAGTTTCAGACTAAATTACTGGATCATAATTAAATTTCAGATACGATAAACTATGTTGTACCAAGTAGTATTTACAATGCAGTTCTGAACACTTTAGTTGCTAAGAACCAAAAAAAAATGCTATTTGTATCTGTTTTGTGCTCCAAGTTCCTTCAGAAACAGTTAATTTGCATATAATCTACCCACATGTGTTTGTTTTCATTTTCTAACCACCACCTGCCTTTCTTTGTAGAATAAATTCTGACAACTGTAGATGATGTGCTGCAGAAAATGCCAAACAAGAAGGCAGCGACTAAAAGGCCGCGGTCAGGGCTATCAAGCTTTTCATCTTGGGTGTGATATCGCAAGGTTATACTTACTACGTTGTATACCCTTTCAGCCCACCTTTTGTCATTTCTCTTGTGTTGGAGCTTATCCGTTTTATAATTCTTCACTTGTAGGAGGCTATGTTCATGGACGACACAAATTAACATATGGTGTCGACTTGGATCATATTCGATGGCTGGGTGTGTTGCAGGTGATATATAAAGCACGTCCTTTTATCTAAGGTGCTTCCATTTCTGTCCTGCTTAAATTATGAATTGTTCTTATGCTTCTTGTAGAGGATAGCCATTGGATACTTTCTAGCAGCAGTTTCAGAGATTTGGCTTGTCAACAATAATTTGGTGGACTCGCCTGTATCATTTGTGAGGAAAATACTTCATGGAGTGGTTAGTCAATATGGTTGACATTTTACTTTATGCGGTTATCTTTACACACTTCATGAATAATGCTTTGGCACTTTGGTTCTATGCATTTAAAACTTCAGTCCTAATTCTTACACTCAAGTTACTGTTCAGGTAACTGATGTCTTTATCCATGTCATCTTTTCTGTTGTATAGAGCAATATGATT
Organism: Eragrostis nindensis; assembly: GCA_012490785.1. Classification (NCBI taxonomy): domain Eukaryota; kingdom Viridiplantae; phylum Streptophyta; class Magnoliopsida; order Poales; family Poaceae; genus Eragrostis; species Eragrostis nindensis. Next base: position 809,924 of record JAAXCT010000070.1, read on the forward strand.
AGAGTTGTCTATTCTCTAGTGTTGTCTTCTTTAGGTACTTTGGTCCTTCAGTTGAGTATGCTTTGGAGATTTTGGCCCTTTTCTCTATTCTTTCCATTTAACTGCTAGATGGCACTTTTTTGCTATGTAGCTACAACGTAGATAATCTTTCTAGTTCCCATTACTCCTTATGAGATATGTTCTGTTGAATCATTCTGCAGTCAGAAACGTAACATCACTTTACTGACACTCATTTGTCTTTGAAGGATCATGGCCATACTGATCACAGTACTATATGTTGGCTTGGTATTTGGGCTTTACGTTTCAAATTGGGAATTCAAGGTTCAAACTACCAATGCAATATTTTCAGTTCCAAGCAATAAAGTTGAAATTAAGATGGTAAGATGAGAATACCCTGGTTAATCTAGTTACTTTATTGTTCATCATGTTTGAAACACATTGCGCTGTACACTCTCTAATCGTCTTGTGTGATATATTATCTGCTTGGAAGCCCTTTTTTTTCTAATCCCCACAGTAGTTACTGCCACGTGCGTAACTCACGATCTAGGCAGTATCTCACCCAACGGAGGATGTATACATGGAGTATTTGATCATACTAGACCATCAAAGTTGGTATCTGAATAGACTCTGTGAGCATACATGGAGTATCTGGACGTACTCATTTTTATATGCCAGTAACAGGGTATATCACAATATGCTAAGAAGTATGGGCTGCTTCATAATTTTTTCATGTTGCTCGCTTTAGAGTATGTTAGGATGAGTATGTGAACATACTCAAAGTGATAAATAAATGTGTACTCATACCCAAAGTGGGGTTTTGAAAATGCGAGTAACTGCACAATGGAATAGTGGAATTTCCCTATCTGGTTTGATATACAGTAAAAACTTTTAAGGCTTTAAATATTTGATGGTTCTCTAGTGTGCTTGTATGTTTGAAAGGACGAAACCTAGTCACTGCTGCAGATCAGTATTTCCGAATCCATATATTCTCGACTAAAACTATGGCACGAGTTGTCTTGACTAATTTTCTGGCTGGCATTCTTTATATATGCTGTGTTACTGGATAAGCCTGGCACTAATTCAAATATAAACAGCCTCCATCTTGTTCGTTTTATTTTCTTGTTAGAAGTTCCTTGAAACATATCTTTACCATCTATAAAAGAAGGAGTTGGTGGTGGCCGGTGGTGGTCCGTCGCCGTGCTCGCTACAGTACTCGGCGCCGACATGTGGGCCCCCACTTGCTACAGTACTCGGCGCCGACCGCCACACCGCGTCAACCCCGCGCCCGCATCCTCCCCTCTCCAACCCAACCCGCGCCCTCACCCGCGTCGGGTCGTCGACGCCGCCTGCCCCCGCCGCGTCCCCGCCCTCATCCTCCGCGCATCCTGCTGCCCCAACTCTCCCAGCAGGCACCTCCCAATCGGCGAACCCGGCGCGCCTCGCCCAGGCCCGGCCAGCTGCTCCTCCCAATCTTCGAACCTGGCGCGCCTCGCCGCGCGGTACTCGGCATCGCTGCCGCTGCAGCGGAGCTTGATGTCGTAGCCACAGGGTTGAAGCCCCGGGCGCGCGCAATGGTGCGGCACAGGTGGGCGCGCTCCAGCTGCTCGACGTAATTCCCGACCACAAAGACGAAACACTCCCCCTGTCGAGCTACGACCTTGGCTTTGGGCAGCGGCGGTTTGCTGAGCTGCGGTGGCCGGAAGAGCGGCATCATCTGGCCAGGTGAGCTCAACTCCTCACCATGCCTCCCCGCGCCTCCATCTCCGTCTGCGCGCCGGCGGCGATCCAGGGACAGATGCTTGATGATTACTGCCGAGGGTGAGAAAGGCCAGCGGGCTCGCCGTAGCAGCACGAAGAAAGAGAACGTGGAAAGGGAGAGGTGGATACTGGGTAAGCTCGCCGCAGCAGCTCGGAGAGCGAGCGAGGAAAGGAAACAACAACAGAACTTGCGACGCGTCACGGAAGAAGAACAGAACAGAACATGGGCCATCTACTTTCTGAATTGGACCTACATCTGTAAGCGCCAGCCCATATAAACGTGCACAGTAACCAGAATCCTAATCCAAAACGATTCATCTCAGGAGACCAACCAGCAAGAAAGGTACTTCCAGCGATCTGAAACAAAATAATCCATATACAAAAAAAAAGGTTACACTCTAACAAACATTTTATTAAGTGGGCAAAAACAACTTTAAATATTCAAAAAATTCAAATATAATGTATTAGCTCTAAAAAAGTTCACGCAGACCAAACTAAAATTAACCGGCTCTTTTCAAACATAAACTTCAACGGTTCCAATTAAATATGTTTAAAAACTAAGACTGGTTATATTACTTGTATATTTTTTTCGACAGCCCGTGGCAATGCACGGGCATCTGTGAAATAAAATTTTTTCTGTTATGATTTCAGGACTGTGTGATGTCACTTCTAAGGCCAATCTGTAACTACTGCAGTGCTCAATACATCCATCTCATTTCATACCTTCTTTTACATATGTCAATGCTTTGTTTGATTTGCTTTCAACAAATTTTCACCGTAGCGTTAGCACGGGCAATGTACTAGTGAAGTTAGAAACTCAAGTTTAAACTACCAGTTATCATGAACCAAATTTCCAAAATTGAAGTGTAAATAAATTTAGAAAAAATGGCTAGTATTATATAGCTTCATCCAACCTGGATTTGTGAAAAGCACCAGTTGCCAGCTGGTGGGATTTGAAATCCTAATAAATCAAGTGATGGAATTCATGCAAATACAATAATTGAAAGCTTCATTGTTACACTTGTTTCCGGTAATTTGCAGATTCATTGTGGGGTTAGAGGTAGCCTTGGACCACCTTGCAACGCAGTTGGTTTTGTAGATCGAGTTTTGCTTGGTGAAAATCACCTATACAAGAACCCAGTCTACAAAAGGACTAAGGTATCTACTCAAGTAATAGATTGCTATTTTTTAATTCACTTATCATATTTTTAGTATTTTTTAGGATAAAATATGATAATACTATGCCCAGACCATCTAATTTCTTTTTTTGTGTCACTACATAGGAATGCAGTATCAATTCTCCTGACTATGGACCGCTTCCTCCAAATGCACCAGACTGGTGCCTGGCTCCATTCGACCCTGAGGGTTTGTTAAGGTAATACTTCGTATCATCATTGATAAACAAAATAAATGTAAAACCTAATATGAAAATGAGTTACAGCATTTTAAATGAAACCTTGGTCCATTGATCCAACCAATGATAACCAAATCTCAACTTCTCTCTAGATGAACCTTCACATATCTTTTTAGAAAAATCAGAACATAACACGAACATCCCTTTTTGCTTTTACAGTACACTGATGGCTGCAGTGTCTTGCTTTGTTGGTCTTCATTTTGGGCATGTGCTAATTCATTGCAAGGTATACCAGCTTCCAAACCATATGCTTATATGTGTGAGCTTTCAATATTGGACAATTGGACTGTAAAACAAAATGAAATGTTCAAACGGACCTTTCTTCTGCTGCAGAACCATTCACGGAGAATGGTACTATGGCTGATAGCCTCGACAGTATTGATAGTCTCTGCGTTTTTACTTCAATTGTTGGGTAATTATGCATTCTGCAAGAATGTGTCATCCTCATGCTCATCAGTTTATCAGTTCTTCCATTATGCATCTGATACATGTACCTGTTACATTTTAGGCATGCCTTTCAGCAAGCCTTTGTATACAGTGAGTTACATGCTACTCACTGGCGGAGTATCTGGATTCTTGTTGCTGCTACTATACTACATAGTAAGTTTTGTATGCTTTGAGTCCCACATCTCAATTTTGTTTGTTGCTTTGTGAGTACTCAACCTTTTCTGAACACTGCATTGACAAACAGCATGTCGTTTGTGATATTATTTTTTTCCAGCCTTGTTTCCTTATTATTGTTGCTGTACTTGCTAGTGAAAAATTATATTTTTATGAACTTGATGTTCCTTTGCAGGTTGATGTTGTTAATATTAAGAAGCCCTTTGTACTGTTCCAATGGATGGGCATGAATGCACTCATAGTCTACCTTCTGGCTGCTTGTGAGTTGTTCCCTGCGCTTATACAAGGGCTCTATTGGCGATCACCAGAAAACAACCTGGTAAATACCATGCTCGTGATACATTGACATGATGTATCAACTTATTATTACAAAACATAGTTTTAGTAGAGTGACAATTGTTTCAAGACCTGACTATATGAAAACCCTTTTTTCTTTTTATTCTTGCTTCAGGTGGATATGACTGAATATCTGCTCCAGATGATCTTCCATTCAAAACGTTGGGGGACCTTAATGTTCGTTTTACTTGAGATAATCTTTTGGTGCTTGGCTGCTGGCTTCCTCCATATGAAAGGCATCTACTTAAAATTGTAGGAGCGACTGTCGTCGCATTATGATGTGATCATGTCAATATTTGTGAAAAATTGGTACAGCCCACCCACTTGGTAACACCAGCAAGGTAGCACTCCGCCATGTCTGCCACCTTGCAAGAAGTTTGATACCTTATTGCATAGTCAGATCGAGCCCTGTATACTATCTTTTGTAAATGCCATTTCTTCTTGTTTATCCAAACAGCAAATTAATACAAGTTGAAACTTGAAAGCAGTGGTATTATTATGCTGTTTAATTTCTTGGACGAATTTCTTTTCGAAACATAAGCGCTCCTTGCTTGATTGTTTCCGTGTTGGGTATTCATACGATCTTATTATTGTGGCTTTGTATTTAATTTCACAAGGTACTTGGAATTCAGTGTACCAGAGATAGGAATGTACTGAGATTTGGCTGCCCTTGTGGGTCTTCAGACATAGATTAAACTTTGTGGTAAGTCCAATGGTCTCCTCTAATTTGTTCTCCTGCATGTGTTTTTTCCACAATTGGAACTCAAGTTAGTTTTGTTGTCTCTAGTAACCTCGCAGATTTAAAGCTCTGCATCAGTTGGAAGTTTGCTTGATGACTCTTGGGTGTTTCTTCCCTCCCTCAAAGGTTTTTAATAATGAAATTAGGAAAAATAGTTTTAACTTATTTTTGAGCTACAAATTATCCTGATGTTATGAATTTAAACTAGTAGGGAGTATTATTTGAGATTCATGCTGGAAGGAATGCATGGATGGTATTGACATGACTAGCTATAGCAAATATTTAGCTTTTGTGGACGGTGAAATGAGATATGATACCATAGGTAGTTGAGTAGATGAAACAATATATCGAAAGGACTAGTCAATACTTTAGAAGTGATAAAGCGTGCACATTGATACAACCTTCGCCTTGTTGAATGAAGCCTCGTATTAAAGATAGCACAGCATTGTCTCTTCTTCTTATCCATTTGTATAGTCCAAACGCTAGAAGCAGTCGATCAGATCAGTTCTTCCCTCCTGTACCCTTAGTTGGATGCCGACTGGTCAACAGTCTCAATATAGTGAACCAACGTTAGCGAGTGCAATCTGAGATCTAGCACACAGCAATGAGAATAGGAGGCACCTGGAACATCCTCTGCAGTGCTGCATGGAGAAGAACTATCAAGGAGCTGGCGAAGCTCAGATTCAGTTGACCAACTAGTAAGAGATTCATCAAGCAAGGAGCATGTGTAGCTCAGGGTGTGCACTGACCGTTCCAGTGATGCTGTCACGAGAAGCAGAGACCGTTCACTACAGGGAATGCTGCTCGCCGACGACGGCCACCGGATGGTCTTTCTACACCTGGCTGTTGTGATTCTTTCATTGCTGGCCAACAAGTCCTAGGGGTCATGGCCAATGTTGGAAGCAAGACTGATCCACAAGGACCAGCATACTGCTTCTGCTCCTATTATCCTAAGATTCCTGTCTTGCCCCCCCTGCTATCCCCAAGCCAAACTCCAAGCATGCATATCTTGCATATCCGTTGGCTTCACTCACACCGCTAACGAGGATCTTTGGGCTGAATCATTAGCAGCTAGGTTCCCTCCATATTTAGGAATTAGAAACTGAAGTGAAAATTATAAGTTTTTTGTGTTGCTTCTACATAGTCGCAGAAGAGCTTGTTCATGCTTGCCTAGCTCTTTCATGTCGTTCGGCTAACTTTCCATTTCTCAGCTAAACGCTTCCAGGAATCACAATTATGTGAATGTTGTGGACTTGTACAGTACATCTTTGATCTTGACATTGCTTAGAGGAAAGGAACAACGAATCCTTGACTTTTACCATCAGGCTGAATAATAATATCAGTGGACAGTGGTATAAGTGACACTGATACTGTGAAACTGGTGGGAACAGGGAAGGATTAGCCGCCCGCCACCCCCCCCTGCTGGAGTACTAGTCAACCTATCGATGCGTTGAGGAGCCAGGATGTTATCCTGGGTGGTTACATTTCACAAGTTTATCAACCAAGTAGCCACAACCATGCAATTTATTTTTTTATCGAACTGCCAGTGCCATGCTTGCCTATGAATACTATTTCTTTTCTTTCCCATATGAACTGGAGGGGCAAGCCTCTGAATGAAATTAGGTTGAGTAAAGATTACTTTGAGCAGTAATAAAGATGTTTGCTTCTGTTCTGATAAAGTCTCCACACATATTCATTTTGTGTGACGAACATAATGGCTTGCTAAAACATCGTAATTTACTCTGCTTCTGAACTTGGACCGAACTGGTGGTTTTCCTGTGTTCATTGCCATTTCATGAAAACAGCATGTAAGCAAGGTGTGGACACATGTTAATGTGCCGTGTAAGACAAACAAAGCACTTACTATGTACGTACTGTATCCATCTGTAGTAACTGGTAGCAACTGATAAAGATAAAACATTGGTGCTAACGCACATACTGTCCTCTCACATATACACTACAGGAGTAGAACTCTTTCCCTACAGTTTCTATGGAAATGGCCAACAGTTTCATGTATATTTGGTTAGCTATTTTCTAAACTGTAGGTAATGACTTTGTAGGGGATTATATTGTGGGTAATATGCCAAACTGTTAGGAATGATGTGAACTTGTACTAGAAAACTGTGGGTCACTAGTGAAAAATAGTGAAGAGAAGCAAAACTGTCAGCCACCTAAAGGAAACTGTCGGTAATTAGTCAGTTTCGTACAAGGCACAATTATATCTCCAACATCTCAAGACGCATATGTGATCATCAAACACCAGAATTCAGCTTATCTTTTGATTTGTACTACAGGATGCGCCATATCGATGTATATTTTGATATATTTAATGGATCCATGAGCAAGAGCAGCACGGCACCCACCCAGCAGCAACATCTGGGCCGTTATTAATTGTTCAAGAACAGCCCTGAGTATACATACATCAGGCACACCGTCTAACTTTCCTAGTTTCTTTTCTGACTTGCATGATAGAAATGCTGTGTATGTAGCCAGAAGGAGAGATCTATCTCGAAATGGTCTGGAGAAACCGCTCAGTAGGGTTGAGACTACAACACATGCGCAGTCTTTAGGAGTAGGAGACATCTGGAACTAGGCCCCCTCTGGAATTGAGCCCTGATGTCTTCTTCGTGCAGTACTCGTGACGAAGGGTTTTTGGGGGCGCATTCCACTCGAAAAACAGTGTGCGTTCAACCGTCAAAGAACTGGCCATGGCACTGGCCGAGGCCTTCCCTTACAGCTGGCATCCCAAGGGTGACAAACAGGCTCAGATTCTGTTGCTTGTTCTCTGGGTGACAAAAGGAGGATTTTCTTTGATTCAGTTCAACTTTCAGCCACCGTAACAGCTTGCATGCATGGTTGCTGACCATCTAAAGTTTTGTATTGTCCACGCCACACCTGTATGGACTGGTATTTACAGATTGTTGAAGTATTAAGATAGGTATCTCTACATCCCACCCCACACCAAACATGCCACACACATTTTTGAAAATTATCTGAGGACTACTAAGAGCCGTAATTGCATTGGATTAGCAATTGTATCGACCTCTGCAATAATAGATACATTCAGGCGTAATTGCAGCATTGTGATGCTGGCTTAGGACATTATGACTTGCAGTATAAATTAAACCTGTTGTATTATTGAACTGATCAACCTTACAGAATGACATCTTCCACATTTAAGTGCACGAAAGCTGCGAATCTTTTCTATCATTGGAAACATGATTTGCTGTAACATGTATTGAACTGATCAACCTTACAGAATGACATCTTACACATTAAAGTTCAGTACCACCTGACTGCATTCACCTTTGATGCCTACATGTATATGGCCCTTTGTTATTGTTTTATAAAGACAAGATTGCCTTGCCTGTTCCTTTCATATATCTCATTGCATCATCCAAGTGATGTATTTACTTAGTACCCCATTCTTCTTCCAGTATATCTTACTTTTGCTATCCATGGGCCAGTTGCACCACATTATTAGTCTACAGAAAGGGCGAGCAATGGACAGGAGAAATGCATGGATCGATGCATCATACAATTAATGTGTCAGGAATAGAAAGCATCTGGAACTATTGTGAGAAAATAAACCACGCCATGTTAGGCCATGGCGTGGGTGTGTGTCGAGTCTTGCTGGTGCACGTGTTCGTGCTCGTGTTTGCGTCCAGCATGGAGTTCGCATGAAGCTGGGATGGCGGCGTGGTCGTGTTCGTAGGTCGAGTCTGATGGTGCGCGGGTGTGTGCCTGCATTGGTGTCCATCATGTTTTCGTTGTGTTGGGTATGGTCAAGCATGTCGTGTGGCTCATGTTGGCGTGATGGTTGGGAGCAGGGATGGCCAGGTCGATGAAACTTGCGGAAGCAGCTGGGAGGAGCGCCACTTGGTTGCGGATAAAGATGGTGACCGATTCACATGGAGTCAGTTGCCCACGAAGAGGAAAGAAGCCAGATCTGGGTGCGGCACGGCCCCCCCTACTCTTCCCCTTGACGGCGACGTTCACAACGGATCGGCTTCTCTCTTCCTTAGATGACAAGTAGGCAGCGCTGCGTGGGCCTGAGCACCTGTTAGGGCCTATTTTCTATGTTTCTTTGTAGCGGCGGAAAAACCTTACCGCCGTCGCTGAAGACCGTGATTTGTAGCTACACAAGCGTCTCCGCGGGGGCCCGTTGCCGTCTCTGCGGGGGCCCGTTGCTATAGTGATTTTTCATCCGCCGCTACAGGACTTGTAGTGATAGAACACTTCGCAGTATGAATGGCGTTAATAGAGCAGGAGCAGGTAGCAGCAGTGCACTCAACAATAAACGCTTAGCAAGCGGGGTAACCACTTAACACTCCAAACCCTTTCTTTTAAATCTACAGATGTCACCTGAGCACGAATGTGGCCGTTGAAACGCACTATACTGACGATGTAGAGATTTTGCATACAGACATGCAATGGAGAAAAAAAAAATCATTAGTGGCATCAAATGGTACATAACAAGGTCTCCCAAAGAAAATAGGAAGAAGTTCATTTTACTATCCTCAAGTATCCATGTTGTTAACTTAAGCCCCTAAACTAGTTTTTAGTCTGATTTACTCCCCCGAACTATCTAGCTTGGTTCAATTCACCTCCTAGTGAAAGTTTTCTTTTTTTTTTCTCTTTGTGGGTTATATTTGAAGCTCAAATTTTATAGAATGGTAGATGACATCATACTCTATGCTAGAAATTTTTTTCCAGATTTTTTTCAGAAATATTTTCTTGCATTATTCTATCTCACATGTCGAATTTGTATTGCACATTTCCACATACAAAAAAGTTTTAAAAAATTCTATAAATATTTTTCTAACATATATAAGGTATGTTTTAGCCTATAATATCACAAAATTTTACGCTCAAACATGATGTGTCCCTAGAGATACAAAAAAGAAAAATTCATAAAGGAGTGAATTGAACCAATCTAAATAGTTTGAGGGAGTTTTTTTTGAAACGAACCGGCACAAGATAGTGCCAATTTCATTAATTAAAGAAGGAACAAATACAAGTAAGTAGCTGTGGAAGGCTACATACAGGAAAAGAACAAACATAACCACGACATCGACCGGTTGGATTGGGACATCAACACGGCCACACACCTCAGACTCAACGCTCAAAACCCCAACAACCGCACCACCACAAAGCCCAGGAGAAAGCCGACAAGTAGCCTCATCACAAGCGCCGTCCTCGCCGACGATGTCCCCCGCCAACCAGCCGCTGCCATGCAGGATTGGCCGCCGCAGTCCGCTGCAAGCCATGTAGCTATAACGACTCCTCCACCATGCCACCATCGTCTTCAGGTCGCGCACACACGATCGTCGATCTCCTAACCACGGCCTTTCATTGGCAGAAGTCAGAAGAGGAGCCCACCACACCACACCGAAAAGGCCGCCGCCATGCAGGACCTCTCACCGAAATACCGTCGCTGCACCTTACACCCTCAACACCCCACCGGATCCTAGACCTCCAAGGCAACTCAGACGCGTGGGGGCCTCGCCACATCCACCATCGCACACCACGCCTCGGACACACCACCTTAAAGCGCACGGGGGCCTCGCCTCTCCCGCCGCTGGACTCTCCGAGGATCCGGCCGTCATCGACAGTGACAAGGTACAGCCGAGCCACTCCATTGACTTCACCTCCGTCTTGCCGCCGCCGGAATCCCAGCTGCACCGTATGTCACAGCCTAAAGCTTTCAGAGACACAGCACATACTCTTGCATTCTCCTCGCTCGGCGTTGGTTACCACCGCTCGGTCGGATTGGGACATCGACACGAGCCTCTACTTCGCTCGGTCGGATTGGGACATCGACACGAGTCTCCACTCTGCTCTGTCGGATTGGGTCGTCGACACGAGCATTCCTTCCACGGCCAAAGCGTCCCGCCAAACTCAACAGCCTGCAGCACAAGAAACAGCCAGGAGCCTCCAGCCATGCCACCATGGCGGCACTGGCGCCTCTGCTTGGTTACTGCCAGCCAAGCCACCATGGCATCGCCGGCAATCACCGAAGCAAAACTGCCGCCGACCGCACCACCATGGCGCAGCCGACGCACTCTACAGCTGGCCGGAGTGGGAAGACAGCCTGACAACGCCTCCAAGGAGGTAAACGGCGCCTGAGGGCGTCGCCGTCGTCTTGCCGGCAGATCCGACATGGCTTTCGCCGGCGCCTGCCCGCCTCCCGAACTGCAAAGAGCCCTCCCGCTGCGTCGTCTCGCCTGGCCTGGGCGCCTCATCTCCACCATGCCCGGCGCCGTCCCCGGAACCCATCGCCGCTCGGGCCCGAGACGCCAAGCCGCGCCCGCTACCAACTCCAATCCCGGCGCAGCACCTACGCCCGCCCCCGACAGGCAGCACCGGAGCGCCCGCCACCGACGACGTCACACCGGAGCGCCCGCCACTGACGCCGCACCTTGCCCCGACGCGCAGCCGCCTCCGCCTCCGAGCGCCGGCCCGTCCGGATCCGCCGCGAGGAGACGGCCCGCGCGGCGAAAGGTCCCGCCGCCGCCATCCTCGGGGCCTCGCGGGCTTCCGCTTGACTCCTCCGGCGACGGCGAGGGTGGGAGAAGGGGAGGTGTGGACTGCGGCTAGGGTCGCCCCTTGCCCCGACGCGCAGCCGCCTCCGCCTCCGAGAGCCGGCCCGTCCAGATCCGCCACGAGGAGACGGCTAGGGTTTGCCGCCCGAGTCGCCCGAGCGGGGGAGACGCGGGGGCCTTTTAATAGTTTGAGGGAGTAAAGTAGAGCAAAAAAGTTTAGGTGGTTAAGTGAACTACATGGATACTTGAGGGTAGTAAATGAACTTCTTCCAAGAAAACACTTTCTGCCCATTTTAGTAGCCTAGAATTTGTCCCACAAATTGTTCTTTCGGCTTAATTTCTGCACTTCATTTGCTAATTTAGATACATTCAGTTCGCTAATTTTTAGCTAATAGTGATGCAATTTCCCTCCATGTTTGTTTCTAGATCTAGAACGGATGTGGGACAAACCGTACGACTGCACATCAATGCTCTTCTTGGTCTTCGCGGTGCCATAGTAAGCACCAGACACATTTAGAGTATTGCGGATCCATGTTTGGGGCTGCATCAATATCATTTGTAAAGAAGAATATGTAATATGGCTCATGCAAATATACACATAGGGAGTACACAAGTGTGTGCACATGAAACCAACCCTGCGCTGTCGAAAGCGGCCCCACATAGAAGATAGGGTTGCGCCTCTTCTGTTCGTCCATTTATATAGTCCAAGACTCCAAGTGCTAGCAATAGCAGAAGTAGTCAGTCGATCAGTACATAGTAATCTAATTCCCCGTGACATTAATTTTCCTGTCTTGAGCCTTATGTACCGTAGTTAGATGTGGACTGCCAGTAATCTCACTACAGTGAATCATCATAAAGTCGGTACAAACCGAGATCTAGCAAATGACCCTGAGAAAGGGAGGCATGCATCTGGAATGTCCGTTGCAGTGCTGCGGAGGGGAGTTGCACCGTGGCAACTGAAATTACAGTTATATACTCTATTTTAGACCTACTAAGCCTAATTTTTTTTAATTCCATAGTGTGCTACCACAAATCCAATTTTTTGGGTACACCGCTCCTACTCTCGTCAAATCGCAAAGACCATACAACAAGAGATAGATATCAACTTGTATAGGGTTCAAAGCAAACATATAAGGGTTCAAAGCTGACCCCTGATCGATTAAGTCCTATACATTAATCGAAAAATCATTAGACTATATATCTAAGGCACGTTACGCGCTGCATTGCCTCAAAGCACGACAATGGAGCCGGTTCCCAACCATGGATATATCCAAGGCACATCATTAAGCTTTGCCTGTTTTATTTGATTGTATCTCACTGTATCAAAGGAATGTTGTGCATGTAGCCAGAAAGAGAGATCAGTGAATGGCTGGGAGAAACTATTAATGGGCTGGAGAGTGGAGACTGAGAGGAGGTAGCGAGTCCAATGTCAACTGGAAACTATGAATCTGTCGCTGCTGGAAGCAAAACAGTGTGCATTGAGAATAGGGCCCTATAAACTGTATCTTTTGTAAATGCCATTTATTCATCTTGTTTCTTCAAACAGCAAATTAATACAAGTTTAAACCAGTGATATTATTATGCTGTTTAATTTCTTGGACAAATTTCTTTGTGAAACATAAGTGCTCCTTGCTTGCTTGTTTGTTGTTGGGTATATATTCATATATACGATCTTATTACTGTGGCCTTATCTTTAATTTCTCAAGTTACTTGGAATTCAGTGAACCAGATATAGGAATTGTAGTGACATTCGGCTGCTCTTGTGGGTCTTCAGACATAGATTAAACTTTGTGGCAAGTCCAATTGTCTTCTCCAATTGTTTTCTCCTTCATGTGTTTTTCCCACAATTGGAACTGAAGTTAGTTTGGAACTGAAGTTAGCTGTGTTGTCTCCAGCAACGTACCTCGCATATTTAAATCTCTGCAGTTAAATGGCACATAGGAAGCCTATATGACAATCTTGTGTGTTTCTTCCCTCCCTCAAACATCTACTCCCCTTCTGATTTTTAATATTAGGACAGTGGTTTTAATTTATTTCTGAGCTACGAAAGTTATCCTGACATATAGTATCAATTTAAACTAGTAGGGAGTATTAGGGCACCAGCAATGTGGCGTCGAACCGAACGAGCAAGGTTCGGTTCGCTCTTGCTCGGTTCGATACGCGTAATGTGTGTGGGTCCCTTAGACGACCCTACAGATGACTAAAGTAATTGCCTCCTCTCTCTCTGATGCTCCTCGCGCTACTGATGGGAAGTTTCTCGCTCCTCGCGCTGCCCAACAACAATTGCTGGATATTATATTTTATTAGCTTGGTGCGGCTTCGGTTCGAACCGAGCTGGGAGTCGATTTTCATGTCTGACACCCATGGTTCGCTTTGAATAACGTGTATGGTTCGCTCCCAGCCGAACATTGTTCACTTGAACAACAACGTTGCGGGTGCTCTTATTTAAGATTCATGCTAGAAGGAATGCATCGGTGATATTGACATGACTAGCTGTAGCAAGTTTTTAGCATTTGCGGACAGCGGAACGATATATGATACGATGGGTTGTGTAGATGAAACAATATATCGAAAGTACTTTGAATGAAGCTATAGCTAGTCATAACTATGATTCCTTGTTGAATAAAGCTCCGTACGTATTAAGGATAGCAATGCCTTGCCTCTTCTTCTTCTCATCCATTTATGCAGTCTAAAAAATCTTCTTCCATCCTGTACTCTCATTTGGATGTGGACCGGCCAACAGTTTCAATGTAATGAACCAACATACGTTAGTCAGTGCAAACTGAGATCGCACACGGCAATGAGAATAGGAGGCACCTGGAACATCCTCTGCAATGCTGCATGGAGAAGAACCATCAAGCAGCTGGCGGAGCTCAGTTGCGGCTGACATGCTTGTAATAGGATTATCAAGCAAAGAGCATGTGTAATCACGGGGTGTGTGCCGACCGTTCCAGTGATGCTGTCTCGAGGAGCAGAGGCCACTCACAACAGGAAATGCTGCTCGCCAGTGACGGCCATCGGATGGTCTTTCTACATCTGTCAGTTGTGGCTCTGTCATTGCTGGCGAACGAGTCCTAGGGGTCATGGCCGGCGTTCAAAACACCAGTGACCCAAAGGTTCGAGCATGTTGTCCGTGTGCTCTTTCAAGTGTTCGCTAATTCATCAGCTGACGCATGGATCCTCTTACCTGTATGGTTGATCCCTTCCAGTCTGCAGATTCCAGGTAGTGCAGAACACAGCTTTAGAGTTTTTGGAAATACCACAAGTACGAACAATAACGAGCTAGGGATAGGGGATTCATATCCTCATAAGTAATTGAAGGACTGAAAAGGCGACCAGAGGGGGGGGGGGGGGGGGGGGGGGGGGTTGAATAGGAGCCGATAAAAATTCTTGCAAAGAATTCGGCCTATGTCCCGACCCGCCTCAAGATTGATCACCAAGATCACACACACACATGAAGAGTGTTGTGCTGACCTTAAGAATGATCATAGATGATGTAGGAACACTTGCGGAAGCAAATCAAGCGAACACGCACTCTACGAGATGAACCGAAGAAAATCCAACCGAGACCTTCCACCGGATAGTCCGGATACTTGCCGGATACTCCGGTAGCCAGATACTTCGGTAGTGTGTCGGATACTCTGGTCGGATACCAGGTCCGGATACTCCGGTAGAGTGTCGGACACTCCGGTCGGATATGAGGTCCGGATACTCCGGTAATGTGCCGGATAGTCCGGTCGGGTACCAGGGTCGGATACTCCGGTACTCGGTCGGATACTCCGGTGGGGTCAGCAGTAAGAACACGAACGTACAGCCAAGAGCTCTACAATCCGAAATCCAATCAAACGACCTCCAAAAATCACCAAACTTGAACCCTAGGTGCGTGACAAGATGGAGAACATCATCCAAGTGGATCCATACTAAAAACCCAACCAAATCTCCACGGAATTTGGATCGAACGGAAGAACAAGGGTTTGGAAGTTCTTGGACAAAATCCACAAATTTGAAGTGCTCGTGGGGAGATCTTGAACGAGATCACTCAAGACATGTTCCCACACGTCCTAGCACCGAATCCACCCAAGAAATCCATCCCAAAACGCAGCCAAAAAGGAGACAAAAAATCACCCGAAAATAGCTCCGAAAATGATGAAAAAGATAAATTCGGGAATTAGATGGGGAGGAAGAACAAGAGCACGAAATTGATTCAAACAAACTTCATTCCATTGATTCAACCACGAAATTCATAGGTACAAGGCTAGGGCGCCGCCCACTTCCTCTCTTGTAGAAAGTTGAAGATACAAGCTCTCACCTTGATTCCCCTCCTCTCATCTCTCTCTAGCTCATCCCTTGCTATTCCTATCCCCTAGATCCAAAATGAAAAGTCCAAGAGCCTCAAGGTGGCCAGCCAACTCCACCATCTTATATGGTCTTTTCCTCTTTCCCAACATACCCCTAAGGTATTACACACTCCCACCTACCACTAAGGGCAAAATCGTCCAACTCTTTTTTCTTCGCCCGAACGCCATCGGGCCCGTCACGACTTCGCTTCGTCTCGACGCAACCTTCGCGATGGTGCCACGTACACCACCATGCGCCGCCGCCGGTTTTGAGGCCCAAACACGGAAAACCACCTCGATGTCGACGCGTGTCACCTCGTCCCGCTGTTGACGGTCCTTAGACCCAGTTTTTGACCGTCAATTAGCTCTATAAATAAGGAAGAACTAACACTTGTTACTTGCATTTTGTTATCAAATAACCTATTTCCACGTGTACCTCTAGATTTGGATGTGCAGGTGGAAAACAGGGATTTCCAGGTGTAAACAAGGCCCAAGGCGACGATTCCAACACGTCCATAAAACGACGCTCGCCGCGGGAATATAATTCAAGGATTAAAGGCCCAGAACCACTCAGAATATCAACTGAGGCCACGCATCTGGAAAAGAGGCTAAAAGGCCGAGGGGAGCCAACCTGCCAAATCCCAGCCCAGGGGGGGCCAGGGCCAGGTCGGCCGACCCCAAACCCTAGGTCGGCCGACCTGACAGGGAGGCCCCCTGGGTCCATCTTTCTAAGGCGGTTTGCAACCGCCTCAATTCCACCGCCTTTGAGGGCTATAAATAAAGGGGTACCCCCTCCCCTTGGAAGACACACAACACAAGAGGCTCATTCCCTCCTCCACACATCCAGAGCTAGGGGCTCTCTAGTTAGGCTTAGGCTGAGTAGTTGGGCTGCCCTTTTGGCTCCCAAGTCCCTTGGAGAGTTTGGGGTATATTCCCTTGTATCCTTTTACTCTCTTTGTAAGACTTATTTCTTTATCAATGGAATATCATCGTTCTTGTAGTAGTTATGTGCTTATGCTAGTTCATCGTTCATCCTTGATCTTGGATGAACGTTCTTCGTTCGTTCATGTTCGTTCATCGTTCGTTCATCGTTCATCGATGTTCGTTCATGATCGTTCATCGTTCGTTCGTCGTTCGTTCATACTCGATCATCGGTTAACGATGATCGTTCTTCATCATTCATCGTTCGTCGCTCGTTCTTGAGCGACGAACGCCTATGCTTAACGTAGTGCTAGCTTTGATCCTTTGTCTAAGTAATCGCTTGCTAGACCTAGTTGTTCCTTTTGCTTAGTCATCGGGTCCATTGTCTTGCAAGAGTGCTCTAGGTTTATCGCCTTGCGAGGTGCCTCGAGGGATCTAGAGTTGTGGTTAGTTACGCTAGCATGGTGCTAGAGCTTCCTTTCCACCCTTGGATGCGTGTTCGTGCCCCACGGTTTGTAGAGGTAGGCGGCAGGTGGTGACACAGCCCTGTCCGTCCCTTGTAATCCTCCACGTTCGGGTATGGCGTAGGAGTATATATGAAATGTCCGGAGATTGGGGCAGACTCTGATCGCTGGATCTCCCGATGATGGCTCGGCAGTAGAACAGCTTAGTCTTGGCTTGTGTGCAGCTTAGGCTATAGGTAGATGCTACGCACGCTACTTGACGATGTACATTAGGAGTAGCAGTTCTTCTTACTTAACCTTAGTCTAGCCTAGAGCCGCCTCTCGCCTTTTATCAGAGAGTGGAAATGCCTGCTGTGTGTGTCGCACTATCCTCTATCCATACATTGCCTTACCCCTGTATTTGGATATTGGTTATGATCTATCATTTGTAACACCATGAGTATAAGTACACACTTGTCAACCACGTCTTCCTTTGGGAAAATATAAATAACGATACCCTGGAATACTCTCGGGTGAAATGCTACAACGGGTTATCCGTGCGCTTGCGGATTATCTTTTATGATTAAATACTAATAATACATATCTGGCACTCGTTGCTAGTTGTGGATTATTATGTATCCTAAGCAAGTAACTTAACCCCAGGTATTTCTGGCGCCGAACCGGGAATATTCACTCTAGGCCTAACCAGCCTAAGGTGGTGTTTTCTGTTTGGTGTAAGAAATACCAACAAGCATTTCTGGCGCCGTTGCCGGGGAAGACAATTGTTGACAAGTGTATACAATGAGTACTCATGATTACACTTGATGTGATTTAACCATTTCCATTGCAGGCTAACCTTGATCTGTTTTCTCTCTTTGATGTGAAAAAGGATAGTGTATGCGTGGATTCAACCTGCCGGAAAACTTCGTTGATAATCCAGAGTCGCTTGTAAGGAAAGTCCGACCCCGCGTCGACTCTCCCTCACAAGCAACACTCCCGACAGACGAACCCACATCATCCGCACCATCATCACTTATTGACATGGCTGATCAAAGGACCCTCCGTGACTACTCTGCTCCCTCCGTTGCCAATGTTCCCGTTGGGCCCAATGTCAACGCCGGTGACGCAGGGTTTGCAGTCAAATCAAGCCTAATCACTATGGTGCAGGCCATTCCCTTTGTGGAAAGGCCACGGAGGACGCCAACACTCATCTCCAGCAATTCCTTGAGATATGCAACACATCGGCAACCGCCGGAGTCAACCAAGATGCTATCAGACTTCGTTTGTTTCCCCTCTCTCCCTCCTTGGGAAGGCGAAACAATGGTTCTATGCCAATCGTGCTAGCATTGACACTTGGGACCGCTGTTCTACTACCGCGTTCCTCGCAAAGTTTTTCCTGTTGGGTAAAACCAATGCCCTTCGTGGGAGAATATCAAGCTTCCAGCAAGCCAACAATGAAACCATCGCCGAGGCGTGGGATAGGCTCCAAGATTACATATCCGCCTGCCCACACCACGGGATGGAAGAATGGCTCATTCTTCAACATTTCTACAACGGGTTGACACCAACAACCCGTGGACATATGGATGCCGCTGCTGGAGGAGCCTTCTTCTCAATGACCGTTGCTCAAGCTAAAGAACTTATTGAGAAGATGGTCTCCAATCAAGGGTGGAGCGATGAACGTCTCCAACCACGCTCTAAGGGCGTACACCCTATCAAGGAGGTGGACTTATTGTCCGCCAAGCTCGACCTCGTCATGAAGCGCTTGGACGACTTCAACACGCATGGTAGTGTTCGTTCACTTGACTCACGCATCACGTGTGAGGAATGTGGCAACACTGGCCATATGGGGAAGGATTGCCCCAACCATACCCATGAAGAAGCATTCTACATGAACAACAACAATGGGTATCGTCCAAGTGGAGGTCAAGGTTTTAACCAAAACCGCCAATCTTATCAAGGAGGTAATTTTCTCTGGTTTTAATAATAATCAGCCTTCTTTGAAAGATTTGGTTTATGGCCAAGCTAAAATCAACGAATCAATCAACAAAAAGCTTGCTGCCAATGATCAGAGTTTAGAGAGTTTAAATTCAAAAATAGAAGGTCTTTCTTCCGCTTTCAAAAATCAGTTGAGCTTTAATAAAATGATAGAAACTCAGTTAGCTCAGCTTGCTGCTCTTGTTCCTTCTGCTAAATCTGGGCAGATTCCT
The DNA here is from genome assembly GCA_012490785.1 of Eragrostis nindensis. Lineage (NCBI taxonomy): Eukaryota > Viridiplantae > Streptophyta > Magnoliopsida > Poales > Poaceae > Eragrostis > Eragrostis nindensis. The sequence goes on from JAAXCT010000070.1 coordinate 829,248, forward strand.
GGGCAACCAGAATCTCCCATTGAAAAGGCTAATGTTATCACTACGAGAGGAGAAATGTTCTCTCGTAGGACTAACCATGCAGGGGAGAACAGGCAAAGAGGAGAACCTTCTACAATAAAATCTGATCCAGGCTTTCCAGTAATCTCTTGTGCAATCAAGAGATTCCACTTCGACTATGCACTGTGTGACCTTGGGGCCAGCGTAAGCATTATGCCCAAAGCAATCTTCGAGCAATTAAAGTACAGATTCCTCACACCAACAGCGATGCGGCTACAATTGGCCGACTCATCCTTTCGCTTTCCAATGGGGATTGCGGAGGATGTGCCGGTATTCATAAGAGGCCACACCGTCCCGGTGAACTTTGTGGTGCTTGACATGGATATTGATAAGGAAACGCCCCTCATCTTGGGACGTCCCTTCCTTAGCACCACAAAGGCCCAAATTGATGTTGGAGTTGGAGAAATCCGCCTCTACATCAATGGGAAGGAGGAGAAGTTCGAGTTTCAACCTCGGAAAGAACAATGCTCGATGATCAAGGTCAAGTATGGGCCAAACACCTCCAACATTCAAGAAGTTGAAGTGACAGCCAGGAAAACGGACAGCCTCATTGCTCTATGGAAGAGCTTGGCAAAGATTGAAAATCCATCGCAGTTTCAACCAAAGAAACCTGCGACCACGAGGCCGGGATTATGGGCCAAGAAACCCGTCCCAAAGTCCGAGAAGCCACCTACACCATCAAAGATGAAACAAGTGTGGCAAGTCAAGGCGCAGCCCTCTACATCCTCATCTCCAAGGATCGGGTCCGCGCCACCAAGCTAAACCCGTTGGAGAAGTCTTAGCCCGTCGGACTTTAAACGACACGGCCCTGGCCGCCAGGAAAACCGGCATTATCATTCGGTTTGATTCTCTTTTCTTTTTGAACTTTTCCACCACATTTGCATTTGGATTTCTTTCCAAACCACTTTGCATATTTATTTCCTCCACCAAAAATTATTTGGATTTTTCCGCCAGCATATTTGAATTTTTCCCTCGCCATGCATTTAAAAATCAAAATTTTCAAAAACACTTTTGCGTTCAAAAAGACTCATCTTTGGATGAAATTTTTGGACCACCCTTGTATCATCATAGAAAAGCCAAAAATATTTTTGCATGTTGAAATTTTTCATCAACATGTCGATTTTTGAATTTTTTCGAAAAATTTTGAATTCGAGGCAACCTTTTATTTGAAAATCTTTTTGAGCAATATTTTTTGAGGAGTTTCTGGACATAGCAACCATGGTCAATCTCCATTTGGCCGTTGGGGGCTGTGGGCCAAAGAGGGAAGCAGGTGGGCCCCAGAGGGGGTCGGCCGACCCCACCAGTCAGGTCGGCCGACCCAGGAGAGCCGTTGCTCCCTGTCCCCTTTGCCCCAACGGTCACCTACCTCATCTCCTTTTCAAATTGAGCCGTTATAGCTCATCCATATAAGGAGGTGGCCGGCCATTGCTCTCTCCCTCTCACACTCTCATTTCCACTCCTCAAACACACTTCACTCCATTGCTCTCAAGTTTTCCTTTGTGCTCACTTGGTTCTTGCCTCAAAATTCTGCAAAAATATTTCTCCTTTGGTTTGCTTTGCAGTTTTGATTTGGTTTGGTTTTTCAAGTTGCGTTTTCTCGCTTGCAAGAACACCGACGGTTTCATCGATTGGTTTTCACTCTCATAACCCGTTCGGAGTTTTCGTTCTTGCGTTCTTGCTCGACCTCGCTGCAGCATGAAGCGCGCCGGCAAAGCCTTCGCCTCGCTGCTCCGGTCCGGGAGCACAGGCTCGGGTTCATCTCGACCTCGCACTCGCGCCCGCACCGCCACCGAGCAAGTGTCAAGCCCTCAGCATGAAGCCGCAACGGAGGAACAAGCCAACACCGAGCATCGTCTTCTCGTCGACACCGACCTCGACTTGGTGGGCGACGAAGAGATGAGCGCCTACGAAGCTCTCCGACTCCGAACATTTGCTCCTACGCGAGCATTTGATCCGGAACTGCTGCAAAAGATTGGTATGGATGCTGAATTTTCTCGAGTATTTAAAGCAATAGGGTGGGATAAGTTTGCAAGTGTAGATGAGCAGGGTTCCCGCTTACTTACACTACAGTTTTTATGCACCCTACGCGTGGTAGATGATGGTATTACCTTTCGGTTTTTCCGGGAGGAATATCATTTGACATGGAAAATCCTTAGTCAATGCCTCGGCTTTAATTCTCGCTGCACCATTGATGTTGATAGTTCGATTCCGGGTTACTCAAAGTTAGCTTTTTGGCAAAGAATTTCTGCATCTCCTACTTGTGAGAAACCCCGAACTAATCATATTCATCATCCTACCTTGCGCTTGTTGCACATGTGGCTTGGCATTACCTTGTTTCCTAGAAGTGATATTAGGATTGTGCGCGAGGATGATCTGAAAATTCTTTATGCTATGGTTGAGAAAATAAAGATTGCTCCTGTCATGTCCATGATTTCTCAGTGGTTAGAAAATTTTAGAATGACTGGACCAATTGAGTGCACCTCGTTGATTACACGTATTGCTGCGGGTGTTGGTGCTTTGCATGATGCTAATGTTGCTTATATTGATACACCCCCCGCTCTCTTATCACCGAGGATTATCTTATTCAAGGTCATACACTTAAGCATGGTCCAAATAATTCTCTCATATTTTATTATGTCGGTTATACAAATGAATTCCCGTTACCTAACCGGAACTTCGTTTGTATGGCTGTAAAAATCTAACCACACCTCTAGAAAAGAGGAGGCTGCACGCAGGAGTACTTCTTCTCGCAGGAGGACGCGCAGGCCGGAGCCGACCGCCGACACCGGGATACCCGCACCGCAGCCCATGGCCTATGCACATGGGCCAAGCTACGGTCACGCCGGGTATGGTCCCGGTGGGTACACCACTCCACCACCGTTCGAGGTCGGCGGCTCGTCGCAGCAGGGTGCGGGCCAAGCCCAATGGACGCACCCTTCCCGCGCGCAATGGGAGGAAATCTCCTCCGATTCGACGTCCTACTCACCACGGGCCGGTGGGCGGCGTTCGTCTGCAGCTCGTGATCCATATCTTGAGCAGCAAATGAATGCGCTCACCGAGCAAATGGGACGCATCGAGACTCGAGGAGAGGACGTTGAGTACACTCTCAACCAACACGTCCTGCAGACCCATCAGTGGCAAGAAAACACAAATGCCCAGCTCACCAACCTCACCAACTTGACGCAGCAGGGCCAAGCCGATATGTTGGCTTACTTTCGCCACACCGGGTTCGATCCTCGACATCACCCATGAGCAAGAACAAGCTTGGGGGGATGCCATACCCCCCGCTAAGGTATCATGTATCGCAACTTGTATCCTTTTGTTTCTTTTGTTTGCTTGTTCTTGCACCTCTCATGAAAAATACCAAAAAAATGATAAATCTGAAAATAAAATAAAAATGACAAAACTAAAAAGAACAAAAATAGTCTTTAGTGTGGTTTCTAGTTTTTCGTAGTTTCTCTTCATATGCGAGTATGAGTGTTTAGCCTTCCTTATGTTGAGATGATGAACAGTTGCTCTGTTTTATCTCTTGTTTGTACCTAGTCACAACTTAGTGCTCTCCCAAGTTTTGAGACTTTTGGCTTATGCTTACCTAGAACTTGAAACTTGTGGGCTGCATAGTGCTTGATCTAAGTCTAAGTTGTTGTGAGATATGATATGGTACAAATAGGGCTGCTATGATCTTGTTCAAAGTACGACTTGACTTCCGGAGTTTTATTTTACAAAATACAAAAAAATGATAAAGTTCCTCAATGATCAAAAATTCCTACCAAAGCCATATGTTGTTCTTACATTGCAAACCCTTACACATATGCTGCTTGTCATTGCATTGAGCTTTATCAAAATTGTGTGACCCTAGTGAGAAGCTTGTCATACTCTCATTGATCAAGATCACGTACACTCCACTCCACCTCGCATGCTAAACTTCTACACTGGAAGTTAAGCAATACCACCACACTTTCCACCAAAATAAATACTCCAAAAATTCATTGTTACCCTCTCTCTCAAAATGTATCATTGGAGACATGGCTATGCAAAAGAAAGAAAAAGAATAATCCCCTGCTCATACAAAAGTAGAGCATGATGAAGAAAAATGGGGAATAAAGAAAGAAAAATGTTGAGAAAAAGAAAGAAAGCAAGATAGCCATGTTCTCCTCAAAAATTCAAAAAGAGAGAGAGGAAACAAATAAAAGGAGTATAGTTCTTCCACCTCACCACCACCTTACACACACACATGCACATCTTGATCAAGGTTGTATGACTTGCATTCTCCATGGATCCACTCTTTTGGTTCAGCAATATGTGTGATGCAAGTATGCCTCATATCATCCCTACCTTGAGCTCCACATACAAGCCTTAGAAGTAGGATGACAAAGAGGCAACACAATAATGCCTTGGTGAGGAATATACACTTATTGAGCGATTTGAGAGCATCATTTGAGGAACTTTACTTTTATTTCAAAACTTTTGAAAACCTCCGGAAAATAAAAGTCAAACAATGGACAAGTGAATGGTGCTCTGTTATAACCGTTCTATCTCTCAACCGCCCAAGACAAGGAAAAAGCCATACGCCCCATAAGGAGTAAGGTAAAGGGTGAGTTGCCATGCCAACTTTTTCACTCTCAAAGGAGAGTATTTTGTTGTGTGCATGGTACCTATGAGATATGAAACATTGTAGCAACTCCTGATCAACATCCTAAGTCCTACTTCTTGCTCGGGACGAGCAAGGAGGACAGCTTGGGGGAGTTGTTGACGGTCCTTAGACCCAGTTTTTGACCGTCAATTAGCTCTATAAATAAGGAAGAACTAACACTTGTTACTTGCATTTTGTTATCAAATAACCTATTTCCACGTGTACCTCTAGATTTGGATGTGCAGGTGGAAAACAGGGATTTCCAGGTGTAAACAAGGCCCAAGGCGACGATTCCAACACGTCCATAAAACGACGCTCGCCGCGGGAATATAATTCAAGGATTAAAGGCCCAGAACCACTCAGAATATCAACTGAGGCCACGCATCTGGAAAGAGGCTAAAAGGCCGAGGGGAGCCAACCTGCCAAATCCCAGCCCAGGGGGGGCCAGGGCCAGGTCGGCCGACCCCAAACCCTAGGTCGGCCGACCTGACAGGGAGGCCCCCTGGGTCCATCTTTCTAAGGCGGTTTGCAACCGACTTCAGGAGGTCGGTTCCACCTGCAATCAATGCCACCGACCTACGGAACCGCCTCAATTCCACCGCCTTTGAGGGCTATAAATAAAGGGGTACCCCCTCCCCTTGGAAGACACACAACACAAGAGGCTCATTCCCTCCTCCACACATCCAGAGCTAGGGGCTCTCTAGTTAGGCTTAGGCTGAGTAGTTGGGCTGCCCTTTTGGCTCCCAAGTCCCTTGGAGAGTTTGGGGTATATTCCCTTGTATCCTTTTACTCTCTTTGTAAGACTTATTTCTTTATCAATGGAATATCATCGTTCTTGTAGTAGTTATGTGCTTATGCTAGTTCATCGTTCATCCTTGATCTTGGATGAACGTTCTTCGTTCGTTCATGTTCGTTCATCGTTCGTTCATCGTTCATCGATGTTCGTTCATGATCGTTCATCGTTCGTTTCGTCGTTCGTTCATACTCGATCATCGGTTAACGATGATCGTTCTTCATCATTCATCGTTCGTCGCTCGTTCTTGAGCGACGAACGCCTATGCTTAACGTAGTGCTAGCTTTGATCCTTTGTCTAAGTAATCGCTTGCTAGACCTAGTTGTTCCTTTTGCTTAGTCATCGGGTCCATTGTCTTGCAAGAGTGCTCTAGGTTTATCGCCTTGCGAGGTGCCTCGAGGGATCTAGAGTTGTGGTTAGTTACGCTAGCTTGGTGCTAGGGCTTCCTTTCCACCCTTGGATGCGTGTTCGTGCCCCACGGTTTGTAGAGGTAGGCGGCAGGTGGTGACAGCCCTGTCCGTCCCTTGTAATCCTCCACGTTCGGGTATGGCGTAGGAGTATATATGAAATGTCCGGAGATTGGGGCAGACTCTGATCGCTGGATCTCCCGATGATGGCTCGGCAGTAGAACAGCTTAGTCTTGGCTTGTGTGCAGCTTAGGCTATAGGTAGATGCTACGCACGCTACTTGACGATGTACATTAGGAGTAGCAGTTCTTCTTACTTAACCTTAGTCTAGCCTAGAGCCGCCTCTCGCCTTTTATCAGAGAGTGGAAATGCCTGCTGTGTGTGTCGCACTATCCTCTATCCATACATTGCCTTACCCCTGTATTTGGATATTGGTTATGATCTATCATTTGTAACACCATGAGTATAAGTACACACTTGTCAACCACGTCTTCCTTTGGGAAAATATAAATAACGATACCCTGGAATACTCTCGGGTGAAATGCTACAACGGGTTATCCGTGCGCTTGCGGATTATCTTTTATGATTAAATACTAATAATACATATCTGGCACTCGTTGCTAGTTGTGGATTATTATGTATCCTAAGCAAGTAACTTAACCCCAGGTATTTCTGGCGCCGAACCGGGAATATTCACTCTAGGCCTAACCAGCCTAAGGTGGTGTTTTCTGTTTGGTGTAAGAAATACCAACACCCGCGATCCTCGCCGTCAAGTCTTCTCGTCCCAGCCCGTCGGGACCCTTCACTTGACTCGGCCTCCCGTTCGCCTCTTGACTTGGTCAACCCGCCCTCATCACCTCCACGGTTTTGAGGCCAAACCGCGAAACCCTCCGTGCTTCTTGTCCGCTACGTGTATGGTGTGGATCACCCTTGACCTTACCCGGCCTCTCGATCGCCCGGACACAAGCCTCCTGCTTGTTCCTCCCGATCCTCTCGCCGTTGACCATCAAGTTGACTCCATTGACCTACACATCATTAGACACCAAACGTTTCTTCATCTCCTCCATTCTTCCCAACACCTTCACCAACTCCGGTTAGCCATAAACCATAATCAACATACATGCTCATACAAACCTCAAAGTCCCGCAATTCAAACTCGAACCTCAGTTCAACTCAAACTCATTCGTTGTCAACTACTCATCACATCATGAACCATGGCACATCTCAACATGGTTCCTCAATCTCCCCCTTGGTGAGTACATTGACAACAACACCAATCTCAAGAATTCAAAGTTTGAAATGCGAAACCAAGAAAGCTTACTAGATGGTTCAAAACCAAGAAAAAAATGAAAGCAAATGACCATCAAGTAGCAAAGGATCACAAACGCCAAGAGTTGGCAAAGAAAGCGGCACAAAGTCGCGAAGATCCACAAAGTCTCAGGAAAAAGTCAGAACAAAAGGGTTTAAAGAAAAAACTCCGCCTGAAATGGTGCAACTTCTCATGCAATGCGAAATGCCCGGATCTGGTACTGTGCCGGATACTCCGGTGGCCGGATAGTCTGGTAGGCAACCAGATAGTCCGATGGGGGTTTCTGTCCTGAAAACAAGAAATGATGTAATTTCGCCCAAAACTCATCTAAAAGCATTTCAAAGATATTTTCTCCCTTGATATCTATCTGAGATGCAATTCTTCTAAGATTTCTCCCCCTTTGGCAATGAGCTCATCAAGATTACAAGAGAGCTAAAAATGCAATGCATGAGGTGGGAATCCTACCAAACTTCAACAATCATATCAACAAGCATTTATCATTGCTGTGAACAAGCATAGAACCTTGAAGTGTAAAAGCATGAGCTCACAATTGCACGAAGGTCATAATAGAGAGCATAGCACAAAAGCAAAAAGCTAGACAAGCTAAGCATGAAGATTGAATTGAGCAAGATAGATTCAAATTTGCTATATCATGAAAAGCATTGCCACCACATGTATGATTATCCCTATCCAAGGCAAAACAAGCATTAAGTGAATCCATGAAAACTAACAAGTACCAATCTCAACTTAAGTAACAAACATTCGGAAAGACGTGCATTGACAAACGCTCACATATGCAACAAAGGCTCAATTTGATCAAGTGAAGATTGCAAGCTTTTGCTTGTCTTTTATTTTTCATCCTCAAGTAACCTTTTATCCAAGCGGAGGATCGCATGACTGGTTACGGCAAACACCCCGAGGCTTCAAGGCATCGTATTGGATTTTTAGCATTTTAAACACAAAAGATCAAATTGATTTTAGAAAATTAAGCACAAGAAGCAAATGAGTATGCCTTTTGACAAAAGGACATTTGTCCCCCAAAGTCCCATCATGAGCTAAACATTTGCCAAAGTCCATCCTCCAAACAATAAGTTGCCGAAGTCGAAACATTTTCTGAAACTAGCCTTAAAACAAGTCTTGACAAGAATAAAAACAAGCATACATATGGTGAGCAAACATAGGCATGCATAGATCATAAGCCTCACAAAAGCCAATTTTCATCTTAAAGTTTAGCTAGCTTGCCCAAATGAAAAGTATGCCATACTATCTAAAAGAGCCTAAGTTTAAAAGCTTGCTACTAGCAATCACACAACTTAGCTCAATCTCAATCATAGCAACAATAAATACAAGGAGATATAAAGGTTGAAGCTTCTTCTAAAGATGCATATTATACATGATGCTTATCTTACAATGCAATGCAATGCGAGAAAATAAGATACATATGTACAAAGAAGCCAACTCCCCTCAAACAATGCCATAAGGATAGCAAACACCAAGTTCCTCCCGAAGAAATGCAAAGCGCTTGGCGTCTAGGGGCTTGGTGAGGATATCTTCGGTTGTGGGTATCGATGTATCTAAGCTCGATGTCCCCCTTTGCAACATGATCTCTCAAGAAGTGGAATCTCACATCTATGTGTTTGACTCTCCCATGTAGGATTGGGTCTTTGGATAAGCAAATAGCACTAGTGTTGTCGCACATAAGTGGAACACTCTTGTAGGTTAACCCATAATCCCTCAAAGTGAAAGTCATCCATATGATTTGGGATAAGCAACTAGCAACATCAACATACTCAGCTTCGGTTGTGGATTGGGCTACGCTAGATTGCTTGCGTGAAGACCAACAAACAAGAGAAGATCCAAGAAAATGGCAAGTACCCGAAGTGCTCTTCCGATCAACTCGACACCCAGCAAAATCCGCATCCGAATAACCACAAAGAGAAAGAGTAGATGATGCAGAGTACCAAATGCCGAATTCAAGGGTGTATTTGAGATACCTGAAAATGAGCTTCACCGCTTGCGATGAGACTCCCTTGGTGAAGATTGGAAGCGAGCATAAAGACACAACGCGAAGTGTACGTCGGGCCTTGTTGCCGTGAGGTACAAGAGGGAGCTGATCATGCTCCGGTACTCCCGCTGGTCCATCGCTTCACCGTCAAGATCATGATCGAGCACGGTGGTAGTGGCCATCGGGGTCGACATGGGCTTAGCATCCGACATGTCGAACTTCTTCATCAAGTCCTTCGTATACTTGGCTTGATGAATGAAGGTACCCTGCTTGTATTGCTTGATTTGAAGACCAACGAAGTAAGTCAGCTCACCTATCATGGACATCATGAACTCATTCTCCATCATTGCCTGAAACTTAGACACAAGAGCATGAGATGAACCACCAAAGATGATATCATCCACGTATATCTGAATCAATAAAAAGTCAGTGCCATGCTTGAGAGTAAATAAGGTTTTGTCCACACACCCCATCTCAAACCCGCGCTCTAGCAAGAAGGTTTTCAACCTAGCATACCATGCCCCGGGTGCTTGCTTTAACCCGTACAAAGCCTTCTGAAGCTTGTACACACGGTTTGGGTACTTAGGATTTTCAAAGCCTGGGGGTTGCCTGACATAAACCTCTTCCTCTACGTAGCCGTTTAGGAAAGCGCTTTTGACATCCATCTGGTAAAGCTTAAAGCCCTTAGACGCAGCAAAGGCTATCAAGATTCTAATAGCTTCTAGACGCGCTACAGGAGCAAAGGTTTCCCCAAAGTCTAAGCCCTCAACCTGGCTAAACCCCTGAGCCACGAGCCTAACTTTGTTTCTCACAACTAGACCGTCCTCACCCTGTTTGTTTTTGAACACCCACTTGGTTCCTATCACATTCACATTGCGAGGAGGCTCAACAAGGGTCCAGACTTTGTTTCTCTTAAAGTTTTCTAGCTCCTCATGCATGGCATTGACCCAATCAGAATCAGAAAGAGCGTGTCCAACATCTCGAGGTTCAAAGGAGGCAACAAAATTTGTAAAGCATGTGAGATGAGCAGACCTCGACCTTGTTGTCCTTTCATTTAGATTACGATCATTTGTTGAGGAGGATGTCGACTTTGAATGTGTCGAGGGGCCTCTCTCTCGGAGTGTACCTCCCCCTCAACAACAGCTGGGGCTTGCTCGACGACGGCTGGAGCTGGATCGACGGCCGCCGAAGAGGATGTAGATGCTATGGGACCTTCTGCTTGAACTGTGGAAGCAGGGACCGGCTCAGGAGCAGGTGAAGTAGTAGGAAGTAGTGGTTCATCCCCATCTTCATCTGGAGTCGGTAGATCACTGTCTACAAAGATGCTCTCTTTCATTTTCCTGTCACCTGCACACTCAACAATACCACTTGTACAAGGCATAGATTCATCAAAGGTTACATCGCAGGACTCCACGATGGTGTTAGTTTCCAAGTTCAAAACTCTATAAGCATGACCATGTGGGGTGTAACGAAGAAAAATGCCATAGGATGGTCTTGACTCAAACTTATCCAAATTGCCACGCTTGAGGATAAAGCACTTGCAACGAAAAGCACGCAAATGAGAAATATTTGGCTTCCTCCCAAAACGTAGCTCATAAGAAGTCACATTAAGAATTGAGCGCAAGAAAACCCGATTGGAAACATAGGAAGCGGTGCTAATGGCTTCAGCCCAGAACCGCCTCGGAGTCCTATGCTCATCAAGCATCATCCGGGCCATCTCAATAAGGGTTTTGTTCTTCCTTTCAACTATGACATTTTGCTGAGGAACACGAGGTGCAGAGCATTGGTGTTCAACACCATTCTCAAGACAGAAAGCACTGAACGAGGAGTTCTTGAACTCGGTGCCATTATCACTGCGGATAGCTCGTAATGCACCAGGGAGTTCCTTAAACAACCTCAAAGCCAAGCTCCGAAAGTGATGAAACACTTCATCCTTGCTCTCAAGAAAGAAGACCGAAGAGTAGCGAGAAAAATCGTCAACGACAACAAGAACATACCACTTCCCACAAGCTGAACGAACCCGAGCAGGACCAACTGTGTCCATGCGAAGCAATTGCCCAGGCTGCTCAGTCATCACCAAATTGATTGGTGGATGATAAGCAGCAACAATTTTGCCATGACGACAAGGTGCACAAACAAGATTTTTCTCAAATTTGAGCTTAGGCAATCCTCGGATAAGGCCTAGGCCACTTAAGCGACACAACACGTCAAAGCTCATGTGACCTAGTCTCCTATGCCATGTCCAAAGCTCAGAAGAAGGTTGAGCAAACAAGCACTTGTGAGAACTAGAAGATGAAACAAAATCAGCACGAAAACTCTGTCAATTCGAATGATATTGCAAAGCAAAGAACCACAAGAATCAAAAACTTGAGATGCATTCCTCTTAAAGATCACTTCATTACCATCATCCAACAATTGAGAAACAGAAAGCAGATTGTACTTGAGATGCTCTACTAAGGCAACTTCATTGAGAGTAAAGGAGTCATTTACCTTGATAGCGCCAATTGCCTTTACTCTACCTTTTTTGTTGTCCCCGAAAGTCACATAGTCAATTTACTTCACGGGGGTGAGGCTGGAGAACCATCTAGTATCCCCGGTCATATGGCGCGAACAACCGGAGTCCATCAAGCACTTGTCCTCCAGGCCTCCATCAGCTACCTACATAGAATGAGAAGAAAAGATCGAGGGCTCAGTGCTGGAATTAGAGAGATAAGCTTTAGGAATCCAGCACCTAACCACACGACCTGCAGATGTTACAACAGTTCTATGCACTTGATCATTTGAACGCACGGGACAAGTACCACGATAGGGACGACGTGGACCGTCAAAGCGTCTAGACTCACTCCTCATGTCACGGGGATACAAGTCATATGAGGGATGACCATATCCACTCTGGGGATGGACACCACGAAGGGAAAACGTGGGCCATCAAAGCGTCGTGACTCAAGTCCTCTGTTCCGTGAACCAAAGTCATATGAGCGATGACCAAGTCCACTGTAAGCACGAGAAGGAGTGTGAGGCGGATAGTCAACATAGGAATGATAGACTGCATTCCTAGCTAACTCAGCTTGCCTCCTTTCAATTCTCTTCCTTCTAAAGCAAAACTCATCCAAATGACCACTTCTTCTACAAAACATGCAAGTGTAAACATCCTTGTGTTTAGGCTTTGGTTGTGTAGGTGGTTTGGTTTGTTGTTGCTTCTTGACCTCTCTTGGGTTGAAGGAGGGCTTTGGGTTTGATGGGTAGTAGGTGTCGGTGGGTTTAAGTTTCTCACTCTCATCTTGGAGGTTGGAGCTTGGCACAAACTGACCCACATTGTCACTCTCCTTCTCACACCTCTCAAAACCCAAACCCAAGTTGTATTCCTGGGTAGATCCTTCCTTAACCCTCATCAAGTCACTCTCAATTTTCTTTTCACTCTCCTTGGTTCTTGTGAGGCGAGTGGTGAGGTATTCAACTTCTTGGGTTAGCCTTAGGTTCTCATTTTGGGTAGAAGTAAGTTCATCTTTGAAAGAAGCACACACAATGCATGGTGGAAGTGTGGCACGAGAACGAACCTGCAATTTTGGCTCTAGCTCTTTGACCTTGGACAATTGACTATCCAAGTCCTGTGTGAGCTTAGGGCAAGTCCTACAAGCACCCAATAGTAGAGGTCGAGCCTTGAGCTCCTCTAGCTCTTTCAAAGAACTCTTAAGCTGACCGACAACTTGAGCATGCACATCTTTGAAGGAAACTAGATCATCATGACAACATGACAAGACTCACACTCTACCACCCTATCCTCATCAACACAAAACTTGAGAAAAGCAAGATCAACATTTGTACTTTCAAGCTCAGACTTTAGCTTACGATTCTTGCGCACAGCCTCAACTAATTTCTTATCTTGCTCAAACAAGGCATTACGCAAGTATTCATTTCGAAAGATGAGCTCCTCACGAGTTTGTGATACCTTCCTTGTCTCGGAGTCAGAGTCGGAGTAGGGATCATCTTTTGCCATGAAGCAGAGCCCGGTGAAGTCAGAATTCTTCTTCTTGTCCTTTGGCTTCTCCGGCTTCTCCGTCTCCTCCTTAGTGCTTGAGATGTCGTCGCCCGTAGAGTAGTCGACGTCGCTGAGGGAAGCCACGAGTGCCCTTGCGAACACCTTCGCCATCTTCTTCTTGGTGCTCTTGCCCTTCTTGGAGAAGTTGTTCTTCTTCATGGGTTCTTCTTCTTGGCGGTCGGTGTAGTCGAACTTCTTCTTCCGCTTGAGGCAGTCGGCGATGAAGTGACGAGGATCACCGCACTCGTAGCAGCCACGTGGATCACCACCTCTCCTATCTCTTCTGTTGTTGAAGGAGCGCTTGAACTTCTTGATCAGCAAGGCAAGATCCTCCTCTGGAAGGGACTCCACCTGTTCATCTGAAGCTGCAACCAAGGAAGAAAGAGAAAACTCCAAAGTAGATTTGTGAGAGGGGTTAGTCCTATAAGATGCATTACTATGAGAGTCAGTCATCAAGGCCATACTAGTGGATGCAATGTGGTTCGGACGTGACTTTCTAGAGAGCTCGTGAGACTTGAGCTTGCTATAGAGCTGCTTGCAGGTGAGTGTGCCAAAGTCGAGGAATTCCTCCAGCGCGAAGATCTTCACACCCCAAGTGTTCTCATCTAGTGAGTAAAGCAATTGCTTAGCACACTCATTGTCAGTGTAAACAAGATCACCACAAGCCCTGAGATGACACACTATGGAATCGAATCTAGCAAACGTAGCATCTAGTGACTCGCCAGGCAGCTGTGCAAAGGTCTGGTACTGCCTGTTGTACAAATCTCTATGCATGGTCTTAACTTGGTTAGTGCCTTCATGATAGGAGCAAAGCGTCTCCCATATGGTATGAGCAGTCTTAAGGTGAGCAATGCGATCGTACTCCTTTCTAGTGATAGCGGAAAGCAAGATGTTAACAGCTTTAGAGTAGTTATCGAATTGAGTGATCGCACCTTGTTGCGCCGTCTCCATGTTCTCCGGAATCTCGTAGTTAGTTTGCACAATGCTCCATATCCCAATGCCTTGGCTCATGAGATAAGCTTGAGTGCGAGACTTCCAATAGGGAAAATCTTCCAATCGAAGACTAAGAGTTTGATCGCACCTTTCTGCATATCGCCATCGGATCACAAAGCCGGTTAAGCTCAACACGTGATCACACCGGCTCTGATACCAATTGATGGACCGAGAAGGCGACCAGAGGGGGGGTGAATGGGAGCCGATAAAAATTCTTGCAAAGAATTCGGCCTATGTCCCGACCCGCCTCAAAATTGATCATCACGATCACACACACACATGAAGAGTGTTGTGCTGACCCTAGGAATGATCATGGATGATGTAGGAACACTTGCGGAAGCAAATCAAGCGAACACGCACTCCACGAGATGAATCGAAGAAAATCCAACCGAGACCTTCCACCGGATAGTCCGGATACTTGCCGGATACTCCGATAGCTAGATACTCTGGTAGTGTGTCGGATACTCTGGTCGGATACCAGGTCCGGATACTCCAGTAGAGTGTCGGGCACTCCGGTCGGATATCAGGTCCGGATACTCCGGTAATGTGCCGGATAGTCCTATCGGGTACCAGGGTCGGATACTCCGGTACTCGGTCGGATACTCCGGTGGGGTCAACAGCAAGAACACGAACGTGCGGCTAAGAGCTCCAAAATCCGAAATCCAATCAAACGACCTCCAAAAATCACCAAACTTGAACCCTAGGTGCGTGACAAGATAGAGAACATCATCCAAGTAGATCCATACCAAAAACCCAACCAAATCTCCACGGATTTTGGATCGAACGGAAGAACAAGGGTTTGGAAGTTCTTTGACAAAATCCACAAATTTGAAGTGCTCGTGGGGAGATCTTGAATGAGATCACTCAAGGCATGTTCCCACACGTCCTAGCACCGAATCCATCCAAGAAATCCATCCCAAAACGCAGCCAAAAAGAAGATCGAAAAATCACCTGAAAATTGCTCCGAAAATAGGCAAAAAGATAAATTCGGGAATTAGATATGAAGAACAAGGGCACGAAATTGATTCAAACAAAATTCATTCCATTGATTCAACCATGAAATTCATAGCTATAATGGTAGGGCGCCGCCCACTTCATCCCTCTCTTGTAGAAAGTTGAAGATACAAGCTCTCACCTTGATTCCCCTCCTCTCATCTCTCTCTAACTCATCCCTAGCTAGTCCTATCCCCTAGATCCAAAGTGAAAGTCCAAGAGCCTCAAGGTGGCCAGCCAACTCCACCGCCTTATATAGTCTTTTCCTCTTTCCCATCATACCCGTAAGGTATTACACACTCCCACCTACCACTAGGGGCAAAATCGTCCAACTCTTTTTCCTTCGCCCGAACGCCATCGGGCCCTTCACGACTTCGCTTCGCCTCGACGCAACCTTTGCGATGGTGCCACGTACACCACCATGCACCGCCGCCAGTTTTGAGGCCCAAACCGGAAAACCGTCTGCCCGCCGGTTTTGAGGCATAAACCGAAAAACCACCTCGATGTCGACGCGTGTGACCTCGTCCCGCGAACCTCGCCGTCAAGTCTTCTCGTCCCAGCCCGTCGGGACCCTTCACTTGACTCGGCCTCCCGTTCGCCTCTTGATTTGGTCAACCCGCCGTCTTCATCACTTCCACGGTTTTGAGGCCAAACCGCGAAACCCTCTGTGCTTCTTGTCCGCCACGTGTATGGTGTGGATCACCCTTGACCTCACCCGGCCTCTCGATCGCCCGGACCCTAGCCTCCTGCTTGTTCCTCCGATCCTCTCGTCGTTGACCATCAAGTTGACTCCATTGACCTACATCATTAGACAAGCAAACACATTTCTCCATCTCCTCCATTCTTCCCAACACCTTCACCAACTCCTGTTAGCCATAAACATAATCAACATACATGCTGATGCAAACCTCAAAGTCCCGCAATTCAAACTCGAACCTCAAGTTCAACTCAAACTCATTCGTTGTCAATTACTCATCACATGATGAACCATGGCACATCTCAACATGGTTCCTCAGTAATCTTGAATTAAGAATGAATGGTCTCTTATATAAATATAGGTACCGTTTCTGCTGGTGCTTTGAGTCTTTGACCGATTTACATGAGACAAAGACAGCAGAACATGGATGTGACCCAAGGTGCCTGTAGCATGTAAAAAAGTGGAAGGTACACTTGAAGAATGAGGGCTGGATGATAATTATAAATTGCTGAATTTGATTAAGGGCCAATTTGTCATGGCTTCACTCAGACTTCTAACCTGGATCTTTAAGACTTGTGACCTGGATCTTTAAGCTGAATCATTAGTAGGTGCCCTCCATATTAAGGAATTATAAAATGAAATGAAAATGATCAGTTTTGTATGTTTGCTGCTGCATAGTCGCAGAAGAGCTTGGCCATGTGCTCGCCTAGCTCTTTCCATTGTTGTCCTTCGGCTACAACTTGTTCTTTCTCCACTAACCGTTTACAGGAATTAATAACAATTATGTGAATCCATGTGCAAGAACAGCTCCGCACCAACCCAGCAACATCTTCCCCCTTATTAATAGTTCAAAGACAGCCCTGAATACATCAGACACACCCACTAATTAATTTTCCTA
Source organism: Eragrostis nindensis (assembly GCA_012490785.1). Classification (NCBI taxonomy): domain Eukaryota; kingdom Viridiplantae; phylum Streptophyta; class Magnoliopsida; order Poales; family Poaceae; genus Eragrostis; species Eragrostis nindensis. Next base: position 846,072 of record JAAXCT010000070.1, read on the forward strand.
CATTCTTTTCTGACTATCTCATTTTATCACAGAAATGCTGCGTATGTAGCAAGAAGGAGATATCTATCTCAAAATGGCCTGGAGAAACTGTTCAGTATGGTTGAGACTACAACGGCATGCAGTTGTTTGGAGTAGGAGACATCTGGAAGGACGGATGGGTGCGGCTAGGGTTACTGGGTTAGCATCGGTTATATACCAAGTTAGTAGCGGGCTCTGGGATTGGGCCGCGTAGCGATGGATTGTGTTACAATCCGTCGTAAGAAATTGTTTAGAAGCGGTGGACTGTGTTTTGGGCCGTCTCTACAAACGTCTAATGATTTTAGCAGTGGTTTGTGTTTTGAGCCGTTGCTACAAATCATTTTTAGAGGTGGACTGTGTTTTGGGCCGCCACTACAAATCATTTTTAGCGGCAGATCATTTAAAAAATATTGTTTTCTTGTTTGTATCGACAGGCTGCTTTCAAAACTACCGCTAGGCATTTTTAGTCCTGCCGATTTAGTGGCTCTTTGTTGTAGTGAATGCTCTTCTTGGTCTTAACGGTGCCATGGTAGGCACCAAACATTTGGAGTATTGTGGATCCATGTTTGGGGCTGCATCAATATCATTTGTAAAGCATATAATATATAATATGGGTCATGCAAATATACACATAGGGAGAACACAAGTTTGTGCACATAAAACCAACCCAGCGCTGTCGAATGCGGCTCCTGCCTCTTCTGTTCGTCCATTTACATAGTCCAAGACTCCAAGTGTTAGCAGTAGCAGAAGCAGTCCGATCAGTACATATATAGTAATCTAATTCCCCGTGACATTATTCTCCTATCTTGAGCCTTAGGTACCCATAGTTAGATGTGGACTGCCAGTAATCTCAATACAGTGAAGATAAGTCGGTACAAACTGAGATCTAGCAAATGACACTGAGAATGGAAGGCTTTTGGAATGTCCGTTGCAGTGCAGCGGAGAGGAGATGCACCGTGACAACTGAAATTACACTTCATATACTCTATTTTAGACCTGCTAAGCCTAAACTTTTTTGATTCCATAGTATGCCGCCACAAATCCAACTTTTGGATACAGTACTCCTGCTCTCGTCAACTAGCACTACATCATCCACAAAGAGCAAACAGAACAAGTGATATCAACTCGTATAGCCCTTGTGACCTCATCCATCACCAAAGCAAACAGATAAGTGTTCAAAGTCAACTCTTGATGAAGTCCTATACATTAATCGAAAAATCATTCGACCATATATCTAAGGCACGTTACATGCTGCATTGCCTCAAGCACGACAGTGGAGCCATGGGCGGAGCTAAAGGGTGGACAGGGTGGGCCGATTCAGCCCAACAGGCATTTTTAGCACTATAGCACATGCTACAATAGCTTTTTCTTTTTTCCCCCTCTATTTTCCCTATCTCCGCCCACCCAAACCAGCCCAGTTGACATTTGGCCACAATCTACTGCCTATGGAATGGCCTGTATGTGTCCTGCAGTGGAGGCTGCGGTATTTTTCGGCAGGGTAGTCCTATCCGAAACAATGGTGAGCAGGTGACGCCAAGCCTAAGAGAACAGAACTTTGCAGGAAGCGGCGGTCATAGAGCACAGCTCCAACCAACATCACGCCCCCTCTGATTTTTAATATGAGGACAATTGTTTTAATTTCTTTTTGAGCTACGAAAATTATCCTATATATTATCAATTTAAACTAGTAGGGAGTATTCTTTCAGGTTCATGCTAGAAGGAATATGCATGGGTGATACTGAGACATGACTAGCTGTAGAAAGAATTTAGCTTTCGCGGACAGTGGAACGAGAAATGATACGATGGGTTGAGTAGATGAAAACAATATATCGAAAGTACTTTGAATGAAGCTATAGCTAGTCATAGCTATGATTCCTTGTTGAATAAAGCTCCGTACGTATTAAGGATAGCGCTAGCAATGCCTTGTCTTCTTCTTTTTCTCATCCATTTATACAGTCCAAATGCTGGAAGCAACCGATCGGTACATAGTATCTTCTTCCATCCTGTACCCTCAGTTGGATGTGGACCGGCCAACAGTCTCAATGTAATGAACCAACGTTAGTCAGTGCAAACTGAGATCTAGCACACGGCAATGAGAATAGGAGGCACCTGGAACATCCTCTGCAATGCTGCATGGAGAAGAACCATCAAGCAGCTGGCGGAGCTCAGTTGCGGCTGACTTGCTTGTAATAGGATTATCAAGCAAAGAGCATGTGTAATCACGGGTGTGTGCTGACCGTTCCAGTGATGCTGTCTCGAGGAGCAGAGGCCACTTACAACAGGAAATGCTGCTCGCCGGTGACGGCCATCGGATGGTCTTTCTACATCGATCTGGCAGTATAAATTGCTGGCCATCCGATGGTCTTTCTACACCGATCTAGCTAAACAATATATCGAAAGTACTTTGTAAAATGTGGAAGGTACACTTGAAGAACGAGAGCCAAATGATAATTATAAATTGCTGCCAATTTGTCATGGCTTCACTCAGACTTCTAAGTTCTAACCAGGATCTTTGAGATGAATCATTAGTAGGTTCCCTCCATATTAGGATTGATACGTATGTACTACGTAGGTACATCTGTATCCCCTGTAGTTACTGATATGATCCTCTGTATTACCATAGCAGATTAGCCCGTGATGCCTTCATCTGACACACTGAATATGTATCAATCCTAATTCCTACATACGCTGAAGATAAAGCACTAACGCACATTTATCCACTGACCAATTAACTGTCCTCTCACATATTCACACACCAGGCGCAAATATATCTCCAACATCTCAAGGCGCAAATGTAATCAACAAATACCAGAATTCAGCTTATCTTTTGATTTGTACTACAGGATGAGACATATTAATGTATGGTTATACATATAGTTAATGGATCCATGAGCAAGAGCAGCACCGCACCCACCCAGCAACATCTGCCCCCCTCATTAACAGTTCAAAGACAGCCCGGAGTATACATACATCAGACACACCCTCTAACTTCCCCCCTTATGCTTTTATGTATCCAGACGGAGAGATCTATCTCAAAATGGCTTGGAGAAACTGCTCAGTAGGGTTGAGACTAGGTATAACGTCATGCAGTCGTTAGTAGTAGGAGACATCTGGAACTAGGCCCCCTCTGGAAGACTGGGACTGAGCACACAATGGCTACCGACACTTCCTCTGGCGTGAAGTTACTCATACAACGAGTAGGTTGTAGGAGCTCAGCGACACGCTTCTGGAGATATGGTAGTTGCATGCAGGACTGAAGAACATCGTACACATCCTATGTTGGAAGATGATGCAGATAAGCGATGGCTCCACGCCGCCACGGCCTCACCTGGATTCAGTGTACAAGAGGCATGGCCTTGGCCTCGAAAACTCAACCGATTGCCCGAATGGGTTTCAGGTAGAAAACATGAACACCTGGTGAAACATTACCAGGGAACGATGCAAACTGGGACAAATTTGTGGCTCCTTTTTTCATTGAATAAAAGGAGACACATGGGAATTCCCTTGGTTAGAAAAAAAACCCCCTCCAGAAACTCTTGATGACCTCTTCATGCAGTGCCCGGTGACGAAGTGATTTTGGGTGCGCATTCTACCCGGAAACAGTGTGCTTTCAACCGTCGAAGAACTGGCCATGACATTGGTCGAGGCCTTCCCTAATGTAACACCCCAAATTTTCGAAGCAAAACAAAAAGGAATAAAAATCAGTGCAAATTTAAATTTTTGTTCCGCTCTTACCTCTTCATGAAATTTTCAAAATAAAATTCACTAAAATAATTCAAACTTAGTTTGAACATGAAAATCTCCAAATATAAAACATGTGCTCAAAGTGTTTGCTTCCATTTAAAGTCCACTAAAAATTTGAACCATTTTAAATTTTCTAACAAATATAATTAAAGTAGGTTAAATCCCAAGTTGATTTTCAAAATTTGAATTTAAACTTGCATAAAGTTCATCATATGCATTTTGTAATTTATTTGGCTTTATCTTGAGTATTTGTTTGTTTTTCGTTTTGTTCGAATTTGAAATCCTTTCAAGTTCGAAATCCCAGAAAAAGAAAACCTCTTCCTATCTCTTTTCCCCTCTGGGCCTCATCCCTCTGTTCCTCCCTAGCCGGCCCAGCCCAGCGCACCCCTCTCATCTCCTTCTCTTCTTTTCCCGCCGTGGGCCGCTCCTCTCCCCGGCCCAAGCCTCGGCCCAGCAGTGGCCCAGCCTCCTTCTTCCTCCTCTGTCTCGCCGACAGGCGGGTGCCGCCGCCGTCCTCCTCCTCCTGTCGCTGCGCCAGGAACGCCCATGCCGCCGTGACGCCGCTCCAGGTCAGCCGTCGTCTCGTCGCGTCGCCCACGTGAAGTCCCTCCGTCGAGTCGCTTCCGTGCCCTGTAGCCACTCCGTGCTCACGTCAAAAGAAGAGCTCCCATCCGACAATCTCCCCGAAATTCCGGCGAACTCCGCGTCAAAGACGCCACGCCGCTGCGGCCCCCCTCCTCTCCCGTCGCTTTCCGTCCCCCCCTGTAGCCATCCCGCTCCTCGCGTCACCACGCGCAGGCCCCCATCCCCCGTCCCCGCTGAGCCGACGCATCGGCCAATAATGCCGACGACCGAGCCTTCCCGGTCGCGCCCGACACCCTCTCCCTCTCTCGCCCCTCGGCTATAAAATGGATGCGCGACGATCTCCTCTCCCTTTCCCCACTCGCCTCGCCCCTCCTCACCCACCGAGCCGCTCCAATTTCTCTCTTTTCCCTTTCTCCTCCATTGCCGGCCGCCACCAAATTCGCCGCCCCGGCGACGCGCTCGCTCGTCTTCCCCGTGCTCCAGCTCCACTAGCTTCGCCTGCCTCGCCCGCGCCACTCCACGTAGCTCGGCGAGCACCGGAGCACCCTCACCGTCGAGCGTCGCCGCCGCTTCCCGCTCCACGCCGTCGATAGCCACCTCCCCGCCGCTCTCCTCCTTCACTGTGTACGTGGTGAGCTCCTCCTCGCTCCCCTCCTCCTCCTGCATTCCTCCTCTTCCTCTCCCTCCACGCGCACGACCATCCGCGCCGTGCGCCGCCGCCCGCCGCCACGCGACCTCGTCGCCGGCCGCCTTCCCGTCCGCGCCCGGCCGAGCCAGTGCGCGCCACACCTTCGCCGAACCTCCCTGTACCTCCACGGGAGCACACACTTGTAGAAATCCCACTCCCGTGCTTCTCCCCGTCAAGTGCCGTCGCCGCCGCCAACTCCGGCGAGCCATGGCCGCCGCTCCGGTGCGCGCCATCGACGACGTCTTCCACTGGAAGCTCCGCCGTCGCGCGCTCCACCGCCGCGACGAGATCCCGTCGCCTCTCTGCCCTCCTAGCCGCCGGCGGCGTAGATCCCGGCGATGCGCCGCCGCGCCCAGCCCGCTCCGCAGCTGCTGACCGCGTCGCGCCGCCGCCGACGTGGCGCCACGTCGTCAGGTGGGGCCCGGCAAGACCCGGTCGCCGCCCAGTCAGCAGCCCCCTCCATCCTCAGTTCCATGCACCCGGTTCACGTGAACCATAGACTCATGGACTCCCTTGGTTCACGGTGGACATGGTGGTCTTTTCCTTTACAAAAATAAATCCAGATATTCCAGGAAAATCGCCAGCCCCTGTTCTTTTGCAGATAAGCCCCTGGGCTGTCTAATAATTCTGTTGAAGTCCTGTCTCTTTTACATAAACACCCCTATACTTTTCCATAATTACACTTTAGCCCCTGTCCTTTTACACTGAGGCCCCTAAACTTTCTCATAATTACAGATAGGTCCCTAGAACTTTTCTGTAATTACAGATTAGTCCTTAATACTTTCTGTTCTTACAAATAAGTCCCTAGATCCTTTCCGTAGTTATACATAAGCCCCTACAATCTTTAAATATCCATATCTTTTCAACCGTAGCTCCGTTTTGGGCGATTCTTGCGCTCACGCGTTCATAGAAACGCGACGTACCTTTTGGTACTAATCTTGAAGCTTTAAAATACTTTTACGAGCCATCAATACTCAAGCTTCTCTCTCTCATGTTATAATCCCCTCTCAGCAAATCATGCGACGCCAGTCTCGCATGTCACCAATGCCCGTTCACCTTGTAGCATTGAACCTAAATCCCTCTCTCATCAAACCTCATCATACGTCGTTGATCCCGCGTATCACGTATGCTCGCTCACCTTTTAACGTTGACAGCGAGCTTAACCTATCTTATTATATCATTCCATATCAAAGTATACAACCTCCGTTGTTCTCACCTAGCTTAACCACCGCTCAATCAATCTTAACCAATGTTGCCACCCACCTCCACCAAGTTCTATCAATATTTATGCTGCTTTATTCATATCTGGTATTTCATTGGACTTATTGAAGTTACTATTCATTGCTATTTTAATTGCTATTTATTCTTAATCGGTTAATTAATTGTTTTATTTGCAACCGTGCATCATACCATGCATAATCACGTACACGTACCACGGTCATGCGCTCCGTCCATGACCAATAACTAGTAGCTTAGTCTTAGTAATTAATTTAGTAAATAATATGATAGCTAATCACCATTAGGTAATACCATAATCTATAGGTAAGTAATTAAAGTGACCCATCTTGCACTTGTACATGTGTCGCATGAACCTTTATATAGGCTACGACCTATATAAAGACTTAGTGCCACAAATGTATGATCAACACGTGCATACACTATCTCCACCTTCACGTACACTCATGCTTTTCTCTGTTTAGCATCCCTCATTTACCTAAAAGCCCTAGTGCTTGAAACACCACTCCTAATAGTCTTAAGATAATAAAATCTTCTTAAAGTAAAACCTATTGCATCATACATGATTTATGCCTTTTAACCTTCATTGATGTCTATCGATTCTTATTGGAGTTTAGTTGGATCTTACTTGGCTTTTTCGATCTTTATTTCTTTTGCGGTAGTTTGTTTATACGTTGTGTTCCTATGCGCTAGCTTACACGAGATCCGAGGAAGAGCCAGAAGAATTCAAGGAAGATCAAGAAGATCCAAGCTACAAGGACGAGCCGAAGGATCCGAGCCCAAGGACGAGTCAGAAGATACAAGCTTTGAGGAAGGACTTGAAGACATCGACTTCGACAGAAGAATCTGAAGACCAAGTATTGGAAGATTAGGATAGCGTTTTCAGGCAAGCTCTACTTCTCCTTGATCATGATTGAACCTACTGTTTTCGCAATGCACCTATATGGCCTACTCTCGTATTATGCATTACTTGTTATTTTACTGCTTGTGTAGCTATGATCCTACTTGCTTATTGATATTGATGTCTGTTACTTAAGACGTTAATATCTTAATCCTTGTTTACCCTTGTTTACCTGTCACCTTGATAACCCTAGGATAGTTCCATCATTTCTATGATGGCACAATCACCTTGCTACTAGATATGCTTAGGACCCCCGCAATGTTTCTACATTGCCACACCCTTCTCACATACTATGTTTTACAACTGTGTTAAATGAGTTTGGTGGTGTGTGTAATACTTGGGTTGGGAGTAGCACAACTGTGTTAGGTGATGATGATGTTGGCGACGGTGATGATGGGATGGGTTGGATTGCGGGCAAGACCACTAGTGAGATGTTGATGGTATGATAGTCCCCTAGTGTGGGAGATTGGTGCTTGCCCGGCCACATAAGGACCGGTTCTGACGCCCGTTAACATAATGATTTCTCGTACAACCACGGAATCTGTATGGGAAGGACTTACCCTACCTTCTTGGTACTCTTGCATTCCATCTGGAGGCCAGTAGAGGCAACGGAAGCTCAGGAACAGGCCCGGGAAACGTACCCGTGGTCCGGTTGCGGAACCCGCTGTCTGTCTCGGGAACCCATTGTCGGTACATGGGGAAGCCGCCCGTCCTGTTGTGTGTCTCAGGATCCTGCAAGTTAATGCAGGAGCACGACGTACCTGTTATAGGTGTTGTGCCGTAGTGTGACATTTCAAGTCACAAGCCCCTGAGTGTGATTCCGTGGTGGACTTGTGAGACTACTCGGAGAAGATGGACTAAGCGTTGCGTACCCCATTGCAAAGGGTGCGTAGCCCGTGGGAAAAGATGTACAACCTCTGCAGAGTGTAAAATTCATCCGGATGGACGTTGTCAAGGCATATGACACATTATTGTGGCGCACGTTGGATTAGCCACATCTCTTATTTCCCTTGGAGTGTGAGTGGGTTGTAGTCAGCCCGTGTTTTGGGAAGTGTTGGCATGGATGCCGGGTCGGTATGACCCTTGAGGTCAGAAGGCCCAACTAAAACTTGGGAACTGGCGGGAATGTTTCATACTCCCCCAGGGCCAACCAACTAAAATACTGACAATTAATCTCCTGTTTTATCTATAAATCCTTCACTTGCTTTAGTGAACCCTGCATAAAGCTTGCTTGCTGCAAATGATACCATACAGCCTTCACCTTGCTAAGACCAAATATGCATGTATATATACCCTTGTGTAGTGTAGGGCTTGCTGAGTACCTTATGTACTCACGCGTTTGCGATTGTTGGTTTAGTAGGAGAAGACTTCGTAGAAGACGATGACGAGTTGGTTTTCGGTTCTACTTCTCAAGTCTGCTTGTGGTTTTGGGCCAAGGTCTTCCGCTGTCTGCTTCACCTTTAGTTGGTTGGAAGGACTTGGATAGTTAGGAATCCTTGTCGCACCACCACTAAGGGTCCTATATCAGGTATTATGCTTATTTACCTATTCGAAGTATGCTTTTGATTATCATATCTGTGTTCTTGTGCGTATCAGCTACTGATCCAGGGACTGATACAGGATGCACCACATATTCCAGAAATGGGGTATGACACCTAACAGCTGGGATCCCAAGGGTGGGAAACACGCTTTTGTTGCTTGTTCTATTGGTGACATGGAACAGGAGGATGATTGTCTTTGATTCAGTTGAACTTTCACCTGCTGAGACAGCTCGCATGGTTGTTGACCACCTGAAGTTTTGGATTGTCGATGTAACAAGATAGTAGATGTCTCTACATCCGCCCACACCAAACGTGCCACACACATTTTTGAAAATTATCTGAGGACTACTAAGAGCCTGTAATTGCATTGGAATAACAATTGTTTCTACCTCTGCATTGATGGATACATACAGCCGTAATTGCAGCAATTGTGATATTGGTTTAATATAATAAGAACATTATGAATTGCAGTATCAATCAACCTGTTGTGCCATTGAACTGAGAAGCCTCAGAGAAAGACATCTTCCACATTTAAAGATGTGATCCTGTCGTCAGCTAAGTGCACCAAAGCTGCAATTCTTTTGTATAATTGGAAACCGGGTTTGCTCTAAAATTAAATAAGTTCAGTACCACTAGACTGCATTCACTTTTGACATCCCTAAACTTGACTACATGTATTCCCGGCTTTTTCATCGCAGTGCCATGGTAGGCACCAAGCTGGCAGAGTACTGCCGATCCGTGTCTGATGCTGCATCAATATTTTGTAGTGCATGGTGTATAAGATAGATCATGCAAATATTAACTTAGGGAGAACAAAATATTGATGGAAACACTGAGCCAACAATCTATCTTTCTTGAATGAAGCCATCGTATTAAAGATAGTGTTCCCTTGTATCTCGTCCCTTTATATACGCTAGTCTATCGGTACATGGTATAATTTTCTTTCTTCTCCGAGACCTCCTGCTGCGTTAAACCATCCTAAGTCGATTGGTATAAACTGAGGTCAAGCATACAACAATTAATGAGAGTAGGATGCATCTGGAACATCACCCGCAGTGCTACACGGAGAGGAATTGTCGAGCAGGAGAATAATCAAGCTAGAACAGTATCTGCTGGTGCTTTGTTCACCAGATTGGTCCGTTGATGCTGGTCACGACTCATGATAGGGGTGGTTCCTACTCCTACAAGCAACGTTGTTCGCTGGCGATGGCCACCAGATGGTCTTGGCTGGGTGTCACGGCTATCAACAACAGCGTGACATGCTCCGGTCGCCAAGACATAACTACTGGCGAAGGAGGTTGTGTCTGCTGTGCGTTAGGAGAACCAAAAGAGCCGTGCTGGCTGATGCTATGCAGTTATTGGTTCCTCTGTTTCTTACTTCTCCAAACCGTCATCTACCTGCTACCCCTCCTTCCTGCTACTCTCTATTTTTTCCATTTCTACCCCGAATTATCTATCAATATACACCCGTATATAATTGCAGCATCGTGATGTTGGTTTAAGACTTTCAGGACATTATGAATATTGCAGTATCAACCAAACCTGTTGTACTATTGAACTGAGCAGCTTCAGAGAATGACATGTTCCACATTAAAGACATGAATGTCGTCAGCTAAATAGTCGGGTTGGGCCCTGTACACTGTATCTTTTGTAAATGCCATTTATTCATCTTCTTGTTTCTTCGAACAGCAAATTAATACAAGTTTAAACCAGTGGTATTATTATGCTGTTTAATTTCTTAGACAAATTACTTTTTGAAACATAATAGCTCCTTGCTTGCTTGTTTTCTTGTTGGGTATTCACTTATTCGATCTTATTACTGTGGCCTTATCTTTAATTTCACAAGTTACATGGAATTCAGTGAACCATATATAGGAATGTAGTGAGATTCGGCTGCTCTTGTGGGTCTTCAGACATAGATTAAACTTTGTGGCAAGTCTAATTTTCTTCTCTAATTTTTCCTCCATGCGTTCTTCCCACAATTGGAACTGAAGTTAGTTGTGTTGTCTCCAGCAACCTCGCATATTTAAAGCTCTGCACTTAAATGGCTAGATTTTTCTTCCCTCCCTCAAACATCTAGTCATCCTCTGATTTTTAATATTAGGAGTTTAGGACAATAGTTTTAATTTATTTTTGAGCTAGGAAAGTTATCCTGATATATATTATCAATTTAAACTAGTGGGGAGTATTATTTCAGATTCATGCTAGAAGGAATGCATCGGTGATATTGACATGACTAGCTGTAGCAAGTTTTAGCTTTTGCCGACAGTGGAACGAGATATGATATGATGGGTTGAGTAGATGAAACAATATATCGAAAGTACTTTGAATGAAGCTATAGCTAGTCATAACTATGATTCCTTGTCGAATAAAGCTCCGTACGTATTAAGGATAGCAATGCATTGCCTCCTCTTCTCATCCATTTATACAGTCCAAATGCTGGAAGCTACCGATCGGTACATAGTATCTTCTTCCATCCTGTACCCTCAGTTGGATGTGGACCGGCCAACAGTCTCAATGTAATGAACCAACGTACGTTAGTCAGTGCAAACTGAGATCTAGCACACGGCAACGAGAATAGGAGGCACCTGGAACATCCTCTGCAATTCTGCATGGAGAAGAACCATCAAGCAGCTGGCGGAGCTCAGTTGCGGCTGACTTGCTTGTAATAGGATTATCAAGCAAAGAGCATGTGTAATCACGGGGTGTGTGCTGACCGTTCCAGTGATGCTGTCTCGAGGAGCAGAGGCCACTCACAACAGGAAATGCTGCTCGCCGGTGACGGCCATCGGATGGTCTTTCTACATCTGTCAGTTGTGGCTCTGTCATTGCTGGCGAACGAGTCCTAGGGGTCATGGCCGGTGTTCAAAACACCAGTGACCCAAAGGTTCGAGCGTGTTGTCCGTGTGCTCTTTCAAGTGTTCGCTAATTCATCAGCTGACGCATGGATCCTCTTACCTGTATCAGCCTGTATGGTTGATCCCTTTCAGTCTGCAGATTCCAGGTAGTGCAGAACACAGATTTGGTGTTTTTGGAAATACCACACGTATGAATAATAACGAGTTTATTATTTTGCCGATTTGGAGTTTTTGGAAATACCACAATTTGTGCCGCTTTGAGTCTTTGACCGATTTTCATTTTTGTTTTTTGCGTGACCGATTTACATGAGACAGAGACATCAGAACATGGATGTGACCCAAGGTGCCTGTAGCATGTAAAAAAGTGGTAGGTACACTTGAAGAATGAGGGCTAGATGATAATTATAAATTGCTGAATTTGATTAAGGGCCAATTTGTCATGGCTCCACTCAGATTTCTAACCTGGATCTTTAAGCTGAATCATTAGTACGTTCCCTCCACATAATGAGGAATTATAAAATGGAATGAAAATGATCAGTTCTATGTGTTTGCTGCTGCATAGTCGCAGAAGAGCTTGGCCATGCTCGCCTAGCTCTTTCTATTGTTGTCCTTCGGCTAACTTGTTCTTTTCTCCACTAATCGTTTACAGGAATTAATAACAATTATGTAAATCCATGTGCAAGAACAGCTCCGCATCAACCCAGCAACATCTGCCCCCTTATTAATAGTTCAAAGACAGCCCTGAGTATATACATACTACATCAGACACACCCTCTATCTTTTCTGACTATCTCATTTTATCACAGAAATGCTGTGTATGTAGCAAGAAGGAGAGATCTATCTCAAAAATGGCCTGGAGAAACTGTTCAGTATGGTTGAGACTACAACGGCATGCATCAGTCGTTAGGAGTAGGAGACATCTGGAACTAGGCCGCCTCTGGAATTGAGCACACAAAGGCTGCCTACACTTCCTCACTCGTATGATTAGCGAGTTGTAGGAGCTCAGCTGCACGCTTCTGGAGATCTCGTAGTTGCAATTGTGAAGATCGTCCACAAATCCTAGGCCGTCAGCCACCCAATCGTACTTGACTTCAGCCTCAACTGAGCAGCAGTTTTTAGGGCAGATGAGGGATGGCTCCGCGGCGCCGCATCTCCTGGATTCTGTGTACCAGCAGGGCCATACATGGTCTTGGCCTCAACTCAACGACTCAACTGGTTGTCTATGCTGTCCCTCAATTCTGGTTGTCCATGCATGGCCTTGGCGTCACGATTCAACTGATTGTCCCTGCTGTTCCTCAATTCCAGAAAGGCTTGATGACCGCTTCGTGCAGTGCCCGATGACAAAGGTTTTTTGGGCACGCATTGTACTCGGAAATAGCGTGCCTTCAATAGTCGAAGAACTGGCCATGACAGTGGCCGAGGCCTTCCCTAACAGCTGTCATCCGAAGGGTGACAAAAAACACGCTTTTGTTGCTTGTTCTGTGGGTGACATGGAACATGAGGATTGTCTTTGATTCAGTTGAACTTTCACCTGCTGAGACAGCTCGCATGGTTGCTGACCACCTAAAATGGATTGTCGATGTACTAAGATAGTCGATGTCTCCACTCTCCACATCCCGCCCCACACCATACGTGCCACACACATTTTTGAAAATTATCTGAGGACTACTAACGGCCGCAATTGCATTGGAATAACAGTTGCTTCGACCTCTGCATTGATGGATTTATACGGCCGTAATTGCAGCATTGTGATGTTGGTTTAAGACTATAAGAACATTATGAATTGCAGTATCAATCAATCCTGTTGTGCCATGTATTATCTTACTATTTGACTAAGAAAAGGAGCGTTTCCTCTCTAGGCCTAGAAATTCTCACGTTAATTCGAGAAAATAAGAGAGATAATTACCCATCATTGCCATTATGAAAAAATTAGTCGGAAAACCCCCTATAAATATTACCATTTTAATAGGAGATAAAAAAAAGAAAAAAATTACTCACCACTACCATTATGAAATAATTATTCAGAAAACCCCCTATATGTATAAAATTATACACCTCTACCATTATGAATTTACACCATACTATTAAAAGAGAACGTTTGATCGTTATTTTGTTCACGCCGCCATCGCTACAGGTATATCGACGATGCATCGACCCATGCATCTTTAATGGCCAGTTGCCACATGCCACATGCAACTTCTTAAAAGTTGAAGCTGTACAGATGAGTGTCATATGCTATACTCCTTAGATTGGTTCGATCTGACAATTGAGTCATAGTGCAACAGACTCTTATTAGATTAGGAATCAAATACAACAAATTAGCTCAAACACAATCCGGGTGAGATATAGCTCATCACACACTCAAATTGAGGGCAGGTCAATTGGTGAGAAATTTCTCCAATCAATTTATACTATTTTAAAAATTTGATGTTGTAAAATAAATAAATAATAACAATAATATAAAAATACGTTGAATAGTCTTGAAAATCTAGCCGCTCAAATGCGCCGGTAGCCATACTAGTTGAATTGAGAAGCCTCAAAGAATGACATCTTCCACATTTAAATACATGATCATGTCGTCAGCTAAGTGCATGGAAGCTGCAAATCTTTTGTATCATTGGAAATGCTCTAAAATTAAATAAGTTCAGTACCACTTGACTGCATTCACTTTTGACATCCCTAGACTTCAAATATCTCATTTCCTTGCCTGTTCTTTTATATCATATCTCATTGCACATCCAAGTGATGTATTTACCTAGTATACCATAGTCTTCAAATATATTTCACCTAGTACACCTAGTATACCATTGCCTGTTCTTTTATAGGCCAATTTGAACCACCACGACACATTTTTAGTCAATAGAAAGAGAGAACAATGGAGATGAGAAGTGGATGCACAATGCAATGTGTCAGGAATGGGAAGCATCTGGAACTATGCCCCCTACCATACGACCACCTTGTGTACATCAAAGTTGTGTACAACCCTTCCACTTCTATGCAGGCACTGACCTGTGAAAGTTAATTGTAGAGATCACCGTCGTGTCTGTATGTAAGTAACACGTTTCTGTTGAGCTAAGGCATTATGTGGTGCGCGCAGATAACAAGTGGCTAGGCGCGTGGAGCATCCTGGGCAACAAGTTGAAGTACTCCCTCCGTCCCAAAATATTTGACGCTTTTCGCTTTCAGGCATCACGTTTGACTATCCGTCTTATTCAAAATTTTTAATAAATACTAAAGCAAATGTGCCATGATGAAAGTATAGTCAATGAGAAAACAAGTTATAAAAAATAAATATATCTGCATAAATTTTTGGAATAAAACAATGGTCAAACATAATATCTTAAAGTCAAAAGCGTCAATTATTTTGGGACGGAGGGAGTATTTGCCTGTAACACCCTGTGTTTTGCCATAATATAAAAACCACTAAAAATTTGAACTTTTTCGAATTCAAACAAATTCAATCAAACTAGAGGTGAAATCCATGCCAAACTCGAATTTTTGAATTTTAAATGTGCATCAAACCCCATCATAAGCATATTTGGGTTTTCTTGTTTTTATTTTACATGTTCTTTTGGTTTTGATCCTTTTTCAAATTTGAAATCCATTCAAATTTGTATCCTGTCAAAATCATGTGAAAAGATTAAACCAAATCTTTTCTCTCGGGCCGCCCCTTCCTCTTTTCCTTAGCCGGCCCAAACTTCCTCCCCTCCCTTTCTCTTCCCCGCGGCCTGCTCCGGCCCAGCTTCTCCCGGCCCAGCTCGCCCAGCCCGCCTCCCTCTCTCTATGCCGCTGACGCGCGGGCCCCGCCCGTCGTCTCCCTCCTGTGGCGCGGCGCAGCGCCGCCCATGCCACCCTGCTGGCCGACGTCATCTCGTCGCGTCGAGCTACACCGCCGCAGTCAATCCACACGTGCCGCGCCCGGAGCCGCGTCGTCTCGTCACGTCGCCCCCTCGCATCGACAACACGCGCCCACGCCCCTTGACCGGCGACCTCACCGACTCCGACGCGCCGTCATACCTCGACGTCACCCCCACGCGGCTTCCCCCCTCGCTCCGTCCCGTCCGTCGCGCTGTGGCCGTCCTTGCGCGCCCGAGCCAGCGTCGCCCTGTCCCTTCGGCCAACTCCCGCAGCGCGCGCCCACACCGAAGACCGCCACCTTCCCCGGAAACCGGCGAGTCTCCACTCCGCGACGTCAGCCCGCGTGAGCGCCTGCCTCGCCCAGTCACGTCGTCGCCACTGCAGCCGTCCCGCGCTCTCGTCATCACGCGCATGGGCGTTGTCCCTCCCCTACTACGCCGTCGCGTCGGCATTGAATTCCGGCGACTGGGCCGACGACCGAGCCGCCCCCAACGGCTCCTTCCCCGGCCGCCTACAAATCCCAGCGAGCTCCGTATCGCCTCCCTCCTCCCTCTCGCGAGCTCAGCAACTCCACCATCACAAACCAGCGCCAATCACCACTTTTCCCGACCGGCGTCCCCTTCTTCTCAGGCGACCCATCCGGCGACTTCCCGGCGAGCCAACAGTGGAGCTCCGCCCTCTCTCTCTCTTACTCTGGCTTCGCCGAACTCTTCCTAACCCTGTCGTGCCTCCCTTTTCCGCAGCCAAGGTGCGGAGCATGGAGATCCCGGCGGGCTAGGGTTCCGGCCACCGCAAGCTTCGTCGACGACACGACTCCGACCTCCTCCCATCTCGTCGAGCCCGCAGTGAGCACCACCTTTCTCTCCTGCGCTACTTCTTTTTCTCCTTCTCCCCGCGCACGAGCTCCGCACTGAGCTCCTCCACCCGCCGCCGTGCGACCTCGTCGCCGGCGTGCTTTCCGGCCGCGCCCGGCTGAGCCGAGGCGCGCATCGCACTCACCGCACATCTGCGCACCCGCACGTGAGCACACACTCATGGGAACTCCACTCCCGCGCCATTTCCCCTCGCGCACAGCCGCGCCGCCCATCTCCGGCGAGCTCATGCCGCCGCTCTCGTCGACCTTGTCGACGACATCACCCCCAGACATCTTCGCCGTCACGCGTAGATCACATAGATGTGCTCCTCAACCTGCTCCGACCACCGCAGCCGCCGCCGGCGAGCTTTCCAGCGACGCGCCGCCGCGCTCCCCTGTTTTCGGCCGCCGTTTGACCGCGCCGTCGTCGCCTTCCGACATGGCACGCCACGACGGCCAGCGGGTCCCACACGACCCGGTCGTCCCGCACGCGTGGTGCACCCGGTGCACCGTGCACCACCCTCACGCACACCCCGGTCCACAAATCACGTGGACCGAGTGCGACACAGTACAACACAGTGCACCCGGCCCCATGGACCCATCTGTCAGCCTCTCAAACGCTCTATAATTGCTAAGTCCACACAGCAAACGTACACAGTTTCTTTTTCGTACACTTTTCCAATATCAGAAAAATCCCATAAATTCTATAAAAATACTAGATTATTTTCTAATCATCTTCCAATAGCAGATTAATTAAGTTTTGCCCATACCTAATTAATCAAGCTTAATCATATTTCATTTTAATTCCGTGAACTTCCAAAATTCATATCTTATTCGTTCTAACTCCAATTTTGGCGATTCTTTCGCCAAAATTCATCTAAATTCATGATCTATCCAATGACATCAGAAACTTCCTTATTGATCTTTATTTGAATTCTATTTGGTTTAATGCTTGTTTAATTAATTGTTTGAGCGGTAGATTTATTTGTCGTTATTTACCTTTAATCGCTAGATAATCAAGCTTACGAGGAAGAAGCTGAGGATCTGGATTACGAGGACTTAGAAGAAGAAGACTTTGGTGAAGGCAAGTCCTAACCCTCCTTTGATCATGATTGATCCTATGTTTACAAATTACCTACTTAGAGCCCAGATTATAAATAAAGTATTCATGATGTTTAAATGCTTAGTATGTCCTAATGCTTGTTGATTGCCATGCCTTGTTATTGATCACCCTGCTTCCGTTGTTAGACTTAGGGACCAACATAGTTAATTATTTAATGAATAGTTGGATTGCTATGCTGCTTAGGACTGTTACACATGTGTACTTAATTTAATCTTGCTATACATGCTTTTTAGTGTTAAATGTGTGAGTGCTTGGTGGTGTGTGTTGTGAATATGATAATTGCGATGGTAATTAGTGACTTGTGCAACCCTATAGTGGGGATATCGTGGCGGGAGCAGGCGAGGTAGTCCTCAGTGGGGAGGGCTATCTCTGGGATGCGACTCCTCTGTGAGGATAGCTATTGAAGATGCCTGCTTCGGTCTTATAAGGACCGGTTCCTGTGCCGCCTGGCCTAGCACCCTTCGTACAGCCACAAGTCTTGTATGGGCAAGATTTGGAACCACACCCTACTATAGTGTTCACCCGGTATCCCACTCGGAGGCAGGAGTTGCAGCGGAAGCCAGGAGAAGACTCGTGGACAAGTGGGAAGCGGGTTCGGCATATGAATACTTTCAGGCCTTTTTATATGATATGATGTGATGAAGCCCCTGGTTGGATGAATTTCCGTGGGTGGATGCCGGTGACACCAAGTAGGTACGGAACCTCAATATGCCTGTCCAACCTTCGACGGTGGGAAGGACAGGTATACCTTGTGGGGAATCGTGTACAACCTCTGCAGAGTGTATAATCTATATAGATAGCCGTGTTCCACGGTATTGGACGACGCGAAAGCTTTGGCCACACAAGATTAGTATGACGGTGTATGTTACATCCTTGGCATGTTTTTGGAATACTCCGGTGTGGAACCGTACGCTGGTTTCCTGCCAGCATTAAAACTTGAGAACTGGCGGGATGGATTGCATCTCCCCCAGGGCCAAACAACCCCACTTAATGACAATAATAATCTTGACTGTAGTTGCAACTGGCTTTGCTTTTAAAACAACCCTTGCATAAAGTTAGCTTTTCGCCGCTATGATAAACCTCCAGCCTATCCTTGGTTATACCTTTTGCATATATTTACCTCTTGTGTTAGGGCTTGCTGAGTACCGTATGTACTCACCCTTGCTTTAATCATTCAAATGAAGAGCCCGAGTACGAGTATCAGGATGGTGAAGATGAAGAGTAGGGTTCTGTCCGCACTCAAGTTGCCTGTAGTGGTCCTGTTTCCGTTTTCCGCTGTAGTTGTGTTTAAGTGATTCTGTTGTAGTAGTTCATCGATGTGATGCTTGTTGTATTAAGCCGGCCGCTGGCTGAGTGTTGTAAGACCTTTTATGTATGAAGACTTGTATGAGACTTGGTAATATTTATGTAAGTTATGACTCTGTGATGACATTCTGTGTAAGTGTTCGTATCAGCGTCTGATCCAGGGACTGATACGGGTAAGCACTAGTGCTCCAGAAATAGGGAACGACATTGCCTGTGTATATTAAGGAATTATAAAATGAAATGAAATTATCAGCTGGCTGTGTTTGGTGTTTCGTAGCCACAATAGTTCATCTTGGTCGTGCTCACATCTAAGGTTTGCTTTTGATAGGTCTAGAACAGGCTTGGTAATGCACAAACCGTACGGCCGCAGATCAATTCCCGTCTTTCTCATCGTAGTGCCATGGTAGGCACCAGGCTGGCAGAGTACTGTCGATCCGTGTCTGATGCTGCATCAATATTTTGAGTGAATGGTGTATAAGATAGATCATGCAAATATTATATTAACATAGGGAGAACAAAATTTTGATGGAAACTAAGTAGAAAGCTTAGCAATGCAGATTGGCGGATCGTCGAGGAGAAGTTTGAGAAAAAACTAAGTAGTTGGAAAGAGAAGCACATGTCTGTAGGAGGGCGGCTGCTTCTAATTAATTCAGTATTAAATAGTTTAGCCATGTTTATGTTACCTCGCTTTCAGGACTTCTTTTGGCAATCTGACGAACATAAGAAGAAATATAGATTAGCCAAATGGAGTATCCTGTGCCAACCGAAAGAAATGGGGGGGGGGGGGGGGGGGGGGGGGGGGGGGGGGGGGGCATTAAGAACCTAGATATACAAAATAGACGCTTGTTAAGTAAATGGCTTTTTAAACTGATCAATAAAGAGGGCATGTGGCAAAGTTTATTAAGGAACAAGTACTTAGAGAACCGACTATTGCTCAAGTGGAAAAGAAACCGGGGGACTCTCATTTTTGGGCTGGTCTCATGAAAGTTAAAGATACTTTTTTAACTATGGATCCTTTCAATTAAATGATAGTAATCAAATAAGATTTTGGGAGGACAAGAGGTTAGGCAGTCATACAATTAAAGAGCAATATCATGCCCTTTTTAACATTGTACGAAAAAAAGCATGCAACTGTAGCATCAGTATTTGATAGAGTATCTCTCAATGTGTCTTTTAGAAGAACTTTGACAGGTCATACACTTACTTTATGGCATGATTTGGTCGCTCGTATTAGTCATGTTCATTTAGATAGCAATGCTGATGTTTTTCGATGGAATTTGAATCAATATGGTATGTTCACCGTTAGCCCAATGTATAACACACTTATTAGCAATGATAACGTACAGTTTGACAAACATATGTGGAAATTAAAAATGTCCCCTAAGATTAAAATATTTATGTGGTACTTAAAGAGAGGTGTTATTCTTACTAAGGGCAATCTAGCAAGACGGAATTGGAATGGGAGCAAACAGTGTTGCTTTTGTTCTAGTGATGAAACTATTCAACATCTCTTTATTGATTGTCATGTAGCCAAGTTCCTATGGAGAGCCTTACAGTTTGCTTTTGACTTAAATCCACCTCTTAGCATTACTCATTTGTTTGGTAATTGGCTTAGGGGGTTGAAAGCAAGTTAAAAAGACAGCTGTTAGTGGGAGCATCTGCTTTATGTTGGACTATTTGGCTGAGTATGAATGATGTGGTGTTTGACAAATCTCCAACTAAAACTTATATGCAGGTACTATATCGGGGCACCCATTGCCTCAGATTCTGGGCAAAGCTACAAAGACGTGACGAAGACAAGGAGGCGATGAAGAAGGCATGTCAAACCATGGAGGTTTTGGTCATGCAAATATTTGCCAACAATGGATGTAGGTTTAGTTATAGGATTGATCCTTAATAAGCGTCTTCATCAAACTATTTGGGTTGGCTATGTCGCCATTTTGTTTAATCTTGTGATTGTGATCGCAGACGGAAGTGCTGCAAACATTGTAATAATCGGCTGTAGCCTCTTTTGAGGTCAAGGCTAGGCACTCATTTTCTCATTATCTCTCCTACTTAATAAGTCTCAAAGGAGTCGTCAGCCTCAAATTTAGATTCAGACCTCTGCCATCCGAGTTCAAGTTGAATTTGGATTGAGTTCAGTTCAAATTCAAGGGTCAAAGTTATATGTATTCTACTATTTTGAATAGGTTTCATTAACAAACCACATTGTGGTCCAGTGGCAAGTGTTTTCCCTTCACTTCCAAGCGGCCCAAGTTCGAATCCCACGCCTAGCTATGTGCGATTTTTTCTTCATTTTTTTTTGTCCCAGGGGATGGGCCGGCTCGCGCTCAGCTGGGCCACGTCAAGGATGAGATAGGCTGAAGCGGGAAGGTTTTACCCCTCCGGAAAAAATGAAATGGGCAGGTTTTGTCTTAGATTTTGAAGGATTTAGGATTGTTCAATGAATATCTATCAAAATTCAAACCAAACAAAAAGATTTGCGGCCATGAGTTTCATATGTTTATTAAATGTTCAAATGTTTGAGGTTAATTTTTATAATGGAATTTATTTAGAAATAGAAAAATTTATAGAGTAATAGCAATTGTCAAAGTATAATTTTTTTTCTTAACTGTTATATAGGAATTATGAGCTATTACACCAAGATGGTTATCAGCAACCGGATTAGCTTAGAATGGATGGTTCATACTGATTTGGGGTACCTTAAGAATGTCGTTAGAAATACAAATCATTGTTACTTTTTTTTTTGGAGCCCGTTGCAACGCACGGATATTTTGCTAGTCTAAAAATATGGATGGAAACACTGAGCCAACAATCTATCTTTGTTGAATGAAGCCATAGTATTAAAGATAGTGTTCCCTTGTATCTCGTTCCTTTAGCGTGTGTTTGGATTGAAGGATGGCAAGGGACGGGACGGGACGGATCGGTACCATCCCATGTTTGATTGTGAGACCAACAACCTCCACCGTTGAGAGCAAGCACCATTGGATGCTGACTTGCTGAGCATGTCTTGCCAAATCCATGAGCACGTTTGGTGCGGGACTTGCACGGGAGCTCCTGCTCTTCCGCTTCATCGTGGCTGTCTCACAAGCTTGTTGCTCTTTCGCGCGTTCGGGGCTGCCGCGCTGCGCCGTGGACCGTGCGTGATTCCAGCAGGTGGCTTGGCAGGACGGCCGCGTCGTGGGCGCGGCAGGGGGAGCGCGCCAAGGTCTATGGGGCGAGCACGTGGCGGCGCAACTGGGCGAGCACGGCGGGGAGAGCGCGGCGCCGCACAGCGAGGAAAGGAGGGAGCGCCATGGCGGCGCGGCGACATCTAAGACATGCATGGTGTGTGTTCGACGAAATGCCGAGAGGAACAAGCACCTACAGCTAACGGAATTTGGAAGATGCCGTACAAATATAAAAGATGCCGTTCATCTCATCCCTCACAACCCCTCCAAACAAACATAAAACAGAGACCGTTCCGTCCCTCCAAACAAACATATAGTAGAACCGTTTCGTCCTCAAAAAATGGAATGGTTCCGTCCCGTCCCACTGGTTCTAGAACCAAACACACCTTATAGCCCATAGGCCCCATATGCTAGTCTATCGGTACATGGTATAATTTTCTTTCTTCTCCGTGACCTCCTGCTGTGTTAAACCATCCTAAGTCGATTGGTATAAACAGAGATCAAGCATACAACAATTAATGAGAGTAGGATGCATCTGGAACCTCACCGGCAGTGCTACACGGAGAGGAATCGTCAAGCAGGAGAATAATCAAGCTAGAACAGTATCTGCTGGTGCTTTGTTCACCAGATTGGTCCGTTGATGCTGGTCACGACTCATGATAGGGGTAGTTCCTACTCCTACAAGCAACGTTGTTCGCTGGCGATGGCCACCAGATGGTCTTGGCTGGGTGTCACGGCTGTCGACAACAGCGTGACATGCTCAGGTGGCGAAGACATAACTGCTGGCGAAGGAGGTTGTGTGCGCTGTGCGTTAGGAGAACCAAAAGAGCCGTGCTGGCTGATGCCATGCAGTTATTGGTTCCTCTGTTTCTTCTCCAAACCGTCATCTACCTGCTACCTCTCCTTCCTGCTACTCTTTTTTTTTTTTTCCATTTCTACCTCGAATTTATCTATCAATATACATAGCCAGAATCATCCGTTATTGTGTTTATCCTTGTTATTGTATCAATTGCAAACCCTGGGTCATGACACTGGGTAATGAGTCCCTCGGGAATACAATGTCTCCTCATTACACATATGGCAGTGACGTTAGCTTCATTTGTCAACCATGTGAAACGATGTGAAAAAGTTGCCTGGATCGATCACAGCATGTAAAATCTATCTATTATATATATATATATTTGACAACGAAAAGGAGCCACCACGTTCGCTCTAAAATGCTAGAAATTCCCACTTTAATCCGAGAAAATAAGAAGAGAAAATTACCCACCACTGCCTATTATAAAACAATTAGTCAGAAAACCTCCTAAAAATATTTATAAAATAGCTAAATTTGAAATATAAAAATAGCAAAAAATACCCCTCGCACCTATTTCTAAATTACCCACGATGCTATTATGAGTCAAAAGATAGCTAAATTCGGAATAATAAAAAATAACCAAAAATACCCTTCACACCATTTTCTAAATGACCCTCCATGCCATTACAAGTTCAAAAAAAACTAAATTTAAATTAAAAAATAGATAAAAATATCTCTAAGTCTTATTTTTAATGTACCAACCATACAATTATGAGCAAATAGCTAAATTTAGAATAATAAAAATATCCAATAAACATTTAATCCTGATTTCTAAAATACACCGTGATATGTCTAGCTAGAATGGCATATTTCTTTCTAAAGATTTATTTGTAGCACGACATATTTTTTTTTCCTATCATGAGATATGTTTGTTGTTTAGCATGTCACGTTTGAACCAACCTCACTTCTAAATTAAAATCAAATACATTGTTAGATAAATGATGACTCATCTCACACTCAAATTGAGGGATGATGAGAAATTCTCCAATCTATTTTCTATCATTTTATAAGTATAGAGTACAAAATAGGTAAGTCTACAATAGTATAAAAATATTTTCAATAGTATAGTAAGTCTAGCCGCGCAAATGCACGGGCAGCCATACTAGTTATATATATATTTGACAACGAAAAGGAGCCACCACGTTTGCTCTAAAATGCTAGAAATTCTCACGTTAATCCGAGAAAATAAGAAGAGAAAATTACGCACCACTGCCATTACGAAACAATTAGTTAGAAAACCCCTAAAAATATTTATAAAATAGCTAAATTCGGAATAATAAAAAATAGCCAAAAATACCCCTTGCACCTATTTTTAAATTACCCACCATGCCATTATGAGTCAAAAAATAGCTAAATCCGATTATAAAAAATAACCAAAAATACCCTGCACACCTATTTCTAAATTACCCTCCATGCCATTACAAGTTTAAAAAAAAAATTAAATTTAAATTAAAAAATAGATAAAAATATCCCTAATTCTTATTTTTAATTTACCAACCATACAATTTTGAGCAAATATCTGAATTTAGAATAATAAAAATGTCCAATAAACATTTAATCCTGATTTCTAAAATACACCGTGATATGTCTAGCTAGAATGGTATATTTCCTTTTAAAGATTTATTTGTAGCATGACATATTCTTTTTTCTTATCATGAGATGTGTTTGTTGTTTAGCATGCCACGTTTGGACCAACCTCACTTCTAAATTAAAATCAAATACATTGTTAGATAAATGATGATTCATCTCACACTCAAATTGAGGGATGATGAGAAATTCTCCAATCTATTTTCTATCATTTTATAAGTATAGAGTACAAAATAGGTAAGTCTACAATAGTATAAAAATATTTTAAATGGTATAGTAAGTCTAGCCGCGTAAATGCGCGGGGACTAGTACTTCATTATTTTTAAATCACTGACCCAAAAAGGTTCAGCGCCTTCAGTACTCAAGAGTTCTCATATTCATTTATTCAGGGCATGTTTGGCGTTTATTTTTCTTTAATTATTTTATCAGCTATGTAATGCAATCTGACGATGCGAGCAACATATGTGCAGGTTTGGTGCCATGCTCTACGTTCGACTCAGTTCTGTACATAAGTATACATATGTAACATCTGTAATCGAATCAAGCCTTACATTAAAGCCTAGCTTGCCTCTTCTCGTCCTTTTATATAGTCCGATCCGAAATGCTAGAAGCAATCGATCAGCACAAAGTAACCTCCCTCTTCTCCGTGACCTCTTCCTGTCTTAAGACGTAGCTAGCAGGGGCCCCTTTCAAGGATGTAGATGACGCAACGGTCTTAAACAAACTGAAATGTAGCACATGACATTGGGAATAGGAGGCTCCTGGAAGATCCCTGCAGTGCTGGATGGAGAAGAACCGTCAAGCAGCTGTCTAAGATCAGTATCGATATACATTCTTGCAAGAGAATAGTCAAGTAAAGAACGTGTGTTCGCACGACGCTGTCTCGACGAGCAGAGGTCTTTCGCTTCAGGCACTGCTTGAAGAATGAGAGCTATATTTAACATCAGAAATTGCTGAATTCGATGTAGGGGCAAAATTTGACATGGCTTCACTCAGACTGCTAACCTAGTAACCTAGAGCCTTGAGCTGATATTATTAGTAGGTTCCCTTAATATTAACGAATTAGAAAAATGAAATGGAAGTATTCAGTTTTATGTGTTTTCTGTTGCATATATTGCTGCAGTAGAGCTCGGTCTGAAATTTTTTTTTTTGGCCTGCAGACAATACGCAAAACTGAACATCGAGCAACGGAGACGGAAAGCATCGCAATCGAGCCAATTGATGGGCCATCCGACTGAGCCATTAAACAAAGACGTCATTGATGTATAGCGCCACAGCTCTGCCCTGTTCGTATTGGCCACTTCGGGAAAAAAAAAGTTCACGGTGGGCGACAGCGCTGCCTTGATCATGGCCAACTGGGGCCCAACTGAAACGAGAGCCAACGAGATCATGCCGCTGATGCTCCCCGTCGAGGCCTCCGTTTTCAAGGTCATGGACGAGCCGCTTGTGCCATCAATGCTTGCTGCCAAGGCCTTGCTAGATCCCTCTGAATTGCTAAGGAATAATACACTGTATTTTCAGATTTAGATGTGGAATCATTTTCAGACTTATGCATTAAATGAGTAGGCTTTGCTGAATCACACATTGTAGATTTCAGATTCTGAACATTTCTGGACCACATTTGGAAACATCCGAGGTACTATATATTTCATCGCATCCAAAGAAATTCATTGTACATTGATCTACAATTAGGTCATTTCACACATCACCCGTAAAACTTTGATCCTCCAGATACAAAATATATCTACATATAAAATTTGATCTCTACATTGTTGGCTTGCTAATTTCTTCATCCTTGAGTTAGTAGCTTATTTTTCTGCAGCTTCCTTTCGAGTAGCCTCAAAATATGTTTTTCGTGTCTGCCTCTTTACTGACTTGTTTTTCTTCAAGATTTGCATCATCTCTTATTTGACGTTCTACAATCTGAGATCAAATAACATAAGTAGCTGGCTTCCTTATTAAGCGTGTTCGGCTGGAGGTTTTCCAGCCGGCTGCTGCTGCTTCCTCCTCACATGCTACAATGCTGCTTCCAGCAGCTACAGTGTTCTCTCTCAGAAAAACTGCGCAGCGGCAACAGTAAAACTGCGAGCCGAACAGGCCGATTATCTTTCTTCTGTGTTTCTAATCTCCAGCTTTGACATAAATATAGCTCTGCAAAACTGAGCTCTTCCCTTTCATGCGAATTCATCATGTGCACTGAACTTTGCTCACAGAATGGCATGTTGTCTGGTGCAGTATGTTATCATGTGAACTGCAAAACCATTTTTTCAGTTATCATGTGCACCAGGAAGGCGGAATACTACAGTCTATAGATATCCTTGTCTGAGGCTCCTGCATCAGTATTGTGTAATGCAGGATATACATAATGAGTCGTATCTTGGTATCATGCACATGTTTTCACAGAGAGAGCAAAGTGCACACACTGAGCCAACAACCCTCTCGTTGTTGAGTGAAGCCCCATATTAAAGACAGGCATCTCGTCCATTTATATAGCCGAGCCGAAACGCGCTAAAAGCAGTCCATCGGTACAATAGTATACTATTTTTCTTCTCGGTGACTCCTGCTGTCTTAAACCTTAATAGTTGGATGTGGACCGCAATACAATGAACCATCGTGAGAGCGACGGTATAAACTGAGATCATGCAGTCGGCAATGACATTGAAAATAGGAGGCATCTGGAACATCCCCCACAGTGCTGTATTGGAGAGGAATCTTCATGTAGGAGAATCTTCAAGCAAGAGCACGTGTTGCTGGTGCTTCACCTCACCCAGAGGTTGATGATGCTGGTCACGACTCACGAGGAAGCTACAGGATAGCGGGCAGGTTGCCGTTGTCTACCCAGCGTCCCGCACGAGCCGTAAACAGTTCGTGGGACTACGAGGCTTTGCATATTCCAGGAATCCAGGTATCCAAGAATGCAAATGACAAACCAGGTGACCTGACTACTCATTAACCAATGAAGAAATCGAAAACTAATATTCAGGCTTTAACTCATGACCTTGTAGCAGCCTTCGACTTGTATGGAAGGCCAACCAATCTGTCTATCCATAGATAAAAAACTTGAGCAGTTGGACACTTTGACTGACTGATTTAGCTGCACCTTCTGACTCCAAGAGTAATAACTTTGCATCCAAATAATGAGTAAAAGATGAGAGCTAGATCGAACATCACAAATTGTGAATTTGGCAGTGTTAGTTTGCCTTGATTTAACTTTACACGTTACATTCTGATTCATTCAAGCATGAACAAGATTCGTCATCATTTCAGATCGACTCTAGTCCTTGCATCATAACATTTTGAGCTTGTAGATGCATGACGATTAGAAATTTAAGCAAGTGGACGCTCTGCATCGATATTATTTACCCACTAGAAGATATGATGTATCATGAATGAAGTTTCATTTGCATCGACCACAAAGTCTACAAAAACCACCCCCTTTTTTATTTAAGCATGACCATACTCTTATAATAAACAACATGGTTGCGCTTTTCTTACATTCTTCTAACTGTGTATTTATGCTTTTTTCGGTAGTGTATAGCCTCTTCTCGTAACCCCCTCTGTTAGTCTTACATATCCTTGGAGGTGGATTAGTAACCCCAAACCAACATAACACACCATTTAGTGTGAACTAAAGAGAGAGCTAGGATGGAGTAGCAACAAGAAAGTATGAACTACAAATATGGACTCTGAATCATCAGCTCCGGAACATCCCCTTCACTGCTGCATGGTTAGGAACGATCAAGCGGCTGGCCAAGCTCAGGGACACTAGAGGGTCTTCCTAAACTACATTGACCATGTCAGCTAGCGGCAGCTGAGTCCTGGGAAGATACAATATCTCCAGACATAAGTTGCTTCGATCGATCACGGCGGGGCAAATACACCACTGATCCAAAAAAGTTCACACATGGAGTAGGAGACATCTGGAATTAGGTTCCCTCCGGGATTGAGCCCACCGAGCCTGCCAAAACTTCCTCTGGCGCTAAACTGCTCCATGTCACACCCCAAATTTTTGCCCATGATAAAATTTCACTAAAAAAATTGAAATTTTCAAATTTAGAACAAATTAAAATAAAGTGTGTGATTAAAGATTAGCCAAACCACCTCAATTTTAAAATTTTTCATTTTGAAAACTTGCACAAAACCCAACATATGCATTTCTGGAGTTTATTGTATTTATTTTGAGTGTTTGTTTTCTTTTTGTTTTGTTCGAATTTGAAATTCCTTCAAATTCGAATTCTGGAAATGCTTGAATCTCTTTCGCCTCCAAAACCTTTTTGGGCCGAATCCTTCAGCCGGCCCGTTTTCTCTTCAGCACCGGCCGTCTCGGCCCATCTCTCCCGGCCCAGCTCCTTAGCCCAGCAGCAGCCCACCTCCTCTCCTCTCTCCTAGTCTCACTGCCAAGTGGGCCCCGCCCCGTCGTCGTCCTCCTCTGGACACCACCGGCGAAAATCCCGGCCGCGCCCATCCCTCCCGGTCCCCGCCACCGCCTCCGTCTTGTCCGCGTACCAGGAGCGCCACGCGGACCACGTGGCCGCGCGCCACCGCCTCATGTTTACTTGCTCGCCCCGCCAAGTCTGCCGAACCGTCTCGCCCCTCTTTCGTGGCGGGCGCGACAAGCCGGCGACCACCGCCATTGACCGCGCGCCGCCTTACTGCTCCGCACCGCCATCACCGCCTTTAAAACGGCCCCGAGCCCCTCCCCACTCTCCCCATCTCCAAACCGAGCTCCATCTTTCCTCTTTCCTTCTCTCTTCCTAGGCTAGGATTCCGGCGATCCCCCATCGACGCCGGCCCCGTCCCGACCTCCTTCGCCGCCGTCAAGTGCTCTGTGAGCTTCCCTGTCCTCCCTTCTCTCTCCCGCACCACTTCTCTCTCTCCTTTCCCGTGTGCGCGTGCCTCCGCGTCGAGCGCCGGCTTTGCCGCCGTCTTCCCCCTTCGCCGCCGGCCGCCGTGAGCTCCCTCCGGCCCGGCTGAGTCCGCCGAACGCATCGCCACACTCGCGCGCACGCCCCCGACAGCACAAACTCGAGCGCAACACGCTTCCCCGCCTTTTCCCTTCGCTCGCCGGCGCGCCGCCCATCTCTGGCGACGTCGCGCCGCCGCCACAGTCCTTCCCGTCGACGACGTCTAGCCCTCCTAGCTCCGCTGTCACGCGTAGACTTTCCCCATCAACTCCGCGTCTCCTTCCGGCCACCACAGCCGCCGCCGGCGAGGTCTCCGGCGAGGCCAAGCCGCGCGCCGCCGTGCGCTGACCCGGTCGCGACGCCGGTGACGTGGGCCGCCACGCCAGCACGCGGGCCCGCGACGACCCGGTCGCTTCTGCCCAGTCAGCTCCCGGTCCACGAATTCGGCTCACGGTGGACCGGAGACACACGCTCATCCGGTGCACCACGCCCGTGGACCGAGCTCACAACACAGTGCCACACAGTGCACCGACCTCCCCTGGCCCATCTGTCAGCCTCTCATGATCTTTTCCCATTCAAAAATAATTCCGAAAATCTTGAAAATCCCGGGGCCCTGCATTCTTGCAGATAAGCCCCTGATCTTTTTATTAATTCTGTTTAAGTCCTGTATTTTTACAGAAAAGACCCTAAACTTTTCTGTAATTACCTTTTAGCCCCTATCTTTTTCACCGAGACCCCTAACCTTTTCCAAAATTACAGATAGGTCCCCGACATCTTTCTGTATTTACCAAAAAGTCCCCGAAACCTTTCTATTCTTGCAAATGAGCCCTCAGATCTCCTGGACCTATCTGTTAGCCTCTCTTCCTCTCAGGAAAATGCTAAGTGCACCCGGCTAGTGTACACACATTTATATTCCGAGCAATTTCCAATATCAGAAAAATCTCAGAAAATTTCCAAAAATTCTATATTCCTTATAATCATTTTCCAACCCTTGATCTATCCAGATTAATTAGGATTATGGCAATGCCTTATTAAGTTAGCTTAATCCTGATTAATTTCCTTTTCCAAAAATGGAATAATCGATATCTCCTCCGTTTCAACTCCGATTTTGGTGATTCTTTCACCAAAATTCATCTAAAATCATCCTCTATTCATTGCCACCAGATCCAATCTGACCTTGGTCTCTATTTGGTTTTATTTGATTTATTGCTTGTTCTTTGCTTGAGCGGTAGATTTATTTTCTTTTATCGCTAGATAATCAAGTCGTTGAAGAACCCGAGGACCTGGAATACGAGGACTTAGAAGAAGAAGATTTTGTTGAAGGCAAGTCTAACTCCCTTGATCATATTGATCCCATGTTTATGAAATTATCCTAATTAGAGCTGTTTATAAATAAATTGCATGGTATTTAAATGAATTTAAAGGCTAGAATGGTCCTATGCAATATTTGATTGCCTGCCTTGACTTGATTATATCCTGATCCCTTGTTAACCCTAGGAACCAACGTCATTAAATTCCTTAATGATATGTTGGATTGCTTTGCCGCTTAGGACTTTCACCATGTGTTTAATTAATACTGCTCACATGATTTTCGTGTAAAATGCGTGCGTCTTGGTGGTGTGTGTAAATGTGAAATTGGGTGGTATAATAATAAGTGCAACCCTAGTGAGGGATGTTTTTTGGCGGGATCAGGCGAGGTAGTCCTCAGTGGGGAGGCTATCTCTGGGACGCCCTTCCACTTGTGGATTGGCTAATTGAAGATGCCTGGTTCGGTCGTATAAGGACCGGTTCTTGTGCCGCCTTTGCCTAGCACCTTACGCGCAGCCACAAGCCGTATATGGGTACGGGATTGGAACCACACCCTACTAGTACTCACCCGGTACCCCCCGGAGGCAGGAGATGCAACGGAGTCCCAGGAGAAGACTCGTTCGTTGGTGGGTGTTCGAGATCCGGCATTTATGACTGGCCATATTATTGATTGTGAAGCCCCTGGTGATGTCCGTGGGGGATGCCGTGGTGGTACAAAGTAGGTATGGAACCTTTAGTGGGACAGTCCAAACTATGACGATAGGGAGGACTGGACCACCTTGTGGGGAAATTTGTGCACCCTTGGCCAAGGTTAAGAAACTTTCCGGAAAGCCGTGTTCCACGGTATTGGACAACGCGAAAGCATCGGCCACACTATGATTAGATTTTCCGTGTGAGTTTCCTTGGAGTGTTTTTGGAAAAACGCCGGTTTGGAGCCGTGTGCTGGTTGTCGGCCAGTGATAAAACTTGAGGCACCGTCCCACTAATCTCTACAGATACTTGATTAGATTGCGAACTGCTTTGTTTTCAAAATAACCTTGCATAAACTTGGCTTTCTTGCCTCGTTGACATAAACCACAAGCCTATCCTTTGATGAACTCCCTTGCATAACTTACCCCTCGTGTTAGGCTTGCTGAGTACCTTAAGTACTCACTCTTGCTTCAATCATTCAGAAGGTGAGCCAGAGTTTGAAGCTGTTGAAGAAGAAGAATAGGGTTCAGCCTGCACGCAAGTCTGCCTGTTGGAGTGGTGCCGTTCCGTCTTCCGCTGGAGTAGTAGTCTAGTACTGCTGCTGGAGCAGCTAGTCGTTGTGTTGTCTGTTCTTGTGGTCACGCCGCTGGCCTTGTTGTAAGACCTTTTGTAATAAAAAGGCTTGTATGAGACTTGGTAATATTATAATAAGGGTATGAGACTGTGATGTCATTCTGTGTAAGCGTCGTATCAGCGTCTGATCCAGGGACTGATACGGTAAGCGCTAGTGCTCCAGAAATGGGGTACGACAGAGTGGTATCAGAGCCATACTTGCCCGTAGGTTGAACCCTAGGTTGAATCGAGTGAGAATGAGTGATACTTTATACCTAAAAACTATTTGTAAAACTTTTCTATTTACTTCGCTTCCGTTTTGGAAAATCTCTCCTTCCAAAAGGCCGCACTCGTTGGGAAGTCCTCAGTAAAGAGATCTGATCTCTCTAATTCCAACGACTGCAAATCAAAAGTACAAGAGTCTTCCGTCAAACCAAGAATCTGCAGAAGACGAGCCATCAGAAGGCCTGTCAGCATCAAGCAACAGCGGCTCTCAAGCTAGACTGTGAAGTGCCGTTGTATTTAGTGTCACCCTGCTGTCGAGTCTTCTTGTCTAGGTTTAATCGCCGAGTCCTGCTACATAAAAGGACTTGAATATGTGTGATCGAGCCCCTGTTATGATGCTATGTTTGCTGTAATGTTGTATTGATGCTGATTCTTCTGTTTGAGTGTGCGCAAGATATTCGGAAATTCTTTTCCATTATCTTGTTCTGCTCGTAGCTCTAGAATTCCCGTAAATCTCTTCTCATCTCTCCTTATCCCAACAAGCAGATGCCTCCCAAAAGATCTGCCAGAATTCAGCAGCGCCAACGCCGAGAGCGTGACGCTCAAGAAAATGATCAGGATGACGCCCACAATGCAGGGCGTGGACGTGGTAGAGAGAGAACCAATAATCAGCGTGGCAGAGGTAGAGGTGGAGGCAGACGTGACAATGAACAAGATCACCAAGAAGAGGAAGTAAGCCAAAATCAACAGGAAGTACAAGATGAGGTTGGAGAAAATAATGATCAGCACAGAGGTGGAAGACAACAGAACCGTGGTAGAGGTGGTAGAGGGAGTGGAAGAGGAGGAAGATTACCTGCAACACCTGTCACCAACCTAGTGGCTGTAATGGACAACCAGACCCGTCTGATGGAGATTATCGCCCAAGGACTTCTGGACCGTACACCTGGTCCACAGACCAAGATGTCAGATTTTATGAGACTCAGACCGCCAACTTTTGAGTGTGCTGAAGAAGATCCTCTAGCAGCAGACGATTGGCTAAGAGGCATAATCAAGAAACTGCAAGTGATTAATGCCAATGACAGAGAGAAGGTTATCCTGGCGTCTCACCAGCTCACAGGAGCAGCAAGCGAATGGTGGGATAACTATCGTGAAGCTACAGAAGATGCTGAGGCTATCACTTGGGAGGAATTCCAGGAGGAATTCAGGAGATACCACATCCCTGAG
The DNA here is from genome assembly GCA_012490785.1 of Eragrostis nindensis. NCBI lineage: Eukaryota > Viridiplantae > Streptophyta > Magnoliopsida > Poales > Poaceae > Eragrostis > Eragrostis nindensis. The sequence goes on from JAAXCT010000070.1 coordinate 879,361, forward strand.
GGTATTATGGAAATAAAAGCTGAAGAGTTCCGCTCCTTGAAACAAGGAGCTATGACAGTGAATCAGTATATTAGAGAGTTCATGAAGCTAGCACGCTATGCACCTGAAGAGGTCAGTACTGACAAAAAGAAACAGGATCGTTTCAGGAAAGGACTCAGTCTTAGTTTGAGAGTGCAGTTGGTCACTCACATATATTCAGATTTCAACACTCTCATGAACCGTGCACTTCTTTTGGAGGATGCACGCTCCCACCTTGAGCAGGACAGAAAGCGCAAATTCAATGCTCAGAAATTCAAGCAGCAGGAAAGAAACCAGAAATCAAGGTCTAATAATAATTTTCAGAAATCAAAGTATCAGCCAACAATGCAGTACAGAACTTCAGCGTCCAATCAACCGAGCTCAGCACCAGCATATAGTAACCAAAATTCTGGTAGTCAGCAGAGGAGCAGTTCCAGCATTGCCCAGCCCAATAACAATGACAAGAGGACTTGCTTTCACTGCCGCGAGCCAGGCCATATGGTTGCTAGATGTCCTTACCTGAACCAGAATAATGCTCCAACTCAGTCACACCAGGCAAGCAATAGGACTGCAGCATCAGGAGTTGGACGCAGTGGACAACAATCCTCCGGACAACATCAAAGGAGTAGCCAAACCACCGGTCGAAGCCGAGTAAACCATATCAACGCTCGGGAAACTAATGGAGCACCGGAAATTGTCCCCGGTGAGTACCTTAACAACCCAACTCGTCCACGAGTTATATCTGGATTTTGGAGCCTTGCTTTCATTCGGAACTTGAAACTATTACTGCATGTGGTTTTCAACTGGTTGCTCAAGAACCCCGATCTCCCTGGGTAAAAGTCTTTTAAGTGGGATAGGCTCCACTCCAAAGTGAGCAATATGGAAATCAGTGGATCATTTGGAAACAGATACAAGAACAAAGATCTTTCTGCTCTTCCCTATCCGCTAGATAGTTTGAATCTCGAGGACGAGATTCTCTTCAAGTGGGGTAGATCAGTCACACCCCAAATTTTTGCCCATGATAAAATTTCACTAAAAAAATTGAAATTTTCAAATTTAGAACAAATTAAAATAAAGTGTGTGATTAAAGATTAGCCAAACCACCTCAATTTTAAAATTTTTCCTTTTCAAAACTTGCACAAAACCCAACATATGCATTTCTGGAGTTTATTGTATTTATTTTGAATGTTTGTTTGCTTTTTGTTTTGTTCGAATTTGAAATTCCTTCAAATTCGAATTCTGGAAATGCTTGAATCTCTTTCGCCTCCAAAACCTTTTTGGGCCGAATCCTTCAGTCGGCCCGTTTTCTCTTCCGCACCGGCCGTCTCGGCCCATCTCTCCCGGCCCAGCTCCTTAGCCCAGCAGCAGCCCACCTCCTCTCCTCTCTCCTAGTCTCACTGCCAAGTGGGCCCCGCCCCGTCGTCGTCCTCCTCTGGACGCCACCGGCGAAAATCCCGGCCGCGCCCATCCCTCCCGGTCCCCGCCACCGCCTCCGTCTTGTCCGCGCACCAGGAGCGCCACGCGGACCACGTGGCCGCGCGCCACCGCCTCATCTTTACTTGCCCGCCCCGCCAAGTCTGCCGAACCGTCTCGCCCCTCTTTCGTGGCGGGCGCGACAAGCCGGCGACCACCGCCATTGACCGCGCGCCGCCTTACTGCTCCGCACCGCCATCACCGCCTTTAAAACGGCCCCGAGCCCCTCCTCACTCTCCCCATCTCCAAACCGAGCTCCATCTTTCCTCCTTCCTTCTCTCTTCCTAGGCTAGGGTTCCGGCGATCCCCCATCGACGCCGGCCCCGTCCCGACCTCCTCCGCCGCCGTCAAGTGCTCTGTGAGCTTCCCTGTCCTCCCTTCTCTCTCCCGCACCACTTCTCTCTCTCCTTTCCCATGTGCGCGTGCCTCCGCGTCGAGCGCCGGCTTTGCCGCCGTCTTCCCCCTTCGCCGCCGGCCGCCGTGAGCTCCCTCCGCCCCGACTGAGTCCGCCGAACGCATCGCCACACTCGCGCGCACGCCCCCGACAGCACAAACTCGAGCGCAACACGCTTCCCCGCCTTTTCCCTTCGCTCGCCGGCGCGCCGCCCATCTCCGGCGACGTCGCGCCGCCGCCACAGTCCTTCCCGTCGACGACGTCTAGCCCTCCTAGCTCCGCCGTCACGCGTAGACTTTTCCCCATCAACTCCGCGTCTCCTTCCGGCCACCACAGCCGCCGCCGGCGAGGTCTCCGGCGAGGCCAAGCCGCGCGCCGCCGTGCGCTGACCCGGTCGCGACGCCGGTGACGTGGCCGCCACGCCAGCACGCGGGCCCGCGACGACCCGGTCGCCTCTGCCCAGTCAGCACCCGGTCCACGGATTCGGCTCACGGTGGACCAGAGACACACGCTCATCCGGTGCACCACGCCCGTGGACCGAGCTCACAACACAGTGCCACACAGTGCACCGACCTCCCCTGGCCCATCTGTCAGCCTCTCATGATCTTTTCCCATTCAAAAATAATTTCGAAAATCTTGAAAATCCCGGGGCCCTGCATTCTTGCAGATAAGCCCCTGATCTTTTTATTAATTCTGTTTAAGTCCTATATTTTTACAGAAAAGACCCTAAACTTTTGTAATTACCTTTAGCCCCTATCTTTTGTACCGAGACCCCTAACCTTTTCCAAAATTACAGATAGGTCCCCGACATCTTTTTGTATTTACCAAAAAGTCCCCGGAACCTTTCTATTCTTGCAAATGAGCCCTCAGATCCCCTGGACCTATCTGTCAGCCTCTCTTCCTCTCAGGAAAATGCTAAGTGCACCCGGCTAGTGTACACACATTTATATTCCGAGCAATTTCCAATATCAGAAAAATCTCAGAAAATTTCCAAAAATCCTATATTCCTTTATAATCATTTTCCAACCCTTGATCTATCCAGATTAATTAGGATTATGGCAATGCCTTATTAAGTTAGCTTAATCCTGATTAATTTCCTTTTCCAAAAATGGAATAATCGATATCTCCTCCGTTTCAACTCCGATTTTGGTGATTCTTTCACCAAAATTCATCTAAAATCATCCTCTATTCATTGCCACCAGATCCAATCTGACCTTGGTCTCTATTTGGTTTTATTTGATTTATTGCTTGTTCTTTGCTTGAGCGGTAGATTTATTTTCTTTTATCGCTAGATAATCAAGTCGTTGAAGAAGAACCCGAGGACCTGGAATACGAGGACTTAGAAGAAGAAGATCTTGTTGAAGGCAAGTCTAACTCCCTTTGATCATATTGATCCTATGTTTGAAAATATCCTAATTAGAGCTGTTTATAAATAAATTGCATGGTATTTAAATGAATTTAAAGGCTAGAATGGTCCTATGTAATATTTGATTGCCTGCCTTGACTTGATTATATCCTGATCCCTTGTTAACCCTAGGAACCAACGTCATTAAATTCCTTAATGATATGTTGGATTGCTTTGCCGCTTAGGACTTTCACCATGTGTTTAATTAATACTGCTCACATGATTTTCGTGTAAAATGCGTGCGTCTTGGTGGTGTGTGTAAATGTGAAATTGAGTGGTATAATAATAAGTGCAACCCTAGTGAGGGATGTTTTTTGGCGGGATCAGGCGAGGTAGTCCTCAGTGGGGAGGCTATCTCTGGGACGCCCTTCCACTTGTGGATTGGCTAATTGAAGATGCCTGGTTCAGTCGTATAAGGACCGGTTCTTGTGCCGCCTTTGCCTAGCACCTTACGCGCAGCCACAAGCCGTATATGGGTACGGGATTGGAACCACACCCTACTAGTACTCACCCGGTACCCCCCGGAGGCAGGAGATGCAACGGAGTCCCAGGAGAAGACTCGTTCGTTGGTGGGTGTTCGAGATCCGGCATTTATGACTGGCCATATTATTGATTGTGAAGCCCCTGGTGATGTCCGTGGGGGATACCGTGGTGGTACAAAGTAGGTATGGAACCTTTAGTGGGACAGTCCAAACTATGACGATAGGGAGGACTGGACCACCTTGTAGGGAAATTTGTGCACCCTTGGCCAAGGTTAAGAAACTTTCCGGAAAGCCGTGTTCCACGGCATTGGACAACGCGAAAGCATCGGCCACACTATGATTAGATTTTCCATGTGAGTTTCCTTGGTCTGTTTTTGGAAAAACGCCGGTTTGGAGCCGTGTGCTGGTTGTCGGCCAGTGATAAAACTTAAGGCACTGGCGGGATGGACAGTAACTCCCCCAGGGCCGCCCAACCCCACTAATCTCTACAGATACTTGATTAGATTGCGAACTGCTTTGTTTTCAAAACAACCTTGCATAAACTTGGCTTTCTTGCCTCGTTGACATAAACCACAAGTCTATCCTTTGATGAACTCCCTTGCATAACTTACCCCTCGTGTTAGGCTTGCTGAGTACCTTAAGTACTCACTCTTGCTTCAATCATTCAGAAGGTGAGCCAGAGTTTGAAGCTGTTGAAGAAGAAGATTAGGGTTCAGCCTGCACGCAAGTCTGCCTGTTGGAGTGGTGCCGTTCCGTCTTCCGCTGGAGTAGTAGTCTAGTGCTGCTGCTGGAGCAGCTAGTCGTTGTGTTGTCTGTTCTTGTGGTCAGGCCGCTGGCCTTGTTGTAAGACCTTTTGTAATAAAAAGGCTTGTATGAGACTTGGTAATATTATAATAAGGGTATGAGACTGTGATGTCATTCTGTGTAAGCGTCGTATCAGCGTCTGATCCAGGGACTGATACGGTAAGCGCTAGTGCTCCAGAAATGGGGTACGACACTCCAATAGCTCAGCAGCATGCCATTTGAGATCTGCCAGATGCAGCGTGCAGGCAACACGGAAGATCGTGCAGACGAGCGATGGCTCCACGGCGCAGCTTCGCCTTGATACTGTAGAGCAGGAGCCTACAAACTGATGGCAAGCTCCCACGGGCAAGCCCGGGGCCTTGGCCTTGGCCTCAACGACGCAGCTGATTGCCATGCTGCCAACAAACTTCTGGGAAGCTTCGTGCAGTCCTCGGAAGGGTTTTTGGGAGCCCAATCAACCAAAACAGAGTGTGCCTCCAACCCAAAGATCTTTTTTTTTTATTTTTTGCGAGGTCCAACCCAAAGATCTGAACAGGATAGTGGCCGAGGCCTTCTCCCACTTCCATATATCTCAAGGAGGACTGTACACGAGCGTCCTTCTCCACCTGAGGACGAACTCTGTAAAGCATATTTTTTGTTTTTTTTACACTAGCAGCCAATACCAAAAATGGTGTTGTGCACGACTCTAGCAGCTCGCCAAATGATTACTCCTGGCCTCATAAGAAAATGTGCCACTCATTTTGGAAAAGAATCTGAGGACCGCCAAGAGCATTATGATTTTCTTCCGAATGCTTCCTCATGTGTCATCTCTATCGTTCTTAGCTTAGCTACATAACATTGATATTCTTTGCTTTTGCCCTTACGACGAAGCCCTCATATTCATTTTCTGTGACAAACATTATGGCTTGTAATAGATGAGAAATATACTCTGCCTCTGAACATGGATCGAGCTGGTGGTTTTTCCGCTGTTCTTGAAAATACATTTGTTTTAGAAAACATAATAGTGTATGGACATATTATGTGCTGTGAAGAGAAACAAGTATTTATGTACTTAGTAAATACTTCTGTATCCCTCTCTAGTTGCTGATATATATGATCCCCTGCATTATCCCGTCTTGCCTTAAATTGACATACCAAATACTCCCTCCATTTTTAATTATACGACGCCGTTGACTTTTTCGTTGAATTTTGACCAACAATATAAATTTAAATAATTAATTTTCAAATGTAAAATGAATATCATTGGATTCATTATCAAAAGCATTTTAAGGTTAACCTATAAACTTAGCTATTTATACAAATATTTTGAATAAGACGAACAGTCAAACGTAATGAAAAAAGTCAACAGCGTGATATATTAAAAAACGGAGTGTCATACCCCATTTGTAGAGTATGATGTGCATTAAGTATCAGTCCCTGGATCAGTAGCTGATACGCACAAGAACACAGATATGATAGCCAAAGCATACCTCGAATAAAGGAAGTATTACCTGCTATAGAGCCCTTAGTGGCGGTTCGACAAGGATTAAGACCATCCATGTCCATCCGACCAACTAACGGTGAAGCAAACAGCGGAAAACATGGCCCAAGCCACAAGCAGACTTGAGAAGCAGACCCGAAAACCAACACGTTGCCGCTTCCTACGAAGCCTTCTCTTCACTAAAAATAGCAGGCGCAAACGCGTGAGTACATAAGGTACTCAGCAAACCCTAACACAAGGGGTAAGCATATGCAAGAGTATATCAATGGTAAAGGCTGGGGTTTTATTGTATTGGCGGAAAAGCCAATTTTCATGCAAGGGTTGTTTTGCAAACAAAGCCAGTTCACAAACTACAGTCAAGATTATTATCATATAATGGGGTTGGTCGGCCCGGGGGAGATAATGGTTCAATCCCGCCAGTTCCTCACTTTTAATGCTGGCCGGAAACCAGCGCACGGCTCCAAACCGGTGTATTCCGAAAACACGCCAAGGGTAACTCACACAGGAAGTCTAATCATAGTGTGGCCATTGCTTTCGCGTTGTCCAATACCGTGGAACACGGCTATCCGGATAGATTCTTAACCTCGGCCGAGGGTGCACAAATTTCCCCACAAGGTAGTCCAGTCCTCCCCGGGGTCCCAGTTCGGACTGTCCTACTAAAGGTCCCGTACCCACTTGGTACCACCACGGCATCCCCCACAGACATCACCAGGGGCTTCACAAACACATAATATGGCCAGATTCACAATAAATGCCGGACTCGCCGCCACCCTAGTCGAGTCTTCTCCTGGGATTCCGCTGCAATCTCCTGCCTCCGGGGGGTACCGGGTGAGTACTAGTAGGGTGTGGTTCCAATCCCGTACCCATATACGGCTTGTGGCTGCGCGTAAGGTGCTAGGCAAAGGCGGCACAAGAACCGGTCCTTATACGACCGAACCAGGCATCTTCAATAGCCAATCCTCGCGAGAAAGGGCGTCCCAGAGATAGCCTCCCCACTGAGGACTACCTCGCCTGATCCCGCCAAAACACCCCACACTATGGGTTGCACTTTATCACCAATCCCACCCATTTTCACATTTACGCACACCACCAAGCACTCACACATTTTAACACAAAAGCATGTGAGCAAGATTAATTAAACACATGGTGATAGCCCTAAGCAGCATACCAGCACATCATTAATAAATTAATGATGTGGGTTCCTAGGTTCAACAAGGAATCAGGATATTTCAAGATCAAGGCATGGTAATCAAATATTACTAGGACCTTCTAGCATTTAAATCACATTTAAATACCATGCATATTTATTTATAAACAGCTCTAAATAGGATAATTTTGCAATCATAGGATCAATATGATCAATGGGAGTTAGGGCTTGCCTCAAAAATCGCTTTCCTATTCTTCAAGTTCCTTCTTGATTCTTGTATCTTCTGACCTGTCCTTGAATTTGAATTCTTTAGCAAGTCTGTTGAATTCCTCTGGCTCTTCCTTGAAGCTCACGCAATCTAGCGTATAAAACAACACTAATAAACAAACTACCGCAAAAGGAATAAAGATCAAAAAGAGCCAATTAAGATCCAATTAACTCCAACTGGAAAAACGAGGGAATACCAGAGAACGACAAAAGACACAGATCATGCATGATGCAGCAAGTTTTACATTAAGGGCGATTATATTATTTTATAGCTAATATGGGTGATGCATCGAACACTAGGGCTTTTGGTTGTAAATGAGGGATGCTAAACACGATGAGTGTATGAGAGGGTGGAGGACGGCGTGTGTACGTGTTTGTCGTATACTTGTGGCACCAAGTCTTTATATAGGTTGTAATCTATATAAAGGCTTATGCAACACATATACAACGTGCAAAGTGTGTCACTTTAATTACCTATTATGGTACTACTTAATTATCATTGGTTTATTATCTAATAAGTTTATCTGTCACGCGACGGGCGCATGACGGTGATACGTGCACGTGCTTATGTAAGATATGAATGCACGAATACAAATAAAACACGGGGAATTAAAAGACAATTAAAAGAGAGGGATTGATCAGAGATCATTAAAAGGGATTGATTCTGGTGGCATTGGATAGAGCGTGATTTTATATAAATTTTGGCGAAGGAATCGCCAAAATCGGAGCTCGAATGAAAAAGATATGAATTTTGGAAGTTTACGGAAAAAGGAAATTAATTAGGATCATGCTTAATTAAGCATTGATATGATCCTAATTATTTTGGGATGAACAATGGTTGGAAGATGTTGAGAAAGGCTCAAAGTATTTTTAGGAATTTTCTGGGATATTTCTGGTATAGGAAAAGTGCTGGAAAAGAATTGTGTGTGCACTTTCTGTGTGGATTTAGTCTTTTTCAGGACGTGTGAGAGTTTGATATGTGGGTCGGTTTAGTGCCGAGTGATGACCAGGCTTTTGGCGGAAAGCGGATTTAGCGGTGTATGATATGGCGAGACAGAACTTTTATTGGAAGAAGGAGAATTGTGGTACAAACGGTGCGTGTGTACGGGGTTCCAAAAATAGTACCAAAAGGCACTACGTTGAGGCGGGACAGTGTGCTGAAATTGGTTAAGTGCAGCAGAAAGGAATGAACAAGTGTGCACAACGTGCGAGGTTATGATTATAGGATTTGCCAAAAGGGGTTTTATCGAAAGGATAGGAATTTAGGGTGTTAATGAAAAAAATAGGACTTCAGTGTGTTGATAGCTCAAAAAGATATTTTAGAGCTTCAAAACTAGTACCATAAGGTACTACGCGTTTATACGAACGCGTGAGCGCAAGAATCGCTCGAAACAGAAATAGAATGAAGAAGTTATGGAGATTCAAAGATTCGAGGGTTCAATTACAAGAACACAATGGTTCTAGGGACTTATTGGTAAATACAGAAAGGTACCAGGGACCTATCTGTAATTTTGGAACGTTTAGGGGTCTCGGTGTAAAAAGACAGGGGTCAAAGTGTAATTACAGAAAAGTATAGGGACTTTTCTATAAAAAGATAGGATCAAAACATAAACACAGAAAAGCTTGAGGGCTTTTCTGCAAAATGTCCAGGGCTGGGAATTTCCAGGGGTTTTCGGATTTATTTTGTAATGGAAAAAGGATGTGGACTCGGCCCACCGTGGACCGAGGGGGTTCATGTGTCTCTGGTCTATGTGAGCCAGGAGCGCAGAGGAGAAAAGGGGGAGGGGGTGCGGCTGACTGGTGGGACCGAGGCGACAGGGGTCAGGGCTGTCGGGAAACGGTAGCGCGCGGCGGCGCTCGGTCGGAGACGTCGCCGGCGGCGCCTAGGAGGGTGGAGGGGCGACGGGAGCTCGTCGCGGAGGACGAGAACGCGATGGAGAGGCGGTCTGCGGATGACGTCGTCGACGAGGGCGGCTAGCAAAGCTGTGCGAGCTCGCCGGAGGAGGCGGAGCGCCGGCGAGAAAAGGGGAAAAAGGCGACGCGCGTGCGTGCTCGGCTCGTGCGAGTGGATGTGCACGTGCGCGGGAGAGTGGCGAGTGCCGCGCGCATCGCGTCGAGGCCAGACGCGGCCGAGAGGCCCGTCGGCGACGATGGTGTGCGGCGGCGGGCGGAAAGGCTCGGTGAAAAGGAGGACGCGTGTGGGTAGGAGGGGCAAGAGCTAGCGCGAGAGGGAGGGGAGAAGATGGTGAAGCTCACCGCGCACTTGTCGGCGGCGGAGGAGGTCTGGAGGCGGCCGGAGCCGGAGGAGGGGACGGCGACAAGGGGAACCCGTCGTCGATCTCACTCCCCAGGGCTCAGCTGCGCCGGTGGAGGAGTCGACGAGGTTGCGAGAGAAGCGAGGGAGCGCGAGGAGGGTGAAGTTCTCGACGTAGCTTAGTGGTGGAGGCGGGACGCCTCGCCGACGTAGCTCGTCGGAGTGAGAGAGAGAAAGAGAGAGGGAAAAATGGAGATGGGCTTCGGAGGGGGAGCGCGGCTCCGTTTTATAGACGGCGAGAGGCGGTGGCGCAAAGGCGGTGCGGCCATTCGTGACGGGCGCGCCAAGAAAGGGAGGGCGGTGGGGGAACCGGGCGGCATGGGCGGCGCGGGTTCGGCACCGGTCGCGTCCGGAGGAGGGAGAAGGAGGCGGGCAGGGTGAGTTGGGCTGGGATGGCGCTGGGCCGAGGCCACTGGGCCTCGCCGGGCTGGCGCGGGAGGAAAGAAAAGAGAGAGGAAAGAAGAATGAGCTGGGCCGGCTGGGAAAGAAAAGGAGGGAAGCGGCCCAGAAGAGAGAAAAAGATTTGATATTTTCTGGATTTTGAAATTTGAAGGAATTTCAAATTCGAACAAAAGCAAAGGTCGAACAAATAATTCAAATAAATTCAAATAAATTCAGAAATGCATATGGTGTGGTTTTGACGCAAGTTTAAATCCAAATTCTTGAAATTTAATTTGGAGAATTACCTATTTTGATTTTAGTTTGTTGTAAATTCAAAAAGGTTCAAAATTTTAGTGGTATTTAAATGGAGCAAACACTTGAGCACAAGTTTTATATTCCCAAAATTTTCCAGTTCAACTAAGCTTGATTTATTTTAGTGAGTTTTATTTTTGAAAATTCGTGACAAGGTAAGATCGAACAAAAAGATTTAAATTTTTTAGCGATTTTTATCTCTTTGATTTTTGGCTCTGGATTTTAGGGTGTGACACGGAGGGAGTATGTAGTTCATGGCACTAAAGATAAAGCATTTATCCACTGACCAATTGACTGTCCTCACACCTGTACGTACGTACCTGCAGGCACATATAAATCTCCAACATCTCACGATGAGCAAGAGCAGCACAACACCAACCCTACAACATCCAGGAGAAACTACTCATCAGGGATGAGAGTACGATGCCATGCATGGGTTTGTTAATTAGGAGTAGGAGGCATATGGAACTAGGTCCCGTATGGGATTGTGACTGTTACACCGAACTTGCTTGCTGGTGCCTGGAGCGGGAGGAGGCTCCACGGCAAGTACGGCAACTGCTCCTCTACTACCTCCGTAATTGTGTACTTGTCTCCACCAGCATGTGCAAAGAGCCATCCACGGCCTCTTTGCGGAGGTTGAACCGTACGTTTTCGGTGCGTCGCGTTGCTTCCGGGCAATGAATCGATGTAAGTACTTCGATGCGTATGTATATTGCACTGATATATATTTCTCTTAGTTTCCGATGTTCCGTCTCCGATGCTCGTTTGCTGTAATCACAGACTCCTTGTGACACCCCGTGTCACCTGCCGCCCAAACACCTGCAAATCACTCTCCAAACTGAATCAAACTAGAAATCATACTTCCTGCATTCGAATTTCAAATGTTCAAACAAATAACAAACCTAAGCTTGTGAAACAATTCAAAAATTCCAATAACAAATTGACCCAACCAAAAATTTCTGTGAAAGCCCTTCCGAAATGAGAATTTTGGAGATTTTTCCAAGATGTTTGAAATTCTGGAAGGACCTCTAAAAATTCAGTGAAATGAGCACAAACTTCTGTGTTCCTGAATTTTTAGTTCAAATTCTGGAGCTCAAAACTGCATAGACCCAAAAGCAAAATTGGATCTGGATCTTCACTCTTTGTTCCCGGAATTTTTGGTGATTTTTAGAGCTCGGAAAGTACCCTAAATAATTCAGCAAATTTGGCTCGATTGAAATTCGTGGAAAAAGAAAAGGTCGCCGGGCCCGCCTGCAGAACCTCGCCGCCACGTTGCCGTCGACCGCCGGAGCCACGCCGCCCGTACGCCGTGGATAAGACCAGCGCCCCATCTCTCTTTCGGCCTCTCCCATCTCCCTCGCCCACCGTCACTCAAACCCTAACCCTACTCCATTCCCGCCGCCACTCGCCATTGGCGGCCGAGCTCGAGCTCAACTCGCGGTCCGCCGCCGACGAGCCGCCTCCGGCCGAGCTGCTCCGCCGCAAGCTGCGCCAGGGCGCCTTCAAGCTCGCCGCGGCCGCCGCCCTTTCTCTCTCCGCCGTGAGCCGCGCGTCTGAGCCCACCTTCTCCAAGTCCGGCCGCCCGGGTCACCGCCGCGCCGTCGCGCGATCCGCCATCTCCGGTGAGCCTCCTCGCGATTCCTTGCGTCCACAGCACCGAAGATCAGTTGCGCACTCCCCTAACCTCTTTGTCTCTGAGATTCTGCAGCTCCACGCGACGCCGCTCCATTTCTCCCCGTCGCCGTTCGCTGGCCGCTGACGACCCCTCCAGCGAGCTCCAGCCTCCGGCCATCCCCGTCGACGAGGTCATCGCCTCCGAGGTCCGCCCGGATGCGGTGAAGCTGGTGCGCGCGCGACTTCAGCCAGACGCCTTCGCTGGTTGCCGGAACGCCGCCGTGCCGCCATCGCCGAGCCGCTCCTCGTCGCCGACCCCTTCCGCCACCTCGCCGTCGTGCTTGTGCTCCTCGCCGAGGCCCACGCGACCGAGGTGAGGCTTCTGCGCAGCCCTTTCACTCCCTCTCCGCTGCCGCGACATCGAACGTCCCGCCGCCGTTCATCGCCGCCGACCAACTTTCGGGCTTCCCCAAGGGACGTCGACCTCACTGGTGAGTTCGCCGTGCCGTGCCGCCCATCCCCGCCCTCTCTTTGGGTCACCAAAACGCTGGGACTGTCTCCGGCGAGTGCGCCGTCCGCTGCCGTCGAGCCGGCCGTCGAGCCTGGTCGGATCTGCTGCGGCCTGGAGCCTGTGTCCCTCCATGTGGCCTATATCCGATTGGCTGCGCCGAAAATATTCTTTTCCGAATTTGTTTAATCTCCAGAAAATCTCAGCAACTTCCAAAATTCGTAATAAATCAAATATGAATCCGAAAAATGCAAATCCAATTTTGTTGGACTCCTTGTACCCAGATCTATCCAACAAAGTTGTCAAACTGCATGCAATCCTTTCTCAGTTTTCTGTAAAATCCCATAAGTGTTAAATCTTGCTTAAATCATAATAAATTCTCTGTAAAATCAATAAATCGCAAACTCTTGCATGCTTGTAAGAATCTGATTACAAACTTACAGATCATTTTTCCATTGTCAGTTAATGCTTAATTATTTTCTTATCATTTATTTAACCTGCTGCCTTGTTTAAATTGTTAAAAATAATCCATACTTCAATAAATCGTCAAACTTCATTATAAATTACTTCCCAGTGGTGCTCTTCACCAGAAAAATGCCACTGGACATAGACGTATTTCCGAAATGCACACTTCCGCTTAATCAACTCAAGTTAACTTATTAATTAACTTAAATGAGAGTCAATGAAAGAAATACTTCAAACGAAAGTATAACTATACTTAATTGCAACATTTCATTGCATCTAACTTGCATTTCCTTGTCATGCCATATAGTTCGCGAGGTTATTCAGAAGCAGGTGGAGGACTATGATGCTGACTGACCTTTTCGCTGACTAGTTCTAGCATCTTCCCTGAGCCAGGCAAGCCCCGGTGCATACTGTCCTATGTTTTCGTTTTTCTTTTATCACTATGTATGGAGTCTAGTTTGTTTGTGCATTAGGTTTATAGGAGTTGATTGGAACCCTAGAACTGCATTAGGTTTATCCTTCCTGATGATCCTTGATTACCTTGTTAGTAGTTTGTTGGTCTTTTATCGATCGTTAGCGCTGCTATGCTTAGTTGCTAGTGATCGGTAGAAGTCGAGTGGTAGGTCCCACTCGCATGGTAGGACCATAACATATTGGTTTGTACTAGAAGAATTATAGGATTGTTGGAGACCGGACGGAGATTGTTTGTATAGGATGGTTTGGAAAGGATGGGCCTTCACAGTGGTAGCCCCATCTGTGTCGATTAAGGACCGTTCGTTGTTGGCCCTGTTGAGCAAGTTTTGAACGTACTGATTCACATGCTGGTGTTTGTGGGCCCAATAAACTGAGTAGCCTAGCAATCGTGGGGACGAGCCGGCGCCTGCTGCTACGGGGGAATGAGGGGAGCCACCCATGGACGACGGCTGGGCCGGGTGTTCCGATGGGCCCAAGACTTCGACCGGGAGCAGCAGATCAATTCGGCCTTGCGGGGGCTTTGTGAAAGGTTGCCATACGTGGTATGTTCGCGGGCGCATATGTCGTGTGGTCAGGTTTCTCCTGCAGGATGTACATCGATGCCGCCGCTCTCGGATATGAGCACCCCGCTTGTTCACTGCGTCACATCGTAGTGTGATTATGGATGATGATAATGATATATATGATTATTGCTTTACTTACTGTATTTACGGTACTATCTACTTGCCTGATTATTCTACTTGCCTGTTATAGTTGTTAGTTGCAGAACATGATACTTGGTTAATTACTTAAATTGAGCTAAAACTTGAAAGTAAGGACCGAGTAATTAGTGTTGTTTCGCAACTTTGAGTCAGCCTACCCCTTGTAGCATTTGCATACTAGGAGTCGGCTGTAGTAGCCATGTTGACGGTAAGTCTTGCTGAGTATTAGTTGCTCAGGGTTTGGCACTTTATGTTTTTGTACAAGTTTGTCTTGCTTCCGCTGTCGCTTGATGGAGTTCCAGCAGAGATCGTCTCTAGGTCCACATCGTAGCGCTTCGATGTGCGGCCATGTATCATCGAGAGTTGTAGTTGATGTACTTTTAGACTTCCGTTGTTGCTACTCACGTATTTTAATTCATCTGAGACTTGTAATAACTTAAAGATGTAAATTTGTGCTATTTATGTGATGTACTATCTGTGTCTATTTATCAGCACTTTTGACTCGATCATGTGAAAAGCGGTAACGCTACACTCCTTCACCGTGCACCGCCACACAGGAACCGTACTTCTGAGCACAGATGGCCAGGCTCACACGGTGTTGGTCACGTACGGATGCTGCCTGGCGGCATGCTATGTGTGTAGTAACAACATCAGGTAGATCGCTGCGACGGATGCTTGACGGCTGGTTGTTTAACTACATGCCCTCGGGGGTCGTGGAGGTCGACTCGGGTCTTCTACCGCTCATGGAGCAGCGCAGGGATACGCCATGTGGCCTCTCATTAGAGAGCACTCGTTCCTGGAAGGTCCGATTGTACGCCCTCCAGCGGCTTGTCACAGGAGTGGTGCTCCAGACCTTATGAAAAACGTGCCACACACATTCTTGACAAGAATACAAGGACTACTGAGACCATTCTAAACTTCTAATTTTCACACAATGGAATAACAATTGTTGTGACCTCTGCATGGATCGATACATACAGCTGTAAACATTATGTTAGTTTAATTATGGTCTGTAATATCAATCAAACCTGTTGAACCCATTGAACTAACCAGCCTCAGAGAGTGACATCTACCACATTTATTATGTTGCATCTGGAACTATACCCCTTGTATATAGTACATGACCCCCTCCTCTTCTTCCCTGGCATGGACCAGTGAAAGATTAATTGCAGAGATCACTGTGTTAATCTCTAAGCCGCACGTGTCTCGTTTGGAATTATATTGGACGCTCTGTACTTTTATGTACACACATCATCTCTACTGAGGTTGGACGCTGTTCTTTTATGCACACACATCATGATTGTGAATTTGGTAAATGGCCATTTTGCCATGATTTAGTTGACTCGTTATGGTATGATTCCAACGAGTCCTAAGGGTCATGGACGGTGTTCCAAACACCACTGACACTAAGGCTCGTGCATGTTGCGTACCTGCGCCATCAAGTGTTCGCCGTTTCATCGTCAGCTGATGCATGAATCCTGTTTAGTCGAGTCCCTGCAGTCTGCATATTCCAGAGTAGAACAGCTGTGGAACCTTTTGGAAGTACCATATGTTTGAAATAAAATGAATCAAGGAGGACATATGTTTCGTATCCACATAAATAGAGTAATTATACTATACAGAAAAATAATAGCTACTATGATGATCTGACGGTCCATATCGATTATTTTCCACCTATCAATACTAGAGCTAGTATTTTTTTATGATGAGTGTAATATAAAAAAAGGAATGGCAGAACATTATTTAGTTTTTTATAGTGTCAAATTAATGACATGTTGTATTATTATGAAATTAATATATTGAACAGTGTGTTTTAAAAACAAATCTGTTGAACAAGCATCACAACAGATTTAGCCGGTCTGATTTGTTGACTCAGTAGACCTTAACTGCCCTCTGTACCATAAAATGCTAATTAACAAAAAAGTACCTTAATTATATAATTACTCTTAGAATACTAGCTAGTACTTTCACAGAAATACTCGTCAGTTTTTTGGTGTAAAAGTCCTTCAATAATAGTCACGAATTAAGGATGGCTTATTTACATATGTATCCTTGTTGCTGGTCCACTAAGTGTGTCTGACCCATTAACGTGAGACAAAGATACCCCCAGAATTTCGGAACATGGATGTGACCCAAGGTGCATGTAGCATGTAAAGGTGGAAGGTACGCTAGCTTGAAAATGTGAGCTAGAATTTTTTATTGTTTTAGCGAATGAATGTGAGCTTGATTTAAAATCATGGATTGTTGCGTTTGATGACGCCTCAAATTTGACATGGCTTCAGTCAGTCTGCTAACTTAGTAATCTGAGCCTTTGATCTGAAATTATTAGTAAATTCCCTCCATATTAACCAATTAGAAAATGAAATGGAAATAATCAGTTTTCTGTGTTTGCTGTGGCATATATAGCCGCATAGAGTTATGGTCGTCGACCTCCGCTCACCCAGCATTGGACTGTCGCAAGAATCGTGACGCTAGGCATGCACCAGATCTTGTACTTTCAGATCAGCCAAAATCTTTGTTTCTGTGTTGATAAAGCCTTAATATCTCATTTTGAGTGACAAACATAGTATGGCTTGTTACATAAGAGAAATTCGTGTGCCTCGGAACATGGATCAAGCTGGTGATTTTACTGTGTTTATTGGAAATACCATGTCAGCAAGGAATGTACAAGTTATGTGCTGTGATTGAAAAAAAATTATGTGCACGTAATACTACATCTGTATCCCTTTGTAGTTACTGATATGATCCCTGCATTGCCTTAGAAGAATATTAGCCCGTGTTGCGCGCCTTCAACTGACACCCTAAATATGTATCAATCGTAATTCACAGATGCAGTAAAGGTAGCAATATTGGTGCTAGCACCCATTTATCTACTGACCAACTATTAGCAATATTGTTGCTAGCACTCATTTATCTACCGACCAATTATCTGTCCTCTCACCTATACGCACTAGGCACAAATATATCTCCAACATCTCACGATGGGCAAGAGCAGCACCGCACCCACCCAGCAACATATGACTATCACTGTCCTGGAGAACCCGCTCATCAGGGATGCGACTATGCGAGTACAATGCCTTGGGTTCGTCAGGAGTAGGATACATCTGGAACTAGGTTCCCTCTGGGATTGAGCTCACAGAGGCTTCCCACACTTCCTATGGCACGAAACTCTTGACAGAGCTCACCAACATTCCACTTGAGATCTGCTAGTTGCAGGTACCACGGACGTTCCTCCACGAATCTTTGGTCGCCAGCCACACCGTCGTACGCACTTTCCAGTTCTCGCCTTCTAGGTTGGAAGATTGTGCAGACAAGTGATGGCTCCACAGCGCGGCCTCAACTTCATAGACTGGTGCTGTGCGCGGCACTCATATTGTAACAGAAGTTTTGTTTTCAATGAGAATTTCAGGTGGGGATTCCCCCACCATTGTTTCCTAAAAAAAAAAAAGCCTTCAGAGACGCTTCGTGCAGTGCCCGGTGATCGAGGAAGGTTTTTGCTTGTTCTATGGGTGGCATGGAAAAGGACAAGCTGGATGGTCTTTGATACGTTGAACTTTCACATGCTGGGACAACTCACATTCTTGCCGACCACCTGATGACCTGAAGCTTTGCATTGTACAAGAGCATCCCGCTCCGCCCGAGGACGGACTCTATCAAGCACCTTTGTTTTTACACTAATGAGTGAGTTCAGGTGCGCAACCCATACCAAAAAAAAAAAAAAAAATGGTGTTGTGTACGCCTCCAGCAGCTCTTCAAATGAGTAATGCTCCCGGCCTCATAAAAAACGTGCCCCACACATTTTACTAAAACATAATATGTATTCGCTTCAATTTCAAATTTTTTTGTCGTTTTGAGGTTGTCCAAAGTCAAAATTTTTAAACTTCGACTACAAATATTTTTTGTGTATTAAGTTTCAAAATGTAAAAATAACGTGGGTAGATTCGTATTGAAATGTGATTTCAAAAAAGTACACTTCAATTATATTTGATACATATTTTTAGAAAAAATATTAGTCAAAGTTGTGTATTGGAGATCGTGTCAATATCCAAAACGAAAACAATTTTGATACCCGAAGTATAATATATTTGTCCCAAGCAATTTATTGACATTGAATGTGGATAGAGCAACCTAACGAGTCACATGTGGAACCCAAACACTTAATGACCAAGCACTAGCTGTATACCAAAGTCTCTTGTGTATATAAAATGCCATCGCCTCGCCTGTTGTCATTCCACTACCACTTTATGTTTTATCGTCTAAGTTAAAGTTGCATCACAGTCTTGTTCTTCCGAAGGTTTCCTCATCTCAATCTACTCTTATCATTCTTTAGCTTAGCTAGCTAGAAGCCCAAACTACCGTAGCATATATTTATTTCCGTGCAAGAGAGAGCAAGGGCCCCCTAAAGAAAAACAACCAAACGAAGCATGTAAACGTAGGAGCACTAGGAATACGAGGCATCTGGATCTCCAATCTTCAGTTTTATTTTTTTTTAACGGTAGAAAATATTTCCTGCTTTCATTGGAAGCAAATAACGGTACATGGTCCACCACCGGGGATACCGGTTTACATCAGTGCACAGGGTTTAACATGAAAACAAAAAGATGAAAAAGCGTCCTAGAGACATAATATCGCTTCCTGTCTTCGTCCAGGGCATACTACATGAACTCCTCTTGACCCCCTCTTTCTTGCTGGCTTGCTTATACTTGCAGAACCACTGCTTCAGGACGTCCACCTTTGCATCCAGCTTTTGCTTGTCTTGCGTCTTCAGTAGCGGCCTCCATTGCTGCAGGGCAAAGAAAATTTTATACAGAACATCATCAGTTGACCTTGGAAATTTCCTCTCGATTGCCATCTTGTTGCGTATCTTCCAAATAGTCCATGCAGTAACAGCGAAACAAAACAACCCAAAATCATAACCCCCACACCCAATCGGTAACCAGGTCGCAAAGAAGTCTTTGAGGCTTGTAGGTATTCGGTGCCACTCAAAAGCTTCTTTGAAACATGACCATACAAACCTGGCTAGATGACAAGGAACAGTACATGGTCATTGGTTTCAGGTACATTACATATTATGCAATTTCGGTCCCCCTTCCATTTTTTCTTTTTTAGCTGCACCCCCGTTTGAAGCCGATTTTGATCAGCTAGCCACATGAAAATCTTCAGTTTCATAGGCAGCTTACTCTTCCACATTTTCTTTAATCTACACGATTTGACACCCCTGAAAGTCAGTTGTCTATACATTGATTTGGTAGTATAGATACCTGATTTTTCAAACACCCATCTCACATTGTCCCTGTTTTCATTAAGAGTTATTTCTGCTAAAGCATTCATCAGATCTATCCATTCAGATAGCATTTGTGGATTCAGATTCCTCCTAAGGTCAATATTCCAAGCCTCACCATCCCAACAGTCCTTCACCACACAGTTTTTATGCCTGCAGATCCCATAGATGGCCGGGAAAGCTAGTCTAAGAGGAACATCCATTATCCAAGCATCATCCCAGAATCTGGTATTCTCCCCATTGTTAACATCAAACACCACCCCTTCATAAAATTCAGCTTGATTTGTTGGAGCCACCCCCCCCCCCCCCCCCACCCCCCAAAACTGAGATACATTTCTGCTGTTCTCCATTGAAAAAGGCAGCCCTTTTAAGTATTTTTTTCTAAGAATCTCACAGCACAGATCATTCTCATTACTGTTGTATAGTCTCCAGATCCATTTCCCAGCAGGGCCTCATTCATAAGTCTTGTATTTATTATTCCGAACCCCCCCCCCCCCCCCTGATCCTTTGGTCCTGCTGCATTTTCCCATTTTACCATGTGATATTTAAACTTATCGCTTGCCCCCCTCCAGAAGAAACGTCCTCTGATTGTGTCCATTTTCTGGTGTGCACCCTCCTTCAGTAAGAACATCCCCATTGTGTATGTGGGAATGCTACTCAAAGATGAGTTAGACAGAATTAGACGTGCACCAGAGGACATATTTTTCCCCCTTCCATGGTTGAAGCTTCTTCCTCAGCTTAACTACCACATAGTCAAAGCATGAGATCCCCAAATAGTGGTAACTGATTGGTAAACCCAAATAAGTCATTGGAAGGTCTCCAACTTTACAGGTCAAACGATTAGCAATCCTATCTTGCTCATCTGTGTCCACCCCATAAGCTACCAGCTCACTCTTGTGGTAGTTTATCTTCAATCCCAGCATCCATTCAAAGCAATATAACAAGAATTTCATGGCTCTGATTGACTGATCCTCGCACCCCATCATTATCACCGTGTCATCTGCATATTGCAGATGAGTAATCCCCCCTTCTATCAGGTAAGGAACCACCCCTCTCAATTGATTTTTCTGCTTTGCTGAATCTAGAATGTAAGCAAGGGCATCTGCTGCAAGGTTAAATAAGATGGGTGACATGGGATCCCCTTGCCTCAACCCCCTATATGTTTTGAAGTAAGGTCCATACTGTCCATTAATGTTAATACACACACTTCCCCCCCTGACTGTACTCATTGTCCAGTCAATAAACTGTTGACAAAACCCCTTCTTTTCTAGTACATCTCTGACAAAACCCCAGTTAATTCTGTCATAAGCCTTCTCGAAGTCAATCTTCATTATCACCCCTTTCAATTTCCTCGTTTTCATTTCATGCATAACCTCATGTAGAATCACTGCACTGTCTAAGATATACCTCCCTTTTATGAAAGCAAATTGAGATTTGCTGATTATCTTATCAGCCACTGAAGTTACCCTGGTATCTAACAGTTTTGTAAAGATCTTAAACCCCACATTACACATGCATATTGGTCTGAACTGTTTGACTTCATTTGCATCTTTGATCTTTGGAATTAAGGTAACCACCCCATAATTGCGTCTTGAAACATCCAGCTGGCCCCTATAGAAGTCCTTCACCATAGCCATGAATTCAGGTTTAATCAACTCCCAAAAATTTTTGTAGAAGGACACACTGAATCCATCAGGACCTGGGGAGGAATTCTCTTTCATCCCTTTGATGACTCTAAATACCTCATCATCTGTGAATTCTCTAGTTAGCACTTCATTGTCATTTGCCGACACTCTACCCTGCATTCTCCATGCTTCATCAGAAAGATTCACCCCCTGTTTCTCCTCAGATCCAAAGAGTTCCTTGTAGTATTTATATATTATCCCCTGTATCTCTTTTTGATCTGTGACATCTCTGCCCTCATGATTGAGGGTCAGTATAGTTTGCTTCCTTCTCCTTCCATTGGCCATCATATGGAAATAAGAATTATTAGAGTCCCCTTTTAAGATCCATTGTTCTCCCCCTCTTCTCTGCCAATATATTTCTTCAGTATCATATACCTCTTCTAGCTGGGCCTCTATTTGGTACCTTTCTTGCCACTGTTCTTCTGTAAGGACCCCTTGCGATGCTTTTTCATCTATTTGCTGGATTTGCTGTAGGAGGTTGGATTTCTTCCTCCTGTACTCCCCTCTTAGATTATCCCCCATCCTTTCATAAATTGCTTAGATGCCCTAAGGCGTCCATGCCAAACATCCACTGAATAAGCCCCTGGTGGAGTTCTTTCTCTGACCATCTTCCACCTTTTCTCAACCCCTACTTTGAAGTCTTCATGCTCCAACCATTGTTTGTCAAAATAGAATTGTCTTACCTTTTTCTTATTCTGTTCACCTGTTCCATCATAATCGGCGTGTGGTCTGACCCAATTCTGGTTAGGCTTATGGCTGTGCATAAAGGAAATTTGTTCTCCCATTCTGTGGTTACCAAGATCCTGTCAATATTGCTGAAAATTGGACTCATCTGCTTGTTTGTCCAAGTAAACTTGTTCACCCCTTTTTTTATCTCCATCAGCTCATTATTCTCAATGAAGTCATTCAAAACATTGATCATTCTTTGATCTGCATGAGCTGAGCTTTTATCAGCTACTTCTCTCATGAGATTGAAATCCCCCCCTAGAATTATTGGGATCTCAGTATTATGGCATACCTGAGCTAGCTCGCCCAGAAAATCCTCTGAGAAGTTATGATCAGCAGGCCCATACACTGTCAGAAGTTTTCATCTCAGATTTGTTAACCTGTTCCTCAGACCCACCCCCACATAATGTCTCCCATGTAGCCATTCTTCCACTTCCAAAGTGTCGGATACCTATTTTCTAGGTACCCTATACGGTATACATACGGAATAACGAGGTATGGGAGCCGTCCGAGACCCAAAGGCCTTGTATATAGCTGAGTGATGGGATGCTGGGCCCGTGGGGTGGCCCAGTCGGGCGGAAGGCGCAGCAACGGCCTTTGGCCCACAGAGCCTCCGTTCCTCACGGCCTGCTAAAGGACCGGGCGCACGTGGCTGCATGAGCGCGGCCCCCCACCCTGGGCCGCGATTGGTCCAGCGTTAGAGGAGCCCGGCTTGGACGTGGCAACGAACCCGACTCCCCGCGGTAGGAGTCGGGCGCCGCGGAGTTGAGCGACGCCTCCGACCGAACTCCGGCCAGTCGCCGTCCGCCGTCCATGTACCCAGGCGGTGGTCGGGATCGGCGGAGGGACACGACCCGAAGCGAACCCGACCACCGCGGCCGGAAAGCAAGCTCGGCAGCGGCATGGAAGCATTGGTCAAACCCAAGTGTACGGCCAGCCAGATTCGGATAAGAAGACGCTCCAAATCCACTCCTGGACGGTGCGAAGGTACACTATGCCTGACGTATGGCCGCGTGGGGGCGTCGCATCCGGATCAGGCGTTGAACGGCGAATGCATGCACCAAGTACGCTACACAGTAGGAACAGCGCGCGAAATGACTGTCGCCCAACTCCACAGGTATCTGCAGCATACCAACAGTGATCAACAGTGCAGATCAGGGAATGGGCGCTCCACAGCGCCCAGACAAGACGCGGATGACATTATCACACCACCTGGCGTGGAAATTGCGGCGGAAGACTCCGGAACCAGCGAGGACGGCCCGACTTCGCCTCCGTCGCCTTCTCACTAATCTTTACTTCCTTTTCTTTTCTTTTCTTTTTCTTCTTTCCTCCATCTGTACCGTTCTTCCTTGATGTATAAAAGTGAGGGAGGAGAGAGTTCTTTTGGCTGACGAAAAGCTCATTTCTCACACACTCACACGCAACGCAGAGATAGAGACTTGGGAGCGAATCCCTCTCTCGACACGGCTTGTAACCCCTACTACGAGCAACACGAGCGAAACCTCAAACTGGACGTAGGGCTTTTCTCGCCCGAAGCAGTATAACCCATTGTGTCGAGCGAAACATTCTGATCGCCGTCGAACCGCGCACAAATCTACTCGTCGGCCGGTTACCAAACACCGACAGTTGGCGCGCCAGGTAGGGGACCTCAGCGCGTTCGACGACGACCACGTCGCCAGCTGATGGCTTCGTGGCCGCCAGCATCCCACGGCCGTCTCCCGTCTCACGGGAGCGCCCGTGGAAGGGACCGGAGGCGCTCCACCGCGCCCTCCTCCCGGTTCTACACTCCATACACGGTCCCGTACCGTGTCTTTCGTTTCGGTGACGTGGACTTCTTGACGGATCATGCCGAGCTGCAGCGGATGCGCAGCAGCGCCGGCGCGGAGCCGCTGCGCGTCTTCACCTCGGATGTCCACCTCCCGCGCGGACCGGGGGCCCGAGCACTGCCCGTGCGCATCGAGGCGTACCTCGGTGCGAACCCCCGGCCAGATGAATGCCGGCGTATCTTTACGCGCTGGCACTCCTCAACAACTGCCTTGTTGAGGGACCACCACTCCCGCCTAGCTACGAGGCCTGGGAGCGTCGAGCCTCCCTGCCACCGCGGCTACGGGAGTGTGACGTCCCGCCTCCACGAGGCCGGGCCCGCACGCCTGGCAGCTCTCTAGGATCTCAAGACTGTCCCCACAGACCAACACACGTCTTTTCCGCGCACTTTGTCCTCACTCGTGCACACCCGGGAAGGACTTCCCGGTCGGTCACCCATCCCGAAATTGCTCCGGGCCAAGCACGCTTAACCCGGAGTTCTTTCGAGATGAGCTTCCGGAAAAGAAGTTGCAACTGTTGGTATGAGTATTCTTATCAATCCTATTAAGCCCTGGGCCAGGATGTTACATTCTCACCCCCTTAGGAGATCGACGTCCTCGTCGATCAACCCCAGTCCAGGAACGTCCCCTCTTGGCCACGTCCGTGCGTCCAGTGCCAGCGCATGTGCCATGCTGTGTGACCACTCTGGGCCCACACCAGCCATGCGCACCATGCCTGAGCAACTGCGCCCACACGCGCCCGTGAAACCGCGAGGGTCGGCGCTGATACCACTTGTGACGTCCCGCCTCCACGAGGCCGGGCCCGCACGCCTGGCAGCTCTCTAGGATCTCAAGACTGTCCTCACAGACCAACACACGTCTTTTCCGCGCACTTTGTCCTCACTCGTGCACACCCGGGAAGGACTTCCCGGTCGGTCACCCATCCCGAAATTGCTCCGGGCCAAGCACGCTTAACCCCGGAGTTCTTTCGAGATGCGCTTCCGGAAAAGAAGTTGCAACTGTTGGTATGAGTATTCTTATCAATCCTATTAAGCCCTGGGCCAGGATGTTACAGGGAGTCCATGGAGGCGTTGGAGCACGAGCTCGCATGCCGCTTCCCGCCAAGCCGGACTGGACGTCCCGGTCCCGCCATTGGCGCATCCCTGTCTGTGGGCGCGGAGCCCACCGACACCCAGGACCACGACTTTGTTGAGGATCTCCTTGCTGAGTGCTTCGACGCGCTCACGTTCGACCCGTCCTGCGAGTGTTTCATGGCCGAGATTCGGGACGGGGATATTGCCGACCCCAGCGATGGGGAAGGTGATGATGGGAACGAGCCATCCGGCGATGGAGGCGCGGACCCGCGCCCAGTGCCCGTGGTAGGGGGCGCTACACCCCCGCCACAAGACCTGCCAGCACTGGAGCAGCTGCTCGCGCGGAGGCGGGAGCTCGCCGACATGGAGTGCGGCATCGAGCGGGAGCGTCAGCTCCTGGAGCAGGCGACTGCCCAGCGGCGTACCCCCGCGGGGCGCGCCCGCACCATGGCGCGCGACGTACAGCACCGCATCGTGCATGACATCGCGGGCACCCCGCTTCAACCCCCGCGAGCCAGCCAAAACCTGGCGGCGGCAGCGGCCCTCGCGCGAGATCTTCCGCAGCCAGTGACTCCGGAGGATGAGCGGAAGCGCAAAGAGCTACTGCGCCTACTCGAGATAGCGGCGGAGCAGCAGGCCGAGAGCTCGCTGTCCCGGCAGCGCGCTCTGGGCGCCTTGCAACGCTCCGTCGACCGCCGCGACGACAAGGAGGTGTCTGTAGCGCAGCCGACGCGCGGATCGAGCGGACGCAACATGCCTCCCATCAAGGAGCGCGTGGGACCAGTGCGGGATGCGCGCATACTCCTCGAGGCGCGCAGGCGTGACCAGGCCCGTGGCACTCGGCGCGAAGCCGAGATGCGCGGCTACCACCCTCGACGAGGTGGACGCTACGACCCGGAGGAGGACCGGAGCCCGAGCCCTCCGCCTCCGGGGCCACGCGCCTTCGGGCGTCACATTCGGTGCGCACCATTCCCGCAGCGGTATCGCGCGC
Organism: Eragrostis nindensis; assembly: GCA_012490785.1. Classification (NCBI taxonomy): domain Eukaryota; kingdom Viridiplantae; phylum Streptophyta; class Magnoliopsida; order Poales; family Poaceae; genus Eragrostis; species Eragrostis nindensis. Next base: position 905,179 of record JAAXCT010000070.1, read on the forward strand.
CGACCAGCATTACCAAGTACTCGGGTGACTCGAACCCGGCTATTTGGTTGGGTGATTACCGACTCTCCTGTCTGGCGGGCGATGCTGACAGCGACGAGTTCATCATCCGCAACCTCCCGCTCTACCTCGCCGACCCAACGCGGGCGTGACTTGAGCACCTCCCGGAAGGGATTATCCAGAGCTGGGAGGATTTGGAGGACGTCTTCATTGGCAACTTCCAGGGGACGTACGAGCGCCCCGGGAACCCGTGGGACCTCCGGAACTGCCGCCAGAATCCCGACGAGACCCTGCGCGACTACATCCGGCGGTTCTCCAAGCAGTGCAATGCGCTGCCCAACATCGCCGACGCGGACGTCGTCAGCGCGTTCCTCGCCGGGACGACCAACAAGACCCTGGTGCACGAGCTGGGGCGCAGCAGCCCACGCACAACCAAGGACCTCCTCGACATCGCCACCAACTTCGCGTCCGGCGAGGACGCGGTGGGGGCGATCTTCACCAAGACTCCGGCCAAGCTCAAGGCCAAGGCCAAGAGGGAGGAGTCGACGGCAGGGGCCGGCCCCTCCAGCCAGCCCAAGAAGAAGAAGAAGAAGAAGGGCAACGTCGCGCGACAGGAGGCGTCTCTTGTCGCCGCGGCGGAGCGCAAGCCAAAGCGCGCGCCTGCGGAGGGCGCGTCCAACCACTTCGAGAAGAAGCTCGAGGAGCCCTGTCCCAACCATGCGTACCCCGTCAAGCACGCCCTCAAGGACTGCGGGCTGCTCCGCAAGTTCCTCGCCGGCAGCTCCAAGAAGGCGGAGCGCGACGACCCGCCGCCCAAGGGCGACGATGATGGCAAGGGTGGGGATGACGATGCCTTCCCCCACCCTGATGGCTGCCTCATGATCTTCGGGGGACCGGATGCCTGCGCGCCGCGAAGGCAGCAGAAGCTCGTCCGCCGCGAGGTCTACGCCGCGGAGCCGGCCGTCCCCACTTTTCTGAAGTGGTCCGACTCCGCGGTCACGTTCGACCGCTCCGACCACCCGGAGCATGTGCCTCGGCCGGGGCGCTACCCGCTTGTTGTCGACCCCATCATCGGCAAGAAGCGGCTCTCCAAGGTCCTCATGGACGGAGGCAGCGGCCTCAACATCCTCTACGGAGAAACTCTCGACGCCATGGGGATCAGTCGGGATCGTGTCCGACCGACTCGGGCGCCATTCCACGGGATCGTCCCTGGCAAGCATGTGGTGCCGCTCGGGCAGATCGATCTGCCCGTGACCTTCGACACCGCCGCCAATTACCGCACCGAGACGCTGACTTTCGAGGTGGTGGACTTCCCTGGGGCGTATCACGCTGTACTCGGGCGGCCATGTTACGCGAAGTTCATGGCCGTCCCCAACTACACCTACCTCAAGCTGAAGATGCCAGGCCCCAAGGGGGTCATCACGGTGAGCACGTCCATCCAGCGCGCCTACGAGTGCGACCGCGAGGCCTGCGAGGTCGCGGAAGCACTCCTACACAAGGACGAGCTCCCAGCTGCCGCTGCGACGGCGGAGGAGGCCGGGCCCGACTACAAGAGCACGACCGGGTCGTTCGACCCGGCCAAGGACATCAAGGAGATCCCGCTCAACCCGGCCGACCCCGACAGCAAGACCGTGCGCATCGGCACCGCGCTTTCCGACAAATAGGAAAGCGCGCTCGTCGACTTCCTCCGAGCCAACCAGGACATATTCGCGTGGAAGCCCTCCGACATGCCGGGCATCCCGAGGAACGTCGCCGAGCACTCCCTGTGTATCAAGCCGGGCTCTCGCCCGGTGAGACAACACATGCGCCGCTACGACAAAGAGAAACACAAGGCCATCGGTGAGGAGTTATCGAAACTCTTAGCTGCTGGGTTTATCAAAGAGGTGTACCACCCCGAGTGGTTATCCAATCCTGTACTTGTGAAAAAGAAGAATGGGAAATGGCGGATGTGTGTTGACTATACGAATCTCAATAAGGCGTGCCCAAAGGATCCGTTTCCTTTGCCGCGTATTGATCAAATCGTAGACTCGACCGCTGGGTGCGAAACCCTCTGCTTCCTCGACGCGTACTCTGGTTATCACCAGATCCCGTTGAAAGAGTCCGACCAGCTCGCGACTGCGTTCATCACCCCGTATGGCGTATATTGTTACGTAACGATGCCGTTTGGGTTGAAAAACGCCGGGGCAACGTTCCAGCGGTGCATGATCAAATGCTTCGGCGATCTCATCGGTCGGATCGTCAAAGCATACGTGGACGACATCGTGGTGAAGTCCAAAAAGACCGACGACCTCGTCGCCGACCTTGATAGAGCTTTTCGGAAGCTGAGGGCGTGCGGCATAAAGCTGAACCCAGAGAAATGCGTCTTTGGAGTTCCGAAAGGTCTGCTACTTGGGTTTTGCGTCTCGGAACGCGGCATCGAAGCCAATCCCGAGAAAATCGAGGCCATCGCTAAGATGGGCCCCATTCAGAACCTGAAAGGCGTCCAGCGTGTGATGGGATGCCTCGCGGCTCTCAGTCGGTTCATCTCCCGACTCAGGGAGAGGGGTCTGCCCCTATACCGACTGCTCAAGAAGTCGGAACATTTCGTTTGGAGCCCCGAGGCCCAAACCGCGCTTGATCGGCTTAAGACGGTGCTATCGAACGCACCCGTCCTGACAGCCCCTGCAGAGCGCGAGCCTCTCCTCTTGTACATCGCCGCAACCACTCAGGTGGTCAGCTCGGCGCTGGTGGTCGAGAGGAGCGAGCCCGGACACGCTCTGAAAGTCCAGCGACCGGTATACTTTGTCAGCGAGGTTTTGTCCGACACCAAGACCCGCTGGACTCAGCTGCAGAAGCTGTTGTACGCGGTCGTCATAACCAAAAGGAAGCTACGTCACTACTTTGACGCGCATCCGATCACTGTGGTCACCTCCTTCCCTCTCGGCGAGGCGTTGAGGAGCAAAGAGGCCACGAACAAGGCCGCGAAGTGGGCCCTCGAGCTCATGGGACAGGAGCTCGAATTCGCCCCGCGCACCGCGATCAAGTCGCAAGTGCTTGCGGACTTCGCTGCCGAGTGGACCGAGATCCAGCTGCCACCTGCGCCCGTCGAGCAAGAGTGTTGGAACATGTTTTTCGACGGCTCGCTGACAAAAAGAGGCGCCGGAAGCGGCTTCGTTCTCGTCTCGCCACTCGGGTCCCGACTGTGCTACGCGGTCCGACTCAACTTTCCTGCGTCCCATAACGTGGCGGAATACGAGGCACTCGTCAACGGGATGAAGGCGGCGATCGAGCTCGGCGTCAAAAGGCTGGAGGTCTTCGGCGACTCCCAGCTTATCGCCGATCAGGTGACAAGCGAGTCGAATTGCTCGAACCCGAAGATGGCGGCGTACTGCGCTGAGGTGCGGCGACTTCAAGAAAAGTTCGAAGGCTTCCAGGTCAGTCATGTACTTCGCCGCTACAACGAAGAGGCGGACGGCCTCGCGAAGATGGCCTCCAACCGGGACCCCCTCCCTGTCGGCGTCTTCTCCCACGACCAGCAGAAGCCGTCGGTGCGTGAGGCGCCAGCCACACCCATGACGGACGCTTCAACAACCCAGCCAGACGGCGCCGATTTCTCGGCAATAGAAGGTACACGCTCTCCTCTCGGAGAAGACTCGGGTCGAGCCGTTCTTGCCATCCCGACTGCTAACGAAGCGGTCGGGGGCTCGAGTCCGACTGCCGACGAGGCGGTCGGGGGCTCGGGGGCTGCGCCCGACCCGGTGTCCGACTGGAGGACCCCATTCCTCGACTGCCTACTCCGAGAACAGCTCCCCGCCGACCAGACACAGGCAAGACGCCTCGCGCGTCGGGCTAATTCATTCGTCATAGTTGGCGGCGAGCTCTACAAAAAGAGCCACTCGGGAGTGCTTCAACGCTGCATCCCCATCGAATGGGGAAAAGAGCTACTGTCCGACATCCACGCCGGCGAGTGCGGTCACCACGCGGCCCCAAGAAGTCTAGTCGGAAAAGCATTCCGGCATGGTTTCTACTGGCCCACGGCCGTGTCCGACGCCACCGAGGTAGTACGCACTTGCGAAGGGTGCCAATACTACGCTCGAAGGACCCACATGCCGGCGCAAGCCCTTCAAACCATACCCATCACTTGGCCCTTCGCCGTGTGGGGATTGGATTTGGTCGGGCCCCTGAAGAAGGCGCCCGGGGGCTACACGCATTTGCTGGTGGCCGTCGACAAATTCTCCAAGTGGATCGAGGCACGACCCTCGTGAAGATCCGGTCAGCAGAAGCCGTTCGATTCTTCACCGACATCATCCACCGCTTCGGAGTGCCGAACTCCATCATCACCGACAATGGGACTCAGTTCACCGACAACGAGTTCCTCGAATTCTGTGACGACTACAGCATCCGGGTCGACTGGGCATCAGTCGCGCACCCACAGGCCAACGGCCAGGTCGAGAGAGCAAACGGAATGATCCTACAAGGGCTCAAACCGAGGATTTTCAACAAATTGAAAGTTCACGCTGGCCGGTGGGTGCGAGAGTTACCTGCGGTGTTATGGAGCTTGCGCACCACACCGAGTCGGGCGACTGGGCAAACGCCGTTCTTCATGCTCTACGGAGCAGAGGCGGTGCTCCCGACTGACATCGAGTACGGCGCTCCTCGGGTTCGCGCTTTCAACGAGGAGGCCAACAGGAGTTTTCTCGAGGACGCCCTCGACCAAATCGATGAGGACCGAGAAGTCGCCTTGATGAGGTCCGCCAAGTACCAACAAGCCATGCGCCGCTACCACGGACGACGAGTTCGCGGCCGCGCGTTCAAGGAAGGAGACATGGTTCTCCGACTGGTGCAGAGCAACAAGGATCGACACAAGCTGTCACCGCCGTGGGAGGGACCGTTCGTCATCGCCGAGGTGCTGCGTCCCGGAACGTACAAGCTCATGGACTCGGAAGGCCAACTCGTCGCCAACGCTTGGAACATTGAGCAGCTACGTCGCTTCTACCCTTAGCTCTGTAAATTCGTTTGTTGTCTTTCTACCGCTGCGTTAACATCAAACGATCTTGGTGTTTTCTTTACACACCTCTTGGGCAGCCGCCTGGGTGCGCTCCCCTCGGAGGCTCCACCCGGCGGGTGTGGCCTTGTGCCGCGTTGATTTTGTATGCGCTAGGAGTGATGCTCTTAAGAGAAACAACGCAATTCGACTAAGAGCGGGCCTCCGCGAACGCAAAACCGACGTCCTAAAACTCGAAGTGTGACGAATTGCAACGAAAATCGTGAGCCCCGGATATTGGCTTAAGGCTCGGCCAGTTCGATCAAGGGCACCCGACGCCCCAGCGGATAGGGTCGGCCCGAGCGGCTGGTCGGAATTGAGTTAATCTTCCGAGATCACGAGTTTTCGAGGCGAATCGCCACACGAAAAGAGTAAAACGAACGAAAAACTTGCGAAAAGCGAAACGAAAATTCATATAAACAAACGGGCGCGCATGCCCACATCGTTGTTTACAAAATAAGGCCCACACGGGCCCGACTCCGACCATCACTACCTAACCTACTGATTTTCACCCTCGCCACGGCGCGAGGGGATCATGTCCAGGTTGTCGTCGGCAAGATGGCGCGCAAAGGGAATCACCTCTTCCTCGATCCGCTCCAAGTCGGCCTCACTACAGGAAGGCTCATAGCCTCTCGCCAGCACGTCGATCTTGAAGTGGTCTCCGTAGTGACTCCTCGACACGGCAAAGGCGAGCTGAACCCCGGTCCGGAGGCACTCCTCCTCCTGCATGCGGAAGTAGGCGGGGAGCCCGGCCACCTGCGGGATCACAGATGTAGCGTCTGGTGGGCGCGGCACGCCGATCTCATTGCAAGCGATCTCCATGGCCTGCCGCAGCAGGTCAAGATCCGCCAGCGCCGCCTGCGACTGCACCTGGAGCTCTTGTGCGTCTGGCCAAAATAACGGAATCAGTCGCTCAGTCTAAAAAACGACAAAAGCCGACACAGCGGGATGATCAAAGAACAGGTAAACTAACTTACCCTTCAGCTCCTTCTGTGTCTTCTGGAGCTCACCGGTCACGTTGGTCAACGACGACTGGGCGGCAACCTTGAGCTCCCTCTCCCTGCTTAGCGCTGTCTCAGCAGCCGCCGCCCTCTTCTCGGCGGCCTCGGCGCGCTGAGTGGCTTCCAACAGCGCCTTGTCGGCGGCGGTCCGGAGTCCGCGCTCCTTCTGCAGCTCCTGCTCCTGGGCCTGCACTTGCTTTTCCGCCGTCTCGGCGCGCTCGACCATGCCACACAGCGCCGACTCCGCGTCCGCGGCCCTCTTCTCCGCATCCTTCGCTGCCTTCGTCGCGGCCTCGGCGGCCTCGGCTCGGCGGCGGATGGGCTCGGAGACGCGCAGCGCGCGCGCCAGCTCTTCGCCTCGGGCGACGTATTCCTTCAGTTGGTGCCGAATGAGGTTCGACTTGAGCTTGCTGTTGGAGAGCAGGGTCTGCGGAAAGCAGGAGAAGTCGTAAGGCAAAAAGGCGAATACGATGAACTTCCAAAACAAAAAGGAGAAAGAGGGCAGAGAGATCTCCCACTCACGTCGAGAGGAACCCGAGCGTTCATCATCAGCCTCTTTGCGGCGTCAACCTCTGTCGCGACCGACGCCTTGATTGTATCCAGCCTGCTGAAGGTGTGGGAGAGCTCCTGGGCCATGTACGCCCAGGCTTTCGACTCCGACGAGTCGACCACGGGAACCGGACCCTCCGGCGTGTCCACCAGTACGTCCGGCCCCCAGCCGGTCCGCGCGAGACGTTGGATCAGCGGCACGCCGGCGGCGGCCGCGTCCCAGCGCGGATCGCCGGCCGCACTCCCCGGCTGGGAGGCGGCTCCCGGATGGGCTCCCGCAACGTTACCAGCGTCACCGGCCCTCGACGACGACGACGGGCTCGACGTCGGACGGACCTCGACGGTCCGACCCCCTGCGCCGGCGACACCTTGCGCACGCGGTGGGGCGGTGCCAGGCCGTGGCTCGCCAGTCCGACCCTCGGGGTCGGGGGCTGCGCTCGCGACGGGTGCGGAACCCTGTCGTGTCGCCGCGCCGTCGACCCTCGGCGCGTCGCGCTCCCGCTCCGTCTCCTCCGGCGCTGCTACGACCTCTGGCTGCCTCCGCGTGGTGTCATCTTGCCGTGGAGTGGAGCCCCCCCTGGCTCCGACTCTGCTCGGAGGCAAGACGCGGCGCCTTGTGGGGGGCCAGCTGGGTCCCGTCCCATTTCGGGGCAGGGCTGCAAGGACGCACGTCGTTATCGGAAAGAAGGCGAACAAAAACAAATCAAGTGACCGCAAAAGACACGATAAAGCAAACTCACATGTCGGACCGCTTGCGCTTCCGCGCAGGCCTCGCCGGCGGGCGACCCGAGCCTTGTCAGGGGTGGGCTCCTCGCCACCCCGCGCCCCCACGTCGGGGGTCGGATGAGGCACGCCGGGTCCCTCGGGCGGGACCGTCTCCCGAGCGATCCCGGATTCGGTCGTCCCCGCTCCGATCTCGGGGGCGGCCGGTGACGTGGAAGCCGTCCCGGCAAGGGAGGAAGTCCCGGCCGGAGCGGCGACGGCAACAAGGACATCGAGGCTCCCTGCCGCCGCCGTCGACGTCGCGGCGATCGTGACCACCTCACCGGGACCGCTCGACGGGGGCCCCTGGCCCTCGCCGGCGACACCGCCAGCCGGAATCGGCTGCGCGCCGTCGTCGTCTGGGATGACGTCGTCAATCCACGCGTCGTCGTGGTGACTGCCATCGCCGGTCTCTTCGCTGCTGTGGTCGAGCGCCGAGTCCGTGTCGAACTCAGGCTCGGTGTCGACCGCCTCGCCGCCCGGCGACGACGCGCCCGGTCTCTCCTCCTCGCCTCGTAGGCGTCCTTCCGGGCCTTGCGGCGATCCTTTCGCCGCTTCGTCCTCTCCCCATGGGCACGGTTCACCGCCCGACGGCCCGCGTCCTCGGGCACGGGGGCTGTCGAGCGCCGAACGGCTAATCCCGGCTGCACACAAAGGGAAAATACAAGGATGCCGCAGTCATCCATCTGAAACAAACAATACCAATCAATCAGGAAAGCGTGGAGAAGAAACTCACAAAGCGGATCGCGTCGGCGTGCGGCAGCGCGGCGGGGTGGCCCGCGACGGGCCACTCGAACTCGTTGTCGACAAAGTGCAGGGCGGACTTGCCGGCAGCCTCCGACAGCCGCGCCCCAATCTCACGGTGGCTCAGCGGCTCGCCAATCGCCATCGCCGTTCCCCGAACGTCGGCGTCCGGTGTCATCTCCCACATGGGGAGCGCGCGACGCATCAGCGGCAGCACGCGGATGCTATGGAAGTGGCCGGTGATGCCGACCATCGACACCCCCTGGTCACGCAGCACCGCCACGGCGTCGATGAGGGGTTGGATCGCAGCAATCTCCCTCGCTCCGAGGCCCCAGTGCCAGCAGTCAGGGGCCCCGGACAACCGGGCATTGGTGAACTTGGGGAGCGGGCCGGTGCGCTCGTTCTTCAGGTAGAACCACTGGTCGTGCACCCAGAGTTAGAGGAAGTGTGCAGCCACGTGATGTTGCCCGACGCCCGCTCCACGCGGAGACGCAGGCTCGCGGAGCCCATGAGCGGGACTCGCCCGCGGACGGGCTGGAGCGACGCCCTGAAGAAGTACCTCCACAGATCGAAGTTGGGGGAATGCCGAGGTAGGCCTCGCACAGCGTGATGAAGCCGGCGATGTGGCCGATCGAGTTGGGATTGAGGTGCTGAACCTCGATCCCGTAGTAGCCCAGAAGTCCGCGGAAGAAGGGGTGCGCCGGCACCCCGAATCCGCGGGAGTGGAAGTGGAAGAACGAGACGATGTAGTCGTCCGGCGGAGAAGGCGACCGCTCCGACGGCACCATCCACTCCACCGCGTCGGAGAGCGGGCGAAGGAGACCCTTCGCGACCAGCCCGCGCAGCAGTTCCGGCGTCACCACCGACTCCGGCCACTCGTCTCCCTCTTCCGCCATCAGATTCAACGGGATGAGGGGGCGCGGACGACGCCGGGATCGAATCGACCGACGACGGTTGCGAAGCGGACGGCGAATGGTGGCGATTGGGGCGAAGAATAGCGCGGAGCGAAAGGAATCGAAGGCGATCGTAAGGGGAGAAGAAAGGCCAACAGTAACGGGCGATTGGGGTGTGCGAGAAGACTCCCCGGATAGGTATGGCCTGTTTATATGCGCCGAACCGGCGCTGTGCCGTTTCCCGCCTTAAATCTCGCGTCCCTTCGTTTCCTCCGCTCTAACGTGTGCAGGTGGAGATAGCGCACGCCTCTCCGCTGCGTTTTCGTCCAAGCGCCGCGCCTCTAGATCCGCGCCGACGAAGCGACGCGACGCCTCGCGTCCGACGCCTCATGGGCCCAACTGGTAGGGAAGCCGGTTTGGGCTCCCAGGGTAAAGCGGCTAGGAGCTGTAAACGCTCCGACGGCCCATTCCCGGCCCAAGAGTTCGTAGGCCGGCCCAGCGTTGGGTTCGAACGGCCGCTCTGGGTCAAACAAGAGTGAGGGGTAATCAAAGGGGGGCACCAGCGGCCAGTACCTATATGCGCGAAGCATATGGGCCCCTGTCGAATACGTCCGAGTCCGAGGACGAAATAAGCCCATGGTTTGCTCATCGAGAGCTGGCAACGAGCCGCCGAGACCGGTCGAACGGACTCGGAAACTAAATGGGACAATCTCCCGGATCATATGGCACTGACCCCCGCTGGTCTCAACCGGGTCCCCGCTAAGGGCAAACCGGGGTGTCACTCGAACGAGCCCGTTTGCAACTCAAATGGCACCGCCCATCGAACCATCGAGGAATGGCGCGGACGGCCCCGATCCTCCATCCTCCCGACAGGATGCGGAAGGAGAAACGAACGAAGTCGAAACCGTCTTCGGCCGGACCCCCGAAACGATCGGGGGCTCGAAGGCATGCATTCGCACAAGAGACCAACAGCGTGGTCGCAACACAAACTAAAACGGGTCGCGAGATAAGCTTCTTTATTCCATGGTTTTCTTTTGTACAAAGTCGATCGAAAGATCGTTAACTAGAAAAGAAATTTCATTAGTCCCATGAATCCATGGATTGGCCACAAATGGCCGGATAAAGAGGCCCAAGGGCCCGCGCTGGCTCCTCCCGCAGCAAAAACTCCTATGAGTGGGTGGAACCAGCATGACGGCGCCAGGGACTCTCCCTCGAGGGTGGCGGTGCTCAATCCAAGGCCACGTAATCCTCGCAGGAGCGACTCCTGGGACGCCAAGGGCTGACGAGAGCCCGTTTAATCCTCGCGGGAGTGACTCCGAGTTCGGTGGGCCACGCCAAAGCAGGACGAAAACCTGCGGTGGCGCCGGCGAGCACCGGCCGAACGTCGACGGCCGGCCTGGGTTGTTTGGCTCGAGTCGTCTCCTCCCTCGTCGGAGGAGAGAATGATGACCTCAGGCTTCTCCGACTCGGGCGCCGAGCTCCCGGCCACCGGATCTGGCGGCACCACCGCGAGCGGAACCGCTTCGACCACCGGAATCAGATCTTGGCAGGTGCTTGGAGGTGGAGGAAGCAAAGGGCGCGAAGCTAGAATAGGGGACACGACGCCCTCTCCCTCTCTTCCCTTCGAGTCTCTCTGGCGCGAGCAAGATTTCTGATGCTTAGGCATGGTGAGTTCGAAGAAACCCGGCTCAGGGTGCGGGCCTATTTATAGGCGCACCGCCCGGTCTAGCATGGACCGGGTGCATAAGGGGGCGGCTGCGGAAGCCGCAGAGCACTGCCCAACCGCATCGACGCCACGTGGATAATCCCCCACACGCCGCGACAAGCGGAGGAAGGATGGAATCCCACCACAGTCGGCCCGTGGGCTGCAGGCTTCGGCGGCCGCGCCCTCTGAGCGAGGGCAGGGAGAAGTCCATCGAGCACCGGTTGGCCCGCAGGATAAGCGCACTCCCCCCTCGGACAAAAGAAGGGGCCCGGGGGCTCAGTCATCGTGGCTACGGGAAAACGACATAGCACGCTGCCGCGTTACACAGAGGAAGCCTGAGAAAAGCCTGGAAGCTAGTCTCCTACTAGCTCCCAGCCTCGGGGGCTACACCCGGCGGGTGCGCTCGCGCGCACCCACCGGCGAACTGAATGGCAACGTCTGGCCGTACCAGTCCCGACGACAGCACGGCGCTCTCGCCAGGACTCGGGGGCTACTGTCGGATACCTATTTTCTAGGTACCCTATACGGTATACATACGGAATAACGAGGTATGGGAGCCGTCCGAGACCCAAAGGCCTTGTATATAGCTGAGTGATGGGATGCTGGGCCCGTGGGGTGGCCCAGTCGGGCGGAAGGCGCAGCAACGGCCTTTGGCCCACAGAGCCTCCGTTCCTCACGGCCTGCTAAAGGACCGGGCGCACGTGGCTGCATGAGCGCGGCCCCCCACCCTGGGCCGCGATTGGTCCAGCGTTAGAGGAGCCCGGCTTGGACGTGGCAACGAACCCGATTCCCCGCGGTAGGAGTCGGGCGCCGCGGAGTTGAGCGACGCCTCCGACCGAACTCCGGCCAGTCGCCGTCCGCCGTCCATGAACCCAGGCGGTGGTCGGGATCGGCGGAGGGACACGACCCGAAGCGAACCCGACCACCGCGGCCGGAAAGCAAGCTCGGCAGCGGCATGGAAGCATTGGTCAAACCCAAGTGTACGGCCAGCCAGATTCGGATAAGAAGACGCTCCAAATCCACTCCTGGACGGTGCGAAGGTACACTATGCCTGACGTACGGCCGCGTGGGGGCGTCGCATCCGGATCAGGCGTGGAACGGCGAATGCATGCACCAAGTACGCTACACAGTAGGAACAGCGCGCGAAATGACCGTCGCCCAACTGCACAGGTATCTGCAGCATACCAACAGTGATCAATAGTGCGGATCAGGGAATGGGCGCTCCACAGCGCCCAGACAAGACGCGGATGACATTATCACACCACCTGGCGCGGAAATTGCGGCGGAAGACACCGGAACCAACGAGGACGGCCCGACTTCGCCTCCGTCGCCTTCTCACTAATCTTTACTTCCTTTTCTTTTCTTTTCTTTTTCTTCTTTCCTCCATCTGTACCGTTCTTCCTTGATGTATAAAAGGGAGAATTGGGCCCAGGAGGGAGGAGAGAGTTCTTTTGGCTGACGAAAAGCTCATTTCTCACACACTCACACGCAACGCAGAGATAGAGACTTGGGAGCGAATCCCTCTCTCGACACGGCTTGTAACCCCTACTACGAGCAACAAGAGCGAAACCTCAAACTGGACGTAGGGCTTTTCTCGCCCGAACCAGTATAACCCATTGTGTCGAGCGAAACATTCTGATCACCGTCGAACCGCACACAAATCTACTCGTCGGCCGGTTACCAAACACCGACACAAAGTATCTTCATTAACCCCTAAAAGAATCCCCCCTGAGTGCCCTCTGGAGGGATCCAACTCCATGAAAAAACCTGGCCAGGTGCTATAAGAGCCAGCTCCTATTCAGTGAAATCTGTTTTAATTGTCTCCTGCAGCCCCATGACCCCAAAATGATGTTGTTGATATAACTCCTTCAACTGTCTGACTCTGGCTGGATTCCCCATACCTCTAATATTCCAAAAAAGGATCTTCATTGTTAACTAAGTCGTTTTATTTCCCTCTCCTTTCTGCTTGTGGCTTTTTTTGCCATCCCTCTCCCCCTTTTCCTGTTTGTTTTTTCGCCCCATCCTTTCTGTACCCTGTGAGACAACCCCCCTTTGTTCATTATCTATCCCTTCCAACCCCAAGTTTTCCTCCAGAAGTTCTTTTGTTTTCTCCAACAATTCCTCTTGTCTTGCCTTATATGCCGCTTCTGCTGTAGCTGCTCTCAATTGTTCTTCTGTTATCATGGCCTGAATAACTGACTGACCCCCACCCTCCCCACACACTTTGGTTCAAAGAGATATCACAAGCAGCAGCTAGTTCCTCTAAATGATCTAATTCATAGTTATCTAGAACAGTGAAAGAATTAGTATTAGAACTTTGTGCTTTAGAATTACCTTCAGTTTCCAGATTCTTATGTTGGATCTTGGTTTTAGCCTTCTCCAGAATCGGCACCCCATCACGTGGAATTCTATTGCTTTGTCTTGTTGGCGCCCCTATCTTGAGACCTCTGTTCTTTATCTTTTGCTTCTTTTTTGGAGTTGACCATCCCTCCTCTGTCTCACTTATTGGTTGAGAATAATTAGCAGTCCCATCATATTCCCCATTATCAAGCACTTCTGACATTATGCCCTCCTCCACTGTAACTTGATTTTTGTTACTGCCCCCCTTATCTGCATCATACTCTTCATTTCTCTTACTATCCTCCTCTGTCGCCACTAGGCTTGGCATCATCTCCTCTTCTTGGGTCATGGGCTCATCAACCATCCTATATTGATTCTCCTTCCCTGGTGTAGCAGGCAGCATGTTAACATTAATATTACTACCCTTGCCATCCCTTGCTCCTTCCTTGTCAGTTTTCCTGGCACTCTTACTGTTACTATTCTTGTCCTTGATTGGTGTCCTCAAAACAGGCCATTTTTCTTTTGCCAGAATCTTACACCCCTCAGCTGTATGTACTAACAAAGAGCCTTCTTGTGGAATTAGATCCACTTGCTTCTCAGCTGAATGCCATTCAAGCATAGGAGCATCCTTATCACCCAGGTTTGAGACACCTTCCCCAGTCATTCTCAGATCATCACCCTTAGGATTATATGAGGCTAAAGGCAAGATGTCTAGGACACTTTCAGGGTATACTTGCTCTCTCCTCCCACCCTTATAGCTTCCACCACTCTGTTCATCCTGTTTACTACCACCTTGCTTATCAGCTCCTTTTTCATATCCCCATTCTTGTTCGTCTAGCTCCTCTTCATCCTCTGACCCATCCTCTTGTTTATCATCCGGCTTATCCTCAGGTTTGTCATCATTATTGCTGGGACCATCATCCCCTTTCCCGCTCTTGAAGTCCTCTGCAATGATCCTGATTTCATACCCCACTTTTCCTATGAACACCTCAATAAACCCTCTTAGGTTGTGAAGGTTCCTGCAGTTGATTTTGACTCTAACTAGCCCATCTCTGATTAAGCTCAACTCATCAACTACCACCACCTCCCCAACCAATTCTGCAATCAGCTTAGTAGCCTCCACGATTCTTGCCATGCCAGGGACTCCATAAAGTTTCACCCACCCAGTTTGCAGCATGGAGGAAGCTTCTGCATCCATATTTGTTTTGGAAATAGTCACCCTGATCCTTTTGAAAGCTAATTGCATTCCCTTTGAGAAGGTATCCAGTATCATTTGACTAGGGAAAACAACCAAGAACTCATCGACCGAAATTTTCTTTGCCTTCCATGACCATTTTGCATCAACAAAGTTCTAAGCTCATCCTCAACTTGATCAGAGTTTGCCTTACCACTGATTACCTTCACAATACCAGTAGGAGAGCTTGATTGTTGTTCCTGCATCCCAGGAATCTTGAGGCTGTAAAAACCTTGACCTGGCACCCCAAACCCAAACAATTGCATAGTGCAGCCCTTATTATCTAGGCAACTGGAGGCTAGATGACCTGTCTTCTTGCATTTGAAGCACAGAGGATCATTGGTACAGGTTGCCTAATGATGCCCCTCCTGTCTGCACCAAAAGCATATGTTCTTGTCATTTTGAGGACCCCTGACAGTTGGCTGGTTACTGATCTTCTGCTGATCAGTCCTTTGTTTGTCGAATCTCTCTCCACCCTGTCTATCTTCCTGCTCATTCCTCCTACGGGCACCCCCAAGCTGAACTTGCCCATAGTTCTTCCCTTTGTTGTCCACAAATCTCCTCTTGCCAGCATCCATATCCCGGTATCCACCACCCATGCTTCTCTCATCACCATCTCTCTCCTGCCTGTCCCTAGCCATGAGTTCAGCTCTCATATTCTCTTCCCTTCTTTCCTCGATCCTACTTCTTTGATCTCTCCTATCCCCATAGTCAGATCCATGAGTAAATCTGCTGTTTGAGTAGTACTCATCTTCCCTGCGACCTCCATAGCTGTCCTCATCAAATCTTCTCTTTGGCCCCCCTTCATATTCCCCCCTTCTGCCAAACCTTGGCTGATCCGTGGACATCCCGCCGATCTTTACTGCACTCGCAAATGACTTGGTTAGAGGTGCCGGCGGTCTTGCCCTCACCACCTTCCTCGCTCTCCAACCCTCTCTTCTGATGTCTAACCTAGATGCAGGATATTCCTCATCCCCACTATAGCATTCTTCTTTATCCAAACCCATCTGGACTTGGGCTCATCTCTCCACGAGTGTGCATACAGGTCTGCAATAAAAGTCCCAAATGGCCCATCACTGTACAGCCCATTCGACTGGTCTACCTCTTCCCACTCTTTTCCCCTTGTCTGCTCCCTCCCAACATTACACTCAGAATTTTTATTGACTCCAGGTATTCTTGCTATCGCCAGTTCCAATGCATGTGAAGCCAATTCAAGCTCCGATACACCATTCTGATCTTCATCCACCATTGCATGTGTGTTTATTCCCCCCAATCCCCCATCAGTTTCTTTATGATGCTCATCCGCTGACCCTTTTGGCTTGAAGAGTTGAATTCTGATTTCCTGTGCCTTCATTGCTCTTTCCCGATCAACTACCGATCTAGGCTTCAGCCCCAAACTGCCTCTAACTCTGTCTTCCTCCATTCTTGCAATTGATTTGTTCCACACCTTAACAACATTTCCACTGAGATATTGTTCAGCAAGAGCAGAATCCCTCAATTTCCTCGCATTCTGATAGTGGAGCTGTGGCGCCGATTCGCCCCCCTGGTGTGTCGAAGATATTGCAGCTTTCAAATCATCCCCCAAAATTTCCCCTCGTCTGAGCAGCCGCACTGGTGAAATTGATTGACCCCAGTTTCTCTTCACCCCATAACCTCCTCTCGCTCCGCTGAACTCTGGTGAGTCATCAGGTAGGAAAGGATTCACCATTGAAAGTTCAGCTCATAACCCGATGTATTGCGACACTGCAAGTCTCACCCCCAGAGTTCCGCTTGAACCCTATATCTCCTCTGCGAATTCCGTCACTCACTAGATTCTGCCCGCTTCTACCTTTTTTGTTCTTCAAATTGTTACTTCTCTGCAGAAATCCACCCTCTGCAGTGATCAAAACCTTGTGCCTCTTGGATTGATCAAGCCCCCCCCTCCAATTTGATCCCCTGCGAAAGCCTCCCCTTCCTGCTTCCTCTGTATTTCACCCTAACCTCTCCGAGATCCACCCACCTCCATGCTTCAGCTTCAGCGATCGCGAAAACTAGGAGAGATTGCCTGGGGCCCTCCCTCTCCTAAATCCGTGGATTAGATTTTGAGTTTACTGGCTAGAATCTCCAGAATCGATCGGAGCGGGAGAGTGCATCTTCAGTTTTATGTCATACAGCAGAAGAAACATGATATCTGCTTTATTATTCCCCATGCAAGTCCGCGATTCTACGTAACCTAACTCACTATATGTGACTGGCCTTTCTCAACACTTTCTACTGTCAGTGAAGGGAACAATCGCTGACCGATAATGTGTTGACGAAGGCTACACTGACAGTAAACAGCTGTGGTAGAAGCAGCCGGATGAGCGACAGCAGGTGGCGACTACTGGGTCAATCGGCAGTCTATGAGATGCAGATTGGGGCGGCGCAGCGCTCATGTTCTGTTGCCTTTGGCGGCTGGTGTAGTGTAGGCTTTTGGAGAACAGTGGCGCGCACACGCTGGGCTGTGTTGGGCTTCAATCTGCTAAGTGAACCGGTACTGTTCATTAAGTCCACTGTTAACACCTGTAACACCGTTAATGACTATGAAAACATTATGTATGCTGCAGCTCGTCTTTTTATCATCCCGTAACATTGTTACCTTGCCCACCTTATCTCATAGTCCATCCATATATTTCATCAGCGGGCTCAAACGCCGGTTTCTTGATGCTTCTCCCTGAACAGCATCACACCATGGCCATTCGCTCGCCATGTAGTACGTGAAGCCCATCCCCAGCACTTGGACTTGAGGTTCGTCCAAAGCCTGCTGCTTCTCCTCCTTAAACCACCTGCCAAATTTCATGGCTAACAATGTGATGCTTTCTATACCAATTCGGGAATATGTGTATTGATGGCGTACTGATATGTACCAAAATCATGCTACACTAGGAAGAAGACATGAGTAATGGAAGGACCTGAGCCACTGCTTTCTAGTCCTTAACTTGTGCAAAACTGCAAATTGGATGAAATCAAGTCCATGCCGGCCGTTGCATGCACAATATGTCAGGAGTGAAACTGGTGGGGTTGAGTGAATGGCTTAAACAAAATTTTGAGCTGTAAAATCTATTTCTTTGGGTGAACTTTAATATTGGACGAGCTACGGGTGCAACCTACTATTCCCTCTGCGGCTCATGCACCGTACAGTTTATTGAAAGTTTTAGCAACTAATTGGATAATGTTATCCGAAGTAATTTTACCGAACCACTAATTTCATTCTGTGCTTGCCCTTCCAGTTCTTCCAAAAAATGTATTCATAGTAACAAAAACTGCATGTATAACTTATCTATTAGTTTTTATTTGTAACACGCTAACACGCTTTGTGACTGCTAGGTTGATAAATTCGCTCTTGAGATGAAATGTAGCCTAACCACCTAGGTTACATGATAGCTCCTAAGTGCATCTATACGGTTGAGAGCACCATTATTAGTAGGAGACATCCAGAACCAGATCCCTCTGGGATTGAGCTCACAGAGGCTGGCTGCATTTCTTCAAGTGCGAAATTACTACTACAACGAGCTAGGTGTAAGAGCTCAGGGGCACACATCATTGAAGATCGTCCACAAATCCTTGATCGCGAGCGACCCCATCTCGTACACAAATCCTTGATCGCTCACTTTTGTACATAGTACAACTGTATCCCTCTTTTTGTTATGTGTTGACCTTCAACTTACACACTACACATATATAATTCATAGATGCACTAAAGATAAAAGCAATGTTGGTGCTAACACACATCTATTATCTATTCACTGACGAATTAACTGATGTCCTCACATATACGCATTAGGCACAAATATATCTCCATTATCATATCTCAAGGCACAGATGTGATCATCGAAGCCCAGAGTACAGCCTATTATTTGTTTGTCAAGATGAAACTTATTAATGTGTGGTTATTGATATGGTTAATAGGTTGTTGAGCAAGCGCAGGACCGCACCCACCGAGCAACATCGGGACCCTTATCAATTGTTGACAAACCACACTGAGTATATATGCATATGACACGTAACAGAAACGCTGTGTATGTAGCCCGAAGGAGAGATCTATCAATGGCTGGGGAAAACTGCTCCTTAGGGTTGAGAGCACGATGCCATGCGTTCGTTAGGAGCAGGAGACATCTGGAACTAGGTTCGCACCGGGATTGAGCTCACAGAGGCAGCTATTTCTTCCTCTGGAGTTAAATTACTCGTACAACGAGCAAGTTGTGCCAGTTCAGGGGCATGCACCTTGAGATCTGCTAGTTGCACGGACAACTGAGGCACAAATCCCTAGTAATCAGCGACTCAATTCTACTTTCAGCCTCTCGCCTGCCATGCTGGAAGATGGTGCAGATGAGCGATGGCTCCACGGCGTGGCCTCCCCTGGATCCATTACAGCAGGACCTTACAAGCTGACCGCTACCCCCGTGCGATGTATTCGATCTGAACGAGTGCAACTGATTCAGTATCAAGCCGTGGCTTCGGGATTCGGGAAATCACAAAGTTATTTGCGCTTAATCAATGGCTGGCTAGCTGATTATGTTTAGATTTTATTACTTTTGGTCAGTCACCAAGAAATAGCCTTGCTCAAGTATGAAGTTCGTCATTAGGAACATAACATGGCTAATTACTCAACCCCAGGGCGTCATGCTGGGTGGCGCCTTCTTGAACACGACTTCACGAGCCTGGTCGCTCGAGCCGAGCCAGACGCCTCTCCCATCTCTGAGCACTTTGTCCCTTCACGACAACAGCTTGTACGTGCTTCTCGACACGGAACACCTTCTCCTGGCCTGTGACGACGCGCCCAGACCACTCCGGTAGATGCGCGCGCGTGCGGATGGTGCGTGATGGTGCTCTGTCCATGCCTTGCTCGGCCTCCTCGTGTCACACACTGGGATGTCAAAACCACGGCCACTTCTTTCTCTGTGAACTCGCATGCTTGACGACTACCGGATGAACTTCTTTTTAGTAAAGGAAATGAATCCACCTTTTTGCATTTTGATGCATACATTCTGCATAGTTAACACTTTTACAACGTTTAAACGATTCGAGTCCGGGGCCATGGTCACCCATGCTCATAGTCACAACTTTAACGTGCCATACTTTCACTATCTCCTCCTATAGGCTTCCTTTTGCAATAATCTTCAAAAGCAAAACCAGTACGTGCCCTAAAAAGCGCCTGCAACCAATAAATCAATGTTTCTTGTTAAACATGATATCATTGTGGTCACGACATATCAACCAGAATATGACACCCATTCCTACAAGGATTAGTCTTTTTTCTCTGTAACCCTTTTTGATGAAAGCTATCCCTCAAAAATATGATTCGATTCATATATGAAGTGAGTTTTTAAGACCACAGGGTACATTAACTATTCGCTATATGAACCTGGTAACTGACACTGAAAGATTAAGTGGCCAACTTTTGATGAACTGAGGACATTCTTTTCAGCACCTAACTACATGAACTCTTAAAAACACCTTTTTTTTTACAATAATGAGTGATTTCAGACGGGCAACCTCCACTATAGCTTCCCTAAACACAATTAGTGATTTTTTTTAGAAAAGGAAACACAATTAGTGATGCGCACGCCTCAAGCAACTCGTCAAATGAGTGAGTTCCTAGCCTGGCCTCATAAAAAACGTGCCACACATATTTTTGAAAAGAATCCAATGACTGCAAAGAGCTAGTATGGATAAAAAATTGTTCCGACCTCTGCATTGATGGATACACGGCCATAATTATATTGCAGCATTATGGATGCTGGTTTAAGACTCAATGACATTATGAATTTCAGTATAAGTAATGAAACCTGTTGTACTATTGAACTGATCTGCCTGAAAGAGTGACATCTTTCACATTTAAATACATGAATATCAATTTAAACCAGTAGAGTATCATTTGGGATTCATTCTAGAAGGACTGCACAGGCAAGATTAAAGTGCCTATAGAGCCAATAATTAGCTTTTGGGGACACTAGCATGAGATATGATTAGGAGGGTTGAGTAGATTGAACAATATATTGAAAGGCTGGGGTGTTACAGTCACCTCCCCCCTTTAAGGGCTGACGCCTCCGGCAGCACACCGCATACACGGCAAGCGGATACCTAAGATCTTCCTCCGGTGCACGGCCATGCCATGTCCCCTCCACGGGCACGACACGCATGCGCATGGTACAACGAGAATCGGCTCTGAATACCAAATGTACGCGCATGCACATAGCTCTTAAGCTTTCGTCCTCGCTTCGTGTAAAAGGGTTAACCCGGGAGTGCTATGCTTGGAACCAACAAGGGTTATATGCTGACCCTCACCCATTTAAACAATCCATGTGAGACTATTTTTTCACAACCACTTCACTTCTGAGCAACTTGGGCCGAAACTACTACTAACAGGCTACAAACGGGCTGGGTGTTACACTTTGAGAATAAATTAGCGAGGCGTGCACATTGACCCAACCCTTCGCTTGTTGAATGAAGCTAGCCCTGTATTAAAGACAGCAGTTCCTTGCATCCTCTTTCTCTCATTCCTTTATATAAATCCAAACGCTAGAAGCAGTGCATCTGTACGTTGTAATGTTCTTCTTGCGCTGAGCTCCTCCTGCCTACCCTTAGTTGGATGTGGACTGGCCAGCAGTCTCAATATACAATGAATGACGTCTGGCGCACAGCACTGGGAGTAGGAGGCACCTGGAACGTCGACCCCTGCAGTGCCTCATGGCGATTTCTCTTCTCCTGCTGACCGCATCGGAGATCCGGGGGTCCTTCGGCGGCAGGCCACTGCCTTCCCTCTTCCAGATCCCGCCCCCACTCGCTCCTCCCTCCCCTCCCTCATCCACGGCGTCCGCGAGGCCAAGCCAGATCCACGGCGTCCACGCGGCCAAGGCAGCTCGGCAGCCATGGTGACTGGCGGCTCGAGGCGCCGCACCTCGTCCGTGGGCTTCAGCGCGCGCAGCGGCTCCACCATGTCCAAGGACCAAGGCAGATCCACGCGTCAGCTCACGAACGGTGCCATCGGGCAGCTCGGTGGCCAGGGTGACCAGCGGCGGCGGGATCCAGAAGAAGGAAACGGCGCTTCCAGTCCAACCACGGACACTGTGAGGAGTGCATTTGTTCTTTATCTGTTCGATTGCAGCTCACTGCAATGTGTTGAAGTGCTCACCCGGGGATTTAGAGAAGTTTTAGGCTGAGTTTGTCTTCTCCAATGTTTCGCAGTGAATCTTGACCGACAAGATCCATGGCTGGCAGCTTCAAGCATCTCCAAGCTGTGACACTGACCTCCAAGGTTTAGGACAGTTTTAATTTATTTCTTTAGTCCCTCAAACATCTACTACTTTCTATGGTTTTATTGATGATTTTAGGACAGTTTTAATTTATTTTGTAGCTAACAAATATAGCGGTTGCTTGCCTCCTCTTATCTCACTCATTTATTTTGTCCAAACGCTATAGAAGCAGTGCATCGGTATTGGTGCGTTTTGCATTGTTTAGAGGGTTTTGCACAGTTTTAATTTTATTTTGAGTTCGAATTCGCGAGACGAATCTATAGTAGCAGTGTTAGACTGGCTCTTAGATTCTCATCGTCATTTATCGTGGCATAGGTTTTGTCATTAAATAGTAAGCAATGACAGGTCTAAACTTTAGAGGGGGTGCAACGAACGCACCCATTGTAATCTTCTACTTGCGGTCAGCTCCTCCTTAAGCCTTAGGCACCCTTAGTTGAATGTGGACCGGCCAACCATCCCGGTACAATTATCCATCCTAGGTCGATACAAGCAGACATTCAGCACACCACACAGAGTATGACTAGGAGGCATCTGGAACATCCCCTGCAGAGCTGCATGGAGAAGAACTGTCAAACACCCGGCCTAGCTCAGTGGCTCTATCACACGTCTCGTGGGTTGGTGCATGTGCTGACGGTTCCAGTGATATTATCTCGAGGAGCAGAGGCCGCGCGCGTTACAGCAGAAATGCACCTCGCCGGCTACATGCCCCCCAGGTGGTCATTTCTACATCACGTTTCTGTTAAGTGTTGTGGCTAGCCGATGAGTCCGAGCTAGGGACATGGCTAGCGTTCGAAACACCACTGAACCGAACATGTTGAGTGTCTGCGTGCCATCAAGTGTTCGCCAGTTCATCAGTTCATGCCCAGATTATTTAGGATGTTGGGATGCATCTTTCTTATCTATATGGTCGATCCCCTATAATCTGCAGATTCCAGGTAATGCAAAACAACTGTGGAGCTTTTGGAAATACCACACGTATGAATAATCACGAATTTAAGGACAGAGATTTCATATGCACGTAAATAGTCACGATAAGGATGAAATATTTTTAAACATACGTACACTTTTCTGCTGGTCCTCTGCATCTCTGACCCATATACAAGGGACAAAAATACCGCTATAAATTCAAATATGGATGTGACCTAAGATGCATGTAGCATGTAAAATAGCACAATGTACGCTAGAAACATCTCGTTGATGAATTCGACGAAGGGCAATTCTGCCACGGTTTCACTCAGACTGTTAATTAACCTGCTGGAGCTTTGAACAGGAATCATTATTACGTTTTCTCCATATTAAGGAACTATAAAATGAAACGAAATTTATCTACTTTTTTGCTTTTCTAACTCTCTACCATGCACAACCGCAAAAAAAAAAAAATCTCTACCAGGCACTAGAAATACATTCATTCATCACTCCCTCACCGACCAGCAGGTATACTCCAACACCACTCACCCTAGCTCCTAGTTGGAGGCTCAAAGGGAGTCACCCTTTATGTACATTGTCTCAATAGCCTTCATCTTCCCGTGATGTGACCTCATAGATATGTGTGATCCTTAATCAGTGAGAAAAATGTGAAAGAGGAATTATATTGGCTGGGTTTCTAATAGACGGACAGTTCACTGGGAATAGGAGGCACTGTGCCTAGAACAACCGTATTCAGTCTCTGGTCTAGACTCAGACGCACATGGCTCTTCGGGGTTCCTTCTAGTCAATAGTAGGAATTTTGTGGGATCTGCTGTTGATGCCTGTTCAA
Source organism: Eragrostis nindensis (assembly GCA_012490785.1). Classification (NCBI taxonomy): domain Eukaryota; kingdom Viridiplantae; phylum Streptophyta; class Magnoliopsida; order Poales; family Poaceae; genus Eragrostis; species Eragrostis nindensis. The sequence continues at coordinate 928,457 of JAAXCT010000070.1, forward strand.
CGGTTAATGACTTTGACGACATTAACTTACGTGGCACGGCTTCTCCATTTTATCATCCAAAAACATGGTTACATTTCCCACTTTATCTCATAATCGATCCATATATATGGAAATATATGATGTTGGATGACAAATCGGATTTACATTTGTCTTGACCAATTTTCACTTCCTCGGGACCTGTATCAAAGTATGCAAATCCATATAGTCACCAACTGGAAATTTCACGTTCACTTCATAAATGTTAGGCTGGAACAAAAGGGCATTCCTTAGCAGCGGGCTGAGCTCAGATACTCTACAGCGTAGTCGCAACATGTAAAACTGCCGCGCAATATGACTAGCAGATCAAGATAAAAAATTGCTAGCTACTTTACGAATCACAATACAGGTACTAATCACCAACAGAAATTGAATGCTTATTTTTCCAATCATAAGAAGAAATAACAATATCTGATTGGCAGCAGTGAAAACATTTCTACTGAATGAGATAATCAGGGATGCATACCTGTTTGTCAGTCCCGACATTGGTCACATCCATGGCATCCCGGGCCCTCTTCTTAGCGATGAAATACTTGATCTCCTCGAGGTAGTCATCCCAGTCAATTCCACAGCCATAAACACATCTGAACTCTTCCTCTGTCCAGTCAGCGGTATGGTTAGTGATGAAACGGGCTCCACCTCGCGCATTGGCGGTAGCCTTGTCTGCAATCTTTGCAAAAGACTTAAATATCTCATACCGCCGAGCCTTCTCCTCCTCACTTTTGTAAGTCCGGCCGTATTCCTCAATCCAGTCCTCGAACCTTGCCTTCATCGCCGCCTCGTCCTCCTCGGAGAAAACGTCGTCCATCTCAGTCACGTTATTGACGGTCTTATCATCAGACATCTCTCGGGCCCTCTTCTGCGCAGCAGCTACCTTGGTCGTTTCAGCAAGGTAGTCTTCCCAGGAGAAGCCGCTGCCGGTGTCGACCTTCAACCTTGCTTTGTCAATTTCTACCTCCTTCTTGATGACCGCTGCCCTGTTACACACCTCACCAACGGGCTTCTTGTCAGGCACCTCCTTCCTTATCTCCTCCCCAGCTACTGGTTAATTACATTAATTATGGCTAGGTGAGACATGCACAATCTGAATCACAAATGTAAGTAAAGACAGAATCATACCTGAACAATCTGAATTTTCCTTGAAACACCGAATGCCGAACAATCCAGCCAACGCAGCAGCGGCCAAAGCGCCATAAGAGCGGCCACCAACGGTGAGATACCTCTGTATCAGGACGAGAATCATGAGACGCCCGTGCATTAAGAAGCAATTTTTTTCGATGTAAAATCTGCAGGGAGCAACTCATACTTACCATGGTCTTGAGAGAGCGTGAGAAGGACTCCACCTGCGCTCGCCGGATCCTCGGCGGCAAGAACCTCCGGAGCGACATATCTCAATCGCTCGCTGTATATCCTCCGCCGCCGCCCTCGCCTCTCTCCGCCGCAATTTTGTATATAGAAGATGAGACTACGACGATTGAACAGGTGGGCCTGGAGCTCCAGGATATATATGTTTGTAGAGGCCTAGAGGTAGAAATACCTTCCATCGTTGGCTACGTTACGTATAGATCGACAACGATTGCCATGCTTACCGCCCTCCGCCAATCGCCAGCGGCGGCACTGAGACTCCGGCGAGCCGCGGAGGCTCCTCCTAATTTCCAAAGCCTTCTTCCCGGCAAGCTCCTTCCACGGCGCTTCAGCTCCGATGAGCCCGCTCCAAGGGACACTTCAACCCAACCCAACAAGGTATCTCCACTCCATCCGGTCTCAACCTCTCAGCTCTATCGATTCGATTTCCTCTGATAGGTAAGCCTAGAATTTTTGTTTCTTCGGTGTGTCCTCCTTTTAATGCGAGATATGGGTTTAATTCGATCCAAGACCAAACACCGAGACCAAACACCGATCCAAGACCAAACAAGCCCGAATTCCCTCAAACCTTTTATCCATTCAATTTGTATCCATGTTAAAGTGCAGGTTTCAAGCGAAATGCAGAAACGTGCTGAGATCTACAACACAACGAAACGTGTTGAGATCTAGAAACCTTAACATCTGTGCCCCAAATTTGGAATTTTCATTACAATATTTACAAGAATGCTAATCCAAAATATCTAACGGGTCCGTAGTTCGACTTCCCTTTTATGTATTTTCTTTAAGATGAACAATGGTCCCTCTGTCTTTATTTTTCTCTGTGTGCTTGACATCTGTGTTTTTCGTGTTAACCATCCAACTGACTTGTCCGTGGAATGTGGTGTGCTGTTTGAATTTTCCAATCCCAGATGTTTTACCTTATTTTCATTGTTTTTATTTCCTTCATTTGTTTAATATTAATATTATGCCTCATTGATCTTAGGATACCCAGTACATTGCACATATCCCTTGCCTGTGCATATAAGAACATTAACAAAATCATCTCTTTTTTTCTCAGCATTGCCCACCTCTTGGGTATGAAGTTGAAGAAGATCTTAAAATGGTATACAATCGGCATGAGGAGAAGAGAATGGTGCTCATCTGTTTGCTCATCAAGGCTCTCGATACCTGTGAACCGGCGCACGAAGACCTTGTCATGGTGAAATACAAGGAGGTGGCGCAGATCCGTCGAGAGTACCATGCTAAGTCACAGGCAAACGTTCAGAATACTCGGAACTCAGATAACGGTGCTACAGGGTGAGTGGCAAACGATATTTCCTTGTCATTGATAGATATTTGTCTATTTCCATATATGATTGCTTAGCCTACCTCTCTGACTGCTTTAAGGTCCAAGACAGATGGAAAGAAGCGTTGGAGCGTTGGGATATCCTTTCAGCTTCCGCTTCAGGTGCCCTTCTAGGCTTGATCCTTAGTGATCTGGAATCAGCAATGGAGCAGAACTAACTCGAAAAGTATTGACGTGGATACAGAAGGCCGGTTTTAAGATGCATGTTGTATTTTTAGTAGATCTATATACATAGTAATATGGATATTTATTTTGATGACTGTGCAACTTGAGTTGGCTCTTGGGTAGGGCCATCTCAAGAGAATCGGAAGATGTAAATTCACTTCCAGACTGATGGACATAGAACTCCACTAGCACATAGAGGTGGACTTGTTGGCGAGGAAGTGCTCACTTTTGGGCAGGTGAGAATTCGATGCATGAAAACAACGGGCGCACATTTGGAAAACGCACATGTAGGGCCATTGCTTTTTTACCAACTCCATCGGTTGCCATATATTAATTGTCATATCCTATTTTAATGGTCAGCATTATTGTATCGTATTTTGTTGACACTTGTAGGGATCACTATAACAAAAAAGGTCTGTAGCGACGCAAGGCAAAACATAATAGCGGCGGACATAAAAGAAAACCGCCCCTACAGACCCGTGGAGCGCAAAAAAAACATAGCCCGCCGCTACTGGACCTCTGTAGCGACGGCCCAAAATGCCAACCGCCGCTACAGCCTCTCTGATTGATCTTGATTTTAATTTATCAGTCAACCTGAAGATCTACTCGTACATGGAAAGAAGCCTAGTTGGGAAGCAATCAAGATCAATCAAAAAGCACTTGGGGGCTACTGTCGTTACCATGACCCCCAGGTACCCTCATGACCAGCAGGGCCGAGTAACCTGACAAGAGTAGTAGGTCCGGCCCAGAAAAGACCGAGTAGCCCATGACTCCAAAAGGAAGGTGCGGCTAGTCGGCAGGATAGATCAAGACTCTTGTCTTGTACTCCAAATAAATTCTTATTGTAACCGACTAGGATACTTTCTATGTAACCCTGATCCCCAGATATATAAGGCGGGCAGGGGCTCCCTCTAAAGATACTCAATCCAATACCACGACATACAGGACATAGGGTTATTATCCTCCGGGAGGCCCGAACCTGTCTAAACCCTGTGTCTCGTGTTTACCATCGTATTCTATCGAGGCCTTAAAACCTCGACAATCAGTTCTATGTGTTTGCTGTGGCATATATAGCCGCATAGAGCTTGGTCCTTGCATAGAGCTACAGTAGATTGAGGTACTGTTCATTTGAAGCTTTGTACTGTAGTTTTCCTTTCTCGTCGTTGTTTCTATTTTTTTATTGTGGCAATCGCTAAAATATGAATGCTCAGCTGGCCAATCTCAGCTCCGCCCGCACCCACCAAGAAACATCGAGACACTAAATTATTAACTGTTGACAGACAAACCTGAGTATACATATCTTATATTTACTAATTGGAGGCTCCTTTTGAGGCCTCCACATTAATCCTAGGAAAATCCAAGAAATTACCAGAAAAAAGCAAAACATCCAGCCATTGGTTAGTTGCTTAACAAATTATGACCAACAGATCTTTCAACACGTAATATTGTGGGACACGTACTAATATCAATGGGATAGAATTTAGAAAGAAAATACTATGAGTCGGAATAACAGGAAAATATCACCGAATAGAGATGGTGCCGTGATTTACGAATCGTGTGAAACAGGTAGTTTTGTCCAACAAGAGTCCTCAAGGCCACGCCGCCATCAATCCTGCTTTTCGGTAGGAAGGCCCAGGCGTTCTCCTCGCTGAGTCTGGCAAGGACGTGGTTGGATTTTCTCCCGAGCGTTCCGCGATGTCAGTTGGCACCGTCGTCAAGCTTCTCTCCAAGGAGATCACATAGAGGAAGGCAAAACATGTCTCTGGCCAGGGAATTTTGTTTGAGATGGATCATGGAGGTCGCCCGCTGGGGCTGCAGGGATGCAAAGATCATGAGGAGTAGGACGAGTAGCAGTTTCATGGAAGCAATCATGCAGAGAGGAGGTAGCATGATGTGTAGATCGGAATATGGAGAACTCAAGCAAAGGACGATAACTGGGATGCATCTTTTATTCTGAATTCCATGGTGTGATTTACCTGTGGTTAAAGAGGGCAACAGAATTTTATGGGAACAAGAGCTAGGATGCCATGATGTGTGGTCTCGGAGATGCAGAGCAATGGCAGACTCCATCCTTTTCCCACTGATCTCCCATCGGTACAAGCTAGAGCAGGTAGACCTAGAATCGAGGAAGTGATGCCTTGCTCAATCAAAATCAGTTCAACATCGCAGCTTTCAAAGAAAACAGAGCATGGAAGAAACTGCTACATTTTTTTTAGATAATGGAAACCAAAGTTCCCGGCCTCTGCACAGCACGCAGCCCGGTTTTTGTTTTTGTTTAATTATTACATAACCGTCAATCTCCTGATTGACCGAATGAGCTTAAAACATAAATAAATAACCATTAAGGGGGATAAAGTCTATTATTAAATCTCCATCCATGAGAGGCGAAAAGCTCCAAAGCAGCGACTTCCAGTCCGGCGCTCACACTCTTCATGTGGTCTCTAACCTCCTCAGGCTGCAGCAGCGCCCAGTACCTCATCCAGTAAGCTCCTCTGAACAAAGCCTGCATAAACGATGTATAGTTGATATTATCAAAACAAAGATCATTTCTACATCGCCATATTGCCCAGCACACGGCAGCCGCCCCCACTAGAATAATTTTACGCTTGTCAGGGTTAAACTGAGCAAGCCAATCCCCTGCAATATGGGTTATTGATCTAGGTGGGTTAAGACCTGTAGCAGTCTGAACTACCCTCCAAATGGTTTTAGCATGATGGCAGTCAAAGAACAAGTGTTGAATTGTTTCATTACTGTTACAAAAACAACACTTCTGGCTTCCTGACCAATTTCGTTTTGCTAGGTTATCTTTGGTTAAAATGACACCCCTAACAAGATACTAAAGAAAAATTTTGATTTTTGTGGGTAGCTTCAACTTCCAGATTAACTTGTGTCGGAAAGTGTGTCTTGATTCATTAACAGAGCATACATAGACCGGGTTGAGAACACCCCACTCCTATGTAATTTCCAAGACACAGTATCCCTGTCCTCAGTTAGACTAGTAGTTGAGATTTTAGCTAACAGATCATTATACTCAGTGAGCTTTACCCCAACAAATTAACTGCTACATAAAGGAAAGAAACTAAAGACGTAATGGACATGATATTAGATGGTTAAGTAAGGTGAATGTTTCTGTATTGCTGAACAGCTAGCGAAACCAGTTAAAAGAAGACATCTAAAGGTACAGCTATTCAGTTTACAATGTTTAGTTTCAGCCAGTGGAATTTGAGCCATCAATATGTATATCAATCAGATGTGATGGCAGGCAGGGACGGTATTGTCCATGAGCACGTCAATATTTACATGGACAAAACTTTTAATTGGACGCTTTATATTCTTGAAGTTGCTGTTGTTTCTTGATTTTCAGACAATGTCTTCTTCAATGGCAAAGATCCCACGGGTCCAGTTTGCTTCCCGGCCCGGAGTTAGAGATGTCCAGGGTAGTTGGAGCACCCTGTGATTGTGGCAGACGCAGGCCAAGAAGGGACCTTGGCTAGAGGTTAAAGATGATATACAGTGTGTTCAATCTTGATTAACGGGACAGGTATGTTGCCAAAAACAAAAAGAAAAAATCAGTCACACATGCGTGAACTATATGTATTATCACCCATCAGATGGCCTTGACAGAAAATAAAATAAAAAATGGAATGTTTTATATGTTTAAAATCTGAGCACGTATAGCGGTTTCACATTTTTTTTTCACATATCAAACTGGATTCGAACAAATTGCTTGGTCATTCAACAGATCCATAAATTGTTTTGTTGCCTGGTCATTCAACGATCCATAAATTTTTTTTCTCGAACACGCAGGAGAGCTGCGTATCATTTCATTAAGGGGAATTTGTCTGGAGCACACTATGAAAGTGTGGCTTCGTCAGAACACACCACAAAAGTCGAAATTGTCCGAGACACACTATGATTTTGTGGCTCATTGTCTGGGACACACTATTACCATTTTGCAATTGTTTTCAACTTTTTTATCTCAATCCATAAGATACCTTTGAGTTTGAAACTTGGCACCAACGTACATTGTTGGATCGTCTATCATTAAAAAATAGAGCCAGTTTTTTTGCATGTTTGCATCGCGTGCTCATGGTTTTAATATTGAATTTGTCGGTCAAATCATGCAAAGAATCGAAAAAAATCTGGCTCTATTTTCCAATGATAGACAATGCAACAATGTACATTGGTGCCAAGTTTCAATCTCTAATGTATCCTATGGATTGAGATAAAAAAGTTGAAAACAATTGCAAAATGGTAATAGTGTGTCCCAGACAATGAGCCACAAAATCGTAGTGTGTCTCGGACAATTTCGACTTTTGCGGTGTGTTCTGGACGAAGCCACACTTTCATAGTGTGCTCCAGACAAATTCCCCTTTCATTAATAGAAGAAGAAGTTACAACACTCAGACACCCCAACAGTCCATAAATTGGGATTGCAGAAAAAAATTCCTACAATAGTTCCTAATTAAAGATGCTAAGATGCATGGATATATCTTTGTTGTTTGTGGGCGTTTAAACTCCATTATTGACATAATTCAAAAATTCATAGTTATTTCATCGGTTTACAATTTTTGTGTAAGTGTTCAAATCAGTGAAAGCCAAAAGCTCATTAATTAGTCGCTAAAAAGGTACCCTAATTTAAAGTGCCGAGATTTCAATGCATGGGAAATGGGAGATCAAGTATTTCTATCAATTGTTGGTGAGATTCAAAAGTTTGTAAGGGACACATTACTATATGGTAAAATGTAAATCTGCGTTTGATGGTTTAAAATGTCTAACTGATTAAGTGTCCCATTATCTAAAAAATCGATTCTACCTCCAGATCAATCTAAAAAAAATTGTATCTAACTGATTAGCCACCTGCAAATTATATATATTATTTAGGAGAATTTACCACTCCAGCAACTAATAAATAGAGCCATAATTATTGTTGACTACATATGTTATAATACTTAAGAATAAGTAGGTTTACATTTTTCAATCAACAAAAGTAGTTTAAAACACTTCTATTTTTCCTAAATCTTGATTGTTCTGTAAAAAAGTTGTTCTTATGCATCTTATACGATTACTAGCCCGTGCTGCTGCACGGGTTCATGGGCTAGTGACACATAATAGAAACGCTGTGTATGTAGCCTGAAGGAGATATCTATCAATGGCTGGGGGCAGGGGCGGAGCCAGGTATCGGCCAACCTGGGCTCCGGCCCCCCTTCCTTCCGTGCAAAATTGCTAGGATTAAGGATTAGTGAGCGTCCAAATCGCATATTCAGACACACACAAGCAAAGTAGCAGAGCAACTTTGAGGAATAAACGAGGGGCAAGGACGAACAGGCCCAATAGGAGCCTGCTGGAGCTTTGCTGGAGTATCAACCATCAAGGCCAAGGTGCTATCTGAAGGATCGATCAGTCGACACTAGATGCCCGTCATCCACGTCGCCGGTCCGTACATCCGGCCCCTCCTATGTCCAGATGCTGGCTCCGCCACTGGCTGGGGGAAACTGCTCGTTAGGGTTGAGAGCACGATGCCATGCGTTCGTTAGGAGTAGGAGACATCTGGAACTAGGTTCGCACTGGGATTGAGCTCGCAGAGGCTGCTGTGTTTTCCTCTGGAGTGAAATTGCTCGTACAACAAGTAAGTTGTGCCAGTTCAGAAGCATGAATCCTGAGATCTGCTAGTTGCACGGACAACTTAGGCACAAATCGATAATAATCAGCGACCCAATTCTACTTTCAGCCTCTCGCCTGCCATGCTGGAAGATGGTGCATGCGCGATGGCTCCACGGCGTGGCCTCACCTGGATTCATTACAACAGGAGCTTACAAGCTGACCGCTATCCCCGTGCAATATATTCGATCCGCACGAGTGCAACTGATTCAGTATCAAGCCATGGCTTCGGGATTTGGGACAGCAGAAAGTTATTTGCGCGTAATCAATAGCTGATTATGTTTAGATTTTATTAATTACTTTTGGTCGGTCACCAAGAAATAGCCTTGCTCAAGTACAAAGTTCGTCATCAGGAACATTGCTAATTACTCACCCCCACAGCGTCAAGCTGGGTAGCGCCTTCTTGAACACGAGTCATGAGCCTGGTCGCTTCAGCCGAGTCAGACGCCCCTCCCATCTCTGAGCACTTGTCCCTTCACGACACCAGCTTGTACCGGTGACCGTGCTTCTCGACGCGGAACACGAACTGAATCCACCTTTCGGTCGCAAAAAAAAAAAGAGAATTGAATCCACCTTTTTGCATTTTGATGCATACAATCTACATAGTTAACACTTTTACAACGTTTAAACGACTTCTTGCTTGATGGCATCCCTGTTGGGTGTTACCTCACCTCACTGACTGGCCCATTGACGGGCCTCTTGGGTGTTTCTTGAGTCCCTCAAACATCTACTACTTTCTATGGTTTTTATTGATTATGTTAGGACAGTTTTGATTATTTTGTAGCTAACAAAGATAGCAGTTGCTTGCCTCCTCTTCTCTCACTATTTTATTTTGTCCATACGCTATAGAAGCAGTGCATCGGTACATCGTAATCTTCTACCTTCGGTGAGCTCCTCCTTACTTAACCATTAGGCACCCTTAGTTTAGGCCTTCTTTGGAACGCAGGAATTTCACAAGAAACGGTTCAATTTCATAGGAAAAACGCATAAAAGAAAATTTTTTCCTCCAATCTAAACGAGCCCAATGTGGACCGGCCAACCATCCCAATACAATGAACCATCCTAGGTCGATACAAGCAGACACAACTGAGAGTATGACAAGGAGGCATATGGAACATCCCCTGCAGAGCTGCATGGAGAAGAACCGTCAAGCACCCGGCCAAGCTCAGTGGCTCTGTCACTTCTTGTAGGTTGGTGCATGTGCTGACGGTTCCAGTGATATTATCTCGAGGAGCAGAGGCCGCGTGCATGCAGCTCGACGGCTACATGGCCCCCAGGTGGTCATTCTACATCACGGTTTATGTGAAGTGTTGTGGCTGGCCGATGAGTCCGAGCTAGGGACATGGGTAGGGTTCGAAATACTACAGAACCGAATATGTTGAGTGCAAGTGTTCATCAGCTCATGCCTGGATCATTTACGATGTTGGGATTACCATATTTGGCTTATATAATGCGTTTTACTTTTGTATCCAATCATTTCATCCTCTATGAAAGTCACCATTATCACTTTGACATTTCCTCCTATAATGGAATTCATGTTTATGTCTTTATATTTTGATGAAAACAATCCTTAACTAAACATCCATATTCTGTTTTACGCATTTTGATTACACACATATCTTAATCTTTTTCAACTTAGATCATTATGATAGATTGGAAAAATATCATACTTTTTCAAGATGTAGCCTTGCATTGCACAGACTCACGTTTCAACTTATTAGAATCATGTTAAACACCAATCATTATGTTATAACGACTCTAGCCGTGCAATATGCACGGGTAATCTTACCACTCCCTCCGTTCAAAATTAGAAGACACTTTTGACTTTCAGAGATCACGTTTGACCGCTCGTCTTATTCAAAAAATTTGTACAAACATAAAACAAATAAGATATTCAAAGTATTTCTAATTCTCTAGTGATGAAACAAATTACAATAAAATAAATAATATTTGTATAAATTTTTTGAATAAGACAAGCGGTCAAACGTGATGTCTAAAAATAAACATATAATTTTGAACGGAGGAAGTACACTAGTACAAAATGAGCCTAATACGACAGTGCAAAAATTACAGTAGTGGCGGACACCTAGTGATGCGTCATTGCTAGCCCGATGTCAGTTACAAAGCTAGCAGTGGCAGACGGGCTGACCTCAGTACCCGGAGCACTCACCAGTGGCGGACGAAATGATGTCAGCGTCGTCCGCCGTTGGAAAGGAGTTTGCGGTGGCGGACACAATGACGTAATCGTGCCCGTCACTACTGTTTTCTCTTCAGTGGCGGACCAATTGCGTCAGCTGCCCGCCACGGCAAATTATGTGGCCCAACTAAAGCCCGTTTCAGCCCGAGCGATATATAAACTCCTCTCTCACCACAACTCAACCCTAGCACACCGCCTTACCTCTTTTCTCAGCCGCCTACCTCTCCTCCCATCTCCCCACGCACAGCCGCTGCTTCCCCAGTCCGCCGCCTCCCTCCCCGAGCGCCTTGCCAGCTTTTCCCACCGCACCCCTCTCCCTCCACTTCCTCTCCACGCGTGGCTGCCAGATCCGGCGTTCCCCCTCCCTGACGGCTGCGAGGCGGCGCACGTGCACCAGCCGCGCATCACCGCTCTGCGCGTGCACTTGCGCTGCACCTTCACCGCCGACAGGAAGCTCCTGGGACACATGAGGAGGCGCCGGGGATCCGCATCCCCGCCGGGGACTGGATTCCCTGCCGGGTTAGCCCTCCCCGTCGCTTCTCTCTCTCCCTCCCTCCCTCTCTCTCGCTCCCTCTTTCCCTCACTCCTCTCTCTCAGCTTTGCAGATCTGGGCGGCGGGTGCGGCGAGATCCACGACGGCGACGGAGGCGATGCTGTAGGGAGGGCGAGATCCACGGCGACAACGGCGGTGGTGCTGTAGGGCGGGCGAGATCCACGGCGGCGACAGCGCGGCAGGTAAGCGAGCGGGATCAACGGCGTCGCGGCTGCTGAACGAGTTCCTCGGGCGTGGGCTGTGCGTCGGCCATCGCTTCGCTGATCTGAGGTAGCCTCGCGTGTATTTTGAAAAAAAATGAAGCAGCTTGAACTTCTGGCCGTTTTTTAATTTTGCGTATTGTTGTTTTTCTCTTCTGCTTGGACGACGATGTGTGGAGTGTCTTGCGTGCATCTACTTCCTCTCCAAGGCCAAGCTGATGGTCGGCTTCCTCCTCTCCTCCATGTTGCCATGCTCGGCTTCCTCCTCTCCTCCATGTCGCCATGCTCGGCTGCAGACTGATTGTTGTTGGAGCAGTTTCTTATATGTGAGAAAAGGACCAGTGTAGTTCTTAGTTAATTCCCTTGTAGTTCATGTGTAATTTGCTTATAATTTGCTATACGATGTTGTTTTTGGTTTGTCCCTATCATTTGCTGCTGCTAAGTCTCTGTTGCTTCTACTCTGCTATAATTTTCCCTTCAATTTTGCTTCAGAGCAACATTGAATGGGGGATAATAGCAGATTAGAGGTAATAGTATTTTTATTTTTTATTTTGAAAAGACTGCAGACATACATGATGTCACATAGCCCATCACCGTTGTAATCCTATATAGTGGCGGGCGGTGACGTCACCCCGCCCGCCACTGCTCTTCCCTAACAGTGACGGACACTTCTGTCCGCCACTGCTCTTTGAAGCCTGCAGTGGCGCGGATGGTTTGCCCGCCACTGCAGGCCAAAAAGGCCCGTCACTAAAGGCCCTTTATGTACTAGTGCTAGTTGATATGGTTAATGGGTTGTCGAGCAAAGAGAAGCGCCGCACCTACCGAGCAACATCCGGACCCTTACTTATAGGTTGAAAGACAACCCTGAGTATACATATGACACATAATAGAAAAAATGCTGTGTACGTATGTAGCCTGAAGGAGAGATCTGTCGATGGCTTGGAGGAACTGCTCAGTACGTAGCTAGGAATGGAAGCACGATGCCATGCGTTCGTTAGAAGTAGGAGACGTCAGGAACTAGGTCCGCACTGGGATTGAGCTCAAAGAGGCTGTGTTTGCTTCCTCTGGCGTAAATTACCGGAACAACAAAGCAAGTTGTATCAATACAGGGGCATACATCTTGAGATCTGCTAGCTGCACGGATCACCGAGGCACATATCCATGGTAATCAGCGACCCCATTGTACTTTCAGCCTCTTGCCTGCCATGCCGGAAGATGGTGCAGATGAGCGATGGCTCCCTATGGCTCGCTCCACGGCGTGGCCTCAAAAACTCGACCTGCCGGGGAAGACCGCCCCCAACGGCATTTAAATAAGGAGAACAACCTCTCACGCAGGTCGAGAAAACCCTCGAACCCCCTCCCCGATCCTACACAGGGACTCAGCTGGCCGTTGTGAGCTCCGGCGCGAGTCTTTACCATGTGCTTTGACCCGGGGAGGACGAGGGGATTTTTTTACTCCGCACTGCAGCGTGGCATATCTCAGCCACCAGTTGCTACAGTACGTGCGCGACACTGTAGCAAGCTACAGTGCCGCGCAGATGCCGCGGCTCGATCCCGGGCGCACAGGGACGAACGCCCCCGGAGCAGCGGCTCTAGCCACCCGGGACAGCGAGCTTTGGCCCACGGCGTGGCCTCACCATGATCGATTCCAGCAAGAGCTTACAAACCCTGGCAAGATATTCGATCTGCACGGGTGCATCTGATTCGGTATCAGGGCCATCAGCCATGGCTTAGGGATTTGGGAAAACACAAAGTTGTTTAGATTTTATTACTTTTGGTCAGTCCCCAATAAATAGCCTTGCTCAAGTACAAAGGGCGTCATTAGGAACATGGCTAGTTACTCACCCCCACAGCGTCACGATGGGTGGCGCCTTCTGGAACACGACTTCGTGAGCCTGGTCGCTTGAGCCGAGCCAGATGCCCCTCCCATGTCTGAGCACTTTGTCCCTTCACGACACCAGCTTGTACCCGCGGCCGTGCTTCTCGACGCGGAACACCTTCTCCAGACCACTACGGTAGACGCGTGATGGTGCTCTGTCCATGCCTTGCTCGGCCTCCTCGTGTCACACTGGGATGTCAAAGCCATGGCCACTTCTTTCTCCGTAAACTCACATGCTTATCCACCTTTTTGTATTTTGATACACTTTTACAACGTTTATTCGATTCGAGTCCGGTGCCACGGCCACCCATGCTTACTTTCACTATCTCCTCCCTGTAGGCTTCTTTTTGCAATAATCTCCAAAAGAAACTGCCCCCATAAATCACCTACAACAAAGAAATCAATGTTTTTTTTAAAAAAACATGATATCATTGTGGTCAAGACATATCAACCAGAATATGGCACCCATTCCTACAAGGATTAGCTCTTTGCAGTCCTTGGCCATCTGGTGGTCATTCTACATCACGCTGTCGTGACTAATGTGGTGGCTGGCCAATGAGTCCAATCTAAGCTAGGTGTCATGTCTAGCGTTCAGAACACCACTGAATTGAACATGTTGTGTGCCTGCTTGCCGCCAAGTGTTGGTCACATCGTCAGCTCATGCATGGATTTTTTACAATGTTGCGATGCATATATGGTCAATCCTCTACGGTCTGCAGATTCCACGTAGTGCAGAATATCTGTGGATTGTTTGGACATACCACACGTATGAATAATCACAAATTAAGGATGAAATATTTATAAACATATGTATCCTTTCTGTTTGTCCTCTGAGTCTCAGACCCATTTATATGAGACAAAGATACTCCTAGAAATGTAAACATGGATGTGACCTAAGCTGCATGTAGCATGTAAAAAGGTGGAAGGTTGGTTCGAAGAAGGAGAGCTAGATGATACATCTTTAGTTGATGAATTTGACGAAGGGCCAATCAATCTGCCATGGCTTCACTCACACTGCTAAACTGCTGGAGCTTTGACCAGGAATAATTAGTTTATTTCCTCCAAATTAACGAACCATAAAATGAAATGAAATTTATCAGCTTTTTGTGTTTCATGTCTCAGAGCCGCTGTAGATCATCTTGGTCATGGGCAGCAGCTTCCATGGTCATTTCAGCAAGGTAGTTTTCCAAGGTGATGTCGCTGCCATTGTCTGCATTGACGCCTTCTTGCTTGACGGCATCCCTGTTGGCTGTTACTCACCTCACTGACTGGCTCATTGACGGGCCTCTTGGGTGTTTCTTGACTACCTCAAACATCTACTACTTTCTATGTTTTTTATTGATGATTTTAGGACAGTTTTAATTTATTTCGTAGCTAACAAAGATAGCGGTTCCTTGCCTCCTATGCTCTCATCCATTTATATAGTCCAAACGTACGCCATAGAAGCAGGGAATCGGTACATTGTAATCTTCTACTTCCGGTGAGCTCCTCCTTACCTAACCATTAGGCACCCTTAGTTGAATGTGGACCGGCCAACCGTCCCAATACAATTATCCGTCCTAGGTCGATACAAGCAGACATTCAGCACACCACACTGAGAGTATGACTAGGAGGCATCTGGAACATCCCCTGCAGAGCTGCATGGAGAAGAACCGTCAAGCACTCGGCCAAGCTCAGTGGCTCCATCACGGCTTGTAGGTTGGTGCATGTGCTGACGGTTCCAGTGATATTATCTCGAGGAGCAGAGGTCGCGTGCATTACAGGAATGAACCTCACCGGCTACATGGCCCCCCAGGTGATCATTTCTACGTCACGTTTCTGTGAAGTCCGAGCTAGGGACATGGCTAGCTTTGGAAACACTACAGAACCGAACATGTATATGTGATTGTCGCGTGCCATCAAGTGTTCGCCCGTTCAGCTCATGCCCAGATCATTTAGGTTTTTTTTTTTTGTTTTGAAGTGGAAAACCCATTCCATTACCCAACAGGCGCCAAATCGTTGGCTAGCAAAGTCAGAATACAACTTGGAAGGCTGCCCATGATCGGGTCATCCCCCATCACACTCTCACATCCGAGAGCTGCTAGTGCATCTGCGACCTTATTACAGTTTCTTGGAACATAAACAAACTTGAAGCTAATAAAATTTGACTCAACTAAACTGCGCAACTCTGAGATAAGACTGCCAACAGAAGACAGATCAAACGCACTCGAAGTGCAGGCCTGACATACTTGGATTGCATCTGTTTCCACAATTGCATTGCCAATCCCAAGCTCGATAGCCGCCTGTACGCCTTGTATACAGGCTATCACCTCTGCCTGGAATGAATCCAGCAGATAATCCACTTTTCCACGCCCAGCCGAAACAACATCTCCATCTTCATCTCTTATTATAAAACCCCACCCTCCATTCTTCCCAGCAGTACTAAAGGCGGCGTCACAATTTATTTTCAGCACCCCAGCTGGTGGCTTCTCCCATCTTTGCAGCAGCTGTCTGTTCCCCACTTGTTCTTTTTGTGAACTGAAGGTCTTTGATATCTTTGCTACATAAACAAGGATGTTATGGGCAATATTTGCCTGCAGCCTTTGCTTCTCTCCTTCCCTCACCCGGTTTCGCTCTGTCCACCATGTCCACATGGTGACTGCCATTTTCATCTTTAATTCCTCCTTAGCTGCAAGGATGTACTCCACCACACTCCACACCTCTAGCTGTTTCAATGCCTGCAAGTTCAGTCCTCTGTTGTTCCATATTCAGCTGGCGCCACAGTTGCTTAACATGCTTACACTTGAAATAGAGGTGGCCACTGTAGCGTTTCCGCTTTTCACAGGATCGAGTCGGTCCGCGCTGATGAACAGACGCAACAGTACAACACATAAATAGGCACAATTTAAGTCTTAAAGTTATTACATTAGTCCAATTAAAACATCGAGTAGCACAGCGGAAGTCCAAAGATACAACAATAATTACTACACTCGACGATAAGTGGCCGCACATCGAAGCCCTGCGATGTGGACCTGCTGAGAAGCTCCACCAAGCAACAGCGGAAGCAAAGACTACCTGCACAAAAACATAAAGAGCCAAACCCTGAGTACTAATTACTCAGCAAGACTTACCCGTCAACGTGGCTAACTACAGCCGACTCCTAGAATGCAAAGGCTACAAGGGGTAGGCTGACTCACTTGCATCTATCCGCGCTAATTACTTGATCCTAATTTCAAATTTTATTTCCAATTAAGTACTTAACCAATAAAACAGTGCACTTATCTCTAAAACAGGTATAGAGTAACAATACATCATATAATACAGTGTACAGCAAGATATATAAAGATAATAGTAATAATCTAGCATCATCATCATCATCATCATCCATAATCACACTACGATGTGGCGCACTGAACAAGTGGGTGCTCAATTCCGAGAGCGGCGGCATCGATGTACATCCTGCAGGAGAAACCTGACCACACGACGCACACGCACAAAAGTCGTATGCGGCAACCTTTCGCGCTGGTCCCCCTAGAGCTAGGCCGGGTCCAACTCCTCCCGAGAAAAGACCCTCCCCCACGGTCCCCGTCCCAGACGTGCGCCCCGATTGGGAGGCATCCCTTCTCTCCCAAATACCATGATAGAAAGAGCAGGCTTCCACCGCACACTAGGGCAACACAGGCTACGTAGGTTTACTGGGCCCATAAACACCAGCATGTGAATCAGTACGTTCAAGCTTGCTCAATAGGGCCAACAACGAACGGTCCTTAATCGACACAGACAGGGCTACCACCGTGAAGGCCCAGCCTTCTCCAACCATCCTATCAAACATTCCCGTCCGATCTGCAACAACCTAAATTCTTCTAGTACAATCCAGAGTAATTCCTGTCATGCGATTGGGACTTACCACTCGTCTTCTACCGTCCGCTAGACCCTAAGCATAGCAGATTCTAACGATCTCCTAGAACCGACTACAACAAAATAGGACACAAGGTAAATATAGAAGGGGGTCCTAATGCAGTTCTATGGTTTCACATCAACTCCTAATAAACCTAATGCACAATCAATTTCTAGCCCCAATCAAGTGAGAAAATAAAAATCTAACAAGTAGGCATGCACCGGGGCTTGCCTGGCTCAGGAGCTACACTAGCTGGGTCAGCTACAGGGTCAGCCTGTTGTTCCTCCTCCTGTGCCCCCTCCTCCGGCAGCTGGAAGTACGTCCAGTGGCTCCGGAGTCTCCTCTGCCACTACACGTCATGACAAGGAAATAATGCATATCAGATGCAATGATATGATGCAAACATTAATTAACATGACTGTCATTTACACTGCAAGTGCTTAATTTAAGTTAATTACTTTCGTCTGAAGTATTTCCTTCATTGACTTCCATTTAAGTTAATCATTTAATCCACTTGAGTTGATTAAATAAATAAATTGATTTCAAAAATTAATTTATGTCCAGTGGCCTTTTTCTGGTGAAAGTCACCACTGGAAGTAATTTACTGTGAAGTTTGAAGATTTATTGCTTTAAGGATTAATTGTAACGATTTAATTAGGACAGCCGCTTAAATAAATCATTAGAAATTAATTAGACATAAAATGACAGTAGAAAAATGCTCTGTAAGGGTGTTATCAGTTTAGTTATCAGCATGAAAGAGTTAAAGATTTAAAGATTAACAGAGAAATAATTAAGATTATACAAGTTTGAACACTTAAGGAATTTTACAGAAAACAGAGAAAGTGTTTTGTGTGATTTGACATGTTTGTTGGATAGATCTGCTCACAAGGAGTCCAACAAAATTGGATTCGTATTTTTCTGATATGTATTTATTTTTCTATGAATTCTTGAATGTTTTTGGATTTTTTTGGATATTAGATAAAGCTGGAAAAGAATTGAAAATGGCCGCAACCAATCAGATTGCAGCCGCACCGGAGGCCACTCAAAATGGCCACACCGGATCCTGGCACCGTCGCACCGGATCGGGGGCGCGCCCGCGCGCGGCGCGCGTCGGCGCCGGCGGTGGCATGCCGGCCGTTCCGGCCGGCGGGAGGGAAGAGGGGGCAAGCGGTGGGATCTTTGATGCTCACCACACCCGCGCGGTTCTCGGCGACGGCACGGTCGACGAGGAGGGGCCGCGGAAGGAGGTCGGCGACGGGGAGGGTGCTTGCCGACGGCGGGCGGCGGCGTTCCGACGAGCTGGAGGTGCGCGGGAGGAAGAAGGCGCGAGCACCACCCTCACGGCGGCGTCGCGGACCCGGGAGGCGATGACGTCGACGTGGACGGGGACGGGAGGGCCGAGTTCACCGGAGAGGGTGGCGGCACGGTCGACCGGCGGCGGGGAAAAAGGCCGAGGCCGGCGGCTTGGCTGCGGGAGGAGGACAAACGTGAGGTCCGGGGCGTGCGCGAGTTGCCTGCGCAGCTCTGGCAGTGAGGAATCGAAAAACTACTCACCGAGGACGAGCAATTTCACGGTGAGGCGGTGAAAGGGTGAGAACCGGCCGGGACTGAAAAAGATAAGCTCGATTCGAGCTGCTCACGGCGGTAGAGGGGAAATGGGCGCCATGTATGGCTGGTGGGGGTCCTCGCGGAGCTTTGGAGAGGAGTGGCGCGCCCCGAGATGGCCTGTCGACGGCAGGCGGCGAGCCGAGCTTGAGGCGGCCGGCAATGGAGGAGCTAGGGTTTGGTGCTGTGGGGCTGCGGCGAGGAATGGCGAGGGCGAGAGAGAGCCAGGAGGGAAGCGGCGCCTTATCCTCTCGCCCGCGCGGGGAGCGGGGCTGGGGCGGCGGGCGGAGCCGTACAACGGCGTACACGCGGCGCAAAAGCTTCGGTGGCTTCAGTGAGTGGTGAGAGGCTGACAGGCGGGCCCCACGGGATCTTTTCTTTTTCCCTGATTTATTCAAACTGTGAATTCCCTCAATCTTTGGCACACAAATTGGAGTATGAAATGGACTCCAAAATTCGCAAATTTGGTACCGTTGGAAAGCTCATGAAAAGTTCTATCATCTGGCCAACATGCACAGCTGAACTCCAAAAGGATTTCAAATGGCAGCTGGTCAAAGTAGAGTACTTTCTAAGCTTTGGGGATTTATTTGAGCATCCAAATGAATTTCTAAATTCACCAGAAATTCATGAAAAATACTTCTCTGTGATGTGCATCCACTGGTATTTTTGGTTGTTCAAGTTGCCATGGAGAAATTGAATGATTTTAAAAGTTGAGATTTGGCAATGGTTTGAACAATTGTTTGAAGCTTAAAATGCAGCAAATTTGCTGAATTGTTCAGGAAACTGCAGAGCTCCAAAAATCACCAAAAATTCAGGGATGAAATATCAGAGATCAGGGTCCAACTTTGCTTCTGGGACCGTTGGAAAGCTCATGAAAAGTTCTATCATCTGGCCAACATGCACAGCTGAACTCCAAAAGGATTTCAAATGGCAGCTGGTCAAAGTAGAGTACTTTCTAAGCTTTGGGGATTTATTTGAGCATCCAAATGAATTTCTAAATTCACCATAAATTCATGAAAAATACTTCTCTGTGATGTTCATCCACTGGTATTTTTTGGTTGTTCAAGTTGCCATTGAGAAAATTGAATGATTTTAAAAGTTGAGATTTGGCAATGGTTTGAACAATTGTTTGAAGCTTAAAATGTAGCAAATTTGCTGAATTGTTCAGGAAACTGCAGAGCTCCAAAAATCACCAAAACTTCAGGGATGAAATATCAGAGATCAAGGTCCAACTTTGCTTTTGGGACCAGGTGGGTTTGAGCAACAGAATTTGAATTAAAAAATCGAGGAACAGCAGGATTTGCATGAACTTCTCTGAATTTTTAGAGACACTTCCAGAATTTGAAAAATCATGGAAAAATCTCCCAAAATTCTCATTTCAGAAGCTCTTGCTCCAAAAATTATTACTTGGGCAAGTTGTTATTGAAATTTTTAACTTGCTTCACAAGCATGGGTTGGACATTTATTTGAATTTTTAAATTTTGATTTCAAACTTGATTTGCTTTGGGTTTTTGTTCAGCTTGTGAAGTTTGCATTGGCTGGGCTTCAGTGACACGGGGTGTCACAGCCACCATCCTCATCAACTCGCTTGCAGAATAGGCACTTTGTATTCAAATCCATTCCTCTGTGTTGCAGATTAATTCTCAGAGCATGGCTGTTGTGAGCTACTCTCCACAGGAAATGCTTGATCTTACCCGGCCCCTTCAGGTTCCATATACGTTCCCATACATCTTCACAGTCCCGTGTCGGGTTGCTTGATGAACTCCCCGCTTGCCTTCTCCTTGACCTTATAACATCATTCCTATGGACTTTGTACGCACTCCGGACTGAAAATAAGCCTTTGCTGTCGTGGTGCCAAGCCAAGACATTCTCTCTTCCTTCATGGACAGTCAGCGCGAGAATCAGTTGTGCATCCTCCTCCCAGAAGGTATCATTAACAAGCTCGACATCCCATGTTCCAGTAATTGGATCGATCAAGTCCGACATATATCGTAGTAGTGTATGCCCTCGAGGAGTGTAGGGTATCCTGGATTGTGCTCTTGGTAGCCACGGGTCTTGCCATAAATCAATACTGGTGCCATCGCCTAGCCTCCATATCATGCCCTTCTTCAATAGTTCAATACCCTTTAAGATACTTCGCCATGTATATGAGATGCCTTTCTTTGGACGTGCTTCGAGGCAGCTTGTGTTAGCAAAATACTTTGCTTTAAGTATTCGGGCACAGAGAGAATCTGGACATTGGATCAGCCTCCAGCCTTGCTTGGCCAGCATCGCCATGTTAAAGCCATGGATATCACGAAAACCCATTCCTCCCATTTTCTTCGGCAGAATCATCTTATCCCAGCTAAGCCAATGTATCTTGTGCTTGCCCTCCTGTTGGTTCCACCAGTACCTACAGATGAGCGTGCTAATCTGATCGCACATGGACTTTGTCAAGTCAAAACAACCCATAGCGAAGGTCGGTATTGCTTGTGCGATTGCCTTGATCAATATCTCCTTGCCGGCCCATGACAAAATTTTTTCCTTCCAACCTTGTATCCTCTTCCACACCTTGTCCTTCAGGTAAGCAAAGGTTTTTGACTTGTCTCTGCCCACATATACCAGGAGGCCTAGATATTTCTCATTTAGGATGTTGGGATGCATGGTCGATCCCCTATTCTGTTGACTACAGGTAATACAAAAGAGCTGTGGGGCTTTTGGCAATATCACACGTATGAATAATATCGAATTAAGGACAGACATTTCATATGCACATATATACATAATCACGATAAGGATGAAATATTACTAAACATACGTACCCTTTTCTGCTGGTCCTCTGCATCTCTGACCCATATACGAGGGACAAAAATAGCGCTAGAAATTCAAATATGGATGTGACCTAAGATGCATGTAGCATGTAAAATAGCACAATGTATGCTAGAAACATCTCGTTGATGAATTCGACGAAGGGCAATTCTGCCGCGGCTTCACTCAGACTGTTAAAGTGTTAATTAACCTGCTAGAGCTTTGAACAGGAATCATTATTACGTTTCCTCCATATTAAGGAATTATAAAATGAAACGAAATTTATCAAATTTTTTGCTTTTTCTAACTCTCTACCATGCACAACTTTTTTTAAGAGCTGGAGGGGCAAGATCCTGAATGAACTTCGGCTGAGTATGATAGATTACTTTGACCGATATTTGCTTTTGCATTGCTAAAGCATTTATATTTATTTTATGTGACAACCGTAATGGCTTGCAACATCAGTAAAATTTGCTCAGCCTCGGAATTGGGACCGAGCTGGTTTTGTTTTCAGCATTTATTGCTATTTTCATGGCAACAGCATGGCATGCTCTGGTGATGAAGTCATAACTGGTGGCGAAGCCGCGAAGGTGAATGTGTGTGTGCCGGCCTGCGTCTCATGCAGCAGGAGGATCGAAAGAGCCGTACATGCTGGCTGATACAATATGTAGTTACTCCCTCCGTCCTTAAATAGATGTCGCTTTTAACTTTTAAACATCACGTTGACCGTTTGTCTTATTCAAAAATTTTATGCAAATATTAAAGCAAATATGTCATGATTAAAATATCTTTAATAATAAAACAAGTTATAAAAAATAAATAAAATTTGTCTAAAAAATTTGAATAAGACGAGCGGTTAAACATGATGTCTAAATGTCAAAAGCGACATCTATTTAGAGATGGAGGTAGTATTGATTTCTCTGTTTCTTAGACCAGCCACAGTTTGTTCGAAGCCTAAAACATAAATCAATAGGTTATCGCCTAGGGCGAGGAGGTTATATATATATCTGGACCATCCATCCTGCTTATATCTAGGGTTTTGCCGCACCAGTATTACTACATGTGCTGCAAATGGCTCAGATAGCCTCTTCGCGCCACGTATACCAAAGAAGAAAATCCGCTTTACAGTCAATAGTCATGTCAATATATACACTGACCAATTAACTGTCCTCTCATCGATGCGTATGCACCAGGCACAAATATATATGTTTCCAACATCTCTCCATGAGCAAAAGAGCAGCAGTAGTGCACCCACCCAGCAACATCTGAGTATCAATTTCCGGGAGAAACTGCTCATCAGGGATGGATCATGGGAGTACGATGGCTTGGGTTCGTTAGGAGCAGGAGACATCTGGAACCAGGTTCCCTCTGGGATTGAGCTCACAGAGCGCGCCTGCAGTTCCTGCAGCGCGAAATTACTCACAAAGCTCAGCGGCATGCCATTTGGTGGCCAGAGATCCCACCGTACGTACTTTCCGGCTCTTGCCTTCTGTGCTGGATGATCGCGCAGATGAGCGATGGCTCCGCGGTACGGCCTCATCTGGATTCTGTAGAGCAGGAGCCTACAACCTGATGGCTGCGTGGCCTTGGCCTCTACGACGAAACTATTTTGGTACACGTGTGAACCTTATGTATGTCACCCCAAAAATCGACTCTACCATGTTCAGGCTACAGCCTACAGGTATATATTCAGAACTTCAATCTGCAACTCAAGAAATATTTTGTATAAGGGTCATTAAGTTATGATCTTGTCCACACAAGACACAAGTTCCAGTTCAGTAATCCATAGGTACATGTACAGAAACCACCATCCATTCGACTGTAGAAGCAAGATTTCGGAGATCCCTATGTCCTTGGATCAGACCCGCAGCTCGCGTCTCAAGAAGTACAGAGGCTGGCCACAGCACGCTGCAGGTACATTGCCATTAATCACAGAGTGAGACTGACATCGGAGCTCAAACAGAAATTGATCACGAACTCCAGAAATTCCACCCCACAACCATATTTGGTCCCTGTTCTTGGGCATGTACAACGGAAAAAAATTCCTTGCGGACCGTCTGCAAACGACTCTTGTGCGGCCCCTACTCCGATGGCTGACGCGTGGATAGCAAGCAAAATCGAACGAGGCAG
Source organism: Eragrostis nindensis (assembly GCA_012490785.1). Taxonomy (NCBI): domain Eukaryota; kingdom Viridiplantae; phylum Streptophyta; class Magnoliopsida; order Poales; family Poaceae; genus Eragrostis; species Eragrostis nindensis. The sequence continues at coordinate 952,257 of JAAXCT010000070.1, forward strand.
AGGTCGGCTTGGATGCACAACGCTCCCACACGGCTTGGCTCCCGCATGACATGCTCCTTCGGCTCCAGTCATTCGATATCCTCGGCTTGGCGCACGTCGAGGAGTCGTTACCTTCATGCTTCATCGGCAAGACCTGGGACGCGAAGACGCTGAGTTCTCAAGCTTCTTGCGGAAGAAGAGCAACCAAGCAAGGCGCGAAGGTCATTGGAGAGCGCCGGCGGCGAAGAGCTTCGTGAGGGATTGGAGGCACCAGAAGTGACCTGCGCGTGCGGGGAGAGGAAGCGAGGCCGGTGTTGACGGTAAAATGCGTGTTCTACCGCTCGCACACGTGGCCTGGGAGATTTGCTTCACTCCGTTCAGGACCAAAACTTGGAACGCGGTGAATTCCGGAGCGTGCCAGTCGATTTTCCCTGCAAATCGACAAAGACAAGAAAAGCGTGTAAAATTCCCGGACTATCGGCCCCGGACAGGCCGATGCGTAACCGCAGCCGATGTTAGTGAACAAAAGATAATAAAAATAAGCACTCGGCTGTCGGCTAGAAACGAATCGACATGTCGCAACAGTAAGTACTCGCGCGATAAATAAAGCAAGGCATGCATCAGAATCGGCAATCGGCAAAGCATGCAATCGGCAAAATCTATCGGCAAGCAACTCAGCAAGGTAAATCGACAATCGACAAAAGGAGGCTCAGACTATACTTGAACAGGATCAATAAGCAATTAAAGGCATGCAAGCATAGATCTGAACGTGGTAAGCAATCGGCTAAACACCCCGAAAGAACGATTAAACCAGTAACCACTAATTATACCCATAAACTAACAATCGCTTCACCGAGGACACGTCAACTAAGTGAAGTAGAACAGGACACGTCAAACTGCTCTACACGATCGGCAGATACAAGTATAATCGGCAACTACCAGTCCCAGGTACTCAGTAAACTAGATCTAACCCTTAGCAACTGTTTCGCCGAGGACACGTCAACTAAGCGAAGCAGACAGGACAAGTCAAACTGCCTACCCAATCACCAAGAGCAGATCTAATCGACAAAATACCTTAACCGTGACTCGAGTAACCAGATCAAACAGAAATCGACATCAGCAATCGGCAACAAGGTCGCGGCGAGGACAAGTCAACTAACCGTGACAAAGAATTGGACCAGGTCTTAAACAATTCCATGCAGTCGACGCGTAATGTAAACCCTAGATTGATCTAAATTACCAGATAACTAGCAGCCACATCAATCTTAATCATGGACAAGTCGACATAATCAGATCGATGCGCTTACCTGACGAGATCCAGTCAAGCCGGAGCCCCGATGGGCGCAGGTGACGAAGAACACGTCGAGAAATTGTGGCGATGCGCCGAAAGGTTGATTGTATTGGTTGTTTTTTTGATTACAAGCACCTGGGTTATACACCCGAGGCAAGAGTCCGATTTGGACTTAAACACAACTCCTTGACCACAATTCGGTCAATCCTTTCTTAATCTAGAAAAGGAAAAGAAATTTAAAAAGGAAAAACAGACCCACACGCACGCGCGCACATTTTCTTCGGCTTCATGATCTCCGGTGGGCCACCACTTTGCGCAAAATCCTTTTTCCACCCGGCGTGTACTCTGTCATCTACTGACAATGGGCCCTGGGCCAAAATTTGGTGTCAACACATGCCCCCCAAGCCGAGGTATGGAATCTCCATGCGCCGGATTATTTCCCCATTTCTCGCGCTCCCTTGATTCCCGCGCCGTACTCAACACACCTGCAGTGCCCCTTCGTATCTTGTGCCGCCTGCAGCACGTCCCATCTTATAAATAGAAAGCCATCTACCATTCTTATCTTTCTTCCTTCTCTCGCCGGCGCGTCTCTTCATCTCCTCATTCTCTCTCCTCATCTTGCTGCCGGCGACCAATCTCCTCGGAAGACCAGGAAACGAAAACTTCTCAAGATTTCTCGCATCTTCATCGCAATGGCGCAACTTACTGCCTCCTCCACCGCCGTCCCCGAGGTATCAATCTTCCACTCCATCCCCGTTCTTGAACTAGAATAGGGTTGTGTTCTTGCGGTACTGTAGATCCCTTTGTTCATAAGCTGTCCCCATACCTCAGACTCTTTGGCTTGATTAGATTTATTTGCATTGTTTCTAGGAACTGCGAAACCAGATCTTGATCCCTACAGAACTCGCCACACATCGTTTCTTAGGACCCATGGGAGATCCAGATCCCATAACCTTCATCTGCAGCGAAACCCTTAGAATGCCCTTCAAGAGATCACCAGTAGCACTAAAGATATGGGCAGGCAGCTTCAGATCATGGCCCACTGAAATCCCAGGCTGGCGTGAATGGTTCCTTAGAGTGAAGGCTGCAAAATCGGCAATATGGGCGACTGTCGGCATAGATCACTGTTTAGAACTCACCCTTGCCGATATGAAGAAGAATGAGCCAATGTTATCAGCATCCTGCTACCTCTGGTCTGACGCATTGAATGCCTTCCTTTTTGGCCATGGACCAATGACTCCAACCCTCATGGATGTCAAGATGCTTACTGATCTGGATATATCCACTAATGCAAGCCTCCAGAGTTTGAAGTCAAGCCATCACATAAGCTTGATGTCAGGGAAATCGGTGGATGGAAGAAATATATCGCTACCTTCCAGAAAACAGGACAAGTGACAGACAAAGAACATGCAGCTTTTCTGACGATGTGGCTTGAGCATTTCTTTTTCTATGGAGCTCAACTTGGTCCTGTATCCAATCTGCAGAACTTGGCAGAAAGATTGGCAGCTGGTACTGAAATGCCTATCGGCAAATACCTGCTTGGTCTTCACTTCATCATCGCCGAGAAGCTCTGGCAGGATACTCCAATCGGCAATATTGGTGGTCCATGGTGTTTCTTCAGATGTGGCTCACTCTGCACTCCTATAAAGCCATGGAACTTCAAGATTTGCATTCATATCGTTTCCCAACCCTTAATCAAGCTGGGCGCCGATGCACTTCACTGGGAGAAGCTTTGGTATCGATAGATGGAGTTAAGATGAATGCCGATCTCCTGGCTTCATATTTCAAAGCTTTCTACAGAGGCATCAAAGATGATCATCTTGAATGGTTCCCATATGAAAACCCAGAAATCATGGATCATTTTGAGATTCCCTTCACTTTCAGAGCTGACAATCCTCTACAGAATGCAGTATCGGCAAACATCTTCGTGTCTTGTGTCAAGCCTTGCATCTTGCCGACGGGATTGAATGCATTAGGTCATCAGAGGCCATCATATGAATTCTATAATCCTTCATTTGCTGCAAGGCAAATGGGTCTCGGCCAGATTCCTCCCAGTCTCTTTTATGCTGATAAGGTTAAAGCTCGTGCCGTCGTCGAATCGACATTGGAGTACTCTTGGCTATTCGGTTTGACTGAGAATCTACCCCTCGGCCATATCGACAACATTGCATTAGCTTCTTCTTGCACTAGTCTTTTCAATCAATGGTGGGAAGAATGGTCCAAGCATCTCCATTGTTCCAACACAGCATCCTTCATCTCCAATCTTCCGCTTCCTGAACCGATAGGAGAGGTAACCGATCTCAACTTCCGTCATTGTTCCCATCGACAAATTTTTAACTGTAGTTTCTATTTTGCAGTCTGATGCCGAAGATGCACCCACAGAAAGCAACAGTGGAATCGGCATTTTGTACGTTGCTCCTCATCCAGAACCTGTCATCGGCTCTGATGCACCAACACCGGCTCAATTTCTCAAAGGCCAGACTTCTGGGACGAAAAGAAAGCCAAGGAGTACCAAAATGGCAGCCAAGCGTCATAGAGCCCTACTGAAACAGCCAAGCAACTCACCAACTCCTCCCAGCAGCCCGGTAATCATTTTTATCCACATAATTTCATGGTTTAATCATCAGCATCGACAACTAACCTTCATCTTATTTTCAGGGCCATTCTGAAGAAATCTTCGAAGAAGCTGAAACCCATGGCGATACCGATACAGGAACTGCTCAACAAGCATCAGCGGCCACCACTGTTCCACAAGAAATCGGCATCGAGACGCAACCAAGTCTGGCTTCGGAGGAAGGCACAGCCTCAGAAGACATCAACATCGAAACTCAGCCGCAGGTTCGTCCTTGAAACTTGTCCATCGGCATCTATATTTTTATTGACTCCACATTTGGTTAGATGCAGGAGCAAAGGGAAGAAGAATCGGCAAACCTCTCTGTCGATGAACTTGGAACTTCCCAAGCAGCTCCTACGCAGAACATACCAAGAGGCCGCTTCTCAGATCCTGGAGCATCTTCTTCCCAGGCTGTTCCCATTGAAGCTGATGTCGATTTATCCGAGGTAATAAATGTCGATTTGTTCTCTTCATCAATTTGTTTTCTAATCATCTTTCGTACTTGCAGGCACGTGTGGTAGAGCCAATTGTCGCAATGCATCATCGGCAACCACTGCCAATCGAGATCCGCAATAAGCTGATCGAGATAGAAGCCAGACTCAACTTTGCAACTACAGAAGATCTCACTCGTAATGCAAGTTCAGTCCGTGCTAGATTTGAAGAGATCCAAGCTCGCCTTCCAAGGGATCTGAGAGTTGCCCTTCATCCAGTAGCATACATGGAGTTCCGGCGTCTTGATTACGAGCAAGCTCAAGAAAATATCAGTCGCCGATCTCATCAACGCCAACTTGTTGAAGCAGCAGAAAAAGCTCTTGAGCTCTCACAGCAAGAATTGGAGAAATATAACTCCATGAAGAATCAGCTAACAGAGGAGGAGAATCGGCTAACTCAGCTGAAGAAAGAAGCCGAAGACTTGAGAGCAGCTCTGCAGGCCAAGGAACAAGAAGTATCGGCATCGGTAGAAACCATTGCCAAGATTAATGCCGACATGCTTCAACAAAAAGATTCGCTCAATGCCTCCATTGAAGCTTCAACACGCGCCTGGGCATCCGTACCTGCAGAGATCGAGTCTGATGACAACGACAACTATGTCTTGGCCGAGACTGATCAGCTCCGCATACATGCACTTGATGTACTTCGTGATTATCTGTATCCCCGTCGTGCATGAACTTGTAATTATCAAAAACTATCCTCCAATCTCTGTAATATATATATTTACTTCTATGTTCCTTTATATATTTTCCCTAAGGGCGATACCATTAGCATCGGCCATCTTAAAGGCGACGCTCCTAACGTCGGCTCCGATAAAACTCAACCGAACACTTTAAAGATAAATACTTTGCATTAAGCGCTCGGCTGAATTTCATCTCTTTCGTCGACCGGCTGATTGTCGATTGCACTCTTTACTTCTATCAACCGATCAACGTTCGGATCTGGTAACTGTTACAGCAACCGTGGAGTTGCCGATCCTTCAGTGATGCAAACACCTTCATCGGTAACATCCAATGCTTCACCTTCCCAGTAAGTTCCTGATATGCACGGCAAGTTTTCCACCATCATCGGCAAAAAGTCTGCAGTAGCCACACTCACCGATCTATCAGCTTGAATAGTCTCCACCTCGTCGCCGATCCACTGGATAAGGAGCTGATGCATCGTGGAAGGGATACAGCAATTAGCATGAATCCAATCCCTACCCAGCAGTACGGCATACGAACCTTTGCCTTCAATTACGAAGAACGTCGTCGGCAAGGTCTTGCTTCCAATAGTGACTTCAACATTGGTGACCCCTTTGACTTCAGAGCTCCTGCCCCCATAATCCCTCAACGTCATGTTGGTCTTGGTCAACTCTTCAGGCAGTTTGCCGATCTTCCTGTACGTTGCCATCGGCAAAACATTGACAGCAGCACCACCATCGACCATCATCTTGCTCATCGGCTTGCCATTGACGAAACCATTAAGGTACAGAGCCCTCAGATGGAGATGATCAACACCAGACGGCTTCTCGAACACTGCCTGCTGTGGACCCAATAACAACTCGGCAGAAGCTTCTTCTTCCGACTCATTAATGTCCAAAGAGCTAAATTCTCGTGGCAGCATAAATACCATATTGACAGGAGCTTCAACTTCATGTACCTGAGATTTGACTTTTGGTCTCCATACCTTCTTAGACTTGGGCCCCTTGTCATGATCATCCTTCTGGTTCACATCTTTGTTCAGCTCCCGGCAACGTGCCCTCTGTACTCTTCTCTTCTGAGTCTTGGTAAAAATACCACTCGGACACCATTGGCCTTCTTCTGTGAACTCACCCTGATCTTCTTCTTCATAATCTTCAACTTGATTAAGGACCAAGTCTTTCATGCACAGAAACCCTTGACGCTGATCTCCCTTCAAAGCGATCATGCTGTCTCCGCATAGGACCTCGGCTTGAAGTACCAACTTCCCTGTACAAATCTCCAGATCTTCTGCTACAGCCTGGACAGCCTTCAATTGGTGGCAATTTCATACCTTGCTCCCAACAGTACTGGAAGAACGGACAGTTCCAGTGTGGATCGAAGTCATCATCGCTCGTCCTCCTGTCTTCCCTCTCCCTTTTCCTTGAATACTTGCCGATCAAAGCAGCAGATCCACCGATCATGTTGACTGGAAAAGGATGCCCATCAATCTTCATCGGCTTCTGACCAGAGAATTTAATGCGATCACTCTCAATTGCCGATTGGATCTGTTGCCTGAATACCTTGCACTCATTGGTGTGATGAGAGGGAGTATTATGCCACTTGCACCACTTGATCTTCTTCAACTCCTCAGCTGGAGGCAACGTGTAGTTAGGTGGGAGTTGAATAAGCTTCTCTTGTAGCAGCAGATCAAATATCTTGTCAGCTTTGTTGATGTCGAAGTCATACTTCTTTTCTTCTGCCTTCTGCTTGACCCACGGACAGAGAACAGTCTTCTTGTTCCTAGTCCACTCAGCAAGAGCAACTTCAGCTTCGTCATCAGAATCAGAAGAATAATCGGCATAAGCCGTCGGAAACTGTCTGCCACGTGTATTCTGGACACGTCCTTCATGAATCGACGCCTTCTGAAAGAGTTGTGCCAAGCCATCGACTTCTTGAGGTGCAAACTTGTCTCTAATCTGAGGCAGCAAACCTTGATAAGCAATCTCAGCCATTTGCCGATCCGTCAGATTCAGGTTATAGCACCTGCCACGGATGACTCTGAACCTTTGGACAAAATCGGCAACTGACTCCCCAGCCTTCTGACGAACAGCTGTCAAATCTGATATGCTCAGCTCTGCCATGCCAGTGAAGAAATAAGAGTGGAATTTCTTTTCCAAATCGGCCCAATTCCGCACGGATCCCGCAGGGAGGGAGGTGAACCATGAGAATGCCGATCCAGATAACGACAGAGGAAACAGTCGGACCTTCAATGCATCTTGTGCCGATGCCTCTCCTAACTGTGCCAAATATCGGCTGATGTGCTCCACTGTAGAGACATTATCTTGTCCAGAAAATTTGCCAAACTCTGGCAACTTGTATCGATGTGGCAAGGCAACTTGTTCCATCCACTCTGGATATGGACGTCGATACATGAAGCTCTGCTCCTTGGGCTTGAGATCAAACTGCTCCTTCATGACTTCAGCCAACCTGGCAACTATGTCTTCTGATGAATTCTGCACTTGCCCCCCAGCCATCTGAGACGATGGCTGTGGTTGTGACTGAACCTGAGCAGGTTGCTCCTTGTTGTAGTGCTCACTGTAATCTGCCACTCTGTGATAGCCTTGCGGTATCTCCTGGTTGAACAGTGCAGGATTGACATTGGGGGCCAAATGATACCTTGTCTGAGGTGTTTGACTAATCCTTGGCTCAGGAGTTGTACCACCTGCTTCTTTCTGCGTGGACAACGGCGCATCAATAAGACTTGGCGCCGATACCCGAGCAGCCCCTGCAGCCAGAGCTTGAGCACTTGTAGACCACAACTCTGGTGGCATGCCATATGGTTGCCTTTGCTGACCAGCAGCGCTGTCTCTTCTTGAACTGTGGGTTGACCACCATGAGGTGCAGGACGTGCTGGCGTAGCAGTAGGTAAAGTAAATGATGGCCCCATAAATCCAGAATCAAACTGCAAGGTCCCATCAGCAAATGCCTTGAGCATGTTGTACAGAGTGTTGACAAGCACCCCTGACTGATTAATGAAAGCTTTGTGAACCGCAGTATTCACAACTTCATCCAACAGAGCTTGATCTGGCATCTTCGCAGCTTTGATTGTAGCCAATTCTTCTGCTCTCATCACCACTGGCGAAGCCAACACTGATGTAATCTTGCCACGTGTCATCTTGATGGTCTCAAAGTACTTCACTTGGCAATCATACAGATAACTCTGGTATGCCTTTTTCTGATCCAAAGACATCTTCTCCCAAGCATTGAGCTCATTGTTGCCAGTGACTTCAGAAGCATCTTTGTCATCGCGAACAAATGGAGCAGGAATCATGATCTTGTTGCCCTTTGTATCAACGAGCAAAGTACCATCGTCAGCAACAGCTTGAACGAACGCCATCTGCTTCTAAGAACTTGATCTGTCCCACTGGGCGTGCCAAAAAGTGTGTTGACGGTAAAATGCGTGTTCTACCGCTCGCACACGTGGCCTGGGAGATTTGCTTCACTCCGTTCAGGACCAAAACTTGGAACGCGGTGAATTCCGGAGCGTGCCAGTCGATTTTCCCTGCAAATCGACAAAGACAAGAAAAGCGTGTAAAATTCCCGGACTATCGGCCCCGGACAGGCCGATGCGTAACCGCAGCCGATGTTAGTGAACAAAAGATAATAAAAATAAGCACTCGGCTGTCGGCTAGAAACGAATCGACATGTCGCAACAGTAAGTACTCGCGCGATAAATAAAGCAAGGCATGCATCAGAATCGGCAAGCAACTCAGCAAGGTAAATCGACAATCGACAAAAGGAGGCTCAGACTATACTTGAACAGGATCAATAAGCAATTAAAGGCATGCAAGCATAGATCTGAACGTGGTAAGCAATCGGCTAAACACCCCGAAAGAACGATTAAACCAGTAACCACTAATTATACCCATAAACTAACAATCGCTTCATCGAGGACACGTCAACTAAGTGAAGTAGAACAGGACACGTCAAACTGCTCTACACGATCGGCAGATACAAGTATAATCGGCAACTACCAGTCCCAGGTACTCAGTAAACTAGATCTAACCCTTAGCAACTGTTTCGCCGAGGACACGTCAACTAAGCGAAGCAGACAGGACAAGTCAAACTGCCTACCAATCACCAAGAGCAGATCTAATCGACAAAATACCTTAACCGTGACTCGAGTAACCAGATCAAACAGAAATCGACATCAGCAATTGTTGACGGCTCTTAGACCCAATATTACCCGTCAACTAGCTGCGCTTTTTATAATGAAACAATCACCAAAGGTAGACTTAGGTATTTAAACTAATGATTTCCATGAGTCTTGGTGAATTTGTGAGTGCAGCTGCAATTCACAGGAAAACGGGGAAAAGGAAGCATAAAAGGCCCATCCTGGAAACACCAATTTTCCCTGTCATAAAGAATTATCCAAAAAAAGCCAACTCCCGATAAAAAGACTTCAAGTCCACCCATAGCAGGTGGATCAGAGGAGAAGGCGACCAGGGGAAGCCACCTGAGAAGGCCCAGGCCCAGAGGGCCAGCCACAGGTCGGCGACCCCAAACCCTAGGTCGGCCGACCCCCTGTGGTGGCCCCCCTGGCCCATCTTGTTATGTCGGTTCGCCACCGCCTTCCAGAGGTCGGTTCCACCTGCAATCAATGCCACCGACCTAAGGAACCGCCTCAAGTTGCCGACCTTCTTGGGCTATAATAAAGGGGTACCCCCCTCCCCAAAGCACATCACAGACACAAGTCATTCCACTCCCATCCAGGCCAAGGGCCTCTTGTACAGTAGTAGAATAGAGGAGAGGGCAAGGATCAAGAGAGGGATAGCTTCCTTTAGTTATTTCCTTATCTTGTACCCTTGGCGGATATTTATCTTATTAATAGTTCATCGTTCGTTCTTCGTTCGTTCGTCGTTCGTTCATCGTTCTTCGTTCGTTCTTAGTTCGTTCGTCGTTCGTTCATCGTTCGTCGTTCGTTCTTAGTTCGTTCATCGTTCGTCGTTCGTTCGTCGTTCGTTCATAGTACGAACCTTGTTCTTATTCGTAAGATTAGTATTCGTGGTGTTATTGATCTAGCGAGCTTTACATACTACGTGTATTTTGTTATACTTGTTTACGGGATCATCGCTCCGCGAGGGTGCTCTAGCCTTCCAGATTGGTACCAGGACCGGGTTAGAGTAGTAATCGACGGCATAGGCGTCGTGCCTAGGCTAGAGGTTACCTTTGTTTGCCGCGTGCCCCACGGTTTGTAGAGTTAGGCGGCAAGGTGGTGACAGCCCTGTCCGTCCCTTGTAATCCTCCACGTTCGGGTTCGTGTAGAGCTACAGGCTGGCGTGACTTGGCAGACCAGGTCTATACCAGTGCCCGAAGTAGTAAACAAGTAGAACTAGAGTGCGATCGTCCTGCGGGACAGCTAGATCTTTATTCATCCTCTCAATCCTATACTACTGCCATTCTTGTGTGTCCTTGGGTAAAACTAACCTTGCTGCAGATTATCACCGTTCCTTGGGGAAAACAAATACGATACCTTGGAATACTCCCGGATGAAGTGCTACAACGGTATTCCATGCGCTTGCGGATTTATTCGTGGTGTAAGAAATACCAACAGCAATCGGCAACAAGGTCGCGGCGAGGACAAGTCAACTAACCGTGACAAAGAATTGGACCAGGTCTTAAACAATTCCATGCAGTCGACGCGTAATGTAAACCCTAGATTGATCTAAATTACCGGATAACTAGCAGCCACATCAATCTTAATCATGGACAAGTCGACATAATCAGATCGATGCGCTTACCTGACAAGATCCAGTCAAGCCGGAGCCCCGATGGGCGCAGGTGACGAAGAACACGTCGAGAAATTGTGGCGATGCGCCGAAAGGTTGATTGTATTGGTTGTTTTTTTGATTACAAGCACCTGGGTTTATATTTATACACCCGATGCAAGAGTCCGATTTGGACTTAAACACAACTCCTTGACCACAATTCGGTCAATCCTTTCTTAATCTAGAAAAGGAAAAGAAATTTAAAAAGGAAAAACAGACCCACACGCACACGCGCACATTTTCTTCGGCTTCATGATCTCCGGTGGGCCACCACTTTGCGCAAAATCCTTTTTCCACCCGGCGTGTACTCTGTCATCTACTGACAATGGGCCCTGGGCCAAAATTTGGTGTCAACAGCCAGCAAGGCAGAGGCCGAAAAGCGACGACGAGGAGGACTCTTCGGGGGTGCGGAAGGTGAGCGCGTCCATGCGGATAGGCGGGGGGATCTTCGCCGGCGACGGCATCTAACGACTGTTTTCTCTCGGCTTGATTCGTTGGACGATGGCTAAGCCGAGGGAAGCCAGGTAGGAGTCGTTTGCGGACAGAAACGGACGTGCGTTCGATGGCTCGAGGAATCCACGTGGAAGAAATCTAGATCGGGGTCGCACAGGAGTTGTTTGCGGACAGTCCGCAAGGAATATTTTTTCCATGTACAACGCTGATAAATGCGTTGTCTATTTGATGCCACGCATACTCGTTTTGCTGAGCTGGAAGTGAGAGAAATAGGAGAGAGAGAGGAGCCGTCTGTTCACGAGACGACGGCAACTGGCTCGTGCTCCCAGGCTGGAGACGACTCCAGCGCCCGTTGTATCATCCGTTGGCTTGTCACCCAGATCCTACGTGAAAATCCAGGTCGCACGACGCCAGCAGCTCGGACCCGGCCGCCTCCCCCTCTGGGCCATGCTCGCCGGCGTCGCCGCCTACGCCCGTTTCCCGTCAACGCAGTGCGAGTGCTTACTCTCTGCTTCCCCTGTACGCAGCTTCGAATTCACCAGGAGATAGAAACGAACCAATATTTGACGCTAATAATACAAAGCAGAGAAAAAAACAAAACACTTCATTGCCGCTTCCTTTTGTCAAATGGCATGGCCACTGGAGAGTAAGAGTGCAAGGAAAAGCTACACAAGCATAGTCGTTCAACGAGGACGCCATGGCCATCCGTGAGGCCGAGCTTCAGAGTTCAGAAGAGAGGATATGGATTGGTACTTTTTTCTATTTAGCCCTTGTCATTTTGCAGAAGAGACCCGTTCAAAATTTATTTAGGAAGAACAGTCCTTTAACGAAGCAACAAGAACGAAATAGAAGATTAGACTTTTTATTTAATTTTTTTTCAAACATCATAAATCATGCATTTTGCCATTCTCTCATACAAGCAACAAAATGTTCTATAAGATCAAATATACAATTGATCATCTTTGATTAATTGTCTCATGTATGTATACAGACAGTGTAACAAACAGACCATTGTATAAACTGTCTATTTAGTTGTCTGTATACGACAATCAAGATGTTTACAGACGGCAGCCATCTGCACCACTGTAACTTTAACAACATTAATGGATGTGGAACCTCTTCTCTGTTTTATCATCGTATTACCTTGTCACCTCATCGCTTAATCCATCGATATCAAATATATGATGCTTTGATGACGATACAGGACAAACATGTGTCTTGAAGATTTGTCACTTGCTTGGGACCTGTACCGAAAAATTCAAATCAATTTAGCATTCTTGAATTCAGTCTTCATGAATATGCAAAAAAGATATTGTTTCTATGAGCATAGGGGCGGTTGCATCACAGCCCCTATTTTATTTAAAGTTGGGTCGATTGCCAGTCGGTAATCATAACACGTTAGTTCTAAGAATCCCACTTTGTTCTTTCTTATAATGGTGATCCTAGGTGCAGATAGCATATCAAGATAAAAAAATCGCAAGCTACCATACGAATAAGGGTGCGTTCGTTGCATGAGGTCTAAACTTTAGAGGGTTTTTGCAACGAATATTGTGATTACAAATAAAGTTTAATTACAAAACTAATTTCAGGACTCCTCTCGAATTCGCGAGACGGATCTAATAAGGATAATTAAGCAGTGATTAGACGATGGTTACTGTAGCATCACTGTAGTGAAACTTAGATTAATTAGGCTCATTAGATTCGTCTCGCGATTTAGAGAGGGGTCGTGACATAGGTTTTGTCATAAAATGAATAAAAATATTCTTAAATAGTAAGATTCTCTTTGATGTGACAGGTCTAAACTTTAGAGGAGGGTGCAACGAACGCACCCTAACTAGCAGGACAAGTTATGATTACCGACTGGCAACTGGAATTGAAAGCACCGAAATAATAATAACTGAATGCCAGCATCAGAATCATTTGTATTGAATGAGATAGTCAGGGAATAGGGATAGAAACCTCTTTGGCGCGCGCACCATCATCATCATCCATGGCAGTCCTCTTCTTAGCGATGAAATACTTGATCTCCTCGAGGTAGTCATCCCAGTCAATTCCGCAGCCATAAACACATCTGAACTCTTCCTCTGTCCAGTCAACGGTATGGTTAGTGATGAAACGGGCTCCACCTCGCGCATTGGCGGTAGCCTTGTCTGCAATCTTGGCGAAAGACTTGAATATCTGATACCGCCGAGCCTTCTCCTCCTCACTTTTGTAAGTCCGGCCGTACTCCTCAATCCAGTCCTCAAACCTTGCCTTCATCGCCGCCTCTTCCTCCTCCGTGAAAACGTCCATCTCAGTCACCTCATTGACGGTCTTATCGTCAGACACCTCTCGGGCCCTCTTCTGCGCAGCAGCTACCTTGGTCATTTCAGCAAGGTAGTCTTCCAAGGAGAAGCCGCTGGCGGTGTCGACCTTCAACCTTGCATTGTCGACGTCTACCTCCTTTGCCTTGATGATGGCGGGCCTGTTACTCACCTCACCAACGGGCTTCTTGTCAATCGCCTCCTTCCTCATCTCCTCCCCAGCTACTGGTTAATTAATTATGGCTAGGTGAGACATGCACAATGTGAATCACAAATTTTTTTAGAAAGAAGGGTCGCCCCTAGTTTCATTCATTTGAAACCAAGTTCATGTCTCCAGCATCCATAACGCACCCAGCGTGACCATTACCGACTCCCATTACAATACTCGGGGGACTCAGCTGATCTGCTGCCCCAGAAATCATACCCATCGCTGCACTCTCAGCAACTCTCACACTCTCCACACCACCTGAAGCTTGAGGCACCGCCAACCTGTTGCCACTCTCCTGGCTTTCCTCGATATACAGTAATCTCGGCTTCTCCTCCGATTTCACCATAATCTTGTCGATGTAGTCGTCCAGCTGATGCAGTGAAGTCCCTTTGACCAATTTTCTCCATGTCTTCAGCGTATTCCATGTCCTCCTCCATATCTCTTTCATCCCTGACCATGTGTGCCCCTGAAAGCATATAGCATTACGTAAATTCCAAATATTCCAGATCACAGCAGATGAAACAATGTTTAGAGCTTCATGATTCCTGTTACATAGCCACCATTTGGCTACTGATTCAAAGTCCCTTCCTATATCCCTGAGCATCAGTTCAGACACAAAATTCCACAGTTCAGCAGCCACCACACACCCAAAAAACAGGTGTTCTGTGGTTTCAGTTTCACAACAGAAAAGACATGTTTTATCTTGCACCTCTCTTCTTTTAGCTAGATTAGTCCTTGTCAGAATTTTGTCATTTGCCAGCAACCATAAAAACACATGGATTCTGGGTGGAACAGTCAGACTCCAGATAGCTGGAGTGTGTACTGGCTGTACCCCTCCATATGAAATCACAGCATAGAGAGATCTAGAGTCATAAACACCATTTGATTTATATTCCCAAATGGGCAGATCAGGCTCACTGTTCAAGGATAAAGACTCAGCAATAGCCACCAGCTCAAGCCATTTTTCATACATTCTATTATCTACTGTCCTCCTAAAGGTTAGTCTCAGGTCTGTGCCATCCCAGACTTCTGCAATTGATTTGTTATGTTCATTAGTGATCACATACAGATCCCAAAACTGTACAGCCAGACAAGAATTACCAAACCATTGATCTTCCCAAAAGCGCACTTGCTTCCCATCACCCACTCTCCAACTGTAACCCATTTTCGCTGTGAATCACAAATGTAAGTAAAGACAGAATCATACCTGAACAATCTGAATTTTCCTTGAAATACCGAATGCCGAACAATCCAGCCAACACAGCAGCGGCCAAAGCGCCGTAAGAGCGGCCACCAACGGTGAGATACCTCTGTATCAGGACGAGAATCATGAGACGCCCGTGCATTAAGAAGCAATTTTTTTTTCGATGTAAGATCTGCAGGGAGCAACTCATACTTACCATGGTGTTGAGAGAGCGTGAGAAGGACTCCACCTGCGCTCGCCGGATCCTCGGCGGCAGGAACCTCCGGAGCGACATATCTCAATCGCTCGCTGTATATCCTCCGCCGCCGCCCTCGCCTCTCTCCGCCGCAATTTTGTATATAGAAGATGAGACTACGACGATTGAACAGGTGGGCCTGGAGCTCCAGGATATATATGTTTGTAGAGGCCTAGAGGATAGAAATACCTTCCATCGTTGGCTACGTTACGTATAGATCGACAACGATTGCCATGCTTACCGCTCTCCGCCAATCGCCAGCGGCGGCACTGAGACTCCGGCGAGCCGCGGAGGCTCCTCCTAATTTGCAAAGCCTTCTTCCCGGCAAGCTCCTCCCGCGGCGCTTCAGCTCCGATGAGCCCGCTCCAAGGGACACTTCAACCCAACCCAACAAGGTATCTCCACTCCATCCGGTCTCAACCTCTCAGCTCTATCGATTCGATTTCCTCTGATAGGTAAGCCTAGAATTTTTGTTTCTTCGGTGTGTCCTCCTTTTAATGCGAGATATGAGTTTAATTCGATCCAAGACCAAACACCGAGACCAAAGACCGATCCAAGACAAACAAGCCCGAATTCCCTCAAACCTTTTATCCATTCAATTTGTATCCATGTTAAAGTGCAGGTTTCAAGCGAAATGCAGAATCTACAACACAACGAAACGTGCTGAGATCTAGAAACCTTAACATCTGTGCCCCAAATTTGGAATTTTCATTACAATATTTACAAGAATGCTAATCCAAAATATCTAACGGGTCCGTAGTTCGACTTCCCTTTTATGTATTTTGTTTAAGATGAACAATGGTCCCTCTGTCTTTATTTTTCTCTGTGTGCTTGACATCTGTGTTTTTCGTGTTAACCATCCAACTGACTTGTCCGTGGAATGTGGTATGCTGTTTGAATTTTCCAATCCCAGATGTTTTACCTTATTTCATTGTTTTTTATTTCCTTCATTTGTTTAATAGTAATATTATGCCTCATTGATCTAGGATACCCAGTACATTGCACATATCCCTTGCCTGTGCATATAAGAACATTAACAAATCATCTCTTTTTCCTCAGCATTGCCCCCCTCTTGGGTATGAAGTTGAAGAAGATCTTAAAATGGTATACAATCGGCATGAGGAGAAGAGAATGGAGCTCATCTGTTTGCTCATCAAGGCTCTCGATACCTGTGAAACCGGCGCACAAAGACTTTGTCATGGTGAAATACAAGGAGGTGGCGCAGATCCGTCGAGAGTACCTTGCTAAGTCACAGGCAAACGGTCAGAATACTCGGAACTCAGATAATAGTGCTACAATGTGAGTGGCAAATGATATTTCCTTGTCATTGATAGATATTTGTCTATTTCCATATATGATTTGCTTATCCTACCTCTCGATCTGGCTACTTTAAGGTCCAAGACAGATGGAAAGAAGCGTTGGAGCGTTGGGGATATCCTTTCAGCTTCCGCTTCAGGTGCCCTTCTAGGCTTGATCCTTAGTGATCTGGAATCAGCAATGGAGCAGAACTAACTCGAAAAGTATTGATGTGGATCCAGAAGGCCGGTTTTAAGATGCATGTTGTATTTTTAGTAGACCTATATACATAGTAATATGGATATTTATTTTCATGACTGTGCAACTTGAGTTGGCTCTTGGGTAGGGCCATCGGGGGCGTGTGCGGTCACCTGGGGGGAATTCGACACGGTCCTTAGACCCAGTTTTTGACCGTCAATTAGCTCTATAAATAAGGAAGAACTAACACTTGTTACTTGCATTTTGTTATCAAATAACCTATTTCCACGTATACCTCTAGATTTGGATGTGCAGGTGGAAAACAGGAATTTTCAGGTATAAACAAGGCCCAAGGCGACGATTCCAACACTCCCACCAAACGACGCTCGCCGCGGGAATATAATTCAAGGATTAAATGCCCAGAACCTACCAGAATATCAACTGAGGCCACGCACTTAGAAAAGAGGCTAAAAGGCCGAGGGGAGGCAACCTGCAAAAGCCCAGCCCAGGGGGGGCCAGGGCCAGGTCGGCCGACCCCAATACCTAGGTCGGCCGACCTGCCAGGTGGCCCCCCTGGGTCCATCTTTCTAAGGCGGTTTGCAACCGACTTCAGGAGGTCGGTTCCACCTGCAATCAATGCCACCGACCTAAGGAACCGCCTCAATTCCACCGCCTTTGGAGGGCTATAAATAAAGGGGTACCCCCTCCCCTTAGAAGACACACAACACAAGAGGCTCATTCCTCCTCCACACATCCAGAGCTAGGGGCGCTCTAGTTAGGCTTAGGCTGAGTAGTGGGCTGCCCTTTTGGCTCCCAAGTCCCTTGGAGAGTTTGGGGTAAATTCCCTTGTATCCTTTTACTCTCTTTGTAAGACTTATTCTCTTATCAATGGAATATCATCGTTCTTGTAGTAGTTATGTGCTTATGCTAGTTCATCGTTCATCCTTGATCTTGGATGAACGTTCTTCGTTCGTTCATGTTCGTTCATCGTTCGTTCATCGTTCATCGATGTTCGTTCATGATCGTTCATCGTTCGTTCGTCGTTTGTTCATACTCGATCATCGGTTAACGATGATCGTTCTTCATTGTTCATCGTTCGTCGCTCGTTCTTGAGCGACGAACGCCTATGCTTAGTGCTAGCTTTGATCCTTTGTCTAAGTAATCGCTTGCTAGACCTAGTTGTTCCTTTTGCTTAGTCATCGGGTCCATTGTCTTGCAAGAGTGCTCTAGGTTTATCGCCTTGCGAGGTGCCTCGAGGGATCTAGAGTTGTGGTTAGTTACGCTAGCATGGTGCTAGGGCTTCCTTTCCACCCTTGGATGCGTGTTCGTGCCCCACGGTTTGTAGAGGTAGGCGGCAGGTGGTGACAGCCCTGTCCGTCCCTTGTAATCCTCCACGTTCGGGTATGGCGTAGGAGTATATATGAAATGTCTGGAGATTGGGGCAGACTCTGATCGCTGGATCTCCCGATGATGGCTTGGCAGTAGAACAGCTTAGTCTTGGCTTGTGTGCAGCTTAGGCTATAGGTAGATGCTACGCACGCTACTTGACGATGTACATTAGGAGTAGCAGTTCTTCTTACTTAACCTTAGTCTAGCTTAGAGCCGCCTCTCGCCTTTTATCAGAGAGTGGAAACGCCTGCTGTGTGTGTCGCACTATCCTCTATCCATTTACTGCCTTACCCCTGCATTTGGATATTGGTTATGATCTATCATTTGTAACACCATGAGTATAAGTACACACTTGTCAACTACGTCTTCCTTTGGAAAAATATAAATAACGATACCCTGGAATACTCTCGGGTGAAATGCTACAACGGGTTATCCGTGCGCTTGCGGATTATCTTTTATGATTAAATACTAATAATACATTTCTGGCACTCGTTGCCCGTTGTGGATTATTATGTATCCTAAGCAAGTAACTTAACCCCAGGTATTTCTGGCGCTGAACCGGGAATATTCACTCTAGGCCTAACCAGCCTAAGGTGGTGTTTTCTGTTTGGTGTAAGAAATACCAACACATATTTCTTGACATGTTTCAAAGGTCACGAGAGCACTAGAATTTGACAAATGAACTTTGCAAAATAATCAGATCAGATATGCAGGTACGCTGCCACCAGAGATTATGCTTATGCGAACAACAGGGCGGTTTTTCGGATTTACAAACAATGCTTCCATTTATTTCTCTACCATTTTTTTCTCAAGCATGATGAACTAATGATGACTGCAGTTTGCAAGAGAATCGGAAGATGTAAATCACTTCCAGACTGATGGACATAAAACTCCACTAGCACATAGAGGTGGACTTGTTGGCAAGGAAGTGCTCACTGATGTGGTGCCAGATCAAATTGCTAATCTTCTTAATTACAATATTTTCCCATGAGTTCTTTTTGTCAAGCCGTGCCCCAGATCCCAAACGCAACGAGTCTAAGAAACAAGTTGTGATGATGTTTTAGATAATGAAGAAATTGTGTTGATGCCTCTACCGGTGTGACGGTTGAATGCCGTCACGCTTTAGGATGAGAGCTATGTGCATGGATGGATCACTTCACATGAAGGACAAACTTCCAAAGTTCCAAGTAACACGCCACACATCCTTTGTACCAAGCTACTGCTGCTCGTCATGCCCAACAGTCCAGTCTTGACGCGCATCTAGAATCCAAAAGCCACAAAAATGTAGCTTCTTGTGACTTCTCCACCTATTTTTACATTTGATGAGGATGCGGTGGGTTGGCGCTGATCTTTCCGTGAGAGGGGAAGGGATAACTTTGATTTTGATTCGAGAGGCGTTGACGGCCCGACTACAACCAGCAAGGATGCGCCTTAACAACCGATACACCAACTCCAACGGTTGTTCACGATCTTGTGGAGCACGATCAACCAAACCATAAGGGTAATTCCTGGTGGGGTTCCGAATCAAGTAGTCTGGGCGGTTTCGCCAACTCGCGCGTCTACCAGGAAGTAGCAATGGCTAACTTACAATCAATCAAAACCCTAAACTGAAAGTGGCGGCTATGGAGGTATATGAGAGGTGTATAGGACAACCAGGACGTGGTAGGGGTCGTCCCCAAACCCTAGGACGCGCCCCTATTGGGCCCAACTTGATACAAGGCCCGTCGGACCAAAACTGGACAGAAAAATGTCTGTGTAGTAAAACGACGAATGCGCAAGACTCCAAATAGATATGGACATGAGGATGGATCTATTGGAAAGTAGATTTGATAAGCTTTCCATGAAGTCCAAGATCGCCCCAATCAAAGTACGTATGAAGTCGTGGCTGTTGTCGCAAGTTGGTGCTGTTGTGCTGTCCGAATGCAACTTTCCAAAACGTGTCAGATTTGATCTCTTTCTTTCCTTGGGCAGAAACTGACGTGGTCATATAGTGGAGAACGTTGGGGATACATGGAATTGGTCCCCTATCAACTTCCTTGGTCCTCCATGCCTTTCATATGCGTCTAACACTTTCCTTGATCCATGTAAGTAATTCTGGAAATGAAGTTGAACACACATCATGGTGCAGCAACAATTCATCAAATATTTTGGACATAATGATGATATAGAATTTGATTCACCTTTTGTTCAAAAGTCATGAACATGGTCATATCTGAGCCGGTTATGTCCTCATCAACATTGATTACATAACAACAACTATTTTGCCAAACACTTTGAAAAGTGCATCTTAAATAGAATCTATTTTTTTAGAGAAGCTGTTTTCTTAGAGAAGTTGCTTTTGAAGGATGGGGCCTAAGTGCACTGTGTTTTTTACTTTGGTAGTTTCTATACCTGCCATTGCTCTCTTGTCGTACCCCATTTCTGAAGTACTTAGTGTTTACCGTATCAGTCCCTGGATCAGTAGTTGATACGACACTTTCACAGAATGCTTCGCAGCAAATACTTTATTTATATTACCGATTACAAGCCTTTTTATTACATAAAGGTCTTGATACAAAAGAGGCGAGCAGCCTCAACACTCACAGGCATCACGCTCAAAGGCTGGCACAGCAGCCAGACTAACACTAAACTTAGCGGAAGACAACAGGGCTCCACTTCTACAGGCACCACTTGTGCGTAGGCCGATCTTCACTCTTCATCTCCATCAGCTTGAAAGTCGTACTCGGGCTCATCGTCTGAATGTTTTAAGCAAGGGTGAGTACTTAAGGTACTCAGCAAGCCTAACATGAGGGGTATGATTATGCAAGGGGTTATCAAAGGATTAGGCTTATGGTTAGCGACAAGGCAAGAAGCCAAGTTTATGCAGGGTTGTTTTGAAAGCAAAGCATTTCGCAGTTCTAATCAAGTATCAGTAGAGATTAGTGGGGTTGGGCGGCCCTGGGGGAGATGCAATCCATCCCGCCAGTTCCTCAATTTTATCACTGGCCACCAACCAGCACACGGCTCCAAACCGGCGTTTTTCTAAAAAAACACCAAGGGTACGCACGCAAGAGTCTAATCATAGTGTGGCTGATGCTTTCGCGTTGTCCAATACCGTGGAACACGGCTTTTCGAAAAGTTTCTTACACTACTAGATTTTCCCCCTATAACCACGAAACATTTAGGCAACACCACTGATTTGGGTGCAATAGGTGGGTACTATGGCACCGATAGAGTGATTTGGTAGTAATATGCGTGCCTATTACTACATATAAATTGTGTTGCGATATTTATGTTTCGTGTTGCAACAGGGTGACCCTAATGTACCCGTTTTTAGGATTTGTGTTGCAATTGGTTGGGAATACTGCTACACCAATTATGAGTTGCCTTAGCACTTCGTGAGTTGCAATAGAAAGGTGCTATGGCGACCATATTAGCCTTGGTTGCTTCTGAACGGCAATTTCGCAACCCTTGATTTGTGTTGCATCTTTTCTTGCCGCGAGATGCAATAGCATGGACGTATTGCCACAATTTTGCGTGGTTGTCCTACTAGTCATAGTTGTTGCAACTGTAATAGACTTATTGCAACGAAGTGTTCCTTGGTTGCACTTAAATTTGTCTATCGCCATGCTTTTTGTTCTTACAGGTGGGCCTCCAATAATCGATACAGCAGAGCATCAATCAGATCGGGACTCAGCCATGATCTAGAGTTGATGATCTCGCAATCGACCATTGCGCCGCGCGGAGCTAGGTAGGTCAACAGGCAACCTACATCTTCGATCTCGCGATCGACCAATGCGCCGAGCTAGCTAGGTCAATAGGCAACTTAATTACATCTCGATCTGGATCGGAAGCTATACCCTCGACATCAATATACATCTGCGGCTCCACCGTAAGATCGCTCTCGCCTCCGACCACGTCAACGCGGAAATTCACGCCGCCCTAGGAAATAAATAAAATAGGTTTTCCAAATATTCGCGCCGGTACGGTTGTCTTAATCTCGTATGCCTATATACTAATCTACATGTATGGGAGGGAGAGGCGCGCCAGGGCGTTTTGGGGCTAACGTGGCTCTGCCTCTGGGTCGACACGACACGTTTGGGCGGGTCCCATTGCGTCCCGCGCTGCCTTTTCTGTTCCGCGCATTCTTCCCTTTATGTTTCCCTCTCCGGCCTGGTTTTGCTGAGCTCTGCTTTGTCGGCCGTCCATTGAAGCCCGTTGGCGAACCATGGAGCACCGGCCCGTCTTCTCTGGGGAAACAACCTGCAGGGCCGGCCCAAGAAATAAATAAAACAGGTTTTCCGAAAAATTAAATAGGTGGCGTGGAGAGTTGAACCAACAACCTCTTGCAATTCATCTAAAAGATGTTATGCCAACTGATCTAAGCCATCTTTCTGATTTGTTTCTACCATATAACTTTTCTTATACGTTAACGATTACAACACAGCCGGGACCTTGCGCGGCGAAGGGCGCCCTTCAATCCTAGTGTATGTATATATATATAAATTAGTTGATGCTTATACTTTTTTTTGCGATGATATTTGATACTTATACGATTTTGTTTGGCGTCTCGAGAGACAATTTATAGCCATGGCAATTGATTTGAACATTATTTTTATTTTTGTTTGGGCATATGAACAAATAATTTATTTTTGTTTGGTGTGTCAATAAATAATTTATTCCCATGAAATTCCCATGACCTGACGAACACAAACCACATCACCCGGCCGTGCACGCGTTAGCAAGAAAATGCAAAAAACAAATGCAAAAGACAGCCACCTGGGATTCGAACCCTGGCTCTAGACTTGAGAGATTGGAACCTTACCACTGTGCTGCGCCTTTTGTTGTGATGGAGTTTAGTATTTACTTTATACATTACGGTCAAGAGGGGAATCCAACATGGGACGGATCAGGCCTAGGGGGTCCCATTGCGTCCCGCGCTATGCTTTGTCGGCCGTCCATTGAAGCCCTTTGGCGAACCATGGAGCACCGGCCGTCTTCTATGGGGAAACAACCTGCAGGGCCGGCCCAGGAAATAAATAAAACAAGTTTTCTGAAAAATTAAATAGGTGGCGTGGGGAGTTGAACCAACAACCTCTTGCAATTCATCGAAAAGATGTTGTGCCAGCTGATCTAAGCCACCCTTCTGATTTGTTTCTACCATATAACTTTTCTTATACGTTAACGATTACAACACAGCCCGGCCCTTGCGTGGCGAAGCGCGCCCTTCAATCCTAGTGTATGTATATATATATATATAATTATTTGATACTTATACGATTTTGTTTGGCATCTCAAGAGACAATTTATTGCCATGACAATTGATTTGAACATTATTATTTTTATTTTTGTTTTGGCATGTGAACAAATAATTTATTTTTGTTTGGTGTGTCAATAAATAATTTATTCCCATGAGATTCCCATGACCTGGAGAACACAAACCACATCACCCGCCCGCGCGCACGTTAGCAAGAAAATGCAAAAAACAAACGCAAAAGACAACCACCTGGGATTTGAACCCTGGCTCTAGACTTGAGAGATTGGAACCTTACCAATGTGCTGCGCCTTTTGTTGTGATGGAGTTCAGTATTTACTCTATACAATACGGTAAAGAGGGGACTCCAACCTGGGACGGATCAGGCCTAGGGCGCAAGACTGAAGAAAAATGCCGGTAAAAAAAAGACCAAAGAAAAATGCAAGCACAATTTTTCTTTTTAATCTCTGCATAAAACTTGTAACTAGTCTTTCTCCCTCATACGAACTTCAAAATAGATCATTTTTTTTCCTAAAAACTCCTAAAATCATGCTCTATCAAGTTATGAAACTTATTAATGCTATTATTTTGAAAAATCTTCTCGTGTGAGTCTGTTTGAACAATCCAATTTTTGAATTTAAAGAAATGACAACTACAAGCAAGATTTTTGTACACTAAATGATGTCAGATGGAAAAGTGATGAATACTAAAGTTTCGTATCTCATCAAGATCTACAATCTTTATTTAGGTTATTTTGTCATTTTCAAAAGTGGTCATAGCATGTAGTACAAATTTGACAAGTCTCTAACATAGTTTCTTAAACTATGCGAGTGAATCTAGGATTAATGATCAATGTATACTACCACTTTCTCAAATGAAAAAAAGACCTAAATAAATATTGTAGATCTGGATGAGTTATGAAAATTTGATATTCATGTCTTTTTCGGCTGAAATCATTTAGTGTTCAAAAATTTTGCTTTTAGTTATCAATTTTTGAAATTCAAAATTTAGATTATGCTTCCTTTTCTTTAAACTCGTAGAGGCACCCTCCTCTTCCCTCCCGTCTTGACGCTCTGAGCCATTCGATCACGATCTGAGCGTTTTAGTGGTTCAATAGTTTCCGCCCAGTGCCCACGCTGAAACGTTCCCCGGTTCCCCATCGCCTTTCTACCTCCCCCTCCACCCGGCGCCGCCCCCCGCGTGCCGCCTGACGGATCCCCTCCTTCCACGCCGCCGCCCAGTCTCATCTGCCCGGCGCCGGCCCGCGCGCTACCCCGCGCCGCCTGGCTCGCCTTCTCCATGGTGTGCGGCCGTCAACCTCTCTGCCTCTTCTAGATCCTTCCTCCGCCGCACCTCAAACAAAATCCCCGGTGATCCCCCATCCCGGCGACTCGCCGGTCCACCAGGCGCCACGCCTCCCTTGGTCCGAACGACGGCAGCTTCGGCAATCCTCGCACCCAGCAACCGGATCCTCCCACCCAGCAACCATTCGCCACCTGATCCCCCATCCCGGCGACGGCGGTCCACCAAGCACCACGCCTCCCCTGGTCCGAACGACAGCAGGTCCGACGATCCTCAGACCCAACAACCTTTCGCCGACCACCGCGCCTGTCGCAACGGTGCTTGCAGAGATTGCGACTCCGGTGTAGATCGATCTGGCGCTGCCCATCCGGCCTTCCCTATCGCTGCAGTGCCTCCTATGCCACTGATCTCCAAACCGATATAGCTCTTGGTTGTGGATTCAACTGGCGGCATCTGCAATCACGGAGGCTGCTGCCCTGTTCGTTCCCCACCTGCGATTCCAGGTCAGAAAAAGGAGAATTGCATTGTTAGGGTTGGGTTGATCACGGTTTATTTTATTCCTGTCCATTTAATTCCTCAGGAAATTAATTACAAACCACAACAGCTCAGTGTATTCGTAAGGAAAAATGCATATCGTGTTTCATACTTGAATGTTGTCTGCTTTACAAATTGAGATTCTACAACTGTCTCCTTTCTGATGCTTTATATATATTCGCATTTTAGCTTCCGGTTTGACCGCCGTGTCTAAATGCTTATCATTCCAATTTCGAATAAAAGATAGGTGGATCACCTATATAATCTTACTGTTCAGTTGTACTCATATCTGAACTTTCTTCAGCGACATATGTTAGTACAGGGTATAGACACAGGCTGTTCAGATTATATTTTTCTTTTTGTGACTATAATTTGAGAAAAATCTGCTTGCTTTACAGGTTAAATTAATTTCTTATATTTTGTTTGCAGATTTATAACCATGTCTACATCTTCATCAAGATCACCACTTCATAGAAGTTGTAAACGAAAGCAACGTGCGATGTTTCTTCTCAGCTATTATTTTGTTGCTGCAATCATACATGCATACATGTATACCTTGGTCGTTTATTGCCTTCATAGAGGACATCTCATTTATTTTCCCCACTCAACAGCCACTTCCACAGATTTCCAGTTCTCATCCAGTCGTCGTGTTCGTTCTCGCCAGCTACAAAACTCATCTGGTATATATTTGATTTTCTAATTTTGTAGCTTTGTGTCTGATTTGTGCATTGGCCATGTCGTTTATACTTTGTGTCTGAAATCATCAAAGTTTTCTCTTTTTTTTCTAATCTATGCAGGAACAGGACAGGAGTTTTCTTCCATCCCTCAATGAATTTAATGTTCGAATCAGTTTGTGCATGGTTGAATTGAGAGCATTACTGCCCAAATCGCTGGCCAAATCAAACAACTTTCCCACTGTATGTACAAATCGATCCCAACCAGCCTATTCACCACAACACCGGGCCTCTCAGCAGCTGTACGAAGTGGAATAACATAGTAAAGCCTCTGACCATAGCTTTGACATCAGAGGTGACCTCTGTACTTCTTCAAGAGAAGTTAGGATTTTTTTTTAATAAGTAGTCAATTGAGTTCGATTCAAGAAAAGATCAGCTATGGTCCATGTTAGACAGTTTTCAATTAAGGCACACAATTCCATTTTTATCTGATTTCATCAAGAATTTCAGGATCAATTCTAATGTCTTAAATCTGCCTGCTTCGTATTCGTTTCACTGAATAGGTAAACTCAACCTTTTTTCTGTCAAATTTGACCGACAAAATACACTCTTCTACAGTGAGTTGACATTGAAGCGTACAAGGCGGTGACAATTATATCTGGGTGCTGAGAAAACACCAAGGCGATCAAGGACACAGGCATGGACTTCTATACTCATAGTACCAGGTAAGATTCAACTCTCCTGATACAAGGTGTTGATGAATCAAATAGAAGAGAAGCTTTTATTTTGGACCCAGGCAAAACTAACAAAAAACTTTGTGTGGAAGAGAAGCTTTTGTTAACCACAGAGTGTTGTGCTTTGGGTCATGGGCATTGTAGCTGCAGGGTCAAGAATGTACATGTATGCCGCCTTTGTGCAATCTATGAAAGGAATGGACTCCTTCTTTGTACACAGCCTTTGTGTGTTAGTTTGCTTGCAAAATCTGATTTCATTCTGGCAAATTAATTTGATAATTTCTGCAACCAATTCATTGTCTGCATATATATCATTTGATAGCCCATCGTCTGCCAGCGTAGTAAATACATTAAGCAGCTCACTAGGAAAGTTTGAGATTTTAAGCATTCTTCCTGAATTTATTTCACTTGCCATGGCTACGCAAGTATAATAAATTAAATAATGAGTTTCGTTTATATTTGAAGTTAGATAAAAGGAAGAAGTATGTTCATTGTTTATTTCCATACCAACCTCTTATGTTTTGATTTTCCTTGGGGAAATTAATTAGTGACTTTTTTCAGGCATTGTGTCTCTTTTGTTGATTTCATTTACTTTCATACAAGTGTTTATCAGTTTTGCGCCAGGTGCACAGTTGATATCTTGATTCTGTTATATAATTACGTCAGTCTCAAATGTTGCAACAAGTGACATGATGCATCATGTGACATTACTCTGATTAATTAGCATCTCCTCCTGGCAGTTAATTTGTGTTGCTATTTTGCACACTACTGTTCTTTTCAAGATTTTATCTATACTTTTTTTTTCACGATTTTTTATCCTTGATATACAAGAGCTTCATGTGTTGCCGATGATTCATGTCTATTTCCTTATGGTCTTTGCAGCAGTCCAGTACTTGAGGGTCACCTAATGGACACCTTATGCCCAACTAATCCACGTCTACATACTGAGGTTGACATCAGCGACATGTTTTACCATGTTATGTTGAATACAGCTGCAGCACAAATACTTTCCAAATTAAATGAAGCTCCTTGAGGTGCACTATGGATATCGTTGTTTTCTGCTTTATGTAGCCATAATACTCGCATGTTGACCTGGAAGTAATCCATTAAATCGTTTTTTTAAGCTCAAGTTAAGACCTATGGTAAATGTTGATAAAGACTTCCAAAGATCTTTCTCCGACACTAATCTCTATAGTTGAGATTTGCACTCATTTATAATCTTAGTTCATTATTTTCTCTTTGTTTGAGAAAGGCTCTAAGAAACCGTGTGAGTTTGCGCTTATTTATAATGTCAATTCTGTCGTTTTTCTTTTTGTGATGCATTCGCATCGGAAAGGATATATATACCCGCGGTAATTTGCCGCGGGGTTCCATCTAGTTTTGATAAAGCATCCCATGATAACCTTGGCAAGTAGCCATTCAGCAGTTCTGAAATCATTTAAAATGCTTTGAGCAATTTGACCCTTCATCCGTGTCCTATAAATCAAGTTTGGCAAGTACTGTCTTTGTGTACCATGATGTTTAGTTTTTCTGTATGATAAACAGTAAATGCTGGACGTGATGCTGCAGGACGCCAGAATCAAGTGTCGCTAGCCTTTGGACCTGTTGATCTGCATGGAGCAGTAGTGATTCGTGAACAAACAGACAGCGTTTCACCAGGTATCGATGATGCAAGCAGCACATGGACAGACAGCGTTTCAGCAGGTACTAGTCAAGCTAGTTATTGAATGACTTTCTTTCCTTTGGTTCTATATCTAATTGTCTGTAGCATAATTTCAGTTTACTTCATGCTAAAAAAATGTTATTCTTTCTTTTCAGCAAACTAAGGCAGTTCGAATGGAGCAAGCAAGTGATGAGCAAACATCTTGAAGTTACCCTTTGCTGATCAAGTGATGGGATCGTCTTGAAGTCACCCTTTGCTGATCAAGTTCTTCATTTCTTATCAAATTAGCCTACTATGTATGTTGAAACAATCTGGTGTTGCAAACTTATTACTATTTCAGTACTACGTGTGTCATGGAATTTTACCCTGAATGGTTGAATCTTGTTTCATGAATGATAAATGCTTAATTATTTTTGATCCTATATTATATTGTTTTAAATTATTGGTGATACAAATAATTGAGCGTGGCATAATAGACATGTGGCAATAGCTACAAAAGTATGGAAGCAACACCATTCGTGGCAAATGAGAATTCATCCTATCGCAACCCGACTTTTTCAATGTCACAAAGGGTCGTGGCAATACCAAGTTCCACATGTAGCAACCCACTATTATGGTGGCAATAGAGGCATGAACTTTTACCTACCAAAACGTTTTCGAAGCAATAGAGGAGATCACATCTAACAACCAATCAAGTTTGGTGGCAATAGAGTGCTCCACCTATAGCCTCCAAACGATTTTGGTGGTAATAGAATGTCCCACCTATAACAACCATCCGTAATGCGTGGCAATAGAGTTGTCCACCTCTAGCAACCAAACGAACCTGGTGGCAATAGAGGTGCTTTCCCTATAGCAACCACAACTAGAGTGTAGCAATACAATGCTTTGCAACGCAAGATTTTATACATTGCAACGCGTTGGGTACGATGCAATTGAACCTCTAGCAACAGTAGATGCGTCGCAATAGGATAATTTACAACCAACACGAGTGCACCCTTAGATGCTAGTTGCAACGCCAAATTGTGATGTAATAGAAAAAAATTGCAACCAACAAAAGACATTCGTGGTCGAAGGCTAATACCACGGGACCTTTTGCAGCACTTTTTTACGAAATTGTTTGGGTGCAATTGTGGCTATTGCACCCAAAAAGGGCATATTACAACGCATTTCCTTCGTTGTATTAGGGGGAAAATCTAGTAGTGTTAACCTTGGCCAAGGGTGCACAAATTTCCCCACAAGGTGGTCCAGTCCTCCCTATCGTCATAGTTTGGACTGTCCCACTAAAGGTTCCGTACCTACTTCGTACCACCACGGCATCCCCCACGGATATCACCAGGGGCTTCACAATTATAATAATATGGCCAGTCATAAATGCCGGATCTCGAACACCCACCAACGAACGAGTCTTCTCCTGGGACACCGTTGCTATCTCCTGCCTCCGGGGGGTACCGGGTGAGTACTAGTAGGGTGTGGTTCCAATCCCGTGCCCATTCACGGCTTGTGGCTGCGCGAGAGGTGTTAGGCAAAGGCGGCACAAGAACCGGTCCTTATACGACCAAACCAGGCATCTTCAATGGCCAATCTATGCGTGGAAGGGCGTCCAAGAGATAGCCTCCCCACTGAGGACTACCTCGCCTGATCCCGCCAAAAACATCCCTCACTAGGGTTGCACTTATTATTAACCACCCAATTTCTCATTTACACACCCCAGCAAGACACACGCATTTTACACGAAGATCATGTGAGTAATTAAACACATGTGAAAGTCCTAAGCAGTGAGCATATCAACAATTCATTAATTAAATTAATGATGTTGATTCCTAGGGTTAACAAGGATACCGGGTATAATCAAGTCAAGGCAGGCAATCAAATATTGCATAGGACCATTACCATGCAATTTTATTTGTAAACAGCTCTAATTAGGATAATTTCATAAACATGGGATCAATATGATCAAAGGGAGTTAGACTTGCCTTCACCCAGCTCTTCCTCCTCTAAATCCTCGTAATCAGGGTCCTCTGCTTCCTCTTCTTGATTATCTAACGATTAAACAAAAGAATAAATCTACCGCTTACCAACAAATTAACAGGGCATTAAATCCAAATAAAATCCAATTAAAACCAGAGGGGAGTTGATTCTGGTGGCATTGTATAGAGTAGGATTTTAGATGAATTTTGGCGCAAGGTTCGCCAAAATTGGAGTTAAGATGAAAAAGATATGGATTTCTGAAGTTTGAATGATTTGTTTTAAAGGCTTTTAGCTTGATTAATTTAGTATGTGAGATTCACAATTAATCAAAGGCTAATAAAGGTTGGGAAGTGATTAGAAATGAAAAAGGTATTTTTGGGAATTTTCTGGGATTTTTTTGATATTAGAAATGTGCTCGAATTAAGTTTCTGGGTACAAATCCGGGTGTACGTAACAATTACAGAGGCTTTGTGAGACTGGCTTGTGGGGTCAGCGGGGCCGGTGCGCTGTGTGTGCACTGTTTCGTGGGCTTGGTTCATGAGTGCTGTGGACCGGAGGGGCATGCGGCTGGTCCACGGTGCACCGGGTGCACCACGTGGTGGCGGCGACCCGGTCGTCGCGGGCCCGCGCTGCCGACGTGGCGGCCACGTCGGACGGCGGCGCAGCGCGCCGGAGAAACGCCTGCGCGCGGCGGCGCATCGCCGGAGGGGTCGCCGGCGACGGCTGCCGGCGGCGGAGCGCGACACGGAGGACACCTACGGGACCTACACGACGCGGCGGAGCTAAGGGTGCTACACGTTGACGAGGAGGGTGGCCGGAGCGACGGCGCGGCGTCGCCGGAGACGGGCGGCGCGCCGGCGCGAGAGGGGAAAAGGCGAACGCGCGTGCGCAGGGCTTGCGCGAATGGTCGCGCGCGTGCGCGGGCGTGCTGCGAGAGCGATGCGTGCCACGGCTCGGCCGGGCGCGGCCGGAAGGGCTGCCGGCGTCGAGGTTGGCGGTGGCGGGCGGAGGTGCCCGGCGAGATGGCGCATGCGAGCGGGAAAGGAGAAAGGAGAGTGGCGCAAAAGGAAGAGGAGGGGATGGTGAAGCTCACCGTGAGCTCGGACGGGACGGGGTCGACGGGAGACCGCCGGAATCGGGGATGGAGACGGCGGCGGGTCGACGTCGATCTCTCTCCTCAGGGCATAGCTGCACGAACGGGAGACATGACGGGGTTAGGCACGTGAAGGAGTGTTGAACTCGACGAGGAAGTAGAGACGAGGCTCACCGGAAGGGAAAGGAAAGCTCGTCGGAATGTTCGCCGGACTTGAGAGAGGATTGGGGAAAATAGCAGTGGAGAGCTTGGGAGTGTGTAGAGATGGGAAATGAAATGAGAGGAAGGAGAAGGGGCCTCGGTGCTAACTTATAGAGCTTCAATGGCGGTTCCCGGCGAGGAAAATATCGCACTCGCCGGTGAGATATTTTCGCCAGAGTTAATGCCGACGCGACGCGCGAAGGCGGTGCGGAGCTCGGTGACGCGCGCGAGGAGTGGGAGCAGTGCCAGCGACGGGACAGGGAGAGGCGGTTGCTGCACTGGGGTGACGTCGCGGCATGGAGCTCGCCGGGGCTCCAGGGTGGTTCGCGAAAAGAAGGAATGGGCGGCTTCTGTGCGACGCGACGCGATGGAGAGGCGGTGGCGCAGCGCGCAAGGCTCACGTGCTCCTCGTGGCAGTTTCTGTAGCGCGAAACGACGGGGCGACGAGGTCCGGCAGGGAAGAATGGGCGGCGGCAGAAATACCGCCAGTTGGAGGTAGAAGACGACGGTGGGGCCCGCCTGTCAATGGCTCAACTGAGCGGGAGATGGGCTGGCCGGTTGGGCTGGGAGAAGTTGGGCCGCGTAGGGCTGTGCAGGAGAAGGAAAGAAGAAGGGAGTTGGGCCGGGAAGAAGAAAAGGAAGGGGCGGCCCGATTGGAAGAGAAAGATTTGATCTTTTTATAGGAATTGATTTGGATGAATTTTGAATTCATTCAAAAGGAAAGATTCAAAGAAACACTAAAACAAAGTCAAGAAAACACAAAAATGCACATGGTGATGTTTGTGCACGTTTTAAAATTCATAAACTTTTGGTTTTGCTATTAACTAAGCTAGCAAATTGATTTCAATTGAAAAGTTTTTAAAAGTTCAAAATTTTAGTGATTTTTTGATGATCATGAAAACACGGGTCGCTACATCTCTTTTCAGCTGTGTTCTAAAGATTGTGTATTTTGTTGATGGAAGGAGACTGAGGCACTTCAGGTGATATGTCTTTGAAAGGATTCTTTTGGGCAGGTGAGAATTTGATGCATGAAAACGAAGGGCGCACATTTGGAAAACGCACAGTTGTAGGGCCATTGCTTTTTTACCTACTCCATCTTTGACATATATTAATTGTCATATCCTATTTTAACGGTCGGCATTATTGCAACTGTTCAAATCTCTCATTAATGTATTGTATTTTGTTGATACTCGTAGGGATAGGTCGATGGTGTGTTTGATCTATAATATCTATATAAGTCATACCCACTAAGTGCAATTACTTTTCTAAAACCCAATCCTCATCGTCCGCAATGGTCCATAAATTACTTCTTGCTCCTTCACGTCATGTCCTCCCATCTCCTCCCCAGTCACAACCGTAAATAGGATGGTGTGTTTGATCTATAAAAAAATAAACTCGACCTGCTAGGGAAAGAACCGCCCCCGACGGCATTATATTAAGGAGAAGAGCCTTCTCACGCAGGCCGAGAAAACCCCCGAACCCCCTCCCCATCCATACACAAGGACTCAGCTGGCCGTTGTGAGCTGCGGCGCGAGTCTTAACCATGTGCTTTGAACTGGGGAGGACGAGGGGATTTTTTTCCACACCCGAGACTAAATCCCGGCCGGTGCGACACACCGAGTCGATCCTGGGGATCGAACCTGGGCGGGCTGGCTGCCACTCGGGCGCCTTGCCACCAAGCCGAAGGCTCGTCCGCTGTTTGATCTATAATATCTATATAAGTCATACCCACTAAGTGCAATTACTTTTCTAAAACCCAATCCTCATCGTCCACAATGGTCCATAAATTACTTCTTGCTCCTTCACGTCATGTCCTCCCATCTCCTCCCCAGTCACAACCGTAAATGCAAACAAACTGTCTGCATTTAACAGAAAATAACCATGCGAGCGTTTCACCCCTGTCCGCTAGCCTTCCCCAATTCCCCTTCCTCTTAACTCTACCGCGTTCATATGCTATATACTCCTCTCCCATGCAGCAATTAGGCACTAACATCCTCAAACCCGGCTGAAACATCGATCCCTCGATTCTTCTCCATCATCCACCATATCTGCAAGGATGCAACCAAGATGAGAACCTCCTGTTGAGTTGATGCCCTGAAGAATTTCTTTCAATCAATCTTGAGATCTCATCCTAAATTAGTGGATTAGTTGCTGGAGCAGCAGTGGAGAGGCCTCATCCTATATGCAGATCTGATAACCCGTCCTTAGATCTGTCCTTTTCTTTCACATCATTACATCTTTATGTTGTAGTCTTAGTTCTAATGCCATCCTTCCTTGAATGTGTGCAATTTGTTTCTCTAGCATAGCCCATCTGCCAGATATGTTCTTTTTTTTTTTTTTTGCTTGCTTGGTACAAACATTATGGCATTTGCATTTGCTTGAAATTTATTATCCTACTCATACCACAAGTCCTCGTCATTTATTTAATGATAAGGTGAGCTGGTATTGGAGTGAAGGCATTGTGGAGGCAGATGTTTTATATTATAGTTAAAAACTTATTATTTCAGTTATTACATGTTCCGTTACTCAAGTTAATATCTTTAATGTAAATAGAAAACACAAATTTTAGCACAATGTCTGGAGTCAAGTATATTGCAACCTGTTTGTTCCTAATGAAAAATTGTAAAATGTTACTGAATGTCATTTCTGTCAGTAAAAACTAGCATATTATACTCATCATGAAATATTCTTTTTCTCCTCTTAGCGTATCTATATTTCTTATTATCCCGCAGCAACGCGCGGGGTTTTCACCTAGTATATACTATGTCTGAATTCTTTATCCTTAGTGCCAATGGTTCATCCATAAATAGCGGCCATACTACTTAAAGAGCATCTCCAAGACAGCCCCATAAACCTCCCTCAAATCAAAATATTAAGATTCAATAAAAAACCATCTCTAACAGGACCCCAGAACCACCCCTAGTTTTTTCATAGCCCCCAAACTCCCCTCATTTGTAGCTACAAACACGGAAAGAATTGAGGCTCCTATTCTTTTTTTCTTCAACGAAATTAATGTTTTTGTGGCCCCAAATGTGGCCCAATCAGAAGTGTTTTTGATCCACTTTTAAAGGAAACTGTTAGAGGAGGGAAGAAAACTTGTCCCTCATAATTTGCTTGGTTGCTCCCAAAAACAAATTTATGAGTCAATTTTATGAGGTTCTTTTGGAGATGCTCTAAGTATAGGGTTATTTAGATCTAGCTATGCTATTATAAATTTTACGGATTGGAAATATACCATCAAAGTTTCTCTTATCAGGCTGGTGCCATTATAAATTTTCTTCAGTTGGAAATATGCCTGCGCTTGGGAGCATTTTAGGCCAACCTGGAGGCCTTGGTATTTTTGCCCATGCCTCCGGTTGGAAATATGGATTTTTTTTTTTTTATGTATGTGCAACTTGAGTTGGTCCTTGGGGAGGGTCATCAGGAGCGAGCGCAACCACCAAACGTCACGAGCACTAGAATTTGCTAATTAAACGTTGCAAATATTGAGACCAGATATGCAGATACACTGCCTCCAGAGATTATGCAACAAACAACAGGGAAATTTTCTTAAGTTTTTTATAGGAAGAAATAGGAAGCTAGTTGCTTTTGTTACATACTTTTAGTCGTTGCATTCCATCCATTGTCTAATTGGGTTCAGCTTCTAAATTTATTAGTTGCTGCGGAACCATGTGCACACTCCTTGTATGAGGATACTTTTTAGAGACACTACTGGACACAAGTCACTTATCCTGCCACATATTACTCTCAAACACATCTTTTCCTGCTCACCAGTGCTATTGCTTGATTTCAAATGGCGCGGACATATATAAAATAGAGTTTGTCACCAAGTTTTAGTGACCAAGAAAATTTTATTTTTCTTGGTCACTAAAAGTTGATAATAGTGATCAAGTTTAAGATTTTGGCGTGGATATACGCTTTAAGTCACCAACATTATATTTAGCTACCAAGGTTGTGTTGGTTGCTATATAGTTTTAATGAGCAACATATATATATACAATTATTGGTCTCTATATACATTTTACTCTAAATATAACATGAAAGAGGGCATACTACAATATCCTAATCTACAACTATGGGAGGCATAAGCTTACCGGAGTGTTTTGGGCTCCGTGGCCTAGGCTTGGACTCGACACATCACGGCCGGGCATTTTACCCACTCTCTTACCGCGCGGCGTGCCACCTTTCGTTTCTGCCGCTCACGCGTTTGCGGGCCGGCCTTTTCCGTCTGCTTGTTGCCCTAGTCCGCTTACGTGCCGTTTCTGGACCCGTCCCGCTTACGTGCCGTTTCTGGACCCGTCTTGCTATGTTTTTGACGGACGCCGGGCCTACTTTTCCTGACCTATCCTTCCTCGACATTTTTCCCACCCGCTTGTGTTTCGCGTGGCCTGCTGCCTTGTCCACCTTATGAGTCCGTCGGTTTCGCCGAGGCGCTCGGCTCGTGTGCTGCATGCAGCCAGTCTGCATCTCCAAGACGTGCACGCGTCAAACAAAATCCTTTTCCCGGACAAGCGCACCAGCCACCAGGCAAACAAAAAATCATCGCGCAGAGTAGCGCGACCCCAAGTCCTAGAATATCATATAGTACGTGCATCCCAAGGCCCAACACCCTGTGTAGTAAGTATGGCCTATAAGAGCAGGTATTATGGAGCTGTTTGAGCGGGCTAAATCCGACGTGTGAGAGAGAAACGATATGAGAGAGATGGGAGCGAACGAGTTGCCAGTCGCCAGCAAAAAGCGAGCACGGACGCGTTTGTGGGGCCGGTACCATCGCTCCCTCGACTCCCATTTGCCAGGCACGGCTGCTGAAGAAAATTAAATATTAATGGAACCCACCATCACAACTCTCCTTGTTTGAACGAGCTGGCATTTCTTTCCGCCAGCGGCGGGCGCATCCACTATCCATGCTCTAAGAGGCACACCGCCGCCAGCTTTTGTCTCCTTTTTCTATATCTCCCAGCAACACATGCATGTTATGGCAACATACTCGGAGCTCCATATCAACGGGAAACTACAAACCTGATGTATTTGGAAGCAAAACAATGTGCATTGCAAATAGGAGGCGTCTGGAACAACTCCCTCTCATTTGTGCATTGTTGTCGTAGAAGGGTCACAAATATAGTGGAGTTTAGCTACAAACTATCACCGAGAGCATGCACGTATGTAGGGGTGCAAATTGGCGTCCCTTAGGGTCACCTCCGACCCTCTTTAGTTCAAAAAAATAAACTAAATTTTCAAAATGAGCTTTTATTTTAGAAACTTAGTTCATTTGGTTGAACTAAAGAGGGTCGGAGCTTACCCTAAGAGGCACCTATTTACACCCCTGCATGTATGTTTACTTCTGTTGCCGGTTCGATGGTAGTTCGCTGATACACTCCATGCTATCGGAATCATCATGATCGCCATGGTTGTCCAGCGACGGTTGGTGTCACGTAGTGCAGGCAAATATACAGAACAACATGCTCTGATAGCTCATCCACATCCTAGGAGCTATACTAGAAATATATGGCGCGGCTTTACCGCGCCTGCTGGCCCATCCCGTGTGAGGTCTGGTGATACTTGTTTGATAATTATGTTCAAAAGTTACGAGGCAATAATTATAAAACTTCAATAATTTAAACGTACAAAGAACTTAAAAAATCTGAGAGAAATATATATTATACATATCATGCTTGAGCAGAGCCATATCTTGTGCCAAAAATCTATAATATGGTTTGTGCAAAAATATATATTAGACTACTGTCAGATAAAAGGAGGCCAACCTTTTCACATAATCATATATGGATCATGGACCATAGTAATAGACAAATGGTGCATTGTTAGCACGTCTCCTCCCTACAACTAAAAGTCAAGAATAATTGTTTGAGGACTGCTTCAATCACTGTTCAATTGTGGCTTTTCAGTTGGTTTATATTTCTTACCAGGCAAAAAAAAAAAAGAAAGGAAAGAAATGGCAGAGAAAAACGGGAGCTCTAACATTAAATATGCAATAAACAAGGTAATCAGTAGATATGCTCCAGCTAGTTGCGATGTAGACAGAGGATGCAGATTAGGATAGTGTTAGGATAGTGTATTAATATCCCTTGGCTGCTACAGAGTGAATAACACAAACAAGAAGCTATAAAAGAGGGCGAATATTTGGCGATAATTACATGCCAATACATGAATGTCTGAATTATGCTATGGCCCCACCTGTAAGAATCCGGACGCAAAGAGATCAACTCTTGAGACAACATAAAACTTTCATAAAACCAATAAAGTATAACTTAAATCAAATCAGTTCTTTAGAAAACTGGATGGCATGAAGATATTGATTGGTTCATGATGAAGAGAACAAAATATTATACAAACATTTGCGTGATAATTTAAGTTTATTTGCAACAGGAGAGAAAGATCAAACATAAACTTTGTATTACAGCCTACAGGCACATGGGATAATTATTTCTCCCAACTACAAGGCAGCAATTTGGCCGAAGAAAGTAGTAGCAAATGCAGCACCAACTGTCAATGCTAGCATGTGTCACCACTGCCTTTTCTTGCCCCCTTCTTGCTTCACATAATGTCTGGAAAGGCATTTTTTAGCTAACAATCCAATTCACATCCAAAATCATGGTCGTAAGCAAATCAGGAATTCTACCAAATCATACCATGACTCCAAAAGTAAAGCATCTCCCTGATAGCATTGTAATTTCAAAAGGGAAAGCCAACAGAGGTCATAATTCTAAAATAATATCCTGAAGCGCAAGAGTTTTGGAATAAAGTGGACTTAGATGAAAATATAGTCACAACAGTATCACATTCCAGCAAGAATAATTTAGCTGTTTCATGACTATTCCAGATTTATATCAATATCAATGTGAACGAGCATATGAAGATCTTTTTTTTTTTGGAGACTAGCATATGACGATCTGATAGCAATACAAATCAGAAACAATGATGCTGCACAAGCCCTGCTTATTGTCTGGTTGTCCCCTAATTATCAAGATAACTTGGGTCTTACTGATTTGGTAAGTTCCTCTTTGAATTACCAAGATAAACTTGTGAACAGGGAAAGGGAAGGATGTAATTCTTCGTGCTGAGAAGATCCAACCTTCAACAAAATCTAATTTTCTGTGTACATAGTATTTCATACATCGTTGCACTCAATAAATTTTGTTAGTGATATGGAAGAAAAAAAAAGCGACTGCAGGTATGAAGCACAGTTCGAATTCAACAGAATGGCAAAGAAGCATTTCAGTGAACAGATGGAGGGCATACCCTCTTATCGAAAAAAAGTGAACAGATGGAGGGCGCTTGGCATTAGATCACATGGCGTCAGGATGCCCGTGCGCCCACCTCGCCCTTCTACTGCAGAGAAAGAGCAACGCTGCTGTTTTCTTCCGGTGTGAAGGGAAGCTGTTTCCGCTGGAGATGGGTGCCGGCTCAGGTGCAGAAGTGGATGCGGTGGGCCGGCGAGCACCCGCGCGGTGAAGGTGGTGGCGGGAGCGAATACGGCTCGAGTGAGAGGCCAGGTAATGCACACGAGCAGGGGAGCTGAGGCGACGAGCAAGGGAGGCGAAGGAGCAGGGGCCTGGAGAGTTCGATGTGTAGGAGCGGACCCGTCGAAAGACGCGACGGCGGAGCGAGTGGCGGACAGGAGGCGGCTGCCGGAGACGTCGAGGAGAGAGCTTGGGTCCAGAGAGGTCGAGAGTTCTCGGGTTGTGGCGGAGCTGGAAAGACCCGACCCGACCCATATCAACGGCTCATATCACGAGTTTTGCAT
This sequence comes from Eragrostis nindensis, assembly GCA_012490785.1. Taxonomy (NCBI): domain Eukaryota; kingdom Viridiplantae; phylum Streptophyta; class Magnoliopsida; order Poales; family Poaceae; genus Eragrostis; species Eragrostis nindensis. The sequence continues at coordinate 991,573 of JAAXCT010000070.1, forward strand.
ATCGAACAGCTATCGTTAGCGGGCCGACGTGGACGCGCCCGCCACCCGCGAATGCGACCGCATTTGGATATTAAGAGATAGTGTGCTTAGAAGAATCCAGAATAGCTGGCGAAGTTCTACCAAATTACCCCTGCATACCATGGAAACAAAGTAGGTCAAAGATATTTTTTTGACATTGTCAAGGTGCTGGATAATTATTTAAGTATCTCCATCTAGTTACTCATGTACAGTATGATTCTTGGCAAACCCAATACGGACAGGCTTGTGGTGCCTCTGACACCATGTTATGGGCTATTAAGTATATCCATTCACGTTTAGGTAAAGACATTTTTCACAATCCAGAACATGAATACACCTTTGGATTTCATGAATACTTTTGGCTTTGTTAACACGCTGACAAAATGCAGGCATGGCAAAATTTATGCAGAGGTATCATTGACTTTTTATTATGCCTATGTTCTCATGGAACTTTTGAGGATTCATCAAGATCGAGTTAATCCTTAATGCAAGAATTGTTGTCGATAACTACATGCAAGTATTGTAAAGCCATGGAATGTTGGTCTTTAGCTGAAGGATTAGGGGGTTTTTTTCTTTCTTTGAAACCGATTTGTCTCGGTTCTCTTTGTCTCTGTTATGTTTTATGGCTACCTGTACTTTCGCGGTGCAGAGGCCGGAACTTTCTTTCATCATGAAATAAAGCTTCCCTTATCTAAAAAAAGGTTTAATTAGCTTCTGTTATAAACATTACCCACTACTACAGAATCCCAAAACACAGACGGGGAACTTTGGTCATCTCAGACGGCAGACCAGCCCGTCTATGCGTCGGCGTCTGTGATGTGGACTCATCGCAGACGGGGAAGTACCCCGTCTCTGATGGCTAGTTCAGAAACCCCGTCTGTGATGACGGGGTATCACAGACGTGATATGAGGAAGAGCCCGTCTGTGATGACAAGTATTACAGACGTGGTTTCAATAGTACCCGTCTGTGATGACACAACGACCAGGCAAAAAAAAAGGGTCGTTCCTGCCCTACATTTACATGGATCCAGCGCATTGCACAAACATAGTACAACCAATAGTAACACCAGGGGCAATCTCAAAAGGAATCAAAGAAGATCCACTGAACAGCTATATGTCTCAAGAAAAACAAGAGAATATTCACAAAACTACTATTTCTAAATAACATAGATCAACTACTTGGTTCTAAACTGATCCAAATTCTCTTCTGTTTTGTTTGTAATCTCCACCATTTCTCCATCTATGCCCAACAACTGGATGCACTAAAGATCTCCACCATTTCTCCATCTATGAGTGCAGAAGTGATGTATTGTTAGGATCCAGGAAGGGCATCTATACCTCATTGATCGTATTGTTGGAGTTGGTCCAGCTAGCTTCAGACGAAACATGAGCAATATTTCTAATCAATGGAAGTAGCAGAGAACATGCATACCATTTCAATCAGTTTTGAGATTGCATAACATATTCACAGATGTCCAATTTCTAACAAAATTTGCCGCTGATTGTAATAAATAGTATACTGCTATGAATAAGCCAAGAAGAAAACGGATATTACAATTCTCGTTATGATGACCACTCCTAGTTTACAAATGATCGAAGTACTGAACTAATCAGGCTAGTCAAGGCAGGCAAGCAACAAAAGCTACACATCAATTTACAGCTGCGATGATTTAGACAAAACAAGATCTATACTTTTTATGAATAATAGTGTAAAGAAACAATCATGAATTCAGTTAGACTACAGAGAAAGTAATCTCAATAGGGTCGAGAGAATCACACCTCTATTATGAATTTTTGAGCTGAGTAGCAGCTACAAAGCTTTGGGAGAGTCAGACTTCTGAAAAATCCTGCAGTTTTCAGACACATAAAAAGATGATATTACAATACATTCATGTAGATTAATGCTTCAAAGTTGAGCCAACTATTCAATTCAAAATGACAGTGTGAATGTATAAAGAGACTTGTTCTTTATGAAACTTGTAGCATGCATTTTTCAGTTTAGAACAACTGAACACTTCATTAATCCATAGCAACAACTAGTAACTAATAATCTAAGGACAGGACTTGACCACTCACACCTACCATCAATAAATGTGTGCTTTCCATTTGCTTGAGCAATTAGGATTAGATGCAATAGTGCCATAATATATGCGTAACATCACAAGGTGTAAATTTTGATAAGGACTGCCGGTGAACTGATACATCAATACCTAACAAATCGAAGACAACAAAATATGATTTCATAACCCTGGTAAATTAACATCACAAGGTGAACTCTAGCTATTGTTGGTCGTTTGTAACGCACCCATTTGTATACCGCAAGTGGACGGTGTACATTGTAGCACTTTCCCTTAGAGTATTCCAAGGTTTATATCGAATCCACAGAGATCAGCAAGAGAACCGTGTTTAGGGTTTACTATTTCGTCTAACAGAACAATCCTAGCATGAAGTACTATTGCACACACGCGAGTTGTGAAGAAGATAGGTGTTGTGCCGGTCGGCACGGAGGCCGTGCCGATCGGCACCGTGAGTGATGAACAGGAAAATTGATATTCACCAAGATCCAATCCAAGAGTTTAACCTATATAATCTAGTAGTTCCAGCCATAGGGTGAAATCACGTCAAAGCAAGGTCTTAGCTTACACAAACTACTCCGGTATTCTACAAGACATGGTGGTTTCGTTCGCCCCGGTCCTGTCACGACGGAGTACTAATAGCTCCCCACTGGTTTCTTGCACTATACGATAGATCCATAAGAACAATCATATAGACCAAAGCAATCCGATTAAAGACCAAGAATTCTCACAATGACACAATGCTCACCATCAATTACATACCTTGACGAACATCAAGGGAGGCTCAAGAACTCCGGCATAGCCAACCGCGCATGGAGGCTACGCCGGCAAGCTAACTAGCCTAGATTACATTGTCTATGTGGTGGCTCTCAACTCCGGACGGCATCTTGGATGTGTGAGGCGTATCCCTAGGTCTTCCGACGTCCAACTCCTGTCCTGGGGCGTCCCATGGGCTTCATATATAGTGGGGAGGCGTCTGGAGGCGAAAGGAACAGAATATAGGTCGGTGCCGGTCGGCACCAAGGATGTGCCGATCGGCACGACTCGTTTCCAGTTCGGACTTGATTTTCCTTTTTCGCAGCTCCGCCTTCCATCGATCATATCTCCACCGTCCGGAGTCCAAATGAGGCAAACTCAGACTCTATCTTGTAGCCCACGAAAAGATCTACAACTTTGGTATTCAACTCAGCTTCTGATTCGGCCGTTTAGATCCCCAAATATGCGATGCCAAAATATCTGTCCTGATTCGGACTCCTCTGCGCAGGTCTCCTTGCGGGGCCCATATCTCCTAGCTCCAGAATCCAAACGGGACAATCCATATGTGTTCCGGAAAGCTCTCGACGAGATCTACAACTTTCCTTTACATTGGATTCCCATTAGAGCACGTCTTGAACTCGTAAACCGTGTGGCAATGCAGTGCTGTTTCTGGACTGCGCGAATTGATCTTTCCTTCCGGATAAACCTTCTAGAAATCCTTAGGCATTGGGCCACGACCTTGGGCTTGCATGTTGGGTTCCATGGATGTCCAGAGGTGCCTTGGATGCGTCATGGACTAGTGGGAAGCCCTCCTTGCATGGTGAGTCGGGCTTCATGTCGTTACTTCTCATACTTGAGCCTTTATAGTGTCATTTCACCTAATTCTGCAACATAGCACTTAAACAACACTACAAGTGGAATTCGTCAAGGTTAGAGGTAATAATGCACAATTATGACAAGAATATGGTGAGAATGTGGAGGAATATGGCTGCTATTGGCACATAAAATGGGTACTTAGAAAGCGCCAACAGCTCCCCCATGCTTAAACCTTTGCTCGTCCTCGAGTAAATAAATCACTTTACCCTCTCAAGGAGAGATCAGCGTTGCAGTCATGTTATCTTCACTTGCATTCACCAATACACATGCATATCCAACCCGCTTTAAGAGTGTAGTTCAAAAGTTTTATGTTGCACCAATTCAGCTACTCAAAGATACTAGTGGGGGACAGATTTAGACTTAGAACCGACCACAACGATAAAATAAAGTAGCTTCAACTCTCAAAACAGATTACTCCTCAAACTAGGCATTAAGATCATTTCCAAAAATTCAGTCTCATATATCCAAACAAAACACTCTCTTGCAAAGAATCAAGACAACACTCATCTCACAAATCTCACAAGCCAAACAACTGGAAGTGATCCTATCTACAAATATTTGGTGGAATGCTTTATGTGTAGCTTGGTAGGAAAACAACTAGCAAAACAATGTAACTCAGAATATTGTCAAATCAAGAGATAGTTCTACTTGGTTTTACAGAGACTTGTCAAAAAGGCCATTGGAATAGCATGATGAAAGAGAGGAAAACACACGCTTTAGAAAGGTGGACATGTGCAAATGGCAAAGAATGATCTTAAGACACAAATGAAGTTCTCAAAATCGGATTGCACATGGTTGGAAGGATAGAGTTTCAGCCAATTGAATGCACTTACTTGAATATGATGGTTTTATGCACAATCTTCTATGAAGTCCACTCTTGCAACTTGATATAACACTATAAACAATCTTGATCTTCCATCAACAATCTTTGAAGTCCATTAACTAGTGCTTCGGAATGTAGATGACGATCCAACTCCCCCATGCTTAAACGATGCTCGTCCCGAGCATATAGGAAGTGGAAAAAGAAAAAGCACTAGTTAACCCTTTTATTTCTTCTCCTTGACCGTCTGAAACACATATACTTGATTTCTGGAGATAACAGGAGGCTTTTCGCTGATTTTGGACTTTGTGCCGGTCGGCACGGCCTGTGTGCCGACCGGCACGAACCCGACTTTTCTCCGTTTTCGCCTCAAATTGATCCTTTGCGCTTCAGAAAGTCTTCAGAGGTGTTTGGTGATGAAAATCTTCGTCGTGAGCAAGATATCTTGATAATTTGTGCATAAAACCATAGAAATAGTGCAATGGCTCGACGAGAAACTCATATCATAGGTTGTGGACAAGGAGAGGATATCACCAAAAGAAATATAGGTTTACAGGTGGGAATATTCAGCGAAGTATGCACACATTCCAGAGTAGAATAGGCAATGCTGAATATGAAAAAGGCTAGCAAACAAGTGATAGTTACGCAAACGGAATGGCCAGCTTCTAAGTCTCATACCAAAAGAACACAAACTTGACCCAACTCACCGAATTACATGTTGCAATCTACAGGTTTATCATATAGGTGTAGCATATTTGGCTTTGGTAGGTATGATCAATGCAAGAGAGCAATAATTGCAAGGATTAGAGACTTTAAGACATTATAGTTTTCCAAAAATTATTAAGGACACTAGCTATGTTGGAGTTTTCTTATTCAAGAGCAAAGCATGGTTCAAATGAACAGCACAATCATATGGGGTCTCTATCATATCATCCGTCGTCCTCCACGTAAGCAAATAGAGTAATAGAATTGGTGCTTATTTTCAGTTTAAATTCAAAGTTTAGCGGGGGACAAGTTTGTGTTATATGCAATGAATCAAACAAGTTCCAACAACAATAGCAACTTTCATCATATCTCTAGCAAAGATTCTCATCATAATCATACATCATTTAGAGTGAAAGCACGAGCAAAAGATGGTGATGGACACAAACAAAACGAGAAAAGAAAACAAAAACCCAAGTTGATAGCAGATGTTACTTGCAAGAATGAGAAGAGAACGAGATTAGAGAAGAGAGGAAGCGAAGAGATGTTACCGCATTAAATGAATTGATACCCAGCATTTGTCTCCCGCATGCTTGAGATTTTGCTGATTTGCATGAGAAAAACTTGATAACAGGAGTAGCAGGCGAGTGCCGATCGGCACACTAAGTGGTGCCGGTCGGCACAAACAGTGGTGCCGGTCGGCACACTCATCAATTTCGATCATCATCTTGTACCTGCTGTCCCAATGCTCCATCTCGTTCATGTGGCTGACATCACCTTATTTCTTCCAATTTCCCTCATGTGAGAGTGTTTCTTTCATTCCTGCAAAACAATTAAGTGCACATACCGCTCCCGAGGTGATGGTCGGGAGTAGAAACAATATCGTCCATCTAGCAACAACCTCAAAGCTCAACTTGTGGCACAACTTATTCTAGTAGAAAAGAAAAACCTAATGGGTGTACGTGTGTGCATAAGTGCGGATGCATGAAGTTGTTAGAACAATGCTAGCAAAGAATTTAAGACAACAAGCGAGCATGACATGCTTTCATGTATTGATCAGGTACGTAGTAAGCGCATCACAATCTTGTCGCACCTATACTAGCAAAGTGAAGAAAAGGTTTTGAAGTTAGCAACGAAAGTTAGAGGCGCGGAAGCAACACAAAAGCTATGTTTACACCTAGCTCTAAGCACCATGCTTACAACTAGATTGCTAGCAATCTAAACGAAATTCTTTAACAACTAAAGTCTAAACACCATGTTTATCATGACTTAGCTATTGCAAAACTCCGTTGGTCTAGAGAGATAGCGCATTGAAAAAGAGTAGCAACCAACCAATGCAAATGATGCAAAACATAACAAGGCAAATGAACTATCCAATGTTGTTCAACAAACAAGCATAAACACCACGTTTACACCTAAATTTGCTAGAGAGAGTGCATGCAAAGCCATTAAGCGCTCATTGGAGAGTAAACAAGCCAAGCTATCATGAGTGAAAGAATTAATGCAGACAAGTGGATGCAATCATGCAAAAACAAAGCAAATGCTCACAAAAATGCATGCAGTGGATGATTTTCAAGGAAAAGAGAACAAAACAAATGATGATGGTGGTCTAAAAAGAAGAATGTTAGACTAGAACAAATTAGCCACAAGATAAGCGTTCGAGTTGGGTAATTCTCACACAAAAACTTCTAGGTTGCCCTCCTAGTAGCACTAAGCAATCCAAACAAAAGACTCAAAAGAAAGACACAAAACACGGGTTGCCTCCCGAAAGCGCTTCAATTATAGTCAAGTAGCTAGACTTCTCACATACCTTGTTGTCGCGAAGCCATGGTTCTTGGTGTAAGATCCAAAAATGCCCATGCAGCTTGTTTATGCAACTTTGTCGTGGTTCGCTCATAGCCTCCCTCGTTGTGTTGCATATTGCTCAATGTGTGTGGATGATATAATGCTTTGGAGTCTTCAATCTTGTTCATCTCTGATCATTTGCTTCATGGAAGAATTGCTCAAGCTGTCTTCATTGTTGTCATCTTCATCTCCTTCCTTAATCATGTCATCAATAATCTGCAGCTCCTGTTCTCTCTGAATTTCACGTCACCAACAGGATGAAACAGATTCTAAAACCTGTACCACAGTGTAGGTAGCAAAAATATCTTTCCAACGAGTGCTCATACACCTCAAACGGATTCCGTATGAAGGACTTATGAGTTTTTTACTCCAAAGCTGCGTGCTGTTTGAGAATCTGACAGCCCGCGCAGCGTCCAATGATTTGCTCATAAATCTTTGTAGAAAAATCCAAATCCAGTACCGTTTGATGCGTTGGAGAGAAGACTTGAAGCTCTATCCAGATATAAAAGTTTCATATATTGATCAGCTCGGAGAACTTACAGAATTACCAATGATTTCAGCTTCTTGCTTCGTCTTCCGGAGAATCTTGATGACTTCATCCTTTTAAGCATTAGAGCATATGTCGGCTTGTCCTTTGACTCGTGAATCTTGATGAATATTCGCACCAGCAAGGATACAAACTTCTCATGCTTCACAAGTTGACGGTTGGAAGATTCCTTCTTGACGAATAACGGAGGCTCTTTTCTTGAGTGTTCATCCCAATCAACCATCGAAAAACTGAACTTGCTTCATGAAGAACATCGTGATAACCAAGTGAATGATGTATATTTGTTGGTTGGTAGGAGCCTCAGAAAAACCCAACCACTATCGTGTTTCCATCATCAATCACTGTATATTTTCTTCAATCGTCGCATCCAATCTTCAATACTGTTGTGGGAGTAATCTATTGGAGAGATAGGAGAAGTACCGAATATTATGGAGTTGTGCCGGTCGGCACGATGGCTGTGCCGGTCGGCACGAGGTGCTCCCACGTGTCATTGCTGCGCCAACTCCATTATCTTGCTGTATTATTGCTCAGGACACTTCATCCAAAGATCTCCAATCTTTTTCTCCTCCAATTTGGGTTGTTCCAAAGAAATCTGCCTTCTCTTCTTTCTGCCGACTGATTGTTCGTCTTTCTGAGCTGCGACCAGGAGGAATTAGGGGCTGAGACCTGTACCATTGCGTCGGGCATCAAATTATCTTTCCAACGAGTGCTCACACGTCCTCATCGGACTCCGTATGAGGGAGATATGACCGTTTTTGTAAAGGTATGTCAGGCTGTCTCGCGATGAGTCCGAATTGAATTCAAACTTTCCAAATATTCAAACTCCGTGTTTGGAACGACTTGAATCCATGTCTCTGATCAAAAGGAAGTCTTCTAAATGTTTGGGAGCCCATGGATCACGTGGATATGGTCCCATAATTCCATATTTGCTTCAATCTTCCAATTGGTTGCTATTCTCGCGAAATTCTCAAACGGCCTGCGCAGGGTCTCGTGTTTCGGCCATAAATCCTTGTAGAAAGCTCCAAATAATGTGAGACTTGAACCGTTGGAAACTAGACTTGATGCTCTTTCAGAATATCAACTTATTAGGCCATGCAACCTTCTGTACGGATGCGCACACCTCCGGGAAGTCAGCAGACAGAACAACAAACTCATGATCAAGAACATATCCACCATGCCTTCAATGTTATAAATTGAAATCCTCGATCTTCATGGTAAATAGCCCTCAATCTTTTCTTCCATGACCTATTGCTATGAACAAGCCAAATATTCAAAGCATTAGTCATAAAAAATTTTGACACAAGAGCGTGCACCTTGTCTTGATGAATCGGTAGGTGCCGATCGGCATGGGAGTTGCGCCGGTCGGCACGAAGTTGCTTGATCCCGGTGCGAGGAGAAGGTAGCACAGATCGTCAACGTCGTCGATCTCCAGCGTTCTGAACGTCTTCAGAACACATGGCAGCGATCCCCCAGGCAGTGCCGATCGGCACCACGGTTGTGGTGGCCGGCACCGGGAGGATGGATCACCGTCTGTACTCCTTGGATAACTATGTGTCTAGCTGTACCTGTTTTCAATGGACACACAAACACGAAAAACAGGGCATGTGCAATAAAAGAATAGGATTAGTCCGAAAAACTAGATAGATCACCCTAGGTTCGAGTTGCCGATCCCCGGCAACGGCGCCAGAAAGATGCTTGTTGGTCGTTTGTAACGCACCCATTTGTATACCGCAAGTGGACGGTGTACATTGTAGCACTTTCCCTTAGAGTATTCCAAGGTTTATATCGAATCCACAGAGATCAGCAAGAGAACCGTGTTTAGGGTTTACTATTTCGTCTAACAGAACAATCCTAGCATGAAGTACTATTGCACACACGCGAGTTGTGAAGAAGATAGGTGTTGTGCCGGTCGGCACGGAGGCCGTGCCGATCGGCACCGTGAGTGATGAACAGGAAAATTGATATTCACCAAGATCCAATCCAAGAGTTTAACCTATATAATCTAGTAGTTCCAGCCATAGGGTGAAATCACGTCAAAGCAAGGTCTTAGCTTACACAAACTACTCCGGTATTCTACAAGACATGGTGGTTTCGTTCGCCCCGGTCCTGTCACGACGGAGTACTAATAGCTCCCACTGGTTTCTTGCACTATACGATAGATCCATAAGAACAATCATATAGACCAAAGCAATCCGATTAAAGACCAAGAATTCTCACAATGACACAATGCTCACCATCAATTACATACCTTGACGAACATCAAGGGAGGCTCAAGAACTCCGGCATAGCCAACCGCGCATGGAGGCTACGCCGGCAAGCTAACTAGCCTAGATTACATTGTCTATGTGGTGGCTCTCAACTCCGGACGGCATCTTGGATGTGTGAGGCGTATCCCTAGGTCTTCCGACGTCCAACTCTCGTCCTGGGGCGTCCCATGGGCTTCATATATAGTAGGGAGGCGTCTGGAGGCGAAAGGAACAGAATATAGGTCGGTGCCGGTCGGCACCAAGGATGTGCCGATCGGCACGACTCGTTTCCAGTTCGGACTTGATTTTCCTTTTTCGCAGCTCCACCTTCCATCGATCATATCTCCACCGTCCGGAGTCCAAATGAGGCAAACTCAGACTCTATCTTGTAGCCCACGAAAAGATCTACAACTTTGGTATTCAACTCAGCTTCTGATTCGGCCGTTTAGATCCCCAAATATGCGATGCCAAAATATCTGTCCTGATTCAGACTCCTCTGCGCAGGTCTCCTTGCGGGGCCCATATCTCCTAGCTCCAGAATCCAAACGGGACAATCCATATATGTTCCGGAAAGCTCTCGACGAGATCTACAACTTTCCTTTACATTGGATTCCCATTAGAGCACGTCTTGAACTCGTAAACCGTGTGGCAATGCAGTGCTGTTTCTGGACTGCGCGAATTGATCTTTCCTTCCGGATAAACCTTCTAGAAATCCTTAGGCATTCGGCCACGACCTTGGGCTTGCATGTTGGGTTCCATGGATGTCCAGAGGTGCCTTGGATGCGTCATGGACTAGTGGGAAGCCCTCCTTGCATGGTGAGTCGGGCTTCATGTCGTTACTTCTCATACTTGAGCCTTTATAGTGTCATTTCACCTAATTCTGCAACATAGCACTTAAACAACACTACAAGTGGAATTCGTCAAGGTTAGAGGTAATAATGCACAATTATGACAAGAATATGGTGAGAATGTGGAGGAATATGGCTGCTATTGGCACATAAAATGGGTACTTAGAAAGCGCCAACAGCTATGCAGATTGCCCTATCAGAGCTGCAAATGATCATGTCTGACATATAACCATATAACCTGATTCCTAGTCAGGTAACCTGCATGATCAAGAACACACTTCTAAGGATTATTGTTACTGCTTGATCAGAAACAAATAGCCATGTTGTATGTAGCAATAGAAGTTACAACTACAATTTTATAATCGGAGTGCACAACAGACAAATATTTAGAAATGCATAGTTGTAAAATGTTGATCAGAAAAACACTTTATGAAATCTAGAAATATCTACAACCAAGGAAAAATGGTGGTGTCTGATATCTGTGCAATATCATTCCAAAATACTAGAAACATCTACCACTAAGCACTAAGGAAAAATGAACAATACCATTGCATCTGTAAGATTGACTGGAGATACAATATCTTGATTCGTAGTCAGTTAGCCTACATGTTGAAGAACACACTTATATATATTTACCAAGTTATAACTAAAATTTTATAACCATGTTGTAGCAATAGCAGTACAAAAATAATGCTTCCTACGCAATGTCAAGGTAGCAATGAGGTGGTTAGCATAGAAAGTATATGGTTCCTCTCACAGAACATGTATTCATAGCAACACTTATTCACAGAGCTATTTTTATACAAATCAGAAACTAAACTCCTAACACTTTCTTTGTTCTTTTAGTGGAGCAACACTTATATTCGTAAAGTCAGAATGACGATATCATTCACTATGGAAACAAGATGTATCAAAAAGGAGAAATTGAAGAATCAGTGCACCATTTTTACTCCAAGGAGTGCACAAACAGGTATTTAAGAAGGCAGAATTCAAACAAGTATATACAATTCTCCTTATGATGACCACTCCTAGTGTACAATTCTCATTATGATGACCACTTATTTGCATCATGTACTCTGTTCTTATGGAATGACTGACGCTCCATATACCATAAAGCAGAAATTTTTTTTGAAAAGTTCAATACATCCTAATATTGGGATGCACTGAAGACACATAGCAGGAAGGGCACTTATACCTCATTGATCTTATTTTTGGAGTTGGTCCGGCTCGCTTCATGGTGTCAGTTTCATACCTGAGTATTAAACATGAGAAATATCAGATAAGTACTCATGATATTCATGAACCTATTGATAAACTGAGCTACAGAATTTCTTCTTATGACATGAGACATGGGCAAATTAAGCTACAGAAACACACATACCAGGAAGAGAATTTTAGGGAAACATTGCAAATTGTTGGTCCAGGCACGAAACAATCACTGATGGAGAGACATCAGGCTAGTTGAAGAGCTACTGAACTAATCAGGTTAGTTGGGCCAGGCATGAAACAAAAGCTACAGATCTAATCGAGACATGGCAACAGGAACTCACATCTGCATATACAAACAAGCTATGCGTACCATTCTGATGCAGAGGGGTAACAGTACCAAGAACATACATACCATTTCATTCAGTTTTGAGATTGTATCTGACAGTTTCACAAATGTACCCTCTCCAAGTCAACAGCCTTTTAATCTCTTCTGTACTATGTGAGACATTCTTGACTGCTGGTTCTGCATCCAACATTAATCAATAATTAGCAATCTGGAAACAAATTCTAATATTAGGGGAAAGAAACATATCATAGAACATTAATAGCCACGCTTGCAGCTATCCAAGGAAATGATAGGCCAAAGCTTCACAAGAATTCGTGGTAGCATCCTCTCAAGGTGGCTTAGATCAGGACCCTGTTGAACCGCTACTAGCAGCCACAAAACTTAAGCTCTGCTATTGGCCAACAAATCACGAGTTCAAGAACGAAGCTACGGGAAAAATTCTAACTACAGACCAACGGAAGGACTGGTGCACTAGGGAAGAGTAACGCATGTTGTGGCATTTGGTCGAACAGGTGGAGGGCACCACAACAACTAATCCTAGGCAACAGGGAGGGGCGATGGGGAGGATGGAATGCTCACCACTGAGATGGGGATTGCCTGGACGTGCAATTGCCGGAGGGGATTTTTGCAGATCCAGTCGCCGCCGCCGCCGCTGCCTCATCATTGCTCGGAGTCAACCGCTTCCACCAAGCTCCTGAATCCCGCTCCATGGGTGCTCACACTTGTGGATCTGAGTGAAGAGATCGCGGCAGGGAGGGGTCCGTACCAGGTGGGTGCTCAGGTGCTCGGGGTCGACGAAGATGACGGCCTTGGGGTCGAAGTGGTCGGGGTGGTCGAGGATGACAGCAGCTTTGGGGTCTTGGACAGGGTCGTCGGGGTCCTGCGCGGCGGATCTGCTCGGTGGTGTGGTGGATCTGATCGGTGGCCGGCACGAAACAACCAGCAGGGAGGCGTGGCGGTGCCTGAGGTCGTCAGCCGCACGCGTAGCAGATCTGCTTGGTTGCGCGGGAGAGAAGGAGGGAGGAGCGCGAACGCGGCGACGAGGGATGGTGGTTTGGTAGAGGAGCGGGAGGAGGGAGGCGGCGGCAGCGCACTGTGGATGGAGAGGAGGCGGGGTGGTTTAGACCTATCCTCGGGGAGAGAAGAGGTCGATGAGTGATGGGGAGAGAGAGAGAGAGAGGGGAGGCCGGCTGGACGCACGGACCCGAGACACGTCGGGAGCAAAGCAGAATGAGTAGGATTTTCGGGTCCGGGGTCATATAACAGCAGACAGACGGGCTAGCTGCCTCCCGTCTGTGATGACTAAGACTAGGCATATCACAGACGGGATTTAAGTTTCTCCGTCTGTGATATACCACTCATAAGGTCCAGAGCTGGAACTGAAAACATATCACAGACGTGGATTAGTCAAGCCCGTCTGTGATCACTAAATTACAGACGGGATTTAATTCCCCGTCTGTGATATAATGTCTTCTATTTGCTGTTCTGTTGTAGTGACCCACCGTTGCCGTCCAAAACAAAAATTCCCAAAATACCTATCTATAAGTTTATGAGGTAGACACTACACTACAAGAAATGGAATCTTTACCGACAGTTGTTTAGAGGTGGCCAAGTTTTGAGTCTCATTAGTATTTTACACAAATGGCCTACAGTTTTCTAATACAAAATCACATCTTTCCCAACAGTTTTGACAAATTACCCACAATATCATTCCCAACAAAGTCATTACCTACAGTTTTGAAAATAGCTAATCAAGTATACTAAAACTGTTGGCTACTTCAAAATAAAAACTGTCGGAAAAGATTACCATTCTTGTAGTGCTATTGTCTGTTATAAACATTACCCACCGATGCATCTGGATTTATTTACACACCAGGATTCAAGTATGTGGCATCTCTAAGTGGATCCTTCCCATATTTCCTCCATTATTGTTATCCACAATGCATTACAAAAATAAATCATGATGTATATTTAACCCTTCCCATCTTCCCATATATTTAACCTGTTTCTAGAAAAATAATATACGAATCATATATCCATTCACTCATATATGAATCCATTTATATGCTAGGAGACACTTACATATCCATCACTCACTATAAATGCATGATGTGAACTTGTTTTAGTGCAAAGCAGGATATGATAGAGCACACATGGGGCTGGCAGAGAACAGAATGTGCTTCAACCACCGTCTCTGCAACATATTGATTCATGATCTTTCGTGTATGTCTTATAAAATGCTACAACGATCGCCCGGCTAGCTAAAAGAGCCACGTATATATCTCATTACATATCGGTATTAGGTATTGGCTCAAGGAGAGAAGCAAAAGCGATAGGTCGTACAGGATGGAGCTGGAAGCTCTCGGCCCGTCCTTTGGGAATACGGGACACCAGGAACATCCGCTGCAGTGCAACTGGTAGATAAAGAATCTCATCACGAAAAAGCAGGCCATAGCCACATAACCAGTATGGCTGCTTACTGGTGTATGGCTCTTGTACACGCATACACAGCAGGCCATAGCCACGTCAGTCCAGTGCTTCCTTACTCGAGCTCCGCCTTCCAGTGTTCCTAGTCTCTGAATTGAAAAGTCTGTGCTGTGTACGGATTGGACTATGTGATATACTTGACTTGCTTAATTATCTGTGACCGACGGGGATCTCTTAGAAACATGATTGAAAAAAATATACCTTGACGCAGCTATTACAGGTATCTATCCACTCACCGTGATATACGACATTAAGAGACACGCTGCCGCTTGCTCTGTCTGTCCTAGAATATAGCTATGTTTAGATTTTCACTAAATCAAACACTTATGATCGAATACTCCGGTATCAGATACTCCGGTGGGGTGTCGGATACTCCGGTCGGATACCAGGTCCGGATATTTCGGTATAGAGTCGGATACTTCGGTAGGTATCAGGTCCGGATACTCCGGTACTCGGTCGGATAGTCCGGTAGATGATGAACAGTAAGAACAAAAACGTGCGACCGGTTGCTCCAAAATCCGAAACCCAATCAAATGACCTCCAAAAATCACCAAACTTGAACCCTAGGTGCGTGACAAAATTGGGAACCTCATCCAAGTGGATCCATACCAAAAACCCAACCAAATCCCATCGAATTTCAGATCACGTGCAAGAACAAAGGTTTGGTCAAACTTGGACGAAATCCACAAATTCGAGGTGCTCGTGGGGAGATCTTGAACGAGATCACTCAAGGCATATTCCAACACATCCTAGCACCGAATCCATCCAATAAAACCATCCCAAATCGCAGCCAAAAAGGAGATCGAAAAATCACCCGAAAATAGCTCCGAAAATGAGGAAAAAGATAAATTCGGGAATTAGATGGGGAGGAAGAACAAGAGCACGAAATTGATTCAAACAAACTTCATTCTATTGATTCAATCACGAAATCCATAGGTACAAAGCTAGGGCGCCGCCCTCTTCCTCCCTCTCTTGTTGAAAGTTGAAGATACAAGCTCTCACCTTGTTCCCTCTCCTCTCATCTCTCTCTAGCTCTCCCCTAGCTAGTCCTATCCCTAGATGCAAATGACTTGGTCCCTAGAGGCTCAAGGTAGCCAGCCAACTCCACCTCCCTATATGGGCATTTTCTCTTTCCCAACATACCCCTAAGGTATTACATACTCCCACCTACCACTAGGGGCAAAATCGTCCAACTCTTTTTCCTTCGCCCGAATGCCATCGAGCCCTTCACGACTTCGCTTCGCCTCGACGCAACCTTCGTGATGGTGCCACGTACACCACCATTTGAGGCCCAAACCGGGAAAACCGTCCGCCCGCCGGTTTTGAGGCATAAACCGGGAAACCACCTCGATGTCAACGCGTGTCACCTCGTCCCGCGAACCTCGCCGTCAAGCCTTCTCGTCCCAGCCCGTCGGGACCCTTCACTTGACTCGGCCTCCCGTTCGCCTCTTGACTTGGTCAACCCGCCGTCTTCATCACCTCCACAGTTTTGAGGCCAAACCGCGAAACCCTCCGTGCTTCTTGTCCGCCACGTGTACGGTGTGGATCACCCTTGACCTCACCTGGCCTCTCGATCGCCCGGACCCAAGCCTCCCGTTTGTTCCTCCCGATCCTCTCGCCGTTGACCATCAAGTTGACTCCATTGACCTACACATCATTAGACAAGCAAACACATTTCTCCATCTCCTCCATTCTTCCTAACTCCTTCACTAACTCCGGTTAGCCATAAACATAATCAACATACATGCTCATGCAAACCTCAAAATCCCGCAATTCAAACCCGAACCTCAAGTTCAACTCAAACTCGTTCGTTGTCAATTACTCATCACATTATGAAACATGGCACATCTCAACATGGTTCCTCAGATATACGACATTAAGAGACACGCTGCCGCTTGCTCTGTCTGTCCTAGAATATAGCTATGTTTAGATTTTCACTAAATCAAACACTTTTGATCGACTTTGATTACTGTAGTAGAAAAATGACCATAAAAATAGTTTATCTTCATGAAATCAAGTATACTATTTTTACATAATCAATGTTGGGATGAACATCAGATTTATCACCTTTGTCCTGTCACATTCAGTTCCTATGATAATTAATTAGCTGCACAAGACTCTCTTGATATTGGCTATGTTTGAGTTCACGTCTGAATTTGGTGGTATCACGAGTGGAGAGGAGGCTCGACCGGGGAATTACGACTCTTGCCGTCTCCATCCAAGCATCCTGATCCAGCTTCGAATGGAGTTCACCATCTCGCCACGGACGTGGAGATCTTCTATAGCTAGAGTTTTTGTGTACACTTTCCTCTATAGCAAGAAGTAGCCGGTAATCAGGTCAACTTCCTTTTTCTTATAAAATTCAATGGTCTGGATTTAATCATTCTCTTACTTCAGAGAAGGTAAAAATGTTTGGGACTAAGAGCTCTCAAACAACCAAGCATCAAAACTCTGAAATACTCGTTTGTTATTCATTCATCTCACTTATACACATATCAGCGAATATTTCCATAGACGACATGAATGTTTCCATCGCAGTTCAACATCAATGTTTTAGATCATTTGTTCTATATGATAGGGTACGGTGGATCATGTAGGGCCTATAAGACACACATCTCCTTTGCCCCTCTGTTTTCCATATTTCCCTGCATGCGCAAGTAGTGGCAAAGAGACTGGGAGGAGGTATAACGAGTGCAATGTCAACTGGAACTTTGAATTTGTCGTTGTTGGAAGCAAAACACTATGCATTGAGAATAGGAGGTGTCTGGAACAAGTTCCCCTCTTCCGTGCCACCCCCTCATAGAAGGATCAACAAGCTACCAGAGTTTGGCCACAACTCATCGCCTATGGGATGCATGTATGTGTCCTGCAGTGGACACGTTAGTAGTCCCATACTAAACTATGGTGGGCAGGTGACGTACGCCAAGTCTTAGAGGGCAGAACTTTGGAAGAGGCGTCAGTCCGAAATCGCGTAAAGTCTGGGGTTTACCTGCAGCGGGTTCCAACCCATGCTTTAGTGCTGCTGATACAGTTATGTAGGCTCACATAATTGCCAGAGTTCAGCGTCTATGAGAATGACATCTAGAATTCTAGATTGTGCAATTCGTTGAGAATGCCAACACTAGCTAGGTTCTTGGAACCGTCTCAGGTAGCAAGTTACAAAATACAGTGATAAAGAAAAATATAGAAAACAATGCCCGTGGCAGGGAGAACATTTTATGTGGATCCTTTGAAGGTAATCCACCTTCTACTCTTGCACCCTAGGGTGAGAACTAATTAATTTGAGCCTTTGATTTTATTAGAGATAGAAGAAATCCCTTTCGTCTTCATTTCTGGAAAAACGGAAAGCATTCTTTCCGAAACAGGATAGAATGAAAATCTGCATGGCTGCCTATTAATTTCTCAGAGCAACTCCAAGAGATTAGGAAAAATATACATTTCAAATTTTTTGATTTTAGCTAGTCTCTAAAATGACAAAAAGACCTAAAAAAGTTGGAGTAAACCCAGAGACTCTCAAAACCATCAAGGGCATGCGGGAAGAAGGAATAAAGAGTGAATGATCCCTTAGCTAAATATAGCTAGCTAGAAAACTGGAGTGAAGAGTTAGATATTTCGGAGAGGAATTTGAACTCATGGTTTAATGGGTAGACGAGTCCTCTGAATGCTTATGAAGGACCGAGAAGACGACCAGAGGGGGGTGAATGAGAGCCGATAAAAATTCTTGCAAAGAATTCGGCCTATGTCCCAACCCGTCTCAAGATTGATCACCAAGATCACACACACACATGAAGAGTGTTGTGCTGACTCTAGGAATGATCAAGGATGATGTAGGAACACTTGCGGAAGCAAAACAAGCGAACACACACTCCACGAGATGAACCGATGAAAATCCAACCGAGACCTTCCACCGGATAGTCCGGATACCTACCGGATACTCCGGTAGCTGGATACTCCGGTAGTGTGTTGGATACTCCGATCGCATATCAGGTCCGGATACTCGGTGGAGTGTCGGATACTCCGGTAGGTATCAGGTCCGGATACTCCGGTAATGTGTCGGATAGTCCAATTGGGTACCAGGTCCGGATACTCCGGTACTCGGTCGGATAGTCCGGTAGACGATGAACAGCAAGAACAACAACGTGCGACCGGGAGCTCCAAAATCCGAAACTCAATCAAACGACCTCCAAAAATCACCAAACTTGAACCCTAGGTGCGTGACATGATGGAGAACCTCATCCAAGTGGATCCATACCAAAAACCCAACCAAATCCCCTCGAATTTCAGATCACGTGGAAGAACAAGGGTTTGGCCAAACTTGGACGAAATCCACAAATTTGAGGTGCTCATGGGGAGATCTTGTGCAAGATCAATCAAAGCATGTTCCCACACGTCCTAGCTCCGAATCCATATAAGAAAACCGACCCAAATCACAGCCAAAAAAGGAGATCGAAAAATCACCCGAAAATAGCTCCAAAAATAGGAAAAAAGATAAATTCGGGAATTAGATGGGGGAGAAAGAACAAGAGCACGAGATTGATTCAAACAAACTTCATTCCATTGATTCAATCACGAAATCCATAGGTACAAGACTAGGGCGCCGCCCACTTCCTCCCTCTCTTGTTGAAAGTTGAAGATACAAGCTCTCACTTTGTTCCCTCTCCTCTCATCTCTCTCTAGCTCATCCCTAGCTAGTCCTATTCCCTGGATGCAAATGAATGGGTCCAAGAGCCTCTCAAGTTGGTAGCCAACTCCACCAACCTTTATGGGCTTTCCGCTTTTCCAACATACCCCTAAGGTATTACACACACCCACCTACCACTAGGGGCAAAATCGTCCAACTCTTTTTCCTTCGGCCGAACGCCATCGGGCCCTTCACGACTTCGCTTCGCCTCGACGCAACCTTCGCGATGGTGCCACGTACACCACCATGCGCGGCCGCCGGTTTTGAGGCCCAAACCGGGAAACCGTCCGCCCGCCGGTTTTGAGGCATAAACCGGGAAACCACCTCGATGTCGACGCGTGTCACCTCGTCCCGCGAACCTCACCGTCAAGTCTTCTCGTCCCAGTCCGTCGGGACCCTTCACTTGACTCGGCCTCCCGTTCGCCTCTTGACTTGGTCAACCCGTCGTCTTCATCGCCTCCACGGTTTTGAGGCAAAACCGCGAAACCCTCCGTGCTTCTTGTCGCCACGTGTACGGTGTGGATCACCCTTGACCTCACCCGGCCTCTCGATCGCCCGAACCCAAGCCTCCCACTTGTTCCTCCCGATCCTCTCGCCGTTGACCATCAAGTTGACTCCATTGACCTACACATCATTAGACAAGCAAACACATTTCTCCATCTCCTCCATTCTTCTCATCTCCTTCACCAACTCCGGTTAGCCATAAACATAATCAATATACATGCTCATGCAAATCTTAAAATCCCGCAATTCAAACCCGAACCTCAAGTTCAACTCAAACTCATTCGTTGTCAATTACTCATCACATCATGAACCATGGCACATCTCAACATGGTTCCTCAATCTCCCCCTTGATGAGTACATTGACAACAACACCAATCTCACGAATTCAAAGTTTGAAATACGAAACCAAGAAAGCTAACTAGATGGTCCAAAACCAAGAAAAATGGAAGCAAATGGCCATCAAGTTGCAATGGATCACAAAAACCAAGAGTTGGCAAAGAAAGCGGCAAAAAGTCGCAAAGATCCACAAAGACTCAGGAAAAAGTCAGAACGAAAGGGTTTTAAAGAAAAAACTCCCCCTGAAATGGTGCAACTTCTCATGCAATGCGAAATGCCCAGATAATCCGGTACTGTGCCGGATAGTCCGGTGGCCGGAGAGTCCGGTAGACAACCAGATAGTCCGATGGGGCATTTCTGTCCTGAACACAAGAAATGATGTATTTTCGCCCAGAACTCCCCCAAAAGCATTTCAAAGGTATTTTCTCCCTTGATATCTATCTGAGATGCAATTTCTTCTACAATTCTCCCCCTTTGGCAATGAACTCATCAAGATTACAAGAGAGCCAAAAATGCAATGCATGAGGTGGAAATCCTACCAAGCTTCAACAATGATGTCAACAAGCATTTATCATTGCTATAAACAAGCATAGAACCTTGAAATATAAAAGCATGAGCTCACAATTGCACGAAGGCCATAATAGAGAGCATAGCACAAAAGCAAAGAGGTAGACAAGCTAAGCATGAAGATTGAATTGAGCAAGATAGATTCAAATTTGCTATATCATGAAAAGTATTGCCACCACATGTATGATTATCCATATCCAAGGCAAAACAAGCATTACGTGAATCCATAAAAACTAGCAAGTGTCAATCTCAACTCAAGCAACAAACATTCGGAAAGATGTGCTTTGACAAACGCTCACATATGCAACAAAGACTCAATTTGATCAAGTGAAGATTGCAAGCTTTTGCTTGTCTTTTCTTTTTCATCCTCAAGTAACCTCTTATCCAAGCGGAGGGTCGCACGGCTGGTTTTGGCAAACACCCCGAGGCTTCAAGGCACCGTATTGGATTTTTAGCATTTTGCACAAAAGATCAAATTAATTTTATAAATTAAGCACAAGAAGCAAATGAGTATGCCTTTTGGCAAAAGGACATTTGTCCCCTAAAGTCCCATCATGAGCCAAACATTTGCCAAGGTCCACCCCCCAAACAATAAGTTGCCGAAGTCAAGACATTTTCTAAAACTAGCATTAAAACAAGTCTTGACAAGGATAAAAACAAGCATACATATGGTGAGCAAACATAGGCATGCATAGATCATAAGCCTCACAAAAGCCAATTTTCATCTCAAAGTTTAGCTAGCTTGCTCAAATGAAACTATGTCATACTATCTAAAAGAGCCTAAGTTTAAAGCTTGCTACTAGCAATCACACAAGTTAGCTCAATCTCAATCATAGCAACAATAAATACAAGGAGACATAAAGGTTGAAGCTTCTTCTAAGGATGCATATTATACATAATGCTTATCTTACAATGCAATGCAAATGCGAGAAAAGTAAGATAAGGATAACAAACACCAAGTTCCCTCCGAAGAAATGCAAAGCGCTCGGCGTCTAGGGGCTTGGTGAGGATATCGGCCAATTGGTTGTGGGTATTGTTGGTCGTTTATACGCTCCTAACTTATATACCGCAAGTGGACGATGTACAGTTGTAGCACTTTCCCTTAGAGTATCCCAAGGTTTAATATTGAATCCACAGAGAACAAGCGGGACTTAAACTATTACTTAAACTACTTAATTAATATAGCGGAGTGTGTGTGTGAAAAGGATGATTAACAACTAGAGGTGAAAGAGCCTGCGGTTGTAACAAGGATATAAAAAGGATTCTCTCCTATGGTTTGGGACACTGGCATGCAATTCGGATTATTGTTCAATTGATAGGTTTAATATTCTACAAGACATGGTGGTTTCGTTCGCCCCGATCCTGTCACGACAAGGGTTAATTGCTCCCCACTGGTCTCTTGCACTATGTGATGATCGATAGCATAGCTGTGGCCACAACTACACTAATGAATTCATGTATTGATCAGATACGGAATAAACGCATCACATAGACTGAACGCATCAAAAGAGTATAGTAAGTGTGAGAGTTACATAACCAGATTTCCCTCGCCACGGAGAGAATATGAGATCTACTCACGCATCATACTGCAACACATGAACATGACTACAATAGAATACGAGGATTCAACGTGCACGCCCTGGTGCCGATCGGCACGCTAGTGTGCCGGTCGGCACGATCTTCCTTTTTGGTGGTGATGATCGGTGATCACCGTCTCGCGGCCGCAACCTTCAACCTAGGTCAAAACTTCTATCTGTTCGCTCCCCCCTCCATGTTTCGCGACCAAGATCTTATCTTTATAGTCCCTTTTGATTGTGGGCTGGATTTCACCGACTCCGACTCTGATTTTTCTTCTGGGCTTCATCTTCTCCGAGTGGGCTTCATGTTTGGGCTTAACCCTGGTGGTGCCGATCGGCACGAGGACTGTGCCGACCGGCACGGCCTCCAAACTCTTCTTTCTTCGGGCCTCCGGTAGCTCTTTATCCGTAGTCTCTTGTTTTCACCTGTTTTCTGCAAATCCCTCCAAATACACAGAAACTACGCATATATATAATAATGAGGTTAATTGTTAGCAATAATGACATAATAAGGTATTAAAAACACCATATTTGTCATAAACAATGGGTACATAGAAAGCGCCAACAGGTATCAATGTATGTAAGTGTTGGCGGTCGTTAAACCATGATTTGACCGCCACCCTACCGGTAAATAAATGCATAACACCAAGATTTTGTGTATAGTAGTTAGGAATAATGCTACTCCACAGGTTTTGGTGAATATTTGGATGCAGGAGTGAATAATAGAGAAAAGTGGGCCCAGCCAGGGAAAACCCCTGGCCGGCCGGCCCCACCTGGTGGCCGCAGGCCTCAGGCTTTCTCCAGTGGGCTGGAAAATAATCCTCAACGCATAATTGAAGGCCAGCCCAACACAATTCCACCGCCATTCTAGAAGGTGGGCCATTTGGGCCTTAACTTGGCCCTTACTTTAATCCTGCCGACCCCACGAACAAGCCGACCTTCAGACCGCCTTCAGGGAGTGATCTGAAGCGTCCAGGAGGAAGTCGGTGGCAAACCGCCACAGGGGACGGCCGGCCGGCCACCCCCTAGGCCGGCCGGCCGGCTTTGGCGGCGCCGCCTCTCCAAAGTCGGCAGAGGAGCTTCCACCGCCTTGGAGACCTATAAATTGGACCCCTCGGCCTCCGAAGCAACTCGCACCATCACACTTCATCCAAGTGTTCATTAGTTTAGTTGAGTAGTAGCTTTGGGAGTTAGAGTAGAGTAGAGTAGAGTGAGAGCTCTCTCGGGCTTCCGGAGTCTTCTCGGAGTTCGGTATAGTTCTTTGTATCTTACTTTCGAGATATTATTTTTATTTAATATATAATTAGTTTTATCTTTATTTATTTCTTTTAGTAATTCTTTTCTATTTAGTTTATTTATTCTGTTAAGTAAGTGCTCGTAGAAGTCTTGTTGTGGGATTCGTGATTGTTGGAATAGCGAGTACGAGAGAGTGCCGTCGTCGGAGATGACGTCGTGTGAAATCTGTGCTTGTTCATTCTTAGATAGGACTGCTCCGTTGATCAAGAGTAGTTCCTCTAGGCGGGTTGTAAGCGTGGCGCTTAGATCTTTGCCTATGCACGTTTGGCACCCAGCCCCACGGAGGATGGTAGCCGCGAGTGTATGTGACAGCTGCACCGGTCTCTGTAATCCACCACGTCCGGGTTGGACTCAGCAGGGTCTTAATTACAGCATACGGTTCCCTAGGTTTGAACTAGCATCATCGGTTAACCTAGCACGTGTGTGCCCCGAAACGACATGACTTGTATGTGTATGAGCTTAGCTAGAATAGATAACCTTTGTAGACTAGATTACTAGAAAGAGTAAATAATAGATGAACATACAGGTAGCCTTAACTCTATCTCGTTGCTCTCCCAAATGTATACTACGGTTTCCTTTTATTTATTACCTTGGATTTGAGGATGTGTGTGCCACCCATATATATCATGCCTATCTTACCCCCCTCTCAAGTATAGTTGATACATTATTTCTTTCTCCAAATTGTCCAATGCATTGCTACTATTCAGCATCCTTTCGCTCTACTTCCCTGCGGAAATATAAATACGATAACCCTGGAATACTCTAAGGTGAAATGCTACAATGGTGATCCGTGCGCTTGCGGAATTAATGAATTTAATTTTATCGCATAAGAACCGCCAACAGTAAGCTCGATGTCCCCCTTGGCAACTGATCTCTCAAGAAGTGGTACCGCACCTCTATGTTTTTGACTCTCCCATGTAGGATTGGGTCTTTAGATAAGCATATGGCACTAGTGTTTTCGCACATAAGTGGAACACTCTTGTAGGTTAACCCATAGTCCCTCAAAGTGAAAGTCATCCATAGGATTTGGGATAAGCAACTAGCAGCAGCAACATACTCAGCTTCGGTTATGGATTGGGCTACGCCAGATTGCTTGCGTGAAGATCAACAAACAAGAGAAGATCCAAGAAAATGGCAAGTACCCGAAGTGCTCTTCCGATCAATTCGACACCCAGCAAAATCCGCATCCGAATAACCACAAAGAGAAAGAGTAGATGATGCAGAGTACCAAATGCCGAATTCAAGGGTGTACTTGAAATACCTGAAAATGCGCTTCACCGCTTGACGGCGAGACTCCCTTGGTGAAGATTGGAAGCGAGCACAGAGACACACCGCGAAGTGTATGTCGGGCCTTGTCGCCGTGAGGTACAAGAGGGAGCCGATCATGCTCTGGTACTCCCGCTGGTCCACTGCTTCACCATCAAGATCCAAATCAAGTACGGTGGAAGTGGCCATCGGGGTCGACATGGGCTTATGTTGGTCGTATCTACGCACCCACTTATATACGCAAGAGCACGGTGTACAGTTGTAGTCTTTTTCCCCCAGAAGAGTATTCCAAGGTCTAATCGAACCACAGAGACCAATGGGAATTAAGCAGAATTATCAGTAAAAGAGTTAGCCAGCCTTTCTAGCGAGCGTGAGCTTGAGTTTTGGGAAAGTTGGGGGTTGTGCCGATCGGCACAATAGTGTGCCGGTCGGCACATAGGCTGATTCGTCCGAGTGTTGTTTGAACAGCCTAAGGAACCTGATTAAATCACAGGGTAAGTTAGCCAAAGTCTGCTAGTTGAGATCGTAACCAAAAAGTCTAATTAAATAGCATCCTAAACGGATTTACTTGATTATTGATAACCGAAGATCGGTAGGAAGAAACCCCTCTCCGTCGAGCCCTGTCACGACCAACCTTCTGTTGGTATTTCTTACACCACGAATAAATCCGCAAGCGCACGGAATACCGTTGTAGCACTTCACCCGGGAGTATTCCAAGGTATCGTATTTGTTTTCCCCAAGGAACGGAGGTAACCTGCAGCAAGGTTAGTTTTACCCAAGGACACACAAGAACGGCAGTAGTGTAGGATTGAGAGGATGAATAAAGATCTAGTTATCCCTTAGGATAGACGCACTCAAGGTCTACTTGTCTACTTCGGGCACTGGTATAGACCTGGTCTGCCAAGTCACGCCAGCCTGTAGCTCTACGACGAACCCGAACGTGGAGGATTACAAGGGACGGACAGGGCTGTCACCACCTGCCGCCTACCTCTACAAACCGTGGGGCACGCTGCAAACAAAGGTAACCTCTAGCCTAGACACCACGTCTATGCCGTCGATTACTACTCTAACCCCGGTCCTGGTACTGATTCAGAAGGCTAGAGCACTCCTTGCGGAGCGATGATCCCGCAAACAAGTATAACAAGAATAACGACTAGTAAACAATGCTCGCTAGATCAATATCACCACGAATACTAACTTATGAATAAGAACAACGAACGAACTATGAACGAACGACGAACGAAGAACGAACGACGAACGAACGAAGAACGAACGACGAACGAACGAAGAACGAACGATGAACTATAAATAAGATAATATCCGCCAAGGTACAAGATTTGGGCTAAGTCCTCACAAAGGGAGGACTACCCCTCTCTTCTCCCCTGCCCTCTCCTCTACTCTACTACTATACAAGAGGCCCTTGGCCTGGATGGGAGTGGAATGACTTGTGTCTTGTGTTGTGTGTTGAAAGGAGGGGGGGGTACCCCTTTATTTATAGCCTTGGTAGGTCGGTTTGGGGGTCCTCCACCGCCTTTGGGCATTGATTGCTGGCTGAACCGACCTTGGTATGACGGTGAGAAACTTCCATAAAAAGATGAGCCTTAGAGGCTAAGCAATTGGGTCGGCCGACCTGCCCTGTGGGGTCGGCCGACCTGCCTTTGCCGCCTCTTGCTTTCCTTCTTCTCTGGCATATCCTCTGGCATATCCTTGATTTGATTCTAGATGCTATCCTCTGAGATATTCTTTATATGATTCTGATATGATCCTTGGATATGATTCTGATATGGATCCTCCGGAATATTCTTGATATGATTTGGGTTGATTTGGTGGGTCCATATATCTTTGCCATTATTGAGGATCTCCAGGAGAGGATATTTCTTCATGTCTCCTTGATATTGGGCTTTTGGGGAGATATCTTTATTCCGGGGAAAATCGGTGTTTCCAGAGTGGGCCTTTTATGCTTCCTTTTCCCCGTTTTCCTATGAAATGCAGCTGCACTCACAAATTCACCAAGACTCGTGGAATCCGTTAGTTTCAAGTCCTAAGTCTACCTTTGGTGTTTGATTTGAGGGTAAAAGGTGCAGCTAGTTGACGGTTTATTTTGGGTCTAAGAGCCGTCAACAACTCCCCCACACTTAGCCTTTGCTCGTCCTCGAGTAAAGCTGAAGGACTAAGGTGGAACATAACTTTCTTTGGTATGATGCTAGCATACAAGTTATTCCAAGCCATACCTGCACCCGTGAACTTTGATGTGTCTACCATGTCATCTTGGGCGGTTGAGGAATGGAACGGTCATGATTCAAGTCATCGTTGCTGCATCTGCTGAGTAACTTGGGTTTTTGAAAGATTTTCAAAAGTAAAAACATAGCTCATACTCCTCGAATGATAACTCTCAGATCGCTCAATGTGTATGTTTCCTCACCAAGGCATTTGATTTGCCTCTTTTCATCCTACTTCTATATAAGGCTTTATGTGGGGCTTGGTAGGGAATGAAAAGGAGCATACTTGCATTACTTATGTTGCTAAGTCAAAAACCGGATCCACGGAGATAACAAGTCATACAATCTGATCAAGAGTGTGCACGTGTGTGGATAAGTGTATGATAGAAGTAAATATAGTGGATACTCCTTGATGTGATGATGTCTCTCTCTTGGTTAATTTTTATTTGAGAACATGGCTATCACTTCTTCTCTTTTTTTTTTTTTCAATCATGCTCAATATGTTTGAGCAGTTTTTTTTTTTTTTCATGCTCATGCATATGAGCACTCTTCTTCTTCTTCTTCTTTTTTTTTCTCTCTTTTTTTTTTTTCGATAGCCATGTCTCTTTTGCAAGATATTTGGAGAGAGACATCAACAACAAATGAAAGAGTATTTATTTTGGTGGATGGATGAAATGGTGTGGCTAACTTCCAGTGTAGAAGTTTAGCATGTTTTGTGGTGGTGGTGTATGTGTACGTGATCTTGATCATGAAAGTATGACAAGCATCTCACAAGGGTCACAACAATTTGACAAAGCTCAAAGCAATAACAAGCAGCATTTGTAGAGGTTTTCAACATGATCATTATTTGGCTCTGGTGGGAATATAAGATCATTGAGGAGTGCAAAGCTATGGATTTTGAATTTGCAAGATAAATTCCCAAGCACTTTATGCAGAATAAGCAAGATTCCTCTCATCCAACCATATCACATTCGCCAACAACTTAGATAAACATGGGGTCCTATGAGATTGGTGTTCACAAGCAACAGGTGTATGATGCGAGGAATAAAGAGTATGCAGGCCAGCCAGGTGAAAGTATGTGTGGTTCATTTTATCTTTGAGTTAAATTTGCCAAGATTTTCATGAAAGATTGTTTTAACTCAAGAAATAGGGACCAGGGTATAGGATGCGCAAACCATCGCCGTGGATGAAGTGGAGATCATGTGGGACCTTTGGTGTTTGATCGAACCAAGGGGTTCAATCATTCTTTTGGTCTTTTGTGCCCAATGGCTCCACTCCTTAGCGTGTTGATCAGTGCGATTTTGTGCATCGTGTTGGTGGGAGATCTCAAATGTGTGCGTGATGAAGACAGAGAGATCTCCCCCACACTTGTTCTTGTACCTGGCGTTTTTTATTCAAAACAAACAAAAGAATATGAAAGCAAAAAGGACTCTACCGGGGTTAAAGACCGGGGAGCCTTAATTTATTCAATTAGGAAACCAGCTCAAGGCGCATTATGTGTATGAAAGAGGGAAATAAAAGCGCCTAGTTTATTCATATGTTTTTTTTTTTAAATTATTTCTTTATTTGACTTCAGATTCTTTTTCAACTTTTTATTTTATCATGTAAGGTGAAAGCTGAAGGATACAAGTTGCGATATAAGTCACCTTAGTGGGGGAGGGAACCTCCCCCACACTTGTTCTTTGCTCATAGCCCTTGATTGGGGTTGAACCCCATGCGTTGGTTGTGGGTCTTGAGATTGACCGGGCTTTGTTGCAGCGCGGCGTTGATGTTGGCACATTGGTCCTCAATGGTTTGCTGCCATCATGTGCCACGACGAACCTCAAGCCTCATATCCTTGCGTGGATTGGTCCGAACCAAGTGGATACTTAGTTGTTTCCCACCCTGCTAGATATTCATAGGCTGGGGCTGCAGTGGTGGCACCTTCATGGCTGCATTCCTTGACCATTTTCAAGTAATTCCTGCCAAAAACACTACTGCAAGCAATCCTCATCCAGCTTGGAGAGGGATGGTCAGCTCTCACAGCATATACAAATAAAGTCCCGGGTTAGGTAACCGGATCTCATTTGTATAGCTGAGGAAGATAAGCACAAGCGAATCATGTGACCATGTATGGGTGTGACCATAAACATGATGATCCTCATTGATAAAAGATCAGGGCTCATTGATATAAGAAACTTAAGCATTTGTAAAGCCCAGACTCTATAAGCAACATGAGCAATCAACGAGGTGCACTCAACAGGTCATGGATGCTTGAAAAGTTCTAACCATTGCAAATGCATTGCATAGGAGAGATTCTTAAGTTATAAACCATGGCAGCAGGATTCTAAGCTCATTCCTCATAGATAGGCATTAAGTAACACAAGTCATAGCAAGCCATTCATGCCGCAAACACAAGGTGGAATGTGATACTTTGCCAAAGAGCATGCTTGCGAAGATCAGGAGTTGAAAAAAAGCTCAAGCAAGCAATGCTTATGGAAGCCTAGTAGTAGACTAAGATTGTTTCATGAAAGCACTTGATACTCATTCAGCAAGAACCGAAGAGTAAAACCATTGTCTACTACTAGCAGGGTGCATAAAAACTGCATGGCAAGTAAGAAGGAACTTTTCTCACCACACAAGCAAATTCATCTCACCCTATGGCTTCTCATCAATGGCAAAGTTGACATTCATACCTGTCTTGTGCAACAATTCCGAGTCACATGCTCATGTGTGAGCATTGACACGGTTCCATGAGTGTTGCAGGCTTGCTTCTCCTCATCGCACACCAAGATGGATTGGTGTTGACGAGGAGTCTCGACGTGTTGTTTTCATCGTGGTCCACCTCCATGAGATCTTCTTGAAGTTCTTCATGCCAACCTTCTCAAGCTAGGCATGAGCTCGATGGAGGGGTACGAATGTGTCACGTCGAGAGTGACTTGGGTTTGAGCTTGTCACCTTCTTCAACGTATCGATGAGCCACTTGTTGGCCCATTTCATAGCTGCACACAAGAGCGAGAACACAAGAGCAAACTCGAGAACGGGTTATGTTAGTGTAAATAATGTGGATCACCCGTGGATTGCTCTTGCAAGGCTCTTTTTTTTTTTTTTTGCAACTCAAATCATGAAAACAAACTAAAAGAAGAAAAGGGAAATCTTTTTCTTACGTTTGAGGCAAAACGCAAAAAAAGATTTGTCTCAAATTTATTTCTCCTCTTTTTTTTTTAATGATTTTCAAGTAGAAAAATAAAAAGAAGAATTGGAACACTTCCAACAATGAAGAACTTATTTTGGAAAATTCCCCAACATGAAAATGGAAAAGCAAAAAGGGAGAAAATATTTTTCTTAAACTTGAGATAGAATACAATGGAGAATTGGGGAAATGCGAGAGCAAGAATTTCGTTGTAAGGGTGCTTGAGTGAAATTTGAAGAGTCCAAACACCCTTGCATCCAATTATAAAGAAATGAAGCCCAAATTGGTCAACAGCCCCACTTGGCTATAAAATGCCATAGGAGGCTGTGCCAAAATGTTCCAGAAATTTTGCTCAAAGCATTTTCCAACAAAAGATTATCTCAAATTCATTTTCCCAAAATTGTTATTTCAAAAGAAATGAAAATCTCTTTGTTTTTTCAAAGAAGAAGAAAAAGAGTTGGAGGAGGTCCAACCTTGCTGGAGAATTATTTTGGAAACTTCCAAAAAGATACAAATGGAAAAATCACAGAAAGATGGAAATATTTTTTCTTGAATTTGAGACACAATCCAATGAAAACTTTGGAGAAAGGTGTGAAGAAATGAAGTCCAATTCGGTCAACAACCCCACTTGGCTATAAACAGCCATAGGAGGTTGTGCCAAATTTCCACCAAAAGTTTGCTCAACGCATTTTTTTCATCAAAAAGTAGTCTCAAAAATCATTTTCCAAATTTATTCCCTTAAAAGAAATAAAATATTTTTTTTCATGCAAAATGCAAAGTGGTTTGAAAAATCCCAAACATGATTTGGAAAAATTCAAACATGCAAAAAAAAATGCAAGTGAAAATCAAATATGCATTTTTGTGGAAAAAGCAAATATGCAAATTCAAAATATGCATGGATGCAAATTGGGGAAAATCAAATATGCATGTTGAAAGAGAAATCAAATATGGAAGAAGCAAATATGAGATAACTACCGATTATCCTGTCGGCAAGGGCATCATCATTTTTAAGTCCGACGAGCAAGACTTTTCTCCGTCATGTTCTTGATAATATAGTCCCGGAGAATGATCTGCATGGTTAGTGCCAAAAAAATGCAACCACGAGATTTGCAATATTTATGGTAAATGAAAGCATCTACAACCATCCTGAAGAACAAGTAGCAAAACAGATAGACAAGGTGGTTGTAGGCCTTATGCATGGTTTTGGAACTAACGATGATTGACTCCAGAGATTCATGATATGAGCATGTATCAAAAGGTTGTTCAAGGAAGAAGCTCTCATGCTCATTCAATGATTCTTCTTTGGATTCTAGAGTCGATGCCTCAAGAAATTCCATGGCCGAAGGATTTTTTTCTAGAAGTTTTTGATCATCATCAAGAATGATGCAAGGAGGGCCAGGGGAAAAAGATTCAAGTGAGGCAGAAGAAGAGGATCGTTGGATTTGAAGTGTTTGTTCCTTCTTGTCCTCTTCTTGGTTGGAAAACTTCTCATCCTCATGAAGAGCAAGATCGGGCGATATGAATGGAGATATGAACTTTACTTGCTCGAGTGGTGAATGATCAAGATGAGGTTTCACCAAAGGATTTTGAGTGGTAGTGGTGGCAAAAGAGGTTTTCCAAGGGTTTTCTTTTGGATCCTCCTTGTGAAAAGGTTCTTTTGGAGGATCGGGAGGAGAAGGAGGTGGTTTCTTTACCCAAGTGTAATTCGAGGTATTCCCATAATCTTCAAAAATTATTTCCTCAAACATCGGATATTCAAAGGGTTCATCTTCTTCTTCCTCCTCCATCATTTGTGGTTTGGGGGGTGACGTAGAGGCTGGTGGTTTTTGATAGGAAGAGTTCAAGGTGTTTCCGCAAGCTCCAAGGATATCATCCCCAAACTTGGATGGGAACTCTAGAGGTTTTTCATCCTCTATCATCGTTCGTGAATCGGATGAGGACTCGGATATTGGGTCTACCAAGGTAGACACCTTTTGTAGTGTTTCCACAATGAGTTCCTCATCCTTTGACTCCGGCTCCTCAAGTGTTTCAGCGGAAAAAGGTGTGTTTTCAACGATTATTTCTAAAAGCTCTTTTGCTTCCGCTATGGTCTTATGGAAAAAAGAACCACCGGCAGCCGTGTCAAGATAAAGTGCGGTGTTTTTGCTCAACCCCGAATAAAAGTGTTGAAAAAGAACGGGTTCTGGGAGCAATAACTCTGGGCCGGAATCTGTTAATGAACAGAACCGGATCCATGCCGCACTAAGGGTCTCTTCCTCTTCTTGGCGAAAGTTAATTATTTCCGCTCGTAGAGCAGTGATACGAGATACGGGAAAAAATGCTAGACAAAATTTGTCTCGCAATTCTTTCCAATCGCCGTTCACTCTCTTAGCGGTGTAAGTGTACCATTGCTTCGCCTTCCCATTGAGGGAGAAGGAAAACAATGTCCACTTTAAGGTTTCATGTGTCATGCCATTGATCAATCGGCATGCACACAATTGCTCAAACTCTCGCAAGTGTTGAAAAGGATTTTCATCTTTAAGACCAGAGAAAGATAAACCTTTGATCAAAGCAATAAAACTGGGGCAAAGCTCATAGCTTGATGATAAAACTGGTTGTGATGATAAAGGTGGCTCTAAGAGCTCGCCCCGTGGAGCAGAGAATGATTGAATCATAGGTTGTGGCTCCATGGTAAATGTTTTTGGTATTTTTCTTTAAGTGGATAGGTGAAGGTGTGAAAAGGATGGAAAGGATAGATGGTGGAATTTTTTTTTTTTTTAATGATGGTAAAGGAAAAAGGTAAAGGATACAATACGAGGGCAAACCTGGTTCGCAGCAGAGATAGCAACCGTTCCCCGGCAACGGCGCCAGAAATGCTTGTTGGTATTTCTTACACCACGAATAAATCCGCAAGCGCACGGAATACCGTTGTAGCACTTCACCCGGGAGTATTCCAAGGTATCGTATTTGTTTTCCCCAAGGAACGGAGGTATCCTGCAGCAAGGTTAGTTTTACCCAAGGACACACAAGAACGATAGTAGTGTAGGATTGAGAGGATGAATAAAGATCTAGTTATCCCTTAGGATAGACGCACTCAAGGTCTACTTGTCTACTTCGGGCACTGGTATAGACCTGGTCTGCCAAGTCACGCCAGCCTGTAGCTCTA
Source organism: Eragrostis nindensis (assembly GCA_012490785.1). Lineage (NCBI taxonomy): Eukaryota > Viridiplantae > Streptophyta > Magnoliopsida > Poales > Poaceae > Eragrostis > Eragrostis nindensis. The sequence continues at coordinate 1,025,111 of JAAXCT010000070.1, forward strand.
CGACGAACCCGAACGTGGAGGATTACAAGGGACGGACAGGGCTGTCACCACCTGCCGCCTACCTCTACAAACCGTGGGGCACGCTGCAAACAAAGGTAACCTCTAGCCTAGACACCACGTCTATGCCGTCGATTACTACTCTAACCCGGTCCTGGTACTGATTCAGAAGGCTAGAGCACTCCTTGCGGAGCGATGATCCCGCAAACAAGTATAACAAGAATAACGACTAGTAAACAATGCTCGCTAGATCAATATCACCACGAATACTAACTTATGAATAAGAACAACGAACGAACTATGAACGAACGACGAACGAAGAACGAACGACGAACGAACGAAGAACGAACGATGAACTATAAATAAGATAATATCCGCCAAGGTACAAGATTTGGGCTAAGTCCTCACAAAGGGAGGACTACCCCTCTCTTCTCCCTGCCCTCTCCTCTACTCTACTACTATACAAGAGGCCCTTGGCCTGGATGGGAGTGGAATGACTTGTGTCTTGTGTTGTGTGTTGAAAGGAGGGGGGGTACCCCTTTATTTATAGCCTTGGTAGGTCGGTTTGGGGGTCCTCCACCGCCTTTGGGCATTGATTGCTGGCTGAACCGACCTTGGTATGACGGTGGGAAACTTCCATAAAAAGATGAGCCTTAGAGGCTAAGCAATTGGGTCGGCCGACCTGCCCTGTGGGGTCGGCCGACCTGCCTTTGCCGCCTCTTGCTTTCCTTCTTCTCTGGCATATCCTCTGGCATATCCTTGATTTGATTCTAGATGCTATCCTCTGAGATATTCTTTATATGATTCTGATATGATCCTTGGATATGATTCTGATATGGATCCTCCGGAATATTCTTGATATGATTTGGGTTGATTTGGTGGGCCCATATATCTTTGCCATTATTGAGGATCTCCAGGAGAGGATATTTCTTCATGTCTCCTTGATATTGGGCTTTTGGGGAGATATCTTTATTCCGGGGAAAATCGGTGTTTCCAGAGTGGGCCTTTTATGCTTCCTTTTCCCCGTTTTCCTATGAAATGCAGCTGCACTCACAAATTCACCAAGACTCGTGGAATCCGTTAGTTTCAAGTCCTAAGTCTACCTTTGGTGTTTGATTTGAGGGTAAAAGGTGCAGCTAGTTGACGGTTTATTTTGGGTCTAAGAGCCATCAACACCTTCGTAATCGGTAGCCGCTTCCCACTCTACACATCATCTCAAGGGATCTCGCATATTCCAGCGCGTTGAGGTACAGAGACAATATGCAATTATGGCGCATTACAAGATCCCGATATTATCTTAACCACAATGGAGATAGTGAGAGATTGAATCTCTCACCTCTTATTGCCACCACAATTAAAATAACATCTAATACTTAGTCGTCACTAAGCGTAGGAACAAGTGCATGTAAAGACCATAAAATCCAGGCAAGCAATAATCAAAACCATTCATCCACACATTCAACCATACTTTGATAATACATGGTACAAGATACATCACCATCTAGTAGGCCTACCTTGATGGATCACCTCTTAGCACCAGTGGTTCTTGATCTAACAACTAGAGAACATGAAGAACGGGGCAAGCCCCGGTGGCTCTAAACTTACTAGCTATGTTGTCCCTCTAGCGGCCGATCTCGAAACCCTAGGGCTTTTACAGGTTTATATAGGGCTGTGCTTCGGAAAGGAAAAGGATCTCGGGAAGAGAGTCCTCGTGCCGATCGGCACAGAGGCTGTGCCGATCGGCACACCTCGTGTCCAACTCAGTCTCCTCTCTAAGTCGGTTCCAAAGTCCTAGGTAGCTTCCATGTGGGCCTTCCAAATCAGTTTTCTTCGAGATCAAGTCTTGCATTGCTCTCTTAAATCTTCGGGTATCTTTTTTCTCTTCGTGACGATTATCTCCAAAGATTGGTTCGGATGACTTCCTTCTAGAATCAACTGAATGGTGGGCCAGCCTCGATAGCCCTGAAGTCCCTTGTGCCGGTCGGCACAAGTCTGTGCCGATCGGCAGAGTAAGCCTTTTCTGCTGCTTTTCTTCTCTTCAGGTCCAGATCAGCCACAATGTCCAGAATATCGTCCTTTCATCTGTTTCTGCAATAAATCTTCAGAACGACATATATACATATATAGTGCTATTATCAAGGGTTAGATGGCCTATAATGACGACATTTATGCTCTAAATAAGGCGCAGTTGGCATATAAAATGGTATACTAGAAATCGCCAACAGCTTAGCATCCGACATGTCGAACTTCTTCATCAAGTCCTTCGTGTACTTGGCTTGATGAATGAAGGTACCCTGCTTGTATTGCTTGATTTGAAGACCAAGGAAGTAAGTCAGCTCACCCATCATGGACATCATGAACTCATTCTCCATCATTGCCTGAAACTTAGACACAAGAGCATGAGATGAACCACCAAAGATGATATCATCGACGTATATCTGAACCAATAGAAAGTCAGTACCATGCTTGAGAATAAACAAGGTTTTGTCCACACACCCCATCTCAAACCCGCGCTCTAGCAAGAAGGTTTTCAGCCTAGCATACCATGCCCTGGGTGCTTGCTTTAGCCCGTACAACGCCTTCTGAAGCTTGACACTCGGTTTGGGTACTTGGGATTTTCAAAGCCTGGGGATTGCCTGACATAAACCTCTTCCTCTATGTAGCCGTTTAGGAAAGCGCTTTTGACATCCATTTGGTAAAGTTTGAAGCCCATAGACGCAGCAATGGCTAGCAAGATTCTAATGGCTTCTAGACGCGCTACAGGAGCAAAGGTTTCCCCAAAGTCTAAGCCCTCAACCTGGCTAAACCCCTGAGCCACAAGCCTAGCTTTGTCTCTCACAACTAGACCATCCTCACCCTGTTTGTTCTTGAACACCCACTTGGTTCCTATCACATTCACATTGGGAGGAGGCTCAACATGGGTCCAGACTTTGTTTCTCTCAAAGTTTTCTAGCTCCTCATGCATGGCATTAACCCAATCGGAATCAGAAAGAGCGTGTCCAACATCTTGAGGTTCAAAGGAGGCAACAAATGCAGAATTTATAAAGCAAGTGAGATGAGCAGACCTCGACCTTGTTGTCCTTTCATTTAGATTACCAATCATTTGGTGAGGATGATATCGACTTTGAATATGTCGAGGGGCCTGTCCCTCGGAGTGTACCTCCCCCTCAACAACAGCTGGGCTGGCTCGACGACAGCTGGAGCCGGATCGACGACCGCCGAAGAGGATGTAGATGCTACGGGACCGTCTGCTTGAACTGTTGAAGCAGGGACCGGCTCAGGAGCAGGCGAAGTAGTAAGAAGTAGTGGTTCATCCTCATCTTCACCTGGAGCCGGTAGATCACAGTCTACAAAGATGCTCTCTTCCATTTCCATGTCACCTGCACACTCAACAACACCACTTGAACAAGACATAGATTCATCAAAGGTTACATCGCAAGACTCCACGATGGTGTTAGTTTCCAAGTTCAAAACCCTATAAGCATGACCATGTGGAGTGTAACCAAGAAAATGCCATCAAAAGATCTTGACTCAATTCTCTAAATTACCACGCTTGAGGATAAAGCACTTGCAACCAAAAGCACGCAAATGAGAAACATTTGGCTTTCTCCCAAAACGTAGCTCATAAGAAGTCACATTAAGAATTGAGAGCAAGAAAACCCGATTGGAAACATAGCAAGCGGTGCTAATGGCTTCAGCCCAGAACCGCCTCGGAGTCCTATGCTCATCAAGCATCGTCTGGGCCATCTCAACAAGGGTTCTGTTCTTTCTTTCAACAACGCCATTTTGCTGAGGAACGCGAGGTGCAGAAAACTGATGCTCAAGGCCATGTTTTTGAAAGAAAGCATCAAAGGAGGAGTTCTTGAACTCGGTGCCGTTATCACTGCGAATAGCTCGCATTGCACCAGGGTGTTCATTGAACAACCTCAAAGCCAGGCTCCGAAAGTGATGAAACACTTCATCCTTGCTCTCAAGAAAGAAGACCCAAGAGTAGCGAGAAAAATCGTCAACGACAACAAGAACATACCACTTTCGACCAGCTGAACGAACCCGAGCAGGACCAACAGTGTCCATGTGAAGCAATTGCCCAGGCTGCTCAGTCATCACCAAATTGATTGGTGGATGAGAAGCGACAACCATTTTGCCATGACGACAAGGTACACAAACAAGATTTTTCTCAAATTTGAGCTTAGGCAATCCTTGGATAAGGCCTAGGCCACTTTAAGCGACATAACAAGTCAAAACTCATGTGACCTAGTCTCCTATGCCATGTCCAAAGCTCAGAAGAGGGTTGAGCAAATAAACACTTGTGAGAACCAGAAGATGAAACAACATCAGCACAAAAAACTCTATCAATTCGAGTGATATTGCAAACCAAAGAACCACAAGAATCAAAACACGAGATGCATTCCTCTTAAAGCACTTCATTGCCATCATCCAACAATTGAGAAACAGAAAGCAGGTTGTACTTGAGATGCTCTACTAAGGCTACTTCCTTGAGAGTGAATGAGTCATTTACCTTAACAGCGCCAATTGCTTTTACTCTACCTTTTTTGTTGTCCCCGAATGTCACATAGTCAATTTGCTTCACGGGGGTGAGGCTGGAGAACCATCTAGTATCCCCGGTCATATGGCGCGAACAACCGGAGTCCATCAACCACTTGTCCTCCAGGCCTCCATCAGCTACCTACATAAAACGAGAAGAAAAGATCGAGGGCTCAGTGCTGGGGTTAGAAAGATAAGCTTTAGGAATCCAGCACCTAACCACACGACCTGCAGAAGTAAAAACAGTTCTATGCAGATCATTGGAACGCACAGGACGAGTACCACGATAGGGACTACGTGGACCGTCAAAGCGTCTAGACTCACTCCTCATGTCACAGGGATACAAGTCATATGAGGGATGACTATATCCACGCTGGGGATGGACACCACGAAAGGGAAAACGTGGGCCATCAAAGCGTCGTGACTCAAGTCCTTGTTTCGTGAACCAAAGTCATATGAGCGATGACCAAGTCCACTGTAAGCATGAGAAGGAGTGTGAGGCGGATATTCAACATAGGAATGATAGACTGCATTCCTAGCCAACTCAGCTTGCCTCCTGTTAATTCTCTTCCTTCTAAAGCAAAACTCATCCAAATGACCATCTCTACCACAAAACATGCAAGTAAACACATTCCTGGGTTTTGGTTTTGGTGTGTAGGTGGTTTGGAGTGTTGCTTTTGCTTCTTGACCTCTCTTGGGTTGAAGGAGGGCTTTGGGTTTGATGGGTAGTAGGTGTCGGTGGGTTTAAGTTTCTCACTCTTATCTTGAAGGCTGGAGTTTGGTACAAACTTACCCACATTGTCACTCTCCTTCTCACACCTCTCATAGCCCAAACCCAAGTTGTATTCTTGAGTTGAACCTTCCTTAACCCTCAGCAAGTCACTCTCAATTCTCTTTTCACTCTCCTTGGTTCTTGTGAGGCGAGTGGTGAGGTACTCAACTTCTTGGGAAAGCTTTAGGTTCTCATTTTTAGTGGTGACAAGATCACTCTTCAGAGAAGCACACACAGCACATGGTGGTGGTGTAACACGAGAACCACTTAGCAATTTTGCCTCTAGCTCTTTGACTTTAGACAATTGACTATCCAAGTCCTGTGTGAGCTTAGGGCAAGTCTTGCAAGCACCCAAGAGTAGAGGTCGAGCCTTGAGCTCCTCTAGCTCTTTCAAAGCACTCTCAAGCTGGCTGGCAACTTGAGTATGCACACTCTTCAAAGAAACTAGATGATTCATGACAACTTGGCAAGACTCACACTCTACCACTCTATCCTTATCAAGCATAGACTTAAGTGAAGCAAGCTCGGCATTAGCAAATTCAAGATCAGATTTAAATTTTCGATTCAGACGCTTAGCTTCACATAATTTCTTATCTTGCTTGAACAAAGCATCACACAAGGACTCATTGTCATAGATGGGCTCATCGTGAGATCATGATACCTTGGCTGTGTCTGAGTCGGAGTCGGAGTGGTGATCATCTCTCGCCATGAAGCAGAGCCCGGTGAAATCAGTGGTCTTCTTATCCTTGGGCTTCTCCGTCTCTTTCTCAGCACCAGAGATGTCGTCGCTCGAGGAGTAGTCGACGTCGCTGAAGGACGCAACGAGAGCTCTTGTAAGCACCTTCCTCAAGTTCCTCCTGGTACTCTTGCCCTTCTTGGAGAAGTGGGTCTTCTTCTTGGGTTCTTCTTCTTGGCGGTCGGTGTAGTCGAACTTCTTCTTCCACTTGGGGCAGTCGGCGATGAAGTGACGAGGATCCTGCACTCGTAGCAGCCACGTGGATCACCACCTCTCCTCTCTCTTCTGTTGTTGAAGGAGCGCTTGAACTTCCTGATCAGCAAGGCAAGATCCTCCTCTGGAAGGGACTCCACCTTTTCATCCGAAGCTGCAACCAAGGAAGGAAGAGCAAACTCCAAAGTAGATTTGTGAGAGGGGTTAGTCCCATAAGATGCATTACCATGTGAGTCAGTCATCAAGGCCATACTAGTGGATGCATTGTGGTTCGGACGTGACTTCTTAGAGAGCTCGTGAGACTTAAGCTTTCTATAGAGCTGCTCGCAGGTGAGTGTGCCAAAGTCGGGGGATTCCTCCAGTGCGGAGATCTTCACACCCCAAGTGTTCTCATCTAGTGAGTAAAGCAATTGCTTAGCACACTCATTGTCAGTGTAAACAAGATCACCATAAGCCCTGAGATGACACATTATGGACTCTAATCTAGCAAACGTAGCATCTAGTGACTCGCCAGGCAGCTATGCAAAGGTCTGGTACTGCCTGTTATACGAATCTCTACGCATGGTCTTAACTTGGTTAGTGCCATCATGATAGGAGCAAAGCGTCTCCCATATGGCTTGAGCTATCTTAAGGTGAGCAATACGATCGTACTCCTTTCTACCGATAGCGGAAAGCAAGATGTTAACAGCCTTAGAATTGTTATCGAATTGAGTGATCGCACCTTGCTGCGCCGTCTCCATGTTCTCTAGAATCTCGTAGTTGGTTTGCACAAAGCTCTATATCCCAATGCCCTGACTCATGAGATAAGCTTGAGTGCGAGACTTCCAATAGGGAAAATCTTCCCCATCGAAGACCAAGAGTTTGATCGCACCTTTCTCCATGTCGCCTTCGGATCACAAAGTCGGTTAAGCTCAACACGTGATCACACCGGCTCTGATACCAATTGAAGGACCGAGAAGGCGACCAGAGGGGGGGTGAATGGGAGCTGATAAAAATTCTTGCAAAGAATTCGGCCTATGTCCCGACCCGCCTCAAGATTGATCACCAAGATCACACGCACACATCAAGAGTATTGTGGTGACCCTAGGAATGATCAAGAATGATATAGGAACACTTGCGGAAGCAAAACAAGCGAACACACACTCCACGAGATGAATCGATGAAAATCCAACCGAAACCTTCCACCGGATAGTCTGGATACCTGCCGGATACTCCGCGCCGAAAAATTCAGTTATGCTTTCACAACTATCAAAAATTCCAATACATTGCTTGCCCAATGACCTATTGGAAATTTCCTCTTATCGCTGTGAGACTTTACCAAGCCTTACTTTACACCTAAGGTAGCTGCTTTACCTAGTAATTCTTTTCTACTTGACTACATCATTAGATCAAAGCAATAACCTATTCCTAAGCTTCACTACTTAATACTCCCAATTCCTACTGTCCTACTGTACACCTATAAGAACTCCTTTCAAAAAACATACTAATCCTAAACAATGAAAACTACCTAAGCATAAGCAAGACTTAGTCACAAGCCCTAGTCTGAAGCTTCAAGTCCAACTCGTATCTCTTATAGTCCCTACTGTACCTATTATTTCTACTCCAATAAAAAGTTTTACTGAAGTTCTAGTAAAAAATTGATATGAGAAATATAAATATTGTTTTATAAGAACATTCAAATGAATGCTGTCGTGCTCTAGTTCCTCAAAAAACCTTACAATTAGTGGAAGCTCTTAGAAAGCTAGAGAAGAAAGCAGCTACACTAGATATGTAAATATGTCAAAGTTGACCAAGATCTTCAATCAATCAATTGCAAGGTTTATCATTTTCGGGACTTAATGCACATATCACCTGGTTTAGTTCAGTATGGTTTGTGTTGTTCCTTCTTGTCTTGATAGTGCATCCGCCGCCCTTTTGTTCACTCCCTTTTTTTACTCTCTAGAAAGCCTTTGCTCGTTCCACTTTGCTTGCCTATACAAGTCGTATTCCTACTAGTCAATAGCAGTTTTGCACTCCGATCACTTTTCTCTCTTTGTGTTTGGGGGGTAGAATAGTGGAAGTGTTATGCTTTGGTTATGTTTGACTTGTATGTACTGTGCAACTGTGATGCTTCTTTTCGTACAAAAAAATTGTTTGGAACAATTGCAGTGTTTCATATTCTAAATTAGTACCCAGCATATGTATATCTAGAAGTAGTTACAACACAGAGATACATAGCATGGCAGTTCTAGTTAGTTGCATTGTCAACAACGACACTGTGAAAATCCTATTTTTGAATTTCTTTTCACAGATGATCAGTTGGTAACTTAATAAGTATTACCATTGCCGCATTTCTTGCTCTTCAGTTCATATCACATCCATTTCTAACTTATACCTTGAGGAGATATCATAAAGCTACATCACAATCAAATTGTGGGTGATCTCTCCACAATGCTGCCCAACACTCTGAACAAAACGTCCTGTACCCGGATACTCCGGTCGAATATCAGGTCCGGATACTCCGGTGGAGTGTCGGATACTCTGATAGGTATCAGGTCCGGAAACTCCGGTAATGTGTCGGATAGTCCGGTCGGGTGCCAGATCCGGATACTCCGGTACTCGGTCGGATAGTCCGGTAGGCGATGAACAGCAAAAACAACAACGTGCGACCGGGAGCTCCAAAATCCGAAACTCAATCAAACGACCTCCAAAAATCACCAAACTTGAACCCTAAGTGCGTGACATGATGGAGAACCTCATCCAAGTAGATCCATATCAAAAACCAACCAAATCCCCTCGAATTTCAGATCACGTGGAAAAACAAGGGTTTGGCCAAACTTGGACGAAATCCACAAATTTGAGGTGCTCGTGGGGAGATCTTGTGCAAGATCAATCAAAGCATGTTCCCACACGTCCTAGCTCCGAATCCATCCAAGAAAACCGACCCAAATCGCAACCAAAAAAGGAGATCGAAAAATCACCCGAAAATAGCTCCAAAAATAGGGAAAAAGATAAATTCAGGAATTAGATGGGGAGGAAGAACAAGAGCACGAGATTGATTCAAACAAACTTCATTCCATTGAGTCAATCACGAAATTCATCGGTACAAGACTAGGGCGCCCGCCCACTTCCACCCTCTCTTGTTGAAAGTTGAAGATACAAGCTCTCACCTTGTTCCCTCTCCTCTCATCTCCTCTAGCTCATCCCTAACTAGTCCTATCCCCTGGATGCAAAGGACATCTCTCTCTAGCTCATCCCTAACTAGTCCTATCCCCTGGATGCAAAGGAATGGGTCCAAGAGCCTCTCAAGTTGGCAGCCAACTCCACCAACCTATATGGGCTTTTCTCTTTTCCAACATACCCCTAAGGTATTACACACTCCCACCTACCACTAGGGGCAAAATCGTCCAACTCTTTTTCCTTCGGCCGAACGCCATCGGGCCCTTCACGACTTCGCTTCGCCTCGACGCAACCTTCGAGATGGTGCCACGTACACCACCGCCGCCGCCGGTTTTGAGGCCCAAACCGGGAAATCGTCGCCCCACCGGTTTTGAGGCATAAACCATGAAACCACCTCGATGTCGACGCGTGTCACCTCGTCCCGCGAACCTCGCCGTCAAGTCTTCTCGTCCCAGCCCGTCGGGACCCTTCACTTGACTCGGCCTCCCGTTCGCCTCTTGACTTGGTCAACCCGCCGTCTTCATCACCTCACGGTTTTGAGGCAAAACCGCGAAACCCTCCGTGTTTCTTGTCCGCCACGTGTATGGTGTGGATCACTCTTGACCTCACCTGGCCTCTCGATCGCCCGGACCCAAGCCTCCCGCTTGTTCCTCTCGATCCTCTCGCCGTTGACCATCAAGTTGATTTCATTGACCTACACATCATTAGACAAGCAAACACATTTCGCCATCTCCTCTATTCTTCCCATCTCCTTCACCAACTCCGATTAGCCATAAACATAATCAATATACATGCTCATGCAAACCTCAAAATCCCGCAATTCAAACCCGAACCTCAAGTTCAACTCAAACTCATTCGTTGCCAATTACTCATCACATCATGAACCATGGCACATCTCAACATGGTTCCTCAGCTTAACATGTTGGAGAGATTATATTTAGATACACAACGTGGTCCTACCTTATAAATCCTTAGATGTTGATATCTACTTAGTTTATAGCTCCAAACCAGCACAACGCACAATTCAGTGGGAAATAATGAGAGGAGAGAGTATCTGAAGAAAGTACAGACTGCAATGTTGGACTCCGAATCCTACGCGTTAGGAAAAGAAGGCATCCGGAATATATCCCATGCAGTGCTGCAAGGTTAAGAACCATCAAGCGGCTCGCCGACCTCAGGGACACCATATGCTCTTTCTAACTTCCTTTGACGTGAGCCCGTGACAGACAGTTGTGCTTGAGGTAGGGCAGCGAGGCCCTGGGAAAATACAATAGCTCTAGATATTGATCAGTTGCCTCAATCGATCACGGCGTGGAAAAACACACCACTGACCCACCCAAAAAAGGTTCACACATGTTGTGCCTCCACTGTTCACACCTAACGTAATCATTTATGCATGGATCCTTAACAACGGCATGTTTGGAGTTTTTTTTTCTTAATTCTTTTGTCAACTGTGTACGGCAATGTTACTTTGTGAGCAACATATGGACAGGTTAGGTGCCGTGCAATAAGAATGACTCAGTTTTGTACGTATATAAGTATATACAATATATAACCTCTGTATTTGAATGAAGCCTCATATTGAAGTTAGCATTGCATTTGCCCGCTTCTTATCATCCATTTATATAGTACGATAGGAAATGCTAGAGAAGCAATCGACCAACATATAGTAACCTTCCTCTTCCCCGTGACCTCCTCCTGTCTTAATCCTTACATATATTCCCTTAGTTGGATGTGGACCGGCCAATAGTCTCAACACAAACCATCCTAGGTTGATACTAGCACACATTCAGCACACAACACTGAGAGTACGACTAGGAGGCACCTGGAACATCCCCTACAGAGCTGCATGGAGAAGAACCGTCAAGCACCTGGCCAAGATCAGTAGAGCTGTACTTTATTGTAGTAGATCCTTCATGCAAAGAGCATGTGGGTAGACTGCTCCGGTGACGATGTGTCGAGGAGCAGAGGTCGTTCACTACAGGAAATGCTGCTCGCCGAACAACGGCTGCCAGAAGGCAATATATTCCACTGAGTACTAATTAAAATGTGCTCTAACCTGTACATTTGTCCACTGAGTCCCAAATATATGTCCAACTCAAGGCACATATTTGATCATCGAAGGTTTGAATTTTTTTGAAGAAAATCGAAGCCAGCTTATCTTTTGGTCTGTACTAGCTACAAAGCACGGATTAATGCGTGGTTATTGATGAAGTTAAATGATCGATGATCAAGAGCAGCACCGCACCCACCTAGCAACATCTGGCCCCTTATTTATTAATTGTTGACAGACAATCCTGAGTATACATAAGAGACATCCTCTGCTAAATTTTTACATTCTTTTCTTTCTGATTGTATCTCATTTTTTACATCATAGAAATTCTGAGTGTGTAACCAGAAGGAGAGAGCTAAGATATATCAATGGCTGGGGGAAACTGCTCATTAGGGTCGGGAACATCTGCATCATGCTGCTTTCATTAGGAGTAGGAGGCATCTGGAGCTAGGTTCCCTCTGGGATGGAGCTCACAGAGGAGGCCTACGTCTCGTCCAGCATTAAATTACTCATAAAACGAGCGAGTTGTTTGAGGTCAGCAGCATCCATCTCATGATCAACTAGTTGTACACAGCAGTGAAGAACGCCCGTAAATACTTGGTCGTCAGCAAACTCATCGAACTTTGAGGCTCTCGTTTTGAATGCACGAAGATCGTGCACAGCAGCGATAGGCTCTGCGGCGCAGCCTCGGATGGATTCGGTATGCAGCAGGAGCCTACAACCTGATCGCTCCCCCGAAGAAGATATCCTCCAGCAAGCTGTGATAAGCTAGAGCCGAGCGAGAACAGGGCACGCGGCAGGTTAGGCAAGGGCAAGTCGGGGCGGCAGTGTAAGGCAGAGAAGATCAAGGAGCGAAGCGGTAGGTGCAAAAGAAGCCGGTCGGCGCTCTACAATGGCAGCATCGCCATGGCTTCAAGCCAGCGACTGATCAAAAAGCCACTTTATTCTCTCTCTTATTTTCTCTCTCCTCCACATATGACATCAGCATTAAGCTTATTATACTCGTTCTTAGGCGACTAGTCTACCACACCCATAAATGCGAGGGATAATGTATAGTTATTGATGTAGTTAATGGAGAGAATAGCAAAAAAGAAGTGCACCCACCCAGCAACATCTGGCCCGTCACTAATTGGTGAAACACAACCCTGGCTATAAGTACAGACACATCATTTAGCTTGCCTGCTTATCTGATTGTATCTCATCATTTCAAAGGAATGTTGTGTACCTTAGCCAGAAACTAAGAGACATCATCCATGAATGGTTGGGGGAAAGTGTTCATTTGGGTTGTGTGCTTAACGCCTCAGCGTTCGATAGGAGTACAAAGCATCTGGAACCAGGTCGTCTCTGTGGTTGAACTCAATAGGCAAAATTTGCTGGAGGACACTCCTCAATGTTGTCTTTTGCCGCAGAACACTAAAAATACATGTCTTTGCCACAAGACACTACTTAAATGTATCTATTTGCTGTAGGACACTGTACCTTATATTATATTAAGACAAAATAGAACCCTTGGCAAAATTACCAGAATACCCTCGGCTGCCCTATCGATCTCCCGTTCACTACGGGAAAACCTATGTGTGCCGAGTGTATATTAGTTTGCCGAGAGCAAAAACACGAGCACACGGCAAACGCAGCTCCGCACACGGCAAACCAGCGCGCACACGGCAAACACAGCTCCGCACACGGCAAACCAGCGCGCGCACGGCAAACCACGCCCACCCACCCCACCTGGCCCCACCCCCGCCCACACCTTGCCAGCGGCCACCACAAAAAAGCACCGCCCCTCTCTCTCCCTTATCCCCTCCCGGCTCTCCTCTCTCTCCCTTATCCCCTCCCGCGGCCTCATCCCCTCCCGCCGGCTCTCCTCTCTCCCTCCCTTCGTCCCGGGCGCCGACAAGCAGGAGCGGTGGCCGCCTCGAGCTCGTGCGCCGACCTCTCCTCCCCGGCGAGGTCGCCCTCTCCTTCTCCCTCCTCTCCCACCGGCCCTCCATCCGCGCCCCTTTGCTGCCCCTCCCCTTCCCCCTCCGCTCGCCCCTCACTGCCAGTGGGGAGCGGCGGCGGGGAGAGGTGCGGCGACAGCGATGGCGGGCGCGGACGCGGCGGATCCGGCGAGGGGGCGGCTCCGGCGGGCGCGGCCTCGGGAGATCCGGCGAAGGGGCGGCTCCGGCGGTCGCGGCCTCGATGGATCCGGCGAGGGCCGGCTCCGGCGGGCGCGGCCTCGATGGATCCGGCGAGGGGCGGCTCCGGCGGGCGCGGCCTCGGGAGATCCGGCGAAGGGGCGGCTCCGGCGGGCGCGGCCTCGATGGATCCGGCGAGGGGCGGCTCCAGCGGTACGCTTCTCTCTCTGCTGGTGGCCTTGTGGTGGCCTGGTGGCCTTGTGGTGGCGGCGATGGTGGTGGTGGCCTTGCGGTGGCGGCTGTGGTGGTGGGTGGGCGGCGGTGCTGGTGGCCGGCGGCGTGGTGGTGGCTGCGGCGGCAGTGCTGGTGGCCGGCGGCCGGCGTGGGGAGGCAGGGGGCCGGGGTTTTTTTTTAAATTTTTTCAAAATGCTTCGCCGTGTGCTGCTTCTGGCCCACGGGAAAGACTTTGCCCGGTGCCCGATGCATTGCCCACGGCAAAGACGGCCTTTGCCGGCGCAACTCTGCCGTGTGGGCTTTGCCGGGTGTTACCCACGGCAAACCTTTTGCCGTGGGTAAATTGGTCTTTGCCGTGTGCATCCAGCACACGGCAAAAAAGTGTTTTCCCGTAGTGGTTGCATCGCATCCTATGGATCTCCCGCTGGCCGCTGCTGCTGGACAGGAGCCAGCCGCCGGCATCCTCCCAACAACAGGTCCCCCATCACGCGCCCCTGCAGGCTGGCGGTCGGCCACTGCGGCCCCCCATCGCGCGCCCCTGAAGCTCCCCGTCGCGCGCCCTGCAGGCTGGCGGCGGTCGGCCACTGCAGCCCGAGCCGAGGGTCTGCGGGCGTCCACGCCTTCCTGCCTGCGCCCACCCATGGATGCCCCACGATTTCTCAGCGACATTTTCCCTCAAGACCAGCCTGATTTGTCATGGGTTCCAGAAGGGTAAGTTATCTCTCATCTTCCCCTAGGGTTAGTGCTAATTTTCTTGTAGGTATTGATTCTGCTTCGATTTGTGCCTCTGACTTTATAGGATGGATCCCAGTTCGTCGTACAGGCTTGCTGTGCGTGTAGGTGCTTATGTGAAATTGCTTGATGATGGTCGTGAGTACTGTAATGCATGTAACGTCCCTAAGATTTTAGACCGAGACAGCACAAATTGGAATGATGTTCTAGTTGTCATTAGTACAGAAATTAAGCTAGGCTCTAATCACAAGTTGCGTGTCACATATTGGGACAAATTGAGCCGTAGCTATGAAGAGATAACTTCTGACCAGAAATTGCTTGCTGCAATTGACATGTATTGGGAGATAAGAAGGCTCTCATTACAAGTTTGTGTTATGATAAAAGATGAGTATGATTCCATGCATGATATTGGGCGGCAGCAGAGCATGCCTTGTGTATTGCTTGGAAGCACTGAGCCAGATTCCTGCAGAGCTGCCACTTGAAAGTACATCATTAGCTTTAGATCCTCCAATTCAGAGCAGTAATGAAGTGCTTTGGGTGGATGATGTTGTAGAGTATGTGGGTCTAGATGATGAGGGTCCTTTTAAAGCTTTGCTTTCTTATTCGTCTGATCCTGAAGATGGAGGCTTAGAGGATGATGTTGAATGTGATGGCTTAGAGGATGACTTATTTGTACAAGATTATGTTAACTGTGATGGTTTGGGGGATGAGTTTGTTGTCGAGGATGGTTGTGAGACAATTGTCCATGCAACTGACTTAGAGAACCCAACAATACAAGTTGGTATAACATTTGGGGATGGTGATACTTTTCAGAAAGCTATTAGGCAATATGCAATAAAAGGTGAATATGAAATTGCAGCAAGGTATTCTGAGTCAACAAGGTACAGAGGCTATTGTAAAGCTGAAGGGTGCAAGTGGCAGATACATGTTTCACAATTGCAGGATGGAAGGACTTGGAAGGTACTAATTCTTGTGTATGAATCTGATGCACCACCACCTGCCCCTCCAAAGCCAAAGAGGAAGAAAGGCAAGAAAAATGTTACTGTAGTGCCATCTGGTGATGTCACCAACTCTGTTTCAACACCTCCAACACATGAAGTTGCTGTCCCATTGTATGTTTTTTTACTCAAACTTTATGAATTTTAATTACTTGCTCATATATTGCCACTAACTTACATTTTAAACAACAAACAGTGGTACACCAACTAGAGCTATCACTTCCATTACTACATCAAGCCCTATGACAAGAAGGTAAAATTACAATTTGCACATTTTCAAACCTTGTCTTCCTTCCTGTACCATTTTCTTGTATGTCCATGTAGTGTGACAAGGCGGCTGCAAGAACTTGAACCATCTACAACAACTGTAGCTATCACTTCCATGGAAACACCTAGCCCACTAACAAGAAGGTATATTCCTCCTATATTTATGTCTTTTTTTGCTTGCTGTCTATTTACGTTGGCATGTTTCTGGACGTTTTTACAGCCGCAAGAGGATGTTGGAACTAGAAGGTTGTATAGAGCCTGTTGCATGTCCTCATCTATCTCCAGTAGCTGTTGCCGAGAAGGGGAAAGCAAGGAAGTTGAAGGTTGTCAGGTCCAAGACAAAATAGTATTGTAGTCTGAGAAGAGGAATCCATGTACTGTTTGGTGGTGAAGTAGGCTTGAACAAGTTATTTTGTGACCTACTATTTTGTGTTGTGGAAATATGCCATATGTGGCTGGAACATATTATTTTCATGACGGCAACGATCTGATGCTTTGAAATGTTGTGTTTGAATGGGTAAGGGCAAAGTTGTCCAGATTTATGTGTTATGTGACCTCTTTCACTACCAGAAACTCAATGTTTAGTGAGAGCCAAAAACCCTCAGCAAAATAGGAATAACCGTCACAAAAAGTTTTCCTGTCGGGGAGCCGTCAGAAAAATACCCACAGCAATAGAGCGACAGAGAAAATCAATATTGCTGACGGGCGCCCCACAGTAAAATCTTTGCTGACGGTATTCTCTGACGGTCAGCCCACAGAAAATTGACACCACGGAAAAATAAAAAAAAATGTTCTCGAATCTCATCCGTCAGAAAATTGAGTGGCAGTATAATGGTTGTGACAGCAGATCAAAGTACATCACACATTTTGAGGCATATAGCACAGATATAATTATATATCCTTTACATTCACAAACAAGATAAACTTGCACTACCAACTACCACAAAACAAAATTTACATAGAGGTGCAGCCGTTGTTGTTACTTCCATCACAAACAAGATGCTCGCTGCCATGAGTGCCACATATATCTGTCAATCGTCAATGAGTCAAGGGTGAGCATTCTAAAAGATACACTGACTATCAGCAAGATCTTGAGAATATCAAGTTCTCTGTTTCCAAACTGATGTAAACCGGCATGAAGTTCAGAGCAGACTCACCGAAAAAAAACTCTGAGATGTTCCAATATCTCTGCTGCAAGACTTAAATCTCTTCCTGCTTCCCTTGCATTCTTTTGCCTAGTACTAAAAAAATAAGTTATGTCAAGCAGAATTCATACAAACTAGTTAACTAAAGGCTTCAAGCACAGAGAATGTTTCCTTTTGCGTCTGAAATTGTAATGGCAGTGTGAGTTTTAAGGCAAGGAGTCACTTTGTACATTTAGTAGCTTCTGTTTTATGGAGCTGGAGGCATGACAACGACAACTGATTTCTTGAAAATTTGGGAAGAATAGGAGCACAAATTTGGAGAACTAAATCGTGACAGTGAGTGTACGAGGAGATGCAGCTCACCGTGGAGGTCAGTGTCACAGCTTGGAGATGCTTGAAGCTGCCAGCCATGGATCTTGTCGGCCAAGATTCACTGCAAAATATTTGCCGTTTCGTTCTTCTGGATCCCGCCGCCGCTGTTCACCCTGGCCACCGAGCTGCCTGACGACACCGTTTGTGAGCTGCAGCGCGGATCTGCCTTGGTCCTTGGACATGGTGGAGCCGCCGCACGCGCCAAAGCCCACGGGCGAGGTGCGGCGCCACGAGCCGCTGGTCACCATGGCTGCCGAGCTGCCTTGGCCGCGTGGACGCCGTGGATCTGGCTTGGCCTCGCGGACGTCGTGAATGAGGGAGGGGAGGGAGGAGCGAGAGGGGGCGGGATCTGGAAGAGGGAAGGCAGTGGCCCGCCGCCAAAGGAGCCCTAGATCTCCGATGCGGTCAGCAGGAGAAGAGAAATCGCACCTGAGGATGGGAAGGCGGATGCGGCGGCGGCGACCCCATTTTGCCGAGGAGATTGTTGGTATTTCTTACACCACGAATAAATCCGCAAGCGCACGGAATACCGTTGTAGCACTTCACCCGGGAGTATTCCAAGGTATCGTATTTGTTTTCCCCAAGGAACGGTGATAATCTGCAGCAAGGTTAGTTTTACCCAAGGACACACAAGAATGGCAGTAGTATAGGATTGAGAGGATGAATAAAGATCTAGCTGTCCCGCAGGACGATCGCACTCTAGTTCTACTTGTTTACTTCGGGCACTGGTATAGACCTGGTCTGCCAAGTCACGCCAGCCTGTAGCTCTACGACGAACCCGAACGTGGAGGATTACAAGGGACGGACAGGGCTGTCACCACCTGCCGCCTACCTCTACAAACCGTGGGGCACGCTGCAAACAAAGGTAACCTCTAGCCTAGGCACCACGCCTATGCCGTCGATTACTACTCTAACCCCGGTCCTGGTACCAATCTGGAAGGCTAGAGCACCCCTCGCGGAGCGATGATCCCGTAAACAAGTATAACAAGAATAACGACTAGTATGTAAAGCTCGCTAGATCAATAACACCACGAATACTAATCTTACGAATAAGAACAAGGTTCGTACTATGAACGAACGACGAACGAACGACGAACGATGAACGAACTAAGAACGAACGACGAACGATGAACGAACGACGAATGAACTAAGAACGAACGAAGAACGATGAACGAACGACGAACGAACGAAGAACGAACGATGAACTATTAATAAGATAAATATCCGCCAAGGGTACAAGATAAGGAAATAACTAAAAGGAAAGCTATCCCTCTCTTGATCCTTGCCCTCTCCTCTATTCTACTACTGTACAAGAGGCCCTTGGCCTGGATGGGAGTGGAATGACTTGTGTCTTGTGATGTGCTTTGGAGGAGGGGGGTACCCCTTTATTTATAGCCCAAGAAGGTCGGCAACTTGAGGCGGTTCCTTAGGTCGGTGGCATTGATTGCAGGTGGAACCGACCTCTGGAAGGCGGTGGCGAACCGACATAACAAGATGGGCCAGGGGGGCCACCACAGGGGGTCGGCCGACCTAGGGTTTGGGGTCGGCCGACCTGTGGCTGGCCCCTCTGGGCCTGGGCCTTCTCAGGTGGCTTCCCCTGGTCGCCTTCTCCCCTGATCCACCTGCTATGGGTGGACTTGAAGTCTTTTTATCGGGAGTTGGGCTTTATTTGGATAATTCTTTATGACGGGGAAAATTGGTGTTTCCAGGATGGGCCTTTTATGCTTCCTTTTCCCCGTTTTCCTGTGAATTGCAGCTGCACTCACAAATTCACCAAGACTCATGGAAATCATTAGTTTAAATACCTAAGTCTACCTTTGGTGATTGTTTCATTATAAAAAGCGCAGCTAGTTGACGGGTAAATATTGGGTCTAAGAGCCGTCAACAACTCCCCCACACTTAGCTCTTTGCTCGTCCTCGAGTAAAGTTGCGAGCATAAGGCGGGAGATACTCATCCTCATAAATGAGAGCCTGCACACAAGTTATTGCAAGCCACACTTCATACCTGTGAACTTTGAGGTGTCTAACATGCATTCCTTGGATGATTGATAAGTGGAACGGTCATGTCTCAAATCACCTCGCCTTCCCTGTCAAGTACCTTGGGATTTTTGCATAATTTCCAGAAATAAAAACATAGTTTCATGCTCCTCAAATGACTCTCTCAAGTCGCTCATGGTGTTTATGTATTTTCCTCTCAAGGGCCATGATTTTGCCTCTTCCCTCCTTGCGTTTGATCAGGCTTTTGTGGAGCTCAAGGTAGGGTAAAGTGGAGCATACTAGTGTCTCTTATTTTGCTAAGTCAAAGACTGGATCCAAGGAGAAAACAAGTCATACAATCTGATCAAGATGTGCATGTGTGGTGGTGGCATGAAGTGGAAAATTATTTGTACTCCTTTTTATGGTGTTACCTTCTCTCTCTTTTTGAACTTTTGAGGAGGACATGGCTATCATATTTTTTCTTTCTTTTTCTTTTATTTTTCCCATCATCATTTCTTCATCATGCTCTACTTTTGTATGAGCAGGGATTATTCTTTTTCTTTTTGCATAGCCATGTCTCCACTGATATTTTTGAGAGAGAAAGGTAACAGAGATTTTTGGAGTATTTATTTGGTGGATGGATGATGGAATGTTGCTCAACTTCCAGTGTAGAAGTGTAGCATGTGAGGTGGAGTGTACGTGATCTTGATCAAAAGAGTATGACAAGCTTCTCACTAGGGTCCAAGAATTTGACAAAGCTCAAATCAACAACTAGCAGCTTATAGGCTATCAAAGTATTCATGTAGAGTTCTTGGCCTTGGTAGGAAAATATAAATCAAGTGAGGAGCATCATACTATGGAATTTTTGATTTTCATAAAGATAAATTCCCAAGGACTTGAAGGTTAAGCAAAGATCATTTCGACAAACCATATCTCACATGCCAATTATCTAGGAAAAACATGGGTTCCTAATGATAAGGTGTTCACAAGCATTCAGTGATGAAGCGAGAAATAACAAGTGTGCAAGTCCATGAATGTGAGAGGTAGAGTTGTGGGCAAAAGATAAATCAATTAGGATTGTCCCAAAAGATTAGTGCGTCAAGTTTTATTTAATTTTCAGACTATCAGAATGAACTTGACGGTGTAGCAGGCAAAAAGTGGAAGTGTGGTGCAAACTCAAGAGGCAGGAGGAGGCTGGAGCCTGGTGGGGACCACCAGGGGTCGCCCGACCCTCCTGGTGGGGTCGGCCGACCTGGCCTGGACCCCACTGGTGCTGTTGTTTCGCGTGTTGGTCTTTCCTGAGTTGCCTCGTATGGTTCTGGATGATTTGGTCGTGATTATACCAGATATGGCGATGTTTTCCCCCCACACTTGCCTTTTTGCCTGTTTCCTTCAAAAACGACAAAGATATGGAAACACAAATATTGCTCTACCGGTATGCAAGCCCGGGGAGCACTATCATTGATTGAATTATAAACTAAACTCGCAGGCGCATTACAAATTTGAAGGGAAATTGGAATGAAAATAAACTAAGCAAAATGCGCCTTTTAGCTAAATAAAAGTGGAGGATTAGATATAGAACTTCTCCTCCTTTCCTGCGCCCTTGAAGAGACGCTTAAGCTTGGAGTTGGTGCTGCGGCGTGAGTTTGCGTTGTTCTCGTGCAGCTCCTCCACGGCTTCCCTTAGCTCGGCCACTTTGTTCCCGAGCTCAAGATGCGAGTCACGGAGGTCGATGTACTTAGCAAGGAGGCGGTCATAAGGCTTCTTCTTGGGCGTCTTTTCCTCTTCACTTTCGTACATACCCCCTGCCCTTTTGATAGGTGAGGGAGAAAGGTGCCTCCTAACTCTCTTGGTAGGAGTAGAGCTCATGGATTCATAGGCACCCTTCTTTTCTGCTGATGTAAGCGGATGAACGAGCTGTTTTCCCTTCCCGCGGACGCCCGTAATCTTGAAGCGTGGGTCTCCCATCTTCTTGGGAGCAGCAGCGAGGGGAGAGTGCTCAATATATTGATGGTGTACCACATTGCCACTCTTGGTGACTAGTGATCCCACGTACTTCTCTCCTGGGCGGAGAGAGGTTCCCGGATCGTCGCGACGAGCCTTCCTTGGAGTGAGCGCCCCCGTGGTAGGATGAGGTGGAGTAGAATGACTCTTCCTTAAGACCTTCTTGGCTATGGGATCTGCAACGGGAGTACTTGGTGGTGGTAGGAGGGCCAAGGGTGCGACATCCACAAAGTTGGCTTGCTCAATGGGGGTGACAGGATCAAGGATGTTCTCTAGGTCAAGTTCGCGCAAGAGTTGGCTTGTGGTGGCGGACACATCAAAGTCAGGGATGCTGCTGTCCATGGTGATGTTGGGAGTGTGTTGGGATCTTGGTTGGTGAAGAAGATGGGTGGTGCAAGGGAAAAAGAGGAAATCACTAATATTTATAAGGGAGACTAAGGAAAGAATTTCCTGATTTTCCCGGAGCAGAGCAGGAGCTACATCAGTGGGATTTCTGCTTGTGAACGTTGGAGAAACAGGTGGGGGAAAATTGGAACCGTTGTGGATCTCACACGGGTCGCCCGACCTGATAGGGGGGTCGGCCGACCCTGTGTGGGTCCCACTCGCCCCCTGATTTCTGCAGTGCTCTTCTATTCGAGAATATATTGTACAATGATTGCGACGGGTAAAAATAAGAAACAGAGGATGTCAGGATAAAAGATTTAAATCAATTAGATTCATGACATCGAAATCTTTATTTGCTTCGGGTTCAAGATAAATTTTAAGGCGCTGACCATTTACCTTGAATACATTACCTCCGTCGTCCTGGAGTGTGATTGCTTCATGAGTCGACGTGTCGATGATGGTGTATGGTCCGTTCCATTTACTTCTCAATTTTCCTATGCCCGAAGAGTTTTACCCTTGAATTGAAGAGCAACACCTTGTCTCCAACTTTGAATTCTTTTATCTTTATTCGCCGGTCATGCCAGCGCTTTGTACGCTCCTTGTAGATGGCTGAGTTGTGATATGCTTTGTCTCTCCATTCTTCTAACTCAGCTATCTCCATTTTTCTTCTCCACCCAGCTCCTTTCATATCCATGTTCCAAGTTCTCATGGCCCAATATGCTTTATGTTCCAACTCGACTGGCAAATGGCATGTTTTTCCATAGACGAGTTGGTATGGTGACATGCCTATGGTGTCTTGTAGGCTGTTCTATATGCCCATAGTGCATCGGGTAGCTTGTTCTTCCATCCCTTCCCCATTTCCAAGACTGTTTTCTGCAGGATCCGCTTGATTTGTTTGTTGGATGTTTCGGCCTGCCCATTTGTTTGAGGATGGTATGGAGTGGCAATGTTGTGCTTTGCTCCAAGCTCTCTTAGAAAGCTATGGAAAGTCTTATCAATGAAGTGAGACCCTCCGTCGCTTATCACCATTCTCGGAGTTCCAAACCTTGGAAAGATAAACTCGTGGAACATCCGGCGAGCGTGTTTGGAGTCGGCAGCTCGGCATGGCATAGCTTCTACCCATTTGGATACGTAATCCACTGCCACCGATATTTATTCACAATCTTGGGACTTCACGAATGGTCCCATGAAGTCAATGCCCCATACATCGAAGAGTTCGACTTGAAGGTTGTATGTGAGGGGCATGGCATCTCGTGCTGTGATGCCTCCAAATCTCTGGCATTGTGGGCATCTTCTAATGAATTCTTTTGTATCTTCATACATGGTTGGCCAGAAGAATCCACTTTGCCAGATCTTTGCTTGGGTACGGAAGGCACCGTAGTGTCCACCGTATGGGGCTGCATGGCATTTTTCAATGATTTGTGTGCTCTCGGGAGTGGGCACACATCGCCTAAGCAGTCCATCGGCGCAGACACGATAGAGGTATGGTTCATTCCATAAGTGACGGCGACTTTCATAAATTAATCTTCTTTTATCCGCCCCTGGTGGTACGTATCCTGTGGCGATGAAGTTCACGATGTCGGCGTACCAAGGGTGCGAATCCGTCACTTTCAGCAGCATGTCGTCGCGTAGGAAGTCATTTATGGGTAACTCCTGCAAGTTAGTGTACTGCATACGCGACAAATGATCTGCTACAGAATTTTCTACTCCTTTCTTATCCTTAATTTCAAGATCAAACTCTTGGAGTAGAAGGATCCATCTTATGAGACGAGGTTTAGCATCTTTCTTAGCAAGCAGATATCTCAAAGCAGCATGATCAGTGTAAACGATAACTTTTGCTCCAGCTAAGTAAGATCTAAACTTGTCAAAAGCAAAAACAACGGCAAGGAGCTCTTTCTCAGTGGTAGTATAATTCAACTGAGCTCCAGTCAAAGTTTTGCTAGCATAAGAAATTGCATGATGCTTTTTGTCTTTCATTTGACCAAGAACTGCCCCCACAGCATAATCACTAGCATCACACATTATTTCAAAAGGAAGCGTCCAATCAGGGGGTTGAATGATTGGAGCAGAGATGAGTGCATTCTTAAGAGTAGCAAAGGCATGCATGCAGTCATCATTGAAATCAAGGGTGCATCCTTAGCAAGCAAGTTCGTAAGGGGTCGTGCAATTTGAGAAAAATCTTTTATGAAGCGACGATAAAAACCAGCATGACCCAGAAAACTACGAACACCCTTGATATTCACAGGAGGCGGAAGCTTTTCTATAACTTCTATTTTTGCTTTGTCCACCTCTATGCCTCTCTCGGACACAAGGTGTCCAAGAACTATGCCCTCTTGGACCATGAAGTGGCACTTTTCCCAATTAAGTACCAGGTCCTTCTCACGGCATCTCTGTAAGACCTTGTCTAATTTTCTAAGCAATGATCGAAGGTTTTTCCATAAACAGAGAAATCATCCATAAAGACTTCCATAATTTCTTCGATCATATCAGAGAAAATAGACATCATGCAACGTTGGAACGAGGCAGGTGCATTGCACAAACCAAAAGACATGCGACGATAAGCATAAGTTCCATACGGGCATGTGAAAGTGGTCTTACTTTGATCGTCGGGGTGGATGGGATTTGATGATATCCCGAATACCCATCAAGGAAACAGAAGAAAGAATGATTTGCCAACCGTTCCAACATCTCATCGATGAAGGGCAGCGGAAAATGATCTTTCTTTGTAGCCTTGTTAAGTTTTCGGTAATCAATGCACATTCGCCACCCCGTGACGGTTCGTTGAGGAATGAGTTCATTTTTATCATTATGAACAACCGTCATACCTCCTTTCTTGGGTACCACTTGTACGGGGCTCACCCAATCACTGTGAGGAACAGGATAGATGATCCCGGCGTGTAATAGCTTCAAGACCTCTTTCTTCACCACTTCTCTCATCGCATTATTCAGCCTCCTTTGAGGTTCCCGTGAAGGTGTACTTTCAGGATCCGTGGGAATGCGATGGGTGCAGAGAGCGGGGCTGATCCCTTTTAGGTCTTCAAGTGAGTAGCCAAGAACGAGCGATGTTTTTCAAGCACGGCCATGAGTTTGGTGGTTTCTTCTTCCGAAAGCTTGTCACTTATGATGACGGGAGCTTGCGGATCTCCGTGCAAGAAAGCATAGCGCAAACCAGGAGGTAGCGCTTTAAGATCAATGGGAGGTCGTGGCGGTGTGTGGTTTGTGGTAGCTCAAAGGTGTCCTCCGAGTCGGCTTCTTCTAAGATAAAGTCTTGTGCATCTTCTTCCAAGCCAACTCGGGGTCCATGTGAGGAAAAATAGCCATGACCTCCTCCACTTGATATTCCTCAAGTGGTTCATCGGAAAGAGTGTTTCGTGAGGTGGTAATTGGAATGGAGAATGACTCTTTTCCGAGGGTGAAATTGAGGTTTCCAAATGATGGGGCATCAATGAGGAATTTTTCTATGGGATGCCCGATCATTATGTCGAAGTTTGGGACTTCGAAGACGTAGAAATCCAGGATAACCTCAAGGTCTTCATGATAGAGAGTCACATCTCTGACAATCCCCAAACTCTCAAGAATATGGCCTGATGGGTGCTTGAGGAGTTTGTTTGTTGATGTCCATGGTCGGTTGCAAAGATTGACAACGCGTATGTGTCGGAGAGGATGTTGGCACCAACAAGGGTTGTAGAGTGCATCCACCTTGGTTCCTTTGATGGAGCAGCATATGTTGGTTGAGGGAGGGCAGAGCCGAATGATATCCATGGATAGCTCATTCTCCCTCAACCATTCATCGCTCATGATTGAAGTAAGCTCCCGAACAGTCTCCACAAGATATTCTTTTTCAACTGGTTCGGGAGGTGGCAAAGGAACAGGCGGTCTCTTTTGAAACAAATAGTTCGAGGTGTTTCCAAAATCTTCAAAAATTTCTTCCTCAAACTCAAATGGGAACTCTAGAGGTTCATCATCCTCTGTCATTGTTCGGGAATCAGATGAGGACTCGGATGTTGGGTCTACCAAGGTAGACACCTTTTGTTGTGTTTCCACAATGAGTTCCTCATCTTTTGACTCCGGCTCCTCGGGTATTTCAGCGGAAAAAGGTGTATTTTCAACAATTCTTTCTAGCAAATCTTTTGCTTCCGCTATGGTCTTATGAGAAAAAGAACCACCGGCAGCCGTGTCAAGATAAAGTGCGGAGTCCTTGCTCAACCCTGAATAAAAATGTTGCAAAAGAACGGGTTCTGGGAGCAATAACTCTGGACCGGAATCTGTTAATGAACAGAACCGTATCCATGCCGCACTAAGGGTTTCTTCCTCCTCTTGGCGAAAGTTAATTATTTCCGCGCGTAGAGCAGTGATACGAGATACGGGAAAAAATACTAGATAAAATTTGTCTCGCAATTCTTTCCAATCACCGTTCACTCTCTTAGCGGTGTAAGTGTACCATTGCTTTGCCTTCCCATTGAGTGAGAAGGAAAACAATTTCCACTTTAAGGTTTCATGTGTCATGCCATTGATCAATCGGCATGCACACAATTGCTCAAACTCTCGCAAGTGTTCAAAAGGATTTTCATTTTTAAAACCAGAGAAAGAAAGTCCTTTGATCAAAGAAATAAAACTGGGGCTGAGCTCATAGCTTGTTGAAACAACAAGTTGAGATGAACATGGTGGCTCTAAGAGCTCGCCCCGTGGAGTGGAAAAAGATTGGATTGTAGGTGACGACTCCATGTGTGTATTTTTTTTTAATTTAATTGAACGGGAAATGTAAAGATAAGTTACGAGGGCAAACCTGGTCCGCTACAGAATTAGCAACCGTTCCCCGGCAACGGCGCCAGAAATGCTTGTTGGTATTTCTTACACCACGAATAAATCCGCAAGCGCACGGAATACCGTTGTAGCACTTCACCCGGGAGTATTCCAAGGTATCGTATTTGTTTTCCCCAAGGAACGGTGATAATCTGCAGCAAGGTTAGTTTTACCCAAGGACACACAAGAATGGCAGTAGTATAGGATTGAGAGGATGAATAAAGATCTAGCTGTCCCGCAGGACGATCGCACTCTAGTTCTACTTGTTTACTTCGGGCACTGGTATAGACCTGGTCTGCCAAGTCACGCCAGCCTGTAGCTCTACGACGAACCCGAACGTGGAGGATTACAAGGGACGGACAGGGCTGTCACCACCTGCCGCCTACCTCTACAAACCGTGGGGCACGCTGCAAACAAAGGTAACCTCTAGCCTAGGCACCACGCCTATGCCGTCGATTACTACTCTAACCCCGGTCCTGGTACCAATCTGGAAGGCTAGAGCACCCCTCGCGGAGCGATGATCCCGTAAACAAGTATAACAAGAATAACGACTAGTATGTAAAGCTCGCTAGATCAATAACACCACGAATACTAATCTTACGAATAAGAACAAGGTTCGTACTATGAACGAACGACGAACGAACGACGAACGATGAACGAACTAAGAACGAACGACGAACGATGAACGAACGACGAATGAACTAAGAACGAACGAAGAACGATGAACGAACGACGAACGAACGAAGAACGAACGATGAACTATTAATAAGATAAATATCCGCCAAGGGTACAAGATAAGGAAATAACTAAAAGGAAGCTATCCCTCTCTTGATCCTTGCCCTCTCCTCTATTCTACTACTGTACAAGAGGCCCTTGGCCTGGATGGGAGTGGAATGACTTGTGTCTTGTGATGTGCTTTGGAGGAGGGGGGTACCTCTTTATTTATAGCCCAAGAAGGTCGGCAACTTGAGGCGGTTCCTTAGGTCGGTGGCATTGATTGCAGGTGGAACCGACCTCTGGAAGGCGGTGGCGAACCGACATAACAAGATGGGCCAGGGGGCCACCACAGGGGGTCGGCCGACCTAGGGTTTGGGGTCGGCCGACCTGTGGCTGGCCCCTCTGGGCCTGGGCCTTCTCAGGTGGCTTCCCCTGGTCGCCTTCTCCTCTGATCCACCTGCTATGGGTGGACTTGAAGTCTTTTTATCGGGAGTTGGGCTTTATTTGGATAATTCTTTGTGACGGGGAAAATTGGTGTTTCCAGGATGGGCCTTTTATGCTTCCTTTTCCCCGTTTTCCTGTGAATTGCAGCTGCACTCACAAATTCACCAAGACTCATGGAAATCATTAGTTTAAATACCTAAGTCTACCTTTGGTGATTGTTTCATTATAAAAAGCGCAGCTAGTTGACGGGTAAATATTGGGTCTAAGAGCCGTCAACAGAGATCGATGGCGATGGGGAGCGGAGAACGGGAGGCACAGGATTCGGATGGGGAAAAACTGGGGAGGGGCATCGGTGTGTGGCTGCGGCGGCTAAGTGCGGGCGTGCGAGGGGGATTCTTATTTTTCTGTGGGTTCAATCTCCTACCCGCGTCAAACCCTCAGCAAACATCGAGATTCTGGTAGTGTTTGAGTTGGAAATACTATTATATATATGTGTTATGTGTCCTCCAGCAAATAGGTGTGGTTGAGGAGTGTCTTGTGGCAAAGACATGTATTTTTATAGTGTTCTGTGGCAAAAGACAACATTGAGGAGTGTCCTCCAGCAAATTTTGCCAACTCAATAGTACGTATCGAGGTATGGCAAGCTCGTGGATGGCAGCTACATGCCACCCAGTTCCTCAAGTCCTGTCATAGATCAGCTGTACTCTTTGCCACGGCCCCATCGCAACGGGCTCGTGAATGGATCCTGTGGTAGTGAATGGATACTGAGCTAGTGAAAAATGTGCGTACTGATTATCAGAAAGATATTATGATGCCTAATTGGAGCGCAATGTTGAGATGACAGAATAATTATAGTTCAGGCCTCCGTGTCGCCATCACCGGATACATATGTTAGTTTATGTCCATTAGGATTGGCACTATCAATAAAATCTGGTACCTGCTTGACTGATCAATTATTCTTGTACTATATGTCAGCGTTCTTACTTTGAATCAAAACAAGGATTGAAAGCTGATAAGAGATAGGTATATATGTATACAATACTAGATAATAAGAAACTTCGAGCTGTTTTACAGTCCTAATTGTAAAATGAATCGATATAGTATTAGGACAACTAATATTTTTGCATGTTATGTCAGAGTGCCCGCATTGTAGTATTTTCCGTATTAGGATGACTAACATGACATGTCGGCAAAAAAACACACACACAAACACACGATAATCCGCCTTTGCCTCCTTTTGCCATATGTCAGAGACTCAGACTGCTAGTTCAAGCATGGCCTATAAGAGACACATGGCCTTTGCCTCCTTTGCCATATATCTCCGCATCCGCATGGATTCATAGGAAGAGACCGGGAGGGGTAGTGTGTGCAATGTCAACGGGAAACCATTCTGCATTGCAAATAGGATGAGTCTGGAACAACTTTTTTTTTTTGAAGGAAAAGTCTGGAACAACTTCCTGTCCGTTACCCTAAGATATCGTAGAAGGACCACAAACCTAGTTTAGTTTGGCTACAACCCATCGCCTAGAGGATACATGTATATGTACTGCAGTTTCAGTTAGCAAAGCTCGAGCAGGATCCAGGATTTTTGGCAGAGTAGTCCTATCGGAAAGGATAGCGAGGAGGTGATCTGCACAATCGAGTGGGACACATCTGTCCACCTGACCCGCGTTGACGAGGTCTGCAGCCTAGAAATGCTAAGGCCGGTTGGACGATATTTTATTAGAAAACACTGAGACTAGTCGACTTGGTCTCGTCGTGGCCCATGTAGGCTGGCTCCTCTTGAGGAACTTCTTGTCGTCGCCGTCTCCCATCTTCCTCCTCTCCCGCACATCTCACTCCCTCTCCTCTCTCCCGGCAGCATCTCCCTCTCCCTCTCCTCTCTCCCCGCCGCATCTCCCATCGCCGGCCCGCCCCGCACCCTTCAGCGCTCGATCTCGCCGCGCCTCTCCCTCCCGGTCTTCTCTCTCTCTCCTAGTCACCGCATCTGGCCGCTCCTGGGAGCCACGACGAGCAGGCCGAGCCGCGCCGCCCCCGCTCGCCCTTCCACGCCCGGGGACAGGGGCGAGTAGGCCGCGCCGCACCGCCTCACCGCCCTCCGCGTCAGGGTGGACGGATTTGCGACGGGGTTGCCAAATTCGGCGACGGGGGCTATGGTCGGTAGCGAGGTACAAGGTGTGGATGGCCTTATCCGTGGCCGTGGCGTCTGGATCGAGTTGTTCCGCGTGGTTGCAGAGTCAACCGCCAAGTAGGGGCTGCCTTCCGGACCCTATAGGAGAAGGGGCTGGAGGGTGAAATCTGAGGGCCTCTCCACGTTAGGGTCCAGTGGCGGAGCCAGCCGTCAACAATAGGGGGGCCATGAACAGTACTACATCTGAGCGTGCGTCGACGGAACACGGGCACCTTTATCGCTTGAGTGTTGCCTACTTGAGCTTCTGTGTCCCAGGCTCTCTGGCTGCTAGGTGTGCTGGACCTGCTGGTGGGAACGGCAACCTACAGGTGGGCAGTGAGCTGGAGAGTTGGGCTTGACTACGATTGTGGCTGATCATTCCATCCCCCAAGCACGCACATGGAGAGTTGGGCTTGCCTACGTGTGGATAGCTGCCTGTTAGATGCATGGGCCTATGCTCTGCTAGTGATTTTCGGCCTGGTTGCTTTGCGCACTCATGCACAGCTGTCGGACAGGCTGCCGCTGGGCAAGATCGCTCTTGGTCTTCAGAAAATTTCTTGGGCCAAGGGGGGGCCGCGGCCCAGGCTGGCCCTCGTGTGGCTCCGCCAGTGTTAGGGTCTCTAGTAGGGGCTCTGTTGGAGTGCAATTTTCTCCACTCAGCCCCCAAATTTTGAATAGAGGCTTTTGTTGGAGTTGCTCTTAGGAGCTGGAAATGAACAAGTCTAGAGGTACTGGGAATGGAAGAACAAAGGCCAGAATTGTTTAGTGGGCCACGCACAGCTTGTCAATGAAAGCTGAGCCGTTGGATGCCAGATGGACGTCCCTCTAACGGTAAGATCCAAGCACGTGCCAGTCCGACTATATAACGTCAAGCTTATATTAACATCAATATGTATTACTACAACTTAAAAAATATGTTACTAAGACTTATAGTAACACAATTTATAAGTAATCTTAGTTGTAGTTTTACATAAATAAGTTCTAGTACAGGCATATATGATAAGATGTTAGCATTAATTGGTTTTAACGTATAAAATATTTGAATATGTGTTACTGAAGCCTAAGAAAAGTGTTACTACTTTTTGTAGTAAGAAATAACAGTAACAGAGTTTGGGTTACTATCAGATATAGTTTTGCTATGTTTAAAACACATTGCCTTCTTTGTAACACTATACTCATAACACTATTTTTATGTTACTAGAATAGTTCGATCACTACGGGAAACCCATCATTTGCCGTGTGCCGTACCGTTTGCCGAGCGCATTCCTTCGGGCACACGGCAAAAAGGGAATTTGCCGAGTGCCGCGCTCGGCAAACAACAGGCACCCGGCATACAGCGGTTTGCCGAGTGCCACGCTGCCGGCACACGGCAAACATCGCACTTTGCCGTGCGCCACGTGTCCGACACACGGCAAACCTGCCACCTGGCACTCGGCAAACAACAACACTCGGCAAACCTTGACGCCCGTTAGAATTTTCTTGACGGCCGTTGAACGAGGTGGGCCCGGGCACTCGGCAAAACGGAACACACGGCAACTTTTTTTTAATTTGCCGAGTGCGCATAACCGGCACTCGGCAAAGGACCATCTTTGCCGTGTGCCACGAGCGGCACACGGCAAAATTGCCTCTTTGCCGAGTGTTTGACCCATTACACTCGGCAAAGATAATTTCAATGAATTTTTGGGCCTCTAAATTAATTCAAATAAAAATGTTTTGAACTGCAAAGTTGTATATTTTGACAACATCTACACTTCTTATTTTGGTATTATTTCATTCGACAAAGCGCTAGTAAATTTGTTCAAAAATCCTAGAGCTCCCGGATAGTTTTCCGAAACTCGAAGAAGGATATTTGGAATATGTGGACAACGTGACTATATATTATTTTTGAAAAAAAAGATCAAAATAAAAGTTGTCGATCTGCATGAGTTACACATCTTTGCTGTTGAACACTTTTTTATTTGAATTCAATTTGTCAACGGAAAAATTGTTTGAATTTCTCAAATTTGAAAATTTGAATTTTGGAAACAATTTCGGATGGAGAAATACTAAAATAAAAGTCGTAGATCTCGAGAAGTTATGAAACTATCATGTTGACAACTTTTTTATTTGAAATCAAATTGTCGATTTTTGAAATCTGACGTCAAGTACGTTTGAATTTCTCAATTTTTGAAATTTGAATTTTTTAAAAATCTCGGATGGCAAAATTATGAAAATAAAAGTTGTAGAT
The DNA here is from genome assembly GCA_012490785.1 of Eragrostis nindensis. Lineage (NCBI taxonomy): Eukaryota > Viridiplantae > Streptophyta > Magnoliopsida > Poales > Poaceae > Eragrostis > Eragrostis nindensis. The sequence goes on from JAAXCT010000070.1 coordinate 1,057,177, forward strand.
CTCGAGAATTTATGAAACTTTTATTTTGATCAATTTTTTGTTTGAAATCATAGTGTCCACCAAAAAATTATCTAAAATTGAAAACTGTATGCTGTAAAAAAAAAAGAAAATCAAATGTTTGCCGTGCGCCGGATCGGGGGCACTCGGCAAACATTTATTTGCCGTGCGCCGGATCGGGGGCACTCGGCAAACCCGGTAAACACTTAGCCGTTTCGGGCCTTCTTCTTTCTCATTTCTTCTCCCACACGCGCACGCTTCTCTTCTCTTCTCCCACCGCCGCCCGCCGCTGCCGTTGTGCCCACCGGCCCCCGCCTCCTCAGCGACGCCCGCCGCCGCCACAGGCCTCCGCCGCGCCACCCGTCGCCCGGCCCCGCCCGACGCCGCCGAGTCCCGGCCCGTCGCCCGGCCCCGCCCGACGCCGCCGCCACCGTCGCTCGGCCCCGCCCCCGCCGCCGCCTCCCCGAGTCCCTGCTCCGCCCGACTCCCCCGCCCCCGCCCCTCGGTCCCTGGCGCTGCCCCTGGCCAGCTCCCCCTCCCCGTGCCGGGCCCCTCCGCGCCGCCCGCGCCCCCGGCCTCCTTCCCCTCCGGCTCCGCCTCTCCCCGCCGCCCCTCTCTCCGGCCCTCCCAGCCGCTGCCCCCGGCCTTCTGCCCGCCGCCGCCCACTCCGGCCGGCCGAGAGGCGAGAAGCGGCAGCGGCGGCGACGAGCGGCGCGCCACCGACTTCACCAACGCGTCTCCGTCAGTGGTAGCCTCCTCATCCTCCTCCACTCCCCCGCGCTCCCGATTGGCCGTTTCTTTTTTCCCCGTTCGGTTTCGCTTTCCCCAATCCCTACCTCGTTTTGGTCCGGAGGTTGATGGGAGCTCCTCCTCGCCGAGTGGGAGGAGACTAACCAGCATGTACGTTGCTGTTCAAGCTAGAGCAGGCGAGGGCTGGGTGTGATTTGGGTTGCATCCCTTTCTGAGAACTAGCAGAATGCACCTAGAACACTACCGTGGATCATCCAGCAATTGCAGATGCATCTGCCCCTGCAGAACACTTCAGTCGCCACATGCTGCAGTTTCTTGCATGCTTCACGCACATTTTTGCGTCCCATTTCTTCAATATAGGCTCGATCATGTACAGAACTAGCCTTTTCTCCCTCCATCAGCATCCAGGAGAAGATAGCAAAAATCAAAGATGCAGAATCTGTCATTTTTTTTTGTTTGTAACAAATTGCATTTCCTGTCTTCCATATAATTTCAATAAAACTGCTGACCTATCAGTACCAGTTTATATTACTAATGCAACCTGTAACCTCCATGTAAACCTGGAATTTCAACTGTATGTTGTATCCATTGAGCAAGTCAAAAGACTATGCTCAATTGCAATAACAAAATGATGTACACGTCATAGGTCGACGTGCTGTCACCATTGAAGTCTTTTGCATTTTGCTGTGCTCCATCCTGCAGCGCGCCTGAAAGGCATTGCCTGTTTTTCCAACATATACAGAGCTACTGCAAGCAACTTGCCTGTGCAAGGAGCCAAACGGTTACAGTACAAGGTTTAGTTAGTCCATGCATGCATCTCTAGCTGTCAGTGGTGTTTGGAATTATAGCTAACGGGTATAGCTGATAGCTAGTATATATGATATTGATACATACATCCACAAGATTTGCATTCACAATTGCTTAAGCCTCAAGTGCTGGAATTAGTCGTTGCTTATATTGGTGTGATGGCGATGCTGGAATTAATTTAAACGTAAATTTAATAACAGGATCAGACATGTTCAGTGGCAAATGTGCAACGTACTGTTTAACCTATTTTGCGCTTTACTTACCGCATCGAGCTAAACCGACATCTGAACAGTGGTCGGCCACCCGATGCTTTTGTTTTGTTGTTCTGAGATAAATGAACTTAAAAAAATATTCAGAACCTCCGACACTGGCCCTCACAGCCTGCTTGCTCTATTTACCCTGTTTGAAATTGACTTTTATATATGTTTCGTTCTTTGCAGGAGAGGCTTGTGCACACCGTCTTCCACTCGACACTTTGCAGACAGCAAGGTGAGACATAAAAGCACCTCCTTTTTCCATTCATGTCTGTAGGTCACGCGTAACCTAGTTAGGCGTCTCCCGTTCGAAAGAGATACAGTTGGAGATATGTAGATCTTTGCATATCTATGACTGTATCTGTTTCGAATTGTCCACGTTTTTTGGACAGCCCGAGGATGCGTAGATGGGGTTAGTTTCCATGGTTTACTTCGGTCCGAGACAGAATTTCGGCAGCACCTCCCTGTTGTTCTCCGGATACACAATCTCCCTGCGGGGACGTGTATTTGGAGAACAGCGGGGAGGTGCTGTCGAAATTCTGTCTCGGGCTCGGAGTAAACCATGGAAACTAACCCCATCTACGCATCCTCGGGTGGGATTAGGACCTATCTTCACCTATTAGACAGTTGGAACATCGTGTAAATCGATGCAAATGAATTAATTTTATATTACTTGTTGATATATATCTGTTAGAGGATGGAAGACCGTGAGTGGATGTACACGGGCCGCTTAAGTCGGACTGAGTTTACCGACGAATGGATTGAGAAGTCAGAAGCTTTCATGGAACTAGCATTTGCCAAGGCTAAAGGAGCGAGTGCCACTTGGTGTCCCTGCAGCCGTTGTAACAACACGCGGCGAAAACCAAAGGATGTCATGGCTAAACATCTATGTCTGAATGGATTTACGCCAGGCTATACTCGGTGGTTGTACCATGGTGAAGCCGAACGTGTGAGAGACGACGTCGTGAGACAACGCGTCAATGATTATGATGCTGATGGTGGGGTAGAAGACATGTTACATGACTACCATGAAGCACATTTCAATGTGCATGAAGAACGTAGAGAGGAGGAGCCAGAGGAGACCGCAAAGGCGTATTACGACATGTTGTCTTCTTCACAGCGACCTCTTTACATGCATTCCAAGGTTTCTCAGCTGGATGCCATTGCACTCCTAATGGCCGTGAAGTCCCAGTTCAGCTTGAGTCAAAACGCCTTCGATGTTATGTTGACAGTTATTGGCACCTTGCTTCCGGAAGGTCACATTCTGGCAAAGAACATGTATGAGGCACAGAAACTCCTTCGTGCACTTAAGATGCCATATGAGCAGATACATGCGTGTCCGAAGGGATGCATCTTATTTAGGAAAGAACACGCGGAAGCAAAATACTGTCCAAAGTGTGGATCCTCTAGGTTCATGGAGGTAGACGCTGCTGATGGCCAAAAGAGGCAGCTCGCGGTCCCCGCGAAAATCCTACGGTACCTTCCGTTCATACCGAGGATCCAACGCCTTTACATGACCGAGGAATCCGCGAAACAGATGACATGGCACAAAGATGGAGTCCGATACAATCCCGATAAGCTTGTACATCCATCTGATGGTGAAGCCTGGAAACGTTTTGATGAGATTCACGACATAAAAGCTCTGGAGGCTCGTAAGTACGTGTGGCATTGGCAACAGATGGGTTCAATCCTTATGGAATGAGAGCTGCCCCGTACAGTTGTTAGCCCGTTTTCGTTATACCTCTGAATCTCCCCCCCGGCGTCCTCTTTCAACGACAGAACATATTCTTGTCGCTGATAATTCCTGAAAACCCGGGGAATAATATGTCTGTGTACATGGAGCCTCTGATCGATGATTTGGTCCGTGCTTGGGAGGAAGGGGTATGGATATTCATCTAGAAAGGAAAACTTCAGAATGTATGTTAATTACCACTACTCTCTGCATGACCTGCCGGCGTATGGGACATTCTGCGGTCATGGTGTTCACTCCAAGTTCCCATGTCCAGTATGCAAGACAATTGTGAGGTTCATTTGGTTGACGAAGGGTGGCAAGTTTTCTTCGTTGGACCAACACCGACAATTCCTCCCTACTGACCATCCATTCAGAAGAGACAAAAAGAATTTCACGAAAGGTGTCGCAGTACACCACCAGGCACGGCCGTTCATGATAGGTGCCGAGGTGCATGCTCAGTTAGATGCTCTCGTGTTGATGAAGAAGAAGGCGGTTTTGTGGGATATGGTGAGCTACATGCCTTCACTCAGATCTGCGGCTTGTGGAGGCTTTCCTATATGGAAGACCTTCTTCTTCCACATAACATTGACCTAATGCACACTGAACATGGCATTGGCGTTCCACATTTCGGAACAATCATGGACATTCCTGATAAGACAAGGGACAACGTGAAGGCAAGAGTCGATCAAGCAGTGTTTATGCGATAGACCTAAGCTAGACATGGCGCCTCCTAAATCTGGCAAGTCATGGAGGAAGCCTCTGGCCGATTTCGTCCTTACGAGGCCTCAAAGGAGGGAAGTACTAGAATGGTTCAAAACGTTAATGTTTCTTGATGGGTTTGCAGCGAATCTGAGTAGAGGGGTGAACTTAACAACTATGAGAATCAACGGGGCAAAGAGTCATGACTATCACATGTGGCTTGAGCGGCTTCTTCCGGTGATGGTTCGAGGCTATCTCCCTGATCATGTGTGGCTAGTGCTGGCAGAGTTGAGCTATTTCTTCCGCCAGCTTTGTGCCAAGGAGGTATCTAAGACCGTGATTGCAGACATGGAAAAAATGGCGCCTGTGTTGCTCTGTAAGTTGGAGAAGATATTTCCACCCGGCATGTTCACTCTGATGTTTCATATGATTTTGCATCTCCCGTATGAGGCACGAATGGGGGGGCCTGCGCAGAACCGTTGGTGCTACTCAATTGAGAGGTGTCAAAAGGTTCTTCGAACGAAATGCAAGAATAAATGCAAAATTGAAGCTTCCATTGCAGAGGCTTACGTTCTGGAGGAGGTGTCAAACTTCACATCAAAATACTATTCAGACAACCTTCCGAGTGTGCATTATCCAGCTCCTCGTTACAATGCTGGCGAAAACGAATCAAAGCTCAGCCTTTTTCTAGGGCAACACGGAACTGCAAGTGAAGGGACCAACAAGACCTTGAAATTAACATGAAGAGTGGCGCACTATCATGCTATATGTGTTGACCAACCTTTCCGAAGTGTTGCCGTACATGCAGTAAGTTACTGTCTAATTTTTTCTTCTTAATATTCAATATTCCGCGTCCAACCAACTTGTTCCTTGTTGGTACAGGGAGTTTATTCATGAATTCTGGCGTGGATCAAGTCATCAAGAGAACCAACCGCACAGGAAGTTGATATCCTTATTTCAAAGGGTGCGGGAAATGAAATGCCTGATTTCATTTCTTGGTTCAAACAAAAGGTATTTAGCATTTTTTCGTATCGCTTACAAGTTGCTCGTACGTGTGAATAATATAACTAACGATCCTGCTTGAACTTGCAGAGCCAAACTGATACGTCTATGAGTGCCGATCTAAGACAGGTTGCCGATGGCTGTGCCTATAGGGTTAGGTCATTTCGAAGCTATGACGTTAATGGGTACCGCTTCCACACAACAAGCTACGAGCAGAGTCGGCCCAATCGAAGAACCACCAATACCGGAGTTTTTACGCAGGGGACGATGGGTCGAGTATTACGGAAGAGTTGAAGAAATATACGAACTCAAGTTTCATGGGTCCAAACCTCTTACTCCTGTCATATTCAAATGCCATTGGTTTGATCCTCAAGCAGTGAGACGGACCCCTAATATTGGCCTAGTCGAAATTCGACAGTCATCAGTGTACCCAGGAGACGATGTATACATTGTGGCGCAACAGGCCACACAAGTTTATTATAGCTCATACCCGTGCCAAACCGACGACCGTATCAAGGGTTGGGATGTTTGTACAAGGTAACGCCACATGGCAAACTACCTGTCCCAAACAATGAAGATTACAATATAGTGCCAAACCCAGAGGACGGAGGGTTCTTTCAAGAACATGGGCAAGAAGAGGGTTTTCAGATAGACTTAACCGAAGAGATCGGAATGGAAGTAGAGAATGAAACGGTTATTGACGACGATGCCGGAGATGAGGTTCATAATGTGAACGATTTGAAATTACTTGAGCGGTTACATTTAAACATTGAGGACGAAGGCGACATTCCTCCTCCGGCGAACGTGCAAAATGATATCGACATGCCTGATAGTGATGATGAGGCATATGATGAAGCTAATCTCGATTATGATGATTATTTCTGATACATGTATGGTCTTTTCATATTTCTAATAATATATATATGTTACTTTCTAATTATATATGTTTTATTTGTTCTGCATCTATTTGGAAGTACTGATGGATTTCATCTTTTCAATTGCAGGTGATTGATCGAAGATGGTGGGCAGAGGTGGTGTGTTGAGGTCGGTGTCGTCGCTTTACAAGAGAGCGACTGGGAAGGGGAAGAGGTCTGATGAAGCTGAGGGGTCCGGGAATGGACGAGGGAGGGGGCGAGGGAAGGGGCGAGCCAGAGGTGGGGGAGCTGGAGGCAGGGGTCGAGGAGGCAGGAGGGACCCGTCGCCTGCACCTTCCGCGCACGAGGAGGAGGAGCACCAGGAGGAGTCTGAGGAGGAGGAGGAGCACCAGAGAGAGGAGGAGGAGGAGTTACCTTCTGCTCACGCTCTGAGGAGGAGGAGGACGAGGACGAGGAGGGGGAGGCAGACGGGTCCGTTCCGCTTCCGAGGACTTGCAGAGTGTGTGGTTGCGAGGTCCCTCATAGCTCCCGACTCGGCCGATTCCTCCTGCGAGACGGCCGATGATTCGACCCGTACCGCCTAGGTACGTAATTTTCTAATTTTTATCGCTAACTTCTCATTTCATATGTTCAAAATCACAATAACATTTATTATTTTGTCTCATTCATTTGGGCAGGGGTTGGGACGTGATCGAGGCAGCTGATCACAAGCGCATTTCCAATGGCATCCTGGGTCTTTTGTGCAGGCTACACTTCCCTGGCATGGTGCTCTACGCCGGAAAGCAGGTGCCGGCTTTGACGTGGGACCACTACGGAAACGCCGCCGATCTCCCAGATCGTGACAACAGGGTTTTTCAGCACAAGGCGGAGAGGGTGATGGAAGAGCTGTGGGTAAGTCTTCGTTGCACTGCATTGGTCAATACATCGCATTCATTGGATATTAGTCAAATAATGACAGTGTACATTGCGTCTTGATGCAGGATTTCTACAGATGCGAGCCTGGGCAGGAGGCGTTGGCGGTTCGTGTGACGAACAATGCATGTCGTAAACTCGTCAGAGACATGCATTACGAGTCGCGCGTCCAAGCCGTCATAACTTACTACGCTACTATCCAAAAAATGAAGGTGGAAAAAAAGGAGGCACGAACCATTGAGCTTACCCGAGAGCAATACATGCTGGTAAACACGAATACCGAACTCTTATGAGATTAAGTACGCTTAATTTGATCTTCTCATATTTCTATACTTGATGACGTGCAGGTGCCTCCGTGGTGGTGCGCCTCCCATTTCACGGCCTGGTCCTATATTGTCAACAGATGGTGCGAGCCCCAGTGGCATGAGACACACAACGCATGCCGGGAGCGGCGCTTGATGATGCCTGGGGCACCACACCATCAAGGCAACCTTACCCTTTCCCAGTACGCGGCTAGATGGGTACGTGAACTCAACTTCTTTATTTAAACACTTAATATTCTCCATAACTTCTATCATCTTTCTATTTTCCTTGCAGTCGGCGGCACATGGTGGCCAGCCTTGCGGGCAGTTGAAGGCCTTTGCTCTGTCCCACAAGGGCAAGGCGACAGCCAACATCGACTACAACCCGGAGGACCCGCCCGAGGCATACAGCAACGCTACCGTCCACAGCCGCCTCAGTGAGTACACCTCGGCGGCAAGGGAGGTCCATGGGCCAGAGTGGGATCCGAGCACCGAGCCTCTTGATGGAGAGGTCGTGATGAGGGTGGGTGGAGGTAAGAAGCATGGCGGGTACTGGATTGGCGACAGCACAATCGACACGGCCTCTACTCCCACCCTCTCCGAGATCCGAGCAAGGAGCACGGGCTCAGCTCCGCCCATACGCCCACGGCCTAGCGCTACACAGATCCAGATTGAGCAAATGCAGGTAATCTTGGTTTAATTCGTTGTTCATTGATTTGTACATGGTATTGCCTTGCATTGTAATATTGGGATGGATGAAATATTGTAGGCCCAGATGGATGCGAAGTTGGAGCAAGAGCGGCAGAGGATGCAGGCCGAGATGGATGCGAAGCTGGAGGCAGAGCGGCAGAGGAATGACCAGCGGATGGCGCAGATGTTCCTTTACATGCAGACTCATGGTACGGTGCCACAGCCAGGGCAACTCCCTCCTCTACCACTACCTCCTCCTTACGGCGGTCCTCCTCCCTTCGGCGGTCCTCCTCCCTTCGGCGTTCCTCCTCCCTTCGGCGTTCCTCCTACTTTCGGTGGTACTTCTCCTGGCACTCCTTCTGCAGGCACTCCGGTGAGTCACTTCAAATCTTTTGTACTTTAATTTCTTACCTTCAAGTATGATATAGTGAAGTAATTGAAGGGTTAGCTATGCTAGCTTGTAACCAATATTTTGTCACTTCTATTACATTTTAGTTTATATGCTTCTAACCTACACATTTTAGCTTATATGCTTCTAACCTACAATTTAAATACTTGTATTGCTTTGCTCGTGCAGAATCAATCGGCGGGATCCAACAATCCCTCTCCGCAGAATGCTTGGTCGCCGTGGCTGCCTCGTCAATAAACCTGTAATTTTATTTCAACTTCTATAACTATGTGTCGTGATCGTGTGAGACTTTGTGATGACGGTTGGTAGACTATGTGTTTGTGATAATCGTGGACCTCTATGTGATGTGTTTGTGATGACTGTTGATCGTGGACTTCTATGTGATGTGTTTGTGATGATGGTGGAGCTTTTTATGTGATATGTTGAGTTTGTGATGGTGGTGGAGCTCATTTATGTGATATGTTGAGTTTGTGATGATGTGGGCTCAAATATGTGATATGTGATGATGATTTGGCTCATATATGTGATGTATGATGTTTTTTTGTGATTGTGGTCCAGGTTATAGTCGATTTGAAATGTTTATTGCAATCTGGAACATTTTTTTGCCGAGTGTTTTATACCTTTGCCGAGTGCCAGGGTCGAACACTCGGCAAACAAGCAATTCTTTGCCGTGTGCCTGACGTGGCACATGGCAAACAGTCCATTCTTTGCCGAGTGCCTGGGCCCACGGCACTCGGCAAAGAGGCCAGGCTTTGCCGTGTGCTGGGGCCCACGGCACTCGGCAAAGTGGGGGTTGAGGTCTGACGGTCGTCAACACCTTTTTTTTGCCGAGCGCCAGATGGGGCACACGGCAAAGGGTTTGCCGTGTGCCCGACAAAAGGCACTCGGCAAAGTACTGTTTGCCGGTACCCAGTTTGCCGTGTGCCTTTTGCCGAGTGTTGCACACGGCAAACCCTTTGCCGTGTGCTTTTGGCCCTTTGCCGTGTGCCCTGGGCACACGGCAAATGATGGGTTTCCCGTAGTGGATCTATAACACATTTACGAAACAAATATTTGTGTTACTGAGTATGCTTGTAACACAAATGCTTGTGTTACTATGAAATATGTTTGTAACATATTATTAGAGTTACATGGATGTGTGTTACACGAGTTCCGAATCAGATGATGCATGCTTCTTTCTTGCGTCAGCAGCGTGTGAAACGGCTGAGAACAGCACGCACAGCTGGTACCAGTCCGCGTGAGTTTTCTACTTCATTCGAGGCTAGACGATTTGCTCCGATCTCGCCATCGTGGGGATCCCAGGGGCAGGGAGGAGGAGCGGGCTGAGGTATTCAATCAGCGCCCTCATACCTTGGCATGTGGTGACCTGAAGCCTGAAGCCTCTAGGGTCGTGCCTGTCCGGCCACCGCGAGCTGGACCCCATGTGGTCGCTGCCGCGGCTAGCTGCTGGGCTTCTGTGAGGTGGAGCCCGCCGGCACAAACCTGCACCATCACTAGCAAAGAATGCTCGAGTGCATTCTCAACACCGTGGCATCGCCACCACCTCCACCGACTCTGGATAACCATGACTTGTGGGCAAAAGAGGCTCTCATGGATATGATTTCTCCTGAGAACGCTGTCACGGGAGCGATGGTAGATAGTAGTGGGGACACAAAGGGTAGTGCTGAGAAGAATGTTGATTGTGCCATGGACACAGATTATTCTTGTTGCTTTACGTGTGCCGCAATTCCTGATGAGGAGGCCGATCGCAGATGGCCTCACCGTTACGTTAGCAATTAATCGCTGCCATTTAAAGAAGGATGAGAGGAGCAATACCAAAAGATTCTCCAAGTGAGCAAAAATGCATTTACTTTATTGTCAATAGGCACATCTGTTTAATTATTGTGTTACTCATGGTAAGAATTATATGAGCTACCTTTGCAGGGCTAGTGAAGCTATGTTTGACGTCAAACGTAATTATTTGCAAGCCAGTGTATGTGGAACTATTTTATGCATTGAAGATTGTGCATCTATTAAGGTGAGTTAGGATTTCATGATATAGTTTAAATTTGTGTGTATCCTGGCTAGCTATTTAAGTTCATCTGTAGGTATGTTTCTTAGTAGTAAATTATAATTTTATCTGTCTACATCAAATTCTTGATTGTGTCATTTTTTTTCTTTTTTCTGCTTTTATTTTTGATGCAATGTGTTGTGTCATGTTCTATGAAATAACAGAAAAGATGGTTGATTTTTCAGGGTCCAGAGGGTAAACCACATTATATAGACAGGTTGTCAGAATTTTTTTTGAAAGAACTGCCGGTGAATATTACTTCAATGTGTGCAATGGTTTTTCAGAGCTGAAGACACAGTGAGTTTGATCGTGCTAGTTCCTTCACCTACAAATTATTTGTGCCTTGCTACAGTAGAGAGGAGGCGAACCGAGGGCGATTTCACTCCGGCGGCGGCTCCCCTCGCTCTCCCTCCCCTCCGGCGGCCCGCAGGGCTTCGGAGGGACGGGGGAGCGGCGGAGCTGCCGTCCGTTCCCTTTCTAGCCTATATACGGTTAGTAGTTTAGGTTAGGGTTAGGGTTCCGCCGTCGTCTCCGTGATGGCGGTCGGATTTCGTTTCTCCCGCGGCGGATCTGGCGGAGGCGGCGTCGTCGGCGACGTCTTCTTGCTCGGTGAGTCCGTGTGGAGTGTGTGTTCCTCCGTTTCTTCTGCGAAAGGGTGGAGGATCTTTTGGTCACCGTCGCCGGCGTTGCTTGTGACGGTTGATCTCGTTTCCGGGCTATCGGCGTCGAGTTTCGAGGCCGATTTCTTCGGTGTTTTGCTTCGATCTGCGGATTCCTTGGCGGTGGTGGTTCGGCTCAGCTCCTTCTTCCCGGAGTCGTCGCGATGGCCGGCTCGGGGCGTTCTTCGTGACATGGGCATGCTTGCCCATCTAATCGGCTCTTCCAACAATGCGTTGTGGTCGCGAGACGGGAGGGAGGAGAAGGCCGGTTGCTGCTGCCGGTGGACGTCGGCGGTGAGAAGATTGGGGATCGATGCAATCCAAGAAGAAGAAGGACCTGTCTGTAATTTCTTTTTCTTTGAGGGTTGTGTTGTAAAATTTCCTCAGGGGTGTCCCTGTAAAGGTGCGGGTGTACTGTGCTAAACTTTAATACAATCCCCCCCTTTCGCAAAAAAAAAAAATTTATTTGTGCCTTACACTGTCTGTCTACCTAAGCCGCTGTGACACACACTGTCTGTCCTCTTTCCCGTTGTTAATGACTCGCCGTGAGAACGTTCACGAGATGCGCGTGTCGCGTTTATATAGAGGTCATGTTGTACAAGGAGGAGTTGGGCGAAGAGACTCCAGGAGCGATTAGTTTCTTTTGAGAGACACACACACATTTTTTGCTTAATGAAAAGGCAGCACACCTGCCTCGTTTTCAAAAAATCACACACACACACACACACACACACACACACACCCACCCACATTATATACAGAAATTTTTATGCCTCAACAAAAACAAAGAATCACATGAGGACATCAGGACTAACAAACATGTGCCGTGAAGTTAACGTTTACATATATTACGTACCTAATAAGCTTTTCAACCTTAATTGAATATCAGGTTATGCATGACCAAACACAAATTTCATGACCAAAGAAGGCTCTTTTACTCACAACTCAAGGACGACAATTTACTAGGCTGCATTATATCGAAAGTGACACTTCTTCAAGTTTCTCCTTGTACATGTAGGACTCCATGTTGTATGTAATACATTTTCCTCTACGAGTGTTTAGCTGCTACATGTTTATATAAGAAGTTTGATTTTGATTTTATGCTACAGAATAATGGAAAGTCAAAGCTATTTCCTTCATGCTAGCTACTACTACTATGATATGAACATTTTCTGCCATGGTAATGGGTGAGTCTTCTCGAAACGTAGCTTTTCTTATGTAGTTGAATCCTGACCTAAGAGATCTGCAAGGGCTAGTAATACCAATGACCAATCAACTAGTACTTGCATTTTAAATATGCTCTCCTGGGGTTTGCAGTTTTATTTTAAGATCCTTTTTTCACTTTATCATGCTGAGTTCTGATGTGTACAATCTTGTTTGTAGCATGGGATTCTTGTAGCACTACAAGAGAATTAACCCGTAGAGGCAACTTGTTTATATACTATCCCTGAAAAAAAACTTGTTTCTATACTAGAGACACTTTTTTGTTGCCTCTAGACACTCGTAGAGGCATTTACTAAAATGCCACATAAAGTCATCATTTTGTTATGTAAATTTCTGTGTATCCTGGCTAGCTATTTAAGTTCATCTGTCGGTATGTTTCTTATTAGTAAATTATAATGTTTATCTGTCCACATCAGATGCTTGATTGTGTTGGTTTTTTCTCTTTTCTGCTTTTATTTTCGATGCAATGTGTTGTGTCATGTTCTATGAAACAACAGTTAGGATGGTTGATTTTTCAGGGTCGGAGGGTAAACCACATTATATAGGCAGGTTGTTAGATTTTTTTGAAAGAACTGCCGGTGAATATTACTTCAATGTGCAATGGTTTTTCAGAGCCGAAGACACAGTGAGTTTGATCGTGCTAGTTCCTTCACCTAGAAATTATTTGTGCCTCACACTGTCTGTCTACCTAAGCCGCTGTGACACACACACACTGTCTGTCCTCTTTCCCGTTGTTAAAGACTCGCCGTGAGTGAACGGTCACGATATGCGCGTGTTGCGTTTATATACAGGTCACGTTGTACAAGGAGGAGTTGGGCGAAGAGACTCCAGGAGCGATTAGTTTCTTTTGAGACACACACATTTTTTGCTTAATGAAAAGGCTGCACTCCTGCCTCGTTTTCAAAAAATTACACATACAGAAATTTTTTGTGCCTCAACAAAAACAAAGAATCACATGAGGACATCAGGACTAACAAACATGTGCCGTGAAGTTAACGTTTACATATATTACCTAATAAGCTTTTCAACCTTAATTGAATTTCAGGTTATGCATGACCAAACACAAATTTCATGACCAAAGAAGGCTCTGTTACTCACAACTCAAGGACGACAATTTACTAGGCTGCATTATATCGAAAGTGACACTTCTTCAAGTTTCTCCTTGTGTAGGACTCCATGTTGTATGTAATACATTTTCCTCTACGAGTGTTTAGCTGCTACATGTTTATATAAGAAGTTTGATTTTGATTTTATGCCACAGAATAATATAAAGTCAAAGCTATTTCCTTCATGCTAGCTACTACTACTATGATATGAACATTTTCTGCCATGGTAATGGGTGAGTCTTCTCGAAACGTAGCTTTTCTTATGTAGTTGAATCCTGACCTAAGAGATCTGCAAGGGCTAGTCATACCAATGACCAATCAACTAGTACTTGCATTTTAAATATGCTCTCCTGGTGTTGCAGTTTTATTTTAAGTTCATTTTTTTCACTTTATCATGCTGAGTTCTAATGTGTACAATCTTGTTTGTAGCATGGGATTCTTGTAGCATTACAAGAGAATTAACCCGTTGAGGCAACTTGTTTATATACTATCCCTCAAAAAATAAACTTGTTTATATACTAGAGACACTTTTTTGTTGCCTCTAGACACTCGTAGCGGCATTTACTTAAATGCCACATAAAGTCATCATTTTGTTATGTAAATTTCTGTGTATCATGGCTAGCTATTTAAGTTCATCTGTAGGTATGTTTCTTATTAGTAAATTATAATGTTTATCTGTCCACATCAGATGCTTGATTGTTTTGTTTTTTTTCTCTTTTCTTCTGCTTTTATTTTCGATGCAATGTGTTGTGTCATGTTCTATGAAACAACAGTTAGGATGGTTGATTTTTCAGGGTCGGAGGGTAAACCACATTATATAGGCAGGTTGTTAGATTTTTTTGAAAGAACTGCCGGTGAATATTACTTCAATGTGCAATGGTTTTTCAGAGCCGAAGACACAGTGAGTTTGATCGTGCTAGTTCCTTCACCTAGAAATTATTTGTGCCTCACACTGTCTGTCTACCTAAGCCGCTGTGACACACGCACTGTCTGTCCTCTTTCCCATTGTTAAAGACTCGCCGTGAGTGAACGGTCACGATATGCACGTGTTGCGTTTATATAGAGGTCACGTTGTACAAGGAGGAGTTGGGCGAAGAGATTCCAGGAGCGATTAGTTTCTTTTGAGGGACACACATTTTTTGCTTAATGAAAAGGCTGCACTCCTGCCTCGTTTTCAAAAAATCACACACACACACACACACACACACACACACACACACACACACACATATATATTATATACAAAAAATTTTGGTGCCTCAACAAAAACAAAGAATCACATGAGGACATAAGGACTAACAAACATGTGCCGTGAAGTTTCGGTTTATATAGATTACCTAATAAACTTTTCAACCTTAATTGAATATCAGGTTGTGCATAACCAAACACAATTTCATGACCAAAGAAGGCTCTTTTACTTAGAACTCAAGGACGACAATTTACTAGGCTGCATTATATCGAAAGTGACAGTTCTTCAAGTTTCTCCTTGTGTAGGACTCCATCTTGCATGTAATACATTTTCCTCTACGAGTGTTTAGCTGCTACATATTTATATAAGAAGTTTGATTTTGATTTTATGCTACGGAATAATAGAAAGTCAAAGCTATTTCCTTCATGCTACTACTACTACTACTATGATATGAAGTACTATGAAGTACTCTCGGGAGTATAGAACATTTTCTAGCATGCTAATGTGTGAGTCTTCTCGAAACGTACCTTTTCTTATGTAGTTGAATCCTGACGCATGAGATCTGCAAGGGCCAGTAATACAAATGAACCAATCAATTAGTACTTGCACTTTAAAGATTCTCTCCTGGTGTTGCAATTTTATTTTAAGTTCCTTTTTTTTTCACTTTATAAGGTGTACAATCTTGTTTGTAGCATGGGATTCTTGTAGTTTCTATTCTATAATTTTCCATTTTTTTAGATTACCAGTCCAATTTAGACTCACAAACTGCAGGAGATACAAGTGGGACATTGTAGTCACCTTTCACATGTAGGTTCCCAAACAGGATTAATTCGAATACAAGGCGGCCAACTGCCAAATCTACTAGTTCAATTAAAGAAACCGCTAGTACTGCAGTAAAACAGTTTGACTTGAACGGTAGTGGCCATGGAACTAGCCAAGAACACCCTCTATGCAGAGTTCTTTCAATTCAGAACTTTTGTAATAATGATGATGATTGTGTGGGCTGTATGCAAACATGCAAAAGGATGGAATCCCCTTGTCTAAAAATCAATGATTCGCTGAACCGGAGTGCTTTCATTGTCAAAGTCTTTCCTGTTTCTGGAGAGGCACATGTTCCATGTCAATGCTATAAACTTTGTTGGCCTTTCCAGTTGGTGGATTTGTGTTCTGTTCTGTGTCAAAGCCACAGGCATCACTGGGAGCAATGTTTGATACCTAGGCACTTCAAATCCCTGCAATCCAATGTGTCAAATGCATAATAAGTAGGTTTTGACCGAAAAGTTCTTGTAGGTTCCCAAACACATTTTTCTAATGTTTGGAAAGTTTGATAATTGGATTCGATTTAGAATTTGAACTAGGAACGAAAGTTAATCTTCTGCATGAGCTGGAGTTAGATTTCTGACCAGAAATGATACACACACAATGCAGTTGTATGACGCTGTTATCCGGCTGGAGTTCTGTCTCACGCCGTGATGCCCTTGTGATGGTGCCCACCAAAGAAGCAGTCGTAACCAGCCTCTTCATCTCGCCGTAAACGGCACCGCCACATCGAGAAGAAGCTTGCCTGTGGCGGTGCCGTTTACGGCGAGATGAAGCGTCGATTAGTTTATCCTTCTTTGTTTAACCCAATGTAGTAAACTCTGCTTTCCTTCTGTTTCAACTGATTTGTAAACTGAACCGGGCCGCCAGGGGGCCACCATTGCATACAATGAAATCCAGGTCGGGAGTTCTCCCCCTATTGACTTTCAAAAAAAAAGGAGCAGTCGAATGTATAGTTTTATACTAATTGCTGACACTAATTTTCCATCCAGAGTCGAGGGTCTTCAAATTGTTTCCTGTAATATACTTGGTAAATTTTCATGCAGACTCTGTGTAGCAGTCAGCACTAGTTTAGTTTGCGTCAGCAATGCACCACTGGGATAAGTTATTGTCCGGCACAGTTTGGTGTTATCCATCGAGAGAATCATTAACGTAATTAACGAATCATTCTGATCCAAAGGTTTTCATACTCATGAAGACATAGTAGAGTCTGTCATCAATTATACGTTAGTTGATTCCAAAAAAAATCAATTATGTGACTAGTTGAATTCGTAGATCCTCGGTACCATTACTGTGATACTCATAAAAACACAAACCATACAACATCCATGTTTATTTGAGTTGCTAATTAATGTAGAGCCAGGGCACAAAAAAGCTAGCGGCTGTTCACGCCAGGACACCTTCCTTTGTTAAAGCTGCATACATATAGTAGTTTGTCTCTTATCCTCATAGCTCACTAAATACGATAACTCTGTAGACAAAGAGAGAATATAGAGGAAACGGCTGCATGACCCAGAGAATGTGTACCACTCCATGTTGGAAGCAGCAAGCATCATGCATGCTTGCAGCACGTTGGAAATAGGAGGCACATTTCGTGCGACTCTGGGGCGTGCTGTGCATTATCAATTTGGCAGAGATTTGTCATTCTATCGATATCCCTTATGCTGGCTCCCCATTGTATTATACAAAAGTATGCAAGGCCGCAGAATTCGACTTGCTGGAGACCAGACCATACAGCAGCATGACCCTCTAGGATGGGAGTGGAGGCCAGTGAAGTGAGCGTTGCCAGTTTTGCTGGTAGTTCGCTAATATACTCGGTGCTATGGGAACCACCACGATAGCGTATCGTTAGCCCAACTCTTGTTCGGACTGAATGGCTGGTGCTACATGGTGCAAATACAAAACCAAATACAAAACCACTACTATAGCAATATATTGACTCTGTTCGGCAGGCAGTTTTACTGTTGCCGCTACGCTGTTTTTCTGAGAGAGAACATTGTAGCCGCTGGAAGCAGCACTGTAGCTATGTGAGGGGGTAGCAGCAGCAGCCGGCTGCAAAGAAGCGAGCCGAACAGCCTCATTATTTATTGCTTATTGATTAGTTCACAGAAAAGAACAAGGACTTTATACAAATTCATGACATTTATATATGATATCGAGGTCATGAATTCAGCTAATGCAAAAAGGTAATTAATTATTTATGAAATTATCATCCATTTTTGTACTATAGAACATTCCGTGGTACGATTGGCGTTAATAGAGCAGGAGCAGGTAGCAGTTGTGCACTCAACAATAAACGCCTAGCAAGCGGTGCAACCACTGTCAAAAAAAAAAAAAACCACTGAACACTCCAAACTCTTTCCTTTCCCTTGAATCTACATTAGTTACATGAGCACGAATGTGGCCATTGCAATGCACTATAGTGGCGATGTAGAAAATTTTGCACTTACAAACATGCAATGGAGAAAAAATGCATTAGTGGCATCAAATGGTACCAAAATCATAACAATGTTTCGTATAGAAAAATACTTTTGGCCCATTTTAGTAGCCTAGAATTTGTTCCACAAATTGTTCTCGCGGCATAATTTATTCACTTTATTTGCTAATTGAGATACATTTGCGTCCATGTTTGTTTTTGATAGATCTAGAATCGCTGTGGGACAAACCGTACGGCTGCAGACCAATGCTCTTCTTGGTCTTCGTGGTGCCATGGTAGGCACCAGACATATGGAGTACTGTGGATCCATGTTTGGTGTTGCATCAATGTCTTTCGAAAAGCAGAATATATAAGATGGCTCATGCAAATACACACATAGGGAGAATAATATGTGCACACGGAACCAACCCAACATTGTCGAATACAGCCCCACATAAAGATAGCGTTGCCTTTACCTCTTCTTCTCCTCCATTTATAATTTTATATAGTCCAAACTCCAAGTGCTAGCAGTAGCAGAAGCAGTCGATCAGTACATAGTAATCTTATTTCCCGTGACATTCTCCTGTCCTGGGCCTTAGGTACCCATGTATAGTTTGTTTTGGCCTGCCAGCAGTCTCAATATACAATCAATCATTGTAACTCGATACAAACTGGGATCTAGCGAATAGCACTGACAATGGGAGGCATCTGGAACGTCAGCTACAATGCTGCGGGTAGAACAGGAGTCCAGCAGCTGGCCGAGATCTGCGCAGACGTACCGCGTTGTCGTGTTAGAATCGTCAAGCTAGAGAAGGTGTAGCTCGGTGCGTGCCCAGACTATTCTGGTGATTCGAGCAATAACCATGTATCTTTGTGGACAGCACCTAATGGTCTCAACGAATTTTTCCGGTGGCGAAAGCACGGCTCCTTCAAAATGAGTTTTCTTTTCGGTGTGCACAAAATCCAAATCGAGTTTTCCTGTACCGTGTTGTGCCGCCGTCGCGAATTTTCATGCCAAGTACATAGAAAGTTTCATTCACCGACAGGTGGGCCATGCAAAAGTGAAGAGAAAGGCAGCATGTCCAGAAATGCATTTGAGGTCGGATATGAGACTGATAAAGAGAGCGAGTAGTTGGGTTAGATGAAGTTTTTGCCCATGGCGTGCTCGCTCAGATGCCACATCAGCGCATATTTTATGACGTTACCGAAGATTCCGTGCAATATTTTAAACTTATCCTGACAGGTGGTCCCCCGAAACACCTGATATGTGGGCCTCATCGTGGTGACTAAAGCCACGTGACATTATTAGCGAGCACAAGAAATAAATGACAGATTGTAGCCCTGGATTTACTGACATGTGGGCCCGCAGAGTGCTTCATGGAGCGTCATGTTGTACGCCGTCACAAGAAATTAGTGACGAAAACTGTTTGACTGGCGGGCACACAATCAGTGACAAAAAATATTTGATCATGAGTCCCACGATACCTGACATGTGAGCCCGTGAAGTGCTTCATAAAGCCACATTACACTATACGTGGGCACAAGAAAATTGCGACAAGAAATGTTTGACCGGGGCCGCAGGCTACTTGACATGTTGTGACACCCTTGGTGTCACTAGAACCCCAAATGCCTGCAAATCAATTCGATACTGAAACAAAATTCAGTTGCAACAAAATCTGAAACCAAGATCAATTGTACGTTTGAATAATTGAAAAACCATAGCATGTGAAAGAATTAGAATTTTCCAATGACAACTCGACCTAAATTGAAAAAAACTTTATACGGAGGAACATCAGGAAATAGCATAAGAGCAAAGCCCAATGGTTAGCGTTACTCCGAGCACGTCAGCTTTGTCAGATGAGCTGGATGAGAGAGGGAAGGAGAGAGAAGGTGAGAGCAACTCTGGTGCTCCCGCCTCTTGTGGTGCTACCGTGCTCCCACGCATTGTAGCACCCAAACATGCAACTAAAAATTGCAATAAAAATATGAATGGATAGCTCATGCAACGATCTACAATTCATATTTTTGGTTGAGGTGCAACCGAAGCTCGTACAAGAAGATACAAAAAAGAGAAATCAGATGTTGAATAGTAACGGGTTGCGGGTTCTTGATAAACAGTTGCAACCCGCACTATTCACAGTCTGATTTCTCTTTTTTGTATCTTCTTGCACGAGCTTCAGTTGCACCTCAACCAAAATATGAATTGTAGATCGTTGCATGAGCTATCCATTCATATTTTTGTTGCAATTTTTGGTTGCATGTTTTGGGTGCTACAGTGCGTGGGAGCACGGTAGCACCACAAGAGGCGGGAGCACCAGATCTTTTCTCGAGAGAAGGTAGCTCGGACGACATCATGAGGAAAAAGTGAAACTCAATTGATGCCGGCGTCTGGCTGTTACTGGATGAGAAACCGATGGATAAAGCAAAACGGAAAGCTAGCTGTCAGGGGAAGCGACGGGAGCAGAGTGTTCTAGCTATGTTCCTGAGTGTCTAGAATTCATATAAGATGCTAGGGAATCTGGACAAGGTGCTTGTCTAGATACATAAAAGATGTCATGAATCTGGCTCATAGTCAGAACTGCATATATTCTGAAATAGAGAGAGTATCTTTTAGTTTGAATTGAAAAAATATACAATTATACATATTGTTTGTCAAAGTTTAATTTTTTTGACTTAGGACAAAACTTAAAGGACATATATTTTGTAACACCCCGTGTCACTAGAGCCCAGCCATCGCAAGCCACACCAACTGAACAGAATACAAACTGAAAACAAATGCAAATTCGAAATCAAATTTTCAAACAATGGCCAAGCCATAGCTTGTGAAGCAACTCAAAACTTTTCCATAACAACTTGAGAAACCAAAAATACCAGTGGATGCCGGTCAGCTAAAAAGAATTTTGGAGAATTTTTGGCAATTTTAGAAATTCATTTCGAAGCTCAAATAAATCTCCAAAACTGAAAAGTACCCAATCTGACCAGCTGCCATTTGCATTTCCTTTGGAGTCCAGATGTGCATGTTGGCCAGTTGATAGATCTTTTCAAGACCTTTCCAAAGAGACCAAGTTTGCGAATTTTGGAGCTCATTTGCTACTCCAATTTGTGTGCACAAATTCGGGAAAAACTGAGTTTCAATAATTCGAGGAAAAAGAAAAGGACGCCGGACCCACCCGTCAGCCTCTTCGGGCCCGCATCTTCTTCACCTATTGGGCATCGCCGGCGGTGGACGCCGCATCCCCGGTCGCGGACGCCGCCGTTTATAAGCCGCCCCGCTCCCTGGTCTGGAACCCTAGCTTCCATCTCCTTCTTCCTCGCGCCGCCACTCCACCGCCACCTCGCTCGCCATTGCCGGCAGCCCGAGCTAGCTCGTCACCTGCCGTTGTTGTTGTTGGTTCCCGGCTAGCCGAAGCTAGCTGCGAGGATGCACAAGGGCGCGGGATAGCTGCTTCAGGTCCTCGCTCTTCCCTTGGTGCGCTGCAGCTCGGGATCGATGCGGTTCTTCGCCATGGCCAGCGGTTGAGCTCCCTCAGCCTCGCCGTTCGATTCCCTTTTGTCGGGTGAGCCCCTCCCTAATCCCTTGCATACAGAGCTGCGCCACGAGGTTTCTCACCCATCTAACCCTTCATTCCTCGATTCCGCAACCCAGGTCGTCGTCGCACCACTTTTCCCCGCCGTCTGTTGCAAGAACGCAAACACCTCCACGACGAACTCCTTCTTTCACGCATCCTCGTCGTCAACCGTGTCCATGCCGCTCTTCTACCCACCTAGGTGAAGCTCCAGAGCATTTTTCCTTGATTTTTTCATGCGTCGTATGCCACCAGCCGCCTTGCCGAACATTGCCAGCCCGCCCAACTCGTCGCCGGCCGCCTTCCGGCGGTTTCCGTTGACCCCAGACCCATCAAACGGATGCGCATTGAGCTTTGCATCGTTACAGTATTTTTCTTGGAATTTGTTGTGATCGTTTGGGCATTTCCCGGCGAGCCGCCGTCGCTCCGGCGACCTCTGGCCGCCATGGCCATGCCCGAGCTCGACCCTGGTGCTGGCCACACCAGATCCAGTGCGCCATGAACTGTGTGACTGTCTGTGTGGCTCAGATCTTAGTGGCTGCGATTTTCCCAATTTCTGGAATTCCATCTAAATCACCTGAAACTTGTAAAACTCATAGTAAATACAATACAGCTTCGAAAAACGCAAATCCAATTTTGTTAGTTTCCTTGTGACCTGCTCTGTCCATCAAAAATGTCAAGTCACTTAGTGCGCCTTCTCTGTTTTCTGTATAAATGCAAATGTACCAGGTTTTGTTTAAATCATAATTAATTCTTTGCTATCAATAAATCTTAAACTCTTGCATGCTTGTTAAGTTACTGTCAAACCACTTACAGAACATTTTTCCACTGCATATCTTTCTTAATTATTTTCTTATGATTTATTTAATCCGCTGTCTTGTTTAAATTGCTAAAAATAATCCTTAATTCAATAAATCATGAAACTTCACAGTAATCTACTTCCAGTGGTGCTCTTCACCATAAAAATGCCACTGGATATAAACTAAATTTTTTCAAAATCATCTTAATTTAATTAACTAATTTTAATTTAATTGCATCATATTATTGCATCTAACATGCAATATTTCCTTGTCATGACGTATAGTGACCGAGGAGACTCCGGAGCCTCTGGACTTCCAGCTACCGGAGCAGGCACAGAAAGAGCAGCAGACTGACACCACCACTGACTTTGCTAGTGCCGTTCCTGAGCCAGGCAAGCCCCGGTGCATTCTGTCCTATGTTTTCGGTTTTCTTTTATCACTATGTACGGAGTCTAGGTTGTTTGTGCACTAGGTTTATAGGAGTTGATTGGAACCCTAGAACTGCATTAGGTTCCTTCCTAGTTACCCTTGATTTCCCTGTTAGTAGTATGTTGGTGTTTTGTCGATCGTTAGCGCTGCTATGCTTAGCTGCTAGGGATCGGTAGAAGTCGAGTGGTAGGTCCCACTCGCGAGATAGGACCATGATACCCTGGGTTGTACTAGAAGAATTATAGGTTGTTGGAGACCGGACGGGGATTGTTTGTATAGGATGGTTTGAGAAGGCCAGGTCTTCACGGTGGTAGCCCCGTCTGTGTCTATTAAGGACCGTTCATTGTTTGGCCCTGTTGAGCAAGTTTGAACGTACTGATTCACATGCTGGTGTTTATGGGCCCAGTAAGTCGATGTAGCTTGTATTGCCCTGGATGTCTGGTGGTAGCCTACTCTTTCTATCATGGTATAGTTGGGAGAGAAAGGATCACTTCCCGAACGGGGCGTACGTCTGGGACGGGGACCTGTCGGGAAGACCCTTTCTCAGGAGGAGTTGGATCCGGCCAGCTCTTGAGGTGTACAGGTGAAAGATTGTCATATGTGGTCTGTTCGCAGACGCATATGTCGTGTGGTCAAGTTTCTCCTGCAGGATGTACATCGATGCCGCCGCTCTCGGAAATGAGCACCCACTTGTTCACTGCGCCACATCGTAGTGTGATTATGGATGATGATGATATGATGATGATTTATATATCTTACTGCTTTATTTACTTACAGTATCACTTGTTTATTTTACTTGCCTGTTCTAGTTGTTAGCTGCAAAACATGATACTTGGTTAAATACTAAACTTGAGCTAAAACTTGAAAGTAAGGACCAAATAATTAGTGCTGTTTTTGCAACTTGAGTCAGCTTACACCTTGTGGCCTTGCATACTAGGAGTCGGCTGTAGTTGGCCATGTTGACAGGTAAGTCTTGCTGAGTATTAGTTGCTCAGGGTTTGGCTCGTTATGTTTTTGTGCAAGTTTGTTTTTGCTTCCGCTGATGCCTTGTGGAGTTCCAGCAGTGAGCGTCTTCAGGTCCACATCGTAGGGTTTCGATGTGCGGCCAAGTATCATCGAGTGTTGTAGTTGTTATATTTTGTAGACTTCCGCTGTGTTACTCACGTGTTTTAACTCATTTGACTAATTGTAGTAACTTAAAGATGTAAATTTGTGTTTTTATGTGATGTACTATCTGTGTTCGTTCACCGGCACTTTCGACTCGATCATGTGAAAAACGATAACGCTACATATTTGTAGATAGGAGTATGTCAGAATCTCAATTCAATGGACACCCAACGCGAAACATTCCAATATAGGGTACAGAAGCAAGACATTTTCTGTGATTGAATAATTTGGTTATCACGGTATTAGAAAATTTTTAAATTAAAATAATAGTACTTCCATTGTATGGAATATAGCATCTATAATGAAATAGAAATTTGACCCACTAATATTGGTGCAACCAGTTATCATGGTAGGCTATACGGTAAAATGATCGCTGCTTATTTTCAGAACATCACTGCTTATTTTGATAGGTCTAGCTTACACAATGATATTCAGAGTTTCAAATATAAACAGTGGAGAATTTCAAATACTAAACATATGGATGGTAACATCTGACCCCGTGCAAATGTATATCAATTATATCCTCCTTACAATATTTGTTTAATACCACAGATTATTCATGATTCATATTCTGTAATTATAAAAAGAACTTATAAGAATATATTTTAGCTCTTGGAGTGTAGCCCACAAGTAACCATCCATGTCTGTTGTTCCTAAAAGCTCTCAAACTTTCATCATTTTCAGTTGTCATAAACTGTATACAATATTTACGTATGTGCAATATTTACAGATGAATGAAAACATTTACGAATGAGTGCAGGTACGTAGACAAATAACTACAAGTCTAGCACGCGCAATTGCGCGGGCCACTTGCTCTAGTTTTTTAGAAAAGAGAAAATGCATTAATATTCCTGATCGATACATATAGATGTCTATTATTACAAAGTCTGCAACAACCACGAAGCAACGAGATAGGAATAAAACAAAAAGTTTGCACATCATCCAGTGATGTGTATCAAACAAATAGAAGTCTATTACTAAATTGCCAGCCATTTCATGCGAAGATCTCCATGACAATGGTCTCAAGCACATGGCAACCCCAAGTAATTCGGATGGATGGTTCAGACCCATACGGACTTATGATCCGGATCTGGGTCCACAAGTAACGTCGATTAAGAGAGTAGTTAGACTGAGAGTGAGTTTTGTGTGTTGGGATTCGTGGTTCTTGTTTTCAGAAAGCATAGAAGCACGAGTCTATATAAGGTGGCGCATGCAAATGTACACACAGGCAGAACAAAGTGTGCACGAAGCCAACCTAGCGTTGTCGGATGCAGCCCCGCATAAAAGATAGCATTGCCTTGCCTCTCCCTCTGGTCCATTTATATAGTCCCGCGACTACAACTTTTAGTAGTTGAAGAAGCAGTCGATCAGTACAAAATAATCCTAGAGCCCTAGGTACCCATAGTTAGATGTGGACTGGCAACAGTCTTAAGTCGGTACAAACTGAGATATAGCAAACGGCACTGAGGATGTGAGGCATCTGGAACGTCCGATGTAGTGCTACTGTGATAAAATGCGTCCGGCAGCTGGCCAGGCTCTGCCGGGAGGCACTGCAACGTCATAAGAGAATCGTCAATCCACAGCAGGGGATTCTGGTATCGAGGAGCAGAGCTTAGACCATTCCGGTCTTTCTGCTGAGACGCCCTGCGCAGTGGTGTAGACTATTCCGATGATTCTGGTATCGAGGAGCAGAGGCCGTTCCCTGGGCACGGCGGCAGCGACGGCCAGATGATACTGTAGTTTAGCGGGCCGCCAACCTAATGAATAGTTAATTATATTAACTAATTCAGTCACGAGCCTGATACAGGTTCGCTCAATGCTGCCTCTTATGTAACTCAATGACACATCTTCGCTGGGTGAATGGTGGTGATCGTGGCAGCCGGGAAACGGGTCGGGGGCGCGCGGAGGGAGGTGTCCCACCTCCGCACATCTCGAGGGTGAGGCCGCTGCCTCCAAGCTGCCGCCACCAGACACCAACATGAGATCTGTGTGTCTCTGTGTTCTTTCTCCTCTCATCTTCTCGGTTTTGGCCTATGGTTTTGGCCTCGCGGTTGGTTCTTATCATGGTTCACCGGGCATTTGTTGTTGACGCCTCTGTTTCGTCGCCAGTCTCCTTGTTGATAGGTCATCAAATTATATGCCGTGTGCGTCCAAGCTTACTGGCCCTCCCTTCTCTATGGTTTCCTCCCCACGGAGGGTGTCGGATGGTGGCTCGTGGAGACCGAATGTACTGGGAAATGTGCCTTCATCAGCTTTAAGGGAGATCGGCGTTGTCCGACTTGCAGTAGTCGGCGTGCTTTCCTCACTCTTAGTCCCCACCTGTTGGGCAGCCCTTTCGTCCTTCAAGAATTCCTCCCCTTGTTAGAAGGTGGAGGGTGACAACAGAGCGGCGTAGCTACGAGTGGTGCACTGGCCATTGTAGCTAGTGAAGGCAATCATGTTGTTCGATGATGACGATTGGTCGACTATTGGTTGTTGCCCTCTACTTGTGCTCAAGATTAGGGCCAGTCTGTTGGATGCTTGTGGGTGTTTTCTCTATAGTTTTTTGTTCTGTCGTCTCCTCTTGTATGAGCCCGTTGTGCTATGGGCTTGCTTTGTTGTAATTTGTGGTCTGCCACAACTGTTGTAATCATTATTTGATGGACGGGCTTGGGCTCGACTCTTATATATCTATGAATTCAGGTGGGGATTCTCTCCCCCTACTGACCGTCCAAAAAAAAAAAAAATAGCCGGGGCACAAACAAATGGAAGAGCTAGGAAAGACAAATGGTGCAGCGGTCGTCGAAATAAACATCAGCTGCAGGGGACATCTATTATATATATAATTGACCAGAAAAGAAGCCTCCACGTTCGTTCTCAAAGCCTAGAAATTACACGTTAATTCTAAAATGCTAGAAATTTCCACGTTAATCCGAGAAATAAGAAGAGAAAATACCCACCACTGCAACAATTAGTCAGAAACCCCCCTAAAAACATTTATAAAATAACTAAATTTGAAATAATAAAAATAGCAAAAAATACCCCTCACACCTATTTCTGAATTACCCACCATGCCATTATGAGTCAAAAAATAGCTAAATTCGGAATAATAAAAAATAACAAAAAATATCCTTCACACCTATTTCTAAATTACCCTCTATGCCCTTACACGTAAAAAAACTAAATTTGGATTATAAAAAATAGCTAAAATATCCCTAATTCTTATTTTTTAAGTTTACCAACCATACCATTATGAGCAAATAGCTAAATTTTGGAATAAAATATCCAATAAACACTTAATCCCGAGTTCTAAATACACCGTTATAAAAATACAACGTGATATATGTTTTGCTAGAATGACACATTATCTTATTTTTAGCATGACACATTTCCTTTGAAATATTTATTTGTAGCACGACACATTCTTTTTTTTTACCATGAGATATATTAGTTGTTTAGCATGCTATGTTTGTACCAAGCTCACTTCTAATATAAAATCAAATATATTGTTAGATAAATGATGACTCATCTCACCCTCAAATTGTGGGACGGTGAGAAATTCTACAATCCATTTCTACCATTTTATAAATATAAATTATAAAATAGATAATAACAATAAACTATGTTAAATTTCTACAATAATATTAATATATTTTAAATAGTATAGTATGTCTAGCCGCCCAATAGCGCGGGCAGCCATACTAGTTGTAGGAATAATAAGACAGCGTAATAATTTACAGTTGTTTCTATCCAATTGAATTGTGTTGCACATAAGCACATGTTTCTAAGTACTCTGAACAAAACTTTTATCCTGCATTGATGTTTACTATTTTGATGGTTTGGTAAATGGGGACTTGAAACTTCTCTTACTTGATAAGATTTGTATAAAGGATGAATTAGCGAAGTACAGTAGCGGAACAAACAGAACTTCCCATTGATGCCAGCACGTATATGGCCGCTAATATTTATGAAATGAAAGATTTCCTTGACTATTCTTGTCATCATATCTCACTATAACCCAAACGATACATTTACCAAGCAAGTACCAACTACCAAATATACCATTCATAGTCTTCTCCCAGTCGTGACCTCAACAATGTATCTTAGTTAAGCTATAGAGGTCATAGGCGGGCTAGTATGAAGCTTGAACCAACACAACATTTAAGCCAATGGAAGAGATATCAATGGAGATGTAAGGTGGAGACATTTCTGGAGCCTTAGGAATAGGAAGCATCTGGAACTACACCCCCTACCAGATGCACAAACAGAGCGCAAGCGGAATTCCTTTGCTACGCGCGTCCGTGCGCTGGACGCTCGCGCACGGCTCTACGGACAATGCACGCCTAGTTTCTTTACAAATGCGTGGGGATTGCCAGGTTTCTCTCTTTCTTTTTTTCTTCCCCGTCGGTCCACCATTCTGCGCTCTCTCTCACCTCTATACATATCTGCCGAACGTGGCAGCCAGGAACATCTCATTAGCAATCCGGCTGCCGGAGAAGGCACCGTTACTTTTCCCCAACCTCTCTCTCTTCGTTCCACCTACTCTCACAGCAAAGCATTAGATAGGCCATAACATTAGCCATCAGAAAGCCACTCCAACTGCACAGACGCCATCACTAAACAGTGAATGGTAACAGAAATTTCCTTACATAATATGTATCGAAAATACTTTGTATGTAATCCTCGCTCACATGTTATTGACATAATCGATCTCATCTGTCATCGAGACAAGGATGACATGAAGTTTTTAAAGTGGCACACAAGGGTATTCGCCTAATATATATATATATATATATATATATATATATATATATATATATATATATATATATATATATATATATATATATCCACAATTCACTGATGAACCACTACCGCATCTCGCAATATTTTTGAGGATGTGGCTAACGCTAGATCGCAACATCTGTCTGTAACTTCAACGGTGACACTCTTCGTCCCGCTCGCCTTGCTTTGCTACAGGCATGACACTCCTCAGTCTCGTTTGTGCTGCAGTCTAATGCAGACTGTTTTATTAGATGTGAAGTCATTTTAAATTCTGTACACGAAGATATTTCTTTTTGCTTCATCCACAGCTGCCCCATATTCTAATGCCTCTGTGAGTACTGAACCATTTAAGTTACCTAAGATTTTCAAAAACAATTTAAGATATCTAAGTATTTATTTTCGCAGATGTTTTAAGTTTCCAAGTTTTGTCTGATTTTCACCAGATATGTACTCACACAAATAGTGGGGCCTTTTTAAGTTACCTAAGGTTTTAAAACTTTTGGGCCCTTTTGCAGTCTAGTATTTGTTCCTCAAATTATTCTCTCAGCATAATCCTGCATTTCATTTGCAAATTGAGATACATTTTGGTATCTAAGTTTTAACTAATACCGACAAAACTTATCCAAGTTTTTTTTTTTTTTTACAGATCGGCTTCAGGTCAATTATATTATTGACAAACCATACCAGCCATCCGAAATTCGGATCCATATTTGATGCTGCATCAATTATATATTTTTTTCAGTGCAGCATATATAATAAGATGGCTCACAAAAACATACACTTAGGGAGAACAAACTGTGCACACCAACGCAACCCAGCGTTGTGGACAGCAGCCTTGCATGAAAGATAGTGTTGCCTCACCTCTTCTTTTCGTCCATTTATATGAGCAGTCCGAAACTCCAAGTGCTAGCAGTAGCAGAAGCAGTCCATCAATACATAGTAGTTATCTTATTTCTCGTGACATGCATTCTCCTGTCTTGAGCATTAGGTAGGGTAGCCATAGTTAGATGTGAGCTGCCAGCAGTCGAAACACAATGAATAATCGTAAGTCGATACAAACCGAGACCAAGCAAACGACACTTGCAATGGGAGGCATCTGGACCATCGACTGCACCACTGGGCAGAGAAAAAACCGTCCAGCAGCTGGCTGAGCTCTGCGAAGTCGTCATATTTGGTCATAAGAGAATCGTCAAGCCATAGCAGGTGTAGCTCGGTGCGTTCCCAGGCCATTCTGGTGATTCTGGTCTTGAGGAGCAGAGGCCGTTCATTCACTACAGGCAATGCTGCCGCCACTCGCCTCGCGACAACCACTAGATTTGGTGCCAATACGTCTCGATGCTGTGACTCCCGCTTTGCCTGGTCAATGCATGAACTGGCCTCCTCGGAACTTCAGTATAGGACTGGACGAAAAGCTCGTGGCTCGTTAGCTCGGCTCGGCTCGCGACTGCCTTGGCTCGACTCGGCTCGGCTCGTTCACTTTTTCCAACAAGCCGAGCCAGGTTTCTAGCTCGTTATGTTTAACGAGCTAGCTCGAGCTGGCTCGCGAGCCGCTCGCGAGCCAAACGAGCCTATCGGGAGAAGGGAGAGACTTGCCCATTAGAGCTCCGTGAGGTTGCCGGTGCCTACTTTCTCCCGTCGCAGCACTGGCCTCTCCCTTCCCCTCCGTCACCGACATTGCAGCCATCAACGTCAAAGCTCATGACAAGTATGAGCTCATTGTCCTCACCGCTCTTCCCATGACGATGGCGACGACAGAAGAGGACCGAATCAAGATCCAAGCCGCGAATAGGCGACGGGATGCGCGGCAACCGGTAGCTCGAGCCGGACGATGCCATCCTCCTCTACCTCACGCAGTGGTGCTGCCCCTCCACCTCCTCCCCTCACATTGTGGCTCCGGCTTCCCCTCCGCCGTTCCTCCACGTCACCGGCCTCCTCCCTCCCGGCCGCGACCACCTCCGCGATGTCGGCCTCCACCTCCCCCGCCCGACGCGCCATCATGCTCAAGAGCGTGAAGATGTATCAGACGGCATGGTCATTCTCTTCTTTTCCAGGTCGCGGCGGGAGTGTTTGAGACGAGTGGTGTCGAGCTTAACGAGCTGGCTCGCGAGCCAGCTCGAGCTCTTAACGAGCCGAGCCGAGCCAGCATTCTAGCTCGTTAAGATAACGAGCCGAGCCGAGCCAGTTCGTTTTTCTAACGAGCTGGACCGAGCCGAGCCGAGCCGGCTCGGTAGTCCAGCCCTACTTCAGTAGCTATAGACAAAGTTGCTTATTGGGGACGCCCCCCAGACTACCTCTCAGATATCATGGCGCAGCATACGAGTCCTGCATGACCTTGCTCCTGAGTCCTGATGCCATATTTTAAGCCGTGCTACTTTAGATTGGGAAATTTCCGTACAGAGAATGGTCAATCCGGCTTTTGCTAAACATTTAATTTTGGCAACGAGAACGTGTAAACCTTTTTCTCTCTTGTTCACCGCTGTGTAGCTCTTTTTTTTTTTTTTTGAGATCTGTGTAGCTCTTTTCCTACATATACGAAATATGCACAATCAGTTTCATGACTTATCCTTGTTTGATCTGGACATCACACTACGTAAGGAAGGCAAACAGATGACACCTCATTAGTGACGTGTAAAACAAATGTGTAATAAAAAAATGAACCGGTTTCCTCTCGTCATTCTCACTGAAAAACATCCACACGAGTTCCCTGCTGTAGTATCACGCTAGGAGTGCAATTCACGCTTAAATATCTGCTGCACGTAGGAGTCTAGTTTCATGCACCGCGGCATATGGTAGGTCGAAGAGGGTGGGCAGGACGGATGCTAGAAAATACATGAATGTGGTCGGAGTGGCAGCCACAGAAAATTGAGCTGGACACATTCATGTTCATTTTTCGTTAGAGGGATAGAGGGATTTGTGCTGGTTTGATAAAGGAATAAGGACTAGATGTTGATGTAAAATTACAAACGAGAGCAGCTAGGGCAATGTATCTTACACTTTTGTGAGAATTCCTGGCCTATTTCTTTTTTAAAAAGGCATCATAGTAATAATGTCATCTCCTTTTACAATCTAACAGATGGATGCATCTGGATTTATTATTTTACGCAACACGACTCATGTATGGTCCCTTCCAATATTTCTACCATACAATGGATGACTTTTATCATATGGCGTGCCACATCAAAAGGCATTCATAAGGTACATCCTGAAGGTCCAGTAGAACCATGTGGGCAAATTCACCTCGAGTTTTCCTCAAAATGTGGAAGGGCTAACCAAGAAAAATAAAAGAAATCTACTTTTGCCCCCTCCTTTTTTATGCTTTATTTGGTTGAATAGAATGTCCTTATATCATCTCCAAAGCTATGTAAATCCAGTTCCGAAACTTATAAAACTAACGCAAATTACATCACTATTGTTGTTGGCACAGGAAAGCACAAACTGGCTGCAGATCATATCCCTTCTATGTCTTCCCGTATAAAATAATTACGCGTATAAAATCCGCACCTAATTCTCAATGGGCCACCTGAACCCTAGTATTTCAGTCGATGGTGTGAAAACATGCCGTTGTTAAGGTTGTTGGGTTTGGGGGTTTTAGGACTTCTGAAAAGTTCTAAGCATAGAAAGGGGCTCGAGGAGGCAGCTGCCCTTGCTGTGGGCGACGGAAGGACGGTGTGGCAAGGTGCTGGCGGAGGCGCCGGAGCCGGGGGGCTGGGCGGGGCGAAGCTAAGCCTTGTCATCGGTGTCAGCTCTGACACCGATAGATTTTTTGAAATCTAGTGTAAAATACTGATGAAGTACTACTTACAACGCTAATGATACCGGCAGGAGACGAAGCTGACACCGATGAACCATAAGGATGGATTTGGCCCAGGGCGCGCGGCATAGGGCGGGGTTGGGTGAAGAGAAACACAACTGCAACGAGTTAGCGGAAGGGAGAGGAGGAGCCGAGGAGGTGACCGGACTGGAAATGGAAGAAGTGTTTAGGCGAGGAAGCGCGTCAGAAGTTTGTAGTATTTGCGAAGAGAAAGAATCCTTCTTTTTTTTTTCTGGCGAGTGGTCGAAGAAAATGTTTTGTCATCCTAGGCTCGCGATTGGTCGACAGAAAACACTTTAGTTTTGAGTTGCGTGTCCAATAGATGTACCGGACTATTTAAAATCATAATAAATCCTCTATACGTAATTGGGACAAATCGGCACTCGCAGCACACGGTCAGAATAGACAGAAAAAAAAATAGACCGAAGAGAACGCCAGGTAAGATCCAGGGGCGAGGTGCGTCAGCGGTGCCAGTCCACAACAGTGCGTGAAACGGCTGAGGCCCCAGCCAGCACACACAGCACGTGCCAGTCTGCGTCGAGGAAACGCCGGCCCCGATCTGCTGCTCCCATCCGATGGAAGAACCGCCGGCCCCGATCTCGCCGCCGGCTGACGGCGCCGCCGGGCGATCCCCGGGAGGAGGAGCGGGGGTATTCAGCGCGGGGCTGGAGCCCCTGGTGTCGCGCCGGTCAGGCGGCCTCCGAGAGCTCGGGGCCATGTGGTCGCCGGCAGTGGCGGAGCCAGGATCAAATCCCAGAGGGGGGGCCGAGCAAACAAGACTAGGCAAATGGCGGAGGAGAGTCCGGCGAGACAACCTTGAAAGCTGTCGACGCGTTGGATAAACGTTCAAAAGGACCTAGACTAACATTTGCGACACTAAGCGAGAGCTGAGTGCCTGCTAGCAGTGTACAGAGACGGACCCTAGCTAGAATTTGTACAAATACGTTTACATTACTTTCAATAGCTATAGGCACGTCTGTTTAATTATTGTGGTAGTCATGGTAACAATTATTTGAGCTACCTTTGCAGAGCTAGGGAAGCTGTCTTGGACGTCAAGCGTCATTATTTGCAAGCCAGTGTACATGGAACTATTTTATGCATTGGAGATTGTGCATCTATTAAGGTCAGCTAGGATTTCATGATATAGTTTCAGTGTTTAGACCTTTGTGGACGCAAGGTCATCATTTTGTTATGTAAATTTCTGTGTATCTTACAATTAGGTTCTCTTTTCTTCTTTTTTTTTTTGATGCAATGTGTTGTGTCATGTTATAGCTACGAAATAACGGTACGGATGGTTAATTTTACAGGGTCCGGAGGGCAAACCACATCATACAGGCAGGTTGTTAGAGTTTTTTGAAACAACTGGTGGTGAATATTACTTCAGTGTGCAATGTTTTTTCAGAGCTGAGGACACGGTGGGTTTGATTGAGCTAGTTCCTTCACATAGAACTTAATTGTGACTCAAGCAACAAGGAACCACACGAGGATATCAGAACTAACAAACATGTGCTGTCAAGTTTCAGTTTGCATAGATTACCTAATAAGCTTTTCAACCTTTCTTGAATCTCAGGTTATGCAGGATCAAACACAATGTCATGAGCAAACAAGGCTCTTTTACTCAGAGCTCAAGGACGACAATTTTCTAGAGTGCATTATATCTAAAGTGACAGTTGTTCAAGTTTCTCCTTGTGTAAGACTCCCATCTTGTATTTAATATATTTTCTTCTACGAGTGTTTAGCTGCTACATGTTCATATAAGAAACTTGATTTTCATTTTATGCTACAGGATAATGGAAAGTCAAAGTTATTTCCTTCGTTCCACTATTACTATGATATGAAGTACTCTCGGGACTATAGCACATTTTCTACCATGGTAGTGGGTGAGTCTTCTCAAAACATAGCTCTTTATCTAGTTGAATCCTGACGCAAGAGATCTGCAAGGGCTAGTAATACCAATGAACCAATCAAACAGTACTAGCATTTTAAATATGCTCTCATGATGTTGCAATTTCTTTTTAAGTTCCTTTTCACTTTATCATACTGGTTTCTAAAGTGTACTATCTTGTTGTAGCATGGGATTCTTGTAGCTCCTATTCTATAATATTTCCATGTTTTTTAGCTTACTAGTCCAATTTAGATTCACAACCTGCAGGAGATACAAGTGGGACATTGCAGTCACAATCCACAATTCAGAAGCAAAAGTTTCCTGCGGCCGAGACAAGGGAGCTCTCTCTGTTAGATCTGTATTGTGGTTGCGGTGGAATGTCAACTGGACTTTGTAATGGGGCTCGTGATGGTGGTGTAAATCTTGTAGCGGTACTTGTGCACAAATATCTGTACTTGCTTTAGCTTGGCTGAAATCTTTGCATCTTTTTTATCTTTTTCCTTATCGTCAACAGAGATGGGCTGTTGATGGTGACGCAGTTGCATGTGAGAGCTTCAGATTGAATCATCCAAATGCCCAGGTACTTATTTTGTTTTGTAATAAAATCTGAATGCTGTTTCTAGCTTATTTATTGACATCTGTGTACTTTTGTACAGGTCCGTAATGAAACTACAGAAGATTTTCTTGAGTTGCGGAAGGAATGGGAGAAGCTATGTAAAACCTATGCGAAGCTCCGTAGTAAAGTAAATGACTCTTCCTACCTTTAAACAAAATCCAGTGATGAAACTCCAGTCCCAACTGGAGAGTTCGAAGTATCGAAGATAGTTGATATTTGCTTTGGTCATCCTAATAGTGCCGGAAAGCGCGGCTTATTCTTCAAAGTTTGTCATGATTTGTTTGCTCAATCCATGTAGTTACACGATGGTAACTTAGTTACATGCCAAAATCATCGATTGCAACAAAATTGCCATCAACTCTGCAGTCTAATCATTTGAACTCTAATTAAGTTTTTCCAAATATGTAACTAATTCCCCTGCTAGTTTCTTTTTTGTGATTCCATCAATAAGTGTCACTCTATTGCCTCAATCCTGCTGCAAGCTGTTTGTCCTGCATACGTTTTATCGTATAGATTTTTCATGCTGAAAAAAAGAGAGCCGTCTTATCATATGTGTAGGTCCGTTGGGAAGGTTATGGGCCTAATGCTGACACATGGGAGCCAGTTGAAGGGTTAATGTAAGAACAAATTCACTACTCCCTTCACCATGGTATGAACAATTTGGCTCAAATATTGCAGGAACTGTAAAGAGGCAATTGGGGATTTTGTTGTTGATGGGCAAATGCGGAAAATATTGCCACTTCCTGTAAGTATTATCCAGGCTTGAGATCAATATGAAATTATGTCTTGATGTGTTGAAGGATATTTTCGTATGACTGAGAAAAACTTGATGACAAGGTGTCAACTATAGTCTACAAGTTATCAACATGATGACCCCTGTAATATATGCAACGCAGAGAGGCTCCTTATCTCCTCTCCAAAAATTAGCATTTTGTATGCCAGTACCTCCTCTAGATGTAAAATGCTAATGTATTTTTCAATTTATGATATTGAAGATATGATAAACAGACACAGTGATGAAGTAACCTATGCCTTCCTTTCGCTTGTAGTAATTCTTTCAGGATCTTGTGTTTTTCCTATGAAATTTAACCGTTTTATTATTTCTTTTCAACTACTGTGAAGTTCCTAGATATGATTCCTGTAAAATTCCTCCATTCTAAAGGGGAGCTAAGCAATATGAAAATAATGCAGAATTCTCTTTTGTCTATCCACCTAAGTTTTTTTATGTTTCTCTTAAATGATCAGTGGATAACGCTTTGTTTCATTTGATGTGGAGCACGTGCATTTTACAGCCACTTGCTTCTATTTTTAATCATTATTTTCTCAATGTAAAGTTAGTTTTATTGTTACTACTCGTGTTTAGCGCGATCAACAAAACCAAATATGATAAAGATAACTGGTTGCCGTTCATGTAGCAAGATTGAGTGCTCCTTTGCTGGTGCTAACTTCGTTATTGAGATGGTAACCTGTTACCAGATGCGTGGAAGCAAAATGATATCATCCCAGCCCCTGTAATACAGAGCCTTTGTAGTGAATGAACCCAAACTGTTATACATAATTCTTTATTGTTAATACATCAGTTAAAGTGACATGAGTGGTATTGTTGTGAGTTCTTACAAACCCATTACCCAAATTTTCTATCTTTCATATCTATTACTTCAGGATGGCGTGGATGTCATATGTGGGGGCCCACCATGCCAAGGCATTAGTGGCTACAACCGCAAAAGAGAATTTGAGGATCCATTCAAATGTCAGAGAAACAAGCAGATTATTGTTTTCATGGATATAATCCAATTTTTGAAGCCCAAATACATTTATATGGAAAATGTCCTTGATATATTGAAGTTTGCTGATGCAACACTTTCAAGATATGCTTTAAGCCGACTAGTTGCTATGCATTATCAAGCAAAACTAGGAATCATGGCTGCTGGAAGTTATGGCGTTCCACAATTCCGGATGCGTGCTTTTTTATTAGGCTGTCATCCTAACAAGGCAAGATATTTTCCTACATCGAGCAGTTACTGCCTTCTCTTTTTCCTTATTATTACACTTGTATCCTATAGAAATTGCCCCCGTTTCCCCTGCCTACTCATGAGGCAATTCAGAAGAATAGTTGCCCATTGGCTTTTAAGGTAAATCTAATCTTACTGAATTTGCTTGATTTAATATTTGATAGGCTTATTCATATACTTTGGTAATTCAATCATATGTTCAGTTTGTACCTAGTGCAGTATACTAAACGTACATAGTAAAGTACCATATATTCTTCTTATTGTATACACTGAATTATTTTCATGCATGTGAAATAAATAATTTTCCTTTCTTCCATAGCATAATTTGGTCAGATGGACCAACAGCGTGCCAATGCGACTAGAAAAGCCAATTGTCCTCGAAGATATTCTGTCTGATCTTCCAGAAGTAAGTAACAATCTTAGAGATTCCAATCCTCGATACTGCCTCATCGTGGCACACAACATGCCTTTGTTGGGACCACCCATAGTACATCCCTAAAAAAAGAAAAAAAATCAAAATTAGTTAGAGGGCCATCAGGGTGCAATATGAAATGAACTTATGCTAGTCGTGCATTTTTTTTTTTTTTTGACTTTAGGGTCATATTTGCAAAGCTTCATCTACTTTAACAACCCTTTGGTTTACAAAATAATGTGTAAACCTTTCTTAGGTGACAAATGGAGAAAGATGTGATGAGATGCTGTATATAAAGGGACCACAGACAGAGTTCCAAAGATACATTCGAACATTTACGGCTGGTATGTTTTGCTTATATTCATGTTGAAGAAACTTTATATTAATTTCATGTATGATGCGCCATTGAGTTGTTGATTCCCATATGCCTATAAATATTGCTTTTGTACACAATCAAACTGCTACATTTCTAGAAATTTTTGTTGAAAATGTCATGAATATGGGAATGGGGGTAACGATAAGTAGTAATAACATTTTTTTCCATTTTTGAGAAATAGTTAGCTTTTGGGGACCATGTTTGCTGGAATTGCTTCATGATATTTATGCTGCAAATCCTTGCATTAACCTCTCTCTTTCATCCATGCCTTTTTGTGCCCGGTCCCACAGGTCATGTCATAAATGATTCCGAGTCAAAACTGTATGACCATCGACCAAGGTCACTGGGTAATGATGACTATGTAAGATTATCTTCCAAAGAAAAAGGTAAGGTTGGGATTCCTCTATGTAGGAAGTTTCGGTTGCAATAAACCCTGCAATCTCATCAAGCATGTTTCAGGGAGCAAATTTTAGAGACTTTCTGGGAGTCATAGTAGGTCCTGATAACGTAGCTAGATTAGATCCAACAAAGGAGAGAGAATTTTTTGCCATCTGGTCGTCCTATGGTAAGATTCTCCAGAGAAACACCATTGCAAGGCACAGTACTGTACTCTGCACATGAACTTGTTACATAATTGTGCCGACATCTGATATCTTATTTTATGTCAGATTCCTGATGTACACTATCCTATGGTAAGGGTAAATCCCTAAGGTTGGTTTCGCTGAGTTCAGTTTATACTATGTATACAATTTCTCGTCCATGTGCATCAGTTCATTACCATTACGCTGTAGGCCATATGGTCGGCTTTGGTGGGATGAGGTAGTAGGAACCGTGCTGACATGTCCCGATGCCCGTTTGCAGGTTAGCTGTAACTCTTGGCTTTGTTTTTTCTTTTATTTTGTTTTTGATTCAATATATATGCTTACATATTACCTTTTAGCCGTTGATACATCCTGCACAAGACAGACTGCTCACTATTCGTGAAAGTGCTCGTTTGCAAGGGTTTCCTGACAACTTCAGGTTTCATGGAACAGTCAAAGACAGGTATTTTTCTTTTTCTTTTTTAAAGATAAAACCTCTCATGCAAAGAAACTGCATCCAATGATATTTCTGAATTTCAAATTTAGTATCAGTTAGCATATTCTAGGTCCCAAACTGCACAATGCTGCAGTTTAGCACCAATTCGAAGGCCTTATACACAGCCTATATGGAGCCGATGGCATTTGTAGCATTTAAGTCTTGTTCCTATTTGCAGGTATCGCCAGATTGGCAATGCTGTGGCTAGGGGTGGGCAAAAAAACCGGGACCGAAAGCCCGAACCCGAAAAAACCGAGACCGAGCCCGAAATACCCGAGATTTCGGGCTTTGGGTACTAAATCGGGTGCTGAACTCGGCTACCCGATCTATTTCAGTCCGGTTCGGGTACCAGCCACGGGTACCCGATAACCCGAAGTATGGAAGCGCCACTGACCCATTGCGGCATTGCCTCCTCCTCACTCTCAGCCACAGCCCACCAAACTCCTCCCAGGCCCAGCCCACGCCGCCACCCCCACGCCTCTGGCAGAAAAACGCTTGACGCTTCAGTTGTGCACGCCGCCGCCGCCCGTCCGCCACGGCAGAAACGCATCTGCGCCCATCGCTCGCTCGTTCGCCACCGCCTGCTGCGCCCAGCGCTCGTGCCCCTTGTCGTCGAGCCGTCCATCGCCGGAGCCCATGCATCGATAGGAGGAGGAGCCTCCGCCTGTGCCTCGATCAGGAGGAACGGCCACCCACGTGAAGCTATCCAGCAGGAGCCGCACCAAAGCCACCAGGACCTCAGGTTCTGAACTAGCCCGTCCGTCGTCATTCACCACAATGCCAATTCAGTTCCTGCAATCTTGCAATGTATGCAGTCGATCCTGCCATCTCCTGTATGCAATTTGTTACTCTGAAATCATGCTGCTGTACGCATAGTTCAAGATGTTCATAATTTTCTGAGCTGCTATATATATTTGGGTAGTTTGGGTATTACCCGAAGACCGAACCGATTTTTTGGTACCCAAAGTCGTCGGGTACCTATTATTTCAGCACATGTTTGGGTATTAATTTTGAGAAACCGAAATTCTGAGAAACCGAAAAGACCAGACCGAATTTCCGGGTATACCCGAACGCCCACCCCTAGCTGTGGCCATACCCGTTGGCCGTGCACTTGGGTATGCCTTGGCAATGGCCTGTCTTAATAAGACTGGAGAAAATCATCTCATGGTGCTACCACCCAATTTTGCATTCTCTCATGACGTGAATGGTCTTCCTAGTTCAAACAGTCTGCAGAATAACCAAACCAATCAATAGGAAAGTTTGACCAAAGTGCATAGCAGTCCAATCATGCTCCAGTTGGAATTGAAGCCCAACACCTCCAGTCCTGCTTCAATAGGAAACATGCTGGCTCAACGCAGCCACTCATGCTTGTGAAAAACAGCAATCGAAACACCCATTTACTTGCGGGAATTAGATAGAAGGAATCTGGGTCCCCAATAAGAAAAAATTCAACTGCTGTTCACATATAATCTTCATTCGTTTTATTTTTCGTGTTGTAAGTTGCTGCATTCATTGTTGTAATTTATGTCAGAAGCTTAAGTAGTGGCTCAAAGATGAAGTATCTCCAAAGAGTTTGTACATCAAATACTAGGTCTATCAGTGGAACATAATGTAAGTGAATTAATAAATACTTGGTATATTATCTGATTTGTTTGGTTACGAGGAAGTAAGTGAATGAACAAAACAGCTTCAATAAATCTGTTATAAGTTTTTATTATTATAAAATGTAATAAAATTCGTCAGCTTGAATGTGAGTTGCAGACTTTCAATGGTAAATCATCTGAGTAATGATCAACTTTTCAATCTTGTAAATAAGTTTTTAAGTAATATGTTTTCATGGATAAGATAGGGGTCCTTGAGGAGACAGATCCCTGCCGTTGAGCAGCTCCGTATTAAATACAATATTGCATTGCCTTCCTCTCGTCCAGTATATAGTGCAAAGGCTAGAAGCAGTCAATCAGTACATTGTAATGTGCTTCTAGTCACTTCCACCTGTCTTTAGCCATATCGGTACTCTTCTAGTGAAACTGACATCAAGCACACGACAATGAGAATAGGAGGCATCCGGAACATCCCCTGCAGTGCTGCATTGAGAAGAACCATAAAGCTGCTGGTCGAGTTTCGTTGAGTTGTATTGTTTCGTCAGAGAATCGTCAATCTGCGTCACGTGTAGCACAGTGCGTGTCCAGCCGTGTCAGGTGGTGCTGGTCTCAAGATGGCCGTTTTCACTACAGGCAATGCTGCTCACCGTCGAAGGCCGCTAGATGATCTCTGCACGTCACTGTTACACAGATCGACTCCAGTCCTTGCATTTTCACAATTTGATCGTGTAGATGCAGATCGAAAATTAAAGAAAGTGGATGCTCTGCATCGATCTTCTGTACCCACTAGAAGATTCGATGTATATATATATGAACGAGCTAGGTTTCATTCAGTGGATCCCAATATTCTTCCACCAACCATCCCCTTGTTTAAGCATGCATGACCATCTTTTTTTTTGATGAAACTGGAAAGGATAGCTCCCCTACAGGTTATATATATTAAAAATAAAAGAGTTTTATAGTACAAAATGAATTTTTTTAGAAAAGGGAATATATTTCAATATTCCAGCCTCTGCATTTACAAAATGAATGAAAAGAAGAAAAGACAAAAAATAAATGCGATCTTATAAAAGCATCCCCTTGTTTAAGCATGCATGACCATCTTATAAAAGCGATCTTGCCTTTTTATTTTCTTACCATGCTCGAAAATATGTTTTTGGTGTAATCTTTTTCGTGTTACCCCCTCTATACTGGTCTTACATATCCGCTAATAATAGCCCCGAAACCAACACAACAAATGTCAGTGGGAAAGAGAAAGCAGTAGCAACAATAAAGTATCTTATATTTACTAATTGGAGGCTCCTTTCGATGCCTCCACGTTAATCGGAGGTAAATCCTAAAAATTACCAGAAAAAAGCAAAACATCTATCCGTCAGTTTAGATGCTCGGTAAATCATAGGCATTGATCAAAAAGTACATACCCACGTATGTAGTCCTGCCCATATATAACCCTAGCCGCCTAGCGTCGATGTCAATTCCTCTCCACCTCCCTCTTGACCTCGATCCTCTCCATTATATTCCTTGAGAATTCTCCAGCAGGTCACCGTTCAAGCTGCCACACCATGAAGTGAAGGATGCAATATGCAGATGGGGTGAGCGGAAGGAGCGAATAATACTACGGGTTCGCGGAAGTATTACTCGCCGTGAGTATGTGCGGCCTTGACGAACCTGAAACCGGCGGCCGCCGTTGATTCGATCTACCAACATTGGAAAACCAGGTCGGCTCCACGGTCTTCAATCTCTCCTTCCGCTGCTTCCGGACTTCGTAGGATGTCGGCTCACCGCTCAGCGGAAGGATCGTTCATGCAGTGACGTCCATGGATTAATTAAAGATACTCTATGAAAGAAGGGCATGCATAACACATCTGCACAGGACGTCCACCAATCAAGATGCGAGGTACCTCTACTCTAATCTCCCGCTTGCCTGTCAACACCTCAACAGGCAATCAGCCATGCGTCATAGATAAATTGGCCCTCATGTGCAACTACCAATGGCGTGCTCTTCAACAAAGGATTCAGCTCAAATTAAGCAATACTGCATCTATTTCTAATATGCACGGAGTGACCGCATTCTATCGCACTACTTTAATTTTCCTTTACTGTTTGGCATCTATTTCTTCCTATTGAATTAAGTGAATCAGCTTCTGCAGCCAGGAGAACTCATTGTATGCAGTTTCGACATACATACTGCATCATTTTGTCCCTTCTTTGAAAATACTCTTCCAATTGTTTTTTATGGCTCCTCGAATGTTCAAAAAATTCCGTTGTTTTATTTCTACAGAATGAATTTTTTCTTTTATAGATACTATACTATATAAATCCAGCAATGACAAATTATTTACACTTTTCAGTTATTTCTCATTTGCTTAACTCAAATTGTCTATTCTTTTTACTATTGTGTCAAATGAAGGAATCTAAATAGATTGTCAAATCCTCTATAACTTTGTCACCTTTTGTTGTATGGAGCTGGACATTACTGTGTATGGCAGCGCTACTTTGTATTTCGATTTTACAAAGTTAATTATCTATTCTTATTTTCTGTATATGTTTTTCCCAATTAACTGAGCTATACGTGCTTGATTCCTTCTTCTTTGGCGTACCAAGTTGAAGTGAGGCATATTTTAATAGATTGTTGAATATGATGGCTTTTCGTATTGTGAAGAGTAAAACACTTGCTATTTCTTCGAATATTTTTCCATTATTATAACATTATGGTATCATCACAATATATTTAAAAATAATGACTAGAAAATGCTCAATCTCAGCCAGCGAAATATGTTCAACATTTTGGTATTGTCATATAAGTATGAACTAAGACCCCTGTATTATATATCTAGAACTAAGGTTATTTGTTCATTGAACTTTTTCGATGGAAAGTTTAATCATTGAGCTTTGAAAAATTATATATTAATATAGAACCAGTGAACAAGGGTGGACTTCTTGAATATTATTTTTTTCTGAAAACTGAAAGTAATCAAAGAATAAGTTAGTATAATTTAATTCAATTGAAGTAGTCCAATATATTTTGTAATTGTAACTATTTTAGGTACAAGCCCATCAGCCATTACAGTACTTGCATGTGACAGGTCTACTTTACATGCCATTTCCCTAATCTAGGATGCTACTTAAAGAAGCCAAAAAAGATAAAAGAAACGTTGAGAAATTTGATTTTCACAAACTGCTAAATATATAGGTTAAACTTAAAGTGCTTTTGATGATAGATCTTATGATATAGATTTCACGTTAAGTAACTAATTACATAATTATATATTGTTGGTCAAAATTCAACAAAAAGTCAACTACGTCATAAAAACGGAGGGTGTACTTTATTACCTTTGTTTATTATCTTTGAGTCGTATGAAAAATTATGACATAGCTCCGTTGCCAGCACTACAGCTTTTAGAACCAATCAAGTCATATAATAGTGGTACTACTTGAAGGATAGATATGAAAAATATGAAATCATGGCTAACTAAAATATTTGAATATCTAGCCCGGGCAAGTATTGCACGGGTTGATGGGCTAGTTAGGAAAAGGAGGCATCCATGACATCATCCCCTGCAGAGCTGCATGGAGAAGAGCAATCAGCAGCTAGCCGCGCTCAGAGACCCGTGGCAGCGGCGGGTCCTGGGTCGTGGCTTCAGACATGTTGCTCCCCCGCTGTTCAATTCCGCTGTTCAGCTATGCACGGATTAGTGGCAAATTTATTTGGAATTTACTTGCTTCTCCTTTTAATTCATTTGTCAACCACGTAATGCAATGTAAGAAACGGGCACGCAAGAGGAACGCACTTCTGATACAGAAAGTTTTCACAGTACCTTCTACTGGGCCAAAGCAGGAGTAGAAAATAAATCTGAACCTTGATTTCTTAAGGGTGATATTCACTTTTATGCTGTTACAAAAATTGCAACCAACCCTTCTTCTCGAGAACTCCACCGTTATTCATGAGATGCTGTGACTCAAGCTAGCACGGATCGACCTTGT
Source organism: Eragrostis nindensis (assembly GCA_012490785.1). Taxonomy (NCBI): domain Eukaryota; kingdom Viridiplantae; phylum Streptophyta; class Magnoliopsida; order Poales; family Poaceae; genus Eragrostis; species Eragrostis nindensis. Next base: position 1,101,569 of record JAAXCT010000070.1, read on the forward strand.
AGCATGACGAGCAAGGCCAGGGCGGCATGAGGAATGGGTGGTGTCCGGCATGAACAGTCGTGCTCCTCTCGTCCCTCTGTAGTCCTAAGTCTCCTTCTCGCGAACCCTTCTATCTTAGCAGCAAATAGCTGAAACCAAGCACAATGCATTGTTTTTTGAACGAAAGCACAGTGAATAATTCAAATTGAAAAACCAGTTTTAGGAATTGAGTCTAGCTCAACTGCTTGATGTGGTGTGGGGACATACCTAGATTGCTTCAGTATTTAAGCCCTTTTTAATATGAATTTGGATGTCTAGAACGTCCCCCAGTCCCTGAAAGAGACGTAGAAAAAATATCTAGTTTCTATAGGAGCATGGCCACGTCTTACCCTACATTTAATTGATGCATGCCATTTCATTGTCGCACACCTATATCCAGCTGGGGTTTAAGGCTTGTAACAACCCTTCTATAATTCTATTGTGACACATGAATTCGTAGAAAATAGAGTTACAGAACCAAGAAAGTAGCCGAATGGGAAGGACGTGGGTTATTTTGCCTGCTAGCTCTTGGATCCCTCGACAAGAACTGAACCACATAAACGCCATTGCATACACGGTAAGCCAGTGAAACTGAATCAGTCTCGCCAGCGACATCAGGTGGGACCCCGTGAAGACCGCCGCCGTCGTTGCTGAGCATTATTAAAGAAGTGCACCACTACGTGGTGAAGTTCAGGAGCGTTGGGAGGACCGAGCAGACGCTTTCTCCACAGCAAGAACCTGTCGACCGCTCTGTTGCTGCCACCAGAGCCTGCTGTCCTAGCAGTGCCAGTGACTCCAGCACCCGTAGAGTTTCTCCCAAAGGCAGGCTTGACCTAGCTGTTTTACCTGAATCATCGAGCTTAAGCGTGTATTGCTGAAAGGAACCGAGGCCGTTCACTACACGTGTACAGTTCCGAGATATTTCTGGTAGATGGTTTAGTCGACCACGTAGACTGAATGCAGCTCCTAACAAGACACTATTGTTTCAGCTAGCGGTTATGTCTTAGAGTTTTACACGTACGATGGAATGAGAGCACAGTATCAGATGGGGCAACTCCATTCTTGCCCTTGTTTTTTGAGCCAATTTTGAAAAGGAACTGTTGCTCAACAATTTTGTCAGGCAACAATTAGATAATTTCTGTACTTTCGCAACAGTAGCGACTGGTTTACTCGGCAAACCAGCAAAGAATTCCTACTTTCGCAAGGAAGATCGAGTACTTTTCTCGGCAAAGTACCAAAGGAACAGAAAACGAAATAACAGATGCAGAAGTAAACGAAACTGTCGATTGATTTTTCTCTGGACCTTTCGTTTACAAGAAGCTACGTATTTAACGACCCAACCTTACGGCAACAAATTCTATCCGGACTCCAACTGACTTGAAATAAAATCGTAACTAAAACAGACTCCCTAGCCTATCAGGAACCACGTAACTCTATCATGAAACCTCCTCGGACTCCTCTTCAAAAGAAAAGATACGCCATCAGAGCAACAACCTGATGTGCCTTGAAATCTTTCAGATATGTATCCATCCCAGCAACAGCTTGACCACGTAACTCACTGCATCCTGAACTTTTAGGCAACTGAACAACTTGACCACGTAACTCATTGATCAGTTCAAGGAAAATCATTATGAGCAGACCATGTAAATCCTCACAGGACCAAGTAACTCATCACAGGCCACATATTCTTTGACTCAGCACATACCATGTCGTCTATCTTCTTCAGAAGCTCACAAACACAGCCACTCCTCTGAATATCCCAAGCAAATACTGACAGCTACCATGTACTCTGCAGACAAATCACCACGTAACTCTATAGCAGACCACGTAAGTCTTCACATGATCATGTAATTCTTCAGAATACATGGCTCCATGAAGACAAACGCGTAACCAGCTTCACAGGAACATCATCGCCAAGCCATGGACTAACTGCAGCACTTGGAACCTCTGAAAACAAAGCCACCTGCCAAATTCTACCACCAACAGTAACATTTCGAGACTTTTCAAGGGGACCAGCATTTTGAAGCCAAAGCAACAAGTTGCCCTTGTTGCAACATTGTTACAAATGAATGAACCCAACTTGTAACTCACCAGAATAAACCATTAGCTTGGAGTCTGAAGCATGGGACGACAATGCGTCTGGAATTAGAGGCATCTGGAAGATCCCAGCAGCAAAGATTGAAAGAGGTACGTAACAATTGAAGAGCAGCCGGAGGAAAGCAAGCAAGGGTGCATCCAGGCATCCTTTTATGCCTTCATGCGTTCTATTCTGGAACAATCACTCGTGGGCTTCGGGCAGATATGTGCCTTCCTGCAACTAGTATAGGCATGAATGTGTTGGAAATTTAAACTCTGTTAGAGTTTTGGGAAATTTAAACTGTAAGAGTTTGTTTATCTTCAACCGGCTATGGACTTCAATGTACGTAGTACTGGTGACGCCAGATGGTGATGAACGCGGGTTCTCGTCGCCGTGGCCTCTGCCTCAGCTGCCTGCCTGATGTACTTCATGTTACACGTCGTGGGTGGAGATCCTCTGACAAGTTGGATCCTCACACATCCTAACCTACATGTCAGTGTCCTCATGAACATGCATTACATTGAGGACCCCTTCTAATGCGACGCACCTTAAATGGATCAGTTGATAATCTGTTATCAACTATTATCAATGCACATGGATACATCAATAATCTTCAGTGCTACATGATATTATCATTTCCTACCCTTTACGAAGCTCCTTATAAAAGACAGCAGTCAATCTCGACGCAAAGTATTCATCATTCCCACGACTTCCTCCAATCTAACTCTTCACCTTATACGTATTAATTATACATGGATAAGCTAGTAACCCCAAAAAACTGCAACGCTGTAAGTTGGTGCATAGAGCATAGTGAGGTGTCCTTGCAACTGACACTAAGAATAGGAGATATCTGGAATGTTCCCAGCATCGCTGCGTGGAGGAGGACAACCGAGCAACTCACAAAGCTTAGATGCACCTCCTGGTCCTTTTCGACGAGCCTGGACCCGGACAAGTTCCGTGACAACAGCTGGGAGGCTTCCGCCGTCATCCGGTCCTGCTTCAAGAAGATGCGGGATTACGTCGTGAAGTTAAGGAAGAGGCCCGACGGAGATTGACGAACATGACAAGCCGACGCGCTTCCGAGTCGAGGAGTTTAGCGGGCGATGGAGGTTGGCTTTTTGGCTGCGCAGCCACCGGGATCAGTTAAGGCAGCAATACCCCTGAGCGGAGCCTACATAGCTCCCGATGCCATAACCCGACGAAGAACTTTGGCAGCTCGACAACCGACGAGACAATGAATCGATCCAAATGGAGATGTAGTTGTTCAGGATGAGGAACAACCGAAGAACCATCAAGATCTGAAAAATAAGGATTGAGGGGAAAGCGCAAGTGCAACGCTAGGTACGAGGCTAGGAGTTCATGTTATGATTAGCAGTTGTATTCTTCACGACGAAGGTAGACCAAAACATATACATGTACGCATGTGGAAAAATATACTAAAAGCCTCTTATATACTGGGAAAATACAAAAGACTGCAAATACATCTAGCACCTTTAATGCAATTCACATTGCATAGTGTGGGTGCAGACACTCCGACAAGTTGGACCCTCACAGCTCCTAGCCCACATTTGTTCTCATAATGAACATGCCTTCAGAGGATCACTTGTAATGTGGCGCACCATAAATTGACGCCACTTGTCTCTGGCGGTTGGGTAAATGGACCCATCTGACTGTATGCAGTGACAGCTGCGGAGATCCTTATTAGTCTTCAACAATATTCACCGTACGTTACGAGCAGTAGTTGGTTATAATATCGTTTGCCTGCACGAGTATTTACAAACTGCAATCCATGGAGTACGAAAACAACCCATGAGTCGACCTGCTAGCTAGCGACCATTATCAATGCACATGCATACTGCATCAATAATCTTCAGTGGTACAGGATATATTAACGTTTTCTGCCCTTTATGAAGCTCCTTGTATAAGAAAGCAGTCAATCTCGGCGCGAAGTATTCATCTTTCCCATGACTTCCTCCAATCTTGCTCCTACGCCTTATATGTATTAATTAGACATGGATAAGCTAGATGCCCCCAAAAAAATGCAACTCTGTATGTCGGTCCTGAGTGAGGTATTCTTGCAACTGGCACTCAGAATAGGATATATCTGGAATGTTCCTAGTAGTGCTCCGTGGAGGTGAACAACCAAGCTGCTGACAGAGCTTAGATGCCCATTTGCGTCCTTTTTGATCATCCTGGACCTGGACACGTTCCATGACATCAGATGGGAGGCTTCCGCTTCGTGATCTGGTCCTGCTTTAAGAAGATGTGGGATTACTTTGTGAAGTCGATCGGCGTCAGGAGGACCGAGCAGAAACTGCGGCTAAAGTAGAATCCCGCGCCCGTCTCATCGAGCCGAAGCCGTCCACCACGCAATTGCTACTACCAGAGCCCACAGTGCCAGCAACCGCATTAGCTTCTCCACCACCTCACAGTTCCCATCACACCCCCCCCCCCCCCCCCCCCCCCCCCCCCCCCAGGCTTGACCTAGATGTTTTACCCGAAAAATCGCTCTTCAGCGGGTATTGTTGGAAGGAACCGAGCGGGGTCGCTACACGTGATAGAATATGGGATAGTTATATCAAGCGGTCTAGTCTTGACCATGTAGACTGAAAGTAGCTCCAGATAAGACATTTCTTTCAGCGGCTACCTCTTGGAGGTGAACACCAATGCAAGGAATGACAAGACAGTATGAAATGGAGAAATTCCATTCTTGCCCTTGTGTTTAATTAGATATATAATTTTGAAAACAAATCTTTTTTTGAGAATTTTCAAGAATGGACCTGTTTTTTGAATCCAAAGCAATGAGCTGCCCATGTTTCATGGTCAGGACTAAAATATGTTAGATCCTCTACAAAAAATAATACTTACCTGTTGCAAATGTGCCTCTGTTTTCAGTGTCCAGTAGCCAATTCCACAAAGTCACAGTGTCCACCAGCAAATTTGGCATTTTCTTTTTAGTTGAAATTTGCCCCTGTCTTGACATGAGTGTATATCAAAACGAAATCATATATATTTGATGAAGTTGTAACAAAATTTGAAGCACTTTGAATATATGAATTCAAATAATAGCAAAACTTTAATTAGACCATTGTCAATAATTTGAAAGAAAATAGATAAAAGGTTGAATATTTGGACAAATCATATATCATATTAGCAAGCACTACAAATAAAAATAACTAGATGAATTACCCACGCGTTGCTGTGGCAACGTGAGAAATAATTCATATATATGTCTGATGAATGAAGCAGATATGCTGAAATGACTCATTGGAAAGAAATCAAGCTAAGGCTTAGCTATATTTCAGTTTTAGTTCCATAATGTAGAAATGCCAAAGATTCAGAGCTCTGTTGCTGTTAACTTATTAAAATGATGTTGTATTACAATCACAAAACATAGTATTTGTAGTGGTGACCTGGGACCTAGCCAAAACAGAATCCCGAGTCCTAGGCAGCTTTTGCTTTTCTTTCTTAGAAACCCTTAGACCACGTTTTACGTATCAGTATTAGCAGTATTCCCCTTTGTCCTGCAGATAGTAAGAATTAAACTTCATGGAATCAAATAGTAAATTTTCTCTTCAGGATCTTGAAACTTGTACTTCGAATATTATCATCAAATCAGACCCTATTCTTGTATTTGCTTGCTAAAGCTGCAGTTGCAGGTTATATCTTTTCCCTGTACTCTTGTGGGAGAACTGGGAGATCGTAGCTAGGTTAGGTGTGGGTGCAGATACTCCGATAAGTTGGACCCTCACAGCTCCTGGCCCACATACGTTTTCATAATGAACATACATTACTACTGAGGATCCCTCCTAATGTGGCGCACTTAAACTGACACCACTCTCGCTAGTCCATCTGCTGCACGCATGCCAGCTCCTGCATGTCCAGCCCAGGCAGGTCATGGTCACTGTACGCACCAAAACGGCTGTGGAGATCCTTATTAGTCTTCAACAATATTCTCCGTACGTTACAAGCAGTAGTAGGGTATGATTAGTTGTTTGCCTGCACGAGAATTTGTAAAACTGCAATTAATGGAGTACACAAACAACCCATTAGGTCGACCTGCTAGCTAGAGACCACTATCAATGCACATGGATACTGCATGAATAATCCTTAGTGTTAGAAGATATTAATTTTTCCTGCCGTGTATGAAGCTCCTTATAAAAGAGATCAGTCAATCTCAGTGCGAAGAATTCATCTTTCCCGTGACTTCCTCCAATCTTACTCTTCGGCCTTATATGTAAATTAGACACGGATAAGCTAGCTAGTAGTCCCCCCAAAAATGCAACGCTGCAAGTCGGTGCAGAGTGAGGTATTCTAGCATCTTGACCCTGAGAATAGGAGATATCTGGAATATTCCAAGCAGTGCTGCGTGGAGGTGGACAACTGCAAACATCTGACCAAGATTAGATACACCTCTGCGTCCTTTTCGATGACCCTGGACCTGAACATTTTGGCTCACATCAGCTGGGAGGCTTCCACTTTCGTCCGGCCCTGGTTCAAGAAGATACGGGATTATGTCATGAAGTCGAGGGGCATTGGGAGGACCGAGCAGATCCTGCTCTTGAAGTAGAGTCCCACGCCCATCTCATCTAGCTGAAGTCGTCCGCTGCGCTCTTGCTGCCGTCAGAGCCCACCGTCCCAGCAGTGGCACTAGCTCCGCCACCACCCTCAGAGTTTCCCCAAAGGCTTGACCTAGCTGTTTTACCCAAGTCATCGATCTTCAGCGGGTGTTGCTAGATGGAACCAAGCCGGGTCACTAAACGTGATTGAATTTTGGAGCCAATTTGAACACCAATATATTTTTGAGACTTTTAAAGAATGGACCTGTTTTATGAGTCAAAAGCAACGAGTTGGCCTTGTTTCTTTTTGAAGACTTAACTGTGTTAAATCTGCTATGAAAAAATATAAGTACCCTTTGCAAATTTGGCCCTTTTTTTACTTGAAAATGAAACTTGTATATATTTGAATGGACTTTTAAACAAAATTGAAGAAATTTGAATACATTAATTTAGTTGAATTCAAATTATAGAAAAAATTAATTAAACCATTGTCCACAATTTGACTGAAATTGGATAAAATGTTGACTATATTTGGTCAAAAAATCACATATTATATTAGTAAATGTTACGAACAAAAATAATGTAGCGATCCATGCCATTAAGAAACCTGCTCTCGCATTGTGGGCCAACAGAGCATCCGATTTTATAGTTTATACATCCTTCAATTTTTCCCACCTCCTTTACGTAGCGTTTCCGCTTTTCACAGGATCGAGTCGGTCCGCGCTGATGAACAGAAGCAACAGTACAACACATAAATAGGCACAATTTAAGTCTTTAAGTTATTACAATAAGTCTCAATGATTTAAAACACGTGAGTAGCACAGCGGAAGTCTATATATACAACAACAACTAACATCTCGACGATACAAAGGCCGCACATCGAAGCCCTACGATGTGGACCTGCTGGAACTCCACAAAAGCCAATAGCGGAAGCGATCTCATCACCTGCACAAAAACATAAAGAGCCAACCCCTGAGTACTAATTACTCAGCAAGACTTACCCGTCAACGTGGCTAACTACAGCCGACTCCTAGAATGCAAAGGCTACAAAAAGGGCAGGCTGACTCACTTGCATCTATCCGCGCTAATTACTTGATCCTAATTTCAAATTTTATTTCCAATTAAGTACTTAACCAATAAAACAGTGCACTTATCTCTAAAACAGGTATAGAGTAACAATACATCATATAAACAGTGCAGTAGTAAATAAGTACAGTAAGTAAGGCAATAAGTATATCATCATAGTCATCCATCATCATCCATAATCACACTACGATGTGACTCAGTGAACAAGTGGGTGCTCATTTCCGAGAGCGGCGGCATCGATGTACATCCTGCAGGAGAAACCTGACCACACGACGCACACGCGCAAAAGTCGTATGCGGCAACCGTTTACGCTGTTCCCCCCTAGTGCTGGCTGGGTCTCACACCTCCCGAGAAAGGCCCTCCCGCACGGTCCCCATCCCAGACGTGCGCCCCGATTGGGAGGCATCCTTTCTCTCCCAAGTACCATGATAGAAAGTGCAAGTATCCGCTAGACCCCCAGTGCGTCACAGGCTACTAGGTTTACTGGGCCCATAAAACACCAGCATGTGAATCAGTACGTTCAACCTTGCTCAACAGGGCCAACCGGACGGTCCTTAATTGACACAGACGGGGCTACCACCGTGAAGGCCCAGCCTTCTCCAACCCTCCTATCAAACATCCCCGTCCGGTCTGCAACAACCTAAATTCTGCTAGTACAATCCAGAATAATTCCTATCATGCGAGTGGGACTTACCACTCGTCTTCTACCGTCCGCTAGACCCTAAGCATAGCAGATTCTAACGACCTCTTAGAACCAACTACTACAAAAAATAGGACACAAGGTAAATATGGAAGGGGGTCCTAATGCAGTTCTATAGTTTCACATCAACTCCTAATAAACCTAATGCACAATCAATTACTAGCCCCAATCAAGTGAGAAAATAAAAATCTAACAGGTAGGCATGCACCGGGGCTTGCCTGGCTCAGGGGCGGAGTTAGTGTTCTCAAACACTAGAGAAAGTCAGTGTCTTCTCCTGAGCTGCTCAGCATCATGATCCTCCAGCTGCTCCTGGATCACCTCGTGTACTATATGACATGACAAGGAAATGCAAGTTAGATGCAATAACATGATGCGATTAGATTAATTATACTTTCGTCTGAAGTATTTCCTTCATTGACTCTTGATTAAGTTAATTACATAGATTAACTTAAGTTGATTAATTAGATTAATTCCTTTCAAAAATTAATTTATGTCCAGTGGAACTTTTCTGGAGTCAAGTACCACTGGAAGTAATTTATGGTGAAGTTTGATGAATTACTGCTTTACCGATTATTTATAATGATTTAATTAGTACAGCCACTTAAATAAATCATTTAGAAAATAATTAGACATAAAATAACAGTATAAAAATGCTCTGTAAGTGTGTTATCAGTTTAGTTATCTGCATGCAAGAGTTAAAGATTTAAAGATTAACAGAGAATTTATTAGGATTTAAACAAGGATTAACACATTTGGATTTTTACAGAGAACAGATAAAATGATATATGTGATTTGACATTTTTGTTGGATAGATCTGCTCACAAGGAGTCCAACAAAATTGGATTCGCATTTTCCTGATGTGTATTTATTTTTCTATCGATTTTATAATTTTCTGTGATTTTTGGGGGATTAAACAAATTCGAGAAATCAGAAAAAGAGCTGGGCCGCGGATCTGAGCCGAGGGCTGGGCCACGGCTGGGCTGGTTGGACCTGGGCCGGGGCGGATCTGGGCTCTGGGTGGCCGGCTTGCCGGCGATAGCCGGAGAAGGGTGGCGCGCCCGCCGGAAGCGGGTTCCGACGGGGTTCTCGGCGAAAGGATGGCACGGTAGGGTAGTACGCAGGACGAGGAGCTCACCTAGGGCATCGGGGATCGGCGGGGACGGCCGGAGTAGGGCTCGCGACGAGAGGGGGTGGGTGGAGGAGCTCCGGCGTCGACGCGAGGGCAGAGGAGTGGCCGGGGAAGGAGATGAAGTGGCCCAGGAGCTTCGCCTCTGCAAGACCTAGCCCGGAGCCGGGGAACTCGTCGAAGAGGGAGGCCGGAGATAGGTCGTCGTCGTGGAGGTGGCAGCGGCGGTTGAACGGCGGCGGAAGGAGAGAACCGAGCTCGCAGTTCGGCGCGCGAAGGGGAGAAAGGACAGCGCCTCGGCTTCGGGTCCTTCCCGCGCGACTCCACGCGCGAAGGCGCTCGCAGCGAAGCACGGAGGCGGCGACGGCGAGTTGAAGCTCGGAAGAGGCCGACAATGGTGGAGTGGCGGCGGTTTGGGGAGAGAGACTAGGGTTAGGGTTTGAGGGGGCAAAAATCGGGCGAGGCGGCGGCTAAACGGGAGGAGAGCCTCATATATGGGCCGGCGGCGTACGGACGAGCGGTGGAGGAGGGCTCATCGTGGCCTGCTTGACGCCGGCGACGTGGAGAAGAAAGTCTGCAGGCGGGCCCGGCTCCCTTTCTGTTTTTCTAGGAATTTAATCCAGCTGATTTTGACGAATTAAAAGCAGTACTTCCTGACCTCCAAAAATGGTGAAAAATCCTGGGATGATAGAGCTGACATCCAGCTACAACATTTCTTTTGGGTCAATGAGGTTTTGCTTAACAGAAGTTGGAACAAAAATTCAGGAACACAGAAATTTGTGCTCACTTCACTGAATTTTTAGGGGGTCTTGTAGAATTTCAAAAATTCTGTAATATTCTCCAAAATTATCTTTTCTGATGTTCTTGTATAGGAATTTTTGGTTGGGCAAAGTTGTTATTAAAATTTTTGACTTCCTTCACAAGCATTGGTTTGACATTTATTTAAATAATTGATTTCGAATTCAAGTTTGATTTGGACTTTGCTTCATTTCAGTTTGGAGAGTTTGTGCAGTGGTTTGGGCTCAGTGACATGGGATGTCACAGCCCTCCCCCTTAAGGAGAATCTAGTCCCGAGATTCAAGAAGGAAGGAAGAAAGTAGCAAACGCAACGAACAAGATGCAAAAACTGAAGCAAACTAAAAACTCACCTCAAAGGTAGACAACCTGGGAAATGAGAGTGTAGGAACTCTTCTGTCTCCCATGTGGCTTCATCCTCAGAGTGGTTGCTCCACTGCACCTTATAGAACCTGGTAGTGCTTTTTCGGGTGACTCGGTCCTTCTGATCAATGACCTTGACGGGCTGCTCGGGATAAGTAAGATCTGGCTGAAGCTGCTGCACCTCACTGACTGCCACATCTGCGGGGACCTTTAAGCACTTCTTCAACTGAGATACATGGAAAACATTGTGAACCCCAGAGAGATTGGGTGGCAACTCCAAACGATATGCCACGGGTCCACACCGCTCAGATATCCGAAACGGTCCAATGTACCTCGGAGCTAGCTTCCCTCTGACACCAAACCGATATACACCCTTCATGGGAGAGACACGAAGGTATACGTGGTCACCAACTGCAAAAACCAACGGTCGGCATCTCCTGTCAGCATAGCTCTTCTGTCGAGACTTGGCTGCTCTCAAGTTGGACTGAATGCGTCGAACGGTCTCCTCTGCTGCAGCTACTAAATCTGGTGTGGGAATGACCCTTTCATCAGGCTCAACGGTCTCCTCCGCTGTAGCTGCTGGCTTTGGCTTGAAGACGACTCTCTCGCCAGCCTCAACCCAATTAAGGGGAGTCCGACAACGACGTCCATACAAAGCCTCAAACGGTGCCATCTTGATACTCTCCTGATAACTGTTGTTGTACGAGAACTCTGCCAGTGGTAAGCTCTCATCCCAACACTTGCCATGGTGTAGCACGCAGGCACGAAGCATATCCTCAAGGATCTGATTCACCCTCTCAGTCTGCCCATCTGTCTGAGGGTGATAAGCTGCACTGCGGATCAAGGTAGTGCCTATGGAAGCGGTGTAACTGCTCCCAGAAAACGAGAAACAAACTGAGGTCCTCGATCTGAAATAATGGTCTTAGGCACTCCATGCAAACAGAGAATCCGAGAGATATAGAGCTCAGCATACTTCTTGACAGTGTACCCGGTCTTCACTGGAATGAAATGAGCAGACTTGGTCAATCGATCAACAATTACCCAAATAGAGTCATGCTTCTGTGATGTGAGAGGTAAGCCAACAATGAAATCCATGCTAATATCCTCCCACTTCCAAGCAGGAACACTCAAAGGCTGAAGTAACCCTGCAGGCTTCACATATTCTGCCTTAACCCTTCTGCAAGTGTCACACTCAAAAACATAACGAGCAATTTCCCGCTTCATGCGGGTCCACCAGAAACGACTCCGCAAGTCCTGATACATCTTATTGGTGCCAGGGTGAATAGAGTACTTGGACAAGTGCGCCTCATCAAGAATCTTCTTGCGCAACTCAAAGTCCTTCGGTACCACCAATCTGTTCTTGAACCAAATAACTCCATGCTCATCTTCTCTGAAACACTTGACTCTGGCCTCTCCAAGTTTGAGTCTTCTCTTGAGATGACCCACTTTAGCATCCTTCTTCTGCGCTGCCACAATCTTATCACGCAAAGTCGGAACGAGCGATATGTTGGCCACAGAGCCATAAGGATACACTCGAACACTAGGCTCCACCTCTGCGTACTAGACAGCGACAAGGTTATTGCAATGAGCCTTGCGACTCAAAGCATCAGCAACCACATTAGCCTTCCCTGGATGATAATGAATCTCCAGGTCATAGTCCTTGATCAGCTCCAACCATCTCCTCTGACGCATGTTCAGATCTGACTGAGTGAAGATGTACTTGAGACTCTTGTGATCGGTATATATATGCACCAGATTTCCCAACAGATAATGCCACCATACTTTCAGAGCAAGTACAACAGCTGCAAGCTCAAGATTATGGGTGGGATAATGCTCTTCATGTCGCTTAAGCTTTCGAGAGACATAAGCAATCACCCTGCCATCCTGCATCAGCACACAACCAAGACCCGTACCAAAAGCATCACAGTACACATCAAACGGCTTGGTGATATCAGGCTGAGCTAAAACTGGAGCTGTAGTGAGAAGCTTCTTCAGATTCTGGAATGCATCCTCACACTGCGGACTCCACACAAACCTCACATTCTTCTTTAGCAACTCAGTGATTGGCTTGGCTATCTTGGAGAAATTCGGAATGAACCGACGATAGTAACCAGCCAGTCCAAGAAAACTGCAGATCTGAGAGACAGAAGTGGGAGCCTTCCAATTCAGGACATCTTGTACCTTGCTAGGATCCACTGCTATGCCCTCTGCTGAAACAACATGTCCCAGAAAAGGTACCTCAGTCATCCAGAACTCACACTTGCTAAACTTAGCATACAGCTGATGGTCTCGCAGACGCTGCAACACAGTGCGGAGGTGCTCTGCATGCTCTTCCTCATTCTTGGAATAGATAAGAATGTCGTCAATGAAAACAACGACAAACTTGTCCAACTCAGGCATGAACACTGAGTTGACATAACCAGATACTCATAAAGCCCGTATCTGGTAGAGAAAGCAGTCTTCGGGATATCCTCTGCGCGAATCTTGATTTGATGATACCCAGAACGAAGATCTATCTTCGAGAACACCTTGGCCTTAGCCAGCTGATCGAACAATATATCAATGCGAGGCAACGGATACTTGTTCTTGATAGTCACAGTATTAAGCGGGCGATGGTCCACACAAAGCCTAAGTGCCTGGTCCTTCTTCTTCACAAACAAGGCTGGACAACCCCAAGATGAAGAGCTAGGATGAATGAAACCCTTGTCCAACAGCTCCTGCAACTGCACCTTCAACTCTGCCAGCTCATTAGGGGGCATCTTGTACGGCCTCCTAGAGATAGGTGCTGTGCCTGGCTGCAGCTCAATACGGAACTCCACATCTCGATCTGGTGGCATGCCTGGCAAATCATCTGGGAACACATCGGGGTACTCGCACACCACGGGTATCACATCCAGACTCTTGCCAACAGCTAGATGCACTGATGGTCTCGATGTGGCCAACAAAGATAGCTGAAGAGTGGCCTTGCCATGCATAGGAGAATCCAAGTGAACTAAACGGAGAGAGGTATCAAGCACGGCCTTCTGGACCCTCATCCAGCCCATACCAAGAATCACATCCAAACCCTGACCGTCCAGGACAATAAGATGGGTCGGGTAGGTCTTCCCAGCAAAATCAAGGGGAGCATTCCGCACTATCTGCCTCGTCAAGATATGGCCTCCTGGGGTACTAATCATGTACGGAGTCTCCAACAACGAAATCGCAAGACCAAGTCGTCGAGTACAAGCTAGGCTGATGAACTCATGTGTTGCGCCTGAATCGAACAAGATGACCACGGGCTGACGCCGTATAGAGAATGTGCCAGCAAGAACCTGCTCACCCTCGGGAATATCCTCAGCGGTGGTGTAGTTAACGCGACTGGTCTTGATCTGTGCACTCCTGCCCTGCTGTCCCTGCGGACCTGCTGCCTGAGCTGGAGCCCTCTGCGCGTTGTCCTGCCTCGGAGGTGCATGGCAGTCACGCGCAAAGTGCCCTACCTGTCCACAGTTGAAGCAAGGAGAACCTTTGCCTGCCGGCTGCTGCTGGTTCCTGCCTACACTCTGCTGTTGCTGAGGCTGCTCGGATCTGCCCGCACTCCGATGCTGCTGTGGAGCACGGAACCTCTGCCCATTTGGGGTAGCGTAGACAAGGCGATACTTCGCGCGGGGCACTGCTGGATGGTCCCACCGGAGCATTCCTCTTCCTCTTCTCCTCCTGATGGGCACGGAGGCAATCCTCCAACCAATGTTTTAAAAAGCGGTGGACGAAAGCGGGCGGAGAGGCACCGCCTAGCGCCTAGGCCGCCTAGGCGGCGCCTAGGCGTTTCTAGGCGTTCGTGAAAAAGCGGAGACGCAAAGTGTATATTGATGTATAATAATCATGTATACCATCTGAAAAGGAAAGAAAATGAAAAGGAAAAAAGAAAATAAAAGAAGAAAGGGAAAGGAAATGTGTTGGGCTAGCCAAGCCCACCAAGAAGCCCATAACCCACTCGCCCTTGACCTTATCTGCTGGTAGCAGATAACGTATGGCAGCAGGTCGGCAGCCAGGCTTCTTCTCCCCTGCTCCATATTCTTCTCCGCCATCGCTCATCCTGTGCTCCTCTCCTCCCGCCTACTAGCAGACTAGTAGTATGAGTAACAGGAGCACAACCAAGTACGAGCAAGGAATAAAACGAGAAAAGGAAGGGGCTGGGGAGCAACAATACCTGCTGAATCTCGGCCGGAGTGGAGAACAGAGGACAGTAGGCGGGAGAATCTGCGTAGAACCAGAGAAGAAATAGGGAACGGAGGTGAAGTGCTCAAGATCCAGTCGATTCTTGCAGGGCTGACTCCATTTGATGGCCGGAGAAGAGGAGGAACTGACGGTGGCCGGCGGTAGAGGATGAATCGACGACGATGGCCGGGGGCAGAGACTGGCGGCGCACGATTTGGAGGAGTGGGAGTGGGGAAAAGAATCTTAGGGCACCGCTTATCCATTTATTTGGCCAGGAGCCCGCGCGATTCGGCCTCGCGCTCCCGCCCGGTGAAATTTTCCCGCCCGCTCAGCAATTACGCGCGACTAGTCGGACGCTTCGACCGCTTAATCGTTTTGGCGCCTATTTGCATCGCGTAGCTGAAAGCGACGCGGTCGGCAGCCGCGCAGCGCCTAGGCGGCGCCTAGTCGGCCTAGGCGTCCGCTTTTTAAAACACTGCCTCCAACACAATAGCAGCACTAACCAAGCGAGTCTGCAACTTGGTGGTAAGCCCTCTTATGAAGCGATCTCTTTTCTTCACATCGGTGTCCACATAATCAGGGGCATACTGAGCAAGATTATTGAACACCCTGGAATACTCCAAGACATCCATTGTGCCTTGCTTGAGCTCCAAGAATTCCGTGAACTTCCTTCTGATGATGCCCGCAGGAATATAGTGAGCCCTGAAAGCCTCTCGGAACTCAGGCCAGAGAACCTGGTGGTCAGCAGGGAGCATCGCCTGATAATTAGCCCACCAAGCTCCCGCGTCACCCTGAAGTTGTTGGGCTGCAAACAAGGTCTTCTGCAACTCGGTGCAATTAATCAGGCTGAACTTAGACTCAATAGTATGGAGCCAGTAGTCAGCCTCCATTGGCTCAGCAGCCTCAAGGAATACGGGCGGCTGAGTTGACAAGAAATCAGCATAGGTGCTTTGCTGGGGCTGAGACACATGGTGCACCAACTGACGGAGCAATTCCGTCTGCCCTTCAAGAGCTGCCTCAAGCATAGCTGCAGGTGGTGGATCTTCCCCATTGTTTTCAGCATTGGCAGCCATGCTACAAAATAGAAGGGGATACAACATTAGACCTTCCACTTTGCGTAGACCAAAATCAGCAA
This sequence comes from Eragrostis nindensis, assembly GCA_012490785.1. NCBI lineage: Eukaryota > Viridiplantae > Streptophyta > Magnoliopsida > Poales > Poaceae > Eragrostis > Eragrostis nindensis. Next base: position 1,117,622 of record JAAXCT010000070.1, read on the forward strand.
TTACATAAGTCAAGGCTGAAAACATCAAACATTGTTCCAAAAAGCCCAACCATGCTAAATAAAAATTATAACATGGTAAGGAACTTCTGGATGGTCGTAGCAAGCAGCTACAAGCAGCCGTTCGAGCAAAAACATGAAAGCAAAAGCCTTCAATTCAACAGATGGAAATCTGTCCCGACCGTGACTAGCAGTCACAAAATCAAAAACTGACACTTCTAGAGGCGTCAAAAGGACTGGGTCTGAGAAGCAAAGTTGTAGAAAACTCCGAGATCTTTCCAACGAGTGGTCAAACGCACGGATAAGCAGAACAGAATATATTGAATTTTGAAGTTGACAGACAGATTCTGAAAATCTGCTCGGGGCAGATTTGGGTACAGGGTTAAACAACAGATTTGGGCTGAAAAAGGCATGATTCGTATTGGCAACCTGAAGAGAACTTGTAGTTCGTGTTTTAAGCTTTTCAACAAGTCTGAGTTTGCAATTTTTGGCTCAGCGGTTTAAGAGAAATGAATTTTTAAAGATGTTTAGTCAGTCAGTCCAAAAATTTCTGTGAGCTAAAATTTGTTGATGTCTTTTAAATGCAATGCATGCATGCTCGACCTATTCGCCCTCACAAAATAAAAAGTTTGCCTAATATAACAGGCCGTAGACAGCGGTGGTAACTAATTCGCACTCGACAGACGTTTCTAACGTTCTAACGCAAGTTAGTGTACCTGCAGAAAAACACACAACGTCACCTCAAACAACCTACTCAGGTGACGTATCTGTACAGAAAGTAAATGCATGGCTTCAATCATCCTCATGAACGCGATGGTTCATGTACCAGAAATCACCTCATGAACTCGATGGTTCATGTACCAGAAATATCACTGAGCCATGCATGATCCTTACCTTCTTACCTGGGCGTCGGTGCGTCGTTACAAGAAAGTAAACAAACAACTCCTATTACCACCTGATACTCTAACATCCTTATACTAGGGCTTTCGTTCCTCACTCGTAACGTGGTTAGCTTTTCGAAAATAGGCCATTTATATGATGTACTGTCCCAACACGGCTCTGATGCCAGCTGTAGCGTTTCTGCTTTTCACAGGATCGAGTCGGTCCGCGCTGATGAACAGACGCAACAGTACAACACATAAATAGGCACAATTTAAGTCTTTAAGTTATTACAATAAGTCTCAATGATTTAAAACACGTGAGTAGCATAGCGGAAGTCTATATATACAACAACAACTAACATCTCGACGATACAAAGGCCGCACATCGAAGCCCTACGATGTGGACCTGCTGGAACTCCACAAAAGCCAATAGCGGAAGCGATCTCATCACCTGCACAAAAACATAAAGAGCCAACCCCTGAGTACTAATTACTCAGCAAGACTTACCCGTCAACGTGGCTAACTACAGCCGACTCCTAGAATGCAAAGGCTACAAAAAGGGCAGGCTGACTCACTTGCATCTATCCGCGCTAATTACTTGATCCTAATTTCAAATTTTATTTCCAATTAAGTACTTAACCAATAAAACAGTGCACTTATCTCTAAAACAGGTATAGAGTAACAATACATCATATAAACAGTGCAGTAGTAAATAAGTACAGTAAGTAAGGCAATAAGTATATCATCATAGTCATCCATCATCATCCATAATCACACTACGATGTGACTCAGTGAACAAGTGGATGCTCATTTCCGAGAGCGGCGACATCGATGTACATCCTGCAGGAGAAACCTGACCACACGACGCACGCGCGCAAAAGTCGTATGCGGCAACCGTTTACGCTGTTCCACCCTAGTGCTGGCTGGGTCTCACACCTCCCGAGAAAGGCCCTCCCGCACGGTCCCATCCCAGACGTGCGCCCCGATTGGGAGGCATCCTTTCTCTCCCAAGTACCATGATAGAAAGTGCAAGTATCCGCTAGACCCCCAGGGCGTCACAGGCTACTAGGTTTACTGGGCCCATAAAACACCAGCATGTGAATCAGTATCTTCAAGCTTGCTCAACAGGGCCAACAACGGACGGTCCTTAATCGACACAGACGGGGCTACCACCGTGAAGGCCCAGCCTTCTCCAACCCTCCTATCAAACATCCCCGTCCGGTCTGCAACAACCTAAATTCTGCTAGTACAATCCAGAATAATTCCTATCATGCGAGTGGGACTTACCACTCGTCTTCTACCGTCCGCTAGACCCTAAGCATAGCAGATTCTAACGACCTCCTAGAACCAACTACTACAAAAAATAGGACACAAGGTAAATATGGAAGGGGGTCCTAATGCAGTTCTATGGTTTCACATCAACTCCTAATAAACCTAATGCACAATCAATTACTAGCCCCAATCAAGTGAGAAAATAAAAATCTAACAGGTAGGCATGCACCGGGGCTTGCCTGGCTCAGGGGCGGAGTTAGTGTTCTCAAACACTAGAGAAAGTCAGTGTCTTCTCCTGAGCTGCTCAGCATCATGATCCTCCAGCTGCTCCTGGATCACCTCGTGTACTATATGACATGACAAGGAAATGCAAGTTAGATGCAATAACATGATGCGATTAGATTAATTATACTTTCGTCTGAAGTATTTCCTTCATTGACCTTGATTAAGTTAATTACATAGATTAACTTAAGTTGATTAATTAGATTAATTCCTTTCGAAAATTAAATTATGTCCAGTGGAACTTTTCTGGAGTCAAGTACCACGGGAAGTAATTTATGGTGAAGTTTGATGAATTAGTGCTTTACCGATTATTTATAATGATTTAATTAGTACAGCCACTTAAATAAATCATTTAGAAAATAATTAGACATAAAATAACAGTAGAAAAAATGCTCTGTAAGTGTGTTATCAGTTTAGTTATCATCATGCAAGAGTTAAAGATTTAAAGATTAACAGAGAATTTATTAGGATTTAAACAAGGATTAACACATTTGGATTTTTACAGAGAACAGATAAAATGACATATATGATTTGACATTTTTGTTGGATAGATCTGCTCACAAGGAGTCCAACAAAATTGGATTCGCATTTTCCTGATGTGTATTTATTTTTCTATCGATTTTACAATTTTCTGTGATTTTTGGGGATTAAACAAATTCGAGAAATCAGAAAAAGAGCTGGGCCGCGGATCTGAGCCGAGGGCTGGGCCACGGCTGGGCTGGTTGGACCTGGGCCGGGGCGGATCTGGGCTCTGGGTGGCCGGCTTGCCGGCGATAGCCGGAGAAGGGTGGCGCGCCCGCCGGAAGCGGGTTCCGACGGGGTTCTCGGCGAAAGGATGGCACGGTAGGGTAGTACGCAGGACGAGGAGCTCGCCTAGGGCATCGGGGATCGGCGGGGACGGCCGGAGTAGGGCTCGCGACGAGAGGGGGTGGGTGGAGGAGCTCCGGCGTCGACGCGAGGGCGGAGGAGTGGCCGGGGAAGGAGATGAAGTGGCCCAGGAGCTTCGCCTCTGCAAGACCTAGCCCGGAGCCGGGGAACTCGTCGAAGAGGGAGGCCGGAGATAGGTCGTCGTCGTGGAGGTGGCAGCGGCGGTTGAACGGCGGCGGAAGGAGAGAACCGAGCTCGCGGTTCGGCGCGGCGAAGGGGAGAAAGGACAGCGCCTCGGCTTCGGGTCCTTCCCGCGCGACTCCACGCGCGAAGGCGCTCGCAGCGAAGCACGGAGGCGGCGACGGCGAGTTGAAGCTCGGAAGAGGCCGACAATGGTGGAGTGGCGGCGTTTGCGGAGAGAGACTAGGGTTAGGGTTTGAGGGGGCAAAAATCGGGCGAGGCGGCGGCTAAACGGGAGGAGAGCCTCATATATGGGCCGGCGGCGTACGGACGAGCGGTGGAGGAGGGCTCATCGTGGCCTGCTTGACGCCGGCGACGTGGAGAAGAAAGTCTGCAGGCGGGCCCGGCTCCCTTTCTCTTTTTCGAGGAATTTAATCCGGCTGATTTTGACGAATTAAAAGCAGTACTTCCTGACCTCCAAAAATGGTGAAAACTCCTGGGATGATAGAGCTGACATCCAGCTACAACATTTCTTTTGGATCAATGAGGTTTTGAGCAACAGAAGTTGGAATAAAAATTCAGGAACACAGAAATTTGTGCTCACTTCACTGAATTTTTAGGGGATCTTCTAGAATTTCAAAAATTCTGGAAAATTCTCCACAATTATCTTTTCTGATGTGCTTGTATATGAATTTTTGGTTGGGCAAAGTTGTTATTAAAATTTTTGACTTCCTTCACAAGCATTGGTTTGACATTTATTTAAATAATTGATTTCGAATTCAAGTTTGATTTGGACTTTGCTTCATTTCAGTTTGGAGAGTTTGTGCAGTGGTTTGGGCTCAGTGACATGGGATGTCACACTTTGTCCTCTTACTAGCTCCCAGAACCTCGTATCCACTAGCTCAATTCTGGTGCGGCAGCCAGGGACGAAGGCTATTAGAGGCTTGAGTGAATGTAAACAGCGGCAGCTGGCGGGCTCAAGCATGGTTTCTGCTCCTCGGCCAACTCAAACTACTGCTGCGATATAAGCATGACTGGGCTTGTTGCTGGTTCGCCCATGCTTTGGTTTTCCGACGCCTGAGCCAGGGAGGTCCTCCCGTATAGCAACCAAATAATGCCCAGGCAGATTTCATGCTCGTTCTTCAGCAAGCAATCGCTCCCAAGGGACCAACCAAACATGCCCTCTTTGTTAGGTACATGTACATGAAATTTGACCCTACAGATGGTCTTTTTGACAATTAATCTGATGTGGTCCGTGCCTGTGTTTCTTTGATCATCTACTGCTGCCATTGACAGGCCATTGGACCACCAGTCTGACTATTATTTGTCCTAGTCATAGTACATAAGGACGCACGGAAAGGTGATGTCCATGACTGATTGGGTTATACGGCTGCATTTCAAATGTGCCAATATATGTGTCTTTCTTTTCCATAAGAATCCCATACTACATGACATTTAATTGCAAGTGATGATGTAGAGGTAATTATTATTAAGTTAGAAGGAATTTTCTGATGAGCGGACCAGTGACACCGTCTAGTTGGATCACCGATCTGAATTTTTGTCTCGGTCATTACATAGGTACATACATAAAGGTGATGTTGATTCGTTTTCAGGTGACAAGGCTCCATTTTCAGCATGCCATTGTATCGTTCTTTCTCGTACGAATCCAATTTATGGTATTTATGCATACAATGACTTGAAAGACCATTGGCATCACCGTACCAGTCTGACTATTTGTACTAGTAAGTAATATAGTACATAGGTACATACATAATATGTTGAACTTTGATGTGTTTTTGGGTGATAAGGGTCCACCTTAAGGCCCACAACAGGAAAAGCGATGACTTGCAAAAATTTCTAATTCAGCATGTGACTACATGAACTCTATACTAACCCTGGTATAGTATTAGCAGTATATATTCCCCTTTGTCCTGCAGCTAGTAAGAATTAAACTTCATGGAATCAAATAGTAAATTTTCTCTTCAGGCCGTATCTTGAAACTTGTACTTAGTATATTATCATCACATCAGATCCTATTCTTGTCTTTGCTTGCTAAAGGTGCAGCTGCAGGTTATACCTTTTCCCTGTACTCTTGTGGACCCTCACAGCTCCTGGCCCACATACGTTTTCATAATGAACATACATTACTACTGAGGATCCCTTCTAATGTGGTGCACTTAAACTGAAACCACTCTCGCTAGTGGTTGGGTAAATGGGTTCATCTGCTGCACGCATGCCAGCTCCTGCATGTCCAGCCGTGGCAGGTCATGGTCACTAGTGTACGCACCAAAACGGCTGCGGAGATCCTTATTAGTCTTCAACAATATTCTCCGTACGTTACAAGCAGTAGTTGGGTATAATTAGTAGTTTGCCTGCACAAAAATTTGTAAAACTACAATTAATGGAGTACACAAACAACCCAAGGTCGACCTGCTAGCTAGAGACCACTATCAATGCACATGGATATTGCATCAATAATCTTCAGTGTTACAAGATATTAATCTTTCCTGCCGTGTATGAAGCTCCTTATAAAAGAGATCAGTCAATCTCAGTGCGAATAATTCATCTTTTCCATGACTTCCTCCAATCTTACTCTTCGGCCTTACATGTAAATTAGACTAGCTAGTAGTCCCCCCCCCCTAAAATGCAACGCTGCAAGTCGGTGCAGAGTGAGGTATTCTAGCATCTTGACCAATGTTCTAAATAGCCGGCTATAGCTGACGCTATAGCCGGCTATAGCTGCTGGGAGGACTCGGGGCTAAGCTATGACCCATTTGGCGCTAAATGAAAAAATCCGCTAATAGCGTTATGTAGCTGGCTAAATCCGCTATTTGGATGTTACTTAGCCGGCTAAATAGCGGACTCAGTTTGGGTCTGAAACTGAAACAAAAACGACCTGCGCGGCCTGCAGGCCTTCCCAATACTTGGGCCTAGGGATCCTTATACTCGACACCACCACAGCCTCCTCACCCCACGAGTCGAGCAACTGCAAGATCAAGCGGCGGCGGCGGCGGCGGCTGGGATTTGCGATCGCTGCGGCGACCAGCGCGGCGGAGCAGCACCGGCTAGCGGTAGGAGTTGAGGAGCAGCTTGCCGATCCCTTTCCCTGCTGCTGTAGCAGTAGCACTCGACGAGTCAGCCATGTCACAGCCGGAGCAACAAGGAGGTAAGATTTCTTCTCTCCTCTGTTCTAGTGTGTTGTTTGTGCGTGCTTGCTGCCGGCTGCCAGTACTTGTTAGCTAATTTTTTTTATTAGGCGTTCCATCAAGTGATGCCTCTGCCTCAGTAACACAAGGGCCATCAAAACAAGCTGTTGTTATCCAATCGGATGACCCTGCATGGGCTCATTGTTATTGTCCTGACATAAAAAAGAAATATTCTCTGCGGTGCAAGTATTGTGACAAGGCTATCAATGGTGGAATCACAAGAGTTAAGTATCATCTTGCAAAAATTAGTGGCTTTAATGTTACCAAGTGCCAGAAGGTTCCAACTGATGTGAAGGAAGTGATGGAAGCTTTGGTTACTAAAACCACCAGTGAAAAGCAAAAGAAAAGAAAGGAACAGGAAAGGGTTAGAGATGAAATAAATCTAGATGAATCCAGTGGGGAAGATTCTGGGAATGAAAATGATGTTATGGTGGTGAAGTCAACAAGAGGATCTAGCTCTAATAGCTCTAAAGCTGTTGCTGCTGATAGTGGCGCCACTATTGACAAATTTTACAAGCCTAGTTCTATAGAAGAAGCTGTTCAGAAGAGGCAAAAGGGAATTAACGTCAGCCAGAAGGTTCAAACAAAGTTGACAACTCAGAAAAGAGAAGAGTGGAGGGATAGAGCTTGCGAGTACATATGTCAATTTTTCTATGAAGCTAGCATTCCACACAATGCAGTAACCCTTCCTAGCTTGATTATATGCTTGAGGCGATTGGAGCCTTTGGCAGAGGTTTGAGAGGGCCTACTCCCTATGAGATGAGTGGACCATTCTTGAAGAAAAGGAAGCAAAAGGTTTTGGATCGATTTAAGAACCATCAGGAATCATGGGAACAAACAGGTTGTACAGTTATGACAGATGCATGGACAGATAGGAAGGGCAGGGGAATAATGAATTTAGTAGTGCACAGTGCTCATGGGGTTTGCTTCTGGATTCTGTGGACTGTTCATCTGTCAAGAAAGATGGCAAATACATCTTTGATCTTGTGGACAAATGCATTGAAGACCTAGGGGAGGAAAATGTTGTCCAAGTGGTCACTGACAATGCTAGTGTGAATATAGCAGCAGCAAGTCTTTTGGCAGCAAAGAGACCCTCTATATTTTGGAATGGGTGTGCTGCTCACTGCATAGATCTTATGCTAGAGGATATTGGGAAGCATGGACCAATTGAGCGAACAATTGGCGATGCGAGACTAGTGACTGCATTCCTATATGCACATACAAGAGTGTTGGAATTGATGAGGAGATTTCTTGGCAAAGACTTGGTTCGCTCTGGGGTTACTCGATTTGCTACTGCTTACTTAAATCTAAAAAGTTTGCAAGACAATAAGAAGGACTTGACACGTCTGTTCAGATCAGACGAGCTCAATGACTTGGGTTACTTGAAGAAGGCAAAGTGAAAGCAAGCACTAAAAGTTGTGCGATCTGAAGCTTTTTGGAGGGGTGTTGACACTGCTGTAAATTTCTTTGAGCCATTGGCTAATGTGCTGAGAAGGATGGATAGTGATGTACCAGCAATGGGATTCTTCCATGGTTGTATGCTTGAGGCAAAGAAAGAAATTTCAGAGAGGTTTGACAATGATATGAGTAGGATCAAAGTTGCTTGGGATATCATTGACAAAAGATGGGACAACAAGCTTAAGACTCCACTACACTTGGCTGGATACTATTTGAATCCCTATTATTATTACCCCAAAAAGGCTGATATTGAGCAAGATGGATCCTTTAGAGCAGCTGTAATTAATTGCATTACAAAGATCATTGATGATGAAGATACTCAAGATAAAATAATTGAAGAGCTGAATATATATCAGGATCAGAGGGAGACATTTGGACATGACATTGCCATCCGGCAGAGGAGAAACAAGAACTTTAATCCAGGTGAATAATTGAATATAATAAATGAATCTATTATTCATGTTCTTTCACTCTAAACATGTTTTTTTTCCAGCAAAATGGTGGCTGAATCATGGCACAGCTGCACCAAATCTGCGACAACTGGCGATGAGGATTCTTAATTTAACATGTAGTTCCTCAGCTTGTGAGAGGAACTGGTCAGTTTTTGAACAGGTAAAGGATTTTTTTTTTGTTTATTCTTTGTTTTATACTAGTGTATTGCACAACCTTCTTTTCTGTTCTTTGTTATGTTCTTTGATTTTGTTTTTCACCAACGCACTCACAGATACACACGAAGAAGCGCAACAGACTACTTCATGATAGAATGAGGGATCTGGTATTTGTCAAATTAACTCCAAGCTACAGCAAAAGGCAGAGAAAAAGGGCAGAGATCCCATAGAGAAGGTTATAGATGATGTTCTTGCCGATGATAACAATGAATTCATTACCGGAGTTGTACCAAATGCAAGTACACAAGGAAATGAAGTTCCTGAAAGTTCCATGCAAGATGGACCTGGAGCATCAGTGTCACAATCAGCCAAAAGGAAGAGGCCTGTACGCCCAAGAAAGAAGAAACTCAGGAGCATTCAGTCTCTAATGCGAGCTAATCAAGAGCAACATGAAGCCTCTGCTTCATCTTCCGAATCAGAAGCTGATCGAGATGGAGATGATTCAGTGCAGATGGACTCTTCTGACAACGATGATTATTCTGGAGATGATTAGATGAGTAAAACCTTATGATGAGATGATTTCGAAGCAATCTGAAATGTTCGCTATTATTTATCGCTAGGCTGCACTATCTATTTTCTAGACACTATCGCTCTCTGAACATCTCTAAATTATGTTGAACCTGAAATTTGATGTAATGAAGGCATGAAGCCCTTATTTTATCCCTCAATTATTCACAGATTCTTTTTTTTCTATTGTAAAACCGCTAAATGGCTTAGCTGCGGCTATAGCCCGCTATAGCCTTTCTTAGCCTTTGCGGACATCAACCGCTAAATGCCTTAGCCCGCTATTTAAAACATTGATCTTGACACTGAGAATAGGAGATATCTGGAATGTTCCAAGCAGTGCTGCGTGGAGGTGGACAACCGCAAACATCTGACCAAGATTAGATGCACCTGTGTCCTTTTCGATGAGCCTGGACCTGGACAGCAGGGAGTCTTCCACTTTGTCGTCCGCCCCTGGTTCAAGAAGATACAGGATTATGTCGTGAAGTTGAGGGGGCATTGGGAGGACCGAGCAGATCCTTCGCCTGAAGTAGAGTCCCGCGCCCATCTCATCGTGCCCATTAGAACCCCCATCCCTGCAGCGGCACACTAGCTCCTCCACCACCCTTATAGTTTCCCAGGAAGACTTGACATTTTACCGAGTCATCGAGCTTCAGCGGGTATTGCTAATAGATTTTTGGAGCCAATTTGAACACAAATATATTTTTGGGACTTTTTAAGAAGAGCCCTTTTACAATGCTTGGAATATCCTCCCAATACCTCCTATTACCTCCTAATACCTACTCAAAATAATGGTTTTAAGTTAATTTAATTTACCAAGGGTAGTATGGTAATCATGATGTCAAACCCCCCTCCCCACCCCCCACCCCACCTGCTGGCCGTGCCGTCCGCCGAGCTCTTCTCGCCGGCATCGGCGTCGGCGGGGAGCAGCAGCCTCAGCCTGCCGCCGTCGCCGCTGCTGACGCCGCGGACGAGCCACGCGGAGTCGCAGCTGACCAAGCACAACAAGGGCTTCGCGGAGCTGGAGAACTTCCAGCAGATCGAGAGCCTGCTCGCCATCGCCCGCGGCGTCGAGGGCGTCAAGAGCTTCGAGTACAGCTCGCTCGAGGACCTCAGCTCCTACCTCGAGGACCTCAACGCCGTCATCGACACGCGCAAGGTGGACGCCCTCGTCGTCGAGACGTTCGGCCGCCGCATCGCCAAGCTCCTGCAGGAGAAGTTCATGCAGCTGTGCGGGCAGATCGACGACGTCAGCGGCGGCGGCGGCGACGCGCTGGGCCCCATCGACGAGGACGGGCCCATGGAGAGCAGCGTGAGCTCGCGGACGAGCCAGGTGCTGACCGCCACCACCAGCGCCGGCGGCAAGTTGATCAAGGACCGGACGTGCATCGAGGACTTCGAGATATTCATATACATCTCTAACATTACTCTCCCAAACATTATTTGTTTAATTATGAATGTACCCTTTTACCCTTGATCAAAAAATATAACTACAAAAAAGGAATTCCTAATAATTTCTAATTCTCTTTTTTGGGGAGGTACCAATAGGGCGTTGTGACACATATGGCCCACTGACCATAGACACACCCGATACCTCTTAATACCTCCCTACTGATACCTCCGAATACCTGGGCCCACATATCATAGACACATGAAATACCTCCCAATACCTCCCCAAGCATTGTAAAATTTGCCTTTTAAGAATGGACCTGTTGTTTCAATCCAAAGCAACGAGTTGCCCTTGTTCCTTTGTGAGGACTTAATTGTGTTAAATCTGCTATGAAAAAATATAAATACCCTTTGGCCCTGTTTTTTATTTGAAAATGAAACTCGTATATTTTCAAAGGACTTGTATACAAAATTGAAGAAATTTGAACACATTAATTTTATTTGAATTTAAATTATAGCAAAAATTTAATTAAACCATTGTCAACAATTTGACTGAAATTGGATAAAATGTGGATTATATTTGGTCAAAAAAATCACATATTAAATAGTCAAAAATAATGTAGTGGTCCATGCCATTAAGAAACCTGTTTTCGCATTGGGCCAACAGAGCATCCGACTTTATAGTTTATCATTCAATTGTTCCCACCTCCTTTGTCCTCTTACTAGCTCCCATAACCTTATATCCACTAGCTAGCTCAATTCTGGTACGACGGCCAGGGACGAAGGCTATTAGAAGCTTGAGTGAATGCAAACTGCGGCAGCTGGCGGGCACAGCAAGCATGGTTTCTGCTCCTCGGCCAACTCAATACTGCTGCGATTCAGGCACGACTGCTCTTGTTGCTGGTTAACTCATGCGTTGATTTTCGGACATCTGAGCCAGGGAGGTCCTCCGTATCACAACCAAACAACGCCTAGGTAGATCTCCTGCCCGTTCTTCATCAAGCAATTGCTCCCATGGGACCAACCAAACACGCCCTCTTTGTTCGGTACATATGAAATTTGACCCTACAGCTGGCCTTTTTGACAATTATTAATCTGATGTGGCTATACTTGCCTGTGTTTCTTTGATCATCTACTGCTGCCATTGACAGGATTGGACCACCAGTCTGACTATTATTTGTCCTAGTCATAGTACATAAGGACGCATGGAAAGGTGATGTCCATGACTGATCAGGGTATACGGCTGCATTTCAAACTAGGGGTGGAAACGGATTGAATACGGATCGGATAGTGCCTTTTCCCACATCCATATCCATATTTGTAAACGAATATGAATACGAATATGAATGTTTTCAAATACGAATACGGATCGAATGTTAAACGAATGCGAATACAAAAGCGAATGTCACTATAATTCGGATGGATACAGATACATCTAACTGTCTATGTTAAGACGACTACTACACTTTTTCCTCCCAATATACTACATGACTTTTAATTGCAAGTGATTGCAGAGAGAAGGATTGGCCTTAATTAAATATGCCAGTCACAACTCATTGTGGCTTCGGGTGATAAGCCACATATATGTGTCTTTCTTTTCCATAAGAATCCAATACTACATGCCTTTTAAGAAGTGATGATGTAGAGGTAATTATTAAGTTAGAAGGAATTTTGCCTCGCAAAAAAAAAAGTTAGAAGGAATTTTCTAATGAGTGGACCAGTGACATCAGCGTCTAGTTGGATCACCGATCTGAATTTTTGTCTCTGTCATTGAACAAAGGTACATATATATACACAAAGGTGATGTTGATTCGATTTCAGGTGACAAGGCTCCATTTTGAGCGTGCCATTGTATCGCTCTTTCTTGTACGAATCCAATTTATGGTATTTATGCATACAATGACTCAGAAAGAATGATTTGTTTTCAAAGGGTTACCTAATGAGTGGACCATTGGCATCAACGTAGCTGTCTGGCTATTTGTACTAGTCATAGTACATAGGTACATACAGAATATGGTGAACTTTGATTTGTTTTTGGGTGACAAGGGTACAACTTAAGGACCACAACTGAAAACGATGACCTACAAAACTTTTCTAATTCAGCATGTGACTATACATGAACTCTATACTAGCCCTGGTATAACTAGTATATGTGTATAAATATGTAACAAGGCTTGCAGCTAAGTCTGCAGATTGTGTTCTGAACGCGGTGGAATTTGAACAAGATGGCATCGTTCCGCATCCACCGCACCTCCGCAGTGGCCATCCCCACTAGCGCCACACCACTCCCTCTATCCGCCTTCGATACTATGTTCGTGTCATTACCGCCGACGCTTCACGTCTTCCTGTTCCCGTCCCCTACCTCCGCCTCGGCGTTCCCTACGCTGGCCAATTCATTCAAACGCTCGCTCGCCCAAACCCTCTCATCCTTTCACACATTCGGCGGCGAGCTCACGTATCTGCCGTCATCAAGCTCCGTCTCAATTGTCTTCCCGGAGAACCATGCCAGTGTCACGTTCATCGAGGCCGAGACCGACATCGACATCACGGGGCTCCTTGGAGCGGAGGAACACGATACGGAGGCACTCCGGCTGCTTGTCCCGGAGATCAGGCGTGACTCGCTGCCTGCGCCAGCGATGGCCGTGCAGGTTACTCGGGTGAAGGGTGGCGTTGCAGTAGGGGTGGCGTCCCACCATGCGGTGGCGGATGGCCACGGCCTGTTTCATTTCTTTGAAACTTGGACGGCTGCTGCAGCTGGAAGCAGCAATGGGTCCAGTAATCCTAGTTTGCTGTTGCCCCTGCACGACCGGAGCCTTGTCCGGTTTGATGGCGATGAGGAATTTTACCGGGCTGTCTTGCGTCACGATGCGCCCAACTTGCCAAGTGTGAGTACTTCCTTTCTCAAATGTAATAGTCATATTGCATTGTTAATAACATGTAGACTAGAAACAGCACATACATATTGATGTCGATTTTTCTGCCCGTCTATCTGCAACAGTTTGTGGTACCGAAGCTAGACCCCGCACCTGAACCACGGAAGCACCCTGTCATCCGGCAAACATTCGTGTTCACGGCGGCAGCGTTGAAGCACCTGAAGCGTCAGCACATCACCACTACCAACGCCGGCGAGCAGCGGCTGCCGTCCACTTTCGCCACGATCACGGCGCACGCGTGGGTTTCCTTCGCCCGTGCTAGTGGCTTCGACGCCGACGACGAGCCAGTGTTCGTCGGCTACTTCGCCGACTGCCGGAAGCTCATGCCCCTGCCGGAGGGTCACGGCTACATCGGGAACTGCGTCACTTTCTGCACGGTGGGCTTGAAAGGGTCGGAGCTCGCGGCGCCGGACGGGCTCCGACGAGCGATCACGGCGATAGGCGAGGCGGTGAGGACAGTGAAGTCGGATCCGCTGAAGAAGAAGGAGTGCCTTGTTCACAGCCAGTGGGACCGCACCTTCCTCATGTCAGGGTCGCCATGGTTTCCGGCGTACAAGGTGGACCTAGGCTTTGGAAAGCCGGCGAGGGTGGAGAGGGCGTGTCTTGGCGGTAAGAGCGAGGCGTACCTGACGACCGGGAGGGACACTACTATAGAACAGCAAAAAGAAGACACTATATCACAGACGGAGAATTAGATCCCGTCTGTAATTTAGTAGTCACAGACGGGATGTACAAATCCACGTCTGTAATATGTTCTTAGGTCCGGCTCTGAATTATATGGGTGGTATATCATAGACGGGATTTAAGTTTCCCGTCTGTGGTACACGTACTGTTTGTCATCACAGACGGGAACCAAATATCCCGTCTGTTGGTACATTACCCCCGGACCCGAAAATCCAACTCATTCCAGTTTGCTTCGGATGTTGTCTCGCGTCCGTGCGTCCAACCGGGCCTCCCCTCTTTCTCTCTCTGTCTCTCCCCATCACCCATCTACCTTCTCTCCCAGAGAATAGGTCTAGCCGCCGCCGCCTCCTCTCCATCCATAGTGCGCCGCCGCCTCCTCTCCGTCCACGGTGCACCGCCGCCTCCCTCCTCCCGCTCCTCTACCAAACCACCCTCCCTCGTCGCCGGCGTTCGCGCTCCTCTCCCCCTCTCTCCGGTGCAACCAAGCAGATCTGCTACGCCAGCGGCCCGACGACCTCAAGCACCGCCGTGCCTCTCTGCTGGTTGGTGTCGAGCCGGACACCGATCTGATCTACCACGCCACCGAGCAGATCCGCCGTGCAGGACCCCGATGACCCCGTCCAAGACCCAAGGCTGCTGTCATCCTCGACCACCCCGACCACTTCGATCCCAAGGCCGTCATCTTCGTCGACCCCGAGCACCTGAGCACCCGACTGCTACGGACCCCTCCCTGCCGTGATCTCTTCACTCAGATCCACGAGTGTGAGCACCCGTGGAGCGGGATCCAGGATCGAAGATGCCCTCGTCCGCCTACCACTGCTGGAGTCCACGGCGAGTCGGCGACGACGAGGGCCTGGTGGCGCGGTGGATCTCGACGGCGACGTCCTCCACGCGACCGGCCTAAACGGCGACAGCGAGGGCCTGGTACATTCTGAAATCAGAGATGCGCCACTAGTGATACCAGTACCTTTTTTGCATATAATTCTGGCTGAGTCCGACATGTTAGCTGTAGATTTAGGTCAGCATTTTGGGTTCAAATTTGGCTAATGTGTTGCATCTGATTCTCGATCTGGTCCTTGCAGCTTAGTTGTTGTGATGCCCTCTACCTGTTCGACCAAATGCCACAACATGCGTTACTCTTCCCTAGTGTACCAGTCCCTTCCGTTGATCTGCAGTTAGAATTTTTCCCGTAGCTTCATCCTTGAACTCGTGATTTGTTGGCCAATAGCAGAGCTTAAGTTTTGTGGCTGCTAGTAGTGGTTCGACAGGGTCCTGATCTAAGCCAACTTGAGAGGATGCTACCACGAATTTTTGTTAAGCTTTGGCCGTATCATTTCCTTGGATAGCTGCAAGCATGGCTATTAATGTTCTATGATATGTTTCTTTCCCCAAATGTTAGACTTTGTTTCCAGATTGCTAATTATTGATGAATGTTGGATGCAGAACCAGCATCCAAGAATATCTCACATAGTACAGAAGAGATTAAAAGGCTATTGACTTGGAGAGGGTACATTTGTGAAACTGTCAGATACAATCTCTAAACTGAATGAAATGGTATGTATGTTCATGGTACTGCTACCCCTCTCTGCATCAGAAATGGTATGAGTAGCTTGTTTGTATATATGGCCGATGTGCAGATTTGAGTTCCCGTTGTCATGTCTCGATTAGATTTGTTTCATGCCTGGCCCAACTAGCCTGATTAGTTCAGTAGCTCTTCAACTAGCCTGATTTCTCTCCATCAGTGATTGATTCATGCCTGGACCAACGATGTGCAATGTTTCCCTAAACTTCTCTTCCTGCTAGGTGTGTTTCTGTAGCTTAATTTGCCCATGTCTCATGTCATCTAATCTTTCTCTATAATCCCTTGAATGCTTTTAAATTTTGATGCAGAGGAAGAGTTTGTGTTGACAGAATCTGGAGAGCTCACTATTTCAATTATATGAAGAAAGTCACTTCCATCATCCTTCCACGTGTATGGCCTTCCAGTACTCAAAGTGAAGGCTTCAATGGAAGGTACAGATCAAAAGGCTCCATATGTTCAGACTTACGGCATCCTGGTTTCATTTCAATCTCTGCAGCAACATCTGCCGTTGCTAATTATTGTTGGCACATTGAATATTAACCTGGAAGGGTAAATATATACTTTTTGCTATCTTAATGCTCTATTTGTTGATTATACTTCCTTTTCCTGTGGAGTTTTAACATGACTTGAATTGTGCTGGCATGCATCAAGTGAAGCCGTTTGTGGAATCATCACAATGATGCCATCATCTTTCGTTGAAATGATGAGACTTTATAAATAATAGATAAGCTACTTGAGATTCTGAAAAGCATGTATCTACATTTCTATTTTCTCTGACAAAATGTTGTATGATTTTACTGATCTCCTGGATTAGTATTTTTTATGTTCTGCTTTTGAGTGTATTAGCTTTGCAATTTCTAAAATCAGCATTCTTGATTATCTTCTGATCGACTGCATGTGCCACGAAACATTATCTGTGTGTCTAAAACTGTGTTATGCCTTCTTTGAAAAGAGAGTATGGATCACACCTTACTTTGAATATTTTGTTCCATTCCGTACCATGTTACCCAAGCAGAAGCGAAAATATGTTGGTGTGAACTTGACTTTAGCAACATGACATGAAAAATATTCTGATTGAAAAACACCGCTTGGTGGTCTAAATTCAATATCATGCATGATCTTAGTTTATGATGAAACAACCATCTTTGCTTTTCACTAAAAGATGGTGTTATACTCTCTTAGTTTAATATGCCTGTTTAAGCCATTTTTTTCATGAATTTGATGGCCCGGGGCAACGCCCGGGATTCCTGCTAGTAAGACAAAATTTTGTACCTCAGTTTATCAATAGGTTCATGAGTATCATGAGTACTTCTGATATTTCTCATGTTTAATACTCAGGCATGAAATTGACAGCATGAAGCCAGCTGAACCAACTCCAAAAATAAGATCAATGAGGTATAAGTGCCCTTCCTGCTATGTGTCTTCAGTGCATCTCAATATTAGCATGTATTGAACTTTACATTTTTTTTCCTGCTTTATGGTATATTGAGCGTCAGTCATTCCATAAGAGCAGAGTAGACGATGCAAATAAGTAGTCATCATAATGAGAATTGTAAACTAGGAGTGGCCATCATAAGTAAAACTGTATACCTGTTTGAATCCTTCCCTGCTTAAATATCTGTTTGTGCACTCCTTGGAGTAAAAATATTGCACTGATTGTTCAGTATCTCCTTTTGATTCATCTTACTTCCATAGTAAAAGAACAAAGAAAGTGTTAGGAATTTAGTTTCTGATTTGTATAAAATAGCTATGTGAATAAGTGTTGCTATTAATATATTTTCTGTGAGAGAAACCATAATTGATGCTTTGTACTGCTATTGGTTAGGAAGCATTATGTTTGTACTGCTATTGCTACAACATGGTTACTTATATTTCTAGATTTCATAAGTGTTTTTCTGATCAACATGTTACAACTATGCAGTTGGTGGGCATAGATGGAGAAGTGGTGGATTACAACTAAAACTTGCGGAAGATAAACTGAATCAGTTTAGAACCAAGCAGTTTATCAGTGTTCTTTGGAAATAGTAGTTATGTGAATACTCGTGTTTCTTTAGACATAGCAGCTGTTCAGTGGATCTTTGATTATTTTGAGACTGCCCCGGTGTTACTATTATTGGCTCTATTGTGTTTGTGCAGTGCAGTGCAGTGCAGTGGATCCATGTAAATGTAGGGCAGGAACAACCTTTTTTTTTGCCTGGTCGCTGGGTCATCACAGACGGGTATAACTGTACCACGTCTGTGATATCAGTAATCTCAGACGGGATCTTTCTCGGAATTCGTCTGTGATATCAGTTATCATAGACGGGGTCTTTAAACTAGCCCGTCTGTGATGATTAATATCACAGACGGGGAAAGACCCCGTCTCTGATGTTTCCACAACACAGACGCCGACGCACAGACGGGGGTGCTACCCGTCTGTGATATGTGTTTTCCCCCGTCTGTGACCTGATGTTCTGCAGTAGTGGGAGCCGGGCTCTGTTCAGGCCTTGGTGGCCATGGCAGCGGAGAAGATGCCGGCCTTTCGCCAGGAGTTCATGGTCGATGGCGTCAATGGCCGCCCGTGAAGCATTGCGTCTGCGCATGCTCACGCTACTCATGCAACCTGTCTCCTCCTAACTCGTCATTAATATTGTTGTAACTGTTTGACGGATAAGGGACACAAGTAACAGAAAATAAACAGGACAGGTTTCCGCCTCAGTTTTACCTATCCTTAGCTAGCTACCACATAGATCTAGATCAATAAAATGCTGAAATCAAATTGTCGAATAATTGATAAACACAGCCATGTGAAGCAATTTGATTTTTCCAATGACAAATCGACTTGAACAATATTTCATAGGAAAGTACATCAGAAAGACTTCTGGAGAATTTATCAAGATTTTACAAATTCTGGAACTGTCACTAAAAATTCAGAGAAAGTTTATCAAGCTCCTGAGTTTCTGAATTTGTATTTCAAAGGCTGTAGCTCAGATGCGTTTTGACCCAAAAATACAGTTGTAGATGCTGATCTGTTCTTCTTGCCGATACAGTTTTAGAAATTGTGGAGGTCAGCAAAGCTCCCTTTTAATTCGTGCAAAGCAGCGGAAATTTGAGGCTTGAGACATTTGGGAAATTACGAACGACTGCAGGACCCACCTGTCATTCTCTTTGGGCCCACCATCTTGCTCCCGTTGGGCAATGGACACGGCACGTGGCAGCGTGGATACCGGCGACAGGCGCGCTCCTGGAGCTCGGCGCCCTCCTGACCGGATGCCACCGCTTTAAAAGCTGCCCCCGGTCAAAACCCTGTAGCCACGCTCCTCTCATTTTTTAGATAAAGGAAACTTTTATTATTTCGAGGTGAAATAAAGTTCCGGCCTCTGCACAACAAAGGTACATTTAGCCTTTACATAGAACACCTAGGTGAGCCGATATAAATCAGCCTAAAACACCTAAAAACAAAGTAGACTCTATCATCTAGCTCAGCACTTCCAAAATCCTATGGTGTCAATCAAAACACTATTGTTGCAGCTGTACTTTTATCCTCCGAAGAAAACACCTCCCCGCAGGAATGTTGTCGCCGCTTAAACAATACTTCATCACTTACATCCGAACTCCAGTAGACAAGGTCGTACGGAGGTTTTATGCCTCCCCGCGCACATGCGCGACGCTTTCGCTGCACGATCTTCAAAATCATACAAAGAACGAAGTCAGACTGTGCGAAGGTGAAACACCTCCCCGCGCTCTACGCGATGCTTTCGCTGCACCCATTTCTGACGTTGAAGCATTCTTGTATGAACTGAAGAAACCTTGTATCATGTCCTTGTGCTCCCAAGAGGCAAGTCCGAGAAGTCAGCAAACAACTACGCCCATGGCTGAGTGGCCTCTCCCGAACTAAGCGAGGATTTAGCCACCACAGGCCAATGTTGCTGCAGACTCCATAAGAATTGCAATCTTCGTATCTTCTCCACGTTGACTACCAAAATGATAACAGGTACTGAGCTGATTCAGAGATCATACTGACATAACCCAAATGCAGACTTGACTGCCTCTGATCTGCATCCCCCGCTTGATCTTCCGGTGCCGCCAATCCCCTGACAGGACTTGATGACGACGAAGGACGAAGGACAATGCCGGAACGTGCGGCCGCGAATCGGCAGACGCGCCTCGGCCACCCACAACGCGGAGCCGCTGCCGCATCAGGCCCGCATCCGGAGCCGGGCCTTGCAGCCATTGCCGAGACTCCGCGTATCAGGCCCGCACCGGCGTCGTCACCCCCAATCACCGAGCAGATCGCATCGTGGACAGCGCCGCCGCCGATCCTAGACGAACGGGAAGGCAGCAGCGCACCTGATCCACTCGTGATTGGATTGGCAGCCGCCATGGATGCGAGATCCGGAAAAAGGGGAAGGGAAACGGGAGGAAAATGACCCCGCCGCCGCCATCCTTGCTGCAGCGCGGGTTGTGCCGCGCCTGCCGGCTCCGGCGACGGCGAGATGGGTGGAGAGAGGAGGATCGAGAGCTGGTGGGCTGGGGTCGCCGCCCGTATCGCCCTGGGAGGACGATGCGAGGGCTGTTCTCTCCCTGCTACTACTACCCGAACAAGCCACGCTCCCCTCATATAAGCCTACAATATAAACATGCCAATGTGTCTTTCTATCCAATAATAACCCAGTCTACGTCTTCTATGTGTTATTAAAGGTGCACTTAGAAATACGGTTGGATAGTTGACTATTCATTTTTCCTAATCATACAGTACATATAGGTACATACATACTCAGTCCGTTATTGACTTGTTGTTGCTGATGACTTTCTGAGTCACGTTATAACTCATCTTAGTGAAATTATTAACTCAAATATGAAAAATTGTAAGTTATGTTTTAATTTTCTTAAGTGCTAAAACAAGTCATAAAATACTATTCGATAGTTTTCAAAATATTTTGAATAAGATAACATGGCCAAAGGAAAAAGCAATGTCACTGGCGAGAGTGGCATCACCTTCCGGTTGAATCACCAGTCTGAATAGCTATTTGTCATCGTAGCCATAGTCTACATGTCTATCAACCGTTGATGAAGACCAAACCCACCTAATCCACCGTCTGATCCTGCCGTAAACTGCCCACCGCGTGATGGAGGGGGAGAGGGCGTGACGCCAGGCGTCATTATACGTGCAAAATACCTGACTTCATGAAAACTTTTCTCACCCCACGTTGGTTTCTACCCTGCCGTAATTCCCACCTCCCCAATTTGCTGTAATCTTGATTGCCTTCCGGGTTTAATGTCAATTTTGAATTTCATTCCATCCCGACTTCCCACGTGCAATCCCAGGTGCGATCGTCAAGTCTGATCCCGCAGAGGCAGTTGCAATCGTCGGGTCATGATCGCAGGTGATCATCCTTGCTCATGAGATTTCGACCGGCCATGATGGAAGGGGATCGTCCTTCCTGTTCATGAGATTTCGACCGGTCATGATCGCAGGTGATCGTCGGGTGCAATCGCAGGTGATCTGAGCGTCTCGTGATTTAGGGTCGTGGTTCCTCTTAGGTGGCGTGAATCGTCGGGTCGATCGCAGGTGATCTAAACCAAATCGCGTGTGATCTGAACCTGGGGTGATTTAGGGTTCGTCAAGGTTCATCGTGGGCGGCTTGAATCGCTGAAGCTGCCCGGCCAACTATTTCCCTCCCGGCAAGGTACTAATTTAGATTCAGAGCTGTCCATACCTTTTTGCAGTTCGCCTCATGTTTGGATCGCTGAAGATGCCCGGCCAACTATTTCAGGTTCATATTGATACAAAATGCGTAAGCAATCTGAAGGCAACACACCAGGTACAAATGTTGTCCAGTCGTTTGGTTAGATTAGAAAAAAAAATTGTCAGATGTGTGTTCAGATTAACTCTTTTCAGTCTTACATGTATGCATTATCGTCTGTACGTAGGGGGGCAAGGGGAAGACCGCGTTGAAAGGCAGCGAGCACTGGCTAGAGAACGATCCAGGCGTTACCGAGAGCGGCAAAAGGCCGCGAAGGAACTTCAAGATAAAGGCGCAGGTATGTTAAGCAAGAATAAAAAGTGCGTCTGATTGTTAAAACTCAACCACAATTAGTTTACAGATAGCGCCTATGTGTGATTCAGGTGGGAAGGAAAATCAGCCGATAGAATTTCAGGGAAATCGTGCAGGAACCAGTCAAGCCTGTCGGATGACAAAGAAACGGGGTATTCTGAATTTTGTGCTGCTTATATTTGACCAGTGCCTCATTGTTGGTTTCTGAAATTTTGACTGCTTATTTTTTACTACCCTGTGAAGGTTTTGGAGAAGATGTAACATTGGATGTTGCAAATGATGTGATGCTCACCTCAAAAACACCATCTGAAAAAATTAGAG
Source organism: Eragrostis nindensis (assembly GCA_012490785.1). Taxonomy (NCBI): domain Eukaryota; kingdom Viridiplantae; phylum Streptophyta; class Magnoliopsida; order Poales; family Poaceae; genus Eragrostis; species Eragrostis nindensis. Next base: position 1,139,884 of record JAAXCT010000070.1, read on the forward strand.
GTACCCCCATACACGGATAATTCATCTGATTGTGATATGTGTTTTCAATGCAAGCTTCGAGGCCTGATCAGTTTTGAGGGTTCTTTGTTGTCTCATGCTACCTTTTTATTTGCTGCTTATATTTGACAAATAGTTCATTGTTGGTTTCTGAATTGGCTTTCTGAATTGGCGGCTTCCAATATTGTTTTTATTACCGTGTAAAGGTTTTGGGGAATATTCTTGGATGTTGCAAATGATGCGATGCTCACCTCAAAAACACCATCAAAGAAAAGTAGAGGTACCCCTTTACAATGTTTATGTTTGATTGTGCTATGTTAAAAATTCAAGCCTGAGGCATGATCAGTTTTGAGGGTTCTTTGTGGTGTCGTGTTGCATTTTTAAATAGGGCCCATTGTTGCGCCAGAATTTATGAGAAACCAAAGTTCGACGCCCGTCTCACTCAATATAGGTGCATTTCTGATCGTCCCAAAATTAAAGCTTGTATTATTATTTACGTTTTCCAAATACTTTTGAAGTGAGCTTTTTTTTTTTTTAACAGCTGCCGCTCCACTACCTGCAAAACCTGCCCTTGGTCTGGTTGCCAATGGTGAACCAGCGCCTGTCTCACTCCATACAGGTGCATTTCGGATGAATTCCAAAATTAAAGCTTGTATTATTATTTACGTTTTCCGAATATTTGAACATATGCTTTCTTTTAACAGACGCCACTCCACAATCTGCTATTATGAATCCTAACTTTGGTCAGGTTTCCAATGGTGAACCAGCGGCCATCTCACTCCATACAGGTGCATTTCTGATGAACTCCAAATTTAAACCGTGCATTGTTATTTACGTTTTCAGAATTTTTGAACCTATGCTTTTTTTAGCAGACGCCACTCCACTGTCTGCTATTATGAATCCTAACTTTGGTCCCGTTCCCAATGGTGAACCAGCCTCGACCAAAAATCAGAGTTACAGTATGGTCACATACCCTACAGGTTTATTGATTATTTAAATAAATGTTGGGGCTATTATATGGACAGTGTTTATTGATTATTTAAATAAATATTCTTACTGTTACGCATTTGTACAGGTGTTTCGGCAATTCTTGGAGCTGACGGATCCACGCCGCCTTTCTGTATTTTCAATATGACTTTACTGTCTTTAATTGATCCAATCATAATTTTTGTACTTTATAATTAATTGCTAATCCATGATGTTTGTTGATATAGGTTCAAAGCAGAAGCCGATGTACATGAACGAAACCGACACCCGTAGTGCGGATGGTGAAGATGAAACCTGGTTGCATAGGAACATCGAATGGGAATCACATCCAGCTGGTGAAATGCAAAATGGTGATGAGCATGAGTCTGTTACTGCTGACTGCCTTGAAATTGACGAATTGCAAAGGTCCAGGTGGCGTGAGAATTCCCAACGCTATCGGAAACGTAAATCTGGAGCAATAAGTCAAGGTACACAATTACCTTTTGAATATTTTGAGATTATATATAAATGGTTTTGCACGTCGTAACATTTTTTGACTGTTACAGCGGACACTTCTACCCCAGAGGAAGTGAAAAGAGCCCGCAAAACTGGAGCACCAAGTAGTCATGGTGATCATACACGATTAGCTTTTGAAGATTTTAATTTTATATGAATGGATTTGAAGCTCGTAATATTTACTATTTTGTTGGTACAGCGGACACATGCACACCAGAGGAATCGATAAGAGCCAAGTGGCGCGGTTGGAAACAACAAAGCCGAAAGCGTAAAAATACCAATCAAGTAAATGTTGCAGATCTCCAAAGGAATATAGAATTTCAACGTAAATATAGCGCCAGAAATACCGCAATTACCGCCATTCATCCACTTGGTGTGTAGCTGTGTGCAAATGCCACGAAATATTAGCGTTCTTTTGCTTGAATACTTTGTGTATTGCTATATATCACAATATGTCTCTTTGTTGACAGTTGCTCCGTCGGGAAATCTCAATCCTCTGTTGGGTACGGTGGACCATAATCATGACAATGATGGCGTGTATGATTCTGGTATTTGGGATCCGGAAGCCTCAGAACGCCCGAGATTCGGTAACCTAATATGTCCTTTTCTTTGCAGAGCTGCAATTATAACTCAAATCTTTTCTTTTTTTTTTTGTATATGAAACCCAGATGAGGAGGACTTGGAGACTCATAAGCTGATAGATGATGATATTGATGAGTTCTTTGCTGATGACGAGGGACGGGTTTTTGCACGACCTGGTATGTATATTACATTCGTATAAAAATTAGATTGGCTCTCGTATTGCTGTTTTAACTTACGACGTCGTGTTTCTCTTTGCTAGACGTTAAATAGAAATCATATCGAGTTGATCGGCAGGCTGATGTCGGTGAAGAAAGGCCCGATCCATATGACTTTGTTTATCATAACCTGCCAAAGAAACATCATGTGTTGAAGCGGGAAGATGATTGCACTTTCTGTCGTGCGAGGAGATTTCCTGGAGAAGGAGGATCATTTTGTTGTAGGGAGGGGATGGTACGGATTCATAATCCGGAGGTACCTGAAGAGCTGAGACGACTTTACACAAGCCAAACAGAAAGAGATGCAAAGTGGTTTAGAAAAAACATACGCTACTTCAATTCCCATTTTTCTTTCACGAGCATGGGTGTAAAGCTCGATCGGCGAGTCGCCACCGCAGCTGGGACAGGGATCTATACATTTAGGATTCAGGGTCAGGTGTACCACCGGCTGGATCAGTTGTCCCATGGAAGCTATTCTCCCAGAAACATGCAACTTTACTTTTATGACAATGGTAACGATGTAACTCACAGGGTGAAGCGATTACCTCATCTGGATGCTGATATCATCAAGCAGATACTACGTATTTTGGAAGGGAACCCTTATGTTGGCACGTTTAGGAGTTTGGTGTTGGCGGTCGTTAAACCATGATTTGACCGCCACCCTACCGGTAAATAAATGCATAACACCAAGATTTTGTGCATAGTAGATAGGAATAATGCTACTCCACAAGTTTTGGTGAGTATTTGGATGCAGGAGTGAATAATGGAGAAAAGTGGGCCCAGCCAGGGAATTTCCCTGGCCGGCCGGCCCCACCATAGGCCGGCCGGCCCCACCTGGTGGCCGCAGGCCCCGGGCTTCCTCCAGTGGGCTGGAAACTAATCCACAATGTAGAATCAAGAGCCCGTTCAGAAGAATTCCACTGACATTCTAGAAGGTGGGCTGTTTGGGCCTCAACTTGGCCCTCACTCCTCTTCTGCCGCCCCCACGAAGCCACCGACTGGACAACCGTCATCAGAAGCAAATCTGGAGCGTCCAGGATCGAGGCGGTGGCGAACCGCCACAATGGGCGGCCGGCCGGCCCCCCTACTTGGCCGGCCGGCCTACCTTGGCGGGCCCGGCTCTCCAGCTTCGGCCATATATCTTCCACCACCATGGAGAAGCTATAAATAGAGGTGGCCGGCTCCATTTCAACTCGCACCTGCACCTCACACATGAGAAGAGAAGATCCAAAAGGGTCACGCTCAGCTCATGGAAGATCATTCCACTTGTGTAGTTTAGAATAGGATTAGTATTTTAGTCATGGGAGTTAGAGTAGAAGTGAGAGCTTCGCTCGGAGCTCCGGAGTTCTCTTCGGAGTTTGGGTAAAGTTCTCGTGTATCTTTTCTTTTATACTTTCTTTAATTTAATTATTTTCTTATTTATTTATTTTCTTATTTATTTAATTTAGTTTTTTTTAGTTTACATTTATTTATTTAAGTAATTGTTATAGAGAAATCCCTTCGTTGGATTCACGCCTAGGTCCTGCGGGTTTAATAGTCTTTCTCTTGGACTTGGCACCAAGGTTGATTGTTTAGATTCGTTAGACTTGGGTGGCTTGCTCTCTTGCAAGGAGTGAGTTACTAGGATAATTGTAAGCGAGGTGTTTGGAGTTATTCTAGCGTGCGTTGCCCCTAACCCCACGAAATGATGTGGTAACCGCGAGTACGTGTGACAGGCGTACCGGGCTTTGTAGTCCACCACGTTCGGGTTAGTACCTGCAGAGGCTGTAGAGCAGCGGATCCCCAAAGTAGTTGAACCTAGTTATCGGGTTGCTGCTTTGGCACGACTGTGCCCCGATGCGTTGGGATGTATCTTTAATGAAAGCTTAAGTAAATAATTGTAGACTATCAGGAAATACTAAATGCTAACCCCTAGGCTGACTGATACCTTCTTCTCGTTGTTCTCCCAAACTAAATGCTAACTCCTTGTTATCTATATCAATGGATGTTCTCCTGAGTGCCACACATATCAAACATCTGTCCCCCTGCTTTGGTCTAGTTTGCAAGTTATAAATAATAGATGTTTCCTTGTTAATTAATGATATTCTTAGCGATGCTTCCCTGTGGAAATATAAATACGATACCCTTGGAATACTCCTGGGTGAAATGCTACAATGGTGTTCCGTGCGCTTGCGGAAATTGAATTTAATCTTTTTGCGTAAGAAACGCCAACATTTGGGTTCCACACCAAACCTCGCCGAGTATAGAATTGAACTCAACACCAAGATCGGAGTAGACCAGAGGAGATACAATGCTCCCACTGTTTCTCAAGTTTCAGCAATGTGGGTGGAAGGCAGTGACCCCAGGAAGATGTTTGAACGGAGTGTTATGGTGTGTGGACAATCTGATCGACCAGTGTATATACGAGCATACTATGGCTGCTATGATCCCCTAGCATATCCTTTGTTCTTTCCTGGTGGTGAGGCAGGCTGGAATGAAGGGATAGAGTACCTGGAAACTAAAAAGAAAAACAAAAAAATTGCCAAAAAGAAGACTATTGTAAAAGGTGCATATAACTCCATATTACATAACATGTAAAATCTCATTATTCCGTTGCATTTCAACTTTTGAGCTAATATGTTTGTGTTTATTTGATGATCACATACTAGATCGGCATGAAGATTCCGGAAACGCGATGGGTATAGACGACGAAGGAGAAGCAGATGATCGCGACGGTGAACAAGGTTGGTAACGATTATGTGGTTGCGTTAATAATACTGACTGGTATATATGACCAAAATCATATGTATGTCTATGTTTTTTTTTGTGCGTGTATTGTACAGATCCCGATCCAGACTCGAGTACAAAGTACGTGAGCGCGAGGGAGTATTATGCCTACAAACTGCAAATCAGAAATGGGGAGTTCAATATATTGTTTCACGGTGGACGACTATTCCAACAGTGGCTCGTTGACATGTATATCAAGATTGAGTCTATGCGGCTTAATTGGTACTCCAACCCTGAACACCAGAAGATTATTCGGGCCGACCTTTATCAGGTATTTGTTTCTTCTCATGACCTGGTGCCCATCAGTGAAATAATTTAGTGGACTGTTTCAAAGCTTTTAAGATTCATTGAAACACAGTCAAATATTTCTGATCTCGTGAACATAATTGAAACACAGTTAAATATTTGTCGTTGTGCACATAAGCTGAATATCTAGACTTATGGCATCTCTAGTATCTCCGATCCCCATGGGTCATATTTACACGTTTCTTGTGTATATTTAAACCAGCTAGGAGGATGGTGGAAGTAGTTGCATTTTACCGTCTCACAAACAAAGAATTGTACTACTGCTACTCATGTGATATTGAAAAATTGTCTTTCATGCATTTTTTTCTTGGGGATCTGTGATGCCTATATACCATGGTTGTTTAGGATTCGCGTTCTAAATTCCCACATCTAAATGATCTTATACTAACGTTGGGTTAATGAATAATGCAGGGAGTTCTCGACACTCTTGCAACTGGGGAGGCTAACGCATCAAAATCTGGACGTAGAATTGTCCTACCAAGGTCCATGGTTGGTTGTGACCGGGATGTGCAACGGAGGTTTTATGATGCAATGACCTTGGTCCAATGTTTTGGCAAGCCAGATTATTTCATAACTATGACATGCAATCTGTATTGGGACGAGGTGATCCAGGAGCTGTATCCAGGCCAAACTCCGCAGGACCGTCCGGAGCTTGTGGCTAGAATATACAAGGCAAAACTGCGAGATTGTGAGGATTTTCTAATTAAGAAACAACATTTTGGGGAGGTCGCCGCCTATGCGCATGTGACAGAATTCCAGAAGAGGGGGCTGCCACATGAACATTTCTTGTTGATTATGAAGCCTGGCAGTAAGCTGAAATGTCCTGATGATTATGACCGTGTGATATCTGCTGAAATCCCGGACCAAAAGAAGTACCCGGTTTTACATGATCTGGTTTGCAAGCATATGATGCATAGTCCTTGTGGTGTTCTGAACAAGGATTGCCCTTGTATGATCGATGGACAGTGTCGGTTCCGTTATCCTCGCCGGTTTTGTCAAGCCACTCAGCAGGGGAAGGACTCCTACCCAATATATCGTCGAAGGGATGATGGACAGGTGGTTGAGGTTAGAAAGGGCAAGTTAGACAATCGATGGGTTGTTCCCTACAACCCCACCCTATTGATGCGCTACAATTGTCATATCAATGTTGAAATTGCCTGCAGCATTAAGTCTGCTAAGTACCTCTACAAATACATCTATGTTGGCGGTGCTTATAACGAATATTTTACCGCCAACACCATTCAATAAAAGCCATCATACAAGGATAAAATGAACATTCTTTTATATTAATGGCTCTCCATAAGTTTTGTTGGAGTATTTGAATGCAGGGAGCAATATGGACAAAATTCACAGGAAACGGGGCTAAAGCCCACCGGCTGGCCCAATCATAGGCCGGCCGGCCAGCTCAGGCTCCAGCACGAGTCCAGCTCCACCCCAGAGGCCTTCTACAGCTTCCCCACGTGGAATTCAAGGCCCAGCCCAATATCAAACAACCGACATTCTAGAACATGGGCTTTTGGGCCTAAACTTGAAGGCCACTCAACTTCTGCCGACCCCACAAGAAAACCGACTTTCTTACCGCCCTCAGGAGTCCATCAGAGCCGTCCAGGGAAGAGTCGGTGGCAAACCGTCCACATCAGTGGCCGGCCGGCCCCCCTACTAGGCCGGCCGGCCGACCTTTGCTCCACCGACGCTCCAGCTTCGGCCAGATGATGCGCACCGACTCTAGCAAGCTATAAATGCTACCCTCCGGCTCCAGAAGCAAGACGCACCTCATTTGATACTTCATTTTAGTCTTTTGGTAGTAGCATAGTGCTAGGAGTGAGTGAGTGAGAGGGAAGGAGAGCTAGAGGCCCCCGGTATGTCGGGACTCTGCTTCTTCGTCGCCTCGGGTATGCTCCTCGCCCCTGGGAATAGTCGTCTTAGTCTTCCAGGCCGGGCAACATGTAAGAAGATTATTGGTCGGGCGATGAAGTAAGGTATTCTGCTCTATTTATTTGTGGGTTCCAGGTTTGCAATATTTATTTATTTATTTATTGCATTGACTAGCTTATTGATGATCTCGCTAGTTGTAACGATAGATGTAAACGTAGTGTTTATATCTGGAGTTATCCCTGGTTTGCTCGTAACCCACGGAGGATGGTAGCCGCGAGTATGTGTGACAGGCATACCGGTCTCTGTAATCCACCACGTCCGGGTTATTATTTTTAATAGGGAGGTCAATAGCACGTAGTTCCCCTTAACAGTTGAACCTAATTATCGGGTTGCTGTTCTGGCATGCGTGTGCCCCGAAACGAATAATAGAGTAAGGCCCTTACCAAGTTGCCCAGCTACATAGCTTCTTATCATTAGATTGCCTGGCCAGAAGACCTTTTAATTTACTGTTGCAAACTCCGCTCCTGTGTGCCACCTTTACGGATCAATACCTCTAGTGTTTAGGTTTTAGTATACGTTCCCTGTGGATTCGATACCCTAGGAATACTCCTTGTGGTGAAAGCTACATCGGTATCCGTACGCTTGCGGATTAATTTCTGTTAGGCCTTAGGACTGCCAACAAGCTTTCTGGCGCCGTTGCCGGGAACGGTAAGCTGTGCTAAAATTCGAACCTAGAGGCGCCCGTTAAAGGTTTTTTTTATTTATTTTTATTTTTTTCTTTTCTTTTCTTTTGCTTTTCTTTTTCCTTTTATTATCATATTATATCATGGACACTCCGTCGATCTTCGACGCCGCTGCTCCGAAGGGTGCACTATTGGAGCATGCACCAGCATCCAAGCCAATCACAGCCACCAGCTATGAGATTCGACCAGAGTTGATTGCACTGGTGAAAGGATCTGAGTTCCGCGGGGAAGATCATGAAAATCCGTACACACACATGCGTTACTTCGAGAGGCTCTGTTCCACAGTTGTTACATCAGGAGTCCCGAGAGACAGTTTCAGATGGTTGCTATTTCCGTTCTCCATCACTAGCAATGCAGAGCTCTGGTATGCCAAGCATGTAAGTGAAGCTCAGGGAGATTGGGCTACTCTCCGGAAGCTCTTCTGTCTCAAGTACTTCCCTCTCCACAAGGTTATTGCTCTTCGCAAGAAGATCATTACCTTTGAGCAGGGTAGAAATGAGCCATTAGGAGCTGCCTGGGACCGTTTCCTGACCTACACTCTAGAAGGACCAGATCTGGGAATTCCATCACCGATACTCCTTCAACATTTTGCTGCGGGACTCACTCCAAACAGCCGTAACTTCTTGGATACAGCTTCAGGAGGGTCGTTCTTGTACAAGACAATTGAAGAAGGGTTTGATGTGTTGGGTAAAATTCTCAGCAACTTGGGCTCCTATGATGCAGTTGCCCCTGAAAAACATGAAGAAGAGGCACAAACCATAGTTGAGACACCTTCAGTTAGCTTACCAGAACAGAAGAAGTGTGCATGTATGGTACAACCCCAAGCAGAACCACCTCGACCACCGCCAGCTCCGGAGGCAGAACAAGAACCATTCTATGTCTGCCCCTCGAATCCGACGCTATTCAAGGATAGGTAAATTATCTCCGAAGGACAGAATCAAGTTGAGTCCACTCTCCCTCTCTTACCATATGAGGAAGAGGTAGACTTAACGAGATTCGGGAATACAAGAACTTACCCGGTGGAAAAGAATTGCTATGTTAAAAAGGCTGAGTTAGATGAGCTAGATTGGGAAGACAAGGTAGATCAAGACATACGTCTACAGAAACTGTCTGCCGTCTTCAGCGAGGATTGGCTCCAAGAAACAGAATGCTCAGAGAAGGCCATCAAGCTCAACGAAAAACCTGAGAGCATTTTAGTAAAGTATGAGCATATACCACCAATTGAGGCTACCTATGACTTAAAAGCAGGAGTAAACATTCTGTCAAAGCAGCGGGCCCAGCAATTGTCGGTAGACATATCAAGCCTTACACCATCAGGGAAAAGGCTGATATTCCGGAACAAGTGGTGTCAAGCTGAGGGGATCTTGCGAGAGTTGGAGATAGAAATCAATGGGCAATCTCTGCTCATGAATTTCTATATCTTCGACATTCCCGACAAGAATTTCTTCCTTATTGGAACACCAATTGCAGCATTCACGAAGATGAGAAGCGGCCAAGAAGAGTTGGAAGTTCCAATGGGAAGACAAAGCTTCTCCATCGACATTCGTAGAACACTCAATGCTAAGATAGAGGAGAAATCTGAAAAGATGGATGAATACGCGGCCATAGAAGAAGCGGCGGCCGTTGAATTCTTAGAAGCTTCACAGTTTGATACGGAGGAAGATGCACAGTACTTCAATGAAGATGAAGACCCTTCCCCCTATGTTCCACTCAATAAGCATGAAGAACCAGCTCCAACACCTGTCGAGCTCAAACAGCTGCCACCAGGTCTTAAGTACAGTTTCCTCTTCGAAGATCAGACAACGCCGGTCATAATCAGTGATAAGCTGTCAGAGGAAGAAGAGAAGAAACTAGTAGCCGTGCTAGAAAAATACAGATCGGTAATAGGCTACTCACTAGCAGACCTTAAGGTAATCAGCCCAGAATTCTGCACACACCGAATCCAGATGGAACCCGATCAAAAGCCTGTGCGTGAGCACCAACGACGCTTGAACAATGCCATGAGAGATGTAGTTAAGAAAGAAATTTTGAAGCTACTCAAGGCAGGCATAATCTACCCAGTTTAGGACAGTCAATGGGTTAGCCCCGTCCAGGTAGTACCCAAGGGGATGACAGTTGTGAAGAATGAAAAGAATGAGTTGATCCCTCAGCGCACAGTGACAGGATGGAGGATGTGCATCGATTACAGGAAGCTTAATAAAGCAACCAGGAAAGATCACTACCCACTCCCGTTCATTGATGAGATGCTCGAACGGTTGGCGAAGCACTCGTTCTTCTGCTTTCTTGACGGTTATTCAGGGTACCATCAAATACCTATCCACCCTGAAGACCAAGACAAGACCACCTTCACATGCCCTTACGGCACATTCGCCTACCGACGAATGTCGTTCGGGTTGTGTAACGCACCTGTCTCCTTTCAAAGATGCATGATGGCAATCTTCTCAGACTTAGTGGAGAAAATAATGGAAGTATTCATGGATGATTTCTCAGTCTACGGTGAAACATTCGACAGATGTCTCCAGAATCTCGAGAAGGTACTTCAGAAATGCAAGGACGCAGATTTGGTTTTGAATTGGGAGAAATGTCACTTTATGGTGACAGAGGGAATTGTTCTTGGGCACAAGGTCTCTGCTCGAGGGATTGAAGTCGACAAAGCTAAGATTGAGGTAATTGAGTCGCTTCCACCCCCGAGAAACATAAAAGGGATCCACAGCTTCCTAGGACACGCCAGTTTTTACAGAAGGTTCATCAAAGACTTCTCCAAGAAGGCGAGACCTCTCACCAGTCTCTTGGCTAAGGACGCACCGTTCGTCTTCGACAACAAGTGCATGGAGGCATTCAATGAACTGAAGACAGCTTTGATATCAGCCCCCATTATCCAGCCACCTGATTGGTCACTCCCGTTCGAAATCATGTGTGACGCAAGTGACTATGCCGTAGGAGCAGTGTTGGGACAAACCAAGGATAAGAAGCATCATGCCATCGCCTATGCTAGCAAAACTCTCACTGGGCCTCAACTCAATTATGCAACTACTGAGAAGGAATTGTTGGCTGTGGTGTATGCTATTGATAAATTCAGATCGTATTTAGTTGGAGCTAAGGTGATAATCTATTCAGATCATGCAGCCCTCAAATACCTCCTGACGAAGAAAGATGCTAAGCCACGTCTTATCCGTTGGATACTCCTCCTTCAAGAATTTGATTTGGAAATCAGAGATAGAAAAGGGGTAGAGAATACTGTGGCAGATCATCTCTCGCGATTGCAGACGGAAGATTCTACTGGACTACCCATCAATGATTGCTTGAGAGATGACACGTTACTAAAAGTAACAAGCACCGACCCCTGGTATGCGAACATTGTCAACTACATTGTAGCAGGGTATATACCACCAGGGGAGGATAAAAAGAAGATCGTCAGGGACAGCAAGTATTACTTATGGGATGACCCATATTTGTATAAAGTCTGCACCAATGGCCTCCTGAGAAGATGTGTACCCGCGTGTGAGGCTATGCAAATTATTGACAGATGTCACTCATCAGCCTTTGGAGGTCACTATGGAGTATTTTGTACAAGTGCCAAAGTTTGGCAGAGTGGATTTTACTGGCCAAACAAGTACGAAGATACAAAGGAGTATGTGAGAAGATGTTCTCGCTGCCAGAGAGTAGGAGGGATCAACGCTCGTGACGCCATGCCTCTAACAAATAATCTTCAAATCGATATCTTCGATTGTTGGGGCATAGACTTCATGGGACCGTTTCCAAACTCCGAGGGATATGAATATATTCTGGTGGCAGTCGAGTATGTCTCTAAATGGGTGGAGGCTCTCCCTTGTCAAAGCGCAGACTCCACCCACTCCAAGAAAATGCTCCAAGAAGTCATCTTCCCACGATTTGGTACACCTAGGGTACTAATCAGTGATGGGGGTTCGCACTTTATCGACAGGACATTCAGAAAAATGCTCTCGTCACTCGGTATTGCTCATAGGTGTTGACGGCTCTTAGACCCAATATTAACCCGTCAACTAGCTGCGCTTTTTATAATAAAACAATCACCAAAAGTAGACTTAGGTATTTAAACTAATGATTTCCACGAGTCTTGGTGAATTTGTGAGTGCAGCTGCAATTCACAGGAAAACGGGGAAAAGGAAGCATAAAAGGCCCATCCTGGAAACACCAATTTTCCCCGTCATAAAGAATTATCCAAATAAAGCCCAACTCCCAATAAAGAGACTTCAAGTCCACCCATAGCAGGTGGATCAGAGGAGAAGGCAACCAGGGGAAGCCACCTGAGAAGGCCCAGGCCCAGAGGGGCCAGCCACAGGTCGGCCGACCCCAAACCCTAGGTCGGCCGACCCCCTGTGGTGGCCCCACTGGCCCATCTTGTTATGGCGGTTCGCCACCGCCTTCCAGAGGTCGGTTCCACCTGCAATCAATGCCACCGACCTAAGGAACCGCCTCAAGTTGCCGACCTTCTTGGGCTATAAATAAAGGGGTACCCCCCTCCTCCAAAGCACATCACAAGACACAAGTCATTCCACTCCCATCCAGGCCAAGGGCCTCTTGTACAGTAGTAGAATAGAGGAGAGGGCAAGGATCAAGAGAGGGATAGCTTTCCTTTTAGTTATTTCCTTATCTTGTACCCTTGGCGGATATTTATCTTATTAATAGTTCATCGTTCGTTCTTCGTTCGTTCGTCGTTCGTTCATCGTTCTTCGTTCGTTCTTAGTTTGTTCGTCGTTCGTTCATCGTTCGTCGTTCGTTCTTAGTTCGTTCATCGTTCGTCGTTCGTTCGTCGTTCGTTCATAGTACGAACCTTGTTCTTATTCGTAAGATTAGTATTCGTGGTGTTATTGATCTAGTGAGCTTTACTTACTAGTCGTTATTCTTGTTATACTTGTTTACGGGATCATCGCTCCGCGAGGGGTGCTCTAGCCTTCCAGATTGGTACCAGGACCGGGGTTAGAGTAGTAATCGACGGCATAGGCGTGGTGCCTAGGCTAGAGGTTACCTTTGTTTGCAGCGTGCCCCACGGTTTGTAGAGGTAGGCGGCAGGTGGTGACTGCCCTGTCCGTCCCTTGTAATCCTCCACGTTCGGGTTCGTCGTAGAGCTACAGGCTGGCGTGACTTGGCAGACCAGGTCTATACCAGTGCCCGAAGTAAACGAGTAGAACTTGAGTGCGATCGTCCTGCGGGACAGCTAGATCTTTATTCATCCTCTCGATCCTATACTACTGCTATCCTTGTGTGTCCTTGGGTAAAACTAACCTTGCTGCAGATTATCACCGTTCCTTGGGGAAAACAAATACGATACCTTAGAATACTCCCGGGTGAAGTGCTACAACGGTATTCCGTGCGCTTGCGGATTTATTCGTGGTGTAAGAAATACCAACAAGCATTTCTGGCGCCGTTGCCGGGGAACGGTTGCTAATTCTGTAGCGAACCAGGTTTGCCCTCGTAACTTATCTTTACATTTCCCGTTCAATTAAATTAGAAAAAAAAAATACACACATGGAGTCATCACCTACAATCCAATCTTTTTCCACTTCACGGGGCGAGCTCTTAGAGCCACCATGTTCATCTCAACTTGTTGTTTCAACAAGCTATGAGCTCAGCCCCAGTTTTATTTCTTTGATCAAAGGACTTTCTTTCTCTGGTTTTAAAAATGAAAATCCTTTTGAACACTTGCGAGAGTTTGAGCAATTGTGTGCATGCCGATTGATCAATGGCATGACACATGAAACTTTAAAGTGGAAATTGTTTTCCTTCTCACTCAATGGGAAGGCAAAGCAATGGTACACTTACACCGCTAAGAGAGTGAACGGTGATTGGAAAGAATTGCGAGACAAATTTTGTCTAGCATTTTTTCCCGTATCTCGTATCACTGCTCTACGCGCGGAAATAATTAACTTTCGCCAAGAGGAGGAAGAAACCCTTAGTGCGGCATGGATACGGTTCTGTTCATTAACAGATTCCGGTCCAGAGTTATTGCTCCCAGAACCCGTTCTTTTGCAACATTTTTATTCAGGGTTGAGCAAAGACACCGCACTTTATCTTGACACGGCTGCCGGTGGTTCTTTTTCTCATAAGACCATAGCGGAAGCAAAAGATTTGCTAGAAAGAATTGTTGAAAATACTCCTTTTTCAGCTGAAATACCCGAGGAGCCGGAGTCAAAAGATGAGGAACTCATTGTGGAAACACAACAAAAGGTGTCTACCTTGGTAGACCCAACATCCGAGTCCTCATCTGATTCCCGAACAATGACAGAGGATGATGAACCTCTAGAGTTCCCATTTGAGTTTGAGGAAGAAATTTTTGAAGATTTTGGAAACACCTCGAACTATTTGTTTCAAAAGAGACCGCCTGTTCCTTTGCCACCGCCCGAACCAATTGAAAAAGAATATCTTGTGGAGACTGTTCGGGAGCTTACTTCAATCATGAGCGATGAATGGTTGAGGGAGAATGAGCTATCCATGGATACCATTCGGCTCTGCCCTCCCTCAACCAACATATGCTGCTCCATCAAAGGAACCAAGGTGGATGCACTCTACAACCCTCTTGTTGGTGCCAATATCCTCTCCGACACATACGCGTTGTCAATCTTTGGCAACCGACCATGGACATCAACAAACAAACTCCTCAAGCACCCATCAGGCCATATTCTTGAGAGTTTGGGGATTGTCAGAGATGTGACTCTCTATTATGAAAACCTTGAGGTTATCCTGGATTTCTACGTCTTCGAAGTCCCAAACTTCGACATAATGATCGGGCATCCCATAGAAAAATTCCTCATTAATGCCCCATCATTTGGAAACCTCAATTTCACCCTCGGAAAAGAGTCATTCTCCATTCCAATTACCACCTCACGAAACACTCTTTCCGATGAACCACTTGAGGAATATCAAGTGGAGGAGGTCATGGCTATTTTTCCTCACATGGACCCCGAGTTAGCCTTGGAAGAAGATGCACAAGACTTTATCTTAGAAGAAGCCGACTCGGAGGACACCTTTGAGCTACCACAAACCACACCACCGCCACGACCTCCCATTGATCTTAAAGCGCTACCTCCCGGTTTGCGCTATGCTTTCTTGCACGGAGATCCGCAAGCTCCCGTCATCATAAGTGACAAGCTTTCGGAAGAAGAAACCACCAAACTCATAGCCGTGCTTGAAAAACATCGCTCCGTTCTTGGCTACTCACTTGAAGACCTAAAAGGGATCAGCCCCGCTCTCTGCACCCATCGCATTCCCACGGATCCTGAAAGTACACCCTCACGAGAACCTCAAAGGAGGCTGAATAATGCGATGAGAGAAGTTGTGAAGAAAGAGGTCTTAAAGCTATTACACGCCGGGATCATCTATCCTGTTCCTCACAGTGATTGGGTGAGCCCCGTACAAGTGGTACCCAAGAAAGGAGGTATGATGGTTGTTCATAATGATAAAAATGAACTCATTCCTCAACGAACCGTCACGGGGTGGCGAATGTGCATTGATTACCGAAAACTTAACAAGGCTACAAAGAAAGATCATTTTCCGCTGCCCTTCATCGATGAGATGTTGGAACGGTTGGCAAATCATTCTTTCTTCTGTTTCCTTGATGGGTATTCGGGATATCATCAAATTCCCATCCACCCCGACGATCAAAGTAAGACAACTTTCACATGCCCGTATGGAACTTATGCTTATCGTCGCATGTCTTTTGGTTTGTGCAATGCACCTGCCTCGTTCCAACGTTGCATGATGTCTATTTTCTCTGATATGATCGAAGAAATTATGGAAGTCTTTATGGATGATTTCTCTGTTTATGGAAAAACCTTCGATCATTGCTTAGAAAATTTAGACAAGGTCTTACAGAGATGCCATGAGAAGGACCTGGTACTTAATTGGGAAAAGTGCCACTTCATGGTCCAAGAGGGCATAGTTCTTGGACACCTTGTGTCCGAGAGAGGCATAGAGGTGGACAAAGCAAAAATAGAAGTTATAGAAAAGCTTCCGCCTCCTGTGAATATCAAGGGTGTTCGTAGTTTTCTGGGTCATGCTGGTTTTTATCGTCGCTTCATAAAAGATTTTTCTCAAATTGCACGACCCCTTACGAACTTGCTTGCTAAGGATGCACCCTTTGAAATCAATGATGACTGCATGCATGCCTTTGCTACTCTTAAGAATGCACTCATCTCTGCTCCAATCATTCAACCCCCTGATTGGACGCTTCCTTTTGAAATAATGTGTGATGCTAGTGATTATGCGGTGGGGGCAGTTCTTGGTCAAATGAAAGACAAAAAGCATCATGCAATTTCTTATGCTAGCAAAACTTTGACTGGAGCTCAGTTGAATTATACTACCACTGAGAAAGAGCTCCTTGCCGTTGTTTTTGCTTTTGACAAGTTTAGATCTTACTTAGCTGGAGCAAAAGTTATCGTTTACACTGATCATGCTGCTTTGAGATATCTGCTTGCTAAGAAAGATGCTAAACCTCGTCTCATAAGATGGATCCTTCTACTCCAAGAGTTTGATCTTGAAATTAAAGATAAGAAAAGAGTAGAAAATTCTGTAGCAGATCATTTGTCGCGTATGCAGTTCACTAACTTGCAGGAGTTACCCATAAATGACTTCCTACGCGACGACATGCTGCTGAAAGTGACGGATTCGCACCCTTGGTACGCCGACATCGTGAACTTCATCGCCACAGGATACGTACCACCAGGGGCGGATAAAAGAAGATTGATTTATGAAAGTCGCCGTCACTTACGGAATGAACCATACCTCTATCGTGTCTGCGCCGATGGACTGCTTAGGCGATGTGTGCCCACTCCCGAGAGCACACAAATCATTGAAAAATGCCATGCAGCCCCATACGGTGGACACTACGGTGCCTTCCGTACCCAAGCAAAGATCTGGCAAAGTGGATTCTTCTGGCCAACCATGTATGAAGATACAAAAGAATTCATTAGAAGATGCCCACAATGCCAGAGATTTGGAGGCATCACAGCACGAGATGCAATGCCCCTCACATACAACCTTCAAGTCGAACTCTTCGATGTATGGAGCATTGACTTCATGGGACCATTCGTGAAGTCCCAAGATTGTGAATACATATTGGTGGCAGTGGATTACGTATCCAAATGGGTAGAAGCTATGCCATGCCGAGCTGCCGACTCCAAACACGCTCGCCGGATGTTCCACGAGTTTATCTTTCCAAGGTTTGGAACTCCGAGAATGGTGATAAGCGATGGAGGGTCTCACTTCATTGATAAGACTTTCCGTAGCTTTCTAAGAGAGCTTGGAGCAAAGCACAACATTGCCACTCCATACCATCCCCAAACAAATGGGCAGGCCGAAACATCCAACAAACAAATCAAGCGGATCCTGCAGAAAACAGTGTTGGAAATGGGGAAGGGATGGAAAAACAAGCTACCCGATGCACTATGGGCATATAGAACAGCCTACAAGACACCCATAGGCATGTCACCATACCAACTCGTCTATGGAAAAACGTGCCATTTGCCAGTCGAGTTGGAACATAAAGCATATTGGGCCATGAGAACTTGGAACATGGATATGAAAGGAGCTGGGTGGAGAAGAAAAATGGAGATAGCTGAGTTAGAAGAATGGAGAGACAAAGCATATCACAACTCAGCCATCTACAAGGAACGTACAAAGCGCTGGCATGACCGGCGAATAAAGATAAAAGAATTCAAAGTTGGAGACAAGGTGTTGCTCTTCAATTCAAGGGTAAAGCTCTTCGGGCATAGAAAATTGAGAAGTAAATGGAACGGACCATACACCATCATCGACACGTCGACTCATGGAGCAATCACACTCCAGGACGACGGAGGTAATATATTCAAGGTAAATGGTCAGCGCCTTAAAATTTATCTTGAACCCGAAGCAAATAAAGATTTCGATGTCATGCACTTAATTGATTTAAATATCTTTTCTTGACCTCTGCATCGAAATATCCTTCTATACCCTGGATGTACCGAAGACACCTTTCCCAACAAAGCTCCACGAAAAACAGAAAGGCCAGAGCCTGCTAAGGCAGGTCGGCCGACCTGGCTACCATGGTCGGCCGACCCCCTCTGGCCACCTCTGCTTTCCATCCTTTGCTCATTCTGCTATCCAAGTTTTCCTTGTCTCGTCCAGCTATGCTTTGGGAAATAAATCCTTCGTTTCTTTGCCGGGAGAGGGAGAACCACTATAAATACAACCCATTGCACCCCCTCTCCATCCATCTCTTCCAAGCTCCAATCCTCGAACCAAAACCCTGTCACCATGACCAAGATCAAGGCCGCACCACACCTCTTCTACAGTAAGGAAAACCCTTTTGTTGGTCTCACCAACGAGGAACTCACAAAAGAACTGGAGAAACTCCTTGAGAAGGCTACTGCACTAGAAAGGGAATTGGCTCGGATAAGGAAGGAAGAGGACAACATCGACAAAGAACTGGAGCAAATCGACGAGATCATGGCGGGGAAGGGGATAATCTTCCCAAAATAAAAATCTACTTCTAGGCGCATTTTTGCTTAGTTTATTTTCTTTCCAATTTCCCTTCAAATTTTGTAATGCGCCTGCGAGTTCAGTTTTAAATTCAATCAATGATAGTGCTCCCCGGGCTTGCATACCGGTAGAGCAATATTTGTGTTTCCGTATCTTTGTCGTTTTTGAAGGAAACAGGCAAAAAGGCAAGTGTGGGGGGGAAACATCGCCATATCTGGAACAACCACGACCAAATCATCCAGAACCATACGAGGCAACTCAGGAAAGGCCAACACGCGAAATATCAGAACCAGTGGGGTCCAGGCCAGGTCGGCCGACCCCACCAGGAGGGTCGGGCGACCCCTGGTGGTCCCCACCAGGCTCCAGCCTCCTCCTACCTCCTGAGTTTGCACCACACTTCCACTTTTTGCCTGCTACACCGTCAAGTTCATTCTGATAATCTGAAAATTTAAATAAAACTTGACGCACTAATCTTTTGGGAAAATCATAATCGATTTATCTTTTGCCCACAACTCTACCTCTCACCTTCACGGACTTGCACACTTGTTATTTCTCGCTTCATCACTGAATGCTTGTGAACACCTTATCACTAGGAACCCATGCTTTTCCTAGATAATTGGCATGTGAGATATGGTTTGTCGAAATGATCTTTGCTTAACCTTCAAGTCCTTGGGAATTTATCTTTATAAAAATCAAAAATTCCATAGTATGATGCTCCTCACTTGATTTATATTTTCCTACCAAGGCCAAGAACTCTACATGAATACTTTGATAGCCTATAAGCTGCTAGTTGTTGATTTGAGCTTTGTCAAATTCTTGGACCCTAGTGAGAAGCTTGTCATACTCTTTTGATCAAGATCACGTACACTCCACCTCACATGCTACACTTCTACACTGGAAGTTGAGCAACATTCCATCATCCATCCACCAAATAAATACTCCAAAAATCTCTGTTACCTTTCTCTCTCAAAAATATCAGTGGAGACATGGCTATGCAAAAAGAAAAAGAATAATCCCTGCTCATACAAAAGTAGACCATGATGAAGAAATGATGATGGGAAAAATAAAAGAAAAAGAAAGAAAAAGGTATGATAGCCATGTCCTCCTCAAAAGTTCAAAAAGAGAGAGAAGGTAACACCATAAAAAGGAGTACAAATAATTTTCCACTTCATGCCACCACCACACACGCACATCTTGATCAGATTGTATGACTTGTTTTCTCCATTGGATCCAGTCTTTGACTTAGCAAAATAAGAGACACTAGTATGCTCCACTTTACCCTACCTTGAGCTCCACAAAAGCCTGATCAAACACAAGGAGGGGAGAGGCAAAATCATGGCCCTTGAGAGGAAAATACATAAACACCATGAGCGACTTGAGAGAGTCATTTGAGGAGCATGAAACTATGTTTTTGTTTCTGAAAATTATGCAAAAATCCCAAGGTACTTGACAGGGAAGGCGAGGTGATTCGAGACATGACCGTTCCACTTATCAATCATCCAAGGAATGCATGTTAGACACCTCAAAGTTCACAGGTATGAAGTGTGGCTTGCAATAACTTGTGTGCAGGCTCTCATTTATGAGGATGAGTATCTCCCGCCTTATGCTCGCAACTTTACTCGAGGACGAGCAAAGAGCTAAGTGTGGGGGAGTTGTTGACGGCTCTTAGACCCAATATTTACCCGTCAACTAGCTGCGCTTTTTATAATAAAACAATCACCAAAAGTAGACTTAGGTATTTAAACTAATGATTTCCACGAGTCTTGGTGAATTTGTGAGTGCAGCTGCAATTCACAGGAAAACGGGGAAAAGGAAGCATAAAAGGCCCATCCTGGAAACACCAATTTTCCCCGTCATAAAGAATTATCCAAATAAAGCCCAACTCCCAATAAAGAGACTTCAAGTCCACCCATAGCAGGTGGATCAGAGGAGAAGGCAACCAGGGGAAGCCACCTGAGAAGGCCCAGGCCCAGAGGGGCCAGCCACAGGTCGGCCGACCCCAAACCCTAGGTCGGACGACCCCCTGTGGTGGCCCCACTGGCCCATCTTGTTATGGCGGTTCGCCACCGCCTTTCAGAGGTCGGTTCCACCTGCAATCAATGCCACCGACCTAAGGAACCGCCTCAAGTTGCCGACCTTCTTGGGCTATAAATAAAGGGGTACCCCCCTCCTCCAAAGCACATCACAAGACACAAGTCATTCCACTCCCATCCAGGCCAAGGGCCTCTTGTACAGTAGTAGAATAGAGGAGAGGGCAAGGATCAAGAGAGGGATAGCTTTCCTTTTAGTTATTTCCTTATCTTGTACCCTTGGCGGATATTTATCTTATTAATAGTTCATCGTTCGTTCTTCGTTCGTTCGTCGTTCGTTCATCGTTCTTCGTTCGTTCTTAGTTCGTTCGTCGTTCGTTCATCGTTCGTCGTTCGTTCGTCGTTCGTTCATAGTACGAACCTTGTTCTTATTCGTAAGATTAGTATTCGTGGTGTTATTGATCTAGTGAGCTTTACTTACTAGTCGTTATTCTTGTTATACTTGTTTACGGGATCATCGCTCCGCGAGGGGTGCTCTAGCCTTCCAGATTGGTACCAGGACCGGGGTTAGAGTAGTAATCGACGGCATAGGCATGGTGCCTAGGCTAGAGGTTACCTTTGTTTGCAGCGTGCCCCACGGTTTGTAGAGGTAGGCGGCAGGTGGTGACAGCCCTGTCCGTCCCTTGTAATCCTCCACGTTCGGGTTCGTCGTAGAGCTACAGGCTGGCGTGACTTGGCAGACCAGGTCTATACCAGTGCCCGAAGTAAACAGTAGAACTTGAGTGCGATCGTCCTGCGGGACAGCTGGATCTTTATTCATCCTCTCGATCCTATACTACTGCTATCCTTGTGTGTCCTTGGGTAAAACTAACCTTGCTGCAGATTATCACCGTTCCTTGGGGAAAACAAATACGATACCTTGGAATACTCCCGGGTGAAGTGCTACAACGGTATTCCGTGCGCTTGCGGATTTATTCGTGGTGTAAGAAATACCAACAATAGGGTAGCAACCCCATATCACCCACAGACAAGCGGTCAAGCGGAGACATCCAATAAACAAATCAAAAATATTCTCCTAAAGACCGTCAACCAAATGGGCAAAAATTGGAAGTCTAAGCTGCATGAAGCATTATGGGCATACAGGACAGCTTACAAGACTCCAATCGGCATGACTCCATATCAACTAGTACGGGAAGACATGCCACCTGCCCGTCGAGCTAGAGTTCAAAGCTTACTGGGCAATCAAGAAATGGAACATGGACCTGGACCAAGCCCAAGTCAAGCGACAAATTCAGATCTCAGAGCTCGAAGAATTGAGGGAGAAAGCGTACCACAGTTCGAAGCTCTACAAAGAGCGAACGAAGAGGTGGCACGACAAGCGCATCGGGAGAAGCACTTCACGCCAGGTGATAAGGTACTTATGTACAACTCCCGCGTTAAATTATTTGGTCATGGTAAGCTTAGAAGTAAGTGGGATGGCCCCTATACAGTGGTGGAGACCTTAACCGAGCCTTGGTTTTCCCCTTTTCTAATTTCCTTTTTCTTTAGATTCAAATAAAAATAAAATTTTTGACTTTTGGGGGAAAAGCAGGCCGGCCGGCCAGGCCCCTAGGCCGGCCGGCCCGTCAATTTTTCAATCTTTTTTTGTGGCGGCGCCCCTGATCAAACAAAACGGAATACCAAACCCTACCCTGCGATTCGGAGCCTATCTCGCCCGGAGTGGATTTTCTATCTTTATAAACACATTGAAAATTCATTTTCTCTCCACTCCTCCATCTCAAAAGTTTCGGCCATGGCTGAGAAGGCACCCAATCAGAGCTTCTCCACCATGTCTCCCACCAATTCCAATGCCCCCAACTCAAGAGCCTCCAACATCGCCGCCCGGAAGCACCGATCCGCCTATTTTGATCAATTTCCAGTCAACAACGGTGTTGGCGGTCCTTAACGACGGTGTTGGCGGTCCTTAACGACTACTTTTTACGGCCAACACCAGCTTATAAAAGCCATCAATCAAGAATAAAATGAACATTCTTTATGGACTAATGGCTTTCCACAAGTTTTGGTGATATTTTGATTGCAGGTACAATTATGAAGGAAAATCACCACAAACTATAAACAAAGAGGGGTTTTGCCAGGGAGATAAATTATCCAAATAAAACATTTGATCTCTCCATGTGAAAGCCCTTGAAAAGATAGTCAAGATTGACTTTTGGTTCACCCAATTCGGAGTTCGGGAGCAGAAGTTATGCCTCAACGAAAATTACAGGAAATGCAGAAATTTCCTGACCGGCCGGCCACCCTCCTAGGCCGGCCGGCCTACCTTTGTCTCCAATGAACCCTACCTTCCTCCAGTGGGCTATACGCATCATAAAACATCAAGCCCAAGTGGTCTCCATGGTGGGTGAACAACCGACATCCGGAAGATGGGCTTTTGGGCCTTAATTTGATGATTTCTGCACTTCCGCCGCCCCCACTCGAAAACCGACTTCGGAGCCGACCTTGGGAAGCGATCCCAGACGTCCACGGCGAAGGCGGTGGCCATCCAAGACAATGGATGGCCGGCCGGCCTAGGTGGGAGGCCGGCCGGCCTGCCCTTTCACGCAATTCCAGCCACCGACTTCCTGAGCAACGTGCCGGCCACTCTACCTCACTTAGGCCTATAAATAGAGGGTAGCTCCCACGATAGAACCTGCACCTTCACACTTGAGAAGAGAAGATCCCAAGTAGGGTCACGCTCTATCAAGTTCATTTAGAAGTAGGGAGTGAGTGAGGGTCGGAGGAAGGGTGGAAGCTCCGGAGATGTCGGAGCTCCTCTTCTTCGGCGCCTCGGGTATGTACTCCGTCTGGGAGTAGTCGTCCGAGTCTTCCAGGCCGGGTAACATGTAAGGTATTAATTGTTGAGCAATAAAGTAAGGTTTTCTTCTTTATCATTTATGGGATTCAGGTGTGTAGTATTTATTTCTTATTTACTACATGTGCTAGCTCTAGGTACGTACTAGTTGCTAGTATTAATGATAGATGTAAACGTGGTGTTTATACGTTGATTTATCCTGAGTTGCCCTCAACCCCACGGGATGTTGTGGTAGCCGCGAGTGTAGGTGACAGCTGCACCGGTCTCTGTAGTCCACCACGTTCGGGTTGAGTGTGTAGGGCCTAGACGCGGTCCGTTGACCGGATACGTTGAACCTAGTTCTCGGGTTGCGTGTCTTGGCGGCGGCCGTGCCCCGAAGTAAATGATATTGAAAGACCCTTATCGCATTGCTCAGTTATTTAATATCTTGCATTAGATAACCTGGCCAGAGGACTATCACCCTTACTGCATTAATTCTTTGTTTAGTGTGCCCCTTTTTACGGATTTTCTGCATAGATCTCGAGTTTAGTACACTGTTCGTTCCCTGTGGATTCGATACCTTAGGAATACTCTTGGGGTGAAAGCTACAACGGTATCCGTGCGCTTGCGGATTCATTTCTGTTAGGCCTTAGGACTGCCAACAAACGGCGAGGGATCCAGCGCGGCGAGGTACCTCGACTTCGTGGACACCTGGGGGGCTGAGCTGGAGGCCGACCTACTCGCAGCCGGGGCCAACCCCGGCCGGTCGGCCTACCCTCCTGGTCGGCCGGCCAGCCCGAGGCGCGGCAGAAGCCCGTCCAGGGCGAGCGCGAGCCCCAACTCAGGAAGATTTCTGTCCCCCTCTGGTGGCGTCGGGAAGAAGCAGTACCGCAGCGGCGTCACGCATCCCGTGGTCGGCGAGCTGTCCCCCAAGACGGGGAAATCTCCAGCGCTCCCCACTCCCATTCCAAGGATGGAGATCACGCCGGTGTACCCTGTGATGGAGTAATCCGAGGAGGACCCTGACGAACCCACGGACACCAGCCAGACCAAGGACGAGTCTTCCCATAGGACATCTAATGGTGCCTATGAGAACGCTCCCCCTTTCACCTATCTGGGTGCTAAGGGCAAGAAGTGGTGGGAGAAGGTGATGTACTGCAAGGCGCCCAAGGGGTTCATCTTCAAGGCTGAGTCGAACGACTCATCACCTGCGCAGAAGCTGCGTCGCCGCTCACCGCCGCCGATCACCGGTCCCCCTGGCCAGATGGAGTTCAGCGATGGCGCCCATGACCCCATCAAGGAGCTGCAGATCGCGTCCAAAGGATCGAGGCGCGCCTCGCTAAGGTGGAGGACTACCAGAGTGAGGCGTACATGGATCTGGAGGACAACAAGGACAAGATCAATCTTGTCCGGAAGGGGAGCATGGCCAAGATGAAGAGGCTCTACAAGCTCACAGGGTTCAGCGAGCACTTCGAGGCCCCCTCACCATAGGAGCATTAGGATTAGAGAGCGGCGCTTATTAGTTTGCTTTCGTTTAATTTCCCTTCAAATTCGTTTAGGTTTGCTTTGAATTAAATTAGGTTTGCTTAATTTATTTCCTAATGTAAAAGCGCCCAATGCTCCTCTGAATAAAATAAAATTTGCCTCTTGTGTTTGATGAAATGAGTGTTTATTTAATTGATTGTTGGTTTATGTGGGCAACCACATAAACCGACCTCTGTACACTCACAATTTCCCCGAGCGCGCAGGATAAAAATGTTGTACAGGTGATTGTGCACTACCACGACGAAACAGAGACGGAAAGGAGCACCAGCCCCACCGGCCGGCCCATGGGCCTGGCCGGCCGGCCTGGCTCGAACGCCGAACAGGTTCAAATTTTTCTGACGTGTTCCAATCTATCCCCTCTGCCTGTTTCACCTGTTCGCTAATAAAACAAAAAGATTTTACGAAGATAAAACCAAACAAAAATTCTTTTAACATCATCGGTTTTATGATAATTTTATTTCACAATTTTCTACTTGCTCACAAAAATTTCATTAAGGACGCTCTTGTCTATTTTGTTGTGAGGTTTGATATATGCTTAAATCTTGACTCCTATCTTTCCATGATTTTCTCGGAAATCTTACTTTGCCTTTCGATCTGACTGTCACAAATTCTCTGGAAATACCTATTAGAGCCAAACAAAGATAGATCTTATAACTCCTCAAAAGCTAATCTTTTTGTTGTGAGTTTAATTAAGGTTTAATTCTCTAAAATTGCATGCACTCCTCAAAAGTTCAGTCATACATCATCTACATATGGGAACAACTCCTCCACTTGGTGGCAGAACTCAATGATCAAAAGAAAATCTCTACCTCACTGCTCTCTGCCCCACATTAATAAGCTCCTTCTTGCCTTATGTATCATGGGAACCTCTGCTCTATTAAAAAAAAAGGAAAGAGAGAGAGAGCAAAGTTCCCTTTCTAAAAAAAAAAAGGAGGCAAGAAGGATAGTTATAATTCTGGCAGAGCAAATGAGAGAGAACCTTTTCTGCCAAAGTGTGAGCCATCTCTAAAAGCATCATTTGGATATTGACTGAACTATGAGGATGTGCATTGTTCTTTCTAGAATTCTCCCTTAATTTTACAATATCTGCAAAAGATTATGCTCTCCTTACCAAACCCCAGATATAAGCCATATCAGAAAATAAGGAAAGCATCTTTTGAGTGAAGACAGGTTTTTCCACAATTCTGAGTGACTCAGACTTTGAGAATTTTTGTGACAAGATGAGAAGAAAGGAAAAGTTTTGAAATCCGAGGAATCTTTTGAAGGGTCTTTTGATTTTCGCTGTTCAACCTTTCAACTTCTCAAGACAATGAGCTTTAGCCACTTCCACATAGTGAGCCTGAAGAAATTGTTGAGATAATTTTATCCTATCACCTTGATGATGTCTTTTTCTTTGGTTCAATCTTTTTGCTCGGGACGAGCAAAGATCTAAGTCTGGGGGGGTTGTTGGCGGTGCTTATAACGAATATTTTACCGCCAACACCATTCAATAAAAGCCATCATACAAGGATAAAATGAACATTCTTTTATATTAATGGCTCTCCACAAGTTTTGTTGGAGTATTTGAATCCAGGGAGCAATATGGACAAAATTCACAGGAAACGGGGGCTAAAGCCCACCGGCCGGCCCAATCATAGGCCGACCGGCCAGCTCAGGCTCCAGCACGAGTCCAACTCCTCCCCAGAGGCCTTCTACAGCTTCCCCACGTGGAATTCAAGGCCCAGCCCAATATCAAACAACCGACATTCTAGAACATGGGCTTTTGGGCCTAAACTTGAAGGCCACTCAACTTCTGCCGACCCCACAAGAAAACTGACTTTCTTACCGCCCTCAGGAGTCCATCAGAGCCGTCCAGGGAAGAGTCGGTGGCAAACCGACCACATCAGTGGCCGGCCGGCCCCCCTACTAGGCCGGCCGGCCGACCTTTGCTCCACCGACGCTCCAGCTTCGGCCAGATGATGCGCACCGACTCTAGCAAGCTATAAGTGCTACCCTCTGGCTCCAGAAGCAAGACGCACCTCATTTGATACTTCATTTTAGTCTTTTGGTAGTAGCATAGTGCTAGGAGTGAGTGAGTGAGAGGGAAGGAGAGCTAGAGGCCCCCGGTATGTCGGGACTCTGCTTCTTCGTCGCCTCGGGTATGCTCCTCGCCTGGGAGTAGTCGTCTTAGTCTTCCAGGCCGGGCAACATGTAAGAAGATTATTGGTCGGGCGATGAAGTAAGGTATTCTGCTCTATTTATTTGTGGGTTCCAGGTTTGCAATATTTATTTATTTATTTATTGCATTGACTAGCTTATTGATGATCTCGCTAGTTGTAACGATAGATGTAAACATGGTGTTTATATCTGGAGTTATCCCTGGTTTGCTCGTAACCCCACGGAGGATGGTAGCCGCGAGTATGTGTGACAGGCATACCGGTCTCTGTAATCCACCACGTCCGGGTTATTGTTTTTAGTAGGGAGGTCAATAGCACGTAGTTCCCCTTAACAGTTGAACCTAATTATCGGGTTGCTGTTCTGGCATGCGTGTGCCCCGAAACGAATAATAGAGTAAGGCCCTTACCAAGTTGCCCAGCTACATAGCTTCTTATCATTAGATTGCCTGGCCAGAAGACCTTTTAATTTACTGTTGCAAACTCCGCTCCTGTGTGCCACCTTTACGGATCAATACCTCTAGTGTTCAGGTTTTAGTACACTATACGTTCCCTGTGGATTCGATACCCTAGGAATACTCCTTGTGGTGAAAGCTACATCGGTATCCGTACGCTTGCGGATTAATTTCTGTTAGGCCTTAGGACTGCCAACAATCTACAAAGGCCATGATCGTGCATCTTTCTCGGTCGACAAGTCAGAGAATGATGGTGCAGAGGTCATAAATGAAATCAAACAATACCGAGACGCAAGATGTATAACACCCCCAGAGGCTGCATACAGGGTATATATGTAGCGTTTCCGCTTTTCACAGGATCGAGTCGGTCCGCGCTGATGAACAGACGCAACAGTACAACACATAAATAGGCACAAATGTTTACATCTTTAAGTTATTACAAGTCTTAAATGAGTTAAAACTCGTGAGTAGCACGGCGGAAGTCTAAAGATACCTAAAACAACTACTACTCTCGACGATACAAAGGCCGCACATCGAAGCCCTGCGATGTGGACCTGCTGAGGATCTCCTCCAAGCAACAGCGGAAGCAAAACGATACCTGCACAAAAACATAAAGAGCCAACCCCTGAGTACTAATTACTCAGCAAGACTTACCCGTCAACGTGGCTAACTACAGCCGACTCCTAGAATGCAAAGGCTACAAAGGGTAGGCTGACTCACTTGCATAAAAGCGCACTAATTACTTGGTCCTTACTTTCAAGTTTTATTTCCAATTAAGTACTTAGCCAATAATACAGTGCACTTATCTCTAAAACAGGTATAAAGCAACAATACATCAGGTAAAAGCAGTATACATCAAAATATATGAAGATAAACATAATAAACTAGAATCATCATCATCATCATCCATAATCACTCTACGATGTGGCGCACTGAACAAGTGGGTGCTCATTTCCGAGAGCGGCGGCATCGATGTACATCCTGCAGGAGAAACCTGACCACACGACGCACACGCGCAAAAGTCGCATGCGGCAACCGTTTGCACTCGTCCCCCTAGAGCTAGGCCGGGTCCAACTCCTCCCGAGAAAAGACCCTCCCGCACGGTCCCCATCCTAGACGTGCGCCCCGATTGGGAGGCATCCCTTCTCTCCCAAATACCATGATAGAAAGAGCAGGCTTCCACCGCACACTAGGGCAACACAGGCTACGTAGGTTTACTGAGCCCATAAACACCAGCATGTGAATCAGTACGTTCAAGCTTGCTCAATAGGGCCAACAACGAACGGTCCTTAATCGACACAGACGGGGCTACCACCGTGAAGGCCCAGCCTTCTCCAACCATCCTATCAAACATCCCCGTCCGGTCTGCAACAACCTAAATTCTTCTAGTACAATACAGAGTGATTCCTATCATGCGAGTGGGACTTACCACTCGTCTTCTACCGTCCGCTAGACCCTAAGCATAGCAGATTCTAACGATCTCCTAGAACCAACTACTACAAAAATAGGACACAAGGTAAATATGGAAGGGGGTCCTAATGCAGTTCTATGGTTTCACATCAACTCCTAATAAACCTAATGCACAATCAATTACTAACCCCAATCAAGTGAGAAAATAAAAAATCTAACAGGTAGGCATGCACCGGGGCTTGCCAGGCTCAGGTACGATACTAGCACAAGTACAATCAGCAGTGATGTCAGTGGCTCCTTCTGAGCCTGCTCCAGCAGCCGGTTCTCCAGCTGCTCCTGAATCGTCTCGAGAGCTATATGCCATAACAAGGAAATGCAAGTTAGATGCAATAACATGATGCAAGACATGATTTAAATTTACTTAAATGGGCAGTCATTTACACTATAAGTGCAAATGATTAACTTGTATTATTAGTATTTCCTTCATTGACTCTCATTTAAGTTAATTACTTAATTTAATTCAAGTTGATTAATTAGTGTAATGAACTTTGGAAATTAGTTTAGGTCCAGAGGCATTTTTCTGGGGTGAAGTACCCCTGGAAGTAATTTACAGTGAAGTTTGAAGATTTATTACAATGTAGATTAATTGTAACGATTTAATTAGGACAGCCGCTTAAATAAATCATTAGAAATTAATTAGACATTAAATGATAGTAGAAAAATGCTCTGTAAGTGTGTTATCAGTTTAGTTATCAGCATGCAAGAGTTGGTGATTTAATGAGTAACAGAGAATTTATAAAGGATTAAACAATATCTGTACATTTGCAATTTTCCAGAAAAACCAGAAGGTGCAATGTGGGATTTGGTAATTTTGTTGGATAGATCAAGTCACATGGAGTCCAGGAAAATTTATTTCATATTTTCTGATAAGTATTGTATTTTTCATGCATTTTATAAGTTTCAGTCAATTTAATCAATTTTGTAAGAAAGGAAACACGAGGACCAATAAGCTTTGAGCCACACAGAGGACCATTCAGGCCTGGGCGCACCAGATCCGGATGTGGGAGCTCCAGATCAGGGCCAAGCCCGTCGGCCATGGCGGAAGAGCCCGCCGGAGGCGACGGCGCTTCGCCGGAAACGGGCAAAAAGGCCACGAAAAATCCTAGTAAAAATACGAGCATGAAGCACAGCTCAAGCCTCCTCCATTTGAGGGGTTTGTGGTCGACAAGGATCGCCGGAGAGTGGCCGGCGATGAGCACGGCGGGCTAGCCAAGTTCGGCAAGGCCGTGAGCTCGGGACAGAGCTCTAAAAGTCAGGAAAAAATGCTTGAGAGCTTCACCTTGACACACAAGAGCCCGGCACGGTGGTAGTTTGCGGCGGGGATGACCGGAAGAAGAAGTTCGCCGACAAGGTGCTTCACGCATTACAGCAGACGACGGGGAAAAACTTGATTCCGGTGACCATGGGCTGCGAAACCGGAAGAGGAGAGGTTAGAGAGGTGCGCGAGGTTGACGTGCACCTCCAGGAACGAGGAATCGGGGCAAGGCTCACCGGAAGCTCGCTAATTTGCTCGGCAAGGTGACGGAGCTCCGTTGCCGGACTTGGAGAAGGAATGGTCGATTCGCCCTCTTCACGTTGGGAAGGAGGCTGCAGACTCCATGGGTGGCTCGACGGCGTCGTGACGCACTTCTTGCTCAGCAGCTCGGCCCGGCGCAGCTCGTCGGCAGAGAACCACGGCGGAGCGCGAGCTCAAGCAATGGTGGCTAGGGTTTGCGAAGCCGGGAGCGAGGGAAAAAGGGGAAAATGGCGAGGAGAGAGCGGGCAGGAGAGCGGGGCTCCGTTTTAGCGTCGACAGCGTACAAACGAAAGGCGGGGAAGGCCTCGTCGTGGCTCCGACGAACGCCGGCAACGTGGAGCAAGGGCTCCGACGCCCTGCAGTGAGACGACAGACGCTGACGAGTGGGCCCGGAGGTATCTTTTCATTTTTGCGAATTATTCAAACTCAGATTTTTCCCGAATTTGTGCACACAAATCGGAGTAGCAAATGAGCTCCAAAATTCGCAAACTTGGTACCATTGGAAAGATCTTGAAAAGATCTATCATCTGGACAACATGCACAGCTGAACTCCAAAGGGATTTCAAATGGTAGCTGGTCAAAGTGGATCACTTTTTCAGCTTTGGGGATTTATTTGAGCACCCAAATGAATTTGTAAAATCACCAAAAATTCACCAAAATTATCATTTGAGATGAGCTAGCCAGAGATAATTTTGTTGGCTCAAGTTGTTATGGAAAAACTTGGAGTTCCTTCACAAGGATCAAATTTGACCCAAATTTGAAGAAACTTGAATTTCATGCTGTTAGATTTGTCGAATAAAAAGGGAACCTTCCAGACATCCAAAACTTATGAAAAAAATCAGAGAACATAGGATAAATATCCAGCTCCAACTTCTCTTTTGGGTCCAGGTAGGTTTGAGCAACAGAATTTGAATTAAAATTCGAGTAACAGCAGAATTTGCATGAACTTCTCTGAATTTTTAGAGACACTTCCAGAACCACAAAAATCATGGAAAAATCTCCTAAAATTCTCCTTTCAGATGTCCTTGCTGCAGAAATTATCCGTTATCAAGTTGATATTGAAATTTTTAACTTGCTTCACAAGCATTGGTTTGACATTTATTTGAAAGCATGATTTCGAATTTGAACTTGATTTGAAATTTTTATTTGGTTCAGTTTGGGGTCTGCTGTACCAGTGACACGGGGTGTCACATATAAATTCCCCCTCTACTATGTCTCGCCTCCTGTTCTACAATTGTCAGTGCATCTTGAGAGGATGCATATGGTTTCGTTCAAATCAACCGCTGACTTGAATGAAGTTGCTAAAAGCCCGCTGAACCAGAGATCAATGTTGACCGAGTACTTTAATATGAATGCCAGGGAACCCAAAGCCCGACAATTCTTGTATAGAGAGTTCCCAGAATATTTTCGATGGATTAAACCAAAAAAGTGTTGGCAATGGAGGAAACAACGAGCACAAATTGGGCGACTTGTACATGCAAACCCATCTGAAGGGGAACGGTTCTACCTTCGAGTTTTGTTGAACCATGTGAGGGGCGCTACATCGTACAAGAGTTTGAGAACTGTTCATGGAGTCACGTGTGAGACCTTTAGAGAAGCATGTGATCGAATGGGACTTCTTCGGACTGATTCTTATTTGGACAAAACTCTTGAAGAATGTGCTTTGTGGCAAATGCCTTGCTCATTCCGACAATTGTTTGCTATAGTCATGGTTTTTTCAGAGGCAAATAATATTCTCAAATTGTGGGAAAAGCATTTTGAGTCACTCTCGGAGGACTTTCGGCGGACCATTTCTGATCCCCATGAGGTGCAGCAGAGAGTACTACTGGATATTGAGAGACTTGTTAAATCAATGGGCAAGGACATTGATGGCTTTGGACTACCCAAGTTGGACTCAAAAGGTAAAGTGCATCCCACATGCATCAATTTTTTTCGTATGATTTATTTGGCTATTGTACAATATTAGAGAATGTTAGTAAACAAAGCTTTAGCATTTTGAAGATAGTTAAATGAAAAATACGGACTAGCTATTTCAATGTGAGCTTGGGTTTCTGATCTCCAAAGCTAGCATCACCTATGTCTAATGTTTTTACCTTAGGTCATAAGGCATTTTACCTGTGTGCAGTGCTGAAATTCTCCAAATTATGAGTCCTATTAAAATCTGTGGATTGTTAATTGCTTTTTTATCGATGTCCTGGAAGCAAATGGATTCATTTTAACAGACTACTTGAAGGATAATATTATTCATAGTTTATTATTTAACACGGTTGATCATAGGCATAAATATTTTGGTGATAGGTCACTAAATATCTATTATTTCCACCTCTTGCAATCCATTTGGCATAATAGTAGTTGGGATAATTAGTTTACGCATATTTTCTCAATGAAGTTGCATTCAACTTGAGCAAAATTGATTCAATAACTCGTATGTTGCTTAAATGGAACTTTGGTGCCGCTTCAGGTCCAAACCAGAAATACCATCTGTGAGAGGACTTGATGTACGTATGTGCTTGATTATCTAGATGACACATGCACCTGACATTTTCACCTCATCAGATATATATATTATTAGCTACCTGGTTGAAGTTATCGTGGAATCCAATTTAGTTGACTGATCTAAGCTGCTATTGCTTCCTTATTACGTACTAATGATTTTTGTGATAGCTACAGTCTAGGACATAACAATTCTGTACTTTATGTATATTCGTTACTTTGGATGATTAATAATAAAACCTAACCAAAAATGAATGATACATGTATACATAGTATATTACCTTGCCAAATAGCAAAGTACATTATATTGCTCTACACATGCCACTAAGTTTAAGGTTTGTATTATTTAGCAAAATATTTTTTCTAACTGTGAGAATTTTACATGAACACGGGACGCAGAGAACGGGACCACTACAGAGAGTTGAATGAGGAGTTAGCACTCGGGTTCGATGAAGACCATTTGAATATTGTGCAGACACTCAATGCGGAGCAGAAGGCAGGATTTGATGAGATCATGGATCATGTAAAGTCTGGAAAGGGTCAGGTATTCTTTGTTGATGGTCCTGGGGGAACTGGAAAAACGTATCTCTACAAGGCATTGATCGCGACTGTGCGTTCCATGGGCCTCATAGCTATCGCAACTGCTTCTTCGGGCATAGCGGCATCTATTATGCCCGGTGGTCGTACAGCACACTCCAGATTCAGAATTCCAATTAAAATTGCAGACGACAGCATGTGCAACTTCACGAAGCAGAGCGGTACCGCCGAGCTCCTTCGTAAAGCCTGTCTCCTGATATGGGATGAAGTCGCGATGACGAAGAGACAATCTATTGAGTGTCTGGATAGATCATTGCAAGATATTATGGGTTGTGATGAGCCATTTGGGGGTACGATCATGCTGTTTCGTGGAGACTTCAGACAAGTTCTTCCTGTGGTTCCGCGAGGAACTAGAGCGCAGATAACCAATGCTACCTTGCAGAGGTCCTACATATGGGATAGGATTCGTAAGATCAGGCTCACTCAGAACATGAGGGCACAATCAGACCCATGGTTCGCACAATACCTTCTTAGAATTGGTGATGGCATTGAGGAGTCCATCGGTGATGATTATGTTCGTCATCCCAAGGAGATTGTTATTGATTACGAGCAAGAGAACTCTATTGACAATCTTGTGGCCAACATATTCCCTGATCTGTTGGCAAATGTCAAAGATGCGGCTTATATGAGTTCTCGTGCTATTCTATCAACGAAGAATGAGTATGTTGATCAACTAAACTCGAAGATGATTGATACATTTCCCGGCTGTGCTAAGGTATTTTACAGTTTTGATTCTGTAGAGGATGACCACACCAATAATTATCCCGTTGATTTTCTCAACTCTCTTACACCGAATGGATTGCCTCCTCACGAGTTGAAGATCAAGAAAAACTGCCCTCTAATATTGCTTCGCAACCTAGACCCGCACAATGGTCTATGTAATGGCACACGCTTGGTGGTGAAGGACTTTCAGGACAACGCTATTGACGCGGAAATTGTTGGTGGTCAGCATGCTGGTAAGAGAGTGTTCATTCCGAGGATACCTAAATCGCCATCTGAGGATTTGACGCTCCCCTTCAAATTCAAAAGGATCCAGTTCCCAGTTCGGTTGAGCTTTGCAATGACAATTAACAAAGCTCAAGGACAGACTATCCCAGTTGTGGGAGTGTATTTGCCCGAGCCGGTGTTTGCGCATGGGCAGCTGTACGTCGCGTTGTCCAGGGTGTGTCACGAGATACAACTAAGGTCCTCGCCAAACCAAACAAATTATTGGACTCTACTGGGAAAAGCACCAAGAATATTGTATATAGAGATGTGCTACAGTCTTGATAATGTACACTTATGTTGTGGGATCGTAAGACTTATTCTTTTTGTGCTTTCCTTACTGTAGATGATACTGTAGAGAAACTCAATAAAAAAAAGAGTGGAAGAAATGTGGCTCAAAATTCGTTGAATATTCTGGCAGGCAATTGTAAGGTGTAACTTGATATAAATATTTCGAGATCGTGGGTTGCTGATTCTGGGTATGTGCTTTCTCCCCCTTTTTTTTTTCCATTTGATCGTCTGAATATATATTTTAATCTGACTAGGTATTAACAGTGTATTCAATATTTAGATTTATCTGATGGTTAGTGGAAGTGTGAGATTGTATTTTTTCCAGTTTTATAAAAGATTGGTTGACTGGCGATAATAGATATTGTAAGTGTGATTTTTTTTTTTTGCCGCGCATGACGTGAAAAATTACTGCAATTATTTGTTCATTGTCATGAATGTTCAGCTTCAGCAATTATTTGTTGAAGAGTTTATATTCTGTATACAAAAAAAAAAATCACAAATCCTTGAGCTTTGTTTTTACTAACGACTTGCTACAGATGAGAAGCTGTGAAGTTTGTTGATTTGCCAATTATTATTGGTTGTCTTCCTTTTGTTCTTCCCGATAATCATATTTGTTTTCAATCTCTCATTAGAAATGTTGTTTTGACTATGGAAATCCACAGACTCAGCACATCAATGGGCTTGCAAATGGGCTGCAGACGAGTCATCGCCAAACCTAATAAATTGTTATACCCTATGGGAAAAGGCACCAAAACCATTATATATATCCATGTGCCACAGTCATAATCTCTGATGTGATATTTGCCTGTGCAAAGTTGGATTATGATAAAGACTCACCAATATTTATCTCGATGAGTGACTGTGATTCAGAATCATAATTCCAGTTAATTGAAAATACTTGGAATCGTATAGATGTTAAATTTTGCCAGTATTGCATTATAAAAATGTTTATCTAGATGAGATTTGTTATCAAATAATTCAACATACTTTTATTTTTTGTGTTTTAACAAATGTGTCAGTGTCATATAGATTTTTTTTGTTTATTAAAGTTTTATATCTGTTTAAATAATAATGAAACAACTGTATTTTAAATATCATGTTTAACCTTTTAGACACGTGCGTGGCGCACGTGCATTGGTACTAGTACATATATAGGTACCTATATAAATGTGATGTTGATGCATTTTCCGGAAAGAAGACTTTATTTTAAACATGCCAATCTGTTTTTCTTTCACATACGAATCAGATTTATGACCTTTAATTGCCAGTGACGACTTAGTAAAGAATTATGCTAACAGTTGACAATAGCAACTCTTTACTAGCAATCGAATAATGTATATGTAAATATATAACAGTGCTACGGTGGAGATCATCTTCCTTGTATCTCTAGTGCAAAATAAATTGCGACGTGACAAAGATTTCTTCAATTTACTCGCTGACTCTCAAGTCTCGGCTATTCATACTACTGATGTCCGGTGTATCGAGACATGAACAGGACTTTCGAATTGCTACCACAAGGTATGATGGTTCTTGTAAAGGCTACTAGCCTTCTCTCGTTGAAATTTAAAAGCATATACCTTCTTACAAAGTGGCATATGTATCTCATTCTTTCTCTAAGACCAGATGATGTACGATGGACACATAATCGGTAGTTTTCTTCTCACCGCTTTCACGGTCATGCAAACAAGGCAACATGCATGTAAGTTGAAAGAGGAGGAAATAAAAATGAGAAACTACCTTTTTAAACTGAATGCACAGCTTGTTTTCGGAGTAGGAGGCAGCTGAAATGGAGCTAGTCCTGGAGATTTTTTACATGCATCGGTGCAGGGTGATTCCACCTACTTTAATTTGGGAGTAGCCGTGCTGAGGTGACTTGAGTTCTACTGGCCTAATCAAAATACCTTGTATCCCATTGGTTTAAACTAAAACCCTTTGTATGCCATCTGTCCCACATGTCATTGACATAGATGGTCCCACCTGTCATTGAGACAAGGGAAAATGATCAACTCAAAATTACAGAGAATACCATGATTGTTTTTCAGTCCACAATTTACAGTACAGTGAGAACATCGACGAGTTCAGCACCCATGATCACTCTCTTCATCCCTTCCTCTTCCCTTGTGTTCAACTTCTTCTTTCCCCCTCAAATTTTCGAAAATGCGCTTGAAGTAAGCTGTCTTGAAAATGCCTTCTGTCTTGTAGGAGATCTGATTATAAACTGTTTATGTCCAATTAGTTTGATTATAGGTCAACTTAAGTATGTTGTGATGCACAGATCTCAAATATTGGCTGAGAAATATTTGGATAGATTATTGTATCATGGAAGTCAAAGAGTCCAATTAGTTTGATTATAGGTCAACTTAAGTATGTTGTGATACTGCACAGATCTCAAATATTGGCTGAGAAATATTTGGATAGATTATTGTATCATGGAAGTCAAAGAAAGAACTTTTGAGCTGTAACTGATTAGTGCTATGGCGATTAATAATTTTATGGACTAATAATCGTGTTGTATCAAAATTGTGCCAATGAGATATGATAATTTGCTGGCCTTAATTGAACATCACGTTTCAAGAAAGATGACTAATGGACGATGCTATTCATCCATATCAACTAGTAAACGGTGTATTGCTTAAAAACATCCTGTTATCTCGAATGTGTAGTGTATCTTTTTAACATTGCAAGGAATGTTCAATATTATAGTTGCATTACATAATAAAATCAAGCTGAAAATTGATATTTCTAAAATAATTAATCAGGAACCTATTTTTTCATCTAGTGCACGGAACTAAATTATCTGGTATGGCAATGTTGACCATCCACACCCACACTCTGGCTGGTATATGTTTCAGAAACATATTGTGCGGCGAGGTATGCCCGCAGCGCTTGGCATCATCCTTTCTTAACGCAGCGAGACCGGCACATGAAGCATGTGTACGAAGGAAGAAGTAAAAGCAGCTTGGTGCTTTCACACGCATCGCAAATTGTAACGTTGCATATACATTCCTTCATTATATGTATCATCAAAAAGTTGTATCTGCCTCCTAGGTGTATATAGTTCAAGTTCTTGGGTCGATTTCGTGTTAATTATGCTTAAAATAAGGTTTAAACGTATCTATTATATATATAATTGACCATGAAATGGAGCCACCACGTTCGCTCTCAAGGCAAGAACTTCCCACGTTAATCGGAGAAAATAAGAAATTCCCACGTTAATCGAAGAAAATAAGAAGAGAAAATTACCCACCACTACCACTATGAAAAATTAGTCAGAAAGCCCACTATAAATATTTATAAAATATCTACATTCGGAATACTAAAAAATAGCTAAAAATACCCTTCTCATCTATTTCTAAATTACCCACCATGCAATTATGAGTAGAAAACTAGCTATTGGAATAATAAAAAATAACCCTCACACCTATTTGTGAATTACCCACCATGCCATTATGAGTCAAAAAAAGCTAAATTTGGAATAATAAAAAATAGCCAAAAATACCTCTCACACCTATTTGTAAATTACCCACCATGCCATTATG
This sequence comes from Eragrostis nindensis, assembly GCA_012490785.1. Lineage (NCBI taxonomy): Eukaryota > Viridiplantae > Streptophyta > Magnoliopsida > Poales > Poaceae > Eragrostis > Eragrostis nindensis. The sequence goes on from JAAXCT010000070.1 coordinate 1,178,247, forward strand.
AGTCAAAAAATAGCTAAATTCAGAATAATAAAAAATAACCCAAAATACCCTTCACGCCTTTCTAAATTACCCACCATGCCATTATAAGTCCAAAAAATAACTAAAATCCGATTATAAAAAATAACTTAAAATATCATTAATTCTTATTTCTACGTCACAAAATTATGAGTTCAAAATAGCTAAATTCTGGAATCATAAAAATATCTAAAATACATTTAATTTCTATTTCTAAATACATCATTATAAAAAACTAACATATGTCTAGCTAGCATGGCACATTCTCTTATTTTTAGTATGACACATTGTTTTGAAAAGATTTATTTGTAGCACGACACATTTTTTCCCGATCATGATATATGTTATTTTTAGTATGACACGTTTGAACCGACCTCACTTCTAAAAGAAAATTAGGTCTCTTTGGGCACTATGTGGATCTTTTTTATAAAATAAATCTAAAATTTAAAGTTTCAAAATATACTAAATGTATTATGCAATGACAAGGTAATATATATATAGGTAATATATATATATAACTTAAGCACCATGAGTTCATATCGTATTGTACTCCTGATTCATCTGTTATTTGTAACATCCCGATCCACAGGATCTTTGTCCCACGGTGCTGATTAAGCAGACACGAGATAATACAACACTTTCGACTTAATTAACAAGGTTATTATCATTACAACATAAGTTCAGAGTATAGCGGAAGCGATAAACGATAAGTTTGCAAACACGTAAGATACACGAGAATTACACTACTCTCATCGATACAGCATGAGTGACAATCTGATGCCCGATCAGATAATCACACTAGCAACAACCATCACTGCAGCGGCTGATCAGACTCCAATTAATACCTGAAAACAACGAAGGCACAAAGCCTGAGTACTAATTACTCAGCAAGTCTTACCCGTCAAATACCTCTAGACATGCAAAGGCCGACAATAGGAAGGCTGATTTTAAATGACTCGCACTAAGCAGCTAAATCATTTCTACAATATTTTGGCTCAAGTTTTATCTTCTTAAGTAATAGTAGTATAAATGATTATGGAAACTAAACAAGCATAGAAATATAGACATATCTGAATAATAAACATAAGGATATCAACATCAATAATCCAACAATATAACATATATCCTCATCATAAGCAAGTATCATGTGCTACGTGAAGACTCAGTGAACAAGCGGTACTCATTACTGCGAGGGACAGCGATTGCAATCGATTTACACCAGCTGGGAAAACCCGAGATACACGACGTATACGCACCACTCGAGATGGTCATATACGGCAACCTTTCACAAGACAGTAAACACCAAGCACGGTTCCAGTCTCAGAGATTGGGCAGCCGTCCCACCAACGGTACCTCGTACCTCCCATGGCCTGAACCTGCCCAATACATCTGTACCGGGTGCCGTACAACGATGCCACCATACATGCTACGTCAGTTTACTAGTCCCCATTACACTAGTATGTACTCGGTACGTTCAATGCTTGATCAAGGGGCCAACAACGAATCGGTCCTTAATTGACTAGGCAGGGCTACCACCGTGAAGTCCCAGACTTCCCAATCCATTCTACACATGCAATGCCCCTGCCCGGTCTCAACGAATAACATAAACTCATTCTTTATCTTCTCTTTAGTGATTCAATTCTTATCCACAGGAGCAATACTTGATATATATACGCAAATACTTTAACTAAGCATAGCAGACATTCTACCGAATTACTAGGATAGACACATAACATCATAGGTCATCTGGAATAGCATGCAAGTGGATTTCCAATCAACTCCAATAACCTAAGTGCACAACCATCCTAGACACTCTAGCAATTATTCTCTAGAAATCAAAAGTTATAAAAAGAGGTTTGGAATGAAACCGGGGCTTGCCTTGAGGTACACAAACAAAGTTAGTAACTTCAGCTGTTGTCTCCTGGTTAGAAAGATCCTTCTGAATATCCTCCTCAACTTCTTGATTATCGTTTCCTATAATGCGATTATATGTCAATGAAGAGAATACAAAGAGAACACAACATGTAGATGCAATGAGATTGACTTGGTTTCACATTTGAAAAGTGAAGTTCAGTTCTGAAATTATGTTAGAATTATTATTACTTTCGTCTGAAGTATTTCCTTCATTGACTCCCATGAAGCATTATCATCTTATCTTGCTATATTATCCTTAAAAGAACTTAAAGAAATCATGATAACTCTTTTTAATGCATTTCTGGACATGAGTGACTTACTAGCATTACTAACATGCTTGAACAGATCAACACTTTATTTTACCTATTTTATGCTTAAAAGAATTATTTTAAGTGGCAAAACCTAGTTACAGCAAGGAATAAATCCTATAAAATTGGATGAACAGTTCTGGTCAAACCCAAAATTATGGTGAAAGGTGTTAAACTATACAACATGTATGCACAAGCTTAAGGCAAGTTAATGACTAAATTAATTTATAAAGAAGATGACAAGTTTATCAAAGAGAAATTCATAATTAGTTCTCTTTACTGAAACAAGATGAACATCATAGACCACTGTGAAGGGAATGTCACAAGGATTCCAACAAGCCCTAGTTTACAATTTTTGGATAAGTAAATCATTTATTATGAATTTAACAAGGTTAAATAGGGTTCATCTTCTAAAAATTTTAAGGACAGATCATGTATGAACACTGATCAACGTGCTGTTCTAGGGATAGATCTCATCAAGCTGTATCCAACAAAATTTAGTTTGCTATTTTTGGACTTCGGAATCTTTTTATATCGATTTTTGAAGTTTAATCAAAGTTCCACTGTATTTACGAAATTGCCACTCGTTCATATAAAACAGGGGAGCGCTCGGCGCGCTCGGCGCGCACGGCGGCGACGACATGGCGCGGCTCTTCCGGCTAAACGGCGGCGAGTCCACGTGAACGTGTACCCTTGTGAGCACCAGTGAAGAACGGCCTAGCCGCCGGTCAAGGAGAAGAGGGAAGAAGCTCACCGAGACGACGGGGCACCGTGCGAGGCGGGTGGCAACTATGGCAAGACGACGGCGGGTGGCGGCGAGTGGACAGCGAGCTATCCACTGCGGAAACCAAAGCAAAACTCGGTCAAGACGTGCGCTACAAGGTGAAGATCAAGCCACTAGATGGAATTGAATCATGGCTCACCGAGAGCGACGAATTCCGGCGATGAACCCGCTAGGGTTAGCGGCGGCTCGTCGGAGAAGAAGCTTCGATTCCGGCCAAAAGACTTGGAGTCGACGTTTATACGTTGCAGGGATGGGAGAGGGTGTCTTGGCGGTTCTTTTGCACTCTTAAGCTCGGGCTAGGACGAACGGAGACGGCGAGGCGACTGAGCTCAGCTTCCGGCGTCCATGGCGGCTTGTTCCGTCGATCGAGCGAGAGATAGAGAGCTGGGTGAGGGAATGCGAGCTATGGGAGATGAGAGAGGAGTAATCGAGCTTCTCAATCTTGGGCCACGGCGGCAAGCAGGCAGGCAGGAGGTGGAGCGAGGAGAGCAGGAGGTGGCGGTCGACGGTGAAGGATCGGGAGCGAGAGAGAGCAGAGTGAGACTGACTGTGGAACCCGCCAGGTTTTTCCTTTTTCATTTGAATTTCTCTCCTCTAAAATGAATTCCATTTGAATGATTAAACAAAGTTAAATTTTCTCCAGATTTTTCCTATGAGCTCCTAAACCTTTGTACATCAAAGTTGTTAACTTTATTTGAGGTACATTCTCAGGAATTTAAATTTCAAATTCAAACAAATCGTTTAGAATTTAAACTTCCTTTAATTATTTGGAGCACTTTCCAAATTCAATTGCTTCTGAGATTTTTAGTAGATTTTTATTTAGCTTTCATATTTCCCATAAATTTTTGATTACACATTGTTATGTTCAAATTTTTGAACTTCCTTTTTAAAATTTTACTTAAATTTGCATTCTATTCAAGTTTTTGATCCTTCATTTTATGTGACTTAATTGAAATTTGCACCTAATCAACTTTACATGATGACTGAGCACTGTAGAGAAATGAACGAGACATCTGGGATGTCACAATCCTCCCCCCTTAAAGAAATCTCGTCCCGAGATTACGAAACGAGTGGGGATAACGATGAATGCAAATGGTACAACCAGAATGTGTAAAAGTTTGGCAGCAAGGATTTAGGATAAACTCTAACAAGCAAGTAGACTCCAAAAGACTGATTTTCACCTGACTCGGATAAACAAGCTTGGAACCAAGCTCATAGGCAAATGATAACGACATGAGGCATATAGCCGAAGATGGTCTAAATTGATTGTGGGAAAACAACAAGGTTTTGAGGTTTATCAATTGCCCCTCGATGAAAACGGTGATTATCGAGGAACCAAAATTTGTTTCAATAACAAGGTTATCGAACACCATATTCTTGCTCTTTATTTAGTTATTCATGCATCGTAATATGATGCAAATACTCATATGAGTATGATATGCATCTTGCTGAGTGAATTTGATGTCATGGTGCATTGGATGCTTTCATGGTGCAATGCACACGTGCGATAGTGCATATGCAATGATGCGGTTTGCATATGTCGTGTCATGAGTGCAATGCACATGGTTTATGGTGCATATGCAATGGTGCATTTGCATAATGCCATGTCATGGATGGTGCATAATGATGCATATGGCATGATGCGCAATTATAGTGCATTATGTTGCATATGCTGCACATGGATGATGCATATGGCGTGATGTACATGTTGTGATGCCCTTGCCCTGATGCATATGGATGGTATGCCCCGATGAGATGGTGCAATGCGATTATGCGATGTTGCAATGTACACCTATGAAATAAGACCACTATAATATTGTGCAACAATGCATATAATTTATGTCGTCAAGTTCTTATAATTAGAGCAAGATTGGGTGATCGCAAGAAAGGAAATCCCAACCGGACAGAAATCAGCCTTAACTGGCAGTCATCACGGAAATGAAACTGAGAAAATTGGGGGCTGATTCAAGAAACTCGATGAACTACAAAGTTGTAGAGAATTCTCATAGCTTTCAATCGAGTATTTAAACGACTCCATAGGACAAAAAGGTCAGTAGTTATGGTCTGCGAAAGCTGACAGTCGACGCGAAGAATTTCGGTTCTGGACAGAATTGACATCGACTCAAAGATTGGATGTTAAGCAGATTTACAGGGAGAAACTCGAAAAAGTTCAAAAACCAAACTTGCAGTAGATTCCGAAACCTTTCCAGAGAGTACTCGAACTCAACATTTGAACAAGAAATGAGGGAGATATGGAATTTTAAGTTGACAGACAGGTGCAGTTCCAGAATTCCAAACAGCACAAAGGTTCATACTTGGTCGACTCTATAGAAATGTTTGAGATTAAACCAACTCCTTGAATTGGAAAGTGAAGTAAAGTTCACATCGAGAGCTCTCCAGATTTTGATCAAACTCCAAATTGGTTTAAACTCGACCAAACTCCAAGTATAACTGGGTTATGAGTTTTCAAAGGAACATGATCTGACTTTCTGTACAGTAGGCAAGAACAGAGAAATTCACCCAGCAATATTAACAGGCCAGTACCAAAACTTAGCACTGGTTTGTAGAGGACTTAAAGAGCTTTCCAAATTGGACTCAAGCTCAGTCAAACTCTAAATGAAACTGGACTTGTGAATTTCACAAGAAACAGGTCCTGCACAGTAAAACAGATTGACAGGATCTCGGTGTTTTGCTTCTACAGCCTACAAAACAAGCCGTAAAATTTCGAGACCACCTGGAACTGAAAGACAACTTAAATATCTTTCTAACAAGTATTTATTCTCCCCATTTGGATAAGAAAGTTGGGAGCTATGAAATTTTGAAGTTGGACCTTCTGCAAACAGGAACAGATTTGACATGGTCTTAGTGATTCAGCTCTACAGATCACATCTGGAACCAAAAACACATGAGACCACTTGGAACTGAAAGAATATTCTGAGAGCTTTCCAGATTGTATTTGAAATCACCCAGACCTCCAGTAAAACTAGAGTTATGGTGTTTCAAAGTTAAAGGAGTCTGCTGGAAGACAGAATGGCAGGAGTGCAGTGTTTTGACTCTAGAGATTGCATCTGGTGTCGAAATTCCATGAGATCACTTGGAAATGACCGAAAATTCGAAGATCTTTCCAGAAAGTATTTGAACACCTCCATTGGACAAGTAAATCAGGAGATATGAATTTTTGAAGTTCATAAAACATCAGGACAGATTCTGGACAAAACAGAGAGGGTACATGTTGAGTTGATATAAGTCCATTCAAATTCAATTTCTTTCAAGTTTGTAAATTTCAACTTTATACAGAGGTGAGTGATCAAGATAAGGCAACTTTTAGTTCAGAACTTTTAAAATGCCATGATGCAACAAGTTTATTTAACTTAATTTCGTTCCTCACCAAAAGAAAACAATGCCATTATATCGGCACGTATTTCGGTGGCATACTCGTCTCTCAATCGTGTTAGTCTAGCAAACGGTGTGACCTCTAACGTAGTTAGTGTACCTGCAGAAAAACACACAACGTCACCTCACACAACCTACTCAGGTGACGTATCTGCACAGAAAAGCAAATGCATGGCTCCAATCATCCTCATGAACGCGATGGTCCATGTACCAGAAATCACCTCATGAACTCGATGGTTCATGTACCAGAAATATCACTGAGCCATGCATGATCCTTACCTTCTTACCTGGGCGTCGGTGCGTCGTTACAGAAAAGTACACAAACAACCCTTATTGCCACCTGAACACTAACATCCTTATGTGGGCAATACTAACGTATCCTCACCGTATATCGTAGTTTTCAAAATACGGCGTTAAAGTGTTTGTATTATCTTGGACCAGCTCTGATGCCAGCTGTAACATCCCGATCCACAGGATCTTTGTCCCACGGTGCTGATTAAGCAGACACGAGATAATACAACACTTTCGACTTAATTAACAAGGTTATTATCATTACAACATAAGTTCAGAGTATAGCGGAAGCGATAAACGATAAGTTTGCAAACACGTAAGATACACGAGAATTACACTACTCTCATCGATATAGCATGAGTGACAATCTGATGCCCGATCAGATAATCACACTAGCAACAACCATCACTGCAGCGGCTGATCAGACTCCAATTAATACCTGAAAACAACGAAGGCACAAAGCCTGAGTACTAATTACTCAGCAAGTCTTACCCGTCAAATACCTCTAGACATGCAAAGGCCGACAATAGGAAGGCTGATTTTAAATGACTCGCACTAAGCAGCTAAATCATTTCTACAATATTTTGGCTCAAGTTTTATCTTCTTAAGTAATAGTAGTATAAATGATTATGGAAACTAAACAAGCATAGAAATATAGACATATCTGAATAATAAACATAAGGATATCAACATCAATAATCCAACAATATAACATATATCCTCATCATAATCAAGTATCATGTGCTACGTGAAGACGCAGTGAACAAGCGGTACTCATTACTGCGAGGGACAGCGATTGCAATCGATTTACACCAGCTGGGAAAACCCGAGATACACGACGTATACGCACCACTCGAGATGGTCATATACGGCAACCTTTCACAAGACAGTAAACACCAAGCACGGTTCCAGTCTCAGAGATTGGGCAGCCGTCCCACCAACGGTACCTCGTACCTCCCATGGCCTGAACCTGCCCAATACATCTGTACCGGTTGCGTACAACGATGCCACCATACATGCTACGTCAGTTTACTAGTCCCCATTACACTAGTATGTACTCGGTACGTTCAATGCTTGATCAAGGGGCCAACAACGAATCGGTCCTTAATTGACTAGGCAGGGCTACCACCGTGAAGTCCCAGACTTCCCAATCCATTCTACACATGCAATGCCCCTGCCCGGTCTCAACGAATAACATAAACTCATTCTTTATCTTCTCTTTAGTGATTCAATTCTTATCCACAGGAGCAATACTTGATATATATACGCAAATACTTTAACTAAGCATAGCAGACATTCTACCGAATTACTAGGATAGACACATAACATCATAGGTCATCTGGAATAGCATGCAAGTGGATTTCCAATCAACTCCAATAACCTAAGTGCACAACCATCCTAGACACTCTAGCAATTATTTTCTAGAAATCAAAAGTTATAAAAAGAGGTTTGGAATGAAACCGGGGCTTGCCTTGAGGTACACAAACAAAGTTAGTAACTTCAGCTGTTGTCTCCTGGTTAGAAAGATCCTTCTGAATATCCTCCTCAACTTCTTGATTATCGTTTCCTATAATGCGATTATATGTCAATGAAGAGAATACAAAGAAAACACAACATGTAGATGCAATGAGATTGACTTGGTTTCCCATTTGAAATGTAAAGTTCAGTTCTGAAATTATGTTAGAATTATTATTACTTTCGTCTGAAGTATTTCCTTCATTGACTCCCATGAAGCATTATCATCTTATCTTGTTATATTATCCTTAAAATAACTTAAAGAAATCATGATAACTCTTTTTAATGCATTTCTGGACATGAGTGACTTACTAGCATTACTAACATGCTTGAACAGATCAACACTTTATTTTACCTATTTTATGCTGAAAAGAATTATTTTAAGTGGCAAAACCTAGTTACAGCAAGGAATAAATCCTATAAAATTTGGATGAACAGTTCTGGTCAAACCCAAAATTATGGTGAAAGGTGTTAAACTATACAACATGTATGCACAAGCTTAAGGCAAGTTAATGACTAAATTAATTTATAAAGAAGATGACAAGTTTATCAAAGAGAAATTCATAATTAGTTCTCTTTACTGAAACAAGATGAACATCATAGACCACTGTGAAGGGAATGTCACAAGGATTCCAACAAGCCCTAGTTTACAATTTTTGGATAAGTAAATCATTTATTATGAATTTAACAAGGTTAAATAGGGTTCATCTTCTAAAAATTTTTAAGGACAGATCATGTATGAACACTGATCAACGTGCTGTTCTAGGGATAGATCTCATCAAGCTGTATCCAACAAAATTTAGTTTGCTATTTTTGGACTTCGGAATCTTTTTATATCGATTTTTGAAGTTTAATCAAAGTTCCACTGTATTTACGAAATTGCCACTCGTTCATATAAAACAGGGGAGCGCTCGGCGCGCTCGGCGCGCACGGCGGCGACGACATGGCGCGGCTCTTCCGGCTAAACGGCGGCGAGTCCACGTGAACGTGTACCCTTGTGAGCACCAGTGAAGAACGGCCTAGCCGCCGGTCAAGGAGAAGAGGGAAGAAGCTCACCGAGACGACGGGGCACCGTGCGAGGCGGGTGGCAACTATGGCAAGACGACGGCGGGTGGCGGCGAGTGGACAGCGAGCTATCCACTGCGGAAACCAAAGCAAAACTCGGTCAAGACGTGCGCTACAAGGTGAAGATCAAGCCACTAGATGGAATTGAATCATGGCTCACCGAGAGCGACGAATTCCGGCGATGAACCCGCTAGGGTTAGCGGCGGCTCGTCGGAGAAGAAGCTTCGATTCCGGCCAAAAGACTTGGAGTCGACGTTTATACGTTGCAGGGATGGGAGAGGGTGTCTTGGCGGTTCTTTTGCACTCTTAAGCTCGGGCTAGGACGAACGGAGACGGCGAGGCGACTGAGCTCAGCTTCCGGCGTCCATGGCGGCTTGTTCCGTCGATCGAGCGAGAGATAGAGAGCTGGGTGAGGGAATGCGAGCTATGGGAGATGAGAGAGGAGTAATCGAGCTTCTCAATCTTGGGCCACGGCGGCAAGCAGGCAGGCAGGAGGTGGAGCGAGGAGAGCAGGAGGTGGCGGTCGACGGTGAAGGATCGGGAGCGAGAGAGAGCAGAGTGAGACTGACTGTGGGACCCGCCAGGTTTTTCCTTTTTCATTTGAATTTCTCTCCTCTAAAATGAATTCCATTTGAATGATTAAACAAAGTTAAATTTTCTCCAGATTTTTCCTATGAGCTCCTAAACCTTTGTACATCAAAGTTGTTAACTTTATTTGAGGTACATTCTCAGGAATTTAAATTTCAAATTCAAACAAATCGTTTAGAATTTAAACTTCCTTTAATTATTGGAGCACTTTCCAAATTCAATTGCTTCTGAGATTTTTAGTAGATTTTTATTTAGCTTTCATATTTCCCATAAATTTTTGATTACACATTGTTATGTTCAAATTTTTGAACTTCTTTTTAAAATTTTACTTAAATTTGCATTCTATTCAAGTTTTTGATCCTTCATTTTATGTGACTTAATTGAAATTTGCACCTAATCAACTTTACATGATGACTGAGCACTGTAGAGAAATGAACGAGACATCTGGGATGTCACATTATTCTATAACACTTACACCATACTTACCTGCTCACTATGAGTTCACAATTACCTTGCTAGCCAATTGGCACAATATTGATTTTTACATGCTACTTATAATTAACCAAGAAGTTGTATAGATGAACACCACATGATATACTCCTATTAGATTGGTTGGATCCTATAATTGGATCAAGCTCCAATTAGATATTATTAAGTAAACATATAGTATAATAAATTTTGTGCGCGGCTAGGTTTTAGTTTTTTTTAAGATATTATTAACTAAACATATAGTATAATGCTATATTGATAAATTCACTTTTTATAAATATGGAATGTTATGTATGATATGGCATAATATATATAACCGAGTCTCTTGCTGAAGTATGACATATATATGTGTAAAAGAGTGGACAGGAAATGAATTCAATAGAATTAAAGTTTGATCCCTCAATTGGATCTCACACTCCAATGAAGGATGGTGACAAAATTTTCAATCTGTTTCTATCATTTTATAAATATAGAATATAAAATTAATAATAAAAATAAACCATATTAAACTTTTATAATAAAAGAATTTATTTTAAATAGTATAATAAGTCTAGCCGCGCAAATGCGCGGGCAGCCGTACTAGTTGTTCTGCTAAAACTAAGGTGTCTTGTTAAACTGGTCGTCATCATGTTGTTACAGACCTAAGCTCGACATTGTTGTTAATGTGGCCTGCTACCTTTGGATGAATCATGGTATATATATAATGCACCATATATCGACACACTCATCATCGTACTATCCATCAAGTACCATCCATGAGTGTACTTGTTACATTTCAATTTATTAATGTGAGAATTGAAATGTGTGAAATGCTGCAGATCTTAAATTAGTACAAGATATGATGAACCTATACGGCTGACTTGTGAATTGGGGTTACTGTAAGCAATATCAAAACGTACAAGGATTTCTCACCCACCCGCAAGCCTCCTTATATTTGTTGAAGCAGGACCTTCCTTATAAATAAGAGACAAATGCGCGTCTCACTGTCTCTTAGCATCAACCAAAGATACAATGTGTACTAGACAGCTAGCAACATAGAGCAATCGTGCAGTTCATGCACTCATTATTAAGAATGGGAGTCATCTGGACCAACGTCCCGACTGGAATGGACTAAAACTGTAAAGCAATTTTCATTCCCTCGCGTGGATGTCTGCTTCGTCTCCTCTTCCAGTGCGCTGTGTAATGCACCTGAAGCGTCAACGCGTCGCCCGTGCGAAGCCGGCGAGCAGCTGGTGCCGTCCACCTTCGTTGCAGCGGCACATGGGTAGGTTTCCCTGCGCCAGCGACTTCGCTGCCGACGAACAAACCCGTGTTTGTGGGCTTTGTTGAATGCTAGCAGGCGCTCGTTTCCCTGCCAGTGCCGTGGACCATGCCTGTGTCGACTCTCGAGAGCTGCGTCATTTTCTGCAAGGTAGCCATGAAGGGGTCCGAGCTGATAGCACCGGACGGACTCGCCCGAACACTCACAGTGACAAAAGCGGTGAAAAAAGTACAGGCGGGTCCAGTAAAGTACAAGGAGGATCTCTTGCTGAGAACCAGTGGGATTTCATCTTCCTCTTGTCGGGAACACCAAGGTTTCGGTACAATATAGACTTAGGCTTCGGGAGGCCGGCGAGGATGGAGAGAGCGTGCTTTCGCTCCAACAGCGTGGCATGCCTAATGACGGCGTTAATTTGTATTTCAGCAGTTGATGTCCATGTGACTTTTTCTTTGAAAGTGACGTTAATTTGTTGCCAAAAAAGGTTGTTGTGCTGCCCAAAATCATAAAACATTATGTCAAAATTCATTAAAATTTCAGTCACAAGTTTAACTTATTTCAATAAAATTCAAGAGATACGCAAGATGCACTCAGGTTTTGTTTCCTAGATTTGTCTCCATCATAATTCTGTCTTAACTTAAATAAATGGCATCCGTGCAATTGACCTTTTTCCCCGTGGGATCATCGATTGACATGTATACAAAAATCTAGCAACATGGGAAAAGGTCTAAGGTTCAGCTGGGCTCGAATTCTCCCCAAAATTTTAATTTGATTGGACCATAAAGGCACCGCAAAGCCCACCATAGCATCTAGTATTACGAATTCTTATCCTCATGTTTTTTATTGTGGCCGTTTCAGCAATTAACTCTCATTTACCTTGAAATTGCCTCATGTATATAATCTTGCATATAGATTTTATCTTTATATATGATCAAAAGATGTATGTTGCATGTGTTTCCCGATGTGTGACTAGTTCAAGTTCTTGCCCAATTTCATATTATGCTTTGACTAATCTATGTATTTCCTTCTGCTAAAACTAAGAGGTCTTGTTACATTGGCTATCCAACATGTTGTCAATCATATCTCTCAATACAGACCTAAGGGTGCTCCCTAGTGACGTGGGTCTGGCCTGCTACCTTAGAACTCATCATCGTACTATCCCCTAAGTACCATCTAAATATACTTTTACATTTCAATTTATTAACGTGAGAACTGAAAAGTGTGAAGTGCTGCAGACCTTTAGTACCATATATGATGAACTTATATGGCTATGACTTACTGATCGAGTTATTGTAAGCAATTGCACCGCGAGCGTGGAATTCCCAAATATGCACTCGTTTGCATCAAGGCTCTCACCCACCAGCAAGCCTCCTTATATTTGTTGAAGCAGGACCATTGTTATATATGCCACAGTGTCTCTTATATATATAGCATCAACTAAATACACAGTCTGTGCTCGACAGGTACAAACAACATAGAGCAATCGTGCAGTTCATGCATTGGTTATTAAGAATAGGAGTCATCTGGACCAACGCCCCCACGGCAATGTACTTCAGCTGTACAGGACCTTTCATTCTCTCGCGTGGATTTCTGCTTCGTCCCGTCCGCCAGAGCGCTGTGTAGCTTTGTAGCTGCTCACGAGAGACCATCCATCAGATGGTGTGCTGCATCTCCATGGCTATCTGTCAGAGTGGGTAACTTGCCCTGTGAACTGAGGATATTATTTATAGGCAATGACTCTGCGGAACAAAGGAGGGAATGTAGAGCAGCACGATTTGCAGTAGCTTGGTGCATGAATATGGAAAGGATAGAGTGGAACAAAATAATGAAAAATCATCAGCCGTTTTTTCACTGCGTGTTACAAACAAAATTTTGTGTTATACAATACATAACATGTTTTTCCTAATTGGGTACATCATATAACGTTATATTCATTGTCTATCTTGGAGGGGAATATCTTCACCTCACAAGCGCGGTCACTTTGGTTCATGGGCCAAGAGCGAGGTGACGGTGGCATGAGTACGAGCAGGCAGCACGAGAACTAGCAATGGCATAACAAGCACCCTCCAGCAAGGCGGCAACCATGCGCGCATGCAACGGTGTTCGTGACGACGGCACTCGCGAGTACCGCGTTGGTGGAGGCGCCTTGGACTGAAAAAGGCATTGCCACGCCTTACCGCTGGACGAACGCAATAATGACGACGCTTGCACTCGACGATGGAGGCCGTGCCCTAGAGTGGATATGTCCTTCACTATTTGAGGCTGTGGTAGAGCAGTGTTGTGCTGTGAACAAGTTGCCGGTCAGATGGCTGGCTAGTTGTATATTAATAAGTAGTTCCGTTTTTGAAAAACTAACAATTAAAATCTAAGTTACATTTCTGTGAGGTGGCTCCATACGGGCCTTTCAACGCCTTTTTGTTTTTTATCTTTTCCTTTTACCTCCTTGAAGCTATGTACAGGACGATCTTTTCTTATATTTTTAAATATATCCAGTAGGGGTGCCAACCCCTCCTGTTTTCTCAAAAGGGTGAAGGCGATGTGGCTACAAGGTCTCTAGCAAAACCATGATTCTGAGCATGATCACGATCGCAAGTGATCCCTGCAGGAATTTAATATCTGCGAGGTAACTCAGGGAACTTCTGTTTTTTGATAAGAAGCTCATTTTTTTTTTCTGGTCAGTTATGATCAAATTTTCTGCAGTGGCTTACAGCTGGTTACCAAGAGTTAAGAATGTCCAAGTTAATTTGTAATTTCTTCATTATTACTATTTTCTTCAGATTTTGTAAATCTGTAAAGGGTGTTTAGACTAAAATTAGCAAACAGATGTCGAATGTATGGCCCTAGTAAGTCTAGAAGCAATATTGATGTTGCACTTGGATGGAAAAAAAAAAGGTGAAGTTCATTTAGTAATCGAACAATTGATGCACAATCGACCAGAGTTTTTCAGCGATTAACAAAAGAATTAATAATTAGATGTTTTGTAGTACAACCCGTTTTCTAGCTTTTTTTTCTTTGGACTTGTAAATATTTTAACTTTCTAAAGACCATGGAGGGAATATATATGTCTCATGGTCTGCGATGGAGGAGTAGAATCATGAAACCTTCAAAATGCCTCAATATTTCCAACTGAAATGAAAATCAGGGTAGGTAGAAAGATACCATCAAACACACATCTCTCTGAAATTACTTATGTGAACAGTCACCTGCAGGTCAGCTCTTGATGCCTCTGGTAGTGCTGCGGTATATATGAACAACCGATAACAATAAAGCACTCAACACTGAATGGATCATTTGGGCATACTACCGAAAGTGCAGCAATACAACCCATTAACCAACCCCCTCTGTTGGACAATTAAAGTTGTCCTTCTTACAGACGATTCATTGCCTTGCATATCTTCTGTTACATCCCACTTTATATATGTAACCTGATAGCCTGACTTGCTACTAGGAGCACAAATGCCTACAGAGAGACCAATAAATGGTACAAGCATGCGCGTGTGTGCGAGTGTGTGTGTGTGTGTGTGGAAGACACGATAAATGGTATTGGGAATAAGAGACAACAGGAACTATGTGCATTGCCGCACGCAATGGAAATGTAGAAGAACCATGAGGCCGGCAGAGGTAGATACCATTCCGTCAAGTGCTTGATGTCGCAGGAGTAGAGGCTCGCTAGTCCCTACACGGCCACATCACTCCTGAAAACCTCGCTGGCCTGCTGACCCTGTTCGACGCCCGGGGTAAATGCCTCAAATGTAACGTTGCACGGCTCTGGTACATACACTGTAGTACTGTACTGCATAGCTCCAGATTGAATTAATTAATATAGCATACGTAGGGAGAACTATGTTCCTTCATCTAACGAAATCACATCATTCATTAATAACTGTTTTGTTGGAGAATTCATTTTTAGTTTACAAGTTTTCGACACAGTGACTACGTGTTTTCAACTTCTGCGCAAAAACTTCTTTTCCTTGAGGGCCAGGTTTTCATTGCTATTGTAAATTTCATCAATTTCGGATATGCCATTACAAAATCTCAAATCACATGTCAAATAAGTTACTTATGCAAGTTCTTATATAGAATATCTTTCAAACTGCCCTCCCGCTTCACCATTTTCCACTCATATAGTCATACAAAGCCGGTAAGCCACAAAGTACTCCGTTGTGGACGCCTGGAGCACTCAGTTTGCTGCGGCGTGTAATGCCTAGGATCTCAGCCCGCCGTTGTGTGATGGGTCACAAGCTTGCTCGCGTTGCACATATGCACAACGACCGGAACTCGCCCCAGTTCTGCCCACGGAGATGCCCACGTACGGACTGACGTACGGGCCACGGCGCACTGCCGATCGAGGATGTTAGCTCGCCTATTTTAGAACGGCGTCGCGGAGCTGACCCATGGCGCACGATCAGCAGCTGCGCCAGCACGCTCTTGTAATGCATCTATGTATTTCCAACTGAAATTTAAGCCAGGGTAGTTAGAAAGGTACCCGTAAAAAAAATATCTGTATGCAATTACTCATGTGAACATTCACCTGCCGATCAGCTCGTGATGCATCTGGTAGTGCTGCTGTACTTATGAAGCAACCGATAACAATCAAGCTCAATAAATCAGAGATATTTAACTAGCTATATATGGAAAATACCCATGATTATCCAATTCCCTCTTAGGGAATTGAAGTCGTCCTTCTTGCAGAAGACTCATTTGCCTTGCACTTCTGTTAGAGCATCTCCAGCAGCATTGTTAAATTGAATTGCTATACATAAAAACTGCCAGAAAGCCTAAAAACTGTCAAAAAACTGCTCCAACAGAATTGCTATATGGATTGCTATACCTAAAATTTTTAGGCTATAGCCTAAATTTCTCTCTCCTGGACTCAAATATACCAATCCAAGCATGGATTGCTAAAACTCCTGATGCTGTGGCGAAAAGCCAACTGCTTCCGCGCGGACGTTTCCGCTCCGACGCGTTCGCCCGCTGCCAGCCGCTTCGCCCGCCACCGGCACCAAATCGAGCAGCGCCGTCGCCGGGATCTCGCCGGTGTCCACCGGATCCGTGCGCCACAGCCCCGACTCCACCCTTCCCTCTCTCTCGCCCCCTTGCCATGGACGAGCCCGGCCGCCTCCAATGCCATGCCGCCATGGAGCTCACCGTGGAGGACGCGCTGTCCGAGCCCGAGTCGCGTCGCCGCGCCCCACGGCCTCGACTGCACTAGCCGAGTCCCCGCCGCGACGGCCGAGCCCGCGCCGCGCCTATCCTCAGATGCGACATGGACGGGGACAGGTCGCCACCGTCGACGGGAGGAAGTGGATCTGGGGAAGATGGATGGCACGGGTGGATAAGGCCATGGACACAAGCTTTTGCAAACAGGCCCCCTTCAAAAGATGTAATTTTTCATAGTTTCTCTGTGTCTTGAAGTTTTTATGAAACACCCCCTGAAGTTTAGAGTATCTATAGAAAATTTTATAGGTATCCAATTTAGGTATGCTGCTGGAGAAGAGAACAAAAATTTCTTGCAAATCTTCTCTCTCCTGTACCTAAAGCAAATTTTAGGTCTCCAATTTTAGCAATTCTGCTGGAGATGCTCTAAAACATCCCGCTTTATATATGTAACCTCGCGGCCTGACTTTTGCTTGATCGATGGTAGAAGGGTAATTGGCTACAGAGAGACCAACACATGGTGCAAGCATGTTCCTTCATGCGCGTGTGTGTGAGAGAGGGATTCTGTGGAAGGCACGATAATCAGTACCGGGAATATGAGACATCTGGAACTATGTGCCTTGCCTCATCGGACGTTCTTGTAGAAGAACCATGAGGCCGGTAGAGCTAGGCAACATCAAGTCCAGCATTTGATGAAATCCTCGATGGACAAGCTCAACGTGCGCGACCCGACCTGGAGCTTGTGTGCTCTCACAGATGCATTCTGCACGCACGCACAACCTGGAGCCTGACCTGCGATGCGTAGCGGCCCGGAGCATGCGAGGTGGTGAGAACACATCTAGCTGGCAAGTTCATAACAGAGCGATGCCAAGAAATAAATGATAAAAAGAAAGATAAACATTAATTAGTTTGACAGGGGGCAAAACCCCTGGTTACCGCTCCCCCCTCTCGTCCCTCAGTAACTTCTCTCGCACTCAGCGGCTCGTGCTGGCAGGTGGCGACCTTACTGTAGCTTGGCGGCAACCAGGCACTGGACGAGATCTGTGGACGGCCGATTGGTACCGGCGTTCATGATCAGTGGGCGCAGGGCGTTCTGTGCGTGGCATCGGGGCGGCACGGTCGCGAAGATTATGAGGAACACCTTACGGATCAATACAAGTAATGTAACAGTATTATACAAAATCATTGCTAAAAAGATTATCATATGTGTGTCGTTCTTGGCAGATATGAAAGGCTGCAGATAAATAATTAATCAACTGCCGCACCACGCTAGAAATTGTGGCTCGCCTTGACCGCTCGATATGAGGCGCGGCCATTAGCTACTGTGGAAACCCATTCATCCCAGTCCATGGACCGTAGACGGACACCTTTTGCTCTGGTCCACGATTGCATAGATGGATATTTCCAGCATAAAAATAGTTCCGTAAATTCCTTAAATGTTTGTTTTAACCCGCCGCTACAATAAAATGAGTTGTGCAGCTATATATAGAGCTTTTTAGGTGTAGTGATAGTTTCTAAGCACTCCTCACCGAAAAATACCAGACTTCTCGTGGTACCATCCCACTTCATCTCGAGGACCACTTCTGCATCTATCTCATGATGCAGTTCTATGACCTTTGACAAATTCCATTCATTAAAAGTTTCATAAATGAGGTTGCTCATCTTCCTGACAGCCTTGAGCACACCTTTGATGAATTCCCTCTGGGCAGCCTGTTGAAAAATTGCGCGGACTATCGTTTAAACTAGCACATCTTTTTAATAATAACTCCAATATGTGATTCTTGCACCTAAATCTCCATTTCATTGTAACCTATCAATCATAGTGTTTTTATTATATATTTTTCTCTGTAGGTATACTTTTTATAATTGTTTGTCTCTAGTTTATCTTTTCCTGCTGGTTCATGTGCGTAGATGTCAATGTCCACAAGGTGTGCAAGAATATCAAGAGCAGTAGTACGAGATCATTGAGCATCTTTTTTTTGAAGGCAAGTGTTGTTGAAAATCTTTTCTACTTAGGATTATATAGTACTCCCTCCTTCCATAAATATATTGTACATCTAGTTTTATCCTAAGTCAAATTTTTTTTAACTTAATTTGACCAATAATATCTAGAAAACCATAAGGGTTGACAACATAAAAATGCTTTTACTCCATCATGAAATGAACTTTCATAATATATAACTATCTTACTTTGAAATAGTATATATTTTAGATATTGTTGGTCAAAGTTTAAAAATTTGACTTAGGACAAAACTAGATGTACACTATATTTCTGGACAGAGGTAGTAGTATATTCCTTCAATTAATGCATCCAATCTTAATTTATAATCCTATGCATGCTATGATTTACTAGATATTTCTTTCTTAAATCGACTTTGTTATTGTAGATTCATGCTTGACCTTTTTGTCTATGTTTGGAATGGGAATCTATCCTTAATTTGACTAATTGTCCATGCAACATCACTCTAGAGATGGTAAAATGTTTTGGTATGGTGTTGTCGTACATGAGACTTTTGGTTTGTGCTAGTACCTGCTCTAGATTCTCAGGACTGGTTCATGGTCTTGGTCACATGGCCTAACCGCTCCATAAAAATGATGGTATCGAACATCATGGTGTCCTATTTCTGCTGCACCATTTGGTTGTTGAGTGGCACAAAAGGGGGCTGCTATGGGGGAGGAAAAATGGACTCCTCTGTAGTACCAAAACCTTAACGAGTGTCTACTGAGTCAGGGACGCTTTGTAAAGGCCTTGCGCTGATCTCCTGGTCGCACACCAAAGGCAGCGTGCATGTTGCATTAAGGGGGTTTTAGTCATCCCACGGGTGATAACGTGGTGCAACTCCATGGGGTGGGAACCTAGCTAGTGAGTCAGTGGCCAGGTGATGGCAACCCCGTGGAGTTGGTAGTCGAATGGAATTTGATTAGTTGTCTTTGTTTGAGGGAGGTTATTATAACTGAGTTAAGCCTTCCTTATTAATAGCCATGCCATGTTTTAATTTCCACACTTGCTAAAAGTACTCATGTGCTTGCATTTTTTCTAAAATAAATGTTGCTCAGTAAAGGCAGAGACAAAGTGCCAAAGCCAACATGCAAGATGGTGCATAGAAGGTCAAGTTGCCCCAAGTCGATTGCATGTGGCGCACCCAATTGTATGTGGAGAACCCTGCAATTTATTTTTTCGTCGATGTTTTTTAACTCAAGTTTGTATTAATGAAGTTTATTTATTCTTTATAGATTTTTTTATCATTAATGATGGCACTAGAATCTTAAAAAATCTGATCCTGACATGCATGTAATTTTCCTCCAATTTGTGCCTTTAAAATCTGATGTGACATAACTTAAAGATTACATGTTTATTAAAATTGCATCCCTTTAATTGATGCATTACATTGCTTATTAACGGCAGCAGCACTGATCATTATTCCGAATCCAAGCAGTTTTGCAGCGAGTAAACTTCGCGAAGCCTCTTGTTGTACAATATTGACCGCATGTATGAAGGTTACAGCAAGAAAAACGAACACATTTCTCCCAACGCGGAAATAGTTCAGGGTTGATCTGGTTGCTGATGTTGGCTTCATGTGCATCACAGTTGGCTTAATCTACACAGCAGTAGAAATCAAATAAGGTCATTTGCTTGGTTAATTCATCTAAATATATCAAGAATATAAATTGGTGAACAACTAAAAGTAGAGATATGCACCATTTCTAACTCGGCCATAAGATGGGGTGGCACAAGACATGATGGTATGAAGTAAGAACAATGTAACTGCCAAGGACTTGGTCCTCATCATATCGCTCTTGAGGTGTAACCTAATGAAGGTGGTATCGTTACCCCTTTTCCTTTTCGAGGACGAATAAAAGAGGAATGTTTCTTGTATCTTTGTATCCCTTTTACTTCAAAGTGCAGTTCCTTATATAGAAGCTCAAGCAACCTACGAAATAATAAATCCATGATCTGAAAATACATGTTAATTCTATCATATCTCACATTTAGGCTTTTGACATCTTCCACAAAGCAGTAAATTTATGAATATCCAAAGCAGTATCAGCTATAAATTTATTCCCTCATTTCCATATGTCTCACTACTTGGATTTGGTATCTCTTTCCACTCAATAAAAAACAATTGAGTATGCTAATCAATGCATGTTTCAAATATGTAGCCTATGAACTTTGTACTCCCATAACTCTACACTAGTTTTGAGGTATCTCAAGATCAACGTTTTGTTTTTTACACAAAAATAATTGTCTTATGTGTTTACTTAACGATATTTACTCCTCCGTTACCTCCTACATAGTATCCTATGTCTCCAATATCCTATATGTCAAAACCACCAGTCCTGCCACTTATATTAAGAAGAGATGCCGGCAACTACGTAGTTGAAGTAGGATAGTTTCTTCTTCGGAATGGGAGTCTTCTGGAACTACATTCCCTTGAGGGATACATTGCATTTCCTTTTAAACAACCCATCTGGCTGGCACAGCTCCGGGATACTATGACACCCCATGTCACATGAAGCCCAATCCGTCGCAAATCGTACACCAGAACGAAACCAAACTCGAATTCAAAGAAAAGAATAGAAAACCTTCAAATTTGGTTAATTGACAAACCATAGCTTGTGAAACAATTCAAATTTTTTCAATAACAACTTGACCTGAATAAAAATTCCTGTCAAAGCACATCAGAAAAGTTAACTTTCGGGAATTTTCCAAGATTTTACAAATTCAGGAAGTACCCCTAAAAAATTCAGTCAATTGCCCTCAAATCTCTCTGTTCCTGGAAGTTTACTTCAAAATATGCAACTCAAAATTGCTTGGACCCAAAAGCAAAGTTGGAGCTGGTTGTTTGATCTTCATTCCAAGAAGTTGCCAGAATTTTCGGAGGTCTGGAAGTTTTCCTTTTAATTCGAGGAAAGAAGGTAATCAGATTTCTTCAATCTAGGTCAAATGTTGATCGTTGTGAAGTAACTCCAAGTTTCAGTACAACAACCCCTTGGAAAAAATCATGAGCAAACTAGAGAGCAATTAGTGAATTATATATTTTGGCAGGATTTTTGAGTATTTTTTGGGTATTTAAATAAATGCGCAAACTTTTAAAAGCGCCCAACTTTGACCGGCTGCAGTTTGCGATTGGTTCAAGATCCTGGTGTGCATGTTACACCATCGTGTTCATCACCCTGTGATCTATCCGAATGCCAATTTTCATGATTTGTGGGGCACATCTACTATATATTTTATTTAGTGTGCACAAGTTGGCAGAAAACCATTGAGCAAAAATTCGGCGGAAAAGAAAAGATGTTGTGGAGCCCACCTGTCATCCTCATCGCTCTCACTGAAGGCCGTCTGAGCTCGCTCTCCGTGTGGCCGACGTCAAGTCGGTCGCGCCACGGGGCTCATCGAGGACGCCTATGCGAGACGAGAAGCCGCGTCTCGCCAACAACCCCCCGACCTCTCACAACGCCGCCTCCTCAACCGCCAACGGCCGGCGACATCTCCCGCCTCGCCGTACATTGACTTGGAATAAAGCAAACGTTGTACATAGACAGGACGATCTGTAGGAGATACTCACAGGGGCGTTGTGAAGGTTCGCACAGAGTTTTGCAGCGCCGCATAGCTATGTCCTTTCTCTTGTTCCTCTTAAACCCAAACTGATCACGTAGCTGATAGCTGATATTTACACACACACACACACACACACACACACACACACACACACACAAATGATCTCGGATGTTCCGGCGACGTGTGCAGCTCGGCGCGAGAACTAGCAACAACTAGTATATCTACGTGCAAACAACACTTGCCTACGTGCAAACCACACAGCCTCACCGGCCTGTTACCATGAGTGAACAATGATAAGACAGCCTCATCAATAGAAAGAGCATAGTATTGCATTTACTAGGAGTGCGAGGCATCTGGAGCTACATCCGCTGCACATGACAACATCCACGTAGAGAATAATCACCCGGCCAGTAGAAATCAGCGGTATGCCCTGTCTCCATGGCTCCATGGTCGTCTGATCACTTGTGCAGAGTAAGTTGGTGTAGCTCGACAAACAACAGGAAGAAAGATGATGGCGCTCCAGGCCACCTTCCCACTGAACAGAGGCAGGTCGCGTCTGGAGGAATAGAGGCCAGTTGAAATGTTTCTGTTGGCTTACCTGCTTGTCGATCGGCTGACACCCACCAGAATATCAAAAGACGAACCACCTCGTTGATCAGAGGCACCATGGTTTGCCAATAAGTTTTGTTAATTGATATACACATTAGATCACTAAAAATCAGTTAAGCATTATGCCGGTGCATTGAGCTGATTAATTCGTTACAGATGCTTCATCCATCTACTCATACTAACTATATCTCACCTATGCACATCATCGAGTCAACATACTACTGCCATTTTAAGATATGATTTGGTCCATACTGAGGCTCATGAATAAGTTATGTCTCGCCATTTATGTAATGTTTTCTTCTCATTTGATCTTAGTCATATGGCTCACAACATTGTAATAAGAACCAGGCTAGCTATGTTGGAGGAACTACTTCCATTTTCTAAAACAAAAAAGGGATGTGCTATTTGTGATAGGAAATGCAGCTAAGTTTTTGAAATCGGCTTGTTATAAATAAATTAAAAGACCCACAACAGTACCACTCAAATTCGTTACAGATGCTTCATCCATCTACTCGTAACTAACTCGATCTATCCCACCAATGCACATCATCGAGTAAAGATATTACTGCCATTTCAAGATGTGATTTTGTCCATACCGAGGCGCATGAATAAGTTATGTCTCGCTATTTATGAAATGTTTTATTCCCTTTTGATCTTGGTCAGATGGTAATAAGAACCAAGCTATGTTCGAGAAACTATTTCCATTTTCTAAAAGAAAAAGATGTGATTTTACAGAGCGAAAATGCAGGTAGATTTTGGAAGGCTGCTTGTTATAAATAAATTAAAAGATCCATAACACACTACAACTCAAATGTTTACGTACATCATTTTCCTTGTTCGGTCGATTGCCTTTCACACACAAATCTGGTCAAGATACCATTAAAGACTAAACTATCAACTAATCACATTTTATACATATATGGATCCATATACCTTTTACTCTTATTTACTTATATATTTACCGTTCACAGCTATTCTCACTCATATGTGTTAGTTAAAGATATTTTGACATCCATACTTGGATGTCAGACTTGTGACATGTGATCGAGTGACGTACCTATCTATTTTGTACCACAGCAAGATATGGTGGATGATGCATGGACATATGGGACGACAAATCAATGGAGATCAAATGCCACAGTGCACTCATCAACCGACTTGCCTGGAAGCCGAAACATGCATGTCCTTTACTATAATCTAAGATAAAAAGGCACATAATATTCCGTTTCTTATCATCTCTCATTATACATCATCAAGATTTTTAAGTACATAGTCAAGCAGTAATCTTCATCTTCCTATGACACCATATATGATCCTATCTTCAATCTTAGTTAAGGAGATCAAGTGACATGCATGACCTTCTTATATAAACAAAAACAAACGTATGTAGTGCATAGTCAAGGTTTAGGCTTCCTCTTTCCGTGACATCATATGTGATCCTATCGCCAATCATAGCTAGGGTGCCCGTCTAGTCTCTTAAAGCCAACACAACCCTTCAAATCAGTACAAAGAAAGAGCCATGGCAACGATGAGAGAGTTGGAAGCATGACCTAGATATTGGGAATAGGAGTCTTCAGGAACAACATTCCCTCGAGTATATGCGAGCACCCTGCAACCAGAATTTCTGACCCGGAATGTTCATTTGGATGCATGCGCCCTAGCAGTGATAGATGCCCTCATGCGAGCCCCTACTATGCTGTGGTGTGCGAGACCGGCAAGTTTGGTTGAGCCGAGAGGATCCACGTCAGCTGCTGACACCCATGTGCGGCCACACGACTGCAAGATGAAAAACCATACTCCGGCAAGGCAGCGCCTAGTGGACTATCCTGCTCTGATGCTCTGCAAATGACATCGCGGCAAACCGAATGGGGAAAATGACACTTTACATGGTGGCACGCAGCTTGGGGGTAGCGCAATCTTATCTCGTGGCGGCGTCTTTGCAGCGAGGGACAGCGTCTTATCTCGCTGAAACGCTCGACTAGCCTAACCCATTCATGGTGACACATCTGTGTGGTGCGGCCCGCTCTTTCTCTACTATGCTTTACTACACTAGGACTGTGATGACTCTATTCCTTGGTCCACGGCCGACGCACAACAGAATCTCTCTGGAACTACATACCTAGGTCCACCTCATAGACCATCAAAGTCTTGTTATGGATCGATGGGATGTGCATAGTTTGTGTACATGCTAATTAGATCATTGAAAAGCTTAATTAAACACCATAACGGTTATGTAACATTTTTGTAGAGGCAATCAACTCAGCCACTGCACTACGAAGGTAAATCACTAATCAGTTTGTTACAGAAGATTGGTCCATTTATCTGTATGTACTCTGTGTTAGAAATAGCATAGTATCTTGTATAGGTAGAAAGTTATCTCTATCTATGTAAATCTTGTAGATTGATCAACAAGTCATGCAATGACTTGTTGCCGTGTACAAAGGATCTTGAGATCCTTACTTGTGTTGTAAGCCACGATGAGGGCTATTCTCATCTCTATATTAACACGCAAGGCGTGCCGAGCCAAAGGCATCGCTTCCACCAAATTCACATGGTAATCAGAGCCTCGCTCTTCCTCCGACGCATCTATGTCGACTTCGTCCGCGTCCTCGCCTCTGGCGCTGGGTCTCGGCCTGCCGGTGACCGAGAAGCTCACCAAGGGCAACCACGTCCTGTGGAAGGCCCAGGTGCTCCCTGCGATTCGCGCCGCCCAATTCACTGGGTATCTTGACGGCAGCAAGAAGGCGCCCGAAGAATTCGTCACCACCAAGTCCTCTGGCGACAAAGAAGTGACGACCCCCAATCCTGCCTACGCGACCTGGATCGCGCAGGATCAACAGGTGCTCGGCTACCTCCTCGCGTCGCTGTCGAAGGAGGTCCTCCAAGCCGTCGCCACCATGTCTACGTCCGCCCAGGTTTGGGCGTACATTGAGAGCACATATGCCTCTCAGTCGCGGGCGCGCGCCATCAACACTCGCATCGCGCTCGCGACTACCCAGAAGGGAAACCTCTCCGTCTCAGAGTACGTGAACAAGATGCGCAGCCTCGCCGATGACATGACTTCGGCGGGCAAGCGCCTTGATGATGAAGAGCTGGTCGCCTACATCTTGGCCGGCCTCGACATGGATTTCAACCCCGTCGTCTCTGCCGTCGCTGCTCGGGTTGAACCTATCTCCGTGGGCGAGCTTGTCAATCAGCTCGTCTCCTACGAGTCGCGCGTCGAGATCCTGCAAGGCGCGCGCTCTCAGTCCTGCGTCAACTCCGCGTCGCGCGGCGGGCGCGGTGGTGGTGGCTACATGCGTGGCGGGGGCATGAACACTCGCGGTCGCGGCGCTGGCCGCGGCTACGACAAGGGGCGCAACCAGGGAGGCCCCAAGCGCCCCAAGTGCCAGCTGTGCGGCCTTGAGAACCACAAGGCCGCCAAGTGCTACAAGCGCTTCGACATCTCCTTCACCGGCGAGGATTCCAAGACTGCCGCTGCTGCATCAGGCTCCCATGGCTATGACCCTCTCTGGTATGCCGATAGTGGAGCTACCGACCACATCACCGGCGAGCTCGACAAGCTGACCGTCCGCGACAAGTACAACGGCGGCGATCAAGTCCACACTGCTAGTGGATCAGGTATGAGCATAAGTCATATTGGCCATTCTACTTTACATACCCCTGTTCGTGATCTTCACCTCAAAGATATTCTATATGTTCCTAAGGCCAACAAAAACTTAGCCTCTGTTCATCGATTAACATCCGATAATGATGCTTTCTTTGAAATTCACCCCAATTTCTTTTTTATCAAGGATCGCACAACGAGGAAAACTCTTCTTCGAGGCAGGTGTAGGGGCGGCCTCTATCCCTTGACATCCATTCCCGCTGGCTCATCTAAACAAGTGTGTGGTGCCATCAAACCTTCAGGTTCACGGTGGCATAGTCGTTTAGGACATCCTTCGTCGATCATTGTTGATCAAGTCATTAGCAAAAATAAACTTCCTTTTGTTAAAGAGTCCAATAAAGAGTCAGTTTGTGATGCATGTCAGAAAGCTAAGAGCCATCAATTACCTTATTCGAGATCTTCCCGTGTTTCTAATGCTCCCTTGGAACTCATTTTCTCTGATGTGTGGGGGCCTGCGCCTGATTCTTTTGGAAGAAAGAACTACTATGTTAGTTTTATTGATGATTTTAGCAAATTTACGTGGATTTATTTGCTCAAATTCAAGTCTGAAGTTTTTCAAAAATTTCATGAATTTCAAGCATATGTTGAGCGGCAATTCAATAGAAAGATCTTGTCTATGCAGACTTATTGGGGTGGTGAATACCAAAAACTCAATTCCTTTTTCAAGAAAATTGGGATTGAGCATCATGTTTCTTGTCCTTATGCGCATCAACAAAATGGCTCCGCTGAACGCAAACACCGCCATATTGTCGAAGTTGGTCTCTCACTTCTTGCTCATGCATCCATGCCTTTTAAATTTTGGGATGAAGCCTTTCTTACCGCCACATATTTGATCAATCGTCTTCCGAGCAAAACAATTGATCATCAAACCCCTCTTGAGCGGTTATTTGACTTGACACCAGATTATTCGTCTTTCCGCACTTTTGGTTGTGCTTGTTGGCCCAATCTTCGCCCCTACAATGAACGCAAACTTGAATTTCGCTCCAAACAATGTGTTTTTTTGGGATATAGCAACATGCACAAGGGTTTTAAATGTCTTGATATCTCTTCTGGACGAATATATATTTCTCGTGATGTCGTTTTTGATGAGACAGTTTATCCCTTCGCAAATTTGCATTCAAATGCTGGCGCTCGATTGCGTGAAGAAATTTTGTTGCTTCCTTCACATTTGTTAAATCCTACAGGGGATGTTCATGTAGATGGTTCTTTATTGACTAATGCTCCTACTAATCCTTCCCCTGGAGAACAAGCAGATTTTTTGGCGCAGGATGGACATCTTTCCTCTGCTCCTGGTGCGCTACCACAGCAGCTACATGCACCTGAAGAAGCTGCTGCACCGGCGGGCCTCACGCAATCTTCGTTGGCGTCAGCACCGCACCCGCCGCCAACTACCTCGGACGACTCGGCGCGCGCGCCTGCGCTGCACGACGCGGGGGCAGGCGGCTCCCTGTCACGTGGCGCCGTCGCCAGCTCCCCGGGCCCAGGCGGGGCCCGGTCCTCTCCAGCATGCGCGCTCCCGCGCGCCGACCGGACGGGCTCAGATGGGGCCCAGTCCCATGCAGGCCAATCTCCAGCCGCCACTGGACAACCGCGGCACGACTCGCGCAGGCAAGGGGGGCAGGGATCCTCCTCGGACCCGGTGCCTGCGCCAACAGCTGCACCACAGGCGTCGCAACCTCCACCAGCTGCAGGTCGTCCACACACACGACTCCAGTCTGGTATACAAAAACCAAAACAGTACACCAATGGTACTGTAAGGTACGGTCACTTGGTTACTTCTGAAGAACCTGTTGATATTCAAACTGCTCTAGCACATGCCGATTGGAAGCTTGCTATGGACAATGAATTTTCTGCATTAATCAAAAATAAAACCTGGCATCTAGTACCACCTAAGAAAGGGATTAATATCATTGACTGTAAGTGGGTTTATAAGATCAAAAGAAAAGCAGATGGTACCATTGATCGATATAAAGCTCGTCTAGTTGCTAAAGGTTTTAAACAACGATATGGCATTGACTATGAGGACACATTCAGTCCAGTGGTGAAACCTGCCACCATACGTCTTGTGTTGTCCATTGCAGTTTCCAGAGGATGGAGTCTTCGACAGTTAGATGTTCAGAACGCGTTTCTTCATGGTGTTCTTGAGGAAGAAGTATATATGCGTCAACCTCCAGGTTATGAGGATAAGTCTTTACCTATGCACATTTGTAAATTGGATAAAGCATTATATGGTTTGAAACAAGCACCCAGAGCCTGGTATTCAAGGTTGAGCATCAGATTACAGCAACTTGGTTTTATGCCTTCTAAAGCAGATACCTCTCTGTTTTATTATAACAAGAAGGGGTTTATGATATTTGTTCTTGTTTATGTTGATGACATCATTGTTGCTAGTTCATCTACAGAAGCAACTTCTGCTTTACTCAAGGATCTTGAGAAGGATTTTGCTCTCAAGGATCTTGGAGACTTACACTTCTTCTTGGGAATTGAAGTGAAGAAGAAGGATAATGGTATAATTCTTACACAAGAAGGGTATACAACAGATGTGCTTAAACGTGTAAACATGTACACGTGCAAGCCTGTTAGCACACCCATGTCTACTTCAGAAAAATTGACTGCACGAGGAGGAGATCTTCTTGGTCCCGAGGATGCCACACGCTGTAGAAGCATTGTTGGTGCATTACAGTATTTAACTTTGACTCGTCCTGATATTTCCTTCTCTGTTAACAAAGTATGTCAATACTTGCACTGTCCTACGTTGGTTCATTGGAGTGCAGTCAAACGAATACTCAGATACTTGAGAGGAACAATTAAATATGGTTTGCAGATTAGTAAGTCCAAATCAACTTTAGTTAGTGCTTTTGCAGATGCAGACTGGGCTGGTTGTCCTGATGACAGAAGGTCTACAGGAGGTTTTGCTGTGTTTCTTGGGTCTAATCTTATATCATGGAGTGCTCGTAAACAAGCAACTGTTTCAAGGTCCAGTACAGAAGCAGAGTACAAGGCACTAGCCAATGCAACAGCTGAAATTATGTGGATACAATCTCTTCTGCGTGAGCTAAGTATACCTCATCCTAGCTCAGCTAGTCTATGGTGTGATAATCTTGGTGCAACTTACTTATCTGCAAATCCAGTGTTTCATGCTAGAACTAAGCACATTGAAATTGACTTTCATTTTGTGAGAGAAAGGGTAGCTCGAAGGCTACTAGATATTCGGTTTATACCAACAGGAGATCAAGTTGCTGATGGTTTCACTAAACCTCTCTCTGTTCGTCTCTTGGAAAACTTTAGACGCAATCTCAACTTGGACAGTTGTGATTGAGGGAGGGTGTTAGAAATAGCATAGTATCTTGTATAGGTAGAAAGTTATCTCTATCTATGTAAATCTTGTAGATTGATCAACAAGTCATGCAATGACTTGTTGCCGTGTACAAAGGATCTTGAGATCCTTACTTGTGTTGTAAGCCACGATGAGGGCTATTCTCATCTCTATATTAACACGCAAGGCGTGCCGAGCCAAAGGCATCGCTTCCACCAAATTCACACTCTGTCTCACCCATACATTTATAGCATCGAATAATAATTGTGCCTGTTCAAGATGTGAGATTGTTCCCACATTGAAGAATGAATAAATGATGTATCATATATTTTTGGCTGCAGGATTTGATGGGTCATATATGGGACGTGTAACACTGCATTCAAAATCGGTTTTAGGATGGCACATCCTTTGATATATTACATGTTCACTTGCTATCGCCCATATGCATCAGCAAGACATCTCTCACATTAATTCTTTAATTTGGATGTCTGGCAAGCAGGGGCGAAGCTACATGGTGGCTCCCGAGTGCCATGGCACCAGGGAAAATAGAAATCTCAGTGCAAATCTTCATATTTTCACCTCATGTGCCCCACGTAGAAGCACCCAACATCAGTCAGTGGCAGTCAGCTGGCACCATGGTCTTTGATGCGCTAGCTTCGCCACTGCTGGCAAGTGAGACACGTGAACGACGTACCTATTATTTTACTGAAGCTAGTTGTGCGCGTATATGAGCCACTGCAATAGTGCATGACTAACCTACTATTGTTGGACCATCATATATATGTCGTTCCTTTTTTTGCGAATACATATATTCTGTTCCTTGTATATTAGTAATAGAAATGTTATATATTTTTTATCGGAAAAATGTTACCTATTTTATCTCTTATTATTGCATCTTGATGTACTATTTAAATGGTGTAAATAAGTACATAGCAAATCTCTAGCCACTCTTCACAGCGGTGACCTCCTATATATATTAGCCTATATCTCCACCATTCTTCACTCCAACGGCTAGCTAGCTGCTCGAAACCAACAGGTCCCTGCAACTTTAGAAACAAAAAAAACATGATGGCAATGATGAGATTTGAAGTAGAATACAGTTCCACGTTGGCGGTTGGGAATCGGAGTCTTCTGGAACTAATTCCCTTGAGGACATGTTGCATCACCTCGTAAAAACAACATGAAGCTGGCATATTTCAACCGCCTAGCCCCCCGCAGTTATGGATTTGTGCTAGCTTATAGAACTAATGCCCATCTCTGACGTCAAATATCAGAGATGTGGCTTCAATAAGGCCCTTCTGTGATGTCTCAACAACCCAACCAAAAAAAGTTGTTCCTCTCTGCTCTTCTGTTCTAGTTGTATTACACATTTACAATCAAAAGTATTGAGATTTACAACTTCAAGAAGAAACAAAGATTCACAATACCAATATCCTCATTCTAAAGTACAGATGCCAACTAATTTTTCCAAACTGGTTTTAGCTGTTTTTTCTACAAGTACGTAGTCATAGGACTAAGCTCCAATGGAAAACACTCCATACTATCTACTTGTTCTAAACTGACCCACACGGTTGAAGTAGAGGACATTCTTGTTCTTGCTTGAAGTGCTCCTGCAAAAATGCAATTCCAAATATTGTAGTGTTTATAAACAGAACAAATCAAGAAGACATTAATTAAACTAGGTCAGATCCAGAATTCAAAATGAAGAATTAGAGGAATTAGAGGAAAACATGAACAATTTGATCAGTTTGGCTTTTGTAATTGTTGTAGCTCAGATCCAGAATTCAAATTAAATAAGAAAGAAGTGAGGGAACTGAGGTAAAGAGCAAAGAGCAATAGGAATAGCCGCAAACCATGATCAGCTAACAATCAATGCTTGGATCAACCACAAAATGAAAAGGCATTAGTGGGGAGAAACTGATTAACTATTATTTGTAACACATGAGGTTCTAGCAATTTCTACTTCGTACTCTACACAGTTCTAAATTTTTTTCACACTTACATTCAGTTATACTGTCATTTACTACTACCATCTCAAAACCATCAGCAAAAAAGAGCACTGAATACCTGAACTTGACAAGCGAAGCTATGGCCATACAAATATTGCAAGCAGCAGTACGTAGTGATAACTCTCACAAACTGATAGGACCTTCACATCACAACACATAAAGCAAACAGGTTTACTTAGCACTTAATTTTAAAGTTGCTTATTTCAGTGTTATATACATTAGTTATGATATATGACTTCTAACAATTGTTGCTTCATTTGGCTCAGCAATTGATTCGCTCTGTGCACTGATCTGCAAATGGGAGCACTGAAAGTATTAATTTTAGCATAAAGAAAATTCTTTTTTTTTTGCGGGGAAAGCTCTAAGAAAATTCAAGGCTTTAGAGCTGCAAGTTTAGCTAGCAGATCCTGTAATATAACTCTCCAGTTCTAGATACTATATGTCCCTAATTTAAATGGAATCAACTAAGGATTTAGGCAAGGCAAGTAAGATGTCCAAACGAAAAATCGAGGCCCCGATTTGATGTTTCAGATGCACCCAGGGCATTTATTTGTTTCATTTGATCTACTTCTCCATCACAGCGAGACCTATGACCTATGGCAATTGACTGACTCCTGTATTTCTTCACATTGAACTTTGATGCAAGCTATTGGTGGGAGGTAATGAACATAGAAAACTTTTTTTTTTTGCGATTATGAACATATAACACTTGATGCAGTGTCATCAGCACAATTTAATTACCGTGGCATTCATCAATGAAAATATGAGCAGCAGGCTGTACATGCAAGAAGACAGTATAATAGCAAGGGAATATTGATGTATAATTGTCAGATGCATGCACATGATCGTCAGAAAATGTTGCCTGTATGAACTGAAACTCACCAATTGGACAGCAAAATTGCTCCCTCTGGACCTGTAACTACAGAACCGCAGGTAAATTCCTTCGGCCACCAACCATCAAAAGCAATGAATAACATAAGTTCATCAGTAACTCTTTCTGAGGTCTCGCCCACACACATAGCACCAGCGAGTAAATACAGAGGTCGTCTGCATGTGACTGCTTGAGTTTGCAGATAATATCTGTAACATCCCCTTTTTTCATAAACCCTAATCACCCTTCTAATTGCGTCGTTAGTGCCAAACAAGAAAAGTTCAAGTGGTCATGTTTAAATTTTTCAAACAAATCAATTATCTCAAATGTGATCAAATTTGAGCTTGAACAAAAACTCCAAAATTTTGCACAACAGTGGGTCCCTTTAAATTGTTATTTGGGCTCCATGTATGAAAATAGAATTTTGGAGAATTTCCCAGAATTTTGTGGGACTCCGAAGAATTTCAAATAAATCAAAAGCTCTCATATCAATTTTTGCCTTCCAGGAATTTTCATTCAATTTCTGTGCAGCAATTCGAAATCTTCCAATAAGGAAAAATGTTCCTGTAGCTTTGACCTTTCATCCCCAAATTTTTCAGATTTTTCTGAGCTTGGGATGGTTAGGTTTGGAGCAGTTGATTTCAGCACGTTTGAGAATCAGTTGAAAAATAAAAAGAACACGCGGGGCCCACTCGTTTCTTTCTCACGCTCTGCCTCTCTGCTTCGCTCCCCATACCGCACGCTGTGGCCGTCGTCACACCGGCGACTAGTCCTCCTCCAGGACGTCCTCATCCACTCCCCCTCAGCCGGTTCACTCTCCCTCATCTTCTTTCTCCCTCGCACTCTAGTTCTTTTCTTCTTCCTCTCCCGCTCGGTCAAGAAACCAGCCGCCACGGCCGAGTGGAGCCCGAGGTCGCCGTCCACCGCCTCCAGTTGCTCCCTGCCCAAACCTCCACCACAAATCGACGTCATAGCAGGCTCCCTGGCTTCCCGTGGCCATCACTCGCTCTCTCCTGCAGTGAAGGTTGAGATCGACAGCCACAATCTTCAAGCCGGCCACCGAACCTTCATCGATCTCACCGTTGATTCCCGCTTCTCCGGTGAGTTTCCGCTCGATTCCTTGCGATTGAAGCTTCCTCACATCCCTAGGCATCCATTTGAGTCATCCCCCGTGCAATTACACCACCCAAATCGATGGATTTCGAGGATTTCTGGCCGCCGGTTTTTGCTTCCCCTGATTTTACTGTTCACGACCTAAATTCCTGAAAATGGGAAAATGGTTAAAAACTTCAATAAGTCATATCTGTAAAAATATAGCTTGGAAAATTATGAAAAAAAATTGTTGGCTTCCTTATGAAGAGATCTATCCAATGGTACCACAACATCACTATGTTACTCAGTAAATTTTTGTACAAAATTCAGAGAACGAAAACCTAAATAAATTCATATATGTTTTTCCTGCTCATCCAAAAATCATGTAAATTGGTTTGAATGCATCTCATGACAATACTGACCACTCACCAAGTTGCATATTTCATTTCTGCATATGTTAGCAGTAATTGCATTTTCAAGCTTTAACTTGTTTCTTTTTCATAAAATTTATTCATGCATGCTTTTAATCCAATTTTTGGATATGTTCACTATACTTAGTAGTAGCGTACTCTGAAAAATACAAAATCAATTATTGGCCTTCCAGAACCATGTTAATTAAATTTGAAATGAAATATGTTGTTTCGACACTTTAAAAACCTAAGAACATGTCGCCTTTTGTGAGGATGCTTCAAATGCAAACACCTCGATATCACTTTATGCCCTCCCTGAGCATCACAGCAACACACTCACCATGTCATTGCATCATTTTATTTAACAAAGTTTTATATGTTAATTGCACTTAATTCTTGTTTTGCATTGCATATCATCCATTTAGGAAACGATGCTGGAACCAAGAACGTGGAGATCATGGTGGAGGAACGTGGTGCTGCTGCTAACGTATTTGAATGTGCTAACATTGATCAAACCCAAGGCAAGCCCCGGTGCATCTCAACCCTTTTCGAAATGTTTTCGCTTTCTCACATGTATGCGAGTCATGTATGTGCATTAGGTATTTAGGAGTTGAATGACACCTTAGTTGCATGTATCTATAGGCTTTCCTATGGGTTGGTTGTTCAGCCGCGCGTTACTTTATGCTATGCTTAATGTTGATTCATCGGTAGAAGTCGAGTGGTGCGGAACACTACTCACGAGCTATAGGACTCTTTTTGGGAGAATTACTGTAGTTGTTGCTATCTCACATGATGATGATAATTGGAGACCGGACGGGGATATGTAGGTTTGCAGCAGGACATGGAGGTCTTGTGTGCGGTAGCCCCGTCTGTGTCGATTGAGGACCGATCGTTGTGGACCCGTTGAGCAAGTTTGAATGTACCGGATGCATGCTAGTGATATGGGCACTAGTAAACCGATGTAACTTTATTACTGTATTGTTGGACGGGCCCCACCTCTCTTTTGGTGATGAAAATGGTTATGGTGGTTGCGGGTATGTGCTAGAAGAGAGGGTGCACGGGCTAACCACGGATGGCTAGCGCAGCATCGCGTGGAGAACGTGTACTCGGGAGAGGTGACACTCGGACCGGCTTTATGGTGTCTTGTGAAAGGTTGCCGTGCGTGACTCTTCGTGAGTGTGCGTACGTCGTGTTTTCTGGGTTTCGCCTGCAGGTGTAAATCGATTCGAATCGCCGTCCTTCGCGGTTATTGAGTACCACTTGTGATCGCTGCCACATCGTAGTAAGAAATGGAACATAATGATTATACTTGCTGTCTGTTACTTCAAATAACTGTATGCAACCATGTATTGATTAGTATAGGTTGCTCACATTTATGTTTATGCAATAACCCTTTTAATTTGGCTAAAATTTGTAAGAAGGACCAACTTTTAGTGCTATTTTTTATGCAATTTATTCCTATACCTTGGTCAGCCCCCTGCATGCTAGGAGTCGACCTTAGAAGACCATTTTGACAGGTAAGTCTTGCTGAGTATTAGTTGCTCAGGGTTTATTGTTTTAAATCTTTGGTTGCAGGTTCTTTTTTTTTAGCTCAGGAGGATGAGCCATATTTACGGGCTGAATGTGCTTCTTCATAGGTTAATTGACGTCGAGTTGTATATCGCTTCCGCTATGCTTTTTGAATTCTTTTATGTAATCAAAAGTGAATCAATGTTGTAATAATTAAACTTCATTTGTACTCTATTTTAATTATGCTCATTGTTGGCGCTTTCTAAGTACCCATTTTATGTGCTAATAGCAGCCATATTCCTCCACATTCTCACTATATTCTTGTCATAATTGTGCATTATTACCTCTAACCTTGACGAATTCCACTTGTAGTGTCGTTTAAGTGCTATGTTGCAGAATTAGGTGAAATGACACTATAAAGGCTCAAGTATGAGAAGTATCGACATGAAGCCCGACTCGCCATGTAAGGAGGGCTTCTCACTAGCCTATGACGCATCCAAGGCACCTCTGGACGTCCATGGAACCCAACATGCAAGCCCAAGGTCGTGGCCCAATGCCTAAGGATTTCTAAAAGGTTTATCCGGAAGGAAAGATCAATTCGCGCAGTCTAGAAACAGCACTGTATTGTCACGCAGATTTGGAGTTCAAGACGTGCTCTAATGGGAATCCAATATACATGAAAGTTGTAGATCTCGTCGAGAGCTTTCCGAAACGTATATGGATTATCCTGCTTTGACTCTGGAGCTAGGAGATATGGGCCCCGCAAAGAGACCTGCGCAGAGAAGTTCGAATCAGGACAGATATTTTGGCATCGCATATTTGGGAACAAAGACGGCCGAATCTGGAGATCCAATTAATACCAAAGTTGTAGACCTTTTCGAGGGCTACGAGATAAAGTCCGAGTTTGCCTCATTTGGACTCCGGATGGTGGAGATATGATCTATGGAAGGCGGAGCTACGAAAAAAGAAAATCGAGTCCGAACTGGAAACGAGTCGTGCCGATCAGCACACCTTTGGTGCCGACCGGCACCGACTTAGATTTGTTTTCTTTCACCTCCAGAAGCCTCCCAACTGTATATATAACCCATGGGACGCCCCAAGGACAGTTATGAACGGAGTTGGACGTCGGAAGACCTAGGGAGACGCCTCACACATCCAAGATGCCGTCCGGAGTTGAGAGCCACCACATAGAACATGTAATCTAGGCTAGTTAGCTTGCCGGCATGCCTCCATGCGCTGTTGGCTATGCCGGAGTTCTTGAGCCTCCCTTGATGTTCGTCAAGGTATGTAATTGATGGTGAGCATTGTGTCATTGTGAGAATTATTTGTCTTTAATCGGATTACTTTGGTCTATGCGATTGTGCATATTCTTAATTCTAGATACTTAATAAGAATATACTCGTGGCGAAGGATTGTTCTTATGGATCTATCGTATAGTGCAAGAAACCAATGGGGAGCTATTAACTCTTGTCGTGACAGGATCGGGGCGAACGAAACCACTATGTCTTGTAGAATACCGGGGTAGTTTGTGTAAGCTAAGACCTTGCTTTGACGTGATTTTACCTTATGGCTGGAACTACTAGATTATACAGGTTAAACTCTTGGATTGGATCTTGGTGAATATCTGTTTATCTGTTTACCACTCACGGTGCCGATCGGCACGGCCTCCGTGCCGACCGGCACAACACCTATCTTCTTCACACTCGCGTGTGTGCAATAGTACTTCATGCTAGGATTGTTCTGTTAGACGAAATAGTAACCTTAATCGTGTTCTCTTGCTGATCTCTGTGGATTCGATATTAAACCTTGGAATACTCTAAGGAAAAGTGCTACAATATACACCGTCCACTTGTGGTATATAAATGGGTGCGTATAAACGACCAACAAGCTCTTTCTGACGCCGTTGCCCGGGATCGGCAACTCGAACATATGGTGATCTATCTAGTTTTTCGGACTAATCCTTTTCTTTTATTGCACATGCCCTGTTTTTCGTGTTTTTGTGTCCATTAAAAACAGGTACAGCTAGACACATAGTTATCCAAGGAGTACAGACGGTGATCCATCCTCCCGGTGCCGGCCACCACAACCGTGGTGCCGATCGGCACTGCCTGGGGGATCGCTGCCGTGTGTTCTGGAGACGTCCAGAACGCTGAAAATATGACGACGTTGACGATCTGTGCTACATTCTCCTCACACCGGGAGCAAACAATTTCGTGCCGATCGGCGCAACGCCGATGCCGATCGGCACCTACCGATTTATCAAAACAAGGTGCACGCTCTTGTGTCAAAATTTTTTAAGACTAATGCTTTGCGAATATTTGGCTTGTTCATAGCAATAGGATATGGGAGAGAAGATTGAGGGCTATTTACCATGAAGATCGAGGATTTCAATTTATAACATTGAAGGCATGGTGGATATGTTCTTGATCATGAGTTTGTCGTTCTGTCTGCTGACTTCCCGGAGGTGTGCGCATCCGTACAGAAGATTGCATGGCCTAAAAAGTTGATATTCTGAAAGAGCATCAAGTCTAGTTTCCAATGGTTCAAGTCTCACATTATTTGGAGCTTTCTACAAAGATTTATGGCCAAAACACGAGACACTGCGCAGGCTGTTTGAAAATTTCGCGAGAATAGCAACCAATTAGAAGATTGAAGCAAATATGGAATTATGGGACCATATCCACGGGACCCATGGGTACCCAAACATTTAGAAGACTTCCTTTTGATCATAGACACGGATTCAAGTCATTCCAAACACGGAGTTTGAATAGTTGGAAGGTTTGAATTCAATTCGGATTCATCGCGAGACAGCCTGACACACCTTTACAAAAACGGCCATATCTCCCTCATACGGAGTCCGATAAGGACGTGTGAGTACTCGTTGGAAAGATAATTTGATGCCCGATGCAATGGTACAGGTGTACACCGCCCACTTGCGGTATATAAATGGGTGCGTATAAACGACCAACACTCATGTGTGTGTACTTTTAGACTCTTGCGTCGTCAAGTGTCACCCGATCTTGATCATGTTAAGCTAACCCCTCATTATTTGAGGCGGGATGCTACAATATCTTAGTACAGATAGACAAAAAACATACATTATGCATGTTTATGTCGGATTAATTCAAGGGCAGTAAGCTTGTGCAACACAAATGCAGCTAGCCGTAGTACGCATCCAACAGGACAATACAACATCCCGGCTTGAGGCACAAATGACAGGTCACCTATAGTTGCTTGCCTCTGCTTATCATAATTCACTCATGGTCGTCTACATGCAACACGAGATTTAAGAGATCGAATAATGTAGAGGGAATGGCTCCGCACAATAGAGAGAGCAAGAGCATCACTTGAAGTTGGAAGCATACATCATGCAAAACAGTGACTCGAAGTGGGAGGCATCTGGAACTACATCCGCTGCGCAAGATGAGATAAACGTAGAGAAGAATCTTCAGCCTGCAGAGATTGGCGTCATCTCCTCCATCCATTCATCGTAAGCAAGATGTTGGAGCTCAACACGTCTGCTAACCATACAAGCAACTCGACTACGGAGGAGTGGAGGCACGCAGAATGCTACAGCTAGCTTCCCCTCTCAATTGGCTGACGCCCACCTTAGTCTCTGGCGGAACCACCTCATCCATGGGTGCCAAGGTTTGCCGAGAGGTCTTGTTATACATGGGCCCGGATATGATGTTTATTGGTATAAATCATAAGAAGAGAAAATTATATATTTTTACACCAAAGGACTGAGATTAATTAATTCATTGCACAAGCCTTATGAACATCAATGAGAAAATATATTAGTGCCATTTCAAGATGTGATTTGGCTCATATTGAAGTATATGAATAATTGATGTAATATATATTTTTCACTACAGGATTTGACATCAACCAGAGAAAATGCAGCTAGCTTTTCGACGGCTCAATGAAGAGAATAATAAGCTACCTATACATAAATTAAAAGACCCACAATTGTATTTGTGCTTATGTGCATCATTTGCGTTGTGTTATCGGTTGCCTTTCAGGCAAAAATACAGCATGCGTATTATCTTGACAAGCAAGTCAATATACCATTAAATACTATAATTAAAATTTAACCAACATTTTCCATATATACATCCATATATTTTTTGGACTCTTATTAATAATATATGTACCGTTCCATTCCTATTCTTGCTCATATGTATTAGTTGAAGAAGTTTTCATATTTCATACATGAATGTCTGACCGCTGGGATGTGATCGATTGTAAGCAAGGTATGGTTGATTACGCGTGTATATATGGGACTAATAATGAAGATCAAGTGTCGTAGTGCACTCACTCCCAGCACCTCGTGTGGAAGCCAACCAACATGTCCCTTGTTAGATATAAATAAGACACACTGTCGCCCTCTTTAAAATTTGTCTTAGTACGTATCATCTAAGTTTTGTAAGTTCATATAGTCAAGTGTACTTGTCCTCTTCCCATGACATCATATATTTTATAAAAGCATGTGCGGATGCCCTCTTTTTTATATATATAACTCATGGTTTTATTAATTCAACAAGTTACAGACAATGGGGAGAAAGATCCTCAGTTTACATGATTGATTGCTTTAAGGAGGGCATTGACCTCGGGGAGCCAAGTGGCGCACCTGTACTGATAAATTGCACTTTGAGTCGATCTGATGGCTCCTTGACCAAGTCCGTGGGCCACGGTGTTGGCATCTCTGCTAATCTTCGTGATTGCATAGTCTCTGCCGTGGTTTTTGGTCCTGAACTCGTACAGGAGCGGTCGAAGCCTTCAGTCGCCAGGGTCAAGGAGGAAGTCGTTCTGCGCTGCAGGGTGGAGACGAGTGTCTGATTGTCTGACTTCTAGTCGCAGCCTGAGTGGTTGATGGCGGCGCTGATTCTTGCCAGGAGCATGGCCAGGGCCTCATCGTGGAGCAGGCCAGTGATCTGGGATGCTCTTGCCCGAACTTCAATCTATATGGTCGAAGTGATGGGGCCTAAATTGTTGCTGGTGACGAATCTTGTCTGAAATGTATGGGTCCACAATGTGCTGACTAGAATACTTGTGCATGAAATCCTCCTTTTAGTGCTAAATATTGCCTGACATGTGAGTTCATCATGTGTTTACTAAGATCCGTGTGGGCATAAGTCCTCAGATTAGTGACAAATATTGCCGGACGCGTGGGTTCATAATGTGCTTACTAGGATGCGGGTGAGCGAAATCGTCCCGTATAGTGATGAATATGTGGATCACCATGTGTTGACAGGAGCATGATCTTGACAAGCTAGTCATGCCATAAAAGACCTTTTTGTACGTACACGCATCCATAACTCCTATATAATAAGAAATTTACTGTCTATATATGGGGCTAATCAATGAAGAGACCAACTGCCGTGACCTCACCAACCACCTAATATATATGCAAGACAACACACATGTTATAGTTCTTGTATATAACTGGCACATTATTGCCGCTCGCTTCTTATCATGTCTCAATATATATATAGTCCAGAATTTGTAAGTGCACATAGTCAAGTTATAGTCTTCCTCTTCCCGGGACATCATCTATCTCCAATCTTAGGGAGGCTGCAATCAGGCTAGTCGCTCATAGCCAACATAAGAACCCAGCAAATTGGAAGAAAGAAAGCCATGGTAACAACGCAAGAGTTGGACGCATGACCTAATGTACGTATTGGGCATAGGAGTACTCAGGAACAGCATTCCCTGGAGTCTGTGTGCACCAAGCTGCAGGAGATTCTCGTGCCGCCCTTGCAAGGATAGATGCCCCTGCGCAGGGTGTGCGCAAGCGCCTCACACTTGATTAAGCGGAGGGAAGATATGTTCCCGGCTTACAACCAGATGCGGAGACACAACCTGAAAATGGGTGTCAAGGGGGCATGCTTTAACGATGTAGCACAGCCGGTCGATGCCCCGATGATGCCCGGTGCATGAAATCGCAGCATTCCACCAAATGGAGCAAATGATACTCGGCATGGCTGCACGGAATGGGAGTGGCGCAGCCTGACCTGGTCACGGCATTTTGGCAGTGAGGGCCGGCTAGATCCATGGAGCGTAGAAGGCATCTTGTTCGTGGCTGCTAATTGTGATAGTTGCAGGTATGATCACAATATAAAGGCAGACTCAAGTAAAGTGGCTTCGGCCGTGGGTAGCAAGTTATTATAAAAAGAGGCATGTTGCCAAAATGGCCTCTCGTTTCTTTAATTTTCACCAGCCAGATACACAATGTGTACTAGACAGCAGAAAGAGACTGTCCATTGTGGTCGGAAGCATGACGTGGAAAGTTCATGCACTGTTAGGAATATGAGGTTTCTGGAACAAAGTCCCATCCGTGTCCACATTACAATGCACGGCGTGGTCGTCGTTAGAGCTCATGAACGCCTGCCTACATCGTACAAGAATCCTAACCAGCAAGCGGAACATATAGCATCATACATGGGGGTAATTCGGCGTCTGAGCATCGCATGATGCATGCCCCAAGAACGAAAGGGACTCTGACACAGTGCAGGCAGCCACGACCACACATACTTGGTGGTGCCAGTGCAGGCGGAGGTGGACGCGGTGTGGGGGCACGCGGAGGACGACGAACGCGAGTGGGACTCACAAAACGTTCTTCTGGTGGAGTGGAGGCCGCAAACTGGATAAGCAGGGAAGCTAGCGGTGGCAGCACAGCCAGCGACTTTCTTCGGGGTCTATTATGAGAGAAGTCGATCTAACTAGCGAGACATGGATTCTTTTTCAAACGTGTTCATAACATGGTTACTTGATCTTTGTCATGATTCTTTCTGTTTACAACTGTGTTACATACGTACAGGAGAAAAAATGACGAGCGGCGGACCAGGATTTTTTCGCCGGGTGTGCCTCTATGATTTTTGTCGCCGCAAATTCGGTCAAGATGTAAAAGATCTATCTATTATATATATAATTGAAGAGAAAACGGAGCCACCACGTTCACTCTAAAATGCTAGAAATTCTCACGTTAATCCGAGAAAATAAGAAAAGAAAATTACCCACCACTGCCATTATGAAACATTTAGTCATAAAACCCCCTACAAATATTTATAAAAAAGCTAAATTCGGAATAATAAAAGATAGCCAAAAATGCCATCGCACATATTTCCAAATTACCCACCATGTCATTTTGAGTAAAAAAAAGCTAAATTCGGAATAATAAAAAATAGACAAAACTACCCTTCACATCTATTTCTAAATTACCCACCTTGCCATTATGAGTAAAAAAATAACTAAATTCAGAATAATAAAAATAGCCAAAATTACCCCTCACACCTATTTCAAAATTACCCACCATGCCATTATGAGTTCAAAAAATAAATTCGGAATAATAAAAAATAGCCAAAAATACCCCTATATCCTATTTCTAATTTACCCACTACACCAATATGAGTCAAAAATAGCTCAATTTGGAATAATGAAAATAGCAAAAAAATACACCTAATTCCTGTTTCGAGATTACTCACTTTTTCAAATTTGGATTAATAAATAAATCTATTTTAATATTCTAAACACAAGTGAAAAATAAATTCAAATGAACGCGAATATATTTTTTCTTTAAATTGTTGGGAAATACACCTTAGGAAACCACATGAAAAATATAAACAATATAATAATTTAAATCACATCCTTAGCTAAAAATATAAACAATATATAGTTCAGTCTTCAATGGAACCTAGGTATGTGTAACTGCGAGTGACATGAGGCTGGCTTGATCAAGACGAGCTATTGAGCCATGGCTACTATATGCTATACACCTATATGTGCACTTGAGCGCTATGATTGATGTTTGAACACAGAAACATCATATGACAATGCAATTAACAAAGTATATCTTAATGGTGATATGAGCATACAAGTTAGATGTCGTGGTGGATGGATCATATTATACAGCATGGAACAAGCGTTTATTATTAACTTATGTGTTTCACATCGACCAAAACACAAGACTATCAAATTGAATATTTAAATAATTATAAAAAGCTCAAAATATTCCGTCAAGGTCTCCTGTAGCAAACATGCATTGTTGCAAAGAGCTTAAAAGTGCAAGAGACGAGATATGTGAATCAAAGTTAAGAATTACATCATTACAGGCTAATGTAAGAAAATTAATAGGTATTGTCTATTTCCTAAAAGTATATTGCATAACT
This sequence comes from Eragrostis nindensis, assembly GCA_012490785.1. NCBI lineage: Eukaryota > Viridiplantae > Streptophyta > Magnoliopsida > Poales > Poaceae > Eragrostis > Eragrostis nindensis. Next base: position 1,222,235 of record JAAXCT010000070.1, read on the forward strand.
TTTATTAGCGTTCTGTCTATGTTTAATTGAAATCATGTTATGTGTCCTATTTTTTAAAAAATAAAAAAATAAAATAGAAGCATGTCCAAGATGAAAGAATGCTGATAGAAGAACAATTGATCAAGTAGAGGGAGCATGATGAAACAAATTATGAAAAAAAATGGAAGTCTGTATTATTAAAATTGCATAGAAAAGCATCAATTTTGTTTAATTTACTTGGTTTAATAAAAGATACATATATGTTACGATTGAGTTCATATCATATATATTATTTTATATTGTTCCCGTGATTCATCTTTTATTCTAGCCCTTACACAATATTTACGTGTTCACTATTTTCAACCAAGCCAGTTGCCAGACCTTTACATGTATGGTACCTATAAATAGGTTATTTCAATATAACATTCAGAGAAATAATGACTCATCACACACTCAAAATGGCAGAGTTGGTGAGCAATTTATCCAATCAATTTTAGCTATGTTGGAAATGTATTACTATATAATAATAATAATAATAATAATATATCATGTTCAAACTCCTGTAATATAAAAATAATTTAAATAGTTTAACAAATCTAGCCGCGCGAATGCGCGGGCTGCCATCCTAGTTTATATATAATTGACGAGAAAAAGGAGCCACCACGTTCGCTCTAAAATACTAGAAATTCCCACGTTAATCCGAGAAAATAAGAAGAGAAAATTACCCACACTGCCATTATGAAACAATTAGTCAGAAAACCCCCTAAAAATATTTATAAAATAGCTAAATTCAAAATAATAATAAATAGCCAAAAATACCCCTCACACCTATTTAAAAATTACCCACCATGCCATTATGAGTAAAAAAAGAGCTAAATTCGGAATAATAAAGAATAACCAAAAATTCCCTTCACACCTATTTCTAAATTTCCCGCCATGCCATTACAAGTCAAATAGAACTAAATTTGGATTATAAAAAATAACACAATTATCCCTAATTCTTTTTTTATTTACCAACCATACAATTATGAGCAAATAGATAAATTTGGAACAATAAAAATATCCAATAAACACTTAATCCTGATTTCTAAATACACCATTTTAAAATACATCATGATATTTCTAGCTAGAATGGTACATTATCTTATTTTTAGCATGACACATTTTCTTCGAAAGATTTATTTGCAGCACGACACAATCTTTTTTCCTACCATGAGATATGTTAGTTGTTTAGCATGCCACGTTTGAACCAACCTCACTGCTAAAATAAAATCAAATACATTTTTAGATAAATGATGACTCATCTCACACTCAAATTGAGGGACGGTGAGAAATTCTCTAATCTATTTTCTACCATTTTATAAATATAGAGTATAAAATAGGTAATAACAATAAACTATGTTAAACTTCTATAATAATATAAATATATTTTAAATAGTATAGTAAGTCTAGCCGCGCAAATGCGTGGGCAGCCATACTAGTTTTTTTAAAGAGATAAGACCATTGCCCTGCTTTATAAAGCATCAGTGAATGGTTGCCAGCTTACAAAGTATCAGCATAAAGCTAGACGCAAAACCGAAGTTGAAAGCCATCTAGCCCGAACTCTACCAGCTTTATCTCTAATTTTCTTGACTAGCCAGGCTGCCTAAGAGCAAACCGTAAAAATTATTACAGCCCAGATAAGTGCAGAGTGTCAAAAACAGGCAATCGACCAAAAGTAGCTAAACATCTATCCTACTCCTTCCTGATCCGCCCCGGCCTTCCTTCCAGCAAAGTGATTGTCTTCAGTCGATCCTTAAGCTTTTCGCACATCATCTTGATCTTGTCATCACCTTTATTCAAAGGCGCCCACTGCTACATCATCAATAGAAACCTGTGAGCCACATTAGCCGGTGTACGATTAACTCTATTTCTAAAGATCATATCATTTCTTGTTAACCAAAGCGTCCATGCAATGGCCCCTAAAAGCACTATAATGGGTCTGTTATCTCTGTGTCCTCTTCCTTTTAGAGCCATATCCACAAATTGTTTCAGCGATGTTGGGATATGGGTCCAGTTGAGGACATCTCGGACAAGACTCCACATGAAAATAGCTACAGCGCAATTAAACATGATATGATTTGCAATTTCATTCATTCCACACAGCTTACACTCTTTCTCCCCTTTCCATTGTTTCTTCTTCAGTTGGTCAGCTGATGGAATTCTATCTCTATGCAATTGCCGCAGAAAAATCTTGACTTTGAGTGGGATTTTGGCCTCCCAGATCTCTTTCATTCCGTAGTTTATAACTCCAGGATTCAAGATGTCTCGATATAGCGAGGATGTCGTGAATTTTCCAATTTTCTCCAGCTCCCATCTAACTGTATCCGGGGTTTCGGTGAGCTCTATCTCATTAAGTAAGATAATCATATCTTCCCACTCACCAGTCTCAATTGGGCCCAGACGGCCAGACCTCTACGGAATACTATGTTTATCTGGATGTTAGCCAGCACCTCGTTCACTGTCTGTTTTGGTTCTCTAAAAATTCTAAATAAGTGAGAGAACTTAGTCTTTAGTGGGACCTTGCCCATCCATATATCTGTCCAGAAGCTTGTTTTCCTGCCATTTCCCACTATGTACATTTCACCTCTTAGGAACAGTGTTCTAAATAGCCCGCTATAGCTACCGCTATAGCCCGCTATAGCCTCTGGAACGAGAAAAGGCTAAGCTATTCCTCATTTAGCGCTAAGCTTCATAGCCCGCTATAGCCGGCTAAATCCGCTAAATTAAGATGATTTAGCCGGCTAAATGGTGGTGTGATGGAGGCATGAAGCTCTTGACGAGGTTTCAAACTTTTAAAGGTGATTTTGATGGTTAAATCAAGATGTTTGAAATTTTTAATGATGATGTAATGAAGGCATGAAGTTCGATACTTATTTTAGTCTATGAAAATTTTATGGTTTCATGTTTTATGTCTTATTATTCATTAATTGTTAATGAAATTGTGAAACCGCTAAATGAGTTTAGCTGTGGCTATAGCCCGCTATAGCCTTTCTTAGCCTTTGCGGACATCAACCGCTAAAGGCCTTAGCCCGCTATTTAAAACATTGCTTAGGAAGTGTTGTTTGACTGCGTGTAATCCCTTCTAAAATTGAGATGCTCCCAATGTTCTGCTGTCAAAAAAGCTTATGTTCCCCATGTACTTGTTTCTAAGTAACTCGCAGCATAAGTTGTCTTCCCCTTTTTCCAATCTGAAGATCCATTTGTTCAGTAAACAAGCGTTCATCGTCCTGGTTTCAGTGAAACCTAGACCTCCATAGTCCTTCAAGGTTGCTAGCTCTAGCCATTTCACCATGTGGTACCTTTTCTTGCCCACCCCATCCTGCCAGAAAAAATCGGCGCTGTCTGAGTCCCCCTTATGGTGGATTTCTTTTTTTTTTTTTTTTGATCACAACATACCTGTATTTAGATTAAGGAAAACAGTACAGAGATACGTACGTACACAGGTACGGTGTACAAGGATACGGACAGCTGTCCACCCAAAGTGCAAAGAGATCCCTCAGAAAACAAGAAATTACAATCAGGTCCCTGGACCTCCAACACCACGAAGACGGCGAGATCCACCTCCGCCGGCGACCGCCGGCGCCAGCAGAGACCGCCACCCACACCACAAGCCCAGCACCGGGAAGAACTCCAATCGCACAAAGGCTTTGAGAAGAACCGGGAAAGACACTCGCCAAGCAAGATGAGCAAAAGCTGACCGCACATCCGGTCGGGGCCGCGCCTCGAGTTCCTCCCGGCAAGGAACGTGGCTCGCCAACGACGGCCACAGCCGCCGCGGATCCATCGAGCACGCACCATCCACCCACGAACCACCACCCCGCAGCACCCTCCGTCTCCTTGAAGCAAAAAACCGGCGTCGTCGTTGCCGTGCCGAAGAGCTCGACGCAGATCCGCCGGCCGACTCCTAAAGAGGAGCTCTTCATCGAGAGCTCCGCCCCCACGAGCTCGCCACCGGCGCCGGAGTAAAGCACCAGTGGGACGCGCCGGAGCTCGGAGGGACAGATCCGGACTTGCAGTCGACGCCGCCGCACCCTCGCCGCCAACCGCCGGAACCCTAACCCTTGACCTAAGAAAACCTAGACTAGGACCTATCCTACCATCCGCCGGCGAGAGCCCAGCACTCTCCGCCACCTCGCGCAGCCCCGAGGGCCATCGGAGGCGACGGAGAGTACCGGCTCCGCCGGCGGGGAAGATCGACACCCTTATCGCCTCTCTTTACTGTAGCGAGCGAGAGAGAGAGGAGAAAGGGACCAAATGCCGGGCCAGTTCAGCCATGGTGGATTTCAAGGTTATATGATCCGGAGATGCAAAAACAACATGCATGCCAAGCTATTGCGGACTACCTGGCTGGGTGTATCAATAGACTTCTGATTCAATATCACGTGATCAGAGTGAAAAACATGTTGAGTGAATGCTTCACATTCTATTTGGATCACTAAATAAACTGATCAACGTGGTTAACCCTTTTTTAGACCAGTCAACCTGGTTATATCTGTGTTCGAAACCGTGAACGGTCGAACGCTGCCGAGTTCATGTGTTGCTCAATTCGATCCCAACCAAATCAATGCACCTAAATTATCAAAAAAAATAAAAAAAATCAGTACACCTTATAGGCAGGCCAACCCAGGCGGGTCAGGCCGAATCACATCCAAATGTCCGGGCGCTCTCTGGCTCTTCTCGGCCGAGCAACGCGGCACAATGAAGACGGCGCGTCCGGCCCAATCATGGCTCGTGGCTTTTTTGACAACACGCGTGAGTGCCCCGGCCGTGCTCCACGGCGCAAAACACCGGTCGCGTTTCATACAATACATTTTTAAAAGAAGTTCTTATAAGAAAAAGGAAAGGAAACGAAGTTGAAATCACTAGTTTTTTTTTTTTGAGATTACACAGTACAACTCAGACACTCACAACGCACGCATACTCACCCCTATGAACACACGTACGCAAACCCTACCCCTATGAGCATCTTCGAAGACTGAGCCGGCAAATCTAGAGATACGAAGTCACCACTGGCGCCTCGCTGTCGACGGGAGCGTCGCCTACCACTGAAAGCACAAATGCCGTTAAATCCTTGAAAATTCGCTCCCACGGGGAGTCGAACCCCGGACCTAAGAGGTGTTACTCGGATGCCTTAACCACTAGGCCAAGACCCCTTTCACTACATGACGCGATCGGGCTGCGCCATAGCATGCAATTGGGCCAACATGGGCTGACTAGTGAGGAGAACTTGGGCTACTATCAACTTTACTGAAACAGCAGCCGGCACCAGATTCAGTGAAAGGAGTCTTGGCTTAGTGGTTAAGGCATCTGAATAACACCTCTCAGATCCTAGGTTCGACTCCCCGTGGGAGTGAATTTTCAAGAATTTAACGGCATTTGTGCTTTCAGTGGTAGGCGACGCTCCCGTCGACAGCGAGGCGCCAGTGGTGACTTCGTATCTCTAGATTTGCCAGCTCAGTCTTCGAAGATGCTCATAGGGGTAGGGTTTGCGTACGTGTTTTCATAGGGGTGAGTGTGCATGCGTTGTGAGTGTCTGAGTTGTACTGTGTAATCTCAAAAAAAAAAAAAAACAGATTTCTCAACTCGAGTGGACGGCTTTTCTTGCTTCTAACCTAGCAGCCGCAGTTGGGTCCTATAGAAATGTCCTAAATTGCTTCTTTGGTCGTCTTCCTTTTTTAACAAAAACATATGACTGGTGGAGGCTGCTATTGCAAGTTCAGTCAAAACTAGAGCTGAGCAGACGGCTTAGTCCGACAAAACGTCTGCCGAAATTTTTTTTGCAGCCACATCATTTTCAGTGCCCACCCACTCGTGCACGCCCAAAAAGGAAAAATATCTTGAGGTGCCACAGGTGTGCCAAACTTTGAGTGTAGCAACAATTTTTTTTTTAATAATTCTTGTCTAGACAAAGAGCTACCTCTGTTATTAAAAGAATTACAGTCAAATGCAATGATCGACAAAAAGCGGTCTTTATCAAAAGTCCACAAACGCTAGTTTACCAAAAATAACACGAAATTTGATCATTGGGTACAATAATTCAAAATTTAATAGAAGGTGAATTGTATTACGATACTAATCTACCTTCTTCACCTTGTGCTTCCTGATGCCACGAAAGACAGCATGTATAAAGTGGCGGACCCAGCTCGGCCCATTAGGGTGGGCCGCCAAGAGCAAAAAGGCCGAGAGAAAAAAAATTGGTTACTCTACCATAGCTACGGTGTTAAAATTGTGTTTGGGCCGGAATTTTGAAGTATGCCGAGGCCCATGCGGCCCACCCCATGGGTCCGCCATTGCATGTATACATGTATATATAATTTGTATCCTGCCTATATTATGTTTCATGTTCACTTGATCAGGGAAACCGATACCTAATTTCTAAGGCAAATTTGTCATGAGCACCCTGAGAAAGCGTGGAATCACCTACGTCACATGCTTCTTAATACCTTTAGAAATTGACAAATTTTTCTAGAGCACACTTAGGAAGCGTGGAATCACCCACGACACACTGTCAAAGTCGATTTCGTTTGAGACACACTACGAATTTGTGGCAATTGTCTGTGACACAATTTGACCGTTTAACAATTAATTTTAACATTTTTATCTCAAGACGTAGATTACATTAGGACTTGAAACTTGGCACAGTTATACACTATTGCATCTATTATATATATAATTAAAGAGAAAACGGAGCCACCACGTTCACTCTAAAATGCTAGAAATTCTCACGTTAATCCGAGAAAATAAGAAAAAAAATTACCCACCACTGCCATTATGAAACAATTAGTCATAAAACCCCCTACAAATATTTATAAAAAAGCTAAATTCGGAATAATAAAAGATAGCCAAAAATGCCATCGCACATATTTCCAAATTACCCACCATGTCATTTTGAGTAAAAAAAAAAGCTAAATTCGGAATAATAAAAAATAGACAAAACTACCCTTCACATCTATTTCTAAATTACCCACCTTGCCATTATGAGTAAAAAAACTAAATTCGGAATAATAAAAATAGCCAAAATTACCCCTCACACCTATTTCAAAATTACCCACCATGCCATTATGAGTTCAAAAAATAAATTCGGAATAATAAAAAATAGCCAAAAATACCCCTATATCCTATTTCTAATTTACCCACTACACCAATATGAGTCAAAAATAGCTCAATTTGGAATAATAAAAATAGCAAAAAAATACACCTAATTCCTGTTTCGAGATTACTCACTTTTTCAAATTTGGATTAATAAATAAATCTATTTTAATATTCTAAACACAAGTGAAAAAATAAATTCAAATGAAAGTGAATATATTTTTTCTTTAAATTGTTAGGAAATACACCTTAGGAAACCACATGAAAAATATAAACAATATAATAATTTAAATCACATCCTTAGCTAAAAATATAAACAATATATAGTTCAGTCTTCAATGGAACCTAGGTATGCGTAACTGCGAGTGACATGAGGCTGGCTTGATCAAGACGAGCTATTGAGCCATGGCTACTATATGCTATACACCTATATGTGCACTTGAGCGCTATGATTGATGTTTGAACACAGAAACATCATATGACAATGCAATTAACAAAGTATATCTTAATGGTGATATGAGCATACAAGTTAGATGTCGTGGTGGATGGATCATATTATACAGCATGGAACAAGCGTTTATTATTAACTTATGTGTTTCACATCGACCAAAACACAAGACTATCAAACTGAATATTTAAATAATTATAAAAGGCTCAAAATATTCCGTCAAGGTCTCCTGTAGCAAACATGCATTGTTGCAAAGAGCTTAAAAGTGCAAGAGACGAGATATGTGAATCAAAGTTAAGAATTTCATCATTACAGGCTAATGTAAGAAAATTAATAGGTATTGTCTATTTCCTAAAAGTATATTGCATAACTTTTATTAGTGTTCTGTCTATGTTTAATTGAAATCATGTTATGTGTCCTATTTTTTAAAAAATAAAAAAATAAAATAGAAGCATGTCCAAGATGAAAGAATGCTGATAGAAGAACAATTGATCAGAATAAGTAGAGGGAGCATGATGAAACAAATTATGAAAAAAAAATGGAATTCTGTATTATTAAAATTGCATAGAAAAGCATCAATTTTGTTCAATTTACTTGGTTTAATAAAAGATACATATATGTTACGATTGAGTTCATATCATATCTATTATTTTATATTGTTCCCGTGATTCATCTTTTATTCTAGCCCTTACACAATATTTACGTGTTCACTATTTTCAACCAAGCCAGTTGCCAGACCTTTACATGTATGGTACCTATAAATAGGTTATTTCAATATAACATTCAGAGAAATAATGACTCATCACACACTCAAAATGGCAGAGTTGGTGAGCAATTTATCCAATCAATTTTAGCTATGTTGGAAATGTATTACTATATAATAATAATAATAATAATATATCTTGTTCAAACTCCTGTAATATAAAAATAATTTAAATAGTTTAACAAATCTAGCCGCGCGAATGCGCGGGCCGCCATCCTAGTTCTCTATCATTCAAAAGCCTAGAGCACATTGAGAAAGCGTGTCTCGCACGAAATCGACTTTGACAGTGTGTCGTGGGTGATTCCACGCTTCTTTTCCACTTTTTTTTGGTCTTAGGATTAGTAGAGAGAGAATCAAGAGAGTGTATAAGGTCAACTTATTTTCCACAATAACATGTGTATGTTCTTAACTTCAACGAATGCATATGTATGCAATGCAAATGTCTCGGGCCTGCTGCTTCCCATGACGTGGTACCGGTACGCCTGTGACCATAGGTCAACGATATCACTTCTAATGTATATATGAATGATGCAATGCACATGGCATTCCGCAATACTCCAAAATAAAGCAATCAATGATATATTCCAATAACTTCCTTTAAGAATATTGATTAACCACATACACATGCTAGAACGATAGCAACAACATAATACACATAAGGGTTCCATTAATCATGCTTAAGAAAATAATTATCATAACTTTCATATTATCATTTAAGTTAATATATATAAGTCAAAACTGTAGCAAAACCACCGTTACATTTACTTGCCTTCGAAGATAAAAAAAAAAAAGCACTAGACACGTTTTGAAGCACTACTACATGAGGAAACTCGACCAAGACCCAAAATCTTTGCTGCACTAACCCTCCTTCCTAAGCTGCAACCCAATCTGGCTGAGATGAGAGCAACAGGGAAACATCGCCGCCTTTGTGTTGTTCTGTGGGAAAAAAAAATTGGAGAAGAGATCGATTTGCTGGCGACGTGGGAAGAAGGCTGTGGGTTCCACTAGGACTCGGGCTTACCTACGAATCGGGCTCTATTTGGCCCAAACATAAGCTGATTCGTTTTTTTTCTTTTTTTTTTAATTTTGAGTGTCACATATGCATAAACAGGGTCACAAAACACCTGTGTTAAGTCACAGTGATTGGAAGCTGCCAACAAGATGCAAGTGGGCCTGCCTGTGAGCCCGCATCTAGTACAATTTTGAGGGTTGATTACCCGCAAAATTTGAACTAGAGGCTCGCAGGCATGCCCAGTTGCATCCCATAGAACAATATGCCAGCATTCACCACTAACCATTTTTTATGGACCACAGTTGAAAATAAAGAATCTCAAGATAAGAAAGATGTTTCTGACATTTTCATCTCTCAATGGACACATTTATCTTCTCAAACAAAAAACACGATCAACACATTTATATTGTGTCAGGGACACGCAAAATCTTTTCAGATATGTAAAACAGAGAAGCAAGATGCAACAGTATACAGAAATTTGATGCTTTAGTATTGTTTGTGTAGCTTTCCTGCCCTTGAGTGTTTATATGAACTTTCCATCTCTTTAACGTATATGTTTGTGCAGTCAATTAATACTTACAATAGAAACCATATTTCAGTTATTGCTTGGTTACTTAACATGAAGCTCATCAGTGATGTGTGTGACATGGAGGATATTAAGCAGCGGCACACTGAGGTGGCTTCCATTAAAGCAAGATTCAAGGACAATGGCTTCTCAGAAAAAAATTACCTCGCTTCAGTGACTGAGCTAGGCTGAGAAGAAGATCTACCGTTACAACAAAAGAGTGGTGTCTGATAAAAGAGCCATTAACGGGCTATGAATCAAGAAGACATGGAGAATGAGGCAACGATGGCAACCATTAAGGAAACATTTGAGAAATGAATGAGGACATGGAGTATGCTTGAGGTAATTTTCATGTCTAACCATACCACGGACTGTGCTGAAAAGAAAACTGGAGAAACCTCATGGAGGCGAAACTAGGCCTCGCACCATTTCAGCATCATGTAGTGCACATTGGCTATAGAATCAAATCAAGTACTGCGAAAGGGCATGTAGCCTAGTGGTTACAAGAGCCTCATTAGTACCTGAGGTCCTGAGTTCGACTTTTCGTGGGAGCGAATTTCTTAGGATTTAACGGCATTGTGCGTTCAGCGGGAGGCGACGTGGCCGTCGACAGCGAAGCGCCAGTTGTGACTTCGTCAATCTTGAGAATTTGCCGGCTCAGTCTTCGAAGATGCTCATATAGGTAGGGTTTGCGTATGTACGTTCATAGGGGTGAGTGTGCCGCCTCGCCCAATCTCCCATCCCTCACAACCCGGTCAGCGGCGATGACGGCGGCGGCGGGGCCTCACCTCTCTACGACGACGGGATCGAAGGATGGCGGCGGGATCTCAGTCGACGACAACGACGAGCATGCATGGCTGGGCAGATTCATGGTGTAGGCAGCCATGATGCATGTGGTGCGCGGCGGCAGCGCCATCGGCGTGGCCAGGAGCACGTGGATGTGGCCATGGTGGGCGGCGTTCTGTTCGGGCGGCCATGTGCGCATGGCTTTGCGGCGGCGTCGCGGATCGGGCTGCCCTAATCTGCATCGCATCGCGGTGGAGGGGCGGCTCCATGGAGGCGGAGTGAAGGCAGGGACGTCGCACCGTCGAGATCGGGCCGCCGCACGGTGGTCTCGTCTGGACGGCGTGGTGTGTTCGTGGCTGCTGTGCATGGTGGGTTCGTGGCTGCTGTGCAATGGCTCGGGTAGCAGTTATCATACCAAGGACTTCATGCCTTCAAGGTGGATGCAATGCATCAAATCGAGACTGCTTAGAATGGAGATCCAGACTGCTCAACGATCTTGAAGGATTAATTCAGCGAGAGGTCATCATGATTTATCATCTGCTCATGTACGAATCAATTTGACGGTCGACAAGATGGCATTGAGGAAGAAGAAAGTTTGATGGAGCTTACAACGACGATGATCTGTGGTGGCTAGATCTCGCTTTGTTCGAGAGAGGCCAATATAACCATGGCCATTGTCGTTTGCCGGTTTTGTCAACTTGTTGTGGTGAAAGAATTCCAGGCAAGGTTTTAGTTCATCGGCAAGGAAGTCACTCGATGTTGGCAATGATGCAGCGAAAGCATCGCGCGGTGCGCGAGGAGATGTTTAATCTTCGCATGATCCGACAGATATCCTTCTGCATGATGATAAAATGTGCAACGAAAGTATCGTGCTTGTGCGCGGGGAGGTTCTTCACCTCCGCACAACCTTGTCTAGAGTTTGGAGGTATGATAAAGTGTTGTTTAAGTAGCTACAAAGTTTTCTTTCCTTTGAGGATGGAGATACGGCTGCAACAACAATGATTGGTCGACGTCATAGGATTTTAGAGGTCTTGAGCCAGATGATAGATTTGTGTATAGGTGTTCTAGGCTGTTTTGTAGCAGCTCACCTTGGTGTTTAACATGTAAAGGCTAAATGTACCTCGGTTGTGCAGAGGCCGGAACATTATTTCACCTTGAAATAAAAGTTTCCTTTATCTAAAAAATAGGGGTGAGTGTGCGTGCGTTGTGAGTGCCTAAGTTGTACTGTGTAATACGTAAAAAAAAATCAAATCAAGTACTAGTTAAGTGCTACGACAAGGGGCCCTAAACAAAAAGTAGATATCTGATAAGAAGGGCGGAGGAATCTAATAAGCCATCCGAAAAATGACTAAGAACAATACATTTTTTTTTTTTGATGTAAACTGGAGGGCTCTCCCCTAGAGCACTTTCTTAACGAATAAAACAACACTTCTTACAAACAAAAATAAACCAGAAAAGGAAAGCAAAAACCAAAAAAGAAAGAGGGCTAGTATTTTGCTTCTATCCATAATTTGATCCTGTCTGCTTTTTTAGCACTAGCTCTATGGATAACCATGTAGAGCTCCTTTGAAGCGTTACCGTTTTTCAAAGGATCGAGTCGGAAGTGCTGATGAACAGAACAGATAATAGTACATCACATAAATAGCACATATTTACATCTTTAAGTTATTACAATTAGTCGAATGATTTAAAACACGTGATTAGCACAGCAGAAGTCTACCAAATACAACCTCTACTAAGCTCGACGGTTGTTGGTATTTCTTACACCACGAATAAATCCGCAAGCGCACGGAATACCGTTGTAGCACTTCACCCGGGAGTATTCCAAGGTATCGTATTTGTTTTCCCCAAGGAACGGTGATAATCTGCAGCAAGGTTAGTTTTACCCAAGGACACACAAGAATGGCAGTAGTATAGGATCGAGAGGATGAATAAAGATCTAGCTGTCCCGTAGGACGATCGCACTCTAGCTCTACTTGTTTACTTCGGGCACTGGTATAGACCTGGTCTGCCAAGTCACGCCAGCCTGTAGCTCTACGACGAACCCGAACGTGGAGGATTACAAGGGACGGACAGGGCTGTCACCACCTGCCGCCTACCTCTACAAACCGTGGGGCACGCTGCAAACAAAGGTAACCTCTAGCCTAGGCACCACGCCTATGCCGTCGATTACTACTCTAACCCCGGTCCTGGTACCAATCTGGAAGGCTAGAGCACCCCTCGCGGAGCGATGATCCCGTAAACAAGTATAACAAGAATAACGACTAGTATGTAAAGCTCGCTAGATCAATAACACCACGAATACTAATCTTACGAATAAGAACAAGGTTCGTACTATGAACGAACGACGAACGAACGACGAACGATGAACGAACTAAGAACGAACGACGAACGACGAACGAACTAAGAACGAACGAAGAACGATGAACGAACGACGAACGAACGAAGAACGAACGATGAACTATTAATAAGATAAATATCCGCCAAGGGTACAAGATAAGGAAATAACTAAAAGGAAAGCTATCCCTCTCTTGATCCTTCCCCTCTCCTCTATTCTACTACTGTACAAGAGGCCCTTGGCCTGGATGGGAGTGGAATGACTTGTGTCTTGTGATGTCCTTTGGAGGAGGGGGGTACCCCTTTATTTATAGCCCAAGAAGGTCGGCAACTTGAGGCGGTTCCGTAGGTCGGTGGCATTGATTGCAGGTGGAACCGACCTCTGGAAGGCGGTGGCGAACCGACATAGGAAGATGGGCCAGTGGGGCCACCACAGGGGGTCGGCCGACCTAGGGTTTGGGGTCGGCCGACCTGTGGCTGGCCCCTCTGGGCTTGGGCCTTCTCAGGTGGCTTCCCCTGGTTGCCTTCTCCTCTGATCCACCTGCTATGGGTGGACTTGAAGTCTTTTTATCGGGAGTTGGGCTTTATTTGGATAATTCTTTATGACGGGGAAAATTGGTGTTTCCAGGATGGGCCTTTTATGCTTCCTTTTCCCCGTTTTCCTGTGAATTGCAGCTGCACTCACAAATTCACCAAGACTCGTGGAAATCATTAGTTTAAAGACCTAAGTCTACCTTTGGTGATTGTTTCATTATAAAAAGCGCAGCTAGTTGACGGGTAAATATTGGGTCTAAGAGCCGTCAACAACTCCCCCACACTTAGCTCTTTGCTCGTCCTCGAGTAAAGTTGCGAGCATAAGGCGGGAGATACTCATCCTCATAAATGGGAGCCTGCACACAAGTTATTGCGAGCCACACTTCATACCTGTGAACTTTGAGGTGTCTAACATGCCTTCCTTGGATGATTGATAAGTGGAACGGTCATGTCTCAAATCACCTCGCCTTCCCTGTCAAGTACCTTGGGATTTTTGCATAATTTTCAGAAACAAAAACATAGTTTCATGCTCCTCAAATGACTCTCTCAAGTCGCTCATGGTGTTTATGTATTTTCCTCTCAAGGGCCATGATTTTGCCTCTCCCCTCCTTGTGTTTGATCAGGCTTTTGTGGAGCTCAAGGTAGGGTAAAGTGGAGCATACTAGTGTCTCTTATTTTGCTAAGTCAAAGACTGGATCCAATGGAGAAAACAAGTCATACAATCTGATCAAGATGTGCATGTGTGGTGGTGGCATGAAGTGGAAAATTATTTGTACTCCTTTTTGTGGTGTTACCTTCTCTCTCTTTTTGAACTTTTGAGGAGGACATGGCTATCATACTTTTTCTTTCCTTTTCTTTTATTTTTTTCCCATCATCATTTTTTTTTTTCATTATGCTCTACTTTTGTATGAGCAGGGATTATTCTTTTTCTTTTTGCATAGCCATGTCTCCACTGATATTTTTTTTGAGAGAGAAGGTAACAGAGATTTTTGGAGTATTATTTGGTGGATGGACGGTGGAATGTTGCTCAACTTCCAGTGTAGAAGTGTAGCATGTGAGGTGGAGTGTACGTGATCTTGATCAAAAGAGTATGACAAGCTTCTCACTAGGGTCCAAGAATTTGACAAAGCTCAAATCAACAACTAGCAGCTTATAGGCTATCAAAGTATTCATGTAGAGTTCTTGGCCTTGGTAGGAAAATATAAATCAAGTGAGGAGCATCATACTATGGAATTTTTGATTTTCATAAGATAAATTCCCAAGGACTTGAAGGTTAAGCAAAGATCATTTCGACAAACCATATCTCACATGCCAATTATCTAGGAAGAACATGGGTTCCTAGTGATAAGGTGTTCACAAGCATTCAGTGATGAAGCGAGAAATAACAAGTGTGCAAGTCCATGAATGTGAGAGGTAGAGTTGTGGGCAAAAGATAAATCAATTAGGATTGTCCCAAAAGATTAGTGTGTCAAGTTTTATTTAATTTTCAGATTATCAGAAAGAACTTGACGGTGTAGCAGGCAAAAAGTGGAAGTGTGGTGCAAACTCAGGAGGCAGGAGGAGGCTGGAGCCTGGTGGGGACCACCAGGGGTCGCCCGACCCTCCTGGTGGGGTCGGCCGACCTGGCCTGGACCCCACAGGTTCTGATATTTCGCGTGTTGGCCTTTCCTGAGTTGACTCGTATGGTTCTGGATGATTTGGTTGTGATTGTTCCAGATATGGCGATGTTCCCCCCCACACTTGCCTTTTTGCCTGTTTCCTTCAAAAACGACAAAGATATGGAAACACAAATATTGCTCTACCGGTATGCAAGCCCGGGGAGCACTATCATTGATTGAATTTAAAACTGAACTCGCAGGCGCATTACAAATTTGAAGGGAAATAGGAATGAAAATAACTTAAGCAAAAATGCGCCTAGAAGTAATTTTTTTTTTTTTTTTTAATTTTGGGAAGATTATCCCCTTCCCTGCCATGATCTCGTCGATTTGCTCCAGTTCTTTGTCGATGTTGTCCTCTTCCTTCCTTATCCGAGCCAATTCCCTTTCTAGTGCAGTAGCCTTCTCAAGGAGTTTCTCCAGTTCTTTTGTGAGTTCCTCGTTGGTGAGACCAGCGAAAGGGTTTTCCTTACTGTAGAAGAGGTGTGGTGCGGCCTTGATCTTGGTCATGGTGACAGGGTTTTGGTTCGAGGAGTGGAGCTCGAAAGAGATGAATGGAGAGGGGGTGCAATGGGTTGTATTTATAGTGGTTCTCCCTCTCCCGGCGAAGCGAAGAAACGAAGGATTTATTTCCAAAGCATAGGCGAACAAGGAAGGGAAAGGTTGGGTGGCAAAAGGATCAAAAGATAGAAGGCAGAGGCTGCCAGAGGGGGTCGGCCGACCCTGGTAGCCAGGTCGGCCGACCTGCCTTGGCAGGTTCTGGCCTTACTATTTTTCGTGGAGCTTTGTTGGGAAAGGTATCTTCGGAATATACAGGGTATAGAAGGATATTTCAATGCATAGGTCAAGAAAAGATATTTAAATCAATTAAGTGCATGACATCGAAATCTTTATTTTCTTCGGGCTCAAGATAAATTTTAAGGCGCTGACCATTTACCTTGAATACATTACCTCCGTCGTCCTGGAGTGTGATTGCCCCATGAGTCGACGTGTCGATGATGGTGTATGGTCCGTTCCATTTACTTCTCAATTTTCCATGCCCGAAGAGCTTTACCCTTGAATTGAAGAGCAACACCTTGTCTCCCACTTTGAATTCTTTTATCTTTATTCGCCGGTCATGCCAGCGCTTTGTACGCTCCTTGTAGATGGCTGAGTTGTGATATGCTTTGTCTCTCCATTCTTCTAACTCAGCTATCTCCATTTTTCTTCTCCACCCAGCTCCTTTCATATCCATGTTCCAAGTTCTCATGGCCCAATATGCTTTATGTTCCAACTCGACTGGCAAATGGCATGTTTTTCCATAGACGAGTTGGTATGGTGACATGCCTATGGGTGTCTTGTAGGCGGTTCTATATGCCCATAGTGCATCGGGTAGCTTGTTCTTCCATCCCTTCCCCATTTCCAAGACTGTTTTCTGCAGGATCCGCTTGATTTGTTTGTTGGATGTTTCGGCCTGCCCATTTGTTTGGGGATGGTATGGGGTGGCAATGTTGTGCTTTGCTCCAAGCTCTCTTAGAAAGCTACGGAAGGTCTTATCAATGAAGTGAGACCCTCCGTCGCTTATCACCATTCTCGGAGTTCCAAACCTTGGAAAGATGAACTCGTGGAACATCCGGCGAGCGTGTTTGGAGTCGGCAGCTCGGCATGGCATAGCTTCTACCCATTTGGATACGTAATCCACTGCCACCAATATGTACTCACAATCTTGGGACTTCACGAATGGTCCCATGAAGTCAATGCCCCATACATCGAAGAGTTCGACTTGAAGGTTGTATGTGAGGGGCATTGCATCTCGTGCTGTGATGCCTCCAAATCTCTGGCATTGTGGGCATCTTCTAATGAATTCTTTTGTATCTTCATACATGGTTGGCCAGAAGAATCCACTTTGCCAGATCTTTGCATGGGTACGGAAGGCACCATAGTGTCCACTGTATGGAGCTGCATGGCATTTTTCAATGATTTGTGTGCTCTCGGGAGTGGGCACACATCGCCTAAGCAGTCCATCGGCGCAGACACGATAGAGGTATGGTTCATTCCATAAGTGACGGCGACTTTCATAAATTAATCTTCTTTTATCCGCCCCTGGTGGTACGTATCCTGTGGCGATGAAGTTTACGATGTCGGCGTACCAAGGGTGCGAATCCGTCACTTTCAGCAGCATGTCGTCGCGTAGGAAGTCATTTATGGGTAACTCCTGCAAGTTAGTGAACTGCATACGCGACAAATGATCTGCTACAGAATTTTCTACTCCTTTCTTATCTTTAATTTCAAGATCAAACTCTTGGAGCAGAAGGATCCATCTTATGAGACGAGGTTTAGCATCTTTCTTAGCAAGCAGATATCTCAAAGCAGCATGATCAGTGTAAACGATAACTTTTGCTCCAGCTAAGTAAGATCTAAACTTGTCAAAAGCAAAAACAACGGCAAGGAGCTCTTTCTCAGTGGTAGTATAATTCAACTGAGCTCCAGTCAAAGTTTTGCTAGCATAAGAGATTGCATGATGCTTTTTGTCTTTCATTTGACCAAGAACTGCCCCCACAGCATAATCACTAGCATCACACATTATTTCAAAAGGAAGCGTCCAATCAGGGGGTTGAATGATTGGAGCAGAGATGAGTGCATTTTTAAGAGTAGCAAAGGCATGCATGCAGTCATCATTGAAATCAAAGGGTGCATCCTTAGCAAGCAAGTTCGTAAGGGGTCGTGCAATTTGAGAGAAATCTTTTATGAAGCGACGATAAAAACCAGCATGACCCAGAAAACTACGAACACCCTTGATATTCACAGGAGGCGGAAGCTTTTCTATAACTTCTATTTTTGCTTTGTCCACCTCTATTCCTCTCTCGGACACAAGGTGTCCAAGAACTATGCCCTCTTGGACCATGAAGTGGCACTTTTCCCAATTAAGTACCAGGTCCTTCTCATGGCATCTCTGTAAGACCTGGTCTAAATTTTCTAAGCAATGATCGAAGGTTTTTCCATAAACAGAGAAATCATCCATAAAAACTTCCATAATTTCTTCGATCATATCAGAGAAAATAGACATCATGCAGCGTTGAAACGAGGCAGGTGCATTGCACAAACCAAAAGACATGCGACGATAAGCATAAGTTCCATACGGGCATGTGAAAGTGGTCTTACTTTGATCGTCGGGGTGGATGGGAATTTGATGATATCCCGAATACCCATCAAGGAAACAGAAGAAAGAATGATTTGCCAACCGTTCCAACATCTCATCGATGAAGGGCAGCGGAAAATGATCTTTCTTTGTAGCCTTGTTAAGTTTTCGGTAATCAATGCACATTCGCCACCCCGTGACGGTTCGTTGAGGAATAAGTTCATTTTTATCATTATGAACAACCGTCATACCTCCTTTCTTGGGTACCACTTGTACGGGGCTAATCCAATCACTGTGAGGAACAGGATAGATGATCCCGGCGTGTAATAGCTTCAAGACATCTTTCTTCACAACTTCTCTCATCGCATTATTCAGCCTCCTTTGAGGTTCCCGTGAAGGTGTACTTTCAGGATCCGTGGGAATGCGATGGGTGCAGAGAGCGGGGCTGATCCCTTTTAGGTCTTCAAGTGAGTAGCCAAGAACGGAGCGATGTTTTTCAAGCACGGCCATGAGTTTGGTGGTTTCTTCTTCCAAGGCTAACTCGGGGTCCATGTGAGGAAAAATAGCCATGACCTCCTCCACTTGATATTCCTCAAGTGGTTCATCGGAAAGAGTGTTTCGTGAGGTGGTAATTGGAATGGAGAATGACTCTTTTCCGAGGGTGAAATTGAGGTTTCCAAATGATGGGGCATCAATGAGGAATTTTTCTATGGGATGCCCGATCATTATGTCGAAGTCTGGGACCTCGAAGACGTAGAAATCCAGGATAACCTCAAGGTCTTCATGATAGAGAGTCACATCTCTGACAATCCCCAAACTCTCAAGAATATGGCCTGATGGGTGCTTGAGGAGTTTGTTTGTTGATGTCCATGGTCGGTTGCCAAAGATTGACAACGCGTATGTGTCGGAGAGGATATTGGCACCAACAAGAGGGTTGTAGAGTGCATCCACCTTGGTTCCTTTGATGGAGCAGCATATGTTGGTTGAGGGAGGGCAGAGCCGAATGGTATCCATGGATAGCTCATTCTCCCTCAACCATTCATCGCTCATGATTGAAGTAAGCTCCCGAACAGTCTCCACAAGATATTCTTTTTCAATTGGTTCGGGAGGCGGCAAAGGAACAGGCGGTCTCTTTTGAAACAAATAGTTCGAGGTGTTTCCAAAATCTTCAAAAATTTCTTCCTCAAACTCAAATGGGAACTCAAGAGGTTCATCATCCTCTGTCATTGTTCGGGAATCAGATGAGGACTCGGATGTTGGGTCTACCAAGGTAGACACCTTTGTTGTGTTTCCACAATGAGTTCCTCATCTTTTGACTCCGGCTCCTCGGGTATTTCAGCGGAAAAAGGGTGTATTTTCAACAATTCTTTCTAGCAAATCTTTTGCTTCCGCTATGGTCTTATGAGAAAAAGAACCACCGGCAGCCGTGTCAAGATAAAGTGCGGTGTCTTTGCTCAACCCTGAATAAAAATGTTGCAAAAGAACGGGTTCTGGGAGCAATAACTCTGGACCGGAATCTGTTAATGAACAGAACCGTATCCATGCCGCACTAAGGGTTTCTTCCTCCTCTTGGCGAAAGTTAATTATTTCCGCGCGTAGAGCAGTGATACGAGATACGGGAAAAAATGCTAGACAAAATTTGTCTCGCAATTCTTTCCAATCACCGTTCACTCTCTTAGCGGTGTAAGTGTACCATTGCTTCGCCTTCCCATTGAGAGAGAAGGAAAACAATTTCCACTTTAAAGTTTCATGTGTCATGCCATTGATCAATCGGCATGCACACAATTGCTCAAACTCTCGCAAGTGTTCAAAAGGATTTTCATTTTTAAAACCAGAGAAAGAAAGTCCTTTGATCAAAGAAATAAAACTGGGGCCGAGCTCATAGCTTGTTGAAACAACAAGTTGAGATGAACATGGTGGCTCTAAGAGCTCGCCCCGTGGAGTGGAAAAAGACTGGATTGTAGGTGATGACTCCATGTGTGTATTTTTTTTTTTCTAATTTAATTGAACAGGAAATGTAAAGATAAGTTACGAGGGCAAACCTGGTCCGCTACAGAATTAGCAACCGTTCCCCGGCAACGGCGCCAGAAATGCTTGTTGGTATTTCTTACACCACGAATAAATCCGCAAGCGCACGGAATACCGTTGTAGCACTTCACCCGGGAGTATTCCAAGGTATCGTATTTGTTTTCCCCAAGGAACGGTGATAATCTGCAGCAAGGTTAGTTTTACCCAAGGACACACAAGAATGGCAGTAGTATAGGATCGAGAGGATGAATAAAGATCTAGCTGTCCCGTAGGATGATCGCACTCTAGCTCTACTTGTTTACTTCGGGCACTGGTATAGACCTGGTCTGCCAAGTCACGCCAGCCTGTAGCTCTACGACGAACCCGAACGTGGAGGATTACAAGGGACGGACAGGGCTGTCACCACCTGCCGCCTACCTCTACAAACCGTGGGGCACGCTGCAAACAAAGGTAACCTCTAGCCTAGGCACCACGCCTATGCCGTCGATTACTACTCTAACCCCGGTCCTGGTACCAATCTGGAAGGCTAGAGCACCCCTCGCGGAGCGATGATCCCGTAAACAAGTATAACAAGAATAACGACTAGTATGTAAAGCTCGCTAGATCAATAACACCACGAATACTAATCTTACGAATAAGAACAAGGTTCGTACTATGAACGAACGACGAACGAACGACGAACGATGAACGAACTAAGAACGAACGACGAACGATGAACGAACGACGAACGAACTAAGAACGAACGAAGAACGATGAACGAACGACGAACGAACGAAGAACGAACGATGAACTATTAATAAGATAAATATCCGCCAAGGGTACAAGATAAGGAAATAACTAAAAGGAAAGCTATCCCTCTCTTGATCCTTCCCCTCTCCTCTATTCTACTACTGTACAAGAGGCCCTTGGCCTGGATGGGAGTGGAATGACTTGTGTCTTGTGATGTCCTTTGGAGGAGGGGGGTACCCCTTATTTATAGCCCAAGAAGGTCGGCAACTTGAGGCGGTTCCGTAGGTCGGTGGCATTGATTGCAGGTGGAACCAACCTCTGGAAGGCGGTGGCGAACCGACATAGGAAGATGGGCCAGTGGGGCCACCACAGGGGGTCGGCCGACCTAGGGTTTGGGGTCGGCCGACCTGTGGCTGGCCCCTCTGGGCTTGGGCCTTCTCAGGTGGCTTCCCCTGGTTGCCTTCTCCTCTGATCCACCTGCTATGGGTGGACTTGAAGTCTTTTTATCGGGAGTTGGGCTTTATTTGGATAATTCTTTATGACGGGGAAAATTGGTGTTTCCAGGATGGGCCTTTTATGCTTCCTTTTCCCCGTTTTCCTGTGATTTGCAGCTGCACTCACAAATTCACCAAGACTCGTGGATCATTAGTTTAAAGACCTAAGTCTACCTTTGGTGATTGTTTCATTATAAAAAGCGCAGCTAGTTGACGGGTAAATATTGGGTCTAAGAGCCGTCAACAACGGTACAAGCCACACATCGAAGCCCTGCGATGTGAACCTAGAGAAGATCACTACCAGCAAACTCCACCAAGAGCGACAGCGAAAGTAAAGACACACCTGTACAAAAACATAAAGAGCCAAACACTGAGCAACTAATACTCAGCAAGACTTACCCGTCAACATGGCCAACTACAGCCGACTCTTAGCATGCAAAGGCTACAAGGGGCAGGCCGACTCAAACTTGTAAAAACAACACTAATTACTTGGTCCTTACTTTCAAATTTTAGCTCAAATTAAGTAATTAGCCAAGTGCCATGTTCTACAACTAACAACTATAACAGGCAAGTAAATAACCAGGCAGGTAGATAATATAGTAAATAAGTAGAGCAGTAATCATATATATCCTCATCATCATCATCATCCATAACCACACTACGATGTGACTCAGTGAACAAAGGAGGTGCTCATATCCGAGAGCGGCGTCATCGATATACATCCTGCAGGAGAAACCTGACTACACGACATATACGCCCGCGAACAGATCACATATGGCAACCTTTCACCTGTGCACCACCAGAGCAAAGCCGAATCCTACACATCCCGAGAAAGGGTCCTCCTGCCACGGTCCCCGTCGCAGACATACGCCCCGATCGGGAGGTAATCCATTATCTCCCCAACTGTACCATGATAGAAAGAGTAGATATCCACCAGACATCTAGGGCAACAAAGGCTACGTCGGTTTACTGATCCCATAAACACCAGCATCTGAATCAGTACCTTCGAACTTGCTCAACAGGGACAGGGCTAACAACGAACGGTCCTTAACCGACACGGACAGGGCTACCACCGTGAAGGCCAGCCTTCGCAAACCATCCTATACAAACAATTCCCGTCCGGTCTCCAACAACCTATAATTCTAGTACAATCCAGGGTATCATGCATGCTCGACCTATACATCCTTACAAAACAAAAAGATTGCCCATTATTGCAGGCCGTAGGCAGCGGTGGTAACTAAATCGCACTCGTCAAACGTAGTCTACATGATCTACGCGCGAGTTAGTGTACCTGCAAGAAGACACATACATCGTCACTTCAAGCAACCTACATGGGTGACGTTCATTATTAAAATGTAATGCATGGCTCATACTATCACATTCCACGAGTACGATGACTCGGGCCAGAACAACACATCCCACGAGTTCGATGACTCAGACCAGAATACTACATGAGCTATGCAGGTCCTTACCTTCGTACCTGGGCATCGGTGCGTCGTTACAGAAAGGTAAAAAAGCAACTCTTATTACCACCTGTTACTCTAACAGCCTTATATAGGCTTTATCGTTCCGCACCTGCAACGTGGTTAGCTTTTCGAAAATAGGCCTTTATGTGCTGTACTATCCCCAACACGGCTCTGATGCCAGCCGAAGCGTTACCGCTTTTCACAGGATCGAGTCGGAAGTGCCGGTGAACAGACACAGATAGTACATGACACGAAAACATAAATTTACATCTTTAAGTTATTACATTAAGTCCGGAGTGATTTAAAACATGAGAGTAGCACAGCGGAAGTCTACAAGATACAAAAACTACAACACTCGATGATACTTGGTCGCACATCGAAGCCCTACGATGTGGACCTGGACACGCTCACCGCTGGAACTCCACCAAAACGACAGCGGAAGCAAAAATAACCTGCACAAAAACATAAAGAGCCAAACCCTGAGCAACTAATACTCGGCAAGACTTACCCGTCAACATGGCCAACTACAGCCGACTCCTAGTATGCAAAATTGCAAAGGCTACAAGGGGTGGGTGTTGGCGGTTCTTATGCGATAAAATTAAATTCATTAATTCCGCAAGCGCACGGATCACCATTGTAGCATTTCACCTTGGAGTATTCCAGGGTTATCGTATTTATATTTCCGCAGGGAAGTAGAGCAAAAGAAAGCTGAATAATAGCTATGCATTGGATAATTTGGAGAAAGAAATAATGTATCAACTATACTTGAGACGGGGGTAAGATAGGCATGATAGATATGGGTGGCACACACATCCTCAAATCCAAGGTAATAAATAAAAACGTAGTATACATTTGGGAGAGAGCAACGAGATAGAGTTAAGGCTACCTGTATGTTTATCTATTATTTACTTTCCTAGCAGTCAAGTCTACAAAGGTTATTTACTCTAGCTAAGCTTATACACATACAAGTCATGTCGTTTCGGGGCACGGAAGTGCCAGGGCAACCGATGCTGCTAGTTCACCCTGGGGATCCATCCGCTATAATTAAGACCCTGCTGAGTCCAACCCGGACGTGGTGGATTACAGAGACCGGTGCAGCTGTCACATACACTCGCGGCTACCATCCTCCGTGGGGCTGGGTGCCAAACGTGCATAGGCCAAGATCTAAGCGCCACGCTTACAACCCGCCTAGAGGAGCTACTCTTGATCAACGGAGCAGTCCTATCTAAGAATGAACAAGCACAGATTTCACACGACGTCATCTCCGACGACGGCACTCTCTCGTACTCGCTATTCCAACAATCACGAATCCCACAACAAGACTTCTACGAGCACTTACTTAACGAATAAATAAACTAAATAGAAAAGAACTACTAAAATAAATAAATAAAGATAAAACTAAATATAATTATATTGAATAAAATAATATCTCAAGAGTAAGATACAAAGAACTATACCGAACTCCGAGAAGACTCCGGAAGCCCGAGAGAGCTCTCACTCTACTCTACTCTACTCTAACTCCCAAAGCTACTACTAAACTAATGAACACTTGGATGAAGTGTGATGGTGCGAATTGTTTCTGCAGCCGAGGGGTCCATTTTATAGGTCTCCAAGGCGGTGGAAGCTCCTCTGCCGACTTTGGAGAGGCGGCGCCGCCAAAGCCGGCCGGCCGGCCTAGGGGGTGGCCGGCGGCCGTCCCCTGTGGCGGTTGGCCACCGCCTTCTGCCTCAACGCTCCAGATGCACTCCTTAAGGCGGTCTGAAGGTCGGTTTGTCCGTGGGGTCGGCAGGATTGAAGTAAGGGCCAAGTTAAGGCCCAAATAGCCCACCTTCTAGAATGACGGTGTAATTGTGTTGGGCTGGCCTTCAATAATGCGTTGAGGATTAATTTGCAGCCCACTGGAGAAAGCCTGGGGCCTGCGGCCACCAGGTGGGGCCGGCCGGCCTAGGGTGGGGCCGGCCGGCCAGGGAATTTCCCTGACTGGGCCCACTTTTCTCTATTATTCACTCCTGCATCCAAATATTCACCAAAACCTGTGGAGTAGCATTATTCCTAACTACTATGCACAAAATCTTGGTGTTATGTATTTATTTACCGGTAGGGTGACGGTCAAAACATGGTTTAACGACCGCCAACAACCTCCCCAAGCTTAAACTTTGCTCGTCCCGAGCAAACTCAACTCAGGGTACCGGCGGATCAGGAGTTACAAAGAAGCGCCCCATGGGTAATAAAGATGCAACAACATACTCCCTAAACAGTGGTAAGTTTACGAGAGCACAAAATATTCATGAGTGTTGCAAAAATCGTGGGGCTTATATGTCACACCTTGTCATGCAGCATTGAAGACTAGAACGGCATTTTCGGACGTGTACACAATTCTAGCAGGTATGCATCCAGAGTTTTTATGTGCTGCAAGGTGCAAAAATTCTCCTTCGTTTTGGGTGGCACTTCTCTTACCACTCCGATGTGAGTTCTATTCCTACAAGCTTCACTCATCCTACCTTCTACCAAATGAGGCTTTGTATGTGGAGCTTGGTAAGGAATGCACAAATGTCATGCATATATTGTAAAGCTAAAGAATGAGTCTCAATCAACATAGCAACTCCATTTATTTTGGTCATAGGAAATGATGTGATGGAGGGGGAGAAAATGAACTCACAGTTATGGAAGGGGGTTTTGAAAAACATTGGTCCTTTATTTTGCTCAAAATGTTTATGATAAGAACCATATAGCCATTAACTTTTGTCATGCAACCATGTATTTTTTTTTTTGACTACTCCATGGTGCAAGGGGCCATGAATTCTGAATGGTTCAATGAAACATTTTGAAATATTCTTGAGCATTTTGGATGGACCAAAAGTTTTGCAAATTCTGAAAAATGTTTGGTTGATTTATCCAAACATTCCCCTTTTTATTTGGTGGAGAGAAATTTTCGAAAACACACGCGAAGGAATTATGACCAAAATTAGGAGTGCTTAGTTTCAAGAGTACATCAAACCTTAACAAAACTCAATGCATAAACAAATAGCTATGAGTGGGGCTGTTTCGAATATTATGATATGGCTCTGGTAGGTAAATAAATCCTCACACTAAGAGAAGTGTGCCAAAACAGAAGGGTTTTAGGTGCTTGCAGCAGTTCTAGAAAAACATCTCTGGATGAAACCATACTAAGAAATTGCAACAAGTCCTAATCATGCCATATCACAATCCACAATGCTCAGACTTGGTGTAACAACTGCAACCCACGGAAATAAGCAAGACTCATGATGTGATCATGCTCAAGTAAAAATAACACATATGTCAGGAGTAGAGGTTGCATCTATGCGACACATGGGAAGCTAATTTGTAACTCGATCATCATTTCCCTTAAGCGTAGCATAACACCAAGATTCTAGCATTTATTCGAAACAGGGAGTTCTATTTATTTATTAAGGAAAGTTGGGAATACTTACCTGGGGGTCCTCCTCAAGCTTGAGTCTTTGCAAGACTCGAGCTTGTATTGAACTCCTTCTTACCTGGGGGGCCCTCCCCAAGCTTGAGTCTTTGTAAGACTTAAGCTTGATTTAGGCTCTTCCTCCTCCTTCTTGACCTGCAAAAAAGAGTGAGGACGATACAAGTGGCTAGCCCCTAATGGGCATCACCGGGAATCCTATTATTTTTGTTGTTTTTAGTTTTTCAAATTTTTATTTTGTTTTTATAGTTTATGGAAAGAAAAACAAGTGCTAGGCCTAGCTAGGATAACGATTGGGATGGCCTCCCCAATCGGAGGGCTCTCATTTTTACGTCTTTGAGCTAGACGTTCTCCATGTCTTCAACTTGTTTGGACCTCGCTCGCTGGAGAATCTGGCGAGGTAGAGGTTCCTTCTTTCTTCCGCCACATCTTAGTTGTCTTCTTTGTGTTGGTGGCGGCGACCTTTTCTTCATTAGGCGCCTTTGTTGTACTCTCATCGGTCGATACCGTAGCTGCCTTCTTCTTCCTTGAGCGCCTCACTCTCCTCTTCTTGGGCGATTGTGACTCGCCTACTCCTTCTTGCGGAGGAGTAAGAGGGGCTTGAGGTGTAATTGGTGGCTGAGGCATCCTCCTTGGAGTCCTCCAATATTTTGCTAGCCTTCTCGCATTCTCTCTTTCCAGATAGTCTCTCATGTATGCAATGAGCTTGTCTGGCTGTGGCATGGGTGGAGTAATCTCAATCTTCTCCACTCTCCTTGGGTCCTTTCCATATATGACCCGTACTTGCTTGCATTGCTCAACTTTAGGCTTGAAGCTGAACGTTTCTTCCCTGCCATTGAAGTCCAAGTGGATCTCTCCTGCCCCCACGTCAATGTTGGCGTTGGTGGTGCTCAAGAACGGCCTCCCAAGGATGAGAGGAGCCTTGTCATCTACTTCCATATCCAGCACAACAAAGTCAACGGGGACGAAGAGATTTCTGATCTGCACGGGAATTTCTTCGACAATCCCCAAGGGCAGGCGTAGTGACCCGTCTGCAAGCTGGAGCTTCATGGTCGTTGGAGATAATGGATGGTTTAACCCATCGTACATCGCCTTCGGCATGATGCTCACGCTTGCCCCTAAGTCGCATAGTGCCCGAGCGAAACAACGGTCGTTGACCAAACACGGAATGGTTGGCCATCCGGGATCTTTTCTGATCACATCCTTGGGGAGTGCGGAATCCAAGTCGCTTTCTTCACACCTGATGGTTATTGCATTCACATTCTCCTTGGGATTAACTTCTGGTTGCCCAGGAAGTTTACCCGCACGAGGAGACTGCACAGCTGAAGCTATTTGCGCTATTTGCGTTTCTAGCATCTTGTTATGGCTTAGCTGATTCTGCAGAGCAGTGCTGAACGACTCTAGCTTGGCATCTATGCTCTCTAAAGCCTTGTCCGTAGTAAGAAATTTCTTACTGATGCTGTCATTGATCTTGATCTGGCCGAGAACTAGATCCTTGATAGAGGGCTCATAACGGGAAAGATTACCATTGTTACCTCCCTAATTCTTGTTGAAGGAGAGGTCGGGCCTGGAATTCCAGCCGTAGTTGTTCTGGGAGTGGTACCCATTGCCATTGTTGAGGAAATTGCATTCCTCTCTCGCATTTGGGCAATTGATGCCCATATGCCCAACGCTGCCGCATTCCTGTTGGTATTTCTTACACCAAACAGAAAACACCACCTTAGGCTGGTTAGGCCTAGAGTGAATATTCCCGGTTCGGCGCCAGAAATACCTGGGGTTAAGTTACTTGCTTAGGATACATAATAATCCACAACTAGCAACGAGTGCCAGATATGTATTATTAGTATTTAATCATAAAAGATAATCCGCAAGCGCACGGATAACCCGTTGTAGCATTTCACCCGAGAGTATTCCAGGGTATCGTTATTTATATTTTCCCAAAGGAAGACGTGGTTGACAAGTGTGTACTTATACTCATGGTGTTACAAATGATAGATCATAACCAATATCCAAATACAGGGGTAAGGCAATGTATGGATAGAGGATAGTGCGACACACACAGCAGGCATTTCCACTCTCTGATAAAAGGCGAGAGGCGGCTCTAGGCTAGACTAAGGTTAAGTAAGAAGAACTGCTACTCCTAATGTACATCGTCAAGTAGCGTGCGTAGCATCTACCTATAGCCTAAGCTGCACACAAGCCAAGACTAAGCTGTTCTACTGCCGAGCCATCATCGGGAGATCCAGCGATCAGAGTCTGCCCCAATCTCCGGACATTTCATATATACTCCTACGCCATACCCGAACGTGGAGGATTACAAGGGACGGACAGGGCTGTCACCACCTGCCGCCTACCTCTACAAACCGTGGGGCACGAACACGCATCCAAGGGTGGAAAGGAAGCCCTAGCACCATGCTAGCGTAACTAACCACAACTCTAGATCCCTCGAGGCACCTCGCAAGGCGATAAACCTAGAGCACTCTTGCAAGACAATGGACCCGATGACTAAGAAAAGGAACAACTAGGTCTAGCAAGCGATTACTTAGACAAAGGATCAAAGCTAGCACTACGTTAAGCATAGGCGTTCGTCGCTCAAGAACGAGCGACGAACGATGAACGATGAAGAACGATCATCGTTAACCGATGATCGAGTATGAACGAACGACGAACGAACGATGAACGATCATGAACGAACATCGATGAACGATGAACGAACGATGAACGAACATGAACGAACGAAGAACGTTCATCCAAGATCAAGGATGAACGATGAACTAGCATAAGCACATAACTACTACAAGAACGATGATATTCCATTGATAAAGAAATAAGTCTTACAAAGAGAGTAAAAGGATACAAGGGAATATACCCCAAACTCTCCAAGGGACTTGGGAGCCAAAAGGACAGCCCAACTACTCAGCCTAAGCCTAACTAGAGAGCCCCTAGCTCTGGATGTGTGGAGGAGGGAATGAGCCTCTTGTGTTGTGTGTCTTCTAAGGGGAGGGGGTACCCCTTTATTTATAGCCCTCCAAAGGCGGTGGAATTGAGGCGGTTCCGTAGGTCGGTGGCATTGATTGCAGGTGGAACCGACCTCCTGAAGTCGGTTGCAAACCGCCTTAGAAAGATGGACCCAGGGGGCCTCCCTGTCAGGTCGGCCGACCCAGGGTTTGGGGTCGGCCGACCTGGCCCTGGCCCCCCCTGGGCTGGGCTTTGGCAGGTTGGCTCCCCTCGGCCTTTTAGCCTCTTTTCCAGGTGCGTGGCCTCAGTTGATATTCTGAGTGGTTCTGGGCCTTTAATCCTTGAATTATATTCCCGCGGCGAGCGTCGTTTGATGGACGTGTTGGAATCGTCGCCTTGGGCTTTGTTTACACCTGGAAATCCCTGTTTTCCACCTGCACATCCAAATCTAGAGGTACACGTGGAAATAGGTTATTTGATAACAAAATGCAAGTAACAAGTGTTAGTTCTTCCTTATTTATAGAGCTAATTGACGGTCAAAAACTGGGTCTAAGGACCGTCAACAACTCCCCCAAGCTGTCCTCCTTGCTCGTCCCGAGCAAGAAGTAGGACTTAGGATGTTGATCAGGAGTTGCTACAATGTTTCATATCTCATAGGTACCATGCACACAACAAAATACTCTCCTTTGAGTTGAAAAAGTTGGCATGGTAACTCACCCTTTACCTTACTCCTTATGGGGCGTATGGCTTTTTCCTTGTCTTGGGCGGTTGAGAGATAGAACGGTTATAACAGAGCACCAATCACTTGTCCATTGTTTGACTTTTATTTTCCGGAGGTTTTCAAAAGTTTTGAAATAAAAGCAAAGTTCCTCAAATGATGCTCTCGAATCGCTCAATAAGTGTATATTCCTCACCAAGGCATTATTGTGTTGCCTCTTTGTCATCCTACTTCTAAGGCTTGTATGTGGAGCTCAAGGTAGGGATGATATGAGGCATACTTGCATCACACATATTGCTGAACCAAAAGAGTGGATCCATGGAGAATGCAAGTCATACAACCTTGATCAAGATGTGCATGTGTGTATATGGTGGTGGTGAGGTGGAAGAACTATACTCCTTTTTATTTGTTTCCTCTCTCTCTTTTTGAATTTTTGAGGAGAACATGGCTATCCTTCTTTCTTTCTTTTTCTCAACATTTTTCTTTCTTTCCCCATTTTTTCATCATGCTCTACTTTTGTATGAGCAGGGGATTATTCTTTTTCTTTCTTTTGCATAGCCATGTCTCCAATGATACATTTTGAGAGAGAGGTAACAATGAATTTTTGGAGTATTTATTTTGGTGGAAAGTGTGGTGGTATTGCTTAACTTCCAGTGTAGAAGTTTAGCATGCGAGGTGGAGTGTACGTGATCTTGATCAATGAGAGTATGACAAGCTTCTCACTAGGGTCACACAATTTTGATAAAGCTCAATGCAATGACAAGCAGCATATGTGTAAGGGTTTGCAATGTAAGAACAACATATGGCTTTGGTAGGAATTTTGATCATTGAGGAACTTTATCATTTTTTTGTATTTTGTAAAATAAAACTCCGGAAGTCAAGTCGTACTTTGAACAAGATCATAGCAGCCCTATTTGTACCATATCATATCTCACAACAACTTAGACTTAGATCAAGCACCATGCAGCCCACAAGTTTCAAGTTCTAGGTAAGCATAAGCCAAAAGTCTCAAAACTTGGGAGAGCACTAAGTTGTGACTAGGTACAAACAAGAGATAAAACAGAGCAACTGTTCATCATCTCAACATAAGGAAGGCTAAACACTCATACTCGCATATGAAGAGAAACTACGAAAAACTAGAAACCACACTAAAGACTATTTTTGTTCTTTTTAGTTTTGTCATTTTTATTTTATTTTCAGATTTATCATTTTTTTGGTATTTTTCATGAGAGGTGCAAGAACAAGCAAACAAAAGAAACAAAAGGATACAAGTTGCGATACATGATACCTTAGCGGGGGGTATGGCATCCCCCCCAAGCTTGTTCTTGCTCATGGGTGATGTCGAGGATCGAACCCGGTGTGGCGAAAGTAAGCCAACATATCGGCTTGGCCCTGCTGCGTCATGTTGGTGAGGTTGGTGAGCTGGGCATTTGTGTTTTCTTGCCACTGATGGGTCTGCAGGACGTGTTGGTTGAGAGTGTACTCAACGTCCTCTCCTCGAGTCTCGATGCGTCCCATTTGCTCGGTGAGCGCATTCATTTGCTGCTCAAGATATGGATCACGAGCTGCAGACGAACGCCGCCCACCGGCCCG
Source organism: Eragrostis nindensis (assembly GCA_012490785.1). NCBI lineage: Eukaryota > Viridiplantae > Streptophyta > Magnoliopsida > Poales > Poaceae > Eragrostis > Eragrostis nindensis. The sequence continues at coordinate 1,254,000 of JAAXCT010000070.1, forward strand.
TGGTGAGTAGGACGTCGAATCGGAGGAGATTTCCTCCCATTGCGCGCGGGAAGGGTGCGTCCATTGGGCTTGGCCCGCACCCTGCTGCGACGAGCCGCCGACCTCGAACGGTGGTGGAGTGGTGTACCCACCGGGACCATACCCGGCGTGACCGTAGCTTGGCCCATGTGCATAGGCCATGGGCTGCGGTGCGGGTATCCCGGTGTCGGCGGTCGGCTCCGGCCTGCGCGTCCTCCTGCGAGAAGTACTCCTGCGTGCAGCCTCCTCTTTTTCGAGAGGTGTGGTTAGGTTTTTACAGCCATACAAACGAAGTTCCCGGTTAGGTAACGGGAATTCATTTGTATAACCGACATAATAAAATATGAGAGAATTATTTGGACCATGCTTAAGTGTATGACCTTGAATAAGATAATCCTCGGTGATAAGAGAGCGGGGTGTATCAATATAAGCAACATTAGCATCATGCAAAGCACCAACACCCGCAGCAATACGTGTAATCAACGAGGTGCACTCAATTGGTCCAGTCATTCTAAAATTCTCTAACCACTGAGCAATCATGGACATGACAGGAGCAATCTTTATTTTCTCAACCATAGCATAAAGAATTTTCAGATCATCCTCGCGCACAATCCTAATATCACTTCTAGGAAACAAGGTAATGCCAAGCCACATGTGCAACAAGCGCAAGGTAGGATGATGAATATGATTAGTTCGGGGTTTCTCACAAGTAGGAGATGCAGAAATTCTTTGCCAAAAAGCTAACTTTGAGTAACCCGGAATCGAACTATCAACATCAATGGTGCAGCGAGAATTAAAGCCGAGGCATTGACTAAGGATTTTCCATGTCAAATGATATTCCTCCCGGAAAAACCGAAAGGTAATACCGTCATCTACCACGCGTAGGGTGCATAAAAACTGTAGTGTAAGTAAGCGGGAACCCTGCTCATCTACACTTGCAAACTTATCCCACCCTATTGCTTTAAATACTCGAGAAAATTCAGCATCCATACCAATCTTTTGCAGCAGTTCCGGATCAAATGCTCGCGTAGGAGCAAATGTTCGGAGTCGGAGAGCTTCGTAGGCGCTCATCTCTTCGTCGCCCACCAAGTCGAGGTCGGTGTCGACGAGAAGACGATGCTCGGTGTTGGCTTGTTCCTCCGTTGCGGCTTCATGTTGAGGGCTTGACACTTGCTCGGTGGCGGTGCGGGCGCGAGTGCGAGGTCGAGATGAACCCGAGCCTGTGCTCCCGGACCGGAGCAGCGAGGCGAAGGCTTTGCCGGCGCGCTTCATGCTGCAGCGAGGTCGAGCAAGAACGCAAGAACGAAAACTCCGAACGGGTTATGAGAGTGAAAACCAATCGATGAAACCGTCGGTGTTCTTGCAAGCGAGAAAACGCAACTCGGAAAACCAAACCAAAACAAAACTGCAAAGCAAACCAAAGGAGAAATATTTTTGCAGAATTTTGAGGCAAGAACTCAATGAGCACAATGGAAAACTTGAGAGCAATGGAGTGAAGTGAGTTGAGGAGTGGAAATGAGAGTGTGAGAGGGAGAGAGCTTGTGGCCGGCCACCTCCTCATATACATGAGCCATAACGGCCATTTTCGAAAAGAGGACAGGACAGGTGACCGTTGGGGCAAAGGGGAGCGCGCCCAACGGCACCCCTGGGTCGGCCGACCTGCCAAGTGGGGTCGGCCGACCCCCTGTGGGGTCCACTTGCTTCCCTCTTTGGCCCACAGCCCCCAACGGCCAAATGGAGATTGACCATGGTTGCTATGTCCAGAAACTCCTCAAAAATATTTGCTCAAAAAGATTTTCAAATAAAAGGTTGCCTCGAATTCAAAATTTTCCGAAAAAAATCAAAAATCGACATGTTGATGAAAAATTTCAACATGCAAAAATATTTTTGGCTTTTCCATGATGATACAAGGGTGGTCCAAAAATTTCATCCAAGGATGAGTCTTTTTGAACGCAAAAGTGTTTTTGAAAATTTTGATTTTTAAATGCATGGCGAGGGAAAAATTCAAATATGCTGGCGGAAAAATCCAAATAAATTTTTGGTGGAGGAAATAAATATGCAAAGTGGTTTGGAAAGAAATCCAAATGCAAATGTGGTGGAAAAGTTCAAAAAGAAAAGAGAATCAAACCGAATGATAATGCCGGTTTTCCTGGCGGCCAGGGCCGTGTCGTTTAAAGTCCGACGGGCTAAGACTTCTCCAACGGGTTTAGCTTGGTGGCGCGGACCCGATCCTTGGAGATGAGGACGTAGAGGGCTGCACCTTGACTTGCCACACTTGTTTCATCTTTGATGGTGTAGGTGGCTTCTTGGACTTTGGGACGGGTTTCTTGGCCCATAATCCCGGCCTCGTGGTCGCAGGTTTCTTTGGTTGAAACTGCGATGGATTTTCAATCTTTGCCAAGCTCTTCCATAGAGCAATGAGGCTGTCCGTTTTCCTGGCTGTCACTTCAACTTCTTGAATGTTGGAGGTGTTTGGCCCATACTTGACCTTGATCATCGAGCATTGTTCTTTCCGAGGTTGAAACTCGAACTTCTCCTCCTTCCCATTGATGTAGAGGCGGATTTCTCCAACTCCAACATCAATTTGGGCCTTTGTGGTGCTAAGGAAGGGACGTCCCAAGATGAGGGGCGTTTCCTTATCAATATCCATGTCAAGCACCACAAAGTTCACGGGACGGTGTGGCCTCTTATGAATACCGGCACATCCTCCGCAATCCCCATTGGAAAGCGAAAGGATGAGTCGGCCAATTGTAGCCGCATCGCTGTTGGTGTGAGGAATCTGTACTTTAATTGCTCGAAGATTGCTTTGGGCATAATGCTTACGCTGGCCCCAAGGTCACACAGTGCATAGTCGAAGTGGAATCTCTTGATTGCACAAGAGATTACTGGAAAGCCTGGATCAGATTTTATTGTAGAAGGTTCTCCTCTTATTTGCCTGTTCTCCCCTGCATGGTTAGTCCTACGAGAGAACATTTCTCCTCTCGTAGTGATAACATTAGCCTTTTCAATGGGAGATTCTGGTTGCCCAGGAATCTGCCCAGATTTAGCAGAAGGAACAAGAGCAGCAAGCTGAGCTAACTGAGTTTCTATCATTTTATTAAAGCTCAACTGATTTTTGAAAGCGGAAGAAAGACCTTCTATTTTTGAATTTAAACTCTCTAAACTTTGATCATTGGCAGCAAGCTTTTTGTTGATTGATTCGTTGATTTTAGCTTGGCCATAAACCAAATCTTTCAAAGAAGGCTGATTATTATTAAAACCAGAGAAATTATTACCTCCTTGATAAGATTGGCGGTTTTGGTTAAAACCTTGACCTCCACTTGGACGATACCCATTGTTGTTGTTCATGTAGAATGCTTCTTCATGGATATGGTTGGGGCAGTCCTTCCCCATATGGCCAGTGTTGCCACATTCCTCACACGTGATGCGTGAGTCAAGTGAACGAACACTACCATGCGTGTTGAAGTCGTCCAAGCGCTTCATGACGAGGTCGAGCTTGGCGGACAATAAGTCCACCTCCTTGATAGGGTGTACACCCTTAGAGCGTGGTTGGAGACGTTCATCGCTCCACCCTTGATTGGAGACCATCTTCTCAATAAGTTCTTTAGCTTGAGCAACGGTCATTGAGAAGAAGGCTCCTCCAGCAGCGGCATCCATATGTCCACGGGTTGTTGGTGTCAACCCGTTGTAGAAATGTTGAAGAATGAGCCATTCTTCCATCCCGTGGTGTGGGCAGGCGGATATGTAATCTTGGAGCCTATCCCACGCCTCGGCGATGGTTTCATTGTTGGCTTGCTGGAAGCTTGATATTCTCCCACGAAGGGCATTGGTTTTACCCAACGGGAAAAACTTTGCGAGGAACGCGGTAGAACAGCGGTCCCACGTGTCAATGCTAGCACGATTGGCATAGAACCATTGTTTCGCCTTCCCATTGAGGGAGAGGGGAAACAAACGAAGTCTGATAGCATCTTGGTTGACTCCGGCGGTTGCCGATGTGTTGCATATCTCAAGGAATTGCTGGAGATGAGTGTTGGCGTCCTCCGTGGCCTTTCCACAAAAGGGAATGGCCTGCACCATAGTGATTAGGCTTGATTTGACTGCAAACCCTGCGTCACCGGCGTTGACATTGGGCCCAACGGGAACATTGGCAACGGAGGGAGCAGAGTAGTCACGGAGGGTCCTTTGATCAGCCATGTCAATAAGTGATGATGGTGCGGATGATGTGGGTTCGTCTGTCGGGAGTGTTGCTTGTGAGGGAGAGTCGACGCGGGGTCGGACTTTCCTTACAAGCGACTCTGGATTATCAACGAAGTTTTCCGGCAGGTTGAATCCACGCATACACTATCCTGTTTTCACATCAAAGAGAGAAAACAGATCAAGGTTAGCCTGCAATGGAAATGGTTAAATCACATCAAGTGTAATCATGAGTACTCATTGTATACACTTGTCAACAATTGTCTTCCCCGGCAACGGCGCCAGAAATGCTTGTTGGTATTTCTTACACCAAACAGAAAACACCACCTTAGGCTAGGCCTAGAGTGAATATTCCCGGTTCGGCGCCAGAAATACCTGGGGTTAAGTTACTTGCTTAGGATACATAATAATCCACAACTAGCAACGAGTGCCAGATATGTATTATTAGTATTTAATCATAAAAGATAATCCGCAAGCGCACGGATAACCCGTTGTAGCATTTCACCCGAGAGTATTCCAGGGTATCGTTATTTATATTTTCCCAAAGGAAGACGTGGTTGACAAGTGTGTACTTATACTCATGGTGTTACAAATGATAGATCATAACCAATATCCAAATACAGGGGTAAGGCAATGTATGGATAGAGGATAGTGCGACACACACAGCAGGCATTTCCACTCTCTGATAAAAGGCGAGAGGCGGCTCTAGGCTAGACTAAGGTTAAGTAAGAAGAACTGCTACTCCTAATGTACATCGTCAAGTAGCGTGCGTAGCATCTACCTATAGCCTAAGCTGCACACAAGCCAAGACTAAGCTGTTCTACTGCCGAGCCATCATCGGGAGATCCAGCGATCAGAGTCTGCCCCAATCTCCGGACATTTCATATATACTCCTACGCCATACCCGAACGTGGAGGATTACAAGGGACGGACAGGGCTGTCACCACCTGCCGCCTACCTCTACAAACCGTGGGGCACGAACACGCATCCAAGGGTGGAAAGGAAGCCCTAGCACCATGCTAGCGTAACTAACCACAACTCTAGATCCCTCGAGGCACCTCGCAAGGCGATAAACCTAGAGCACTCTTGCAAGACAATGGACCCGATGACTAAGGAAAAGGAACAACTAGGTCTAGCAAGCGATTACTTAGACAAAGGATCAAAGCTAGCACTACGTTAAGCATAGGCGTTCGTCGCTCAAGAACGAGCGACGAACGATGAACGATGAAGAACGATCATCGTTAACCGATGATCGAGTATGAACGAACGACGAACGAACGATGAACGATCATGAACGAACATCGATGAACGATGAACGAACGATGAACGAACATGAACGAACGAAGAACGTTCATCCAAGATCAAGGATGAACGATGAACTAGCATAAGCACATAACTACTACAAGAACGATGATATTCCATTGATAAAGAAATAAGTCTTACAAAGAGAGTAAAAGGATACAAGGGAATATACCCCAAACTCTCCAAGGGACTTGGGAGCCAAAAGGACAGCCCAACTACTCAGCCTAAGCCTAACTAGAGAGCCCCTAGCTCTGGATGTGTGGAGGAGGGAATGAGCCTCTTGTGTTGTGTGTCTTCTAAGGGGAGGGGGTACCCCTTTATTTATAGCCCTCCAAAGGCGGTGGAATTGAGGCGGTTCCGTAGGTCGGTGGCATTGATTGCAGGTGGAACCGACCTCCTGAAGTCGGTTGCAAACCGCCTTAGAAAGATGGACCCAGGGGGCCTCCCTGTCAGGTCGGCCGACCCAGGGTTTGGGGTCGGCCGACCTGGCCCTGGCCCCCCCTGGGCTGGGCTTTGGCAGGTTGGCTCCCCTCGGCCTTTTAGCCTCTTTTCCAGGTGCGTGGCCTCAGTTGATATTCTGAGTGGTTCTGGGCCTTTAATCCTTGAATTATATTCCCGCGGCGAGCGTCGTTTGATGGACGTGTTGGAATCGTCGCCTTGGGCTTTGTTTACACCTGGAAATCCCTGTTTTCCACCTGCACATCCAAATCTAGAGGTACACGTGGAAATAGGTTATTTGATAACAAAATGCAAGTAACAAGTGTTAGTTCTTCCTTATTTATAGAGCTAATTGACGGTCAAAAACTGGGTCTAAGGACCGTCAACAATTCCTCACATGTCATGCGGGAATCCGCAACTTGCAGGTCCTGTGGGGATTCCACCTTGCGGAGTAGCTGATCGAGCTTGATGGCGAGCATGTCCATCGTCTCCACTTGGTGCACTCCACGGGTCTTGGTGCTTGCCGCTTGGCGTTCACTATGAGTCTGGTTGGCCGCCACCTTCTCAATCAACTTCTTAGCGTTCTTCACGCTAAGGGAGAAGAAGGAGCCGCCTGCTGCGGCGTTGAGGTGCTCTCGAGCGGACGGCCTCAAACCGTGGTAGAAACTCTGTATGAGGAGCCATTCCTCCATGCCATGGTGTGGGCACGAGAGAATGTACTCCTGCATCCTGTCCCACGCTTCCGCGGTCGACTCATCTGCGAGCTGTTGGAAGCCCGATATCTTGTTCCGCAGGGCAGTCGTCTTGCCCGGCGGGAAGAACTTGGCGAGGAAGGCATTGGAGCATGCCGTCCACGTGTCGAGGGACTCTTGGTTCGCATAGAACCACTGGAGAGCCTTCCCCAACAGAGAGAATGGGAAAAGCTGTAGTCGGATGGCGTCCTGAGGTGCATCCTTTATGACAAAAGTGTTGCACGTCATCAGGAATCTTTGGAGGTGAGCATTTGCATCCTCCGACGGCTTCCCACAGAAAGGACTAGCCAAGATCATGTTGATCAAGGCTGGCTTGAGCTCGTAGTCCTTGTTGGTGACGCGCGGGTTGGGACCCACGCGGATGTTCTCCGTAGTCGACGCGGAGAAGTCATTGATCGTCTTCTCAACAACGGGGTCGGCTATGGTGTTCGATGAAGAGGTCCTGACAACCGATGGAGGAGACGATTCGAGAGCCAGAGCGTTCTTGCGGATCTGTTTGGTGAGTTTTGCTCGAACTTTCCTCAAGAACTGCTCTGGGTCTGAGTGGAAGTTTTCTGGTAGGTCGAAACCAGTCATGCACAGTCCTGTTTCAAATTTCCACAACAAAGAAAAACCAGGACAAGGGTAAGCCCGCAAAAGTAAGTGATAATTATTCTTCTCACAAACTTCAATGCATTTATTCAGTTTCTAGCTGCTACTTCCCCGGCAACGGCGCCAGAAATGCTTGTTGGCGGTTCTTATGCGATAAAATTAAATTCATTAATTCCGCAAGCGCACGGATCACCATTGTAGCATTTCACCTTGGAGTATTCCAGGGTTATCGTATTTATATTTCCGCAGGGAAGTAGAGCAAAAGAAAGCTGAATAATAGCTATGCATTGGATAATTTGGAGAAAGAAATAATGTATCAACTATACTTGAGACGGGGGTAAGATAGGCATGATAGATATGGGTGGCACACACATCCTCAAATCCAAGGTAATAAAATAAAAACGTAGTATACATTTGGGAGAGCAACGAGATAGAATTAAGGCTACCTGTATGTTTATCTATTATTTACTTTCCTAGCAGTCAAGTCTACAAAGGTTATTTACTCTAGCTAAGCTTATACACATACAAGTCATGTCGTTTCGGGGCACGGAAGTGCCAGGGCAACCGATGCTGCTAGTCACCCTGGGGATCCATCCGCTATAATTAAGACCCTGCTGAGTCCAACCCGGACGTGGTGGATTACAGAGACCGGTGCAGCTGTCACATACACTCGCGGCTACCATCCTCCGTGGGGCTGGGTGCCAAACGTGCATAGGCCAAGATCTAAGCGCCACGCTTACAACCCGCCTAGAGGAGCTACTCTTGATCAACGGAGCAGTCCTATCTAAGAATGAACAAGCACAGATTTCACACGACGTCATCTCCGACGACGGCACTCTCTCGTACTCGCTATTCCAACAATCACGAATCCCACAACAAGACTTCTACGAGCACTTACTTAACGAATAAATAAACTAAATAGAAAAGAACTACTAAAATAAATAAATAAAGATAAAACTAAATATAATTATATTGAATAAAATAATATCTCAAGAGTAAGATACAAAGAACTATACCGAACTCCGAGAAGACTCCGGAAGCCCGAGAGAGCTCTCACTCTACTCTACTCTACTCTAACTCCCAAAGCTACTACTAAACTAATGAACACTTGGATGAAGTGTGATGGTGCGAATTGTTTCTGCAGCCGAGGGGTCCATTTTATAGGTCTCCAAGGCGGTGGAAGCTCCTCTGCCGACTTTGGAGAGGCGGCGCCGCCAAAGCCGGCCGGCCGGCCTAGGGGGGTGGCCGGCCGGCCGTCCCCTGTGGCGGTTGGCCACCGCCTTCTGCCTCAACGCTCCAGATGCACTCCTTAAGGCGGTCTGAAGGTCGGTTTGTCCGTGGGGTCGGCAGGATTGAAGTAAGGGCCAAGTTAAGGCCCAAATAGCCCACCTTCTAGAATGACGGTGGAATTGTGTTGGGCTGGCCTTCAATTATGCGTTGAGGATTAATTTGCAGCCCACTGGAGAAAGCCTGGGGCCTGCGGCCACCAGGTGGGGCCGGCCGGCCTAGGGTGGGGCCGGCCGGCCAGGGAATTTCCCTGACTGGGCCCACTTTTCTCCATTATTCACTCCTGCATCCAAATATTCACCAAAACCTGTGGAGTAGCATTATTCCTAACTACTATGCACAAAATCTTGGTGTTATGTATTTATTTACCGGTAGGGTGGCGGTCAAAACATGGTTTAACGACCGCCAACAGTGGGCTGACTCAAACTTGCCAAAAACAGCTCTAATTACTTAGTCCTTACTTTCAAACTTTAGCTCAAGTTTAGTATTTAACGAAGTGTCATGTTTTGCAACTAACAATTAGAACAGGCAGGTAAAACAAGCAAGTAACACTATAAGTAAATAAAACAGTAGAGCATATATCATCATCATATCATCATCAATAATCACACTACGATATGACTCAGTGAACAAGCGGGGTGCCCATTTTCGAGAGCGGCGGCATCGATGTGAATCCTGCAGGAGAAACCTGACCACACGACATATGCGACCGCGAACAGACTACATATGACAACCTTTCACAAAGCCCCCCCAAGGCCGAATCGATCTGCTGCTCCCGGTGGAAGTCTTGGGCCCATCGAAACACCCGGCCCAGCCGTCGTCCATGGGTGGCTCCCGTCGTTCCCCCGTAGCAGCAGGCGCCGGCTCGTCCCCACGATTGCTAGGCTACTCAGTTTACTAGGCCCATAATCACCAGCATGTGAATCAGTACGTTCAAAACTTGCTCAATAGGGCCAACAACGGTACGGTCCTTAATCGACACAGACGGGGCTACAGCACATAGGACCTCCAATGCCCTGCTGCAAAACCTAGATATCAACCCCCGTCCAGTCTACAACATGCCTACAATTCTTCTAGTACAATCCAGGGTGTCATGGTCCTAGCTCGCGAGTGGAACCTACCACTAGACTTCTACCGATCACTAGCAACTAAGCATAGCAGCGCTAACGATCGACAAAAGACTAAAATACTACTATAAATTAACCTAATGCAGTTCTAGGGTTCCAAGCAACTCCTATAAACCTAGTGCACAATCATACTAGACTTCATACATAGCGATAAAAGGAAACCGAAAACATAGGTCGAGATGCACCGGGGCTTGCCTGGCTCAGGAACGGCACTAGCAAAGTCAGCGGTGATGTCAGTCTGCTGCTCCTCCTGCACCTGCTCCGGCAGCTGGAAGTCCAGGGGCTCCGGAGTCTCTTTGGTCATTATACATCATGACAAGGAACAATGCATGTTAGATGCAGTAACATGATGCAATTAAATTAAAGTTGTTTACTTAAATTAACAAAATTTTGAAATTTAGTTTATGTCCAATGGCATTTTTCTGGAGTCAAGTACCACAGGAAGTAAATTACTGTGAAGTTTAATGATTTATTGAATTAAGGATTATTTTTAACAATTTAGACCAGTCGATTAAATAAATCATAAGAAAATAATTAAGCATGATATGACAGTGGAAAAATTCTCTGTAAGTGTGTTATTAGATACTTAACTTGCATGCATGAGTTTAGGATTTAAAGACTTAGAGAGAATTTATTATGATTTAAACAAGATATATTGCTTAAGGATTTTACAGAAAACTGATAAGCGATGTTGTACAGTTTGACAATTTTGTTGGATAGATATGAGCAAGAGGAATCCAAAATAATAGGATTTGCAGTTTTCTGATTTATTTTAGATTTTATATGCATTTTAAAAATTTCAGCTGATTTAGATAAATTCCAGAAATTGAAAAAGTCGTGGACCAAACAGATTTAAGCCACACGGTGGACCACACAGTGCTGGCCGCACCGGATGTGGGCGTGGAACATCCAGATCGGGCTCATGGCTGAGGAGTTCGCCGGAGTCGGCGGCGGCTCACCGGACTTGGCTAAACGGAGGGGAATCGGACACGTGAGCGGACCACCAGGACCGCAGAGAGATGGGGACTCCATTTGAAAGGATAGAAGACGATGAGGATGAGCGGAGAGGGTCGGCGTCGTGCGGGGGTGGGATGACCATGTTCGGCGAGGTCGCCCATGCCGTACAATGCGTGGAAAATTTAGGAAAAATCACTATAAGCATCACCTTGATCTGTAGAAGACCGGCGTCTATCTTGTCGTCCTCGTGGAGGTGGTCGCGTTCTTGCAACAGATGGTGGGGAAAAATGCCGGGGCGGCGAGTTGAGCTGTGGAAATGGAGAGGGATGGGGCCAGGGACGTGCGGCATGGAATGTAGAAGATGTGTGTAAGAGAAATTGAAGAGATGCTCACCGGAGAGGGAGAATTTGACGACGGGGCGGTGGTTGCTCTATTGGCCGAGATTGAAAGAGATGAGCTCGATTCTTGAGCTCAGGGTGGAGGAGAGGGGTTGGTGGCCATGGTGGATTTGAGAGAGGGTCGGGGAGGAGCTTTGGGTGGAGAGGTTTGGCCGGGGTAGTGTTAGCACCAAAAGTGGGATCTTGGGCCAACAATACAATCTCGATCAAGCAAAGGATAAAGACCTCGATTACGGCGAGGTCGCCGGCTGCTTTTCAAGCAAGAACAGCAAAGGATACCGATCACGCTAACGTGATGATCACCGGATGATTTACACAGCAAATCAACAAAAGAAACTTCACTTACGCGGAAGAGACGACTACTTTACTCGACAAAACAGTAAAGAGAAAAAAAAAAAGAAAAGGAAATAGTAGATGCAAACGAGTGAACGACATGTATTGATTGATTCTCTGGTCCTCCCGTCTACTAGACCCAGTTTATACAATGACAAAATCTTCTAACTAACAAATCTTATCTAAACACGATTGACTCAAACCGACTTCAAATTGTAACCGTCAGGTATTCCTGTCTTCAGTTGTGCGTACGTATTTTTCCTTTGGCTAGCACTAGGCCGGACTCCAACTTTTCCAGAATTCCTTTCATGCACGTGCCCTGCAAGAACTCTGGCCATCTCGCTGCAATCCTCAATCTTCTTCAAATTATTCATGTCCAGATACTGGCCACGCAGCATCCAACTGAAGCTCCACTCGTGCATGCTTGCATGTTCCTGCAATACTCAAATATACATGCCAAATTTCACCACTAACACATGCCCCCCTATTTTTTGGCAAAACAGTGTGCGCCAAAAAAAACATCCTTTAGCAGCGATTCATCAATAAATCAGCTTTATCCAAATTGACCACCATGTTTAAACTATCAAATTCTGTTATTACCAGGATGATAACTCTCAAATTCAAAATTACATCACGCTCCCTGCCACCTAAACTTCGGAGCATGAATCAGTATCCATCTTCAACCAAGCTCTGCCATGCACCCTATAAAATATACACTTCCTGCCAAATTTCAAATCTAACACGAAAATCATTTAGCCAAATGAATAATCTGGCTTTTCTTCATATAACAACAAACAAATCATTAGCGAGATACCCATGCTATCTACGTGAAGATAAACAGAAATACCTGCCATGTATTAATATATAGGGCGAAGAAACATGGTGCTATTCCAAACATCAGACATACCTGCTGATGCTGATGCCGCTGAGGGCGATGCCGTGCTAATGTCTATTTTAGTTAGGACCACAATGAAACCACTGCCGAAATAATTGCTAGTAAATAACATTAACAATACGTGTGTTATTTCGGCATCTTTTAGCAAGTAATCATGTCTAATAACAATATTCATGACACGGCCATGATAGCCAATCGCATGCATACTGCCACGGTAAAGCCCAATTAAAAGATTCGTAATATGGCATCCAACAATCATACCAAAACCATGGCAAACAAGTATACGCACCATGATATGAATTTCGGTGTCCATGCATCTGCGCGATAGGAGATAGAAATTGATGATGTGATCGCCGATGATTTTGGTTTCGATCCCGTCGTCGTTCTTGTGAACCCCATGTCCCATCAAAAATATGTTGACCGGCCTCTTTTCCTATAGAGCCAGCCTTGGATGTTTTCTTCGGCTTTGCTATTTGTGTGGTTCTAGCAGCACTTGATACTTGAACATTAACCTTAGAATTAACTTGTACAGTACCTTTAGGGACACAAATCATTTTCTTACTTTTTCCTACAACCTTGCTAGCCTTACTGATGCATTGCGTAATTCTAAGGGACGATGGTTGAAAATCATCCTTGGCTTCAGTAATTTGACTAGTTTTGGGTACCTAAACCATGTTCTTGGGCTTGCCCAAGTCCTTGCTAGTATTGTAGGCTATATTGTTACAAATTCTACTACCCCTGGGGACCCAAACCATTCTAACCCTTTTGTTCCTACCAAAACCAAAACAACTAATTGTCACTTCCCCCTTGGCCCTCGTTGATTCGGCTTGTGATGGCTGAGCAAGGAACTTCTTACTTTCGTGGTTAATCTTATGTACAGACGAAGATTGTTTATCTAAGTCGTGCCCCCCCCCCCCCCCCCCCCCTGTCTTCACATGATCTGCAAACTTCAATCGGCTTTCATTAATAGCCAATTGTAATTGTTGACGAAATACATTGCACTTATTAGTAGTATGAGAAAAAGAATTATGCCACTTGCAATATGAGCGCCCTATCAAATCCTCCTGTGATGGCATAACATGATCATCAACAAACTTTATTTGCTTTTCCAGCAGCAAACTATCAAATATCCTATCACACTTTTGTTAGCACCATTTGAGCGAAGTGTAGAACCTAATATGAAGTGACGATAAAGAGAACTATCTAGCTACAAATTCTAGCTGTTCTCAATAGACCTTTGTCAATAGAAATACAATGGTAAGAAAACCAATTAGATACAAATAAGGAAATTAAATAAGGGCTTTTGTCGGATTGGCACGACATAAATGCAGCAAAAAAATAGGACTAAAAAAGAGGCAAATTATGGCTAAATAATTTAGTTCTTCAATTAACTCAAAGTTCTTTCTTTATCTTTAAATAATAGTTGCACCAGGTCGCCAATTTTGTTAGAACCAAAAGTTGGATCTTGGGCCAACAATACAATCTCGATCAAGCAAAGGATAAAGACCTCGATTACGGCGAGGTCGCCGGCTGCTTTTCAAGCAAAAACAGCAAAGGATACCGATCACGCTAACGTGGTGATCACCGGATGATTTACACGGCAAATCAACAAAGGAAACTTCGCTTACGCGGAAGAGACGTCTACTTTACTCGACAAAGCAATAAAGAGAAAGAAGAAAACGAAATGGTAGATGCAAACGACATGTGTTGACTGATTCTCTGGTCCTCCCGTCTACTAGACCCAGTTTATATAATGACAAAATCTTCTAACTAACAAATCTTATCTAAACACGATTGACTCAAACCGACTTCAAATTGTAACCGTCAGGTATTCCTGTCTTCAGTTGTGCGTACGTATTTTTCCTTTGGCTAGCACCAGGCCGGACTCCAACTTTTCCAGAATTGCTTTCATGCACGTGCCCTGCAAGAACTCTGGCCATCTCGCTGCAATCCTCAATCTTCTTCAAATTATTCATGTCCACATCCTGGCCACGCAGCATCACATTAAAGCTCCACTCGTGCATGGCTTGCACGTTCCTGCAATACTCAAATATACATGCCAAATTTCACCACTAACAGGTAGTGCGGCTTTGCGACGAGGTCGAGCTCTTGCTCGGCAATGGTGAGTGGGAGTGGCGGCGCTCGGTTTTTGGGGAAAAGAAAGGAGGCGACTAGGATTTCGACTGGGGAAGCGGCTCCTTATGTAGCTGTGGCGTCCGGGTAGGGAGGGAGTGGAGGAGCGGGGTGCTCCCTGCGCACGGCGACCACGCGGCAGACAGCCGCCCTCGGCGCCCAATCCAGAGGAAGGAGCAGGCAGGGACAGCCACTGACGTGCAGGCCCGGGCATCTTTTCCATTTACCGAATTTTCCAGTCAAGGATTTTCCCCAGTCTTGTGCACCCTAAATAAATTAGGAAACGTGCACCAAGAATAATGAAACTTGGCAAGCTGATAGATCAAAAGATCGAAAATCCAGTGGTATAACATGCACATCGGGATTTTGAATAGATTTCAAACTGCAGCTGGTCAAAGTTGGACACTTTTGAAAGTTTGGGCATTTATTAAAATACTTAAACAATGTCCAAAAAATCCTGAAACAAAATTGAAAAAATCACTAATTGATCTCTAGCTCGCTTAGGATTTTTGAAAAGGGGGACAGTTGCATTGAAAAACTTTGAGTTACTTCACAAAGATCAAAACTGTCCCAAATTTGGAGAAATTGGATTTCCTGCTGTCAGATTTGTCGAATTAAAAGGGGAACTTCCAGACATCCACAAATTATATGAGAAATTCTGGGAACATAGTATACATATCCAGCTCCAACTTCTATTTTGGGTCCAGGTAGGTTTGAGCAACAGCATTTGAATTAAAATTCGAGGAACAGAAGGATTTGCACAGAATTCTCTGAATTTTTAGAGGCACTTCTAGAATTTCAAAAATCATGCAAAATTCTTCAAAATTCTAATTTCAGATGTTCTTGCTGCGGAAATTATTATTTGGGCAAGTTGTTATTGAAATTTTTAACTTGCTTCACAAGTATTGTTTGAACTTGAACAAAGGATTTTGAATTTGAACTTTGAAAAAGATTTGGGTTCAGTTCAGTCTGGGTATTTGCATAACTACGATGACAGTGACACGGGGTGTCACATCCTTGAAGAAAAAGAACAATACCATTGAGCTGATAATCAACATTGCTCACTGATCACAGAATCAGATCTAGTTTTGGACGTTGTAAATTAGATCTTGCCATTACTACTGTATAGAAGATTTTCATCCGCTAAATTGCTTTGTAGGAAACAATTATCATGTTATGTTATAAACATAATGATTTACATTCTCTGAGAAATCTTATCACCATCTACACTCTATTGGTTTCCATCAACAAAACAAAACATGTGAGCAATTGTTGGACACAGGGGCGGACCCAATGGTCGGGCAACATAGGCCGTTGCCTGACTCTACCGTCGATTCCATCCACTGATTTTTCTATAGATCCCATGGTCCAGGCTGTTTTGATGCATCTCCCCCCTTACATGGCCTGAGACTTTGGCCAAGTCTGGGTCCGCCCCTGGTTCTTCGACATTTAAGGTGCCAAGCAAAACATAAGCAACGTGAACAATATAAAGTACATTCACGTGCCTATCTAGTTAATAGTGTGATCCATGCATACTAAAGTGTAGATGGTCTCGCTAGTTACTGTAAGTAGAGGCAGGTAGCCAAAATTGCCTCTTGTTGCTTAGCACTGTTAAAGAATGTAGGCATTTTTTTAATTAATTTAATCCATAAATTTCCTAACAAAGTGATGGCGATGAACAAACTGAACAGAAAGTTAGGAACGTACCCAGCGGACGATCCTGCGCCGGAGGCGCTGGAAGATCCATTTCCAAGAACCATTGTTCTTGAGTATGTCGATGTCGTCGATCTTAGTCGATGCAGAACCGCGTCCGGAAGTAGTCGATCAGAGAGCAGTCGCGTTGTCGCTCCCCAAAAACCTGATCGCCCGCACACCCGGCAGATGTCTCTTGCGGAACGGGGTTTCGGAGGCCTGCTCTCCCAGATCTCTGTGCGCGCAGAAGTCCAGGACGGAGATGTCTTCGAAGGCAACACGGGAGGAAGGCGAAAGCGAGAGCGAATGATCGAATGCGAGCGAACCATTCAGGCGTACAGAAGGGGCATATATATAGAAACGCGAACAGACGCGACTCCTTCACGAAAGGACGTCGGTCCATCTGAAACGGGAACAGACGCGACCCTTCGAACGAACAGGCGCGACACATTCGTATGAACGAACAGGCGCGACTCCTTCGCAACGAAAAGGCATCGATCCATCTGAGATCCACGGCACGGCTCGGCTCGAGCCGGCGGCGGCGGCGGCGCGCGCGCGCGCATGTGGCTCGCCACTAGCTCTCTCAACTTCTCTAGGGGATCAACCGGAAATCCACCTAATAAGTTGAGTCAATTAATGATAGGAATCCCATGTGGGACTAAACCATTAATGCATTAATTATGGACCTAGACTAAATAGAAAATCATTGTTGTGGGCTTAAAAGCCCATAAATCTCAACAATCACCAACCGGATACACACGATGCGGTCCATTGTGGTCGAAAGCATATGGTAGGTAGATACCATATAGCGCTAAACAGTAGATAGAAACTGTCCATTGTGGTTGAAAGCATATGGTGCAGATGATCATGCATTGTTAGCAATATGAGGTATCTGGAACAGAGTCTCGTCTGGAGCTTCCCTCCGATGTACTGGATCACCAATAGGGCTTGGAGAGGTCTATTGGCATAGTACCAGAAGAATCCCATGCAGAGAGCAACTCGGCCTGTGTCAATACCGATGCGAACCATGTAGTTGGCTACATGACGTCTCGAGGCCTTCAGGTCCGTGGTGTTGAGCAACTCGGCGTGCTGCATGTGCACAGTGGCGAGTCTAGGGTCCAACCTGGGGGTGGGCCGAAATCAATTTGGGCTTGTGAGGGTGGGCCGAAAGGAGAAAAAAATCAAAAAAGAAAAGAAAAAATGATGCTACAGTATGGAAAAAATGAATTGGGCTGAATCTGGGGGTGGGCCGAGGCCCACCCGGCCCACCCCTTAGACTCGCCACTGCATGTGCATGTCCACGGCAACTGCTTAGTGGAGTGTGTTACGTGGTCTGTAGTGTGGGGCGGGTATGTGCGCGCCTGGGTGCGACGCACAGCAAGCGTCAAATATGGCGGTTGCAAGTTGAAACTATTGCAGCGTAGAAAGAAGCTCGAGAAAAGATTTCTTAGTTAGAACACTCAATATATTATCTGATTCACAACTAGCACACGAAAAGACTTCACTTTAAAAAACTATCTTAAAAAAAAGTTGTCAAATCTACTGATAGATCAAGTTCATAGACAAATTAGTATAGCTTCACGTCATGCTTTCTACGGCTAGCTAGCCCACTGATGTTACTTAGCTTGTGTCGAATGGTCAATTGATTATGTACGACAGTGACCTGGACCTCTGTATTTCATCTGCCTGCAGCAGCGTCGAGAGGTTCAGGATTGAACATCCACTGTGCATGATGGTGATGACGGTTCCATCTGCCTCTGGACTAGAAACAACTATGTCATCCTGTGCATGATAGTTGTGATGTTTTCTTGCACGATTGTGAGACCAGAGCCATCGATGCCAAAATTCAGATATATTGTGTAACACTTGGTAGGCAATGTGTCGACGGAAGCATCGAGGTTTAATGCACCAGCAGTACCATCACTTTTGAGGATTTTGGTGGCTTTGCAAATGAAGTCAGGGGCCGCCATATTCTTGTTCGCGGACCTTAGCATTCTGTTATCATCGTCAGAACATATTATCGTACAGTCAGTGAGCAGCCCGGTGTCTGAGGCCGGCTCGGCATCATGAGTGCGCCCTGGATGAAAGGAACGGTGAAATGATGCAGGTCACCAATACATCAGGGCAGGCTGAGGTGAGAAGTGGTGCGAGCGAGGGCACGCCGAGGAGAAAGACAGCCAGTGGGCTTCACAAATCGGCCCTGTTCTTGTGGATTGGAAGTGAACGGCAATGTGAGGCGGGATAACCTGGGGAGGCACTACCAACGACTTCGTTTGGGGTCAATGAACTATGGTGTGCATGATGGTAGTGACTTTTGTTTTGCTGTGTTATAACTGTGTTTACTTGATCATTGCCATTCCCTTTTAATCTAACAGTGAATTTTTTGTTTACTGACATGGGTTATATATCCCTTATAAGAAGAATGTGACCATGTTGGGATACGACAAGATCGGCATGACAATGGTGTGCTTATTTATTAGTCTGTGATCATATCTCTCGTACAACTGATGAGCAGCCCTCACCGACTGAAGGATTCATTTACTTCAGTTAATTCCTAACTGCGGTACATTGTTGTTTGGGTAACTTAATTTTATCCTCCCATTATCTTACTTCATATATGCATGCCCTAGGGGCATGGACGAAATGAAAAAACTATAACAGGTGTGTGGATTGCAATAGCTACGTGGTGCAATGGGAATATAGGAGGCATTGGAAACTGCGTCCCCAGTAGGATCATGAATGTCTGTTGAAGTGTCAGAGACTCTTAAGCTCAGATAGTTGAGGAAATATCTGTTGAACTAACAAGTGTTGCTTAAGCGGTAACAACAATTTCTTTGAGGAAATATGGCTGTAACAATGAGTAATTGACACCATATGCTGTTTTACGTGTTTGCTAGATGATAGATGTTTTCTTAGGTGTTCTAAGGCTGATTACTACCGGCTCACCTTGGTGTTTGACATGCAAAGGCTAAATGTACCATGGTTGTGCAGAGGCCGGAACATTATTTCACCTCGAAATAACAACTTTCTTTGTCTAAAAAAGCTCAGATAGTTGATGATGCAGATGTATGTTAAGTTTGAACTACAAAGTAGCTAGCTTTTGCTTGGTGTTCCTCTGATGCATACTTCCTACTTGCTAGTTCGTGCCACAACTTGACCTAACCATGTCGTGGATTCTAAGTCCACCATACTCCAAGACTTATTATCACATACAACATGAATTGTTGAGCATTACGTTTTATTTTTGGGGGTAATTGAGCATTAGGTTTGACAAGCATGACTAACATCTTCTTGCTTTGAGCAACTATATAATATATGCATTATTCAAGCAGGACGATGTATGCGTACAAAAACTGAGCTGGGAGCTTCTCAATCGAATCTGATGCACCACCTTATTTCGCATGTCTTGACTTAATTCAGATCACAATACTTCGGGTTAAGGAATCGGAACGAGTCTAGGTTTGCTTCAGATTTGATAGCAATGGGGATTATCTGAATTTTTCTATAGTGCCCTTAGAACATCCATTTTCTTTAAGAATCTCGATCTTCCTTCTAAATTGACATAACATCATGAAGCTCCTATAAAGTTTTTTACACTAGTGCATATGTATGACAATTATGTTAGGCTGTAAACCAATTGATCTGTCCACATGGCTCATTGTACCCTGATCCAACTGTTCACCATTTTTTCAATAATATGGAAATAAAAGCTATTGTAAAGGGTGTGACAATTGGTTAGCCGTCACTTATCTTATATATCATTTCTTGTGTTGTTCATGAGTAATAATTATGATAGCTCCTATAAAAAAATAACTATGATAGCTGCAGTTATGATCACCTTTTCCGTGAAAAAAACCATGCTTGCATTTGTGATCATCTGACTATAGGTTATCCGTCTGTCCCTCAATAGCTGATGGTGTGGTCCCCGCAGAGAGGTACTTAGTTTAGTTACCGTTCTAATCATCACGTTCACATCAAGTGCAATGCCACTATATGTCGACCAAACAGCAAGCAATAAAGTCACCAATTCATGCTCTGTCTTTAAGGGGCCGTTAAAGGAGAGCTGCAAGTTTTGTTGAAGGTGCAGGTGCAGCCAGCAGCAGTTCACGTACTTACGAGGACACCACAGTATCCCTTTGTTAAAGGCTTGTAAAATCCGTGTACAAAGGCTCTGTTCTTATAAAGAAAAAGACATGCATGTCGCCTATAGAGTAGTTTGCCGCTTCTTATCATGGTTCACTCATGGTAATATATATTCTCTTATGCAATACGATATTAAAGAGAGAATACAGAGGGAATGGCAGTGTGAAATAGAAAGAGCATAAGTACCACTTGGAGTTTGTTTTTTTTTCCTTTTTTTTTTCGAGAGACCACTTGGAGTTCGAAGCATGCATTAGCCAACCAGTACGATGGAAATAGGAGCCATCTGGAACTACATCCACTGCGCCTAAGAACATGGCGGTATTGAAGAATCTTCCAGCCAGAAGAGATCGTCAAATTCCCGTTCTTCCATTCTCTTCTTTTCCAACCTCTACACAAGATTGTAGAGCTCGACGCTTCCCCTAACTGGTCGAGCAGGTCGCGTTTGGATGAGTGGACGCCAGTCGATTGCTCTTGCCGCCGCAGGACTTCCCTGCTGAACATACGACATCACCACGATTTCTTCACGAACAAAGTCGATTGGCGTCCTCGTGGTTAGTTGATTAGCCAGCAAATCTAGTTATTGTGTGTGCATGCGTTTTGGCACAAATATGCTAATGAAATCACCAAAAAGCTTATTAAACACGTTATAGTTTACGTTGATTAAATGTATATTTGTTGTTTGCGTTCTAGAATGAGTACAGGGGGGGTGTGGATAGCAAAATCACGCCATAAATTTCATTGTGCACTCATCATAGATCTAGTCAGCTATCTGGGTTGGGATAGTCGTTCTCAAAAATTTCTAGAACCTCTGTCTGATCTGCATCTTGGATGTATGGAGAGGGGGACGTTCCTTTTTTTTTTTTAAAAAAAAAGTAGAGAAAAGTAGAGCTGCTTGTTGAAGGCTTGATAGATGAAGCGTATATGGCATTCTTATATATAAATGTTAACGATCCATATATAATTGGAACCTCCAAATGTTTATGTGCATCTTACACGTCATGCAACCGGGCTGCCTTGCACATAATTACAACATGAGCATGATCTCGAAAAGCTATAGTCAAGATACCATGAAGCACTGCCCAAAAACCAGACTGTTGAAACCCGTGAATGTCTGAAAGTTTATGACTTCACTTTCACATTTCGATACATAAATGTCTGACTGTTGAAACCCGTGAATGATGTACCTTTTTTTACTAAGGCGGTACTATATATATGATCATGGGCGGAGCTAAAGGGTGGACAGGGTGGGCCGCGGCCCACCCTGAGATCCAGCCCAACAGGCAGTTTTAGCACTGTAGCCCATGCTACAGTATCTTTTTTCTTTTTTCCCCCTCTGTTTTCCCTATGTCGGCCCACCCAAACCAGCCCAGTTGAGATTCGGCCCACCCTAGAGCTCGGGCCTAGCTCCGCCACTGTATATGATGGATCGTGCATTTAGGCTGCGGGCTAATCAGTGGAGATCAAGTCCCGTAGCACTCACCAAACAACCACCTCTTGTGACATAATGTCCCTTTCCTTATACATCGCCTCGCTCTTATTATCCTGTCTCATGATGTCATCCAAATGTTGTCGCTGTCTTCGTTTTTCTTTTAGCCGAAGTTCCAAATGTTGTAAGTGTACATACTAGTGAATATGTAGCCTTCCTCTTTTTTTTTTTCCCCTTTGCTTACTATATGTATATAACCCTACATCTCAAGTTAGCTATCGGCCTATCGCTGAGAGTTATAGAACCCTGCAAATTCATAGAAAGAAAGAGACATACCAGCAATGTGATCGATTTGGAAGCATGACACCTGCATGTACTGGGAATAGGAGTCTTTTGGAAACATTTCCTAGATGATCCATCAAATTTCTGTGCATGTATGGCTCTTATTCTGGGCGATACGTTGCAAAGCGCACGTAACACATGCCAGATGCGATCAAGTGTTTCGGCCCCCGAAACCATTTAATCATATCTGACGGCTCAAGCTCCATTGCGAGCAACAAGCTCTTCATCTTATGGTTGTATAGTGGCATCATCTTAAGTCCTAGGAAGCAGAATAATTCTTCGATGTTGTAGTGAAATTATAAAGGAGAAAGATGCAACTAGTACAGGCAATCTAAGTTTTATGTGTGTGAATGTCTCCGCGCCCAAAGCAAAATAGTCACATATACAAGAAACAAATTAACATTGAGCATGTAAGGGTTGAGGAGAATGAAGATGAAGTTACTATATTTCTTCCTCAAGTTGGGTCAACCACGGTACGAGAAGGTCGTGAAACATTGGACAAACATAATTACACCAAAGATATATGCTCAAAATTGATTTCCTGTTCTTATGTTTCAAATTTTGTTCCTTTTCCCATACCCCACCGTGGTTTTTTCACATAATGGTCCTTTTGTAGAAAGTTTTTCATATTTAAACCCCTACCACAAAGATTTTCAGGAATGGATCATTTTTCTGGGCGCCGTGTCTTTTGGCGCCCAGGTCAAAAAAACTTTAACTGAAAAGTCTATTTTGTAAAAAAAAAAAAAAAAAACTACCCCACCTCGTTAGCAGGCCCAAAGAGATTTTTCACTTCTCGTTAGCTTAACGAGCCCGGCCGCAATCAGAAACTTCTTTACTGGGCCGACCGAGTATTGGTCTGGGCTATCTTCGTCTCGGTTCTTCTTCTCCACAGCTCTTCTTCGCCAGTCCAGTCACTTTCCCTTCCTCTCCCGGCGGCTTCCCGATCCCTTGATGCCACCAATGGCGGGCGGCAGTGGCGAGGCAGCAATGTCGCCGCCTTCATCCGGTAGCAGCGGCGGTGGGAAGCGCGGGAGGGACCCGGAGGAGGACGTGTATGTGGACAACCTCCACTCCCACAAGCGGTACCTCAGCGAGGTCGGTCGCCTGCGCCACGCCCTTCTCCTGTGTAGTCGTTCTTGAGTAGTGTGTTTCTTGGTCCAAACCGGGCGGCTGGGGGATACGTATTGTGATTCCTGATGGTTTATTGGTCAGTTTGATACCTTGTTCTTGGTGTGTTGTTCGATTCCTTGGTTTATTTGGAGGTTGCTTGGTTGGATCTTGAGCTCTTTGGTGCAGTCTAGAGATGTGCTCTGTGATTTGTAAGTCTGTGCTCTAAATATCGTGTTTTTGCTTCGATTTCTGCTTCTTTGGACCGAATTCTTGAGCGGTTTTACAACCCAATTTTTGCCTGAATCTCCAGGTTCTTTTCCTCTTGCTCTGTTCTTCTTCTTCTTTTCCTCCAAATCCTTGGGTTTCGTTATTTTGGTTGTTCCAGAGCTCCATTTGTGTAGGTGCTAATTGCATTAGCCTTGCTTTTTACCCATTTTTGTGGTCCTTTCCACTCAGAATAAAAGAGCAATTTGTTACAGTGTTTCCAACTTTCTTGTCAAATCCTTATTGGGTTCCTCCCCCTCTACATTGCTCATTATCAGCTTATGGTTGCAGATCATGGCGTCAAGCCTGAATGGATTGTCTGTTGGAGATTCACTCACTGACAACTTCATGGAGTCTCCTGCGAGGTCTGAGACTTCTTGTGTCAGGTTTGTCTGCTCTGATTGTTTATACGTTCCTTAACATAAATTGTCCATTGATGTTCATGTATGCAGATTCTATCTTTTTGTACTAACAATCAGGCTTAGAAGAACGCGATTGGAAGAAAAACATATATACATGCTAAACCCCGTGCTTGCTTTTCACCAAAAATAGTTGTTAGATTGATTTGTGGAAGGAAATGAAGCACTATTCCATACAACTTACGTTATAACGTAATTCATCATAAAGTTATTCCATAATTCCCATTTAACTTCATACCAGACATTATATTTTTAGGCGCACCAGTAGCCTATTGACTTCATTAGACTTTAGAAATATCAGTGTGAGGTACAAAATCATTCTACGAAATAGCAAAGATTTGTTTTATGGATTGAACCATGGAGGCTATTGTGTAATTGCTGCCAAAAATAGATGGTCACCTTCATAGCCGGTGCTATTGTCGAGCATGGATTTCCATTTATACCCTTATTACTTCATCTAGTTGACTGAAAAATTAATATGCCATAACAATTCTTAACAACTTCAAGTCGTGGTCCATTCTATGGTGAAAGGTTACGGTGTAGCTTGCACTACACTGGTTAATGAATGATTTTCATCTCTATGCCTTCCTTGGCATTAAGCAATTTGGAGACTGTCTGGTCTCAAACGATTGCTTCTATGGCTGCACCTACATGTAAGCAGCGGACATGTTGTATAGGCTTTTAGCTTTTATAGTCCTAGGCATGGTGTCCTTAAGACCTCAGGTAAAGGAAAGATAAATGCCAGTTCGAAAGATTGTTGTCAGATGAAGATTTTTGTGCAATTGTTACTTAGTTCAGAATAATATTGTCCTGCAGATGCTGTTGTCATGATGAATTGCCATTTCCATTCTCATTCAAATTTCTTCGTCTAAATAACTGAAAATTATGTTTATAGTATAGTCCGTGCCAGCAAACATAATATTTAATGAAAGCCAGTTAGAATTTGGTTTTCGAACCACAAAGATTGTTGTTAGATGAAGACTTAGTGGAAATGCTACTAACTTCAGAATGGTATTGTCTTGCAGATGCTATTGTCATGATGAATTGCCATTTCTATTCCTGTTCTGATTTCTGCTTCTAAATAACTGAAAATCATGTTTGTAGTATAGCCCATACCAGTAAACATAATATTTGATTATGTCCTGCTGATTTCCTTGCTTTGATAGAAGATCTAGTCATGGTTTTGCACTGTACCTGGTTTCAGAAAATCTTTCATCTCTATGCTCATGAAGCTATCTGGAGATTGTAGATATAGTCTTTTGTGTCACTTTATTGCTTTGATGGTTGTACATGAGCTCACATGAGGCAATGTACTTTTGAAGCATAATTGGTGCCTGGCACATTCCATAACATGTCAAGCTTCCATGAAATAATTAAGATGTAACGAAGGGTTATATGTGGCTCTGAATGTTGAAGTCCACTCTCCACAATGCGATGGTAGTTGGTTAACCATGTGGGGACTGTGGTCAGGGAGCACTTTAACATACACTCGGAGGCATTGTCCTCCTTTTTATTGAGGGTTTTATTTCAGTTGATTTAGTTCTTCTCAACAATCACACTATACTGCACTTACGGAATGCGTTTGTAAATGATTGTTCATTCTTACCTCTTTGCAGGGATGAAATATTATCCCAGTACTCACCCATGTCTGAAGATTCGGATGATTACCGGTGCTATGACACTCAATTAAACCCTAACGCGAGTCAAGCTGATCTAATGGTCAGTCCCTCAACTAGTCCCATGTCATCTCCTCATCGTCACCAGAAACCACAATCTGCTTTGTTACCTTCAAACCCATACCCTCTCCCCAGCTGCTCCCTATCATCAGTGGTCTGTGCTCATGCTCGCCGTGGCTCTGACAATGAAGGTCGGTTCCCATCCTCACCAAATGACATGTGCCATGGGGCAGACCTGAGGCGAACAGCGCTACTAAGGTCCGTTCAAATGAGGGTGCAGGGACCCCACGCGTACGACCTATCATTCAGACAAGAACAGGATCATGCTCACGAGCATGAAGATGAACATGAGCATGTACATCTGGAGGGTTTGGAAGAGGCAGAAAGGCCATCATGCAGGAAATCGATTGATGATGAAGTTACCTTCCGGAGACCTGACCATGACTTTGGGCAGCCGGAGCATGAGATAGATTACATTGACAACTGCCCATCAGGTGATTCTCCACGTAATCGAAAGTTTGGACAAGATGATAAGAACCATTGTAAATATGTGTTGACGGTAAAATGTGTGTTCTACCGCTCGCACACGTGGCCTGGGAGATTTGCTTAACTCCGTTCAGGACCAAAACTTGGAACGCGGTGAATTCCGGAGCGTGCCAGTCGATTTTCCCTGCAAATCGACAAAGACAAGAAAAAGCGTGTAAAATTCCCGGACTATCGGCCCCGGACAGGCCGATGCGTAACCGCAGCCGATGTTAGTGAATAAAAGATAATAAAACAAGCCCTCGGCTGTCGGCTAGAAACGAATCGACGTGTCGCAACAGTAAGTACTCGCGCGATAAATAAAGCAAGGCATGCATCAGAATCGGCAATCGGCAAAAGCATGCAATCGGCAAAATCTATCGGCAAGCAACTCAGTTAGGTGAATCGACAATCGACAAAAGGGGGCTCAGACTATACTTGAACAGGAACAATAAGCAATTAAAGGCATGTAAGCATAGATCTGAACGTGGTAAACAATCGGCTAAACACCCCGAAAGAACGATTAAACCAGTAATCACTAATTATACCCATAAACTGACAATCGCTTCACCCAGGACACGTCAACTAAGTGATAGTAGAACAGGACACGTCAAACTGCTCTACACGATCGGCAGATACAAATATAATCGGCAACTACCAGTCCCAGGTACTCAGTAAACTAGATCTAACCCTTAGCAACTGTTTCGCCGAGGACACGTCAACTAAGCGAAGCAGACAGGACAAGTCAAACTGCCTACCCAATCACCAAGAGCAGATCTAATCGACAAAATACCTTAACCGTGACTCGAGTAACCAGATCAAACAGAAATCGACATCAGCAATCGGCAACAAGGTCGCGGCGAGGACAAGTCAACTAACCGTGACAAAGAATTGGACCAGGTCTTAAACAATTCCATGCAGTCGACGCGTAATGTAAACCTTAGATTGATCTAAATTACCGGATAACTAGCAGCCACATCAATCTTAATCATGGACAAGTCGACATAATCAGATCGATGCGCTTACCTGACGAGATCCAGTCAAGCCGGAGCCCCGATGGGCGCAGGTGACGAAGAACACGTCGAGAAATTGTGGCGATGCGCCGAAAGGTTGATTGTATTGGTTGTATTTTACAAGCACCTGGGTTTATATTTATACACCCGAGGCAAGAGTCCGACTTGGAACACAACTCCTACTTGACCACAACTCGGTCAATCCTTTCTAAATGAGTGAAATGCACCGTGGGTCCTTAAACTATTTGAGGATTCTCATATAGGTCCATCAACTTTCAGATCGTCCACTTAAATCCATGAACTATTTAAGTAGGTTCGTTTGGGTCCAAAACCCTCCAACTCAGATGAAACAACGGACTTGGCGTTTCCGGCATGGACAAAAGATCATGTATCGATTCATATTTATAGTAAGCCCCTTAAATTTTGTCTTATTCCTATTCAGAAGTCCCTGTCCTCACTCGCGGCTCGATGTCCCAGCTTACAGACCATATGACTCGCCATTGATTTCTCCCTCTTGGGTGAGTTAGAGTCTAATACGTTCTTATACCCTAGCTCTTCTCCATGCGCTCCTCTCTGAACAATTTTCCGCGAGTAATCTCTGCCAAATTCATAAAAGTTTAGATTTCCCACCGTCATCTTCACCCGAGCCCATCCTTAAAGCTCGCAGCTTGTCGCAAGTTCTGTGTGTATGGGAATGAATGAGATGGGGCTCATATCTAGGCGGGACGCTGTGAGGATTGCATGTGCGATTCAGGCGTGTGGAATAGAGATCGCCTCCACACACATCCGGTGTTTGTCAAAGCAATATTTATCGCCATCAGGAAGTCAAGAGCATGATAGCGAGAATGAGAGAAAGCTCGAGAAGCTGCCTATAAAATTGTGTCATGTTGTCATTGGCACGTTAGCACAATTTAGCTATATGTAGATAGGTATGGACCCAAATGAACATAGTTAAATAGATCATGGACCTAGATGAACGATTTGAGAGTTGATGGACCTGGATGAGAATCTTTAAATAGTTTAAGGACCCACGGCGCATTTCACTCTTTCTAAATCTAGAAAATAATTAAAAAAGGACACACCATCCCACACGGGCGCGTGCGGCTTCGGGATTTCTTTGGCTTCATGATAACCTGCGGGCCACCACTTCGGCACATAATCTTTTCCCACCCGTCGCGCACTTCATCTTCCACTGACAGCGGGCCCTAGTCCAAATTTTGGTGTCAACACATGCCCCCCAAGCCGGGGTATGGAATTTCCATGCGCCGGATTGTTTTCCCCATTTCTCGCGCCTCCTCGATCTTCGCGCCGTACTCAACACACCTGCAGTGCCCCTTCGTATCTCGTGCCGTCTGCAGCACGTCCCATCTTATAAATAGATGCCATCTACTACACCTATCCTTCTTCCTCCTTTCGCCGGCGCGACCCTTCATCTTCTCATCCTCTCTCTCTACCAACTCCGGCGTTCCTCTCGGAGAGTCAAGAAGGAAAAGCTCCACGGGATCTCCCAGTTCGTACCTCTTCACCGCAATGGCGCAGATTGCTTCTTCCACCGCCGTTCCCCAGGTATCAAACTCTCGCTCCATTCTTGTTCTTGAACTAGGATAGGGTTGATTGTTCTTGCGGTACTGTAGATCCCTTCATTTACAAGCCATCCCCATACTTCTTTAGACCCTTGGCTTGATTAGATTTATTTGCATTGTTTCTAGGAACTGCGAAACCAGATCTTGATCCCCACAGAACTCGCCACACATCGTTTCTTAGGACCTATGGGAGATCCAGATTCAATAACCTTCATCTGCAGCGAAACCCTTAGAATGCCCTTCAAAAGATCACCAGTAGCATTAAGGATATGGGCAGGCAGCTTTAGATCATGGCCACTGAAGTCCCAGGCTGGCGTGAATGGTTCCTTAGAGTGAAGGCTGCAAAATCGGCAATATGGGCGACTGTCGGCATAGATCACTGTTTAGAACTCACCCTTGCCGATATGAAGAAGAATGAGCCAATGTTATCGGCATCCTGCTACCTCTGGTCTGATGCACTGAATGCCTTCCTTTTTGGCCATGGACCAATGACTCCAACCCTCATGGACGTCAAGATGCTTACTGATCTGGATATATCCACCAATGCAAGCCTCCAGAGTTTGAAGGTCAAGCCATCACATAAGCTTGATGTCAGAGAAATCGGTGGATGGAAGAAATATATCACTACCTTCCAGAAAACAGGACAAGTGACAGACAAAGAACATGCAGCTTTTCTGACGATGTGGCTTGAGCACTTCT
Source organism: Eragrostis nindensis (assembly GCA_012490785.1). Classification (NCBI taxonomy): domain Eukaryota; kingdom Viridiplantae; phylum Streptophyta; class Magnoliopsida; order Poales; family Poaceae; genus Eragrostis; species Eragrostis nindensis. The sequence goes on from JAAXCT010000070.1 coordinate 1,283,314, forward strand.
TTTTCTGTGGAGCTCAACTTGGTCCTGTATCCAATCTGCAGAATTTAGCAGAGAGATTGGCAGCTGGCACTGAAATGCCTATCGGCAAATACCTGCTTGGTGCCCTCTACTCTTCACTTCATCAGGTCGCCGAGAAGCTCTGGCAGAATACTCCAATCGGCAACATTGGTGGTCCATGGTGGTTTCTTCAGATGTGGCTCACCCTGCACTCTTATAAAGCCATGGAACTTCAAGACTTGCATTTATACAGTTTCCCAACCCCTAACCAAGCTGGGCGCCGATGCACTTCACTAGGAGAAGCTCTGGTATCGATAGATGGAGTTAAAATGAATGCCGACCTCCTAGCTTCGTACTTTAAAGCTTTCTACAGAGGCATCAAAGATGATCATCTTGAATGGTTCCCATATGGAAACCCTGAAATCATGGATCATTTTGAGATTCCCTTTACTTTCCGGGCTGACAATCCTTTACAGAATGCAACATCGGCAAACATCTTCGTGTCCTGTGTCAAGCCTTGCATCTTGCCGACAGGATTGAATGCATTAGGTCACCAGAGGCCATCATATGAATTCTATAATCCTTCATTTGCTGCAAGACAAATGGGTCTCGGCCAAATTCCCCCTAATCTCTTTTATGCCGATAAGGTCAAAGCTCGCGCCGTCGTCGAATCGACTCTGGAGTATTCTTGGCTCTCTGGCTTGACTGAGAATTTACCCCTCGGCCACATCGACAACATCACACTGGCTCCCTCTTGCACGACGCTCTTCATACAATGGTGGGCAGAATGGTCCAAGCATCTCCACTGTTCCAACACAGCATCCTTCATCTCCAATCTTCCGCTTCCTGAACCGATAGGAGAGGTAACCGATCTCAATCTTCATTATCCTTTCTCATCGACAAATTTTTAAACTGTAGCTTCTATTTTGCAGTCTGATGCCGAAGATGCACCCACAGAAAGCAACAGTGGAATCGGCATTTTGTACGTTGCTCCTCACGCAGAACCTGTCATTGGTTCTGATGCACCAACACCGGCCCAATTCCTCAAAGGTCAGACTTCTGGGACAAAAAGAAAGCCTAGGAGTACCAAAATGGCAGCCAAGCGTCATAGAGCCCTTCTGAAGCAGCCAAGCAACGCATCAACTCCTCCCAGCAGCCCGGTAATCATTTTTATTCACATAATTTCATGGTTTAATCATCAGCATCGACAACTAACCTTCATCTTATTTTCAGGGGCCATTCTGAAGAGGTCTTTGAAGAAGCTGAAACTCATGGCGATACCGATACAGGAACTGCCCAACAAGCACCAGCGGCCACCACTGTCCAACCAGAAATCGGCATCAAGACGCAACAAACTCTGGCTTCAGAGGAACCAGCCTCAGGAAATATCAACATCGAAACTCAGCCGCAGGTTTGTCCTTGAAACTTATCCATCGGCATCTATATCTTTATTGACTTCACATTTGATTAGATGCAAGAGCGAAGGGAAGAAGAATCGGCAAACCTCTTTGTCGATGAACCTGGAACGTCCCAAGTAGCTCCTACGCAGAACATACCAAGAGGCCGTTTCTCAGATTCTGGAGCATCTTCTTCTCAGGCTGTTCTGATTGAAGCTGATGTCGATTTATCCGAGGTAATAAATGTCGATTTGTTCTATTCATCAATTTGTTTTCCAATCATCTTTCATACTTGCAGGCACGTGTGGTAGAGCCAATTGTCGCAATGCATCATCGGCAACCACTGCCAATCGAGATCCGCAATAAGCTAATCGAGATAGAAGCCAGACTCAACTTTGCAACTACAGAAGATCTCACTCTTAATGCCAGTTCGGTCCGTGCTAGGTTTGAAGAGATCTAAGCTCGCCTTCCGAGGGATCTGAGAGTTGCCCTTCATCCAGTGGCCGACATGGAGTTCCGGCGTCTTGATTACGAGCAAGCTCAAGAAAATATCAGTCGCCGATCCCATCAACGCCAACTTGTTGAAGCAGCAGAAAAAGCTCTTGAGCTCTCACAGCACGAATTGGAGAAATATAACTCCATCAAGAATCAACTAACAGAGGAGGAAAATCGGCTAACTCAGCTGAAGAAAGAAGCCGAAGACTTGAGAGCAGCTCTGCAGGCTAAGGAACAAGAAGTATCGGCATCGGTAGAACCATTGCCAAGATCAATGCGGACATGCTTCAACAAAAAGATTCGCTCAATGCCTCCATTGAAGCTTCAACGCGCGCCTGGGCGTCTGTTCCTGCAGAGATTGAGTCTGATGACAACGACAACTATGTCCTGGCCGAAACTGATCAGCTCCGCACACTTGCACTTGATGTACTTCGTGATTATCTATATCCCCGTCGTGCATGAACTTGTAATCACCAGACATTATCTTCCAATCTCTGTAATATACATATATATTTGCTTTCATGCTCCTTTGCTTTTTCTTTTATATATTTTCCCTAAGGGCGATACTATCAGCATCGGCCATCTTAAAAGGCGACGCTCTTAACGTCGGCTTCGATAAAACTCAACCGAACACTTTAAAGATAAATACTTTGCATCGGGCGCTCGGCTGAATTTCATCTCTTTCGTCGACCGGCTGATTGTCGATTGTACTCTTTACTTTTATCAACCGATTCAACGTCCAAATCTGGTAACTGCTACAGCAACCGCGGAGTTGCCGATCCTTCAGTGATGCAAACACCTTCATCGGTAACATCCAATGCTTCGCCTTCCCAGTAAGTTCCTGATATGCACGGCAAGTTTTCCACCATCATTGGCAAAAAGTCTGCAGTAGCCACACTCACTGATCTGTCAGCCTGAATAGTTTCCACCTCGTCGCCGATCCACTGGATAAGGAGTTGATGCATTGTGGACGGGATACAGCAATTAGCATGAATCCAATCTCTACCCAGCAGTACGGCGTACGAACCTTTGCCTTCAATTACGAAGAATGTTGTCGGCAAAGTCTTGCTTCCGATAGTGACCTCGACATTGGTGACTCCTTTGACTTCAGAGCTCCTACCCCCATAGTCCCTCAACGTCATGTTGGTCTTGGTCAACTCTTCAGGCAATTTGCCGATCTTCTTGTACGTCGCCATCGGCAAAACATTGACAGCAGCACCACCATCAACCATCATCTTGCTCATCGGCTTGCCATTGACGAAACCATTAAGGTACAGAGCCGTCAGATGGAGATGATCATCACCAGACGGCTTCTCGAACACTGCCTGCTGTGGACCCAATAACAACTCGGCAGAAGCTTCTTCTTCCGACTCATTAATGTCCAAAGAGCTAAATTCTCGTGGCAGCATAAATACCATATTGACAGGAGCTTCAACTTCATGTACTTGAGATTTGACTTTTGGTCTCCATACCTTCTTAGACTTGGGCTCCTTGTCATGATCATCCTTCTGGTTCACATCCTTGTTCAGCTCCCGGCAACGTGTCCTCTGTACTCTTCTCTTCTGTGTCTTGGTAAAAATACCACTCGGACACCATTGGCCTTCTTCTGTGAACTCACCCTGATCTTCTTCATAATCTTCAACTTGATTGATAGGACCAAGTCTTTCATGCACAGAAACCCTTGATGCTGGTCTCCTCATAGGACCTCGGCTTGAAGAACCAACTTCCCTGTACAAATCACCAGATCGCCTGCTACAGCCTGGACAGCCTTCAATTGGTGGTAGCTTCATACCCTGCTCCCAACAGTACTGGAAGAATGGACAGTTCCAGTGTGGACCGAAGTCATCATCGCTCGTCCTCCTGTCTTCCCTCTCCCTTTTCCTTGAATATTTGCCGATCAAAGCAGCAGATCCACCGATCATGTTGACTGGAAAAGGATGCCCATCAATCTTCATCGGCTTTTGACCAGAGAATTTAATGCGATCACTCTCAATCGCCGATTGGATCTGTTGCCTGAACACCTTGCACTCATTGGTGTGATGAGAGGGAGTATTATGCCACTTGCACCACTTGATCTTCTTCAACTCCTCATCTGGAGGCAACGTGTGATTAGGTGGGAGTTGAATAAGCTTTTCTTGTAGCAGCAGATCAAATATCTTGTCAGCTTTGTTGATGTCGAAGTCATACTTCTTTTCTTCTGCCTTCTGCTTGACCCATGGACAGAGAACTGTCTTCTTGTTTCTGGTCCACTCAGCAAGAGCAACTTCAGCTTCGTCATCAGAATCAGAAGAATAATCGGCATAAGCCGCTTGAAACTGTCTGCCACGTGTATTCTGGACACGTCCTTCATGAATCGACGCCTTCTGAAAGAGTTGCGCCAAGCCATCGACTTCTTGAGGTGCAAACTTGTCTCTAATCTGAGGTAGCAAACCTTGGTAAGCAATCTCAGCCATTTGCCGATCCGTCAGATTCAGGTTATAGCACCTGCCACGGATGACTCTGAATCTTTGGACAAAATCGGCAACTGACTCCCCAGCCTTCTGACGAACAGCTGTCAAATCTGATATGCTCAGCTCTGCCATGCCAGTGAAGAAATAAGAGTGGAATTTCTTTTCCAAATCGGCCCAATTCCGCACGGATCCCGCAGGGAGGGAGGTGAACCATGATAATGCCGATCCGGATAATGACAGAGGAAACAATCGGACCTTCAATGCATCTTGTGCCGATGCCTCTCCCAACTGTGCCAAATATCGGCTGATGTGCTCTACTGTAGAGACATTATCTTGTCCAGAAAATTTGCCAAACTCTGGCAACTTGTATCGATGTGGCAAGGCAACTTGTTCCATTCACTCTGGATATGGACGTCGATACATGAAGCTCTGTTCCTTGGGCTTGAGATCAAACTGCTCCTTCATGACTTCAGCCAACCTGGCAACTATGTCTTCTGATGAATTCTGCACTTGCCCCCCAGCCATCTGAGACGATGGCTGCGGTTGTGACTGAACCTGAGCAGGTTGCTCCTTGTTGTAGTGCTCACTGTAATCTGCCACTCTGTGATAACCTTGCGGTATTTCCTGGTTGAACAGTGCAGGATTGACATTGGGAGCCAAATGATACCTTGTCTGAGGCGTTTGACTAATCCTTGGCTCAGGAGTTGTAACACCTGCTTCTTCCTGCGTGGACAACGGCGCATCAATGAGACTTGGCGCCGATACCCGAGCAGTCCCTGCAGCCAGAGCTTGAGCACTTGTAGACCACAACTCTGGTGGCATGCCATATGGTTGCCTTTGCTGACCAGCAGCACTTGTCTCTTCTTGAGCTATGGGTTGTCCACCGGGAGGTGCAGGACGTGCTGGCGTAGCAGTAGGTAAAGTAAATGATGGCCCCATCAATCCAGAATCAAACTGCAAGGTCCCATCAGCAAATGCCTTGAGCATGTTGTACAGAGTGTTGACAAGCACCCCTGACTGATTAATGAAAGCTTTGTGAACCGCAGTATTCACAACTTCATCCAACAGAGCTTGATCTGGCATCTTCGCAGCTTTGATTGTAGCCAATTCTTCTGCTCTCATCACCACTGGCGAAGCCAACACTGATGTAATCTTGCCACGTGTCATCTTGATGGTCTCAAAGTACTTCACTTGGCAATCATACAGATAACTCTGGTATGCCTTTTTCTGATCCAAAGACATTTTCTCCCAAGCATTGAGCTCATTGTTGCCAGTGACTTCAGAAGTAGGGCTGGGCGCGGTTAACCGTATAACCGAAAACCGAAAACAACCGAACCGAAAAACCTAAAATTTTCCGAAACTCCGGTTAACCGTAAATATTTCGGTTTTGGAAACTGTTAATTTCGGTTAACCGTAAATATATCGGTTATTGGACCCTGTTAACCGAACAGGCCGAATTAACCGCAAAAGCCCGGCCGGCCCATTTTTCCTTCCTCCTCCTCCCCTCTTCTCTCAACCCAGCCGGCCAACACTTCCAGCCCACCAACACCCAGCCCACCACGACACCACCGTAACCTTATCTTCTCCACCTCAAAGAAAAGGCCACCGTAGCCTTATCTCTCTCGCAGCTCTCGCTCAGTCTCGCGCGGCAGGCAGGAGCTCCAGGCGGTGCGGCAGGCAGGCGTCGCGCGGCGGATCCAGGGGGCGACGGCGCATGCGAGCGCGTCGCGCGGCGTCGCAGGGGAGAGAAGCGCGCATGGCGTTGGGGTCGGCAAGCTGCCGTGGAGGTGCACGGCGGCGGGGTGGGCGACGCGGGGACCGAGCTCGACCTCGATTTGCTCTATTTGGCCTCCCTTTCCTTTCGATTTGAGCTCGATCTAGAGAAATTCGGTGATTTCGGTTGATACGGTTAATTCACCGAATTAACCGACTACCGAAGGCTGCGGTTGATCTATTTTCTGGTACTAAATCGGGTATGAGTTTTCATTAACCGAAATTCCTCTTAACCGTATTAACCGAACCGAATTAACCGGGTTAACCGAATGCCCAGCCCTATTCAGAAGCATCTTTATCATCTCGAACAAATGGAGCAGGAATCATGATCTTGTTGCCCTTTGTATCAACGAGCAAAGTACCATCGTTAGCAACAGTTTGGACGAACGCCATCTGCTTCTAAGAACTTGATCTGTCCCACCGGGCGTGCCAAAAAGTGTGTTGACGGTAAAATGTGTGTTCTACCGCTCGCACACGTGGCCTGGGAGATTTGCTTAACTCCGTTCAGGACCAAAACTTGGAACGCGGTGAATTCCGGAGCGTGCCAGTCGATTTTCCCTGCAAATCGACAAAGACAAGAAAAAGCGTGTAAAATTCCCGGACTATCGGCCCCGGACAGGCCGATGCGTAACCGCAGCCGATGTTAGTGAATAAAAGATAATAAAACAAGCCCTCGGCTGTCGGCTAGAAACGAATCGACGTGTCGCAACAGTAAGTACTCGCGCGATAAATAAAGCAAGGCATGCATCAGAATCGGCAATCGGCAAAAGCATGCAATCGGCAAAATCTATCGGCAAGCAACTCAGTTAGGTGAATCGACAATCGACAAAAGGGGGCTCAGACTATACTTGAACAGGAACAATAAGCAATTAAAGGCATGTAAGCATAGATCTGAATGTGGTAAACAATCGGCTAAACACCCCGAAAGAACGATTAAAATCACTAATTATACCCATAAACTGACAATCGCTTCACCGAGGACACGTCAACTAAGTGATAGTAGAACAGGACACGTCAAACTGCTCTACACGATCGGCAGATACAAATATAATCGGCAACTACCAGTCCCAGGTACTCAGTAAACTAGATCTAACCCTTAGCAACTGTTTCGCCGAGGACACGTCAACTAAGCGAAGCAGACAGGACAAGTCAAACTGCCTACCCAATCACCAAGAGCAGATCTAATCGACAAAATACCTTAACCGTGACTCGAGTAACCAGATCAAACAGAAATCGACATCAGCAATCGGCAACAAGGTCGCGGCGAGGACAAGTCAACTAACCGTGACAAAGAATTGGACCAGGTCTTAAACAATTCCATGCAGTCGACGCGTAATGTAAACCCTAGATTGATCTAAATTACCGGATAACTAGCAGCCACATCAATCTTAATCATGGACAAGTCGACATAATCAGATCGATGCGCTTACCTGACGAGATCCAGTCAAGCCGGAGCCCCGATGGGCGCAGGTGACGAAGAACACGTCGAGAAATTGTGGCGATGCGCCGAAAGGTTGATTGTATTGGTTGTATTTTACAAGCACCTGGGTTTATATTTATACACCCGAGGCAAGAGTCCGACTTGGAACACAACTCCTACTTGACCACAACTCGGTCAATCCTTTCTAAATCTAGAAAATAATTAAAAAAGGACACACCATCCCACACGGGCGCGTGCGGCTTCGGGATTTCTTTAGCTTCATGATAACCTGCGGGCCACCACTTCGGCACATAATCTTTTCCCACCCGTCGCGCACTTCATCTTCCACTGACAGCGGGCCCTAGTCCAAATTTTGGTGTCAACAATATGACACTGCTATGGATAAGAGTAGGTAGCACAGGGAACATACTACGCCATTTCATGTTTTCGTTGGAGATTCAAACCCTGCTTATTCTTGTCATGATTTTGATGGCTGTCTGATGTACTGTTATTGTAGTTTGAATGCTATGACGTTGTAATTGTTGAATGAAATTAACCATTGCAATGATGTAATACAATCTGATTCAGCTCAGCCTGAAAATGGCATGAACTGTACACGACTCTTTAGCGTAGCATCACGTCTCAGTGGAGTTCATGGATGCTGGTGGAATCTATCCATTTACATTTCATTTCTCCATGTTTCAATTCAAGTCCTCTCTGGGAGGGAGGGGTTTTTTTTTTTTTGGGCCTTTTTGAAAGGTAGATTATTTCAGGAATCGGCGAAAAGAATATGCTGGATACCTTGTGAATCAACACCAACCGTCAGAACAAGAACATATCAGAATGCCTCATCACTCTTACCGACATTAGTGCCGCAATACAATATCAACCACAATAAGATGATGGCCACATAAACCTTAAAAAATAATAGCGCAAAACAACCCACAAAGCTTAAAACCAACTTATTGTATTAAAACAAAGTACGAATGTGATAGGATGGCCATATAAACCTTTTCTGTTCTTACGTGAACTATGGGTACCATTGTACCAAGTCAATCCTGTAACCAGAAAAGTAAATAACAGAGAATGAGTTGAGGTGCAACTGGTTACAAGTCTATTCAACAGAAAACCCCATCAACTAGTTCTGCCACTTTGGATTTTCACTACCACCTCTCGCTCACATCTTCCATTCTTCACAGGGGAGGAACGGTTGTGCTATCGGCAATAACTCAATGGCAGGTCAGGGCCTATGGGCCGTCATCACATTCAAGAAGAGAATATGGAAAGAATGTTCTTCTTGATGACAAATTGATCAGCTTTGGAAGGACTGATTGACTGTGATAGGATGAACAATGGAAATTAGTATCTAGACAAAGTAATATAATTATGAATTAAATGGGCTAGGGAAACTTTTATTGCCCACCTTCTCCAGCATGCGTTGAAGCCTCTCTGTCTCCTTTTTGCTGTAGTCAGAGCCCTTATCCAAAATCTTCTTTGCAGCGGTCACATAGATCTTTCCATAACTGGATTAGAAGCAAAAGAGTTACCACATATTTTGAATCTGAGAACAGTTGAGTAGCATATAAACGTAGTAACTGGTGAGATGAGTCAGTACTTGGCAGCAGAACCACTGAGCTTAGCAACATCCTCTTCCATTTTAGCGATTACTTCCTTCCGTTTGTCTTCTGCAGCACTGAGAAATTCCTTCACAAGAGGAGCCAAGCTTGCTACAAGCCCAGCCTACGGAAGCAACAGACAGAATATCAGACAGGGTATTCTTCCAACTTAGTTCCAAAGTGCAATTTCTTATGTTTTACCAACCTCTGAAGTGAGCTGGCCCTTTGAATCCCGGCTGGTACCACATTTCTCATTAATGAACTTGACGAAGTCATCCAAGTCCCGGCCACCATCATAATCTTCACCGGCTTTGTTTCCCTTAGGGAAAAACTTCAATGTGGGGAAACCAGAAACACCATACCTGAAAAATGACGAGTGGTATAATGGGAGAAAGGACGTGCATAAAATTATCAAAAACAGATTCCAAGTGTGTCCTCGGTAAAACCGCATAATATTCCAAACAGACTATAATATATAAAGTTCATGTTTCATTGGCAAACAGCAAACAACATCCTAATAATAGAAGTTCTTACTTTTCAGCCAAGTCAGTGTGCTTATCAGCATCAAGGTTGGCAATCACAACACCCTCGTCCTGCTTGTAAACTGAAGCCAGCTTCTCATATACCTATAACAAATACAAGTTTGTGTTTAGTATAGAAAAATATGAAGATCCACTGTGACAATTTGGCAACTTTTGAGCTGATAGTATCTACTAACCGGAGCAAGATGCTTGCAGTGACCACACCTGCAAGCAGAAGGGCATTCGATGGAATTAAATTTTGTCAAAATTGTGTGATGAAAAGGATTTAGGAGGACAAGTGGACAACAGATTGATCATGATAAATACCATGGGGCATAGAACTCAACAAGGACGTCTTTGGTTTCATCAAGGACAATCGAGTCAAAGGTCTCTGGAGTCAGGACCACCACACTTGAAGGAACTGCTGCTATCTTGACATTGGTACCTGAAATATGGCGCATTAATTGCTAGTCATCAATTCTACAACAAGTGGCACTCAATAGACTTCAATCTGTTGAAGCATTTGCATCATATCAAAGGGATTATCCAAGATAAAAACTATAGAATTCACAGAAAATCAAATTAATATTACCAACAGTATCCACTCGTAAAAAGGGATAGCAGTAATATCACATTTGGCCCATTTCAAATGATGCTTAATGCGTGAGATTTTGTGCGGCTATGGTGGTGAACTCATAGAACTCATAGAACGCTCTGGTAACTAAATAAAAAGCAAGGCAAGGTTCAAAACTGTTCGTCGAAACATGATTTAAATACCTGCTTCAGTGTTAACAAATTCTGCAAGTGCTTCCACTGTACGTTGACCCTCATACCTGCACAAGATAGTAGATTTAATGTTAACATATCGCAATAAAGGATACCTGCCCAGGCAAAACAACAAAGAAATATGCATTCTTACTTCTTTGGCTCCAAGGAACCCTTGGGGAACCACTGAATTGTGGGGTAGCCAGAAACACCGTACTTGCTGCACACATCTTTGTGCTCATCACAATCAACCTAGATAGCAGACAGAGAAAAATGGAGTTAAGAAAGCTAAAAGATCCAATTAGAGATTCAAGAAAAATATCCATAACATGAGGGGTTGTAAATATAAACATGGTGATAGCCGAACAGTTTTAAATACCAAAAATAAACGCATGGCGTGAGATGTACCTTTGCGATTAAGACAGATTTAGCCTTCTTGAAACTTGCACCAAGTTTTTCATACTCAGGGGCAAGCTTCTTGCAGTGGCCGCACCTAAAGAAACAGAACAAGTGATAAGGAAGCAGAAGAGACAATAAGATCACTAAAATAGTGCTCACAGAAAGTCTACAGATATGTAATTAAAAAGGAAAAGACAAGATTCGAAGTAGTGATTATACAAATGCTGGTATATTTTCCATTACTCGAAGCAATGTTTACTTGTAATTATCCAACAATCTAATTAGCAGCATTATCGCTTGCTTGAAGCTTTTCTGAATAAATTGAATCAATGCAATGAAGTTAGCCAACAAGAATCACCAAGTCAAACATAACTAGACTTGACCCTCGGTCTTGAAACCTAAATGGCAATTAAATGCTCCGTATAATTCAGTCATTAAGTGTACAATTAATTACTCAGAACCATTGAAGTGGATAGCACTAATGCGATGCAATGAACATCCAAATAAGCATTTCTTCATGAAATACCAGCCAAGCATGAAGCAGCCACTAAGATCACCGAAACATAAGACTGACCCTCTTCATAAGCATGCAGAGCAGATTTAGTTCACTGCACATGTTACAGTCCTAGAAGAAAGATCCACGGTTTTTACGGGCGCCACTGGCTCATATCCCAGATTGCGCCAAGCAGATCCTTGAGGTGGCTAGTGATCTACAGAGTCTAGCACACAGGAACCGGATCCGCCTCTGCTTCCCCAATCTCCAGAGCAGAGCAGCCCCCCCGTTGCGAGGAATTAAGAACTAGCGCAGCTAAACCGCTCATCCAGCGGGACAACCAGGACACATTCCATTACCAATTTGCTGCTCCCCACACAAACCATCATCGGATCCAAACTACGAACCATCAACCCGAGAGAGAAGGGGAGAGAGGGGCGAACGAACCAGGGTGCGTAGAACTCGACGAGCGCGCCGCGGTCCTGCCCGACGTGCTTCTCGAAGTCGGACGCGGTCAGGGCCACGACCTCGTCACCGTCGGCTGCGGCCGGCGCGACCACCGCTGCGGCGAGGAGGAGGAGGGCCAGGGCTTTACGGGAGATCTGAGGGGCCGCCATGTGTGATGCAACTTCGCGAGCTCGGCTGACGGACAAGGGACAAGGGCCGGTTAAATAGAGGTTAAATTGTAGGGCCGGAGGAGGAGCTGCACGTGAAAGGTGCGCCTCGGTGGGGTGCTGACTGCAAAGTTCAGATCTGCACAATCGACCTAAGCAAAATTTCCATACTACCGGGTTTTTAGAAGGGTTTAAACATTTGATTATTACAAATTCCACACAAAAATGTTAATAAAATTATCGTTTAAGATAGTGTAATTCTAAACAGATGGTCATACGGTAGTGCAAACAAATATAGACGGTAAAAAACTCATTATAGATAACATGGCATATATACTTCGTAACCAAAAAATACATTACAGCAAATCTAGTTCAATCACATATTTGATCTGAATCGAGTATATATCCGTAGAAATCACGTTGAATATCAAAGTGAGATAATGTTAAACTCCAACAAGTTTCTGAGTGTGTCAACAAGCATGACATACTCCGATAAGCTAGCCTCTGATTAGGCCAGCGTACATGTATCATGATACCTCGCAAACAAGAAAAATAGTTCAATGAAAAAGAGCACAAATATGTTTGAGAGAGGGCTCAAAATACTAGTTTAATAGAATACAAAAAAAATAGAGAGGATAAAAGAGAATATGCAATAAATCGTACAAAAAAATGAGTACAAAATTCAAAAATAAAAATATCACGAAGAAGGATTCTTTCCAAATAAAAAAAAGATCTTCACATAAAAAAAAGATCTTCACGCTAGAAGGAGGGCTTGAACCTCCGACCTTGTGGTTAACAGCCACACGCTCTAACCAACTGAGCTATTCCAGCTTGTTTGATTAAAATTATACATGTTTCTAGTTATCAATTTATGACGTCAACTTTCCTGGGATAAACCTTCAGGTTTCTATAGCTCTAACATGAAATTGAAGTCATGTTTCATGCTTAAGGGATTGTACAAGTAACGGATTCTTCACCAAGGATAGTTTTTCTTTTTCTTTTTTTGACATGACAGGGATAGTTTTTCGAGATGTATATCAGAGAGAGAAGAGAATCAAGATTCAGGAGTGCACACACGCAATTCATCACACCTCACTCGATTTACCACCGTTCCACACGGCCAGCCGTTGACCGCTATTCGCGTCAGCGCCTAAGCTGACGTGTACGCTGCCCAGGTGGACCCAAGAGCTCCCCCTGACAAAAAAAGCAACAGCTTATCTACGTGGACCCTCCCCATTCGCCGGAACACCCAACATCCCGCGTCCCATTGGTCCACGTCACGCGCTCCACGTCCCCCCGCGCGCTTCTCCCCTGCACTCGCACCCGATTCCTTCTAGAACGTTTTAAACCGCGGCCACTGACTGGAAGGCGACGCCGGCGACGAGGAGGGAGAGAAGAGCAGGAGCGAGGCGGCGAAGCGTCGCGTCGTCGCGCGTCTCTGCCCGTGTGGGATCGCGGACCCCTAGCTCGAATCCGCTGAGCGGACGGAGAGTGTGGGGAGAGAGGGGGCGGGGGCGTCTCGAGGAGGAGGCGGCAGAATGGCGGCGCCGGGGAGGGGAGGGGCGGCACGGGTCGCCGCCGCCTTCCTAGTCCTGCTGCATCTCGTGGCAGCGATTGCCGGGTATGGTTTACAATCGGATCAGCTGTCGTTTCTCTGGGTTTCTTATCGAGATCTCAATCCTTTTGATTCCAAACAACACATATACTATGCCCTGATCCGTTGCTGCCGAATCCGCAGCTCCTTTAATTACTGATTTTTCCTGCCGTTGTTTGTTCCTGGTGCATCGGGACTGCGATCTGGGTGCTCGAATCCATTCTGTTGAATCAATTTTTTGACTGTGAATTTGTTGGTGGCGGTGCAGGAAGAGCTACTACGACGTGCTGCAAGTGCCCAAGGGTGCGTCGGAGGATCAGATCAAGAGGTCGTACCGCAAGCTCGCCCTCAAGTACCACCCTGACAAGAACCCAAACAACGAGGAGGCCAACAAGCGCTTCGCTGAGATCAACAATGGTATGAATACTTTTCCAAATGAATCAGGTGTTTGTGCAGGGGGCTTGCTGATGATATTTGGCATTGGCATTGTGCTGCAGCTTATGAGGTGCTGACGGACCAGGAGAAGAGGAAGATATATGACCGGTATGGGGAGGAGGGATTGAAGCAGTACCAAGGTGGAAGGGGCGGCGGTGGCGGCATGAACATTAATGATATCTTTAGCAGGTGAGACAAAAATCTACCTAGCATCTGCTGTTTTTGTCGTCTCAGTTTCAGCATGTCTGCTTAGAGTGAAATTGGAAAAATAAGCAAGGGCAATGATTGAAAAGCAATTTGATGGTGGCTACAATATGCAATAGACCTCTGTTTGGTACAGAAATATTTGCATACATGCTTGTGTCATCCCTCCTAGGTTGGTGTGAGTGTCAACTGAGATATTGCGTCACATGGATATCTAGCTGGCAAAGACTATGTTCAGCATAGCTGGTGCTAAATGTGTAGGATGAAATTCCAAAAATAGGAGTAGCCTGGTTCATATGCATTTGAAGTATAAAACTAACTTCATTCAACCGTTACATGGCAAAACAGTATGTCACATTAAATTAAAATTGTTCCTAATGTGCCCAGCAGTTAAGATGCCTCACATGTCGAATAGTGTGTAACACAATCAGGAAACGTAGTAGGATGTCATAGTGTCAGTGATATGGCATGGATATCAACAATTGAATCACTTGGATGTTCATCATTCCGACAGATCAAGGGCAATGTGTGGAATGATTGTGATAATGGAGAAGTGATTATCTTTCCTGCCTATGAACTCATGCATCTCAACCAACAAACGTCAAGTCTAATCCACCACTACTGCATAAACACTCTCAAGGGTCATAGAAAAGGAAAAACTATGGACATCAACACAGTGCCCCTATACAACTGTGACAAATCTTTTGTTGTGTATATTTATGAAATATAACAACAGAGCCTCTAGTCCATGCTATTTGGGACTAAAAGTTAGCAAAAGTATTATGCTTTAGAAGTTTCGATGAGAATCTTGATATAGCCAAGCACAGGAATAACTTGGTTGGGTGCAAAAGTATTGTGCTTTACAACTATTTAGAAGTTTCAATAAAAGTATTATGCTTGTAGAAAATCATTTTTTTCTACTTTTGCATAAATCATTTTACAGTCAAGAACAGAAATAACTTGGTTGGGTGCCTTTTTGGCGACCAGCAATAGCAAAAGTTCTCTCTCATACTGGCTTTAGCTAGATGCACTTCGACTGACAAACCTAATAACTTCTTGTTTGTTTTGACCCATCCCAGAAGGCCAGAACCACATTTATTAATCCTTCCGGTTTGATTATTCACTTTGCTGATTTTTATTTTTTTTTCACAAACTTCTTCAGCTTTTTTGGTGGTGGTGGTGGCATGGAAGAGGAGGAAGAGCAGATCATAAAAGGTGATGAGGTTATTGTTGAACTGGAGGCTTCTCTAGAGGACCTATACATGGGTGGTTCCTTAAAGGTAAGACAAGTTTGCTAGCTGAGATACAAGAAAAGTATTGCTAAATTTCCAACTTAGTTTTTCTTTTTTGATCCGGCTAGAATTCAAAAATTTTCTTTCAAAAAGGTTTCTATATGCCTGCCTTTTGCTAATGTGTGCTGTGCTGTCTCGTGCATATGTGAAACTGTGATATGTAATTTGCTTTTTCATGTGTGATAGGTTTGGAGAGAGAAAAACATCATAAAGCCAGCTCCAGGAAAGAGGAAGTGCAACTGTAGGAATGAAGTTTACCACCGACAAATTGGTCCAGGGATGTATCAACAGATGACCCAAGAGGTATTTTTCTATGTGCACTTTGAAGGGTTTTTTAAAAAACTTTTAATGATTTTTGCCATACTGAAAATGTTTTTCCTTTTAATTTTTCCAAGGTCTGCGACCAATGTCCAAATGTGAAGTACGTACGAGAAGGTGATTTTTTGACTGTTGATATTGAGAAGGGAATGCAAGATGGACAGGTATGAAGCAAGTGTTTTATCTGTCTACAGTTCTTAATCATGGTTGTGCTGTACCCTACTATCTGTATGTGTCATTTCCGTATATTTTAAAATATTAGCTAGATTACTTTAGCTTGTGTAAGTTAAGTATATAGCGCATCTTTTCTACGTCGAATCATTTTCTCAATTAAAATGCTGCACTACTGTACGAAATAGTTACTGGAAGATAACAATTTGAGTACAATCACTTTGTTACTTACAATCTGTCGAAAATGGGAATTATTCAGACAAACTTTGAAACAAAACCGTTCACACCCAAGCAAGTTTGAGTAATCTGAAGCCTTCCCCAAAAGAGTGCTAATTGATTATCATCTGTTTCTTTTCTACTTTTACTTTCAAGACCACTATTCGTATGTTCTGCCTGAAAAGCTTGAAATAGTATGTTCGAGCACCGGATGCAACTAGGTCTCTTCATGGTTCTTTGTATGCTTGCCTGCTTACACTGGTGTTAACAACCGTAGATTGGCACTTCTGTTCGAGACATCTAAGAATATCTTGAAGTTGTGAAGGCACAGGATGAATGATGAATCCATTACTTTTTGTAGCATGTAGATTCTGTACTTTATATATCTGATTTTGGTTACCATCTGATTTTTGCAGGAGGTTCTATTTTTTGAGGAAGGGGAGCCTAAGATTGATGGGGAACCTGGTGATTTGAAGGTTTGTTTCCATATATCTCTTGTTGGTCGAAATTTGCATTAAGTTACTACCAGGTTTACTAATAGTTTCCACAATACCTGATGAGCAGTTTAGAATTCGAACAGCGCCACACGAACGCTTCAGGCGAGAAGGCAATGACCTGCACACAACAGTTACAATCTCCCTGGTACTGCCCTTCACTTGTTCCTAGTCAACCTCTTGATGGGGAAAAAATGTGATTATCTCACTGGGACCAATGAAATTTCTTAGATCCAAACTAACATCCTAAATTTGCTCCGAGAAGGACAGATATTGCCATTTTTACTTATGCAAATGCATTATTCTCTGAATCTCTGGCAAGTTGCTTCATGTTTGTATGTTTCTATTCGTATTGCAATAGTGCCTCTAATCATTTTGCTGTTGCAGGTGCAAGCTCTGGTTGGTTTCGAGAAGACCGTCAAGCATCTTGACAACCATCTGGTGGAAATTGGCACAAAGGTAAGTCCTAGCCACCCACTCTGCCAATAGTAATCATCTACGGCAGGTGAGCTCAATTCTGATGCAATTTCGCAGGGTATTACTAAGCCAAAGGAGGTCAGGAAGTACAAAGGAGAAGGCATGCCGCTGTACCAAAGCAACAAGAAAGGGGACCTCTACGTAACGTTTGAGGTGTTGTTCCCAAAAACGCTAACCGATGACCAGAAGGCCAAGCTGAAGGATGTCCTCGCGTAAACCATTTTTTGCACCTGTGCTACAGACAGTTGTTTGAGGCGGCGAGCGCCTCAAGGAAATTTTCCATCTAGCTCGCATATAAAGTGGCATCTGGATGTGATTTTGCTTAACTAATACTAGCGCTCAGTTTTTCTTATTTCACTTGTTTTTGTCATCATGTCCTTAACAGCTCAGTGTAGTTGTAGAATTTGCAACAAAGTGTACCAAAATATTTGTACTTTTGGACCTTTGAATTATATAGAATTGTTGTAGCCTGTACCCCCAACTCTTAATTATGATTACTGATCACCGACTTGCATTACTGTTTGGTTTGTTCGCCTGTTCAACATGTACCGTTTGGCTTGAAACTTAAAGAGATTCGAAGCAAACTAGGGTAACTGCTAGCAAGTTACACAGGCCCTGTCAACTGGACAGCCGTTACACTACAGCACAACATATACTAACAAAAAAGCGAGTTTCATGCTTCCATTCCCCGTTCAGCAAACAAATTCTAAACTCAACCAGAAACCATTACAGTGCCAGCAATGAAAGCGCAACATCACAGGACCCATCAAGAACTAATAGCTAAAAGTTTCTATGTCATCGGTAAGGAAAGCAGGTATTTGAACCTATCAGCATCACAGTCATGGAACAAGCTGGTATTTGAACGTATCATAACAAAAAGTGACAGCTTGAAGACAGGACATGCACACAAATCAGAGGATGTGGCTTTCGACTTTCTACATGTACATAGCACACACTAAACCTTCAAGAATGCAAAGAACTGTGAGATCCGCTTCCACAACACTCCAATTGGATCTAAGTGAGCAGGTGGCATCGAACTGATGACTACCAGGCACAGCTACAGTTGTACCTTGCATCTTTAGATAACCAGCAGGACCTGCATGTGGAAAGCTTTTTCAGTTGCATTGATTGCTGTAACTGTGACAAGAATTCCCAAATGACATGTGGTAAAAAGAATCATTTAAATCATGTAAAATATGACGCACTAAAATTATCACCATATTAGCTGCTTTTGATAGTGCTGATTTTCTATCTCAAAGGGTGAGAAGGACCTCGGAAGTGAGGGTTCTCTTTTCGCGTTAGGCCAAGGATTGAGTTGAAATTTTTCCATATAACAGAGTGATCGCAGATCATTTATAATAAAAAAAGTGGCCAATTGCACAATGTTTCAAGTAGGTGCTCGATTCATATGATCGTATCAAACATTTTAGCATCAATGTGTTCAATTATGTGTTACCTTGATATTTACACAACTAGCTTTGAATCAAGTGCAGCTGCTACGTTTGCCTCTCAAGAATCCTGCTTTGAAACAGATTACTCAGCATTATATTTTAAAAGTATAATACAAGAATTTGAAAGCACAACAAACATACCTCCATTCCCCATTTAATGTAGTCTGGTGATTCGCAAGCCTTGTACTCATCAACCAGGCTCTCTATTATTTCTCGGGATTCATCAAATTCAGAGAGATCATTGTCCTGCATGAAAAGGTCATAGAGATCATTGTGTTGCATAAAAGAATGGAAACATTGGGCATAGGGTTGTACAATTATACTGCAGTACTAGCGATTCAAACATGAGAGCAACTGTATTTTTTGGCGAAGTAATACAGATACATTATAGTTTGATTTTAGATAAAACTGCTACATGAATATTTTAGTTACTTGGTATGAGAGGTATCTGAACTTCACAAAGGGGCATTAACACTGAAACTGTTACATGGCTGCGGATAAAGTTAAGAATGAAAAATCCATAAAACTCAGCTTCAGATGATTTAAAAATATATAGTATGCCGCTAAATTCATAACTAGCAAGATTGGGTTATTACCGCAAACATTGGGAACTTCCTGTAGTTGTCCAGAAAGGCTTGTTTTTTCCTTAGTTTTTCATATTGCCCCAGGCATTTACTGAATAAGTGACGTATACTGGTATGATTCGCTAACATCAAACCGCTAACCTGTAGCAAAGCATTAGTAAGTAGTGGTGCACCAAATACGTTTCTCCTATATAAAAAGAGAGGGAGGGAAACGAAAGGGGTGGAGAGTGAACATTTTACCCTGTGAGTTGTTTGAACATATGGGGATTTTCTTGACAAAGCAACCTGTTGCAGTTAAAAAAGCTGATAAATTAAAATGCCACAAAAATCAAACAAAAAAATTACTGTAGTTGTATCATAACCTGAATGCTTGCAGGTGCCCAATCTATGAAGTTAACAAGCTTCCTTTCGCGTATCCTTTGCAGGCTCTCATGGACCTAAATCCACAGAAGGACAGATACAAGCACATAATGAACCAATAAGGTCACAAGATACAAAAGGGTTGAAAGTTTTAGGACCAAAAAAACATCAATTTAGTCCAAACTTATTGATTAACATGATGCAACCATGTTAGTATAGAAAATGAAATGTTTAAGTTCATGTTAATTCCGGCCAGCAAAGGCTAATTGAGGGCATGTAAGGAAAAAGATGGATACAGTTGTGCTTTCTATTGATAAAACATCTGAGATTGTTTCATATATTTGAAGCAACCAACTATGTTAAATGTACAGCATGTCTGAGAATGCCATAGATTCATCAGTGTGATCATCCTGAATTGTGACTCCAAAGCTATTACACTTCAGTATTTGGCTAACCTTGTTTCATTATTTAATTTAAACCAAAACTACATCACACTGGAAAATCTATTCAACAACACACCTGTGTAGGGTCCACCTCTCCTTGAATGATGTTAAGAATTGAAATGTATTTAGCATGGCTGGCTTCCTTCGTTCGAGCATATGATGAAACCATTATATTCTTTGTCTGCAAAATACAATAGATAAAGGTTCAAACTTCATAAAGACAAAAGTGTTATGCACATATTTCTGATAGATAAGCAATACCTGCAGAAGCCTTCTCATAACATCTAGTACTGTCGTTTTGCGAATCATGTTAACCTGCCATAGAGCAAATCATAAATCATGAACCGAACCGTCTAGTACTTGTCAACCAAAACAAGCAACAGTGCAACTAGTGTCCATGACTGTAGTCAGACAAAATTAATACAGAAACGGCAACAGGATGCAAAATGTAACAACAAACATTCCAATGAATGTAACAACTGAGGAAGAGAAATTACCTGGCGTTCAACAGTCAACGGAGTGTAGCCTGTCATTAAGAAATGGCACCTTGGAGTAGGGATCAAGGAGGCAAGAAGACCAACCAGATCATTGTTCATATATCCAGGATACCTCAAAGTAGTCGTGCTTGCAGACATAACCGTGGAGACCAAAGAGTTTGTTTGCGCAAAAGTAGGATTTGATAAATGGAGACGCTCCACAGCAATCCTATTGAGAGCCGTATTGTCAAGAACAACCACACAGTCAGCATTCAGTGTCAGCCGCTTCAGAGTTAAAAGTGAGTTGTAAGGTTGCACAACAACATCACTTGTTTCCATCTGATTTGGGAAGACACTATACGTCTGCACAAGCTTCTTATTGTACCGATCATTTAGCGTCTCCAACAGATAAGAACCCATACCTGAATGAACAAGAATAATAAGAATCCAATTAGTCAATTGGTAGCAGGATACAGCGTTTATTCTTTATGATAACAGGACACATCCCATGTGAAGCGAATAATATGCTAGGCATCACGAAACACTGAAATAACAATGCATAGTCATTTACATAAAAGTGAGAATACCAAAATGCAAAGAAAGCATGGCTTTTATGGCATTGTAGCGCCGCGTGGCGACCCACCCCCCTCACAAGCCTAGGGGACGCCACAAAAACAAGGAAAGAAAGGAAATCAAAAGGAGTCAGTTGAATAACCTGAACCAGTTCCACCAGCAATGGAGTGACAAAGAACAAAACCCTCAAGGCTATCACTTCCATCTGCTTCTCTATCAACCATGTCCATGATATCGTCAACAACTTGTTCACCCTACGAAAATATTATAAAGCATTTAAATGTTTGTTTCTAAAGCATGTAAGAGTGCAATCAAATTAATGACACAACATACAAGCTCATTATTAAAACATTGGCCGATGCACTGATAAACCTTTAGTAACTATTAGTTGACCAGTAGATCATAAAGCTGAAAAATACAGTGCAAGTGTACCTGATGATACCCACTAGCCCAGTTATTTCCAGCACCACCACCATGCTCAGATAAAAATATATTCTCATGGTTGTACAGGTTCCTGTACTCGCTGTTCTGTATTCCATTGATCACTCTGGGCTCTAGATCCATAAGAAGAGCCCTGGGTATGTAGTGCTGATCATCAGCCTGGTAAAAGAAGACGTCCTTCCTGTCACCCCCCTGCAGAGAAAATGTGGCAGTTAGAGGCCGCTCTTTGTATCAGCTACCAACATATCCAAGATAATCAGAAATGATAGATATTCCATCAATTCTAGACGGCAATAAAAGCGTGTGGCGGAAGCTTTTATGAGCTGCAAATTGAGCACATGACACAAGGGTGGAATACTGATTGCATAATTCATTCAACTCTTCATATGCAGTTCTTGTCTACTCCAATGAACCCAACAATATGCACCTGCAGGCATCACCGTGTCCCTTTTTTATATCGAAATCACTTAAATAGTAGATCCTACAGGATTATCACATCCTGTTCATAACCCACGCAAACTAATTGAGAACAAGAACTTGTTTACACTTAAGGACACACTAAATCCAGCGCTGAACCACTTATTTCAATTGGTATCTCCCAAAAATTACACTAAGCTAAGGATTATAGACCGAATCTTACAGCGGTAAACCCTGAAACCTAAATTAACCCCACAACAAGCTCACGAACGTCAGGGACCAGACCAACCGCGGCGCTGATTACGAACAGGCTCCCTCAAGAATGAGGCACCACCCGGCGCACAAAGCCAGCGCGAGAGGAGCATTTGGCCGGATCAAGCAGGCAGGGAAAGGGGAACGAATGGGCACCTGGGTGGCGAAGTCCTCGAGGAGGCCGTCCTTGCCGATGCCGTGCTCGAGGCAGAGCTGCTTCCAGAACTCCATCCCGATCTGGTTCCCGCATTGTCCCACCTGGATCGTGATGATCTCGCGCGGCATCTTCCTCCTCCTACTCCGGCGGCGGCGGCGGGTAGGGTTAGGGTTGCTGGTAGGCCCGCCGCGGCAGCGGTGCGGGGGAGGGGGGCTCGGCCGGCAGCGGCGGCGACCTAGGGTTTTTGATTTGCTTGGTTTGGCCGCGAGCGCTCACCAACTGCCAGTGGAGTGTGGTGGGGGGTGGGAGCAGGGGAGGCGGCTGACGGGCGGGCCGAGACGGAGATGGATGGAAGCGGCGGAGATTTTGGAGATGGGAATGGGCGCATTTTTTGAATTTGCAGGGGTTTTAGGGGAACACGAGCTAAAACTGAAAGGGTGCCCTTAGAAAATGGTTTTAATGGTATGTTATATACTTTAGTGGTATGTATTTTTTTCAGAAATATAAGACTTATCTGATCGTTGAAAAGGATTTTAAAACATATTTCGTTAAAAATCATAATTCTTCCAAAAATATTTTTGGAGTACTGTCCCAAAATATTTGACATTAGAGTCATAATAAAAGAGATAAAAACAAAGTGGGGACTCCTTTCTATGCAAGAACAAGCTCCTCGAGATGAAGGCAGGAGCTTAAGAATTGGCGGTTGCACCAGGGAACGTGGTGACATCTTGATCATTGACGGAGATGTTCTGCACCAAGACAGGATTGCTTTGTGTTATGCTACAATTTAAATGGTAGAAGGATGTAAAGTTCTAGAAGAACATATCGTAGTTCTATTTTATATGGGCAATTTGCCATAGAGATATTTCTGGCTGTAAATAGGGAGTCTCTCTATGTTATAAATTATCAGTTTATATTCTAATAATAAAGAAGATGCTCTATTCTATACCTGGGTCTTTGTCTTTTGTCTACTTGTGTTTGAGAGGGGTGTGAGGGGAGAGTTTCCGTATGTTGATAATGTTGCACAACACGTTATCACCACCTCTGCCCAGAGCTGACGCTGACTAGTGTTTGCTTTTCCCGAACGCCGCGCCCAGCTGCCCCAGTTTCGCGCTTGGCTGCGCCCGGCTCCGCTCCTGCGCCACCCTAGCCATGCACCGTGCCGCCCTAGCTCCGCCCCCTTCCTCTCAACTTCCGCAGCCTCGAGCCTGCCAGAGCCGACGCGCCTCTCTGCTCGGTGTTGGCATGATGGATGACTCGGTAGTAGTGACATCTTAGAGCTTACTTTCTTGTGTTGAGGAGACCACAACACTTAGTAGATGCGCTAAGGCAACCTATACGAAGGTTCCGCGTGGAACTAGCAATGCCACCAATAACTGTTATTGGTACTAGTATTGTGTTCTCGCTACTAGTACTTCATCTGTTTTAGTTTATTTGACACTTTAGCTTCCTTCATTTTTTTCTCAAAATAATTAGCATTCTCACTTCTCGATGCCCTTTCTCTCTTTCTGATACACTTCTATCTCTATCTCTCCTTCTCGTTTCTTGTGCACATAACATTACTAACTTTTCATCTCCTTGCTAAAAATTTAAATGTCAATTATATCGGAACGACGGGAGTACATTACTCCACGTGGAACTATCAATAATGCCACCAATAATTGCTACTAGTACCTACAAAGAGCACAAGAAAAAAAGCAAGAGAGAATGTACAAAGTTCTCAGTGAGAGAAGAGTTTAGATGTCTAAAATGACTAACCAAGCACCTTCTAATTGAGCGATGTAAGCTTCATGACCATTGGAGCTAGAGCAACCCCAAGGTATGAATGTTTTGGTGATAGGATGAGAACCATGAATATGACTAACACTCTTTGTGAGATCTTATAGGTCACATGAGAAGAAAGCTTCGTCCGTTGGTGGTGAACGCCAACACACCATGAACTTAATGACATGGATGATTGGTTGCCTTCATCTACACAAGAACGGACTTGATGGAGTCGCGGAGAAGATATGGATCAAGGCTAAGGACATGCTAGATCCAAGCGAGTGTTGCTTGGTTAGATGTTAGCTTGAGTCCATAGGAAAAACCGGACTATCAAGAGGGTTCGAGGTGGTTCTCTTAGTACACACTAGTTATAGAGATCATTGGATGCATGGTGAGTCTCTCAGGGGCTAGGGTGGCAGAAGAGAGTTGAAGGAACCAAGAAGTTCAAGTGTTGATGAAGAAGATCAAGAAGAAGATCGAAACTGCGAAGTCAGAGGAGACCGGACAGTACGGTCATGGAGACCGTACAGTACGGTCTACAGAGGAAATCCAGAAAGAAATGCTGAAGTTTCTGGAAGTTGAATAATAGAGACCGGACAGTTGACCGGACAGTACGGTCCTAGGGACCGGACAGTACGGTCTCTATTGGAGTATTCCAGACAGAGAAGCTGAAGTTTCTGCAAGTTGAAGAATAGAGACCGGACAGTTGACCGGACAATACGGTCATGGAGACCGTACAATACGGTCTTACAGGAGAAGAGCAACAGAGAAGGAGAAGTTTCTGTTGGCTGAAGAAGAAGTGGAGACCAGACAATACGGTCCTAGGGACCGTACAATACGGTCTGCTTTGAGAAGAGGAACAGCACTCCCTGGATGCCGGTCTGATGAAGACCGGTTAATACGGTCAGAATGGAGACCGGACAGTACGGTCTATTGTACGGTCATCACGCAGACTGGGCACTTTTGGACAACGGCTAGTTTGAGGTTGGAGGCCTATATATAGTCGGTTGTTTACCTCTTTGAGGTGCTCTTGGACCCAGGAAAGAGGGGAGGTGCTGCCAAGAAGCCAAGAGGGAGAAGTGTGAAGCACTTGAGAAGGATTTGGAGTGATCCTAGTGCTTGAGAGAGTAGCAAGTTGCATCCTTTGATCTCTAGGCTAGTGTGGGCTTGAGAGAGTCATCTAGGGCTGTTACTCTTGATCTATGGCAAGGCCTAGACCGGTTAGGTGTCGGTGTTGAGCTGTCCAAGGAGGTTGTGGCAGTCAACACAAGTTTGTACACGGTCTTGGAGCTTCCCGTGCGAAAGAAGCATCACTAGTGGAGCGCCCTTTGGCACGCATCAAGTGCGGAGCCTTACCTCCGGAAGAGTACCCGGGATCGAGCCCGGCGGGACGTGCCCGCGACTTCACTCGGAGGGTGAAGTGTGCTCTAGGAGGGATCGCCATCGAGCGGAGGGACGGGGTCGAGACTCCGGCGGGAGTGACCCAACGTGGAGTAGGGGAAGGCGCCATCCTTCCGAGACCACGGGAAAACATCATGAGCATTCTCTATCCCTTCTCCTTTACTACTCGCATTTACTTATCGCACTTCATATGATTGCTTGTAGTACTTGAGTTGTGCTCTTATCTTGCTTGTGTGTTTACCTTGGTACCTACTAGCTTCACTAGGTTTGCTTAGTTGCCTTGCTCGTGTGCTTACTTGTTATAGCCTATCTAGTAGCTCTAAGGACTCTACTTAGTGTACCTAGTATCTTAGTTGCCTTGGCTCGAGTTATCTTGTTACCTTGCCTTGCCTAGCCTAAGTCTTCCGCTTTCTATATATCTTGTGCTAGGTTGCTAGTGTGGTGTGCTTGTGTTATCTATATCCACTAGCTATATAGGTTAAGGATACTCCTTAGTGTGCTTTACCTTGTTACTAGAACTACTCGTTAGGAGTTGTTTGGGTGTAAGTGTTTGGAAATAGATTCTAGAGTGCACCGATTCACCCCCCTCTCGGTCACACGATCCTTACAAGTGGTATCAGAGCCAAGTGCTCATTATTAGGGCTTTACCGCCTTGAGTCGTGACCGGGATTGCGTGTGGGAAAATGGAGTCCACTCATGATGACGTTTCTAACACTTCCATCGCCTCTACCTTGATTGAGCCTTATGATTGTGTGCTTAATGGTATTTCCTACTATGATGTGCGTGATGAGTATGATGAGCTTGTTTTGAATGATGATGAGGATATCACTAACTTTGCTTCTCGCTTGTATGTTCTTGCTAGAAAACTCATGTCAAGAGGCTATCCATCCATTATGCACAAGCATGTTGTGAAGAAGCTTATCCGATCTCTACCACTCTCGCGGTTTGGTATTCTTGCTTTTGCTCGAGTGGATGAGTTTGTGAACATGCCCTATGATGAGGTGGTTGCTATTCTCTCCTCTCTTGAGGAGGATATCAAGAAGGGTAAGGATATCTCTCATGCAAGTGAAGATCAATACATTGAAGCTCAACCTCTACCTCAAGCTCAATCATCATCTCGTGTTGGTGAAGGTTCTTCTTCTCGGGATCAAGAGGATGGATATATCAAGCTATGTGATGAGTTGGACCACATCTCTATGAAGCCGAATGAAGGTCTTGTTGAGTTTGCTCTTCGGATGGATTCACTCATCAAGAGGATAAATGAGAACAAGCTTTGGATAGTCACCAAGGAAGAAGGACTCAAGAGGTTTCTTGATGCTTTGCCGAAGGACAAGTATGGTGATCACATTGAGTTTGAAATCTTCAAGCTCAAGTCCTACTCAATTGAGCAAGTCATTGAGATCATCACAAGAAGAAGGGCTCGCTCTATGCTCTCTAACACATTCAAGACCCCAAGTGATGATAAGGAAGAAGAAGAAGATGATAGGGTTCCCGTCTTCTATTGTGATGATGACTATTCAAGTGATAGTGATGATGAGCCGGAGCCTATCAAGGAATATCACATGAAGAGTGAAGTCCTGCCATCCCTCTTTGAAGACTACTACAACTTGTATGAGCCGGATCTTGCCGGTCGGCCTCACTATCTCCTCTTCGACATGTATGATGTGTTCTATAAGAAAGATGAGGAGTCTTGGCTTGATTGTTGGAAGAGACTTCTTGTGTTGGTGGCTAGAGTGAATTCTTTTGAAGGAGAAGACAAGATTAGTGATGACTATTCACGGTGATCTCTATGCTACCATACAATAGGAAGGTCCACCTTCGAAATGATCTCAATGATGATATTAGTGGGATGACTCTCAAGGACATTATCTTGATGGCACTATCTTATGAGAATCAAATCTACAACATTCTTGAGTACTTCAATGCTAGTGGAGATGTGGGAAGGTTTCAAGGTCTTCATCTTGGAACTCATGTCATACACATGGGTGTTGATCGGACCATGTGGAGACACAATGGAGTCACCAAGGCAATAATTGACGCCTTGGATGCGTTGGACTTGGACTTTCTCAATGGAGTTCCTATGGCCTACATCAAGAGCAAGCAAGAGGTAGATAACATGTCAATTGATTCTTTTGATACTAACCCTCCTCTTTGCTTGATTGCTACTTCCAAGGTGAACTACAAGATTTGTGGCAAACATTGGGTGTTGGATAGTGGGTGCACTCAACACATGACCGGGACTTCATCCATCTTCACCAACTTGGAAGAAAATGAAGATCATGACAAGGTCACATTTGGGGACAACTCCAAGCACAAGGTGAGAGGTCTTGGTAAGGTGGCTATCACAAATGACCTCTCTATCTCTAATGTATTGCTTGTTGAGTCCCTAAACTTCAATCTTCTATCCGTTGCTCAAATATGTGATCTTGGCTTTTCTTGTAACTTTGATGCTAATGGGGTGGTTCTTCATAATGATGCTATGGGTCTCACTATCAAGGGCTTTCGTCATAATAATCTATATGTTGTTGATTTTGAGACTAACATTGTTGCCCCTAGCACTTGTCTCTTCACTAAGTCCGCTCTAGGTTGGCTATGGCATCGGAGGTTTGCTCACATTGGTATGGGTCAACTCAAGCATGTAATGAAGAACAAGCTAGTGAGAGGAGTCAAGGATGTCATTTTTGAGAAGGACAAGCTATGTAGTGCATGCCAAGCCGGAAAACAAGTGGCTTCACCTCATCCATCCAAGAATTTCTTGTCAACTTCAAGACCTCTCGAGCTCTTACACATTGATCTCTTCGGGCCTACAACTTATGTGAGCATTGGTCGGAATCTCTATTGCTTGGTGGTAGTGGACGACTACTCAAGATATACTTGGGTATTCTTTCTTGAGAACAAGGCACAAGCAATTGGGATATTCAAGAAGTTTGCTAGAAGAGTGCAAGTTGAGTATGGGCATCATATCAAGAAGATTCGGAGTGACAATGGGACGGAGTTTAAAAACTCTATCATTGAAGACTATTGTGATGAGGTTGGCATCAAGCATGAGTTCTCGGCTACATACACTCCTCAACAAAATGGTGTTGTTGAGAGGAAGAACAAGACCCTTATCACTCTTGCTCGTGCTATGCTTGATGAGTACAACACTCCGGAGAAGTTTTGGGCGGAAGCTATTAACACCGCATGCTACACCTCCAACCGGATCTATCCTCACAAGTTGCTAAACAAGACTCCATATGAAGTGATTGTTGGGAGAAGACCGAATGTTGCCTACTTCCGGGTGTTTGGTTGCAAGTGCTACATCTACAAGAAGATGGAAAGACTTGGCAAGTTCGAGAAGAGGACCGACGTGGGCATTCTTGTCGGCTACTCGGGCTCGGCCAAGGCTTATCGGGTTTACAACACCTCTACCGGCTTTGTTGAAGAAACTTATGATGTGCAATTTGATGAGTCTCACGGGTCTCAAGAAGACCCTCCTTCTTCTCATATTGTAGGTGATGAACCCGTGGAGGAAGCTTTGGAGAACATGCCTATTGGTGAAGTTATTCCTCGTGAAGATGAACCTCCGACACCTCCTCCAACAACTTCATCAAGCGGACCTTCTACGAGTACATCTCAAGAGAATCCAAGCTCTCTCTCAAGTGAACAACATCAAGCACCTTCAAGTGATCCGCAACAAGCATCCTCGAGTCAAGCTCCTTCAAGCGAACCGCAACATGCAACGAGTCAAGCTACTTCAAGTGAACCGCAACAAGCGCCATCAAGTCTACCTCATGCATCTACGAGCCAAGCTTCCCCGAGCAATCAAGAACAAGCACAATCTACTTCAACTCAAGATGATGGCTCGGGTTCACCTCTTCGACAACAAGACACTCACATCTCTAGGGAGCAAGCCGCAAGAGACGCGCAAGACACTTCGCCGGCTCCTCCTCCTCCTCGACAAGAACCTTCAAGGAAGCACAAACCCATTGCTCGAGATCATTCACGTGATCTCATCATTGGGATTCCTTCTCAAGGGATAAAGACTAGGAGAAGTCAATATAAGCCTAATTATGTTGATGAAGCTAACATTGTTGAGAACTTCTCTTTTGTCTCTACCCTAGAGCCGAAGACGATCGAGGAAGCCTTGAAAGACCACAAGTGGGTGCTATCCATGCAAGAGGAGCTCAACAACTTCAAGAGGAATGATGTTTGGAAGTTGGTGAAGCGGCCCAAGCGATCCAATGTCATTGGCGCTAAGTGGGTCTTCAAGAACAAGCAAGATGAGAAGGGAGCAATCGTGAGGAACAAGGCAAGACTTGTGGCGAAGGGCTACTCTCAAGTTGAAGGCGTCGATTTTGACGAGACATTCGCCCCCGTCGCTCGTCTTGAGGCTATAAGAACCCTTCTTGCTTATGCTTCTCATTTTGATTTTAAACTTCACCAAATGGATGTGAAAAGTGCATTTCTCAATGGACTAATCAATGAAGAAGTTTATGTAGAGCAACCTCCCGGCTTCGAGGACCCCGAGCATTCGGACCATGTGTACAAGCTTAAGAAGGCTCTCTACGGACTCAAACAAGCACCAAGAGCATGGTATGAACGACTTCGAGATCATCTCATCACTAAGGGCTACAAGATCGGTAGTATCGACAACACTCTCTTTACTAAGCATATTGGTGATGATCTCTTTGTTTGTCAAATCTATGTTGATGATATCATCTATGGCTCCACTTGTCGTCGCTCGAATAATCGAGAGAACGGCAAATATTTGGTTCGGGGAACAACGATCAATCGAGGTATCGATCTAGGGCACAGAGAGAGTTTTTATACTGGTTCGGGCCTCCCGGAGGATAATAACCCTACGTCCAGTGTATGTCGTGTTGAATATGGTGGTGTGTATGATGTAATTGTCGATGTCCTCTCATCGGAGGGTTACATGTATATTTATAGTCCTGTTACCGCCTCTAGGAGTCCTTGCCTTGTTCTGCAAGACTTCCAATCTGTAGTAACAGATTCGGAGTCTATCTACAAGTTTCCTTTCGTGCGATACAAGTCTTCGGAAAATACCAAACTAAGTCTTCGGGAATATCTGAAAATATGGGTTACGACATAAGCCCCCGAACATGTCCCTTGGCCGATTCGTCTTTGATACGAAGAGATCCTGTCTTCATGCGAACTTCTGACAAGGGATATGTTCTTCACTGAGCACACATACTTCAGATATTCTTTGTCTTCAACCCTTGGGTCTTCGGCACAGTTCACCGAACCTGGTCTTCGGAATAACCATGCGCACAGGTCTTCGGAGCAACTGACTTAACCGAGCCTTCGGAACCATTAAGAGAACCGAGTCTTCGGGGCGACTGATAGAACCGAGTCTTCGGAACCGCAGCAACCGCATTGAGTGATCGGAATAACCTTTCCTTTAAATAAATTTACCAACGCCAGGTCTTTAAGAGGACCGTCAATCTAGGGAGTTCGGAGAAAATAGTAAACAATTTCCATCCTTATCCCTTTTTCTTGGTCCAGCCATGGCATTGATTCTGCTTCAGAATATGAAAAGGCCTTGACGTGACCCTTCAGCTTCTTGTCTTTATTCTTCAAACCAGGCCCACCAAGGTTCCTCCTGGACTCCCCGCGTCACCGCGCGGTTCCCCAGGAAGAAACATAAAAAATCCAATCTGTACTCGACCTTTCGGTTTCCAAAAGGCCACCTTTTAGCTATAAATGATTAGGACGGCGGAGCCCCCAAGTATCACTTTCGCATCCACCATCCACCATGGGCAAGAAAAGACCCACCACTCCACAGTTCATGAAGTGGTTCGACGGGGAGCTCGCCGGCGGGTCGGGATCCTCCTCCGCGCATCCCGCAAGCGCTCCACCGCCAGTAGCCGCTGCTCCTCCTCCGCTCTCCGCGGAAGATTACGGGCTTCCTCCTCCAAGTCCTCCTCCAGATCCATCTCAGGTCGTAGACCTAGAGGCGGACACGGCGGGAGATGAAGAGTTCGCGCGCCGCCTCCACGTCGCCTTGAACAAGGGGCCACGCGGGTTTCCGGCGGACGCCCAACCCATCCTCCTCGACGACTCCGACGACGACGACGGCGACGACAACAGCGACGACAACAGCGACGATGACGAGCCGGCCAAGAAGAAAGCCCTGGTCCTGTACAATCCTGGCTGGGCTCCCTGGACGAGCGCTCAAGCCGGATCCAATCAGGCGGGTGGCTCCATTCCCGTCGCCGCAGAAGATCCTCTCCTTCCTACCGGGGTCATCAACCCGGTCATGGCATTGAACGAAGGTTCTACCCTCTCCACCACCGAGGTGCCCCTCCCGCTCATCACTTATGGTGAGGGCGGCGTAGGTGCAGGCTCTGCCGCTGCTGCTGCCGAAGCCTCCTCTCCCCTCATCACATATGAAGAGGACGAGGTTGATGCTGATGCTGCTGTTGCAGGCCCTGAAGATGCCGAAGATCAGCGGAACTAGGGATAAAGGGATGGCTATCATGCCATTCTCTTTGCAGTAGCCTAGGTTTCCTTATTTTTTCTTCTTCTCCTGTTTTATTCTTCTGTCAAGCAGGTCGGAGAGTAGAACCTAGATAGTTTTCTGCATGTCTTGCTTGTAATGTCTTTTGGCTATTTCCCGGTAGGCCTTCTTGAGGTCGTCCTGGGACGCATCCTTGGACACATCAAGGGCTGCCTTCAATCCAAGATTATAATTCCTGAATGATATTGTATCTGTGATGTTGGCTTCTCTTTTTTCTCTTGACAATATGCTTCATATGAGTCTTCGAGATAACTGAGCTTAGCCTCTCCGATGTGTCTCGATGAAATGAGTCTTCGCAGCAATTAACAGATCACTTGGTCGAGAACTCTTCGGGAGTAGTACTCAATACGTTTTTCACGCACCGAAGGCTCTTCCGATCCGGATCGTTAATCGAACATTATTAATTATCTGGGGCAACTGATCCCAGAAAATATTCCAACTTTCTATCTCACAACCAGGCAGTTATCCTTCCAAAAACTGAGCGCGAATCCAGACGCATTATTTTAATAACAGAAAAGAGCATCACCTCGGTATATGCCGCGCGTATCCCAAGGAAGAGAAATCCTGCATTTACAGGGAGGCGAACCGTCACGCCGTGTTTTACTTAAGCCCTTCACGCCGTATTCTTTTTCCTCCATCCTTTAGTCCGCACTCTTTTCCATTTTTGTTGGCGATTTCTAGCATACCATTTTATATGCCAACTGCGCCTTATTTAGAGCATAAATGTTATCATTATAGGCCATTAACCTTTGATAATAGCACCATATTTGTATATATGTCGTTCTGGAGCTTTATTACAGAAACAGATGAAGAGGACGACATTCTGGACATTGTGGCTGATCTGGACCTGAAGAGAAGAGAACCAGCAGAAAAGGCCCACTGTGCCGATCGGCACAGACATGTGCCGACCGGCACATGGGACCCCAAGGCCACCGAAGCTGGCCCACCATTCAGTTTATTCTAGAAGGAAGTTATCCGAATCAATCTCGAGAGATATTCATCATGAAGAGATAAAAGATACTCGAAGATTTGAAAGAGCAACATAAGACTTGATCTCGAAGAAAACTGACTGGAAGGCCCACATGGAAGCTACCTAGGACTTCGGAACCGACTTAGGGAGGAAACCGAGCTGGACACGAGGTGTGCCGATCGGCACAGACCCTGTGCCGATCGGCACAAGGACTCTTTTCCCAAGAATCCTTTCCTTCCTGATGTACAGCCCTATATAAACTTGTAAAAGCCCTAGGGTTTCGGGATCCGCCGCCAGAGGGACAACACAGCTAGTAAGTTTAGAGCCACCGGGGCTTTGCCCCGTTCTTCATGTTCTCTAGTTGTTGATCAAGAACCATTGGTGCTAAAGAGGTGATCCATCAAGGTAGGCCTACTAGATGGTGATGTATCTTGCACTATGTATCATTGAAGTATGGTTGAATATGTGGATGAATGGTTTTGATTATTGATTGCCTGGATTTTATGGTCTTTACATGTGCTTGTTCCTACGCTTAGTGACGACTAAGTATTAGATGTTATCTTAATTGTGGTGGCAAAAAGAAGTGACAAGATTCGTTCTCTCACTATCTCCATCGTGGTTAAGGTAGCATTGGGATCTTGTAATGTGCCATATTTGCACGTTGTCTCTGTACCCCCACAGCCGCTAATGCATACGCGATGATCCTTGAGATGATGTGTAGAGTAGGAAGAGGTCGACCGATTAAGGCGATTGGTCGTGACAGGGCTCGTCGGAAAGAGGCCTTGACCTACCGATCTTCGGTTATCAATAATTGAGTAATCCCGTTTATGATGCTATTTGATTAAGCTTCTTGGTTACGATCTCAACTAGCAGACTTGGCTAACTTACCCCATGATCTAATCTGTTCTTAGGCTTTTCGGACAACACTGCGGACAACTTCGCCTTCGTGCCGACCGGCACATCCCCTGTGCCGATCGGCACAACACCCCGTTTTCCTGAAACCCACGCTCACGCTCACTAGAAAGCTTGGCTAACTCTTTTACTGATGATTTTGCTTAATTCCCATTGGTCCTTGTGGTTCGATTAAACCTTGGAATACTCTTCTAGGGGAAAAAGACTACAACTGTACACCGTGCTCTTGCGGTATATAAGTGGGTGCGTAGATACGACCAACAAGCTGTCTTTTTCTGGCGCCGTTGCCGGGGACCTTTGTTCGAATTAGGCATTGTTTGAAGTTTGAGAAATTGGTCGCTGTGCCGACCGGCACGCCTGTGTGCCGACCGGCACAGAGCTTTCTTTCTTTGATTTCTCTGTCTTTTCCAGTATATTGTCCTGTTTCATTTAACAGACAGGTATGGACGGCGCTAAGTCGAATAAACCCTTTAATTACCTCGATGATCCAGAGATTCTCTTTCGCAAGCGTAAGGCGGAAAAGAGAAGCAAGTCAGTGGGAGACATAGAAGACAACAGCGAGCCGCTCAGCCCGAAGGCATTGTTTGCAGCTTTGGAAGAAGATAAGGAAGAAGAAGTTCCTGAAGAAGAAGACATGGGAGACGCAACACCAATTGCTAATCGTCTCAAGCCTGCCTTGGACAATGTCACCAAGACTGAATTCACTGCACAAGCTAGACCCTTTCGGCTGGAGCGTTACATGTCCTTGGTTGGTCAGCAACCGTTCACAGGTTCTGAAGATCCTAATATGCATTTGCAACATTTTCATGAAATCTGCGGTACCTTTCAATTGGAACATATGAATGACAATGAAGCCAAGGTGCGATTGTTCCCTTTATCTCTTATCGGGCGTCCTAAGCAGTGGTACCATGGGCTACCTACTGCGACCAAGATTAGTTGGGATCTACTTTCTGCAGAATTTTTGGCAAAGTACTTCCCTCCAGGCAAGACTCAAGCTTTGAAGAACAAGATCCTTGGATTCACTCAACTCGCTGATGAGAGCGTTGGGGAAGCATGGAATCGATTCAATGAGTACAAGGATGCTTTGCACAATGGTCTTGCTGAATGGGAGCTAGTGGAAAGGTTCTACACGGGTTTGAATCTTTTGTCCCGACAACACTTAGATGCTTCGGCTGGAGGATCGTTCTTGGACAAGACACCCGCTCAAGCCACGGCCTTGATCAAGAAAATAGAGCAAAACCAATCATGGGTTGGTGAGAGAGAAAGTAGAAGCCTTCAACCTTCCACGGGAAAGATGAAGAGTGTGGTGGAAAGAGCTTATGATGAATTGCTTATGGACAAGCTTGACACCATACAAAGGAGATTGGACAAGATTGATCATATTCCCAAGGAAGAGACCGTCAAGCTAGCGGAAGCCCGTTCCACATGTGAAGAATGTGGAGAACTTGGTCATGTGAGCAAGGATTGCCCCGAGGATGTGAAGATGCTCAATTATGTCAAGAGTCAAGGATGGAAGACTCCATATCAGCAACAAAGGAGTAGCTTCACCCCATCGTCGTCTATGCAAATGCCATCCCTCTTCGTATTCAATGCCAAGAGTTCTTTCAAGCTCAAGAGAAGGTTAACAAGGACACTCAAGCCAAATTCAAGGAAGTTGATCGTGTGCTTGAAACAATCAATGACAAGGTCATCGAAGTGGGGAGTTCTAATCAGCAAATCCTCCAATTCATGAAGATGATGGAGAAACAAATGGCCCAATTAGCGGAGTCGGTAAAAAGCGAGAAAGGAGCTCTTCCTGGTAATACCCGCTCTGCAGAACAGCTGAAATCCATCGAGACGAGGTCTGGGAAGCAAACTGAAGATCCAAAGTTCGCAGCTGGGGCAAGACGACCTCGTGCCGACCGGCACGACGCTGGTGCCGATCGGCACTCTACAGTTGATGGTGCCGACCAGCACGATGACAGTGCCGATCGGCACGGTGAAGAAATCGACCTCTCGGGTCTGAAGAAGGGAACTGAGAACAAGGAACATGGTCCTGCTACCTTTCTGGATACGCAGCTGTTGACCAAGACAGAAAGAATTCGACATCATGATGAGCAATTCTCCAGGTTTGTCGATATCATGAAGAAGTTATATATCAATGTCCCGTTCCTTGATGCTCTTCAAGTGCCTACCTATGCCAAGTACATAAAGGATATTATGCAAAGCAAGAAGTCCTTAGCATCGGAAGAAGTAGTGAAGATGACAAGAGAGTGCACTGCAGCTATTAATGACATTACACCAGAAAAGAAGCCCGACCCCGGATCTCCTAGTATCCGGTGTTTGATTGGAGCTCAAATCTTTGAAGGGGCTTTATGCGATCTTGGAGCAAGTGTAAGTGTCATGCCTCGCTATGTCTTCACAAGTTTGAATTTGCCAGAGTTGGAGCCTACGGCCATGTGTTTGGAGTTGGCCGATCAATCGGTTCGCTATCCCGATGGAATTGCTGAAGATGTGCCTATCCAAATTGGTGATCATATAGTTCCTGTGGATTTCATTGTGCTTGATATGGATAGAAGGACAAAGACTTCATTGATTTTGGGCCGGCCATTCTTGAGGACAGCGAAGGCAAACATTGATGTGGGGAGTGGAAAGATAAGTTTCGACATAAGTGGAGCCTCCTACACATTCAATTTTCGCCCCAAAGGAGAAGAAGGCCGTGCGGCATCCAAGTGGGTTGAGAATACAAGTCTCCGCACCATAAAGCAATCGAGGGTAATTGGAGGAAGGATATGTCCTATCATTGAAGGAGAAGAGACATGAGAACCTTGTAGTGTCGCAACTTTTTCCCGTAGAGCGACGCTAAGGAAGTGATTTATGCGGGGAGGTCAAGCTCTACGACCTTTTTAAAACTAAGAGCGCTTTTTGGGAGGCAACCCAAGTTCGGGAGCGAGTCATAGGGTGAGTCTTTGTGTGTTAGTGCTTTCGGGAGGGCAACCCGTGAATTAGAAATTTAGTGCTAACCGGGAGGGCAACCCGGCCCTTAAATTGTTTGCTTGTAATCAACAATAATGCTCCCGGAATAAAATTTGTTAGTCCAAGTGTTTGCTTTAACTTTTGTGTGAACACCTGCGCTGTCTGTTTACTTCCTGCAGTTTTTGTTTTTGTATTTTGCTTGTTGGCTAACAGCGCAGGAAGAAAAGAAACAAAAAGAGGAAATTCTGCAAGGTGCCGACCGGCACACCGAGTGCCGATCGGCACATGTACAAGCACGCCAAGTCGTGCTCTGTAAGTTACCCTGAACTGAAGATGAAAATTAATAAGGGGTAAAGTGGAGAAAATATGCGGAATATTTGATGAAGAAAAATTCGGAAAGGTAAGTGCAACAATTGTCCCGAGAATATTTCCGTGCTTTTGGTATTTTTCTGTGTCGCAGGAATATGGTGGATGAGCCTTGCGAAGGAAGGAGGCACTGGCGGAAATTGGGCACAGTTGCCGACCGGCACAGCGGCGTGCCGATCGGCACAGCTAGGAAACGCCACCTCCAAGAATATCGATGCTACAGGAAGTCTGACATCCGCGAAGAAAATTCAAAATTTTGGGCAACACGAAGCAACGAAGTTTGAAACGGGCGCGAACTCAACAGTGCCGACCGGCACAACAATATCCCGACCGGCACGACGTCCAGGAATTCAAAATTCTGTCATCAAAGTCTGCGCACATTGGAAGTAGGAGAGACCACTGATACCCATGCAGCTGCCGAGCACAGGGGGGACACCGAGCACCTAGCCTCGGGATGGAGCAAAGGTGCCGACCGGCACGGTCCCCGCGGCGATCGGCACCATCTGAAAAATTCGAATTTCAAACGTGCTCCCCTGTCTCCGGACATGCGACACTGTATCAAGCATGGGGAAGAGTCAAAGAAGTTGCTGAAGCCGAGGTACGTGCGAATCTGTGCAAATTTAAACCGTGCCGACCGGCACGGACACCGTGCCAATCGGCACAGCGTGGGAAAGCTAATCTTTTGCAGGTGCGCCCCTGTTCCCCGACATCCGACGCTGTACAAGTCATGGGGAAGAGGAAAAGAAGGCGTGGCAGCCGAGGTACGACGGAATCCGCGAAATTTTGAATCGTGCCGACCGGCACGGCGTTGTGCCGACCGGCACGCGCGGGGAATTTGAACCGCCCTTGGACGCCATGGAGAGCTATAAGAAGGGGCATCACCTCCTCCATTTTCGCCGCAACTTCCTGGTAACCCTCTCCACTCCTCCCCTTCCTCCATTTGCGCGATCCGTTTCCATTCTTTCGCAGGAAATGAAGGGGTTTAGTTCCACGCTCAAGAGCGCCGGCAAGAAGATTCGCCGGGGGTTCAGCTCCGGCGGGTCACACCACGCCGGTGGATCACACCAATCCGGTGGATCGCACCACGCCGGTGGATCACACCACTACGGCGGGTCGCACCAAGCCGGCGACAACAACTCCGGCAGCGACACCGGCTCCTTCACCTCGACGAGAAGGGCAAGCTCGGCGGGCTATGACAGCCCCGAGCTCTCCGTCGAGATGACACCGCCACGAGGGCGGGATGACTTCTTCATCGGCCACCGCGACATCGGCATCCCTCGAGGACCGAGGCCGCGCACGAGGAGCGCGACCGCCGCCGCCGCCGCCGCCGCCTGCCGCCGCGGCGGGCGGATCATCCATGGAGGCCGGCCGAGCGAGCCGGCATATGTACCGCGCGCGGTTCGGGAGGGGTTCACCCTCACGAGTCGCGAGGAGGAGTTCTACTACACCAACATCCCGCGGCCGCATCTTCCCCAACATCGACATGGATGAGGAGTTCCTCGCCAAGGTCGGGGTATGGCCGGACCTCCAACAATGCCTCCTCAACCTTGGATGGGAGACCCTCCACGTTCAAGCAAGCAGCTTCGACATCGAGCTCATCACCGAGTTCATCACCACCATGAGCCGCGAGGTGGACGAGCAAGGAGACGACAAGATCAAGTTCCGTGTGCGGGACGAGCCCTACTCCATCACGATCGAGGGCATCTCCGATGCTCTCGGTTTTGAAAGGAAGGCCCCCGTATACGGCGCGGCGACTACGGAGATGCTCGACACATTTTGGCGCCGCATCGCCGACGCGGACGAGCGCAAGAGGGGGCACATCAAGAACCCCACGATCCAAATCCTCCACCGGTGGATGGCCGCACGCACCACCGGCCGCCTCGACACCACCAACATCTCCGACCCGGATTTGCATTGGCTCTACAACGCCATTGCGAATCCGTGCAAGTGCAACCCCGTCACGACAATGGTGTCAAGTTGGTTTACCCAAAGGGCCAACCCTAGGGCGAGACTAGCTTTTGGAGGCTACCTCCAAACAATCATCTTCCAAGTCACCGAAGGTAACCTCATGATGAAGGAAGATTGTTGGATAAGAGCCGCGCTCATCGACGAGTCCATGGTGCGCGGGAAGACCATCACGGGCAGCGCCAAGCTCGGCTACTACGTGTGCGGCACCGGCATCAAGCTTCCCTGCGCCGAGCTCGCCCTCTTCCTCCCAAACAAGATCAACGGAGGGAATTGGCTTGAGGCCGACCTCCGCGAGCGACACAAGGTAACAAAGACCAAGCGCGGGAGAAAGGAGGTCGTCGGCCAGTCTTCGGCGAGCGCAGCAGCAGAGTGGGACAGCTGGGACGCGGCAGCAGCCGCGCAGCATCAACCAGCGCAGCAGGCACCCGTGCCGATCGGCACGGGCTTTGTGCCGACCGGCACAGGTCAGGTGCCGACCGGCACCAACCCCAGGTACTTCGGTATGCCCCCTGTCTACCCTCAGCACTTCCAGGGGGCGCCCTACTATGCTCCTGCAGGTCCTCCGGGGGCGAACTTTGCCCCTATGCATCGGTACACATCGACAACAACGTGCAATACGTTGAACGCATCGACAACTTGGCGGGCGCAATGCGGAGCAACACCGATGCGATGATTGACGAGTTCGGGAGATTGGAGGCGGCGTACTACGGCTTCGACTACAATCAGCCACCTCCATTTGATGGGTAGAGTGTTGTGTCTGGCACAACTTGTATCGGTTTCCCGGTTTGCGTTTTTCTTTCCCTTTCGCATTCTCTTTTTATTTATTTCCTTATGTGTGTGTGAGCGGGTTGGGAAACCATGTATCGGGTGTGTTTAGTTTGTTTGTGTGCTTTTACTCATGCATGTGTGCTAGTAGTTTAGTTTTATTTATGCAAGTGTGCTAGTAGTTTGTTTTCGAATGATGCATCACCATGTAGCCCGTGCTTTCAAATCCAATATGATGATGATCTTTATGCTTTATTTGAAAAATGATACGAGTATGTATGTCTATCTTGAGAAGTGTTAATGATAATCGAGCGATGTTGAGCATAAATAAAATTTCGAACTTCCACTAAAGTGTATTCGGCAAATACTTCATATGTGGCGTAGTTCATTTCAAAATTCCCATGCAAGGTCAAATAAAAGATCAATTTTGGATGACATGACTTAGTACCTATTTCTTTATAAAATTCAAATGTTCTTATTGTGAGCTTTAGAATTACTCCATATCATTCGGTTATGCCCACCAATGCCAAATATATATGTGACTCAATTTAAGCCTTTGCTAAGTAGAGACTATGATTGATGATTGAGCTCGGTTAAGATTTAATTCTTAGGGTATGAGACTTGGAAAAATGGCCACATCTTTTGCGTATCGTGTTGATTTTCTAGCCTATTCTAACTCGAGCTATGCAAATTACCGCATTGGAATTATGCATAATTCGCCGAGTATCCGATACTTGAGATCCAAATTCTTCGATTCGAACATCAATCCTTGACCACATCCTACTGTATTCTTGCTATACATTTGACACAGCAGTTCCAACGAAAAATCCAGAGCGAAATTGGCAAGTACAGACAGTGTGCCGACCGGCACAAGTTGTGCCGACCGGCACACAGAAAAAAAAAAAGAAAAAAAAAAGAAGAAGAAAAAAAAAAGAGTAAATAAAGTCTGTACCTTGCGCTGTTTTGCTCGGGACTAGCAAAAATTTGAGTGTGGGGGGAAGATGAATTCCCTTGAATTCTTATCATTGATTAGTAGCCAAGAATTTCTTTTTCCAATCATGTCCACTTTGCATTCGATATCCTTCGAAAATGCCAGAAGTTTCTGATAGATATGCAAAGAAGAAAGGACAGCTTTGTCACCTGTTTAAAAAGATTACGTTCTCTACTTGTGATTGTTCATTCACACAAGTATATGTCCACTATTCTAAAGGTGTGAGTTTCTTTCTCAATTCAATTTCTAATGGCCTTTTGACAAGTCTCAGTAAAACCAATTAGAGTTATCTCTTAGCTTTGCAATATGTTGTTGATCTATGTCTATTTTCCTTGAATTTCCTCACCAAGCTACTCATATGGCCTTACACATACATATATCGATAAAGTAGATAGGCTTTTGAGTGATTTAGGTGAGTGATTGAAGTTGAGTTGTTGACTTGATCGTTTGAGAAGGATAGTTCTTTTGCTCACAATACCTTTTTGGTGATTCACATAAGTGGAAAAGTCATGCGCATCAAGTTGAATATTTTCAAGGTTTGCTTTGGGAGTACTCTTTCATGTTTAATACCCATATTGTGAACATGTTTGCTGAATACTAAATTGATTTAATCTCACAATGACTAAATGCTCAGCTCGTGAAGATTTGAAATACTTCTATGATTGATGTGACTATATGCAAGTTGATTTTCATTCTTGACTTTCCTCGGGACGAGTAAAGGTTTAAGTGTGGGGGAGCTGTTGGCGATTTCTAGCATACCATTTTATATGCCAACTGCGCCTTATTTAGAGCATAAATGTTATCATTATAGGCCATTAACCTTTGATAATAGCACCATATTTGTATATATGTCGTTCTGGAGCTTTATTACAGAAACAGATGAAGAGGACGACATTCTGGACATTGTGGCTGATCTGGACCTGAAGAGAAGAGAACCAGCAGAAAAGGCCCACTGTGCCGATCGGCACAGACATGTGCCGACCGGCACATGGGACCCCAAGGCCACCGAAGCTGGCCCACCATTCAGTTTATTCTAGAAGGAAGTTATCCGAATCAATCTCGAGAGATATTCATCATGAAGAGATAAAAGATACTCGAAGATTTG
The DNA here is from genome assembly GCA_012490785.1 of Eragrostis nindensis. Taxonomy (NCBI): domain Eukaryota; kingdom Viridiplantae; phylum Streptophyta; class Magnoliopsida; order Poales; family Poaceae; genus Eragrostis; species Eragrostis nindensis. The sequence goes on from JAAXCT010000070.1 coordinate 1,325,329, forward strand.
AAAGAGCAACATAAGACTTGATCTCGAAGAAAACTGACTGGAAGGCCCACATGGAAGCTACCTAGGACTTCGGAACCGACTTAGGGAGGAAACCGAGCTGGACACGAGGTGTGCCGATCGGCACAGACCCTGTGCCGATCGGCACAAGGACTCTTTTCCCAAGAATCCTTTCCTTCCTGATGTACAGCCCTATATAAACTTGTAAAAGCCTAGGGTTTCGGGATCCGCCGCCAGAGGGACAACACAGCTAGTAAGTTTAGAGCCACCGGGGCTTTGCCCCGTTCTTCATGTTCTCTAGTTGTTGATCAAGAACCATTGGTGCTAAAGAGGTGATCCATCAAGGTAGGCCTACTAGATGGTGATGTATCTTGCACTATGTATCATTGAAGTATGGTTGAATATGTGGATGAATGGTTTTGATTATTGATTGCCTGGATTTTATGGTCTTTACATGTGCTTGTTCCTACGCTTAGTGACGACTAAGTATTAGATGTTATCTTAATTGTGGTGGCAAAAAGAAGTGACAAGATTCGTTCTCTCACTATCTCCATCGTGGTTAAGGTAGCATTGGGATCTTGTAATGCGCCATATTTGCACGTTGTCTCTGTACCCCCACAGCCGCTAATGCATACGCGATGATCCTTGAGATGATGTGTAGAGTAGGAAGAGGTCGACCGATTAAGGCGATTGGTCGTGACAGGGCTCGTCGGAAAGAGGCCTTGACCTACCGATCTTCGGTTATCAATAATTGAGTAATCCCGTTTATGATGCTATTTGATTAAGCTTCTTGGTTACGATCTCAACTAGCAGACTTGGCTAACTTACCCCATGATCTAATCTGTTCTTAGGCTTTTCGGACAACACTGCGGACAACTTCGCCTTCGTGCCGACCGGCACATCCCCTGTGCCGATCGGCACAACACCCCGTTTTCCTGAAACCCACGCTCACGCTCACTAGAAAGCTTGGCTAACTCTTTTACTGATGATTTTGCTTAATTCCCATTGGTCCTTGTGGTTCGATTAAACCTTGGAATACTCTTCTAGGGGAAAAAGACTACAACTGTACACCGTGCTCTTGCGGTATATAAGTGGGTGCGTAGATACGACCAACAATTTTCCTCAAACCCTAAACATTTCTCATGGCCGCCACATCCTCATCCGCCACAATCTCCGGCAATCCCAACGAAAGCCACTCCTCCGACTCCCACGACTCCAACATTTCGCTCACCCAAGCGCAGCAAAAGATGAAGAAGGGAGAAATCCCAAACCTGCAAGAGTACTGGAAGAAATCCAGCCTCTCCCTGGAATATTTGGATGAACTGGAGAAAAGGGGGATGATCTCGGCTTTCTTGACTCGTCGGAACACTGGCGAAGAGGAGTATCATCATTGCAACACCACGGAAATCCCGGTATTTGAGGCTCATCTCATGTGTGGTTTCAACCTTCCGCCTTCTAAGTTTCTTGAACAGATCTGTAGATTTTACCATATCGAGCTTGTTCAACTCAAACCCAATGCTGTGATGATGCTTAGCATGTTCGCTATCTTGTGTGAGTGTTGGTTGGGCGTAGCCCCCTGCTTGAATCTGTGGCGCCATTATCACCAGCCCCGGTACTACAAGGGTCAGATGATGGTGTTTTCAGTAGGCTTCGTACTGAGGAACAAATCCGAGTTCATCCCATATCAGTATAAGTCTTCCTGGAGCGGATACGTCACCAAATATCTGATCTTGGACATGGAGAAGAAGATTGGTGCCATCAAGCTTGAAGGCTTAATGCCGAATCATGAGAAGTGGGACAGGGGTCTTCCGACCTATGTTCCTCGATTGAATAAGATGATAGCCAGGGTCAATGAATTGATCAAATTAGGTTTGAGAGGAGAACATGTTGTGGAAGAATTCGTCCGGAGACGCATCTTCCCTCTTCAGCACCGTGATCCACTGGCTATGCATTATACGGGTCCTGGTGAACCTAATTGGTTACCAGTTGGAGGTAGATGTCCATCACTCATCAACATATCAGTATATACTTGATATCTGATTTTTGTTTGATAAGCATGTCATCTTTTTCTCTCCTTTACAGCTGTCGAACTCTCCGAAGGCGATGTCCGCAAGAGAGTAACTGATATCCTGGGTGTAGGGCCACGAGAGAAGCCTTCGTCAGTACCTCTTCCTTATAGTGCAGCAAATCCACCTCCCGAGGTATATTGAACGTAGATCTCCTCGCTTTTCTTGAAGACATATTGTCCACCATACTAATCTTGTATTCTACAGAACCTTTATGAACCCGGCCCCGACGACGTCCAACCTGATGTTGATATAGTCATCGGGGACAGTGACGAAGAAGACAACGGTGATCGGGAGAAGGATGCAGCCGTTGCCGATGATGCTACCAGCTCTCTTGAACGAAAGGTGGCTGCTGTTGCTGCTGTCGAGCAATCTGAGGTACCAGGAGAAGCCGAGAGGGCTGGACCAGCTGCCGATCCCACGTCCGGTAATACTCCGGTGGGTATCGAAGCCGCTAGCCTTCCTCCACCTGCCGTCACATCGTCGAAGCCCCCGAGTGGGGCGAAGCCGAAGGTTATGACCCGCAAGCGCTTTCGAACGGCTACTCCTGCAACTCCAGCAGCTCCAGCAGCTTCAGCGACTCCAGCAACTGTTGCCTCCGATGTCCCTGAATTGCCTCCAACTCGCGTCGCCAATCCTCGTACCGGCGATCAGGTACCCATCGAAATTGTTTTCGGCAGTCTCTTTAAAGGGTTTTCCAAAATCTCTCAAGTCTTGTCTTCCCAGGCGGCATCCGCTTCTAGCCCTGCTGTCAAGAGAAGACGTTTCCGCACCAAGAGGGATACTTCGTGAGTATTCTTAGCTTAAAGTTTCTTGCTGTTTGAAATATTTTCATCTGATCTTCTAATGCGTGACCGTGCTGTAGCGTTCTATCTTCTTCTGCTGAACCTGCTCCTGCTGTCAACCCTCCGGCTCCGATCGTACAACCAGTGCCCGAACAGGCCCTAGCTGTTTCTGCTTCCGCATCCGGGACAGTTGGGGAGAACTTAGTGTTCGACAAGCTGAGCCAGGAGGTCGTTGCTGCCAGGAAGTGGCATCTGCAAACTTGCAAACGCCTTACTGACAGGATAAAGCAGAAAGAAGGAGAACTCGCTGCTCTTCAGAAGAAACTATCTGATGCTGAGAAGGCCAATGACTCATCGGGGAAAGATAACAAGATCCAGGAGCTTGAGAAAGCTCTTACTGCTTTGACCAAGACCCATGATGACGCAAAGGTATCTCATGCCAAGGAAATAGAAACTCTGAAGAGTGAGCACAAGGAGTACCTCAAAGATCTCCGTGTTGATAAATAGGCTTTAGAGAAGAACGTGCAGGTAATTCTTTCTGTCCTTTGTTGTTCCCTTTTTGCCTTTTCTTATATTCCTGAAGTAATCAGATGTCTTCTGTTGTAGATTTGAACTCCAAAAATGAGGCCCTAAGCACTGAGAACACAGCCAAGACTCAAGTAATCCAAGCTCTGCAGGCGGAGGTGAAGAAGCTGAAGGATGCCAACAAGATCCTGACTGCCGAGAAAACCAAACTTGCGGACAAGGTTGCTGATAGTTTAGTCAATGGCTGTGCCTTTGCTTTGGCTGCATTAAAGAACCATCATCCTGATTTGGACGTGAAGATAGTAGAGCAGGGCTTCACTTGTAATGTAGCTGATCGTGATGCACTTGTTGACGGTCTGATGGAGTCAGCCGACAAGTTCATCATGGATTTGAACTTAGATGTATCTCCTTCTGATGAGGAGAGACCTTGAAATACTTGTTCAGCCCTGCAATCAAACAATATTGTGATATACTGTTGGAGCTCAGGCTCCTGTTAATTCGTTTTAGATATGCATAGTAGCCCAGCCCCCTGCTTTTTTGGATACAGTTGTAACTGTATGCAGGAAAGCATTATCACTAATATGCAATATCTAAATATCATAGAAGGATGTCCATTAATTCAGTGACGCTTAGCTTTGCCTGTGACAAGCTACGTTTGAACTAATTTTTTGGAGTTTGCTCCATATCTGGAACCCATGATAGCTGTATAACATTTGGCTTTGCGCATGGCAAGTTATGTTTCAAGCTAAGTAATGGGGGTGTTGATCTTGCAACGTGGTCTGAAGTTGGCACTTATAACTCAATGGCTAAGGCTCTTACTTCAGACACTCGGGGAGACTTACGAAACTTATGAACCATTGGCCGAGCTATCATGTAGCACCATATGGCATAAGACTTGTAGTCTGTTGGGTGGCTGTCGTGCAACCGGCCTAGGGAGAGCCGCTTATTAACCTCATGGGCTAAGGGTCCCTCGCTAGAACGTCATGGGGGTCAATTAACTTATGAACCACAGTGTGGCTAAGCCTTATGACCAATCTTGCCTGAAGAGGCTGTTCGTACCGATGCCTTATAACCCTCATGTGGCTAAGACACCAGCCAAACTAGTAGACCGACCTGGGTCAGCCTTTGGAACCTTGCACAGTAGTTGAAGAAACTGAACACACTTTATTCATCAAACAATGGATTACACATAAAACTTTCTAAGCTGATCAGTGTTCCATGTTCCGGGTAATATATCACCGTCGATATGGGCTAAGATATAAGCCCCCATGCCAGCATCCGCAACTACTATGTAGGGTCCTTCCCACGGAGAAGACAACTTGTGCTTATCCTTGGTTTTGATATCCTTCTTAATCACCAGATCTCCCACATCTAAATGTCGACCGACCACTTTGCTGGCGTACTGCTTCTTCAGAACCTCCTGATAACGTTCCACGTTATGGAGTGATGTGTTGCGTTCTTCTTCGAGGAGCAGTAGATCAACCTCTCTGGAGATTGGCTGGTCGTCTTCATAAAAATTGGTGATCCGATGAGCCCCCAAGTGAATCTCGGGTGGCAGTACTGCATCAGCGCCGTAGACTAGGAAGAATGGAGTTTCCTTTGTAGCTCGACTGGTAGACGTCCGTGCTGACCACAGAACGGTCGGTAGCTCTTCAATCCAATTCTTGCCTTTAGCTGCGAGCTTCTCGTAGACCCGTGCACGCATCCCCTTCATAAGGATCCCGTTGACACGTTCGACAGCACCATTGGTTTGAGCATGAGCCACCGAAGATGTCGGGTGAATTATACCATGATCGGCACAAAACTTCTCAAACCGGCGACCGATGAACTGTCGACCATTGTCTGATATCAACTTTCTGGGAACTCCAAACCTTGTGACTATACTTCTCATAAACTTGATGGAAGCAACCTCAGTGATGTTCACAACTGCCTCTGCCTCGATCAACTTGGTGAAAGTGTCGATGGCGACGTACAAGAATTTGTACCCTCCTTTGGCTTTAGGAAACGGTCCCAATATAGCCACTCCCCAGATAGCGAAAGGCCATGTAATAGGAATTGTATGTAACTCTTGAGCATGCCTTGTACTTTGCCTACTGAAGAATTGACAGGACTTACATGTCTGCACGAGGTGAATGGCGTCCTGCTTCGCCGTGGGCCAGTAGAATCCGTGCCTGAATGCCTTGCCGATGAGAGTGCGATAAGCCGCATGTGCACCGCAGATCCCACCATGTATATCATGCAGTAACCGAATGCCATCTTCCGTAGAGACACACCTCAGCAGAATCCCATTGAGACCTCGTCTGTAGAGCACGTCGTTGAGCAACACATAATGCTTGGACTTGCGGGCCAACCGCTCCGTGGCCGCATCATCATCTGGGATAGGACTGTTTTCGAGAAACAGGCGAATCGGTATACGCCAGTCTTCGACAGAGCCTTCTCCCGCGTCGATAACCATCATCTCCACTTCATCGTGTGTGCTTGCCGCCGATGGCTTGTGGAGCTTCTCTAAGAACACATCATCTGGGACTGGAGATCGTGATGAAGCAATGCACGCTAAATGATCAGCGTCACGATTGTCCAGCCGTGGTACGTATCGCACTTCGAGACCATCGAACCCTTTCTCCAGCTTCCGAACTTCTTCAAGGTAATCGGCCATCTTCGGATCAGAGCATTGATACTCCTTCTGTACCTGCCGGGCGACTAACTGTGAATCCCCTTTCACGAGCAGTCGGCTGATACCGAGAGATTTGGCAATGCGGAGACCTGTCACGAGGCCCTCATATTCTGCAACATTGTTCGTAGCTTGGAAGAGCAGCTGGATGGCGTACTTCAATACTTTTCCTGCCGGAGATATGAAGACAACTCCGGAACCGGCGCCTTTTAACGTGAAGGAACCATCAAAATACATGACCCAGTGATCTGGATCCTTCTTGTCGTCATCACCATCATCGGTCCACTCTGCTATGAAATCCGCCAGAGCTTGTCCTTTGATGGCTGTTCGAGGGACATAGTCGATCTGGTATTGACCAAGCTCTACAGACCATTGAGCAATTCTGCCGATGGCATCCTTGCAATGCAAAACAGTCTGGAGCGGTCTATCCGAGACCACCTTGATTGGATGAGCTAGGAAGTAATGCTTCAGCTTTCTGGACGTCATCAACACTGCGTACAATAGCTTCTGCACCATCGGGTAACGCGTCTGGGCATCTTTCAATATCTCACTGACGAAATAAACAGCGAACTGCTTGGGCCCAGTATCTGTTTCCCGGTCAACTGTCAGCGCAGCGCTAACAACTGAATCTGTAGCAGCAACATAGAGTAGCAGTTCTTCATTGGGCTGTGGGGGTTTCAGGGTGGGCATGTTTTTGAGATAAGCTTTGAGCTCCTTGAACGCCTCTTCTGCCTGGTCATCCCACTGAGAACCATCTTGATTGCGTAATAACTTGTAGAATGGCATACCTCGTTCTCCCGATCTTGAGATGAACCGGTTCAAGGCCGCCATCATGCCTGCTAGCTTCTGGACTTCTCGTCTAGTCTTCGGAGGCTTCAGCTTTTCAAGGGCCGCAACTTTTACTGGGTTGGCATCAATCCCTCGCTCGGAAATCATGTACCCCAGTAGCTTCCCAGACTTCACCCCGAAGACACACTTGGCAGGGTTGAGCTTCATCTTGTACTTTCTCAGATTGTCGAAGGTTTGCTTCAGGTCCGCCAGAAGATCATCGGACTTCTTGGTCTTGACAACGATGTCGTCAATGTAGGCTTCGACGTTCTTCCCGATCTGATCCTCGAAGACTATGTTGACACACTTCTGATAAGTACAACCCCGCATTCTTTAGCCCGAAGGGCATCGTGATGTAGCAGAATATCCCGAACGGCGTGATGAAGGCCGTCCTTTCTTGATCATCGATGTTGAGGCTAATTTGGTGATATCCAGAATAAGCATCAAGAAAACTTAATAACTCACTGGTGGATGTAGAGTCTACAATCTGATCTATCCTCGAAGAGGGTACTCGTCTTTGGGACAAGCTTTATTCAAACTAGTGTAATCGACGCACATGCGCCAGGACTTGTCTGGCTTAGGAACTAGTACAGGATTTGCTAGCCATTCAGGATAGTCTACCGTTCTAATGAACCCGGCTTTGAGAAGCCTAGTGACCTCCTCATGTATGGCGTCGCGTTTGTCCGGCGTGTACCTTCGCTGCTTTTGCTTGATCGGCTTGAAAGCCGGGTCGATCCCCAATTTGTGCTCGATCACCTCCCTGGGGATCCCGGGCATATCAGATGGCTGCCATGCAAACACATCGATATTCTCCCGGAGGAAGGCTACGAGCGCGTCTTCCTATTTAGGGTCGAGATTGTCCCCGACGTTGGTCCTCTTGCCGGGGTCGATAAAGCTGAGGCCGATTGGCTTGCTGCCCTTTTTGGCTGTCTCGTCTTCCTTCGTGCTTGGCTCGTTGACAGTCATTGCTGGCGCTTGAGCGGCCGCTGTCGACGGAGATGCCGCATCTGAAGCCTTCGTGTCGGTAACTGCTGCTATCTGCCTTTGATCTTCTCGAGGAGTTTTTGGCTGGCGCTGTGAGTCAAGATCTTTCGAGTCAAAGTGGCCAGCAATGATAAGCGCGTTGACGTCGCATCTCACGGCCTGGTCTTGATCAGCGCACAACGTGATAACACCTGCAGGTCCTGGAATCTTGAGCATGGCGTAGGCGAAGTGCGCAGCCGCCATGAACCTGAACAGGAACGGCCTTCCTAGGATGCAGTTGTAGGCAGATTCGAAGTCAGCCACCTCGAACGTCAGGACTTCAGTTCTTCTATTCTCCCTCGGGCCCACTGTCACTGCTAGCTCTATCTTCCCAAGAGGACGCGAAGACACCCCAGGCAAGATGCCGTGGAATGATTCCCCAACTGGTCGGAGAGCGGTGATCGGTAGGCCCATCTGGTCGTACGTCTTCTTCATCAACAGGTTGAGACCGCTTTCGTTGTCGATCAACGTCTTCGCGACCTTATTCCTGTGGATAATAACTTTGGCGACGAAGGGCAACTCTGGGTTGCTTAGCAGAGTCTTCGGGTGGTCATCGGCATTGAACGCGATCGGAGTATCCGACCACTCTAGTCTTCTAGAACAAGGTTCCGCCATGGCCACCTCCCTTTGCAGCTTCTTGTACTGACTCTTCGACGACAGAGCGGAGCTCCCTCCGAAGATCATGTTGATCTCCGGGTACCTCTCCTCCTCTTCATCGTCATGATCTCTGCGACTCCTGTAGCGCGGGCGTTCATCCCGGTCATCGCGCTCCCTGGGCTCCCGTTCTCGGTACTCCCGATCACGGCGCCCACGATCTTGATTCTCCCGATCTCGGTGCTCCCGATCTCGGTGTTCTCGATCTTGGCTTTCGCGGCCCCGATCCTCTTCTCTGGCTGTCCGTGAGGTCTTGCCCTCTTCTAGACGCTTCTTTTCGAGCTTGAGGTAATCGAAGCACTCTTCTAGTTCGTGGTTGGGGGAGCGATGTATCGGACACCACTTGGCCACGCCTTCGGGACGACCTCACTTCTTGCGGAAGTGATTGCGATCTGATCCCGATCGATCGACCACGTTCACATCCCTGTCTTCTGACTTCTTCTTCGGAGCCTTGCCCCGGCCATCGGAGAGGCGAGCACGAGCATCAGCAGCCTTGGCGCAGATTTCTGCTAGTCGGAACAGCTCTGCAGTGGTCTTTGGCTCGTTCTCCGCTATGGTCTCCACCATTTTCACATCCACACACCCTTCTTGGAAGGCGAGGATTACTTCTATGTCGGAGATGTCTGCAATCGTGTTCTTCATTAGGCAGAAGCGCTTGATGTAGTCTCGAAGATTCTCATCAGCCTTCTGTTTAACACCTCGAAGCTGTTCTGGTGTCGCGTTGCGATTGTACGATCCAAGGAAGTTTCCCTTGAAGACTTCGCACAGTTCTGCCCAGGAGTCGAAGTGATATGCTGGGAGGTTTAGCAACCACGACCGCGCTGCTCCGGTCAGGGCGGTGGGTAGATAAGCGCACTTGATCCTTTCATCTCCTCCTGCGGCGTCTATCGTTGTGGAGTAGATCGACAAGAACTCTTCTGGGTTGATGGTGCCGTCGTACTTGTCGATAGACCCCACTTTGAACTTGGCTGGCCACTCAACAGTTCGGAGATAGCTACCCAGAGCCCTATACGGGGGCGGCTTAGGAGCCGTCTCTGAGCGCGTCCCTCTACGAGCCGGAGCGCCTGGAGTTTGTTGGTCTGGTTCCCCCCTCGGGGGATTGCCAGTTTGGTTCCTCCGCTGGTTTAGCTGATGTCTTGCATCCGACGGCTCCAGATTACGCCGTCGTCGATTGGGGTGATCGGAGGATGATCCATGTGAGGATGACTTGGCCCTCTGATCGTTGGTAGCCCCCAAGCGTCGGTGTACTGGAGTCCTGGCCGGCGCAGCAACCTCTTGACCTTGCGGTGGGATCACGCGGCCGGCAAGTTCTACGACTTGTTGTACCATTGGAGCTAGTGGTGTTCCGTCAGGAGCCAAACGCGCAAGGGAGTCTAGCGCAGTCTGGAACCGGACGGCGTCGAAGCCGATGTTGAGATTTCTCGGCGTCACATTGGACGGCGCAACCGATCGAGATCTGATCGAGTCGATGGTGCGCAAATCGCTGGATGCCTCGTCGTCACGTCCCGCCATAAAGACTTCTCTAGCAGGGTTGTGACCTTGTTTTGGATCTCCGATCTCAGGGCAGTCATCGTCGCTGAAGTCGGACTCGTAATCAAGATAACCGAGCCCGAACCCAGGAAAATACCGCCCCTCGGCGATGTCGAGGGCGATCTTTTGCATCCTCGCTTCTAGGGTGTTGGTATTTCTTACACCAAACAGAAAACACCACCTTAGGCTGGTTAGGCCTAGAGTGAATATTCCCGGTTCGGCGCCAGAAATACCTGGGGTTAAGTTACTTGCTTAGGATACATAATAATCCACAACTAGCAACGAGTGCCAGATATGTATTATTAGTATTTAATCATAAAAGATAATCCGCAAGCGCACGGATAACCCGTTGTAGCATTTCACCCGAGAGTATTCCAGGGTATCGTTATTTATATTTTCCCAAAGGAAGACGTGGTTGACAAGTGTGTACTTATACTCATGGTGTTACAAATGATAGATCATAACCAATATCCAAATACAGGGGCAAGGCAATGTATGGATAGAGGATAGTGCGACACACACAGCAGGCATTTCCACTCTCTGATAAAAGGCGAGAGGCGGCTCTAGGCTAGACTAAGGTTAAGTAAGAAGAACTGCTACTCCTAATGTACATCGTCAAGTAGCGTGCGTAGCATCTACCTATAGCCTAAGCTGCACACAAGCCAAGACTAAGCTGTTCTACTGCCGAGCCATCATCGGGAGATCCAGCGATCAGAGTCTGCCCCAATCTCCGGACATTTCATATATACTCCTACGCCATACCCGAACGTGGAGGATTACAAGGGACGGACAGGGCTGTCACCACCTGCCGCCTACCTCTACAAACCGTGGGGCACGAACACGCATCCAAGGGTGGAAAGGAAGCCCTAGCACCATGCTAGCGTAACTAACCACAACTCTAGATCCCTCGAGGCACCTCGCAAGGCGATAAACCTAGAGCACTCTTGCAAGACAATGGACCCGATGACTAAGCAAAAGGAACAACTAGGTCTAGCAAGCGATTACTTAGACAAAGGATCAAAGCTAGCACTACGTTAAGCATAGGCGTTCGTCGCTCAAGAACGAGCGACGAACGATGAACGATGAAGAACGATCATCGTTAACCGATGATCGAGTATGAACGAACGACGAACGAACGATGAACGATCATGAACGAACATCGATGAACGATGAACGAACGATGAACGAACATGAACGAACGAAGAACGTTCATCCAAGATCAAGGATGAACGATGAACTAGCATAAGCACATAACTACTACAAGAACGATGATATTCCATTGATAAAGAAATAAGTCTTACAAAGAGAGTAAAAGGATACAAGGAATATACCCCAAACTCTCCAAGGGACTTGGGAGCCAAAAGGGCAGCCCAACTACTCAGCCTAAGCCTAACTAGAGAGCCCCTAGCTCTGGATGTGTGGAGGAGGGAATGAGCCTCTTGTGTTGTGTGTCTTTCAAGGGGAGGGGGTACCCCTTTATTTATAGCCCTCAAAGGCGGTGGAATTGAGGCGGTTCCGTAGGTCGGTGGCATTGATTGCAGGTGGAACCGACCTCCTGAAGTCGGTTGCAAACCGCCATAAGAAGATGGACCTAGGGGGCCTCCCTGTCAGGTCGGCCGACCTAGGGTTTGGGGTCGGCCGACCTGGCCCTGGCCCCCCCTGGGCTGGGCTTTGGCAGGTTGGCTCCCCTCGGCCTTTTAGCCTCTTTTCCAGGTGCGTGGCCTCAGTTGATATTCTGAGTGGTTCTGGGCCTTTAATCCTTGAATTATATTCCCGCGGCGAGCGTCGTTTGATGGACGTGTTGGAATCGTCGCCTTGGGCCTTGTTTACACCTGGAAATCCCTGTTTTCCACCTGCACATCCAAATCTAGAGGTACACGTGGAAATAGGTTATTTGATAACAAAATGCAAGTAACAAGTGTTAGTTCTTCCTTATTTATAGAGCTAATTGACGGTCAAAAACTGGGTCTAAGGACCGTCAACAACTCCCCCAAGCTGTCCTCCTTACTCGTCCCGAGCAAGAAGTAGGACTTAGGATGTTGATCAGGAGTTGCTACAATGTTTCATATCTCATAGGTACCATGCACACAACAAAATACTCTCCTTTGAGTTGAAAAAGTTGGCATGGCAACTCACCCTTTACCTTACTCCTTATGGGGCGTATGGCTTTTTCCTTGTCTTGGGCGGTTGAGAGATAGAACGGTTATAACAGAGCACCAATCACTTGTCCATTGTTTGACTTTTATTTTCCGGAGGTTTTCAAAAGTTTTGAAATAAAAGCAAAGTTCCTCAAATGATGCTCTCAAATCGCTCAATAAGTGTATATTCCTCACCAAGGCATTATTGTGTTGCCTCTTTGTCATCCTACTTCTAAGGCTTGTATGTGGAGCTCAAGGTAGGGATGATATGAGGCATACTTGCATCACACATATTGCTGAACCAAAAGAGTGGATCCATGGAGAATGCAAGTCATACAACCTTGATCAAGATGTGCATGTGTGTGTAAGGTGGTGGTGAGGTGGAAGAACTATACTCCTTTTTATTTGTTTCCTCTCTCTCTTTTTGAATTTTTGAGGAGAACATGGCTATCTTGCTTTCTTTCTTTTTCTCAACATTTTTCTTTCTTTATTCCCCATTTTTCTTCATCATGCTCTACTTTTGTATGAGCAGGGGATTATTCTTTTTCTTTCTTTTGCATAGCCATGTCTCCAATGATACATTTTGAGAGAGAGGTAACAATGAATTTTTGGAGTATTTATTTTGGTGGAAAGTGTGGTGGTATTGCTTAACTTCCAGTGTAGAAGTTTAGCATGCGAGGTGGAGTGTACGTGATCTTGATCAATGAGAGTATGACAAGCTTCTCACTAGGGTCACACAATTTTGATAAAGCTCAATGCAATGACAAGCAGCATATGTGTAAGGGTTTGCAATGTAAGAACAACATATGGCTTTGGTAGGAATTTTTGATCATTGAGGAACTTTATCATTTTTTTTGTATTTTGTAAAATAAAACTCCGGAAGTCAAGTCCTACTTTGAACAAGATCATGGCAGCCCTATTTGTACCATATCATATCTCACAACAACTTAGACTTAGATCAAGCACTATGCAGCCCACAAGTTTCAAGTTCTAGGTAAGCATAAGCCAAAAGTCTCAAAACTTGGGAGAGCACTAAGTTGTGACTAGGTACAAACAAGAGATAAAACAGAGCAACTGTTCATCATCTCAACATAAGGAAGGCTAAACACTCATACTCGCATATGAAGAGAAACTACGAAAAACTAGAAACCACACTAAAGACTATTTTTGTTCTTTTTAGTTTTGTCATTTTTATTTTATTTTCAGATTTATCATTTTTTTGGTATTTTTCATGAGAGGTGCAAGAACAAGCAAACAAAAGAAACAAAAGGATACAAGTTGCGATACATGATACCTTAGCGGGGGGTATGGCATCCCCCCCAAGCTTGTTCTTGCTCATGGGTGATGTCGAGGATCGAACCCGGTGTGGCGAAAGTAAGCCAACATATCGGCTTGGCCCTGCTGCGTCATGTTGGTGAGGTTGGTGAGCTGGGCATTTGTGTTTTCTTGCCACTGATGGGTCTGCAGGACGTGTTGGTTGAGAGTGTACTCAACGTCCTCTCCTCGAGTCTCGATGCGTCCCATTTGCTCGGTGAGCGCATTCATTTGCTGCTCAAGATATGGATCACGAGCTGCAGACGAACGCTGCCCACCGGCCCGTGGTGAGTAGGACGTCGAATCGGAGGAGATTTCCTCCCATTGCGCGCGGGAAGGGTGCGTCCATTGGGCTTGGCCCGCACCCTGCTGCGACGAGCCGCCGACCTCGAACGGTGGTGGAGTGGTGTACCCACCGGGACCATACCCGGCGTGACCGTAGCTTGGCCCATGTGCATAGGCCATGGGCTGCGGTGCGGGTATCCCGGTGTCGGCGGTCGGCTCTGGCCTGCGCGTCCTCCTGCGAGAAGAAGTACTCCTGCGTGCAGCCTCCTCTTTTTCTAGAGGTGTGGTTAGATTTTTACAGCCATACAAACGAAGTTCCCGGTTAGGTAACGGGAATTCATTTGTATAACCGACATAATAAAATATGAGAGAATTATTTGGACCATGCTTAAGTGTATGACCTTGAATAAGATAATCCTCGGTGATAAGAGAGCGGGGTGTATCAATATAAGCGACATTAGCATCATGCAAAGCACCAACACCCGCAGCAATACGTGTAATCAACGAGGTGCACTCAATTGGTCCAGTCATTCTAAAATTCTCTAACCACTGAGCAATCATGGACATGACAGGAGCAATCTTTATTTTCTCAACCATAGCATAAAGAATTTTCAGATCATCCTCGCGCACAATCCTAATATCACTTCTAGGAAACAAGGTAATGCCAAGCCACATGTGCAACAAGCGCAAGGTAGGATGATGAATATGATTAGTTCGGGGTTTCTCACAAGTAGGAGATGCAGAAATTCTTTGCCAAAAAGCTAACTTTGAGTAACCCGGAATCGAACTATCAACATCAATGGTGCAGCGAGAATTAAAACCGAGGCATTGACTAAGGATTTTCCATGTCAAATGATATTCCTCCCGGAAAAACCGAAAGGTAATACCATCATCTACCACGCGTAGGGTGCATAAAAACTGTAGTGTAAGTAAGCGGGAACCCTGCTCATCTACACTTGCAAACTTATCCCACCCTATTGCTTTAAATACTCGAGAAAATTCAGCATCCATACCAATCTTTTGCAGCAGTTCCGGATCAAATGCTCGCGTAGGAGCAAATGTTCGGAGTCGGAGAGCTTCGTAGGCGCTCATCTCTTCGTCGCCCACCAAGTCGAGGTCGGTGTCGACGAGAAGACGATGCTCGGTGTTGGCTTGTTCCTCCGTTGCGGCTTCATGTTGAGGGCTTGACACTTGCTCGGTGGCGGTGCGGGCGCGAGTGCGAGGTCGAGATGAACCCGAGCCTGTGCTCCCGGACCGGAGCAGCGAGGCGAAGGCTTTGCCGGCGCGCTTCATGCTGCAGCGAGGTCGAGCAAGAACGCAAGAACGAAAACTCCGAACGGGTTATGAGAGTGAAAACCAATCGATGAAACCGTCGGTGTTCTTGCAAGCGAGAAAACGCAACTCGGAAAACCAAACCAAAACAAAACTGCAAAGCAAACCAAAGGAGAAATATTTTTGCAGAATTTTGAGGCAAGAACTCAATGAGCACAATGGAAAACTTGAGAGCAATGGAGTGAAGTGAGTTGAGGAGTGGAAATGAGAGTGTGAGAGGGAGAGAGCTTGTGGCCGGCCACCTCCTCATATACATGAGCCATAACGGCCATTTTCGAAAAGAGGACAGGACAGGTGACCATTGGGGCAAAGGGGAGCGCGCCCAACGGCACCCCTGGGTCGGCCGACCTGCCAAGTGGGGTCGGCCGACCCCCTGTGGGGTCCACTTGCTTCCCTCTTTGGCCCACAGCCCCCAACGGCCAAATGGAGATTGACCATGGTTGCTATGTCCAGAAACTCCTCAAAAATATTTGCTCAAAAAGATTTTCAAATAAAAGGTTGCCTCGAATTCAAAATTTTTCGAAAAAAAATCAAAAATCGACATGTTGATGAAAAATTTCAACATGCAAAAATATTTTTGGCTTTTCCATGATGATACAAGGGTGGTCCAAAAATTTCATCCAAAGATGAGTCATTTTGAACGCAAAAGTATTTTTGAAAATTTTGATTTTTAAATGCATGGCGAGGGAAAAATTCAAATATGCTGGCGGAAAAATCCAAATAAATTTTGGTGGAGGAAATAAATATGCAAAGTGGTTTGGAAAGAAATCCAAATGCAAATGTGGTGGAAAAGTTCAAAAAGAAAAGAGATTCAAACCGAATGATAATGCCGGTTTTCCTGGCGGCCAGGGCCGTGTCGTTTAAAGTCCGACGGGCTAAGACTTCTCCAACGGGTTTAGCTTGGTGGCGCGGACCCGGTCCTTGGAGATGAGGACGTAGAGGGCTGCACCTTGAGTTGCCACACTTGTTTCATCTTTGATGGTGTAGGTGGCTTCTCGGACTTTGGGACGGGTTTCTTGGCCCATAATCCCGGCCTCGTGGTCGCAGGTTTCTTTGGTTGAAACTGCGATGGATTTTCAATCTTTGCCAAGTTCTTCCATAGAGCAATAAGGCTGTCCGTTTTCCTGGCTGTCACTTCAACTTCTTGAATGTTGGAGGTGTTTGGCCCATACTTGACCTTGATCATCGAGCATTGTTCTTTCCGAGGTTGAAACTCGAACTTCTCCTCCTTCCCATTGATGTAGAGGCGGATTTCTCCAACTCCAACATCAATTTGGGCCTTTGTGGTGCTAAGGAAGGGACGTCCCAAGATGAGGGGCGTTTCCTTATCAATATCCATGTCAAGCACCACAAAGTTCACCGGGACGGTGTGGCCTCTTATGAATACCGGCACATCCTCCGCAATCCCCATTGGAAAGCGAAAGGATGAGTCGGCCAATTGTAGCCGCATCGCTGTTGGTGTGAGGAATCTGTACTTTAATTGCTCGAAGATTGCTTTGGGCATAATGCTTACGCTGGCCCCAAGGTCACACAGTGCATAGTCGAAGTGGAATCTCTTGATTGCACAAGGATTACTGGAAAGCCTGGATCAGATTTTATTGTAGAAGGTTCTCCTCTTATTTGCCTGTTCTCCCCTGCATGGTTAGTCCTACGAGAGAACATTTCTCCTCTCGTAGTGATAACATTAGCCTTTTCAATGGGAGATTCTGGTTGCCCAGGAATCTGCCCAGATTTAGCAGAAGGAACAAGAGCAGCAAGCTGAGCTAACTGACTTTCTATCATTTTATTAAAGCTCAACTGATTTTTGAAAGCGGAAGAAAGACCTTCTAGTTTTGAATTTAAACTCTCTAAACTCTGATCATTGGCAGCAAGCTTTTTGTTGATTGATTCGTTGATTTTAGCTTGGCCATAAACCAAATCTTTCAAAGAAGGCTGATTATTATTAAAACCAGAGAAATTATTACCTCCTTGATAAGATTGGCGGTTTTGGTTAAAACCTTGACCTCCACTTGGACGATACCCATTGTTGTTGTTCACGTAGAATGCTTCTTCATGGGTATGGTTGGGGCAATCCTTCCCCATATGGCCAGTGTTGCCACATTCCTCACACGTGATGCGTGAGTCAAGTGAACGAACACTACCATGCGTGTTGAAGTCGTCCAAGCGCTTCATGACGAGGTCGAGCTTGGCGGACAATAAGTCCACCTCCTTGATAGGGTGTATGCCTTTAGAGCGTGGTTGGAGACGTTCATCGCTCCACCCTTGATTGGAGACCATCTTCTCAATAAGTTCTTTAGCTTGAGCAACGGTCATTGAGAAGAAGGCTCCTCCAGCAGCGGCATCCATATGTCCACGGGTTGTTGGTGTCAACCCGTTGTAGAAATGTTGAAGAATGAGCCATTCTTCCATCCCGTGGTGTGGGCAGGCGGATATGTAATCTTGGAGCCTGTCCCACGCCTCGGCGATGGTTTCATTGTTGGCTTGCTGGAAGCTTGATATTCTCCCACGAAGGGCATTGGTTTTACCCAACGGGAAAAACTTTGCGAGGAACGCGGTAGAACAGCGGTCCCAAGTGTCAATGCTAGCACGATTGGCATAGAACCATTGTTTCGCCTTCCCAAGGAGGGAGAGGGGAAACAAACGAAGTCTGATAGCATCTTGGTTGACTCCGGCGGTTGCCGATGTGTTGCATATCTCAAGGAATTGCTGGAGATGAGTGTTGGCGTCCTCCGTGGCCTTTCCACAAAAGGGAATGGCCTGCACCATAGTGATTAGGCTTGATTTGACTGCAAACCCTGCGTCACCGGCGTTGACATTGGGCCCAACGGGAACATTGGCAACGGAGGGAGCAGAGTAGTCACGGAGGGTCCTTTGATCAGCCATGTCAATAAGTGATGATGGTGCGGATGATGTGGGTTCGTCCGTCGGGAGTGTTGCTTGTGAGGGAGAGTCGACGCGGGGTCGGACTTTCCTTACAAGCGACTCTGGATTATCAACGAAGTTTTCCGGCAGGTTGAATCCACGCATACACTATCCTGTTTTCACATCAAAGAGAGAAAACAGATCAAGGTTAGCCTGCAATGGAAATGGTTAAATCACATCAAGTGTAATCATGAGTACTCATTGTATACACTTGTCAACAATTGTCTTCCCCGGCAACGGCGCCAGAAATGCTTGTTGGTATTTCTTACACCAAACAGAAAACACCACCTTAGGCTGGTTAGGCCTAGAGTGAATATTCCCGGTTCGGCGCCAGAAATACCTGGGGTTAAGTTACTTGCTTAGGATACATAATAATCCACAACTAGCAACGAGTGCCAGATATGTATTATTAGTATTTAATCATAAAAGATAATCCGCAAGCGCACGGATAACCCGTTGTAGCATTTCACCCGAGAGTATTCCAGGGTATCGTTATTTATATTTTCCCAAAGGAAGACGTGGTTGACAAGTGTGTACTTATACTCATGGTGTTACAAATGATAGATCATAACCAATATCCAAATACAGGGGCAAGGCAATGTATGGATAGAGGATAGTGCGACACACACAGCAGGCATTTCCACTCTCTGATAAAAGGCGAGAGGCGGCTCTAGGCTAGACTAAGGTTAAGTAAGAAGAACTGCTACTCCTAATGTACATCGTCAAGTAGCGTGCGTAGCATCTACCTATAGCCTAAGCTGCACACAAGCCAAGACTAAGCTGTTCTACTGCCGAGCCATCATCGGGAGATCCAGCGATCAGAGTCTGCCCCAATCTCCGGACATTTCATATATACTCCTACGCCATACCCGAACGTGGAGGATTACAAGGGACGGACAGGGCTGTCACCACCTGCCGCCTACCTCTACAAACCGTGGGGCACGAACACGCATCCAAGGGTGGAAAGGAAGCCCTAGCACCATGCTAGCGTAACTAACCACAACTCTAGATCCCTCGAGGCACCTCGCAAGGCGATAAACCTAGAGCACTCTTGCAAGACAATGGACCCGATGACTAAGCAAAAGGAACAACTAGGTCTAGCAAGCGATTACTTAGACAAAGGATCAAAGCTAGCACTACGTTAAGCATAGGCGTTCGTCGCTCAAGAACGAGCGACGAACGATGAACGATGAAGAACGATCATCGTTAACCGATGATCGAGTATGAACGAACGACGAACGAACGATGAACGATCATGAACGAACATCGATGAACGATGAACGAACGATGAACGAACATGAACGAACGAAGAACGTTCATCCAAGATCAAGGATGAACGATGAACTAGCATAAGCACATAACTACTACAAGAACGATGATATTCCATTGATAAAGAAATAAGTCTTACAAAGAGAGTAAAAGGATACAAGGGAATATACCCCAAACTCTCCAAGGGACTTGGGAGCCAAAAGGGCAGCCCAACTACTCAGCCTAAGCCTAACTAGAGAGCCCCTAGCTCTGGATGTGTGGAGGAGGGAATGAGCCTCTTGTGTTGTGTGTCTTTCAAGGGGAGGGGTACCCCTTATTTATAGCCCTCAAAGGCGGTGGAATTGAGGCGGTTCCGTAGGTCGGTGGCATTGATTGCAGGTGGAACCGACCTCCTGAAGTCGGTTGCAAACCGCCATAAGAAGATGGACCCAGGGGGCCTCCCTGTCAGGTCGGCCGACCTAGGGTTTGGGGTCGGCCGACCTGGCCCTGGCCCCCCCTGGGCTGGGCTTTGGCAGGTTGGCTCCCCTCGGCCTTTTAGCCTCTTTTCCAGGTGCGTGGCCTCAGTTGATATTCTGAGTGGTTCTGGGCCTTTAATCCTTGAATTATATTCCCGCGGCGAGCGTCGTTTGATGGACGTGTTGGAATCGTCGCCTTGGGCCTTGTTTACACCTGGAAATCCCTGTTTTCCACCTGCACATCCAAATCTAGAGGTACACGTGGAAATAGGTTATTTGATAACAAAATGCAAGTAACAAGTGTTAGTTCTTCCTTATTTATAGAGCTAATTGACGGTCAAAAACTGGGTCTAAGGACCGTCAACATAGGGCAGAGCTAGGTGGCGGATCCGAGGTGGATCCGTCTTCTAGGCGGGTTCCAAACGGAGAGCCCGATACCTGCGAGGCGATCTGGAACTCGGTCGCGGAATTCCGCAGCCCGAACGTAGTGCATGGGGCCGCCGGCGACACACGTGGCGCCGCCGACGAGCTCTTTTCAGCAGATCCGTTTGAGGACGGAGCCTTCATGGCCGCCGGGGACGCCTCCTGCGCCACCGACGACGTCTTTTCCTGGAGATTTCCTTCTTTGTCCGCGACGAACGTGAAAGACCCGAACTTGAATTCGGCGCCCGCCGGGAACTTCATCTTGTCCGCTAATGCCATCTGACGTGCTAGACAGATCCTCAGCGCTGTCCCCCTACCTGGCGCGCCTCTGTCGTCGCTCGAATAATCGAGAGAACGGCAAATATTTGGTTCGGGGAACAACGATCAATCGAGGTATCGATCTAGGGCACAGAGAGAGTTTTTATACTGGTTCGGGCCTCCCGGAGGATAATAACCCTACGTCCAGTGTATGTCGTGTTGAATATGGTGGTGTGTATGATGTAATTGTCGATGTCCTCTCATCGGAGGGTTACATGTATATTTATAGTCCTGTTACCGCCTCTAGGAGTCCTTGCCTTGTTCTGCAAGACTTCCAATCTGTAGTAACAGATTCGGAGTCTATCTACAAGTTTCCTTTCGTGCGATACAAGTCTTCGGAAAATACCAAACTAAGTCTTCGGGAATATCTGAAAATATGGGTTACGACACCACTAATGAAATCTATAATGATGAGTTCCATGCTCTTATGAAGAAAGAGTTTGAGATGTCTATGATAGGTGAACTTCATGTCTTCCTCGGTTTTCAAGTCAAGCAAATGAAGGAGGGCACGTTCATCTACCAAGAGAAGTACACTCGGGATCTTCTTAAGAGGTTCGGCATGGAAGACTCCAAGTCCTACGACACACCTATGGCTACAAGTGTCCCTCTTGATGTGGATGTAAAAGGTATACCGGTGGATCCTAAACTCTATCGTTCTATGATTGGTTCACTTCTTTACCTTACCGCATCTAGACCGGATATCATGTTTAGTGTGCGCCTTTGTGCTCGTTATCAAGCTAACCCCAAGGAGTCCCAAATGAGTGCCGTGAAAAGAATTCTTAGGTATGTCAAGAGCACTCCCACAATGAGCCTTTGGTATCCAAAAGGCTCGGACTTTGGACTTGTTGGCTATGCGGACTCGGACTTCGCCGGTTGCAAAGTGAGTAGAAAGAGTACCTCCGGTGGATGCCAATTTCTTGGACAATCACTCATCTCATGGAGTTCCAAGAAACAAAATTGTGTGGCTATCTCTACGGCGGAGGCGGAATATTTGGCGGCCGGTGCTTGTTGTGCTCAACTCTTAAACATGAAGCAAACCCTATTGGACTATGGATTATCTTATGGGCAAGTACCTCTCTAATGTGATAGCGAAAGTGCTATCAATATGGCTCTCAACAAGGGTGATCACGGCCATGCCAAGCATATTGAAGTCAAGCATCACTTCATTCGAGATCATGTGGCCAAGAAGGATATTGAACTGATTGGTGTTCGGACTCATGAACAATTGGCGGACATCTTCACCAAGCCACTTGACAAGAAGACCTTTTGTAAGCTCCGGGGAGAACTTAATGTTCTCGACCTCTCCGACTTCACTTGATATC
Organism: Eragrostis nindensis; assembly: GCA_012490785.1. Lineage (NCBI taxonomy): Eukaryota > Viridiplantae > Streptophyta > Magnoliopsida > Poales > Poaceae > Eragrostis > Eragrostis nindensis. The sequence continues at coordinate 1,347,186 of JAAXCT010000070.1, forward strand.
CTTGAGCTTACATTTGTATATATGTATATATACCTTGCTTGTTTTTGTTTGTGTTGTTGTTTTTGTGTGTTCTTCTTGTTTTGTAGGACCGACGACTAACCTTTTTGAGATAGCAATGAGCATGGGTTAAGCTTGGGATTGGTGGCATTTGGCTCCCGAGGCTTTGAAGAATGGCTCGTTGTGATCAAGCTCATGGAGGGCTTAAACTTGTTGTTGGTAACTTCGCTCTTAGCTTTCTCTTGTTTTTTCCCTTATAGCATCATGCATTGTACACTTATCATTGCATTTGCATCATGCATCCTTGCATAAGTGTCTCGGCGCCGAGCACCCATCTAGGGGGAGTTGCTTATTCACAATATGAGTATATGACCTCCTATGATGAGTTTATAGCAATGCTATATGAGCTTCATGCCCATTGAACTATGATTTTTGAGCTCCAAGGTTAAATCCACTTGCGCGGCTCAAAGTCTAAGGGTTCATACATTTCCATCATCATCAACTAACCCCTATGTTCTTCAAGACAATATTCTTTTGAGAATGTGTGTAGGGATACTTGGTGAGGAGATGGAGATTTTCGAATCAAGGGGGAGCTTCACGCCAAATCAAGTAACTCATTTTCCCACTCGTCTCATACATTTTCCACTAACTTTTTCTTCCTTGGTAGACTTTTTTTTAGTGATAGATGCCAAAGGGGGAGAAGGTTTTGGAAGGTTTTGGGCTTAATGATCGAGCAAGAAGAGAAGAGTTATGATGAAGAAGAGTACGGGAAGAAGAGTTCGGGCTTACGATGAGTTGGAAGATGTCACCTCAAGGGGGAGTTTGTATGAATGAAGATCAAGTGATCAAGATGATCGATCTTCACACAATCTTGAGGTGATGAAGAAGAATCAATGCCATCTCAAGGGGGAGTCTGTGAAAATGAAGATCAAGTGATCAAGACGATCGATCACACAATCTTGAGATTGGTGCACTTGTCAAAGTAAGTATGAAGGTAAACCCCTTGCAACCCTTGCTTGTCATAGCTCCATGTGTTTTCATTCACTTGTGATATGAGTTTTTCTCTAACTTGTGATTTCTTTTGAGCTATGACTTGCCTCGACCTAATCAACAAGGTACCATCTCTCTCTCTTATACTTGTTGTTTAGTGTCTTGATCGAGTTGCGTTTTATCTTGGCTTTTGTCATTACATTCTTTATCTTCTCGATCATTTTTATCATGGTTGTCATCCATCACCAAAAAAGGGGAGATTGTAAGCTTCATGACCATTGGAACTAGGGAAACCCCAAGGTATGAATGTTTTGGTGATAGGATGAGAACCATGAATGTGACTAACACTCTTTGCGAGATCTTATAGGTCACATGAGAAGAAACCTTCGTCCGTTGGTGGTGAACGCCAACACACCATGAACTTAATGACAAGGATGATTGGTTGCCTTCATCTACACAAGAACGGACTTGATGGAGTCGCGGAGAAGATATGGATCAAGGCTAAGGACATGCTAGATCCAAGCGAATGTTGCTTGGTTAAATGTTAGCTTGAGTCCATAGGAAAAACCGGACTATCAAGAGGGTTCGAGGTGGTTCTCTTAGTACACACTAGTTATAGAGATCATTGGATGCATGGTGAGTCTCTCAGAGGCTAGGGTGGCAGAAGAGAGTTGAAGGAACCAAGAAGTTCAAGTGTTGAAGAAGAAGATCAAGAAGAAGATCGAAACTGCGAAGTCAGAGGAAACCGGACAGTACGGTCATGGAGACCGTACAATACGGTCTACAGAGGAAATCCAGAAAGAAAGGCTTAAGTTTCTGGAAGTTGAAGAATAGAGACCGGACAGTTGACCGGACAGTACGGTCCTAGGGACCGGACAGTACGGTCTCTATTGGAGTATTCCAGACAGAGAAGCTGAAGTTTCTGCAAGTTGAAGAATAGAGACCGGACAGTTGACCGGACAATACGGTCATGGAGACCGTACAATACGGTCTTACAGGAGAAGAGCAACAGAGAAGGAGAAGTTTCTGTTGGCTGAAGAAGAAGTGGAGACCGGACAATACGGTCCTAGGGACCGTACAATACGGTCTGCTTTGAGAAGAGGAACAGCACTCCCTGGATGCCGGTCTGGTGAAGACCGGACAATACGGTCAGAATGGAGACCGGACAGTACGGTCTATTGTACGGTCATCACGCAGACTGGGCACTTTTGGACAACGGCTAGTTTGAGGTTGGAGGCCTATATATAATCGGTTGTTTACCTCTTTGAGGTGCTCTTGGACCCAGGAAAGAGGGGAGGTGCTGCCAAGAAGCCAAGAGGGAGAAGTGTGAAGCACTTGAGAAGGATTTGGAGTGATCCTAGTGCTTGAGAGAGTAGCAAGTTGCATCCTTTGATCTCTAGGCTAGTGTGGGCTTGAGAGAGTCATCTAGGGCTGTTACTCTTGGTCTATGGCAAGGCCTAGACCGGTTAGGCATCGGTGTTGAGCTGTCCAAGGAGATTGTGGAAGTCAACACAAGTTTGTACACGGTCTTGGAGCTTCCCGTGCGAACGAAACATCACTAGTGGAGCGCCCTTTGGCACGCATCAAGTGCGGAGCCTTACCTCCGGAAGAGTACCCGGGATCGAGCCCGGCGGGACGTGCCCGACACTTCACTCGGAGGGTGAAGTGTGCTCTAGGAGGGATCGCCATCGAGCGGAGGGACGGGGTCGAGACTCCGGCGGGAGTGACCCAACGTGGAGTAGGGGAAGGCGCCATCCTTCCGAGACCACGGGAAAACATCATGAGCATTCTCTATCCCTTCTCCTTTACTACTCGCATTTACTTATCGCACTTCATATGATTGCTTGTAGTACTTGAGTTGTGCTCTTATCTTGCTTGTGTGTTTACCTTGGTACCTACTAGCTTCACTAGGTTTGCTTAGTTGCCTTGCTCGTGTGCTTACTTGTTATAGCCTATCTAGTAGCTCTAAGGACTCTACTTAGTGTACCTAGTATCTTGGTTGCCTTGTCTCGAGTTATCTTGTTACCTTGCCTTGCCTAGCCTAAGTCTTCCGCTTTCTATATATCTTGTGCTAGGTTGCTAGTGTTGTGTGCTTGTGTTATCTATATCCACTAGCTATATAGGTTAAGGATACTCCTTAGTGTTCTTTACCTTGTTACTAGAACTACTCGCTAGGAGTTGTTTGGGTGTAAGTGTTTGGAAATAGATTCTAGAGTGCACCGATTCACCCCCCCTCTCGGTCACACGATCCTTACAAGCGATCACATACCTACGTACATCCAGTGGCGGATCCAGACAGAAATTGTAGGGGAGCGAACTCTTATGCTACTCTACTAGCATACGCTCAATATAAATTTTAAATTAATTTTTTAAGGTAATTTAATGGATATCACACAAGTATATGACTGTAAACCCATTAATCTTCAAGAAAAAAATGTAAACACAAAATATATAAATCATAAATAAAGTTAATATGACTTTTTTTGATTAGTTGGGAAGTGACTGCATACCAATAGCCATTTGTTTGTTTCCAGATACAATTCGGAGAAGCAAAATGAAATCAGAAAGAAAAGGAAATGACCCCTATGCTCATCTGTTCTTCCTTTAGTCGAAGCAAATAAATTATTTGGGCCAGGTCAGGGCGGCAAGGTCATTGACCTCATGGGCTAAAGGTGGGCTAATGCATTTTGGGCTGAGCTAAACCGTTGATGGCCTTGGCGGGCTAGGGGATATGGCCCAGATTGACTTCCAGCCCAGCTCACGTAGCAGATCAGTTATTTGGTCGTCTTCTGTTCTCAAAAAAAATAAAATAAAAAAAATTGGTCGTCTCCTACCTCAGATCAGATCAGTCCGACAGTCCCCCCTAAAAAAAAAAATAGTGAAATGCACCGGAGATACACAAACTTGTCAGGCTGTGTCAAATAGATACACAAACTCTCAGATTGGAGATTTAGGTCCCAAAACTTGTTATGTGGGTGCAGCAGGTCCAAATCCCAATTTGGGGCATTTTGCCTCTGACGTGGCATCCCAATTTGGGGCATTTTGCCTCTGATGCGGTCATGGAATATATGCAAGGAGATCCTATGTTGACAGATGCATTCTTTATGTTATGTCTAAAAATTCAGACGCCAGTCTGACGAACTGCATGCATTTTGGGATAAAACCCATTTTTATGCAATGCTTGAACTGCATGTGAAGTAGTGACTGAAATCGGGGATGAGCTGATGCTCTGTTTGGCTTTTTTACCGCAAAATGTCATATGTATGGAACTGATATTTGGTTTACAAATCATTGAAAATGCCAACACTCTGATACTTAAGTTTTTCATGCCATGGCGTCAAAGTCAGATTTGCCGCACGAACTAGCAGTCCTGTAATCTGTGCTGCTGTGCAATGTTTGTCGCACGAACTAGCAGTCCATGTCGGAGGCAAAACGACCCAAAGTAGGTTTTGGACCTGCTGTGCACAACATTACAAGTTTTTGGACCAAAATCTCCAGTTTGAGAGTTTGTGTACCTATTTGACACCTTGACAAGTTTGTGTACTTCTAGTGCATTTCACTCAAAAAAAATAAGTTCAGATCAGATCAGTCCAAACTCACTCCAATGGCGGTAGAAAAGTAGGGGGGCTCCACGGTCCGGCAGACAGTAGGTCTGTAGGGGTGTGTGTGTGTGTGGGGGGGGGGGGGGGGGTATCGAGACCCCCCTGCTGCCCCGCTGGATCCGCCACTGCGTACATCTTGCATGCCTGGTCTTTATTTCTATCAGCCGGCTTACCCGGCAGTACTGTGGTTAGTGAAGTTCTAATGCAAATCAGAGCTTCATACATACTCAGCATGCACGCAAACACTAGTACATAAATAATGAAACAATTGTTTCAACTTTATTATGACTCCGGAGATGGTTTCTGTCTAGAAGAAGAGCAGAACCTTACAGAAAAACCTTGCCCAACATCTTCTTTTGCTTCGCCAAGGACGAGGACATGAGAGCACACGATTAGGTGGTTGAGATGTATTATGGGAATCGGAGGTGGTTAGTTCAACCACGATGTCTTCTGGGAATGGGGGTGTCGAGAATTGCAACTGGTTTGGTCACCAGAGTTCAATTCAGTGCTTTTTACTGTCTCCTTGATGTGTCCACGAGGTTGGCTCTGGTCCGCCTCTCTTTAACACCGGGTGGAAAAGTACCGATGCTGCAAGAGCTTCCAGTGGTGAACATTTTGCTTCATTTTGATCTCAGGATATTGTGGCTTCTCCGTCTTGGCATACAGGAAGTTTCATGCATCTCGATCAGGTCGTTTCGTCGCTTTCAATTTTGTTGCTGAGGGGGGATATCACCAATTCACCAATGGGCTGGGCGTGGCAGCATAGGTGGAGGCAATGGCAGCAGCGCTCGATCAGGAGACAGTCCTGAACATTGCGCTTCCTGAGGAAATAGAGGCACAGGATTTCTACCTTGGCTGCAATAACCGTACTGGGAGCGTGAACTGGATTCCTTCTGTGATCACTACCATCTTATTGGTCACTAAATCTGAGTTGTTTGGGATCACGGTTGAGCATCCAGATGCGCTGAATTGCATTAATCCGTGGTGGTGGTCGAGCCTTGGAGTCACAGAACGTCCACATGTTCCGAGCCTTGCGCTTCAGGGTGAGACTCTGTTCCAAATACCTCCTATTCCTAACAATACTTTCGACCACAATGGAGAGTTTCAACCTACGTACCATTTTTCTGCTGTCTAGTACACATTGTGTATCTGGTTGATGCTCATAAACAAGAGGCAATTTGGGCGACCTGCCTCTACTTTTATAACTACCGAGCCCATCTACACATGAGTCTGCATGGATCACACTATTAATTAACTACATAGTCATGTCAATTGTATTATATATTTTTGACATCCCTTGTCCTGCTTGGCACCTGAAATGTCCAACTATTGCTCACATGTATATCATTTATCTTGTCCTGCAAAAGATTTACAAGATTCAAACACTCACTGGCAGAAGTTGCTTGCGTTACCCGCGGAAATGTATGAAGGCAATGCGAGGCCCTGAGACAGGGTGAGTGAATAGGTGAGTTATTTGTTGCTTGATGGTCCACACATAAAGCGTCGCACATGACTTGAATCGGTGGGTAAAAAGGTAATTCAAATGTAGATCTCTCTGCAACGATCACATTGTCAGCTACAGTGAAAAAACGATAATCTTTCACTCAGTGCCCGACCTAGGATTCCATCAAGACAAAGGCCGAAAACTAAGGGTCCTTTTGGTGGACCTTATTGCCACCGACTTCTTCTCTTTTTTCACACTGCAGCTACAACGGTTTACTGTTCACGCAAATAAAAATTTAGAGACACAACTTTTGGAGGCTTTTTCCGGCTTATGTACTGTAGCTACGGTGCATAAGACGTTTTCCCATTAGCCGGCCAAACAGGCCCTAAAAGGCAAAAAACTACCCATCTACCATCATGGTAGCATTGAAAAAACAACAAAAGTAAAAAAACAAATGCACACAAGATACAACTTTTGAACTCCACACTCTAGCGGTGCAACATAACCATGAAATAATATACTCAAACAAAAAAAAAATCAAAAGGTGGCTACTTGAGCGGCGTTGCGGTGTGTGGCTACTTGAGCGGGCTAATCTGCCGTTGCTAGTTAATACCCATAGAGCCTGCCGGTTGAGCAAATTAGCGCAACCGGCGGGCTAATCTGCCGTTGCTACTTGAGTGGCTTGCTGACACGTAAAAATCAAAATGTTCCAATCGAGCGACCCGTGTCAGTCCTCTATAAAAAATCAAAATGTTCCAATCACAAAAGTTAAGTGTTCTAGCCGTGGGAAAAAATGTTCCAGACGTTGAAACAGGATGTTCCGGCTGAAGGGACAAAATGTTCCAGCCGTTGAAACAAAATGTTGGAACCTCCACCAACTTCTTCCTCAAGTCCGGCGACTAAGACTCTCATCCGGTCCCTTCTTCCTCAAGCTCTGGCAGGTGAGATCTCTCCATGGCAGCTTCCTCCTGAAGTTCGGTGGTGGAGATAGGAAGAAGAGAGAGGAGAGGGCGACGTCGGGAGCTCGGGGGAGCTCGGAGGCGACGCGTCGACGCGGGGCGGCGACCTAAGCATGCTAGCTCAACGGCCGGGGTTTTAGGCTGTTTTATAGCAGCTCACCTTGATGTTTTTTTTATTGCGAGAAAGCTCACCTCGATGTTTGATATTTAAAGGCTAAAGCATGGCAGGTTCTGCTACCTGAGAGTGGGATGCAACAGGAATGTGAGCGGGGTATTAACATCTATTGAAGCTAGGTCGTGTTGGCTCGTTGGCCCGCCTGTCGATGTCAACCACTGGTGAGGGGAGACAACAATTGCATGTACTCAAGCCATCCAAACGAGATGGATCTGTAGAACTCCTCTAGGCATGGTTCCACAGGGATTCAGCGTCTCTTCCCGTGTGAGCCATGGCTGAGGAAAAGATGGAGACCACTGCATTCTGGCTGAGCAAAATGCAGCATGAGGCCACATACACAGGCACAGCAATAGCTACGCTACCAGTAACCCATATATACATTGTTTTTTCTCTGTAAAGAAACTCTCTTTTTTCTCTGTAATAAGGTAGCCGAAACTTCTCTCCGGCCGGTTGTTGTAGAAATAGTGCAGGTTCATGGAATGCGGTTTTCCAGAATTGTAAAGAAAATAACAATAAAAGCATATGTCTCGATTATCAACTTGTTGATTCTTTTTTCTCTGAGTGTCTTGTTCTTTTTGACAAAAGGTGACGTGAAGCGGATTCCAACTCGGTACTCACCAACGTCGCCGCTAGCTGTTTCAGATCGTGGTCGAGAAAGACGTTCTGAGAAACTCCATCTTGCAACATCGTCAGCGGTTCAGATCACAGGGCTGGGTTTCAGCAGATCACGGCTTCTGTGTTTCTCCAAAACTGATCCTCCGACGTCCTCAAGCCACACCGGCCGGGGCAGCACGTACGATCGCAGGTAACTAAAATCGATTGGTTTATCACATAAATGAATCAGCCATTTGAATTGAATCATATGTTGAGTAGGCTTCTGCTTCTTTTAGGGACCTTACGTATCAAATAGGTAATAAAATTCCATTCATATAGTAGGAGTAGGCAGCATGTTACATAATTTTGACTTGTGTATATGGTTCTAACGCAGCACATGGGGATTTGTAGCTACTATACAGGGCCAGGCAACACAACGTTGAGCAATTAACAACCTCCGCGCGCCTACACTCCTCACCACTCCGCCTTTGCCTCTTGGACGCGATGGAGCTACTGATTAGGGATGAAAGCAAAAACGGAATTTATCGGATAACGAGACTCGTTTTCGACTTCTCCCGACCGTAGTAGTTGGAAATGAAATACCGAAAAAATGAAAACAAAAGTGGAAGTATTTGGTAAAAACAAAAATAAAAACGATTTTAGACTTTACCGATCGTTTCGACAATTTCCTTTTTAGACCGGAAATTACCGCATACATTTATCTTTTTATGTTAGTCTAGCCAACTAAATATATATTATATTTCTAAAAAGCAATAAGCAATGATGTCGCCACTTATATTTTTTATATTTTAATTTGAACTTTTCTTCAAATGTCTCGTGTCTTTTATGATACATTTATAGCTAGTTCAAGTACCAATAAAATATTCACAGTTGATATTTTTATACATGATGTGATATAGCTAATACACAATTGTGATTTGTGTTACCGATAATTAATATCAATTCCCTGTCGATACCGCATATTTTTGTCGTGGTAATTCTATTTTCGATATTTCCGTAATACCGACGCCGTATTTGTTTCCGCTAGTACTACTACCGGTTTCGCTACCGAGAAAAAAAATATGAAACTGAAAACGATATAGCCTTCTTCCGACCGTTTCCTGACAGCTTTCAACCCTACCACTGATGACACAGCAGCCAGGCAGAATGCGAACACGTACTCAATTAACGTTGTGCCCAGAACTCAACCAAACTAGTTCGAAAACTCAACGCACCACACGCGCACTGACCAGATGAGCACATATATATAGGTCGATCTAGTTGAGGTTTATTTGCCTAGCTAACAGTCGAGTCGATGGGTGTCGCGACGCCGGGCTGCGGCGGCCGCGGTGGCTGCACAAGCAGGGGTACCGGCCGGCCGTTTTGTCGCCTCCACCGGCTTCCGCGGCGGCGCTTGCAACTCGACGGACGTGTGCGCGCGCGTCCGCGCTGGGCCCCGACCCGTCGAGCGCCACGGCCGACGTGCGCGGCCTCTCTGCCATCGCCGCCGTGAACGGATCGGAGCCAGGCGGGCAAGTACGGGACGCGCTGAGCGTGGCGATCGAGGGTGTCGATAACGGCCGACCGCACGCTAGCTGCGCCCATCGCGGGGGACGGTGGCGTCGCCGACCATCAGGTGCTGCTCCCGCACCGCGCGGACGACGTACGGCGTCGTTGAGTCGCTGGAGGCGCCGATCGAGTTGTCCTCCTCCGCGGACCGCGGCAGTAGGGGGCCGGGCACCACCAGCCGGCGGTCCGATCCGGGCGCGGCCTCGTCCAGATGGTATTCGATCCGGGCGCGGCCTCGTCCACATCATCCATTCTCCCTCCGGCGTTCCCATTGGAGCTCGCACCACCGCTGCTCAATCAAGCGAGGTGTCCAACTCCAGCAACATGCATGTTGGTTTAGAGAGTAGTGGACACACGCGTCGGCGCCCATCAACGCTAGAACACCAGAGAAAGGCAAAACAAAAATAAGAGGATGCACATCCTCTTATCCTGGAGACATTACCCAACTTTTGTGCAGAAAATATTGATATGAGTTTTTTTTTTAGATCAAGAAAATATTGATATTCATATGTGTGTAACTAGTAGGCTGACCCAAGTTTTTTTTTCTTGAGGGGAAATGGGCTGACCCAAGTGATTTTCAGTCCAAGCTCAGTACTGACGGCCCAAGTGCGATTTTCAGTCCAATTCTTCATAGTAATGGTGGTCAATTCACCCACGCGATTTTCTGCCCAAATGTACTCATTCGGCCCATTGAACGTGTAAAATAGGCCCACAGGGAAGAGTAACTTTCGATTGCATTAAAGGACATATATTATATATATATTTACCGACGAAAAGGAGCCACCACGTTTGCTCTAAAATACTACAAATTCCCATGTTAATCGGAGAAAGTAAGAAGATAAAATTACCTACCACTGCCATTACAAAAATAGTCACAAAACCCCTAAAAATATTTATAAAATAACTAAATTAGGAATAATAAAAAATAACTAAAAATACCCCTCGCACCTATTTATAAATTACCCACCATGCCATTATGAGTCAGAAAATAGCTAAATTCGGAATAATAGAAAATAAAAAAATACGCTTCACACCTATTTTTAAATTACCATCCATGCCACTATAAGTAAAAAAATAAATTTAGATTTTAAAAAATTGCTAAAATATCTCTAATTTTTATTTTCAATTTACCCACCATATCATTATGAGCCCAACCTAATTTTTATTTTAATTTATCCACCATACCATTATGAGCCTAAAATAGCTAAATTTTAGAATAATAAAAATATCCAATATACACTCAGTTCCGATTTAAATTAAATATACCGTTATAAAAATACACCGTGATATGTCTAGCTAGCATGGCATATTTTCTTATTTTTAGCATGTCACATTTTCTTCAATTTTTTTTGTAGCATGACACTTTTTTTCCTACCACAACATATGTTAGTTGTTTAGCATGGCACGTTTGAACCGACCTATTTAGATAAGACACAATCGAAGATAAATGATGACTCATCTCACACTCAAATTGAGTGATGGTGAGAAATTCTCCAATCTATTTTCTACTATTTTATAAATATAGAGTATAAATTAAATAATAACAAGAAATTATGTTAAACTTTTACAATGATATGGAAATATTTTAATATTATAGTAAGTCTAGCCGTGCAAATGAGCGGGCAGCTATACTAGTTTTGTATTAGAACGCAGGTGCTGCTAGCTGTGTGGTAGTACCAACTACGATAAGTCTATTCCGCATCCGGACGCGCTCCATCACGAGCGCGCGTCCCTTACTCGGGCGGCCTAGCCTGCCTCACGTGCGGGCCTGGCCCAAACCAACAACCGTCGCCGCGCCGCCCTCGACCCCAAAACGAAATCGAGCACTCTACACAGGCGGCTGGCGCGGCGTCGTCCAGTTGTTTCTCCGGTGACCTCTACGCGGCGGCTGGCTCCGTCACGCTTCCGACCAGGCCTTCCTCCTCTGCTTCCGCTGCATCCATCCGCCCCGCGTTCTCGGCTTCTACACCGTCACGGATGACTGCCCAATGCGGTGCGTGCTGGTCCCGCAGGTCCCGGAGCTGCGCTGCGGCGTCCAGGTCGTCTGTCCGACCATCTGCGCGCAGAAGCTGCTATCGAGATTTTGACGGATGCTGACAGGGCTTGGTCGGAGAAGGGGAAAAATGTCGCTGCCTCCTTCCTGCGACACGGGGGAGGGAAATCCAGCGGCTTCCAGGTCGTCTCTCCGGCGACCGAGCGGGCGGGATTTTGCTGCTGTTGTTGCCTGTGGCTCGAGGTCGACGAGATCTGTTCGGGTGAGAGGTAAGAGTCTACCAATCATACCCCAAATTTCTACCAGTTCGTCCGTTCTACATCCTTCACACTGAACCACATAGTGAGGCTAATTCGTGCTGTTCCAAGCTGCTTCCTATTCTTCCCCACTAGATTCGCAAACCACATTATCTATGGCATAGATTTTCGTGGCTTGACGTGGTTTTGTTGCTTCGAAATGCTTCGGGATTGGTTTGTATACAGTGACGACAATGGGTTTCCTGCAGGTTGCAAAAGGGGACTCTGTATCTTTAATTTGTATCAAAGTTAACAGATTTCTACCCAGTACTCTGTAGTTGTATTAAGAAACTAGCAATTGCAGAAGACAACAATAGAGTTAGTTTGAATTTTGAGCTGCCATTCATCTGCCCAGAACCCATAGAATCCTAACGGGAACGTGAGATGCTTTGGTACCTGGAGCTTTGCCACTAGCGTGCGCTTTCCTTCCTGATCTTCTTTGAATCGAGCACCAATAGAATTAGTTCTTTTCATATGATTTAACTATGTCAGGCTGGTTTCAGTCTTTTGTCTTCAGGTAAAGTAGATGCAATCTCAATGTTCTTATCGAAAACTCTGTATATCCACGTTGTGGGATTATGATTGAACAAATTGTCCATGGACTATCAGTAGCAACTTCTTATTGACTAGCAGTATCAACTTATTTTATAGAACAATATTTTAGTTTAGCAATTGGGAATTGTAATAAAACTGTTAACATCAACTTTGATAGCAAGATGGTATTTTCTTTTTACCTCTGTAGTGTAGAAATTATAGACAACGATGTCGTAAGTTCATTGTTCAGATGAATATGGAGATTTATCGCTCTTCAGGCAACTATTGTTTGCCACACCACCGAATAAGAAATAGGAATTTCCTGAAATGAGGCATTTTGAATTGCTAGTACTTTTGAAATTCACAAGAAACCAGACCGTGTGGCTTCGTTGCTAGGTATGGCCGGGGCCACCTCGGATCTGCCTTGTGATGGTTTGAATTTTATGGTAAGTATCTATGTTTCCATGGTAGCAGATCCTTTTAGTGTTTAGATGGCAAACTTTTCTTTGCTTTTTTGGCTTGTTGGGATAGCAATTTTTTTACTCTACCAGTAGCAATTTTCAATACTTTTTTTTGTATAAATTTGTGATCTATTGTGATCCAGAGAACCTCTTTTTAAAAATTGGTGATTTTTGTATATTTCTGATCAGTCGTTGCTATTTTTATAAATGCATTAACACTAATGATAACCATATCCAATGGATAAACATAATGCTCTGGCCTTGGATCATGCGCATCCAAAGGTTAGACTGATGACAAAGATGAAGAAAGAAATCTGCAACAACTCAACAACAAGGATCATTTTCATAGGGCAGGGATCTCTAGTGTTCTTCTCAGTAGCAAGCTTACATGTGTATCATAGTAGCAGAAGATCGTGCACGTAGAAAGGATCGAACAGACAGGATCGGCTTCTAGTTCTACAGGTAGAGGAAAATCTGAAGATACATGTAGCAACTCTAGTAGTTATACAGGTAGCAACTTCACTAGTTTTGTTAGAATCTAATTATGTAGTTGCTTATTGTCATGTTTTTCTTAAATAGTTCTGGCAGCAAGCAAATGATTTCTTATTTGGCAGAAACTAAATATGTGACATGTACATTTTAGTGTAAAATTCAATAGATGTGATAGAAATATCGGTGTGGAAGTAGGAGAAGAAAGAACTTCTAACCCTTTTATATATATACAAAAAATTCTCTCTGCACACAATCTTTTTTGGACAACGTTAGCAATTTTTTATGAATTAGCAGTAGTAACTTCTTCTATAATAGCAGGAGTAACTTTATTTTTTCCTAGAACAACATTCCTAATAGACATTAGCAAACCCTACTAAGACTTTTAGTTACAAAGAAAGAACCTTATCCTATACAAAATATGTTGAACTTCTTCATAAAGTTTTCATTGGCTTTAGTCAGCATATTTTTTGGCTTCTTCACATTTTTTTTTCATTTGCAGTAGTAGTTTTTTGTCCATAGTGTATTAGTGTATGATTTGTGTTTCAATAGAAAAAAGTAGGAGCAACTTTTTGTTGACTAGTAGTAGCATTTTTTTTGACTAACAGTAGCAACTATTTATTTGGTAGCAGTAGCATCCTTTTTCTTTCATAGAACGACTTTTCTAATCAACAGTAAGAAATCCCTTTACTTGTTGTCCCAATCATTATTGTATATAGTGCACAAGCAGTAGCAAATGAGATGTCCTCTTTTAATTCAACCTTTGGCCTCGTGATTTTGGAGTTTTGTGGATTCATCAATTATCCTTGAATTGGCTGGTGACTTCAGCACCACAAATAGGCAATATAGATGGTTCATTCTGATGGCACTTGGTACAGGCAACCGTGATAAGATCGGGTGCAGGGAAAATTGATCATTGCGCGATGCTTTTGCAAGCTGAACCAACTGCTGATGTTCACGGCCTGGTGTTTGTTATGGACGTTGGCATATCAAAATTGGAGCTGGAAACGGATGCTGCATCTGAAGACTGCACTCACCTCGTCCTTGTTGGATTTATCAACGAATAGAGTTCTTTTCTAGGATATCAAATTCTTGTTGTATGCAGAGTTTAATTCTATCTAGGTTTTGCATAACCAAGGTCATGTAATGCATTAGCAAAGCAAAGAGCTAGCTTAGGCCGGAAGAATTTCACCTTTGGTCTGATTGTAATCCCATTGCTGTAAACCATTTTGTGGCCGCCGATCAGGCGCGGCCCCTGGTTAATGCATATGTGGTTTGTTGATGAAAAAAACATTGATGCTAAGCACAATACCAAGGGCGGTGACTGATGAATTTCTTTATGATTTTCACATCATGTTATGGCTTAACTACTGATATCTTTAGTTATTGATAGAGAAAGTGGTCATTCATAAGCGAAAAGTACAAACCCCAATAGTTCTTTAACTAATAGTAGCAACTTTTCCTAGACCAGAGGTAGCAACTTTTTTCTAAGCTAGTAGTAGTAACTTTTTATGAAGTAGCAGTATCAACTTTTTTATAGGACAACTTCTTTTCTATTCAACAGTGAACTTCTTTTATAGAACTTCTTTTCTATTCAACAGTGAAAACATTTTAGTTGCAGAGAAGGAATATTCAACAGTAAAAACATTTTAGTTGCAAAGAAGGAACCTTGGACTATACAAAATGGAAACTTTCCCATAGATTTTGTTACCGGCTTTAGGCATAATGGAAAGTAAGGACATATCCTACCATTTTTTGTCTTCTTCACTATTTCTATCTTTTTCATGTCCATAGAACAACTTGGAGTAGTATCACAGTGTACGATTTGTCTTTCGATAGAAAAACGACAGTTTTGACTACTAGTAGCAACTTTTTGTGCCAGCAGTAGCAAACTTATATTATAAATTATAACAGTAGTAATTTCTTCTCTAGTAACAGTAGCAACTTTACTTTTTCATACAACTTTGTTTCTAATCAACAATAGCAAACCCTATTAGTACTTCCATATTACATTTAGTACATTATATTGTACATTTAATATATTTTATCTATTTTATGATTACAACTTTATGTGCACTGTGTAGTAACTTTAGTATATTTTATTATATCAAATACATGTGCACAACATATAATAATTTCAGCATATTTTGTGATAGTAACTTTATTTGTGTAGCATGTAATGATTTAACACATTTTATGATAACAACTTTATGTGTAGTGACTTTAGTATATTTATTATAGCAAATTGGGCACAACATATAATCATTTCAGTATGTTTTGTGATAGTAACTTTATTTATGTGTGTACTAATTTTAACGCATATTATGATAACAATTTTGTGTGCGCCATGTAGTAACTTTAGTATATTATATTATAACAAATTTATAGGCACAAGATATAATAATTTCAATGTATTTTGTGATAGTAACTTTATGTGTGCACTATGTAATTTTTTTATATATATTATGATAACAGTTTTTATGTGCACTGTGTAGTAACTTTAGTATATTTTGATGCCCCTATATAGACATGGTTCCTTTTTTTTTAAACCGAAATGATTCCTTTTCACTTCATTGAAAAAAGAACACGTCTTCATCTTTTCATGACTTCAAAGCAGGCTCTTGGATTTCTTGTTTGATTCTTTTTATTTTGAGACGGATTTCTTGTTTGATTCTATGGCCATTGCATTCCAATCAAAGGACCTCCAACTTCCTCCAAGGTAATAGCTTTACGTGTGCATCATGTAATAATTTTAACATATCTTTTGATAACCACTTTATGTGCACCGTGTAGTAACTTTAGCATATATTTTATTATAACAAATTTATGTGCACATCTTATAATAATGTTAGTATATTTTGTGATTGTAATTTCATGTGTGGACCATGTAATAAGTTGAACATTTTCATTACCACGGGAGCACCGTGTAGTAACATTCATGTGAAACTGAAAATGAAACTATGTATTTCGTTGAAAGGTAAAAAAAAAATGATGGTGCACTAACAACGTGAGTTGCTACTGCACTTATAGTACAGGTTGCTACTACTGCACGGACAGTACAGGTTGTTTCCATCAGAGGCATCCTTTTGGAATTTTATTACTTTCAAAACGAAATTACAAGTAGATTACCTACTAGTTCATGCAGAAAAAAACGCGGGTAAAGTAAAAGGTTTTAGTTTCTATAGGTGTATGCCATATTTGTCGACTATCGAACAACACACAGGGTTGACAAACAGAACTACTAGAGCAACCATGTGCTAAGATGCTTCGTTTCCAATGTTCAGTTATTTACCGAACAGAAATTATGCCAGCAGTACTAGGAATAAAAAAATTCCCCCGAATTCAAAGGAAAAATGCTATTATGAGCTGAAAAAAATTGCATACTTCCACCCTCTGTGCCATATTCTTGATCAATTATATCCAAAAATGCTAGAGAAGGTTAAGGTTTTCATATAAATGTACAGTTGTTAAAACAAGCAAAATATAGCATCCAGAAAAAGTTGTTACTGCTACTACATATGAATTCACTACTGCTCGTTGATAAACAATTGCTACTGCTTGTCTAGAGAGTGAAGTTCCATATATTGTGTATAGGACAAGGTTTCTTCTTTGCAACAAGTTTTAATAGGATTGACTACCGTCGATAAGAAAAGAAGTTCTTCGATGAAAAATTAAAGTTACTATTGATACCATAGAAGAAGTTACTAATGCCAATATATAAAAGTTTCTACTACAAGTTGTTCTATGAAAATGAGAAAAATACAAACAATGAAGAGGTTGAAAAAAGGCGATATGTGTTTTCACTAAAATCTACAGATAATGTTGCTTCTTTGCAACTAAAATGTCTCTGCAGGATTTGCTACTGTTACTGAGAAAATAAGTTGTTATATTAAAAAAAAAGTTGTTACTGCTATTACATATGAAATCACTACTGCTAGTTTAAAAAAATTGCTACTGCTAGATAGTTCAAAGAAGATTTTTGACGCTTGTGCTTTGGGCACAGGCCTCCTGATCCCCCTGCACCTTGCGCGCGTGGTAGCGGCCTCCTCCGCGTCGTTCCCGGCGCTGGAGCTGAACACGACCAACTGCCATCTTTGCATCTGGCTGTGCCATCTCAGGTGTCACCCGGCTGACAAAAGAAAGTATACAAAAGAGGAGACATATATAATGCTCTAGCGTCTCAAAAACTGATAGAGATTAAGGAATGCAGTTTACTAGTGTGATCATCTCATCTGAATCCTAACAGCAGACACCTGCTATTTTAGGGAGAATATGTATCAAATCTTCAGAGCGGCACACAGCTGTTCAGTAGACTGACTAATTACATATCTATTCCATTTACCATGGCCAAAGAGCAGGGATTATAACCTATATTCCTCACCTTATGAACCCATCACAAATCACATCAGTAGTAATCAATACGCTGATTGCTTAGAATCTGCATTAGATGTTGGCTCCATCCGACACAGGCATTTGTCCTGAAGATGCATCTTGTACAAACAGCGAAATCAACAAATTTTGTATAAAGAACCACCCTAGCATTAGCAATTCGTGTCAATATCTTTGCAGCGCTCTGACCTTGGGGATGTTGCCTGGTTGGTGGTCGAGTAGCATCCGCGGACGTCGTTGCCTCAGGTGAAGGCAATCTCCTGCAGCTTCATGGACGCGCTGAAGCTGAAGTGCTGAACATGAGCAACTGCTTCTTGCACGGCACAGGCATCGAGATGTGCCTGGATCGCGGAGGGAACAAAATCGCAAGAGGTGGTTGCTGCCGAGCCACAGCTGGTTAGCGGGAGGAGGGGCGCCTGGATTAGAAGCGATTTAAGCCGTCGCCGCCGCGCCACGACTGGGATGGGGTGCCGTAGCGTCAGCCACAGGGCGGAGGGAGACCGCCGGCTGCTGTGGCGCTCTGGGGATGGGCGGAGGAGGCACTCGCCCCGGCGCGGCGCTCTGGGGACAGGGCGGGGGAAGGCGCCGCGCGGGAGATGGGGCGGAGGGGGCCGCCACGCCGGTGATGGAACGGAGGAGGCCCCGGCGCGCAGCGGACTGGGACGGGGAAGGAGGTCGCGACGAGTCGACGACATCATGTTTGGTTCCCTTCCCGATTTAGTTTTGCGCCGCGCGCGGAGAAGGAAGGTCGGGGCGGACGCGCGATTCCCTAACGCGCGTACGGACGCGCCGTAATCGCGTCCTACCAACTACGTATACGTAATGCCTACAGTGCTAGCTTTCGGCTGCGCCTGATAAGCGTCGGAACAAGACGCCTTGCACCGGCGGCGGCGGCGACGGCGCCGACCTTCCTCTCTCTCTCCTCCTCCCTCCTTTGGCTTTGGCACGACCATGTCCAACGGTTTCCGACGCCGACCATCACGTGCTCGACGAGGCTACCATATACCACTACCTCAATAGGCGTATGCGTATATTAGCAAGAAGTGAAGGTTGATGAATCACTGGCTTGGTTTTCAAGACTATAAGTAGCAGTCGTCCCTAAAGCAGTAGACCATGTCTTGATAGCAATCGTCCCGAAAGCTTGGTTGATGAATCACTAGCTTTGTTGTTAGAAAGGGTAGAAGAGATGATAAAGCTGGTTGGAATATGCCAAGATGACAACTAGGTAAGACTGAGATGCATCAGGAATGCAAGCTCAACTTGACGGACTGACGCGATAGGGCTTTTTCATGGCTTCTCCATCTTCTTAGATGGGATCACTTAGGTGACGACTTCCATGGCTTCTCCGTCTTCATAGATGGTATCACTTGGGTGACATCAATGTATGCTTGGTATACAGGAAGTTTGATGCATCTAGATCAGGTCGCTTGATCGCTTTCAATTTTGTTGCTGAAGGGGGATATCAGCACTGGGCTGGGCGTGACAGCATAAGCATAGGTGGAAAGGCTTTTGTGTGTTCTTGGGTTGGGGTACAGGAGCATCATCATTTGGATGTCAAATATACGATTGCCGGAGTGGCCTGATGTCTTACCGGATGGGTCGGAACTTCCCAGATGTTCTTGTGATCCTGCCTCCGATGACATCTTTGGTATGGCCATTTCCACTATGGATATTCCTTCCTTACTATATTGATATTCTAGCCTCTGCATCAAGATAATACATATATCTAAATTTTTTAAAAAAGATGTTATTCCCGATCTCACGCATGCTACGAAAAAGAGAAAACAAAAACAAAGAAAAAAACATCTGTAGTTGAGTAACCATCCAACAACCATAATATTTTGGTGTCACCAAGACTCCACGCTTGCAACAATTTATCGTCCTCCTAGGGCAGTTGTGCAATGAGTTAATAGACTAATAACCCAGGCCTCTTGTAGTCAATGTGTGTTCTAATAATCGTAAATTTCTCCCCTTTACTTATGTGTTGTGGAAGAACTGTCTGATGTCCTCTTAATTTTGCAAACGATTGGCTTTAATTTCCAGTAGACAGAGGTCCAGCACCGCAGCTGCAGCTACTTTATGACTACTACTACGAGCGTCCCCAAAGCTAGAGGCGGCATTGACTCTCCATGTCATCTAAGAAGCAACATAAAAGTTCATATCAACTCTAAAGTAATAACTGGCCCCGCATGTCAGTGCCTCAATAAATGTTAGAGACTGTCTCTTAAAGAAGAGCTAGCAGCCTTCTCTCTGTCCTTTTTCTCTAATAAACAATTCTAAGAATTAGCTAATAAGCAAGCATTATTAGAGACGCTCTACTGGATGTTCATATTCCTGATTCTGCTTTGTTTCCTTGGGATGTGGGATATAATTGCTTCTGTTGGGTCGAGGATAGGTATAGGTGAGGCCAGTGTGCCCGGCAACTGGCATCCATTTTGTTAAACTCTTTAACAATAAACTTCTTCGGATATTAAGAATAGCATTCACCTATCAAGAAAACTACAAGAGAAAGGCAAGAAAAAAATAGTGTCTAAAATCCTCATTACTAGCTTAAAATTAAGAGAAGAGTAGAAATGTGTGTGAAATGACTATCAAGGAATAAACATGCACCTTTAATCGAGCGATGACATATGTACGTCTTATATGCCAGCTGGTGACTTCTAGTAGCTGATGGCGTACGTGGTACTAGTACAATGGTTGGTGAAGTTTTAATGCAAATCACTCAACATGCACTCCAGCACTAGTCCATAAATATTGAAATAATTACTTCATCTTTGCATGACTCCGGCCTTGGTTTCTATATATCCTGGGGAAGCAACACCTAAAACGCAGCATAACATTGCCCAACGTCTTCTTGCTTGGCCTAGAATGAGAACAAGAGAGCACGTTCCGGAGATTGAGAGTAAATGTTGAGTGATACTGATCGTCGGATCATCTGCAGGCAATATCTTTTGGTAATGGGGGGTGTCAAGAATATCCTTTAGGAGACTGGCCAGCTAGGCTAGAATATCCTTTAGGGGACTGGGCTGGGCGTGACAGCATAGGTGGAGGCTTTTGTGTCTTCCTGGGTTGGGGTACTGGAGCATCAGCATTTTGATGTCAGCAGCCTGCCAGGATGGGCTTGCGAGCTGACCCGATATACGATTGCAAGAGTGGCCTAATGTCTTACCGGAAGGGCTGGAACTAATAAGATGTGCTCGGGATCCTGCCTCCGATGACATCTTTGGTTTGGCCATTTCCACTATGGATAGATCCTGGTAAGGATATCTTCCTTCCTTACTTTATTCTTCTAGTAATATATTTGTGCAATGAGTTAATATAGTGATTATCCAGTCCTCTTGTAGTCTCTGTGTGGTCTAATAATCGTATATTACTCCCCTTTACTTATGTATTGTGGAAGATGACCCACCGTGTGATGTCCTCTCAATTTTGCAGTTTTTCCGGTCTCAGTTGCGCTGGAGGGAACTGCTGCAGTCGAGGAGCTCCAGAGGAGGCCGCTGATGGGTAAGATGCTCTCGAGGAGAGAACGATTAGCTTTGCAGTAGATAGGGGATCCACAAACGCTGCTGCAGCTACTTGATGACTATCCTCCTGATTCTGTCTGCTTTGTCTCCTTGGGATGTGGGATACAATTGCTTCTGTTGGGGCGAGGATAGGTAGGTGAGGCCATTGTGCGTGGCTTCGATTTTGTGAGTTGTTGTGACTATGCATTGGTTTGTGATTCTGTGAATCTCACTACGAGCAGTTCATTGTTGTTCTGTTTCTCTCGTGCCCGTAAACTTGCGGCACGCACATTCATTGACTAAGCATTCTGTCTTGCTCACTGTTTCGCTAAAACAGCAGTTGGTTACCTCAAATTAAGGCATCACAAATATAATCGGTTGGTTGCGTGATTCTAGACAGAGTGCTCCTATACGTGAAGCAGTTCTGTTCTAAATTTGATTTATTAAGAGCACTTAGAGCATCTCCAAAAGAGCTCTAGAAAATAGACCTCAAAACCTTTTTTAGGGCAGTCCAAAAAATATTAGTGTTAAATTTTATCTTCTTCTCCAACAATTCCCATAAAGAGATATCAAAAAATGATTTCATTTTTACCCGCAAAAAAAAAATGATTTCATTTTGCCAGGTCTGCAAGGTTGAGGTACCTCCTCCTTTGCCAACCAGCCTCGAGCACAACCCTGCCGAGCAAACAAGAGCTCGTCATGGCATGGATGTCTGGCATGCCGGTTCTTTTTCCCGGCTCAGTACGCGGGGGTTGTCGTCACGGAACACTGACGACGGCCTTGTCGCCGGTGGCCAAGCCGTGCCACTCGAACGACCATGCCTCGTCCATCTAAGCTTTGCTCGTGTATGAAGAGTAAGCATCAACTGTCGCGCGGCATCAGGAACATCGCGTGAGCTCCAACCTCAGTGCCGACACCCGGCGCGCTCCCATGGCCACCTCCTCTGACTGGCGGACCCTGACGCCACCTTCAACCTGATGCGGCTTCTGAACCACCGCTCCGAATCAAACATCGACATGCAGCGGTCGGCGGCGGGCGAGAGACCGGCGCCACAGCACGCCACGTGGGCAAGGGAATGTGAAATGGAATGGAGCTCTCAGTTAATTCTTTCTCTGTTTCTAGCTACAATGAGGTGATTTTAAGGGGTAGAAAAAAGTGTGGACGGAGGTGCTGATGGAGAGATGCTTTTTTTTTATTAAACTCGAATGTTCTAATTTAAGGGAAGGTTAAGGCTTTTTTGGGATCCTCTTATCTGTTGCACCTTAACTCTATCAGTTAATGTCTTTAGAAAATTGCTAAGATAACATTATGATCTTTTTTTATTTTTTTTGTTTGCGAGGCATATTGTATTAGTAATAAGCAAAGCTGCCAACCATATTTTCTCTCCTGTCGCTTAGCGTATAACCCCGCACGCCCGACGCACATGCTCCTATCTTCCTAACGCGCATGCTCTTATCCCGGAGACATTACCCAACTTTTGTGCAGAAAATGTGGACACCAGTGTGTAACTAGTGGGCTGACCCAAGTTTTTTTTTTCTTCAGGGAAAATGGGCTGACCCAAGTGATTTTCAGTGTACTGACGGACCAAGTGCGATTTTCAGTACTCCCACGCTATTTTCATAGTAATGGTCAATTCACCCCCACGCGATTTTCTGCCCAAATGTACTCATTTAGCCCATTTAACGTGTAAAATAGGCACACAGGGGAGAGTAACTTTTGATTGCATAGAAGGAATTTTTTTCAACAAGAACACGGGACTAAATGTGAATTTGTATTAGAGCGCAGGTACGTGGTACTACAGTTACGTAATGCCTGCCGTG